>CM077081.1:236233259-238633259 GCA_039513925.1 Platanthera zijinensis | reverse complement strand
GAAGCAATAGTTTTTCTTACTCTCCCGTTGGGCTGACCCATTTTTGGGCATGTTTTTACAGGGGACCCAGGTGGGAAGTTGTGCTTAGGATGAGCTTTTTGTTATGGAGTCCATCATGTAGCTGGTTTTCTTTCAGTATTTCCTTCCAGTATTTGTTATTTAGTTCATGGACTTGATGTAATATTAATGATTAAGATTTTCTTGTACCAGACTTGTTGTAAAACTTTCAGATATGCAGTTAATTATTTCTTATTCATTCTTTTAGTGGCTCTGTGAAATCACAAGGATAAGGTACACTTTTAACCTTAGATTCTTACGCAATTTCCGATGTAAGCTTTCATTTCAGTTCTTTCAATTATGCATGTTATGTACTAGTTTTCAATATTGTTTCTTGGTTTCTTCATATCGCTGACCCGGCCGGACGACTGATTTGTTGTTAACTGGGATTGAGTGTTACAAATTGGTATCAGAGGCAGGTTTAGGATCCCATGACCTAGAAAATTCACAGAGCCATAAGATTTCGTCTCAATTACTCATTCGACGGTAGTGTCATCGAGTTTTATCTAATTCTCAGTTGTGCATGTGTTTAAGATTGCTCTTCTTAGTAGATCCTTTATTGTATATCTCTCAGAAATAAATATTTCTTTTCTCACGTGTTATAGGAACCGCGCACTAGTAGAGCTGTCACTTAAAACCGAAAACCGCAAACCGAACCGGAACCGAACTGGAACCGCAAAGAACCAGACCGAACTGTTCGCAAATTATTCGAGTTCCGGTTTGAATTTTGGAACCGTGAACAACATTGGTCCGGGTGTGGTTCTTACATATTATTATCCGGACCGGAACCGGAACCGCAACATACAAGTCTCAAGCGGTTTCAAGATTTTTAGAACCGATCCGAACCGGACCGAAGTAGAACCGAACCGCAACCTGTTTATTATTATAATTATTATTATATTGTTATTATTTTATAATTTATCTATAATATTTATAGTTACTATCACTAGTGAAGCTGATGCAGTTTGAACTCAAATCACAATCGCACTAAAGAAAGTCGATTTTGGACCGAACAAAACTTCACCGTATAAAAACCGTATGACATGATTTGACATTGTTGCGGTTTGGAGTCAATTTTTGCAGTGCATTTTTATTTTTATACAGTTATATAATATATTTTCAATTTTACTTACATATTTTTTTGAATATTTTATTTAAAAAATATAGAAGATATACAACTACTATTTATTAGTAATCATGAAAGACAACTAATTGTAGACGGTTGTTAAGGTTGAGCATGTCGACGAGACGTGCGCAAACAACCTAGAATCTGTGGCAAGTCTACACGCGTAGGAATGCAATTGATACTATCCCAATGATCGTGGAAAAGACCATCGAGAAGTGCGCAACATAATTATTTCTATTTCGATATTGTTTTGAGTTTTACTATTTGCAGCCCGCTTTTATTTCATTCCACAAAGTTTGATCTTGGTTTTAGTTGGAACTGATTGGAACCGGACCGAACCGCGTGGAACCGGACCGAACCGATAGTGGCCGGTTTGGTTTTGGTTCTTGTTGAACCGTAACCGGAACCGTTGACACGATGGTTCCAAAAATTAAGCTGAAACAGCAACCAGAACCGGAACCGGTCTAATCAAATAATGTTTTGATTCTACTTTGAAGAACAGTTACCTTAGTTGTTCGGTTCATGATTTTAGTAGAACCGGAACCGAACCGGAACCGTGACAGCTCTACGCACTAGTGAGGCCGGCGAGCCTTCTCACCAGAATACTACACCTGAGATAGTCATAGATGATAATAGTGCCCCAGCAGCGCCTCCAGCACCTGCAGCACCAGCAACACCGACAGTGCCAGACCCAGCAGATATGGTCGCTATTATTGCTAGAGCGATGGCTTTAGCCATGGTGGATTTCAGAAATGCACTGCCTGCTACAGATCCAGCCGCACTTCCAGTGCCAGCTGCAGGGAATTTAGGGTTAGAGTGTTATTTGAGGAACCTCCGCGATCTTCACCCCTCCAACTATACTGGAGAAGAGACGCTAATGGAGACTGATGATTGGCTGATTAAGACTCGTGAACTGCTTGAGGTGATGGAGTGCCCATAGAACAAGAAGGTTCCATTAGCGGGTTTTCTCTTGCAAGGAGAGGCCCATCAATGGTGGACCAGACAATTGGTGGACGACCCCGCTCGTAAGTGCTTCAATGTAACTTTTGTCTTTACCTAGATTTCCTTATTCTTTAGCATAATGGTTTATGTTTACCCATGTTGTCAGGTCGTACCGCAGACATGTTTACCTGGAATGACTTCTCGTCAGCGCTAGCTAGCTGGTTTGTTCCCCCGTCAGAGCGCCGCAGTCTCCAGGAGAAGTACCTTAAGCTGATCCAGGGGGACAAGACAGTGGTGATTTATGAATGAGAGTTGACCCATCTTTCTCGTTATGCGGGCACGATGCAGGGGGATGAGAACGAGAAGTGCAGTCGCATTGTGGACGGTTTACGTGATTCGCTGAGGCAGCCGTTGATGAAAATGGTCAATGCAAATTATAAAAGTTTAGTGGACACTGCCAGAAAGTTAGAAGCTGATCAACAAAAGGTAGAAAAGCGCAACAGTTTCCGTTCGAAGCGACCTCAGGATGCGCCTCAGCAGCAACATAATAAGAATAGCCAGGGTAGAAACTGGAACAAGAAGCAGAGGTCAGGAGCCCAGAAAAGTGATCAGACTGGGACCAAGATCAAGGATTACCCCCTTTGCCCGAAGTGTTATCGACACCATCTAGGAGAGTGTTTGGCTACCGTAGGGGTATGTTACAAATGTCAGCAACCATGACACATATCCCGTTACTGTCAGGGAACTTCTGGGAATCAGGTAATTTAGTTTAGTGTTGGATTAGTATTTTTGTACCCTCTTTCTTTGCCTTAGTCTGTTTTTATCGTAACCCTCTCTTGTATTCAAAATATGAGGTTGGTGGCCCGAGTAAAGCCGACAAAGGAAAAGCATCGATGGTTACTGACACGAGATTGGTTCCGGGACGTGGACCAGTGCAGCCTAGAGCTTATGGCCTTGGCCAACAGGAAGAAAAAGTGCAGGAGGATGTGGTGACAAGTATGAGTTATGTTAGGTCTGTCTTAGAAAAAATTTATTTAGATCCTTCTCAGTGACACTATCAGTTTTTTTCCTTGTCCAATCATTCATGTAGGCATTCTTATGATTCATAATATACCTTCCAAGATTCTCTTTGACACGGGCGCTTCACACTCGTTCATAGCAGAATCTCTAGTGCGTAGGTTGAGACTAGAAGTCTTTCCAGAGGCAGTATCGTTAGAGGTCATGATGCCTAATGGATCCCTCTTGCAGACCAGAGATAGGTGCAAGGTTCCAGTGCAATTTGGAGAAGAGATTGTTGCAGAAGCTTTGCTTCTTCCTATCGCAGGTTTTGATTTGATTGTGGTGATGGACTGGTTATCGGCTGTCAACGCCAAGATAAATTATAGGGATAAGCTAATACAATTTGAAGGACCCAACCAGATCGTTGTTACTTTTCAGGGCATGAAGGGAGTGACCAAACTGATTATCTCGTCCTTGAAGGCTGTGAGATGCATCAGCAAGGGTTGTGAAACCTTTCTAGTACTGATGAATGCAGAAGCCAAGACTGAGTTGCTGGAGGTACCTGTGGTTCAAGAATTTCCTGATGTCTTCTCAGAGGAATTACCAAGCGCCCCTCCTACTAGAGAGATTGACTTCCAGATCGATCTTCTACCTGGAGCAACACCAGTGGCCAAGTCCCCTTACCGCATGGCTCCCAGAGAACTCGCAGAGTTGAAGGTCCAGTTGCAGGAGTTGCAGGAGTTGCTTGATCTGGGTTTCATTCGCACCAGCACTTTGCCTTGGAGTGCACCAGTTCTGTTCGTGAAGAAGAAGGATGATAGTCTGAGATTGTGCATTGACTATCGCGAGCTCAACAAGCTGTCGGTTAAGAACAAGTATCCTATTCCCAGGATTGACGACCTATTTGACCAGCTTGAGGGTGCTTGTACGTTTTCGAAGTTGGACCTCAGGTCAAGCTATCATCAGTTAAAGATTCGAGAAGCAGACATTCAGAAGACGACGTTCAGTACTAGATATGAACATTATGAGTTTGTGGTTATGTCGTTTGGGCTGATCAATGCCCCGTCCGCCTTTATGGATCTGATGAATAGAGTTTTTTGAGAATTCTTAGACCGTTTCATTATTGTCTTTATAGAAGATATTTTGGTGTTTTCCAGGAGTGCAGAGGATCATGTTGTTCACCTTAGGACCGTGTTGGGTACTCAGGAGAAACTAGTTGTATGCAAAATTTTCTAAGTGCGGATTTTGGCTACCAAAGATTGCATTTTTGGGACACGTCATCAGTCAGGGAGGTCTCTCGGTCGACCCGAAGAAGATAGAAGCGATAAAGGATTGGCCGAGACCGAAGGCCGCTACGGAGGTTCGTAGCTTTTTGGGTTTGGCGGGATATTACAGGAGGTTCATCAAGGACTTCTCGAAGATAGCTTTACCAAGCACAGGTACTTCATGGCCCTGAGTCATCCCTGCACAGGTGAATTAGTAGCGGACTTGTTCGTACGGGAGATAGTCAGACTTCACGGAATCCCACGAGCCATCATCTCTGATCGGGATCTAGTCTTTGTGAGAAACATTTGGAAGAAACTCTTCAGGCAGCAGAGTACTCGTCTATGTATGAGTACCGCCAACCATCCACAAACAGACGGTAAAACAGAAGTATTCAATAGGGGAGTTGAGACATACTTACCGTGCTTCGTTATGGACGAACCCCGCACATGGACATGATGGTTGCGTTGGGCAGAGTACTACTATAATACCTCCTACCACACGACCAGTAAGTTTACTCCTTTTAAAATTGTCTATGGGAGCTCTGTCTCAAGCTTGGGCACATATGAGTCAGGGGGAACGACGCTACCGACTGTTGATCGTGAGTTTTGCGACCAAGACCGTATGCTTGCCATGTTACGAGAAAACCTCCTAGTCTCCCAAAACAAGATGAAGGTGTGGGCAGATAAACACCTATTTGAACGTCAATTTGCAATCGGTGATGAAGTCACTTTGAAGCTCCAGCCCTACAGACAAACCTCGATGTCCCACAGGACTATTCAGAAGTTGGCTCCTCGCTATTATGGTTCCATCAAAATCATTCAGCGGGTGGGACCGGTTGCTTACACCTTGGACCTTCCCACAGGCTCGCATATTCATCCCATATTCCATGTCTCCTTGTTAAAGAAGAAAATCGGGGAAACAACTCAAGTGCGCCCCACCATCCCGGAAGCAAACAACATGGGGGATTGCGACCACTCCCTGAGGAGGTGCTGCTCACCAAGTGGAAGATACGCGACACAGAATACCGTCAGGACATCTTGTCAAATGGAAAATTTTATCTGCAACACACAACACCTTGGTCGATCTGCTCGAGTTTCAGGATCTTTATCCAAAATTTCACCTTGGGGACAAGCTGATTCTTGAAGGGGAAGGGAATGCTATGATTCCTCATAACGGCCGGTTCGCACGACAACAATACCAAGGACTGAGGAAGGATGCGACATCAAGCGGGGCTGAACCAACCGGTTCAGCCCTCCCTAATTAAACCAGAAGGCGGTTAGGGGCTGAACTACGGGTTCAGCCCCTGCGGGGGGTCGGTCGGACCCCCTTGACCGAGGGGTATAATAACCCCTAGGGTTTCCTGGTGGTGGACAAGCAAGAACCTCCAAGGTATTTTCTTTTTTCTCTCTCTCAAACCCTAGATTTCTCTCATCTCCCTCAAATCCTTCTTCCCGTTCCTATCAAATGAATGTACAACCTAAGACAGTATGCATTGAGGCAACCATAAACGAGTTCCTTGATGTGATAACAAGAGCATCAATATTAGCTAGAGAGAATCAACATCCAATGTTGGATGCGGAGGTGGAGCCGCGGAGGTGGAGGAGGCTGGTGTGGGGTTATACGATTTTGTAGCTCCAACCCGATCTGTGGGAGAAGGTAGAGATGTTTAATGAAACAACAATCGACTAGATAACAAATCTTTTCACAATCAGAGCAAATGGGGCTACGCTACCTATAGCCTCCAATATGACCTCGGATTCATTGTTCATTTTTTCCCCTATTGTGCCTGTGCTTTAAAGGTAGGTTTTCTGTTTCGGCTTTAACAGTAGTCAATTACCTCGCAAAAATATTGAGTCACCTTTTATATAATAGAATACAGCATTTTTCAAATACCTTCATCCAACATAAGGATCTGTTACTGGAATAAATTCAGAATAATTGTTGATGTACTTAGGCATTAGTGAGATTATGACAAAAGAAGGGCACAATGGCGACAAAGGATCCATATAGCCGACCCCACTGTAGTGGGATAAAGGCTTGAGTGTTGTTGTAATTGTTGGTAATCCAAATCCCAAACTATTGGCTTGGGCTAGCTAACCAAAAATAATAGATGGCAAACGTCAAAAGACACCCTATATTGTTTCAGAATTAAATTATTACTTCGACTCAATTCAGGACACATTTTTCCTCCAGTAGGGGCATGCTTCATTTTCTGCCAGAGTTTTAGATGCAATTTGAGAAACCATTTTTCCTTTAATTTGATAAAACTTTGTCAGCCATCTGAGTTTTAGCGCCCTTTTGTATTAGAACTTGGAGCTTAATTCTTCATTCTGAATGGAGGTACCCTATTGGCTTGGGCTAGCTAACCAAAAATAATAGATGGTAAACGTCAAAAGACACCCTATATTGTTTCAGAATTAAATTATTACTTCGAATCAATTCAAGACGCATTTTTCCTCCAGTAGGGGCATGCTTCATTTTCTGTCAGAGTTTTAGATGCAATTTGAGAAACAATTTTTCCTTTAATTTGATAAAACTTTGTCAGCCATCCGAGTTTCAGCGCCCTTTTGTATTAGAACTTGGAGCTTAATTCTTCATTCTGAATGGAGGTACCTTCCAGCCATAAAGGAGCTTGAACGGCAATGGATTCTCAAATAAAGCCTTAATAGTCGCTTGAAAAAATTTAACTTTACATTCTCTTCTCTTTCGTTGTTAATTGGAACTGGGTTCTTTAAGCTTCCTAAAATCAAAATTTCGAGTCAATATGAACTCATTGACAGATTGTGAAGGCAGTGACTGCACATTCACAGTAAAAAAAGACAGATTTACATATATGAAGAGCTACGTAGAGGAGCATGAAAGTGAGAGAAAATAAAGATGATTTTATTTAATTCTCAAAAATGTCTTGCATTATAATACATGTATGTGTAAACTGAAAAAGGAAGAGAGAGGAGAGGATTCCCAATCCTAAGATGTGGGACAAACTAAATTACAAGTGAGCTTCTATTTGGGCCTCAACATTGGGTCTTTTACATGTTATTCTTTAACACTCCCCCACAAGCTGAAGCATACAAATCGTAAGCACCAAACTTGGACAAGAACTGATGATACAATGGTCGCGGTAAGACCTTGGTGAGAATATCAACAACTTTCCCGGCAGCAGGAACATGCTCTAATTCCAACTTCTTTAATTGAAGTTTTTCCCGAATGAAGTGGCAATCAACTTCAATGTGTTTGGTTCGCTCATGGAACACGAAATTCTAGGCAATTTGCATTGCAGCTTGATTGCCACAAAACAAAGTTGCTGAAAAGGAAAGTTTGACTCCCAAATCACCAAGGAGACTTTCTAGCCAGGTGAGTTCAGATACAGCAGACGTCATTGCACGTTACTCGGCCTCAGCAAATGAGCGAGCAACCACATATTTCTTCTTGCTACGCCAGGTAATAAAGTTTCCACCAAAGTATGTACAAAAATTAGTTGTGGAGCGTCGATCATCAAGAGAACCCGCATAGTCAGCATTAGAATATGCAATCAGAGATAGAGAGGAGGATGGTTTGAACACAAGCCCTTGTTCAGGGGCAGTCTTCAAGTACTTGATGATGCGCTCGACAGCCTGGAGGTGAGAGGTCTGTGGAGTATGCATAAACCGACTGACAACTTCAACAATAAACGAGATATCAGGTCTTGTAACCGTTAGATATATCAGCTTTCCTACAAGACGTCGATAATATTCATGAGCACAAAGCTTGTGGTTGACATCCATAAGAGTGTCAGCAGGTTTGCATCCCGAATAGTCAGCAGGTTTGCATCCCGAATAGTCAGCATCCTGAAAAAGATCAAGACAATGCTTCTGATGTGATAGAACAAGGTCATCAGGTCGTCTGGCTACTTCAAGTCTTTGAAGGAAAAAGAAGGTCGAACGGAGTCGAAAAATTGAGCATGGAAAAGGGCATGCGATTTATGAGATGATAGGCAGTAGAAATATCGAAGTTCCAGTATAGTATAGGTGCCTGCATTTGAAACATAAGTGAGTGAGCAACATCTAGAAGGTGACGATTTTTCCGCTCGGCCACACCATTTTGTTGGGGAGTACAAACGCACGAAGTTTGATGGATAATGTCAAACTCAGTACAGAGATTTGAGAAGGTACGGATGGTATATCCGCGCGCATTATCTGTGCGAATTACTTTTAAGGTAGTGGAAAACTGAGTACGAGTCTCAGTAATAAAGACACGAGATATAGAGGTAATTTCAACACGGTCGCAAAGTAAATACAATCAGGTTACGTGCGAGTAATCATCAATGAAAATAACAAAGTAGCAATACCCATAAACACTAGGGATCTTATATGATCATCATATATCAGAATACATTAAAGAGAAAGTAGCATCGCTCCGAGTACAAACAAGACTACAGGATGTACGATGTTGGTTTACCAAAGATACAAGATTCACAAATAAACTCATGAAGGGAAATATCAGGAAGAGCTTTCTTGAAAATCTGGAGGGGAGCATGCCCAAGACGGCGATGCCAATCAACAAAGGAGACCGTGGAGAGAACAATAGGTGGAACATCCAAGAGATAAAGCTCATTAGACAGCCACCCAATACCAATGTTATTCTGCATTCATCGATCCTGCACAACAAAGGAGAAAGGTGAGAAGGTTACACAACAATCAAGTTCTTGAGTAAGACGGCTAACAGAAAGCAGTTTAAAAGGTGATCTCGGAACATGAAGGACCGAAGATAGAGAGAGTTGGAGTGAGAGGCAAATTTGCAGCGCCGGAAACCGGGGTGGTGTCACCATTGGCCACGGTAATGAACTTGGGATATGCAGATTGCAAGTATTGAGGTGATTTCTGCAGAGTAATATGATGTGTGGCACCTGAGTCGACAATCCAGTAAGAGATTCGGGATAGATAGGATATACCTTCATTGGAGGTCGACTAATCACCATGTGTAACTACAGGAGCTGGGTGCGCAAAGCATCGATGTCATTACGGGTGGAGGAGTCAGCAGTAGCGAAAGCAGTGAGATGTGGAGACAGACCATCCTTGGGATAGCAGGTGGCTTCAAGGTGACCATCCCGACCGCACTGAGCACATTTAAAGAGTGGTCTTTCAGAACATCCTCGTTCCCGAGAAGTGGTGCGACCTCCACGAGCTGAGGGAGCAGGGGGAGCTGAGAGAGGCTTCTGGAGGAGAGACGAAGATAGATTCCCATGAACATCCAGTGGTAGTGTAACCTTCAAGAGCATAGAACACACATCTAACAGAGAGGGAGTTGTAGAGGAAGAAAGAATCTGAGTCTGAACACTATGAAGATGGGGAGGAACACGGGTCATCATCATGACAATCTCAACTGCTTCCTTCTGTGCTCGTTGCGCAACCAGATCCGTCTTGGGAAGCCGATGTTATATTCATGCCTCAATAAGAGTCTTGGCTCTTGCAATAAATGAAGTCAAGTCACCAGTTGCCCCATGGTCAAGTGTTTGAAGATCAGTAATGATGTTGAACAGATGCTGGAGGTTATCCTTGCCAGAATAGAGGGAGTGAAGTTCCTCCCACATAGTTTTGGTCGTCTCATGATACATGACTATCCGATATGGTTCAGTGTCCATGGAATTGAGGATCCAAGATTGGACACGGTCGTCATCACGGATCCACTCCTCGGTAGGTGCAGTAGGAGTGGCCCTTGTCAGATAATGAAGAAGACCTTTGATCTGCAGAACGCGGCGAACCGAGTGCAGCCACTCAACAAAATTTTGCTTCCCACTAAGAAAGATGGTGGCGATCTGAAGCTCATCACAAAGTTCAGGAAGAGGAGCAGTAACACGCGCAGGAAGGGAGGAAGCAGCTGTCGAATCCATAAAACGGTAACTGTGGTAAGGTGGGGGTAGACAAAAGGGCCTTTGCGGCAAGCAATACGGGCAAGAGACGCAGCTGACAGCGACAAGACTGGTGACGAGCAACAACAGCAAGAAACGCGGCTAGAAGCGGCAAGGATTGCAACAAGATAATCTGTGGTAGGGAAGCGGCAAGGAGTGCAGCAACAGCAAGGATTGCGGCTAGAAACTGCAAGGATTGTGGCTAGCAACGTCAAGAGGAAAAGGTAAGGCTCGTATCTAGATAATCAGCGCCAAAAGGTGCGACTAGGCATGCGAATTGCAATTGCGACAAGATAAACAGACAGAACACCGGCTAGGGAAGCAGCAACTACTACCCTGGCGGTATCGAAGGCGGACTGGAGGGAGTACTTGAGGTAGAGAAGAAGGCAGCCTGGTGGGAAAACACTGGCGGCCTGGTTGATTGCGCGAGTAGAGAAGCCGCCAAGTCGCGGAAGGACTAGCCTCGACGGGAAGCACCTAGTCTCGACAGGTCTTCGATAGGTCGAGGATAGCGAGAAGACGGGAAGCTGGATAGCGAGAAGTCGGAAGTGGCAACTAGCCTCTCGACAGGTTGCAGAAGGAGCAAGCAGGCGGGACCCGGTGGAAAATCCTATAGAGGAGAGGGGGGAGGCAGAGAACGGGAAAGAAGTCCACAGGAGCCCACAAAAAAAATCTGCAGTTAAAAAAAATGCTAGCTGCCCAAACAGTCGCGAGGATTTCACAGCGAGAAAAACAGATCGGTTGGCTCTGATACCATGTAGAGGAGAACGAAAGTGAGAGAAAATAAAGATGATTTTATTTAATTCTCAAAAATGTCTTACACTATAATACATGTATGTGTACACATATAAAGGAAAAGAACAAATTGTATGTGTACACTTATTTAATCCTCTCCTCTCCATTGGGCCTTTTACATGTTATTCTCAATCCTAAGATGTGGGACTAAACTAAATTACAAGTGAGCTTCTCTTTGGGCCTCAACATTGGGCCTTTTACATGTTATTCTTTAACAAGCTATAACAAATGTAAGCTGTCAATGAAGCAGAACAAATTATCTCTTCTATTTCAGTTATATTTCAAGGGAAAAGCAGATAATCAATGAACCATAACAAATTGCATATATGCTATATTAGTAAAATTTGAAAAGATAAAACAGCTGAAGAAGACCAAAGCAGAATTGAAGATTGCTCGCACATCTGATTCGAAAAAAGAAGCACAACTGACCTGGTTAGTACTGATGAGATAAGAATGAAACCCAGTAAGTCCTCCAACAAACCACATAGAGATAAAGCAATATATCATGAGAATCACAGATGCAGGAGATTGCTTCATTGCCTTCCATACTGTGGGGTAATCCCCGTCCATGAGAAACTTAATGTACAAAGAACACATTGCGAACACATATATACAGAGAAGAGAAGACGACGACACGAAAAAGAAGAAGTAGCGATAGTTTCTCTGCATAGCAAACCAATTATAGTGAGAAATATGGAAATATAAATAGAAAATGAACTTTTAAGTTACAAAACTAGCAGAAGACGGTAATTGGATTTCAATAACGTTTAAATCATTGCAATATGAATATAAACAGCTGAAGCAGTAAACTTGTTTATCCACACAATATTATTTCTTCAATAAAGTATCATACAACCCGGCAAACAAAACCAATGTGCTTGTTAGAAAAAAACATGTAAAGACCAATGTATATTGGCTCATTTAGTGTAGCTTCCTCTATTCTTGTATTAGTCTCACACCTTGTATATGAGACTCCTCTCACTCTCCTCTCCCTATATATATGTACTCATACAGTGTATTTACATACTCAACAACAAGGATATACAAGGTTTTACTGTTCTTCCATCATCGCTCGTGCACTTCTCGACATGATATCAGAGCCAACGATCCCTTTGGGTGGTCTCTAATTCTCTAACCGCAGCACTCTGTGCGGTTTCCTAATCGCAACTCCTCGGTGGATAGACTTCTTCTACCCGCAAACCTCTGTGCGACTTCCTGTCCGCATCCCTCGGCGGATAAAAATCGTTTGACCGCTCGATTCACCATGTGCTGCTCCCTCCTCTTTTGACCCGTTCCTCCTCTCTTTTATAGATTTCGTTGTTGGGACCCACCGTGCGGCATGTTCTGTGTCCGCCACGGTCTGCTTCCTTGCCGCGAGCTTCCTTGCCGCTTGCGACCATGCTGTGAGCTTCCTCCACTACCGTGGTTTGTCTCTTTAGTCGCAGCGGTCTGCTCTTCCGCGCATGCCGCGGTTTGTCTCTTTAGTCCCAACGCGGCCTCTCTTCAGCCCGCCGCGGTCCTCTCTCTATTAGTCGCTCGGTACGTCGCAGTCTCATCTCAGCTTGCTGCTCTTCGGCCCGCAGTAGTTGCTCTGTCCGCTGTGCCTTGTCGGTTGCTTCTGGATTGTGTTCGCCCGAGTTCCCTCTGCATAGCTTGCCGTCCTTCTGCTCCTGTCGTGGTCTCCACTCTACTCGTTGCTCTTCAGTCCGCTGCGCTCATTGATTCCTGTCCGCTGCTCGCCAACGGTTTGTCTTCTGTTCGATGTTGCTCTTACAGCCTATGTTGTGCTGGATCGCCAAAATTTGCTGTCGCGGCCTCTGTCCTAGTCCGCAGAAATCGGTCCGCTGTGCCCGCCTATCCGCTTCTTCTATCCGCCAGGTCGTGTCGCCTAGCCGCTTCTTCTAGCTGCCAGCTCGTGTCGCCTAGCCGCTTCTTCTAGCCGCCAGCTCGTGTCACCTAGCCGCTTCCTCTAGCCGCCAGGTGGTAACGCCATGGGTTCCTCTACTGACTCTTCTCCTTCAACCCACTTGGTTCCTGCTCCTGAGCTGCGTGACGAGTTGAGGATCACTACCATCTCCCTTACTGGGAAGAAGAACTTTGTTGAATGGGTGTATTCTGTCAGACGGGTACTTCAATCCAAGGGACTTCTGCATCATCTCACCAAGGATCCTCCTTCTGCACCCACTGATGACTGGTTGTGTGACGATGGCCGTGCTCAGACTTGGCTTCTCAACTCCCTTGGTGGCGAACCTTACCGCATGACCATGTATCACAAGACGGCCAAGGCGATGTGGGATGAGCTACATTCTCTTTACTCTGGCAAGGACAGTCTCCAGCACCTGTATGACATCATCACAGATCTTCAGACTATTGACACTGGCGATGCTGCCAACTTAACCTCATTTGTTGCTCGGGCAAGTCACTGGTTGAAGCCTGGATCCAACATCAGCCCCCTACTACGGATCTCGTTGTCCAGCGCGCACAAAAGGAAGCAGTCGGTATTGCCATGAGGATGGTACGTGTCCCGCCTCATCTTCAGAGTATTCGAGCTCAGATCCTCTCATCTGTTGCTACTCCCTCATTATCTGATGTGTACTTCATGCTGCTAAGAGTTTCACCCCCTCCGGATATTACCGGACCTCCCTCGCCGGCCCTTCTCCAACACTCTTCTGGGTCATTACTAGCTCTCCCTCCCCCTGCTCATGGAGGACGTTCAGGCTCTCGGAGAAGGGGTTGAGGTGGCCGGCCACGGCCTAAGTGTTCCTTTTGCGGTAAGGATGGACACCTTGAGGCGACCTGTTACCGCAAACATGGTCTTCCTCCTCGTTTGACTGCTTCTGTTGCTACCCACAGTCCCTCTGCCACTCGTGCTGATCTTGAAGAAGTCCGCATCCAACTCCAACAACTTCACGGGATGGTCAACCACCCGCCTGCCTCCGTTGCCTCCATCTCCAATGAAGGTATCGCTTGTCTCTCAACTAGTCTGCGCTGGATAGTGGATTTAGGTGCTACTCACCATATCACCTCGCTGAAGTCATATCAATACTTGGATTCTCCATATCCTAAGTGTATCACAGTGGTCAATGGCGACATTGTTCCTGTCTCCGGCTCTGCTAATATCCCTCTCAATTCCTCTATCTCTTTCCGCTCGGCTCTTCATGTCTAGGGCTCCCCGTTTAATATACTTTTTGTTAGTCGCCTCACTGTCAATTTGAATTGCTCTATCACATTCACCTCTTCTTCTTTTTTGATGCAGGATCGACGGACGCAGAGATAGCAAAACGGGTTCTACCTTCTTGATGTTTCTCCTACCATCCTCTCCTCAGTCTCCTCTGTTGATTGACATCGGTGTCTTGGGCATGCTTCTCTTTCGATCTTCAAGAAGGTTCTTCCTGATATTTCTCTTCCAGGTTTTACGTGTGATTCATGTATTTTGGGAAAACAATATCGTTCATCTTTTCCTCCTCATTGTACTCGGAGCTCTGCTCCTTTTGTTTTAGTGCATTCTGATGTTTGGAGCCCGTACAAAATCACCAGTGTGTCTGGTTATCGTTATTTTATCATTTTTATTGATGATTATTCTAGAACAACATGGTTGTACTTATTTCGAGATCGCTCTGAGTTTCCCCGTGTGTTTCGGGCTTTCGTTCTTAAGATTCGCACACAGTTTTCCGACAAAATTAAAACTCTCAGAACAGATAATGCTCGTGAATATACTAGCCATGAATTTGCTAATCTCTGCTCGGAATTTAGAATTATTCATCAGACGTCGTATGCCTATACCCCTCAACAAAATGGAGTTGTTGAACGTAAAAATATACATCTTCTTGATGTTGTTCGCTCCCTCATGGTTCAAATGCAGGTACCCAAGGCTTATTAGAACTTTGCGCTTCCAACAACATGTTATCTCATTAACCGTCTCCCTTCCTCCGTCCTCCAAAATGCTACTTCGTTTAGTCACCTCTTCCCCTATACTCTGTCATTCTCTCTCACACCCCGCATATTTGGTTGTACCAGCTATGTTCACTTACTGGGTCCGTCCATAGACAAGTTGGATCCTCGGGCGGCCAAACACATGTCCGTCGGTTATTCCCACACTCAGAAAGGCTATGTTTGTTACTCTCCTACTACCCGCAAGGTGACCGTTTCAGCTGATGTTACATTTCGGGAAGATCAACCGTTCTTCTCTGCTCCAAACCTACCTCCACCACAATCCTTACCAAGACCTATCATCCCAGTTACCACTCCTCCGCCACTCCTCCATGATCCGGCTCCCATTCTCCACAAGCCCCCTCTTATCCGTGTCTACACTCGTCGCCCTCCTCGCTCTGCCGCCCCGATTGCAGTCGGCTTCGACCTCTGACACTCTGCGACCTGCTGATCCACCATCGGCCTCCACCGTTCATCCCACGGCAAACTATATATCTTTACATTGCCTGTCTCTGGCGCTTCACACATTTGCTACTTCATTATCCTTTATTTCTGTCCCTAACTCTGTGCAGGAGGCTCTCCAACATCCGAGCTGGCGGGCTGCCATGGATAAAGAAATGACAGCCCTCTGGGCTAACCAGACGTGGGATCTAGTTCCTCTCCCTCCAAATCAGACTACTGTTGGCCATGGATAAAGAAATGACAGCCCTCTGTCTTTGTCATCAAACATGTTTCTGATGGGACAATTGACTGTCTTAAGGCCCGATTGGTGGCTCGTGGCTTTACTAAACAACAAGGTCTCGATTATGAGGAAATGTTCTTTCTAGTGGCCAAGCTCAACATGGTTCGTGTCCTCCTCTCAGTGATTGTGCATCGCCAATGGCCCTTACATCAAATGGATATCAAGAATGTTTTTCTAAATGATGATCTATAAGAAACAGTCTGCATGCAACAACCTCCGGGGTTTGATACCACAGGAGAGTCCCAGGTTTGTCACCTCAAGAAGTCGATTTATGGTCTCAAACAATCCCCTCGGGTATGGTTCGACAAGTTTAATAGGGTTGTGCGAGAGGTTGGTTTCACAAGGAGCTCGCAGATTTCTCTTTGTTTACTCGACATCACAAAACAGGCACCGTTCTTCTTTTAGTCTATGTCGATGACATCCTAATCACAGGTGATAACTCAAAGGGAATACAAATGATCAAACAACATCTGAGCTCTGTTTTTCAAACAAAAGATCTGGAGAACCTTCGATACTTCCTCGGCATTGAGATTGCAAGACGTCCTGATGGTTTTGTCCTATCTCAATGGAAGTACTGTCTCAACCTCCTTCAGGATGCCGACTACTCTGGATGTAAACCGACCAATACTTCGATGGATATCAATCATAAGCCTTGTGCACATGCCTCAGATATAGATCCACTGCTTCCGAATCCAGAATATTATCGACGTCTCGTTGGAAAACTGATTTACCTAACAGTCACGAGACCAGACATATCCTTTGTTGTTGGGTTTGTCAGCCGGATTATGCATTCTCCTTGGATGTCTCATCTACAGGCCGTCGAACGCATTCTAAGATATCTTAAAACAGCCTCTGGTCAAGGGCTGGTATACAAAAACTCTTCTTCTAATCCAACATTGGTTGCATATTCAGATGCAGATTAGGTTCCCTGGATGATCGGCGTTCTACCAGCAGATTTTGTACCTACTTCGGAGGTCACCTTGTTACCTGGCGCAGTAAGAAACAAGCTGTGGTTGCTCGATCTTCAGCTGAAGCTGAATACCGTTCAATGACGTCTGTTGTATCTGAGCTTACATGGCTTGAAAGCCTCCTCGCTGATCTAGGAGTAAAACTTCCCTCACCAGCTACCTTACTATGTGACAGTCAAGCCGCTATACACATAACTAAGAATTCGGTCTTCCACGAAAGAATGAAACACATTGAAGTTGATTGTCACTTTGTTCGAGAGAAAGTTCAAAGGAAGAAGCTGGAATTGAAACATGTTTCAGGTACTGATCAAGTTGTTGATCTTCTCACTAAGGCCCTACCGAGTACCCTATTTTATCAGTTCTTGTCCAAGCTAGGTGTCTACGACTTATACGCTCCAACTTGCGGGGGAGTGTTAGAAAAGAACATGTACAGACCCATGTATTGGCCCATTTAGTGTAGCTTTCTCTATTCTTATATTAGTCCCACACCTTGTATATGGGACTCCTCTCACTCTCCTCTCCCTATATATATATGTACTCATACAGTGTATTTACAAACTCAACAAGGATATACAAGGTTTTACTATTCTTCCTTCATCGCTCGTGCACTTCTCTATAGTGCTCAAGGACAGTCTACCTACTTTGTTCCTACCCACCCACCAACCCCCGCCTGACACATCACGAATTTATAGGTGGTGAACAAGTGATGCCCTAACCCTAGACGCGATGCAAACGAGCACGCAATGAATGCAATTGACTGATGACAACTATCAAATGAAGATGCAGATGAGCGCACACACACAATCCAATGAACTAACAAAGTTTAACCCTAATGTGATGCGCATGCAATGATTCAATCATCCAAGTATTCTTTTGACACATAATTAATTAAATAATATTAATCTTGAAATACTTCCGCATATAACCTTAGTTAGCACAACATTCACGATTAGTAATTATGTGACTATTGCAGAATAAATTGAGAGTACACTAGAATTAAATGTAAGGCAATTAGGTAACACACGTCTAAATAAAGAGCAGAATCAAATTAAAGAGACGCATATTATTAGCAATAAAGATGACATTTGAACGTGAGTGAAAATTTTGAAAATAAACGTGAAACTCACCAAGTAGAAGGTCGTCGGGGAGGGTGAGGTAATCCCGTGGTTGCAGATGTGGTGCAAGTGCTCCAGAAGAATCACGGTTGATAGACGGGTGCTGCTGGAAGGGATGGTAAGGCTGAGATTTGAGATGGACGTAAGGGGAAAGGGACGAAGACTGCAAGGTGATGATCAGTGGGATGTGGGGTGTTTGATGGTGGCTTGGAGCGGTGTAGAAGGGGTAGGAGGTGGCTGCCCAGGGATTGGAAGGTCTGGATGGAGGCTATCCAGGGGAAGGAAGGACTGGACTGGGAGGATGAAGGGAAAAGTGGGGTCAGCCAGATGTTCTATAGGCAGTACGGGTGGTGGAGGGCGGTGGAAGCAAAGAAATTGTGGCGTCGCTGTGCTGGAAGGACGGGGCAGCGGCAACGGCCTCAGATATGGTTTGGATGGAGAGAATGAAGGGAGGAATGGGACCGTTTGGAGGTGCTAGAGGTAGTACGGGTGGTGGCGGGGAGCTGGAAGCCAAAAACTAGCGACATCGAGTGCTGAAAACAAAGGAATCGCAGAGTTGGGAAGTTGGGAGCGCAGGGAAGCGGTGGACAGGGGGCGTCGACACCCCTTAGAAACGGGACATTGCGTTGTCACACTGCAGGCAACTCTTCGTGTCGTACCGAGAGGGTGGATCGGGTGGTTCTCCTGAAAACCTAAAACTTTTGATAACCCCCTTCTCTGTACTGTTGGGGATGGTATAAAGAGGGGAGGGAGAATTAGGTTAACTAAATCCAATGATCATGATTACCCGATGGGTAATTTATCCAAACTCTCTAAATACAACTAAAAATATATATAAAAATATGAAAAATCGAGTTGGTCGTGATCATGGTCTCCGATCAACCACCCGACGATCCAAAAATGCCGATAATGACGGATCTCTATATGTGGCTCAGTCGATCTCCATCAATCTCCCCGGCTCAAAAACATTCATCTCCGGTGAATGAAGACTACATGCTCCTGACGCAAACCAGTCGCTCATGGTTGGAATTGTCTCCAGCTCTCAGCATAAGGTCATTCTGTCGCCGAAGTCCCTGATGTCCCATGTACCAAGCAAGCCGCCATAAGGATGATGGGTTAGGATACAACAGTGACAGGTAGGGTTGTCGTGAAGGCTGGGGTATAAGAGTCTATAGTGATGATATAAATTGAAGATAAAAGGGAAGGATAAATGTACAAAACTAGGTGGCTCCACATCTAAAGTTAAATTCTCAGCACTAGGTACGAGATGAACATCGATATTACTAGTAATGCAAAGCTCGAAAAAATCCAACTCAGACTCTCCCATGACAATGTATCGACTTATTTGCCTAGCACTCAGATTCATGGGTGCCCCAATAGGAACCTCTCATATAATGTGCAAATCATCACCCAATCACCTTCATTGAACTTTTTTGCTCTTATGTAATTATCCACGTAAGTTTTAAAGTTCTCATTATTTAATATAATTTTACGTTAGAGTATGGCATGCAAATCATGCAACATATGCAAATGAACGATAACCGAGATGACAGACAGACTTTGTGTATACTCTATATAAAGGTGAAAATCCCGAAAAATGGATAGTTTATCTGGAGGTTCTCTGGGTGGGGTGTATAAATATTTGTCAAATGTGAGAACACCCAAACGACCACAAGAGACATCAGTACAAAGATATGAGAGCATAACACGCCAAATATCTCTCAGGGGGTGTGACTCGTCAAGAAACACGCCAGGCGGTACATAGAAAAATTCATCTCAAATGTGACGAATACTCACATCCAAGACATTTGCGCTAGGGAAAATGTTTCCTAGGAAGAAAGAACCATCATGTGACTCATATGGGGGATCAACGGGGGGCTTATCAAAGAATTCATTCATAGCAGGATGATCCTTGAGATGAGTATCATCAGTAATAGTAGTGTTCTTGAGAGTATGAGATACAACAGCCACTAAGTCGATACAATGCTCCTGACTCTCAATCGGAGTGTGACACGCCACTACAATGGGGAGGAACACCGATCAACACACACTCAAAGGAGAGCCTATGATCAATGCATCAACAAAGTCAACACTGGGGTAGGGAAAGAACACATCACTATAGGATCACTAAGTCGTTCAGACTCACTCTCAGTCAAGGTCGCAAGAAATGAGTCAAAATCAAATGGCATACTGGGTTGAGAGAAACCAGTATCAATTATCGCTTCTATTGTGTCTGACAGGGCAAGAGTAGGTAAAATGGTGGCCTCAGAATGGGAGGGACTCATACTGGGGAGGTCAAGGGGCTAATTTACTCGGTTAAATCTAGTGGATCTCAAGGACCACCCATAATGAAGGGTGAGCTTGTATGTCTGTTGGAGGGACTATGAGTAGTGATACGTCAATTTAGTATGTATCTCAAATCGAAGTCCAGACCGAAATCAGGAAATGTTTATAGTTGGCTCCTCTCGAATGTCGCTTCTCACTACTAACTGATCAAAACTATCTCTATACTCTACGACGGACATAGATCTTTACTGAAGGAAGAATAATTGCTCGAGCAGGACACTCCTATACAATGCTGGCAAATACCTTTGACACAACATCCGCTTTTTTCTACCCAACTAATGATGCGGTGAAAACGATCTTGTGTACGGGTGCTCTTAATGCTAGACCAATATGCTCTCACCTAATCTAGAAGTCAAAGTTTCACAAATTTGATGCGACACTCACCGAATAATTTAAAATAATCTAGATAACATTACATATCCACGAGCTAGTAACTAAAAAACACAGGACTCGACACCTCATTAAAGGGTGGAGCAACTGCACAAAACGTACACTCAACATTTCTCTCAAAATGGTGATCCTCGTAGTAAACATCTCTAAGATAATCGAGTCATGTCGAAGGATCAACAAGATCTGCATGTGCACGAGGATATGGATGACGATAATCATCGCATCGGTCGTCTCTAGTATAGTGGGATCGCAGTGACGGCCGACACGATCTCTGGAAGTGGTACACTGCAGACGAGAATAATCATGGTAATAACATAAGAATCTCTCAGAAGTGGATCTACTGAATCTAGTATAGATAGACTCAGGATCCTCAAATATAAGAGAAGAATAACGATGATAGCTAGTCATGAAAGAACATATAGACTCAATGACTGCATATCAAAATAAAGCTCAAAATTGGCTTTGATACCAATTTAACGCAGCACGAATCTATAGGTGGCAAGCAAGCAATGACCTAACCCTAAATGCAATGCAAGCGAGCACGCGATGAATGCAATGGACTGACGACAACCCTCAAACAAAGATGCAGATGAAAACACGCATGCAATATGATGAACTAACGAAGGCTAACTCTAATTTGATGCACAAGCAATGATTCAATCATACAAGTATTCTTCAGACGCACAATTAATTACAAAAAAATAATTTTAAAATACTTGAGCATATAACCTCAATTAGCACAAACATACAAGATTAGTAATTATGCGACTATTGCAGAATAAATTGAGAGTGCACTAAAATTAAATGTAAGGTGATTATGTGTATCATCCTGAATCCGATAAGCGAGGTCCAATGAGGGCGGGGAGTACTTTGGAGCAGTGAAGCCCAGTCAAAGTAGCTCCTGACAGGCTTCTAGGATAGCAGGATTCTAAGTGAAAGGAGGAGGAGGAATGGACCGGATCTCACATTGGAATTGGAGGGAAAGTTGTTGTAGGGCTTCGGTAATAATTTGAATCATCAAATATTAGCGGCGTCATTTCAGAGTAACCGGTGGAGTTGTGTTGGAAACTTCAAGGTTAAGGGAGCTCTGGTGGGAGTAGTCCTAGGATGGGTGACCTCCCGGGAAGTGCTCGTAGGCCACATGTGGAAAAGGGAAAAATCATGCAGTTCAGCTCAGTATGGGTTAAGATGAACTAAAGTGGACAATATTTCTAATATTGTGAGAGTTACATCATTACATTAGGTAACACACGTCTAAATAAAGATCATGATCAAATTAAAGAATCATATATTATTAGCAAATAAGATGACATCCGTGCACAAATGAAGAATTTGAAAATAAATATAAAACACACCAAGTAGAAGTTCGTCGGCGAGGGAGAGGAAATCTGGTGGTAGCAGATATGGTGCAAGTGCTCTGAAAGAATCACAGTTGTTGGGCGGGGATTGTAGGGTAAGGGAGGGGGTTGTTCTGTGACTGGAAGAAGAGGTAGGGCAAGGATTTTGAGGTGGAGGTAAGGGGGAAGGAACGAGCTGCAAGGTGGAAGCCGGTGGGATGTGGGGTGGT
This sequence comes from Platanthera zijinensis, assembly GCA_039513925.1. NCBI lineage: Eukaryota > Viridiplantae > Streptophyta > Magnoliopsida > Asparagales > Orchidaceae > Platanthera > Platanthera zijinensis. The sequence continues at coordinate 238,611,129 of CM077081.1, read as the reverse complement.
TGACGGTGGCTTGAGGTGGTGTAGAAGGGGTTGGAGGTGGTTGTCCAGGGCTTGGGAGGTCTGGAGAGAGGCTATCCAGGGGCTGGAAGGCCTGGACGGGGAGGATAAAGGGAGAAGTGGGGCATTGGAAGCCAAGAACTGGTAGCGTCGGGGTGCTAGGAGAACGGGGCAGCGGCGGAGGCCTCATATCGGGTCTGAAAGGACATAATTAAGGGAGGAATGGGATCGGTCAGAGGTGTTGAAGGTAGTATAGGTGGTGGCAGGGCGCTAGAAGCCAAGAACTGGCAGTGTCAGGTGTTGGAATCCACAAAATAGCGACGTTGGGATGCTGGGAGCGTGGGAAATCGGTGGACAGGGGGCGTCGGCATCCCCTGGAGATGGGAACCTGCGGCGTTGCACCGCAGACAGCTCTCAGCATCGCACCGAGAGGATCGAGCGGTTCTCATGAAAACCTAAAACTCTCGATAATCCTGTTCTCTAGGCTGCTCAGGATGATATTAAGAGGGGGAGAATTAGGTTTACTAAATCCAATGGTCAGGATCGCCCGATGGGTAATTTAGCCTAACTCTTAAATACAACAAAAAAATAAAAGAAAAATACATAAAGATATGAAAATTAGAGTCGGTCGCGATCACAGTCTCTGATCGACCATCTGACGATCCAAAAATATTGACAATGATGGATCACCCAAAGTGGCACGGTCGATCTTCATCACCACCCAAATAGTAGCACATAGAAGGTTGTGAAAAAAAATGTGGCATTCAAAAGTATAAAGGATCAAGCTTTTTTTCATTGCTAACCACGTGGAAGGAGATGGTATGAGTTGCTGTTACTGTACAATTCCTCCACCAACTTTGGGTGACACCGAGATCAGGCAATGTGGACTTCTAACCAAATGAAGAAAGTAATACCAAAAATTCATGCCAAAAATGTTTCCAATGAAAGATGCTCACATGCACATTTTCAAGAACCACAAGTACTAAACAGATGAATCCTAACATCAAGTAAACAAAAATAAATGAGTGGATTAATATTAAAGATACTGCGCATATTATAGCTGCAATCTACAGTAGCATCTTCTGAGAACAATAAGGCAACTAATTACCATTCCAATGCACTGCCCAACCCAGGGACAGTGATGATCGAATCGTTCCACACAATTATTACAGATTGAGCAATGTGAACAACGGGGTGGCCGATAGAGCATACAAGTATCACAGTATTTGACTTTCACAGGGATGCCGTTAACCATCACCTCTTTCATACGGGGAAACTGTGCGCTGGGCGTTGAATCAAGAATACTTGAATCATAAGAAACATCTTCCTCTGGAGGATGGGAAGCCCGGGGAATAATTCCAGGATCTTGGGAAGAGGTAAGCTTGAGTAGAACAAGTACCTGAACCCACTTAAAACCATTAGCATAAGCATCCTAAGTTTTACAGCGTCCAAACAAATTGATAGGAGACAAAAAGAATTTTCGTAAATGCAGTTCCAAGTAAAAAAATCAACAAACTACAGGCACTTGTGATATATCAATCAATAAGAGTCTCATCAAATCATGTACCTATAACAGAAAATCCCAACTAGAAATAGATGGCTCATGAACAAGGTTTCAGATGGCTAAGAGAATAATTTTATGTTGGACAAAGACAATTTAAGCATTTAATAAATAATATAAATATATTTAGCATTGTAAAATTCACAGAATGAACCATTTAAGGTTAGAGGAAAGGTCCAGAATAAATACAGGAGCTTTGGGGCATATAGGCCAAGCCCATGCTTAGATTGAAATATGAACTTAAATTTCCATGGTCCGTCCTAACTGAAAAGATAAGCATTATTAATCAAGCCCCAGAAATTAGGCTACACAAAGCCATCCAAGTTGAGCCAATAAATATCAGCCAAGCATACCCCAGCACTATCCTGGTTCACCAGATAGATATTATTAGAAGTTAGCTGGACTGCCAAACCCTTTTCATTAAAAAGAAAGTCAAATAACATCAAGCCTTGTATTATTCATCAAAGACTAGATAGCTCTAATAGCCATACCAAACCGTAGAACTGTGGAAGATATTTAAAAAAACACAACAATATATGAGAATGATTTTACCGTATGAAAATGCTTTTAAATTCACCTACGGCTTAGGCAAAATCCAAGATACACAAAAGTCAAGAAGAAATAATCTGAGCTTTGTGAGGATGCTTCACAGAGCATTTCTCGACAAGGGAACCAAGCCGTCCACAATTAGAGAAAGAGGTCAAGGTTCCCCACAACCCCCATGCCCCCTCCATGACAATAGTGAGCTCCACAACCGGTTGCATGAGCAAAATTATAGGAGGGCGAATGGGACATAATCGGAGGGCACTGTAGAAAGTTGGTGACAATAGAGATGCGAGTGGATGGGAGGGTCAGGTTCTCCCAAGATCTGTTGGTATGCATCTCGTAGGAATCTGGAAGACGAAAAAGATAGCAAACCACAAGAAATTCCTGAAAATGTTTTTGTTGAGTGACAAGGTCAGTAGAGAAGGGTCGATGCTAGAGAAGTTATGTGCCGAGAGATTGAACTTCCTAATCCGCAGCACAGGGAGAGTGTTGCCGAGCGAAAATATCTGAATAGAGAATTTTTGGTTATGCGCCGAGAGATTGAACTTTCTAGTTATGCGGAATTTTTATGTTAAGGCAAATATATCCAAGAAAGGCTTACAAGATTTGGATTTGAAGCTCTTAAATAAGAAAATGCTCATATTAGCGCATCATTAAAATTAGGCAAAGATGAAGAGAGAATCTCAATTGATCAAACTAAGTATAGGGCCATGATCGAATTTTTATTATATTTAAGGACTTCTCACCCCAATATTATGTTCAAATGTGCACAAATTCAAGCTGATCCTAAAGAATCTCATTATAAAAGTTGTTAAAGGTATTTTTAGGTATTTAATTGGAATGCAAAAGGTGATTTTATGGTATCCTCAGCAAGAGTTTTATCTTACATGGTTATTTTAAATCGGACTATGTGGTTGTTCTTTATCATCAACAGCATTAGAGACCTTACAAAAAACCTCATTCATCACTCACGTTCTAAACATATAGACGTTAGACATCATTTCATTCGCAGTCATATCAAGGAAAAAATGTTAAAATAAGCTTTATTGGGACTGATTCTCAACTTGCAAGCATATTCATAAAGCCCCTACTTGACTCTCGACTCAATCTCTTATGCTTTAAATTATGAATTCTTAATATTGATATGTAGTTTCTCTGATCTGCTTTTCTTTTATGATTTATTATTTTCGGACTAGTTTCTATCATTACAAAAAAACACAAAATTAGAAAACCAAACATCCAAAAAAAATCGTTCATTTTCTATCTTCTTTCAGTTTTTGTGAGATACCATCGTGCAATAGCTCGTATCGCCGGTCGTATCGCCGGCGATACGACCTATTAAATAACCCCGTTCATCATTCATTCTCTAAACATATAGACATTAGACATCATTTTATTCATGATCATATCAAGAAAGAAAATCTTAAAATAAGCTTTTTTAGGATTTGTTAGAACCAAGAAACCGGTTCACAAGAGTTCGGACCTAAGGTGTAGCTTGAGGTTACTGATACTATGGTCTAACACCACAGATTTGATGGCATGAGCGAGAGAGAGATAGAGAAATACCTATCTACAAACAAGACTTGAGTGTTGCAGCGAGGAGAACCCACAACATACCCAGAAGTCTATAGAAACTTCTTCTCCAAAACCAAGAGTTGAGTTAGGCACAAGGAAGGCAACATGACTTTATTGGTACCCTTAGCGCCTTATATATAGACAATCCAAGCGGGGGTATTAGTCTGTGAATAACCACCCCCGACGAGGTCTCTACAGGCTGCCGAGTTGATTTCTACGGGCTGCCGAGTTGATTTCTACAGGCTGCCGAGCTAAATGGTGACAAGCAGCATTTAGCTGAGCAGAATACCTGAGGCTGTCGATAAGGGTGTGGACGAAAAACCGAAAATCTCCCAACCGACCGAACTGCCCAAACTGAACCGATACTCACACCGAACTCAGTGTAGGGGCGGTTTTTCATTTATGATAACCGCCCTTGTTTTGGTTCAGTGCGTTTTCGATTTTTCAAAATCGATAAAACCGCATTGAACCGAAATAAACTAAAATACATAAATACATTATAGTCCACATTCTAATCATATAGCCATCCTTCACAAAAGTCAAATTAAGTTTTTTTCACACCTAATTAGTATTTCCCTCAAACCCTCACAACCCAATTATGTTAGCTTTTCTTACATGTGTATGTTAGTAAATTTGTCACATTGAATTTATATGTTGATTTGGTGCATGATAAATTGTAGAATAATGAATGAGAAGCAATTTAGATATCATACATTTTTGCAATTTATTTTCAAGACAATTCAGATTAATACCAATATTTGTCTTAAATATATTACGCAGTTTCACTTTTTTTAAAATATTTCCTAATATTTTCTTGCTTATGGTATGATTTTCTCTCCTAGAAATTTTATCAAAATAATATTCTTCATTCACAAGTTGATTGAAAAAAACTTGCATATAGTAAATTTAAAATGAAGATTAGTTTCACAATTTTCAATTATACTTGCACATCATATAATATAAAAATAATAATATCAATTTTGTGCTTTAAAAATTATTCTAATAAAACCGAAGAACACCTCAAACCGCCCCGATTATTGAACCACACCGATTGGTTTAGGTTCGGTTCGGTTTGGAGAAATAAATAACCGACCCTTTTCAGTTTGGTTTCGGCTTGGGTCCAAACCGACCCAAACCGAACCGCTTGCACCCCTAGCTGTCGAGGTCTTCTATAACGAGTACTCTCGTGACGAGTTGACGCGGTACGAATCTATAGGCGGCGGAAAATTGACGACCTAACCCTACATTCTATGCAAATCCGACGGTTATATCACAAATTAGATGATAAATTAAAACATCCCACGCAGATAAATTCACAGCAATATACAAATAATTAATTAGGACAAAAACAAGCTTAGGTTTTCCTCCGCGGGAGGGTCAAAGCAAGAGTGCGCGGCGAATAAACCCTGCAAATCACAATAATAATCTAACAAATCACCACAATACAATATATCCAAACAAACATGATGTCCAATCCGATAAATAAATGTTTTAAAATAATAAACCAATACAATGAGATCTCACCAACTAGTGGGCTGACCAAGGCATTGAAGAATCCGGAGCCGGAGCCGGAGATGTGTATACGACGATCCGAGGTGGTATCGGTGGCGTGGAGATAGCGTCGGTGGCTGTCCTCGACTGTGGATGATGGAATCGGGCCGAAAATGGGTAGATCCAGCCACGTATGGATAGATCCGGGCGGGAAGGGTAGATCCGATAATTTGAGATAGGATCCGGGATGAAAAATTCCATATCTGAATTGATCCGGAAGGGGAACGGCGTTGGGAAGGTGGATCCGCGTATGGCGGGGGGGGGGGGGCTCGCGGCAAGGAGGTAGGGTGCAGGATGGGGGCTGCGGCTGTGGAATTAGGGAAAGGGGTTGGCAGTGCTAAAGGGTTGAAGGAGGAGGGCTAGCGGTCAAGTTTGGGTCTGAAGGGGGTGGCTGGGAGGAGGGGCGGCAAGCAGCAGCAGAACAAGGGGAGGCCGATTGAGGAGGGGCGGCGGTAGCTCTCAGGCCGCCTGTTTTATGGATTTAAAACTATAGGAAATGAATAGCTTATTTCATTTTTAAATAGTAAATAGAAAAGAAGTGTGAATGCTGGACAACCGCCATTGCTTTGATTTTTAGAGGGAATGGGTGGCTGTAGGAGAGGGTTAGGGAGGGGAAAAAGAGGCTTAGGGTTAGGGCAAACCTTGGGGAAGGAGATACACACCAAGGAGTCGTCACCTAGGGTTCCACGGAGTCGACACCATGACGAGATCGTGGGAATCCGGGAATACAATTCCCCAAACTCTGCAATGCCAGATCAGCCCCCTATCACCTCTATTTATAATAAAACAAAGATTAGGGCATCCCCCATCAACGGCTATGATTGGTCGGAGGTGGGGTCACCCAAATACATCAAAATAAATGCAAATATAATAAACTAATATATGAAATTGATTCGCAACGCGAATCCGGACGCATCTGCAGAGTCCGATCGTCGATCCGGGCATGCCATATATGGAAAGTCGCCAATTGGCCCCGAACGGGCCCCAAAACTCGTCATCCACTACAAGTGCTCGTCTATGCTTCACATCAATCTCCCCGACTTGAAAGAATTCATCTCCTGATGTATAGGGATATGAATTCTCTCGCTGCATGCCCGACAAAACTCGAAGGTCGCTCAAATGTCGTCGCTGGAAAAGTGCCCTCGCCAATCAACTCCCCCTGACTGAAAAGTTGTCATCTCCGGTGCATGGAGACGGCTGTGCCAAAGTCGAAGTCCAGGGCGAATCGATCAAACTCTGTTGCAAGTACCCAGGTGTCATCAACGTTTGTAGTAGGAATATAATGGCAGCTGCGGGCCTCCGTGATGCTCTCAACGCTCAACTCACGAGTGGTGGATCCCGCTGCAGTCAGCAGTGCCGAAGGTAGAACCAAAGAAGACGAGTCCCCATGTGGGTAGGTGTCAGGAGTGGGTGAGTAGTGGTGGCCATCGGACGTGGGTGAGCTATGAAGGTGTAAGACAATGAAAGTGGACGTGTGGGCGGCTGGAAGTCCCCACTGCTTGGGTCCACATACTCGCGAGGCTCGTAGTATGGCGTCAGATTTTCAACATTAAATATTGGGTGGATATTCATACTTGCAGGGATATCAAGATCGTAGGTGTTTGCTTCGATCTGTCTCATGATTATATAGGGATTCATTCACCTAACGCTCACGCCTTTAGCAAGCCTCGCATGGAGCCTCACAACGCAGAGTCTCACCATCACCTGCTCGCCTTCATGAAGTACCTGTTCTTGTCAGTGAACATCCGTATATGATTTACAAAATTTATTATCATTAGGGATTTTCCGTCGGACCGACTCATGCCACATATGCAAACGACGGACAAACAACTCAACAGACACATGCAAATGATGAAGAAATGACTCGACAGACTCATGCAAATGATGCAAATGATGCAAATGATGCAAATGATGCAAATGATGCAAATGATGCAAATGATGCAAATGAAACATGACCGACACAACATACCTGCTACGAGAAAGTCTAATAATGATCGGGACGTCTCTAAAATATGGTGGTCTATCAGGGAGCTCTCTTGGTGGAGTGAAGAAAAACTCATCCTTTGTATGACGAGTGCTCAGATGACCGTGAGAGACATCTATACTCAAATACGAGCTCGTAAAGAGCCAAATGTCTCTCGGGGAACGTAGCACATCAGGGGGCTCATCAGGAGGTGTGTACGAAAAGTCATCATGGATAAGACGACCACCTGAGTGAAAGTCGTGTACACCGATTAGAAGACGTGACTCTCAAGTGTGGTGCGTGTTCCCGAAACGAAAGAGCTCGTTCGGTGGGTCAGCAGGTGGTGCGTCCCAAAACTCATCGATGGTGCGATGCGCCATAAGGTAGACCCTCAAAATATGAGTATGCTCAAGCGTACTCAAGGAAGACCCTACATACGTTATGCTCCACGCAAGATCAATTCTCTGGGGCAAGGCTATAGATGATAGCGAAAGAGATGCCAATAACTCAAAGCTCATAAACGAGCGTCTCGCCCGAATCGCATCCTCACCAGGATGTGGTGGCTCATCAGGAGGCTCAACAGGGGGTCATCGTAAAACTCGTCACTAGGGTCATGATACTCCATGTGAGTACCATCGTAAGGGGTAGTGTCCCCGTGAATGGATGACATAGCCACTAAGAGATCAACAACAGGCTCTGGGCCCTCGGCCGTTTGACAATGGAAGAGTGACATAGACCTTCACTCAAGAATGGATATGTCGACACGGTGTCAAGACATGAGTCTAGTGTAGGGGTGTTAATCAACCCAGGACATTTCAAAAGTGGAGGTGTGGGTGAGGGACACAGTACAATATACTCAATAGGTCGCTCTGGCTCACTCTCAGTCGGGATCACTAGAGGAGCGTCAGAAACAAAAGATAGGTCACTCGTTGGGCTAAGCACCTCACTGGGGCAAGAGCAATCCGCATCAGGTGTCACTTCAGTCATGTATGATGGAACAATGATAGGCAAAGTGGTGTCCTCGATGTGGGAAGAGCTCGTACTGCGGAGGTCAAGGTTAGGGTCCAACCGACCAGCTCTGGCGGATCTCATAGACTGTTCGTAACGAATGGCAAATTGATACATTTGCTCGAGAGACTTCGAGCTATAATAAACCACCTTAGTACGAATGTCTGGTCGAAGCCCAGACCAAAATTTGGAAGTGGTCATGGCTGGGTCCTCACGAATATCGCTCCTCACAACTAACTCATCAAAGCAATCTTTGTACTCAACGACAGACATGGATCCTTGCTGAAGGGAAAATAATTGATCGAGCAAGAGACTCTGATACGATGAAGGCAGATACCTCTGACACAAAGTACGCTTCATGTCCACCCAACTAGTGATGCGACAAAGACGGTCTCGCTCGCGGGTCCTCGCAACGCTAGACCAATATGCCCTCTTCTGATCTAAAAGTCTAAGTTTCACAAACTTGACGCGACCGAATAACTCAAAATGATCGAGATAATACTTCATATCCACAAGCCAATAATTGAAAGACTCGGGACTCGATGAGCCGTCGAAGGGAGGGGCAACAGTACGAAACTGACTCTCAAGATCTCTCTCAAAGAGACGACCTCATAATAGTCATCTTTAAGGTAATCGGGTCGTGTTGAAGGGTCAACTCGATCCGCTCGCGTGCAAGGATATGAATGACGACAATCATCATACTGATCGTCTCTAGTATAGTGGGGTCATGTCGATGGGTCAACACGATCTCTAAAAGTGGTGTGCTGCGATCGAGGATAACTATCGTAGTTATGTGAGGGTCTCCCTGACGGGGCTCTATGAGAGCGGGTGCAAGTGGACTCAAGACCTCCAATGTGAGAAGAAGAATAATTGTGACACCTAGAATAACGAAAAACCTATAGACTCTACGACTGCGTATCGAAAAGTGTGCGCAACCTAGCTGCGTGTAACCTTCCTCTGATACCAATTGACGCAGGAAGAATCTATAGGCAGCGGAAAATTGACGACCTAACCCTACATGCTATGCAAATCCGACGGTTAGATAACAAATTAGATGATAAATTAAAACATCTCACGCAGATAAATTCACAACAAGATACAAATAATTAACTAGGGCAAAAGCAACCTTAGGTTTTCCTTCGCGGGAGGGCCAAAGCAAAAGTGCGCGGCGAATAAACCCTGCAAATCACAATAATAATCTAACGAATCACCACAATACAATATATCCAAACAAACATGATGTCCAATCCGATAAATAAATGCTTTAAAATAATAAACCAATACAATGAGATCTCACCAACTAGTGGGCTGACCAAGGCATTGAAGAATCCGGAGCCGAAGATGTGTGTACGACGATCCAAGGTGGAATTGGTGGCGTGGAGATAGCGTCGGTGGTTGTCCTCGACGGTGGATGATGGAATCGGGCCGAAAATGGGTAGATCCGGCCATGTATGGATAGATCCGGATGGGAAGGGTAGATCCGATAATTTGAGATCGGATCTGGGCTGAAAAATTTCAGATCTGGATTGATCCGGAAGGGGAACGACGTTGGGAAGGTGTTTCCGCGTATGGTGCGGGGGGGGGGGGGGGGGGGGGGGCTCACAGCAAGGAAGTAGGGTGCAGGATGGGGGTTGCGGCTGTGGAATTAGGGAAAGGGGTTGGCGGCGCTTAAGGGTTGAAGGAGGAGGGTTGGCGGCGCTTAAGGGTTGAAGGAGGAGGGTTGGCGGTCAAGTTTGGGTCTGAAGGGGGTGGCTAGGAGGAGGGGCGGCAAGCAACAGCAGCAGAACAAGGGGAGGCTGATTGAGGGGCGGCGGTAGCTCTCAGGCCGCCTGTTTTATGGATTTAAAACTATAGTAAATAGAAAGAAGTGTGAATGTTAGACAACCACCGTTGTTTTGATTTTGGAGGGAATGGGTGGCTGTGGGAGAGGGTTTGGGAGGGAAAAAAGAGGCTTAGGGTTAGGGCAAACCTTGGGAGAGGCTTAGGGTTTTTGACGTCGCGTTAATTTTAAAAAAAAATCAGAGACGGAACGCGAGAAAAATTTATTGAGTCGGCGTCATGTGGAGGTAGGTATCAAATTATTTATAATCAATGTTATTATTCACCAGAATTCAATGGTTGTGATGTGGGGCGTAAATATTAAAGATCCAAATGAATTGCTATGATTTAAGTATTCGAGCGAATTTATTTCGCAAAAGATTTATTTACGCGAACGGCGCGATTTAGAAGACTGTGGAATTTGATGTGCCGAGATTTTCACATTGTTTAAGTTCAATGGCACAATCGAATTTGGTGGAGAAATCAGATTTTACCCATCTATTTTGATTGGCGTCGGTTCACTCCCCCCCCCCCCCACTCACGGTTCAGTTATTAAAACCGAACCCCTCTCATGCCGCTCCCGCATAAAACCCACACCCCGTCATAATCGCGGAAACGAAAACCTATTTAGCAGAGCGGAAACTTCTCCGCGCTCATGCAACGTCTCCTCCGTCTCCCGTAACCACTCGCGGGAAGCGCCAGAAGTGTTGGATGCTCTGATCGACCTCTCCTCCTTCCTCTGCATCCCTAGTCGACCCTCTCCTTCCTCCCTAGCACTGTTAGGAGTGGATCTCCAACCCTAACCGGCGGGAAGGATCTCTGAAAGCATCGTATTTGATTCTGGTGAGTATCGTTCCTCTTTATTCTTCTTTATCTTGTGGAAACCGTCATTTTTGTTACCTAACTATGTTTACCCTTCGTTTTTCTTGCCCAAATTAGGAATCGAGGAACTAGGTCTTCTCCGATCTGAAACCAACCACCTATTTATGGGTTTAGTTGTTGCTGATTTGAGGTAACACTCTTGTTTGCGATCTTTTCCATCTTAGTTAGTTGTTTGATAATTTATGAGAAGACTTAAGGGGGAAAACGCATAAATTAGGGTTACCGTTGAATTTTAGATTTTTTGTGGTCGTTGGAACAAAGGATTGGAGAAGTTTTTAGTGGCCTGATCTTTGGGGAAGAAGCTCCATGTCGCCTCGACGCGTGTACGAACGTCGAAACACCATAGTAAGAAACTCGACTCTTTTTAGACTAACAGTTCAGATAAAATTTCAATTTCATGTGTTAATCATATTGGTATAAGCACTTTAAATTTTCAAGTTCCTATAGTCAGAATTAAACCAACGGAGTAGGCATACTCTTAGGCTAAGTTAGCAGTTTCAGTGTCATGAAAACTCTAAGCCCAGTATATTTTCTTACCTAGAGCGCTACTCCGTGTTTGACTTACTGAATACTAGTCCAAGTTAATTCAAGAAAGAGAAGGGCGAGGAAGGTTTACCCTCGTGGTTTTGGTGGAGGCACACCACCACGTGCTTAGGGCCAGTAGGCCACCGTTTGAACATCAAGCTCAGGGTCGATGACCCGTGCTACTGATATGTAACTCCTTAGATAGGAGTCTTTGTTCCACTCGAGTAACACCCAGTTCAGAGCACTATCAGGGTTGTCACTCAGACCGCAGTCACTAGTTTGTGCACCGTCGTCCTTAAAGACAAGTGTTAATAAAACAACCCAGAAGATGGTTAAATTTTACAGCAGTCAGAATTCAAACTACAGAAATCAACGATTTGTTCAATTGAGACAAGGGTGTGTCAGATCACACTATAGGCCGATTCGATTACAGATCATGAACTCAAGTGTCAAGTTTTATGTTAGAGTAATTTTGCAAATTTTAAATCCAAGTAATATTCACTTGTAATATTTTCTTTAAGTGTTGCTAGAGGGAGTAGTTTACTTACTCTTCAGTGGGCCTGACCCATTTTAGAACTTGTTTTTCGCAGGGGGCTCGGGTCAAAGAATCCGCTTAGGATAGACGGTGCAGTCTTCTCAGTTGTTAATTTTGTTCTGTTATACCACTGTTATTGTACTTGTCCTCTTTGTAGACATTATGTATATGTTATACCTCAATCATGTTTTGATGTATCATTTTATTCCAGATTGACAGTATATCATTCTCTTAGTATTATGTTCAGTTTTAATTGGCTCTGTGAATTCAGCTTGGCAAGGTACACTTCAAACCATAGATTTACTTCACCTTTCCGCTGTAAGTTTTCTTTTTTTAGCACTTTCATTTACTTTTTCCTGTTTTATACCAGTTTATATATCGTTACTTAGTTTACTTGTTATCGCGGACCCGGCCGGACTGCTGATTCCTGTTAAACTTGGTTGATGTGTTACATTTATTCCACCTGGATATAATGCTCTAAAAACTACACATTTGCAAAAATAAAAATTCAATATCACTAGAATGCTTCAGCCAATTAAAGATACTTGACCCCAAAAGGGAATCAACCGAGTCCGTGATGATTGGACAGATGCTCAAAGAAGACCTTTGATTAATTTTATGACTGTCTCTGAGGATGGTTCTATTTTTTTGAAGGCATTTGATGCATCAAGAGAGTACAAGGATCCCCATTGTATGGTGAATTTAATAATTGAAGTCATTAATGAAGTTGGTGCCGAAAATGTTATATAGGTTATCACTGATAATGCACTCGTGTGTAAGACAGCAAGAGCAATTGTTGAGGTCTGATTTCCATATATCTTTTGGACATTTTGTGTTGTGCATCACCTTAAATATAGCATTAAAAAATGTGTGAAGCCAACAATATCGATCGTTGTGCAACTGTTAGAGAACAATGTGGATGGATAACTCGAGTTTCCAATGAAGCTCAATCCATCAAGACTTTCATTATGAATCATAAGTACAAGTTGAACATGTATAACTCTTTTATTTCACTGAAGTTACTTGCAGTATATACAATTTGCTTCAACTATAGTGATGTTGAATAGGTTTAAAATTATGAAGATAAGATTGCTTAACAAGGTTTGATGTCTTGAATGGACTGTATAGATCAGATGACGTTGAGAAAGCTCTAAAGGTTAGAAACATCATCAATAATGACAAATAGTGGGATGATGTGAATAAGATCCTTGATATATGAAGAACCATAAATGATATGCTTAGGATTTGTAATACATACAAACCTAACCTTCATTTAGTGTATGGCATATGGGATTCAATAATAGAAAATGTAAAGATTGAAAAATATAGACACGAAAAGTTAACTGACGTGGAAGCTCATTGCCCTCTTTATAAAGCAATTTATGATGTGTTTGTTGATCGATGGACCAAGAGTTGCACACCACTACATTGCATAACTCATTCTTTTAATCCAAGGTAATTGTTTTTGCATATTTGATATTCACAATTTACTATGATTTATTTATTTAGTATATGCTTGTATTTGCAGGTATTATAGTCGAGAATGGTTTGATGGAGGGCTAAATAGAGATGCTCCAAATACGAATGAAGATATTTCTTTGGAGAGGAATAAATGCTTAAGAAGATAATTTTTTGATGTGGTGGAAAGTAATATAGTAATCAATGAGTTCTCTAGGTTCACGCGGCTTAGTCAAGTTTTTAATGAGCCAGATACTTTGGAGAGTAGAGCTTCATTATTACTCAAAAATGGGTAGAGTTACATAGAACTTCACCACCTAAATTGCAAACAATTGCTTTGAAGCTTTTAGGTCAACCTTCTACATCGTCCTGCTATGAGAGAAATTGGAGTGCATACTCATTCATTCACTCTTTGAGAAGAAACAAAATTCAACCAGAATGAACTAATGATTTGGTGTATGTGCATAGTAATCTACGCCTATTATCGAGGAGAAACAAAATCTACAATCAATGTAGGATTAGAATGTGGGATATTGGAGAAGATGCATTGGCAAATACTTTTAATGAAGTTAGCGTGCTTACAATTGTCAACTTATCTTTAGATAAACCAGAAATTGAAGATGTCTTGATCTCCAATAATATAAAGGAAGATGAAGAAAATGAATGATGAACATCATAAAATTTGAAATGATTATGAATATTTTATGTTTCAAAACTTCATGTTATATTACATTAGTTGTGGATTTGTACATCAATGGATTATTTATGCTTCATGTTTTATTGTTTTAATAATTTATAATTTCATTTGAGATATATACATATATATTTATCATATTTAATACAACATACCCCACCATATCCGTATCCTTATTTTTAAAATTTTACCATACTACCGTACAGGATACGTATCGTACCCGGTACCGGACCGGTACTTCCTAGCTTATCATGATCACTACAATGGCACTTAGTTTATCTTCTACATCATATTACATTGTAGTTATTATCTTTTGAGCTTACATACATTATGTCCATTATTATTTAATAAAACCTAAAATCTCCAGCTCATATATTAACATATTTCATTTCATGTTTTCCTTTATGATTCCCGGATCAATTGGTTTACGGCTTTTTATTTCTTGTACGATTATGATCTCACTCTTATTTATTTTACTAATAACAAAGGGGGAGATAATTATATTGAGATTGAAGTAAAGGAGATAATTATTTTGCAACAAAGAGGGAGATGGTTATTTTGAAACAAAAGGGGAAATTGTTACTGAGATTGAAACAAAAGAAAATAATTTTTAAACACAAGCAAGTACTAAATATCACATTTGGGGAGAGATCCAATTTAGGGGGAGTTATCATTAAAGTCTCTCACCTATTCGAAATGATTATCATATAGTTTTTTCTAACCAAATTTTTAAATGATTATTATTTGCACTCCCCTACAAATAAAAGTTTTTATTTGGTCTTTATTTATCAATTTCAAAATTTGTTATTATCAAAAGAGAGTTTGTTGAATATGATTTGCACGCCATGTTCTACAAGCCTTTAGTTTGAGAATAATAAATTTTAATATGTATTTGATCTACCTGTCATTTTGTTCGTAGTGTGCAGGTTTAGGAAACACTCATGGTACAGGACATTCATGTTAAAACAAGACCCGAACAAAAATAATAAAGTCAAAATTTAAGGTTACCGCCAGCGATACCCTCTACCACCGGCGATACCACTCAGCGTACATAGAATGGCTCTCAAATGTTATTTAATGCTTTGGAGGGAATTAGAAGCTGCAAAATTAAAGATTTACTATTGATCGACAATAGCTCCAATCTGCAAATGGAAGGCTCTGTTGTTCAACTACTCCAGGTGATATCTACCTACCGTCGGGCAATAGCACCAGCCTCCATATGGAAGGCTCTGCCGTTTATCTATCGCGATGTCGTATCTCAAGTCGTAGAAGGAATCCTCTGTTGTACATCTATCATCGGCGATACCTATCTACCGTCCGGCAATAGCTTCCCAGAGAACTATAAATGCATCTTAGGATCTTCACCAATTTTTATTCTAACATGACCATACTAAGGGGCGAGAACACCCCAGAGACCTCCAGAGCCTCTTACGACACCCAAGCCTCCACGTTTATCGATATGAAGGAAGATCGATGGTCTCCAGTAATATTCAAGCGAAGAGCTTGCATTCTACAACAACAACCTTGAGCTGCTCTTCCTCGTATTCCTCCAACATTAGAATTAGGGAATTTATTGTATCTCTTTTCTTTTTGTGGTTTTGACATTATTTTTTATCTTTTGTAGAGCGAGAATTCACCTCTCATGTGACGATTAGATCGAGTTGTAGGTCTAGGGCTGAAAAATACGCCTCTAGTTCGGTGACTAGATCTAGGGTAGTAGGACTAGGGGGTGTGAGGCCAATCTAGAGGTAGATGGACTAGGGCCAACCAATTTTTAGGAGAAAAGTTGGTATAGGAAGCCAAAAGATTATTTTCATCGGCTTGATCTAAGCGCCATCAAAATCATCTTTTTTAATTAATGAAAAATTATTTGGGACTTTTTTCTATAATTCTTAAATTTTAATATCTCACTTTTTGCTGCACTTCAAATCTCTGATTTTATTTTAATGGAATGAAAAATTTATCAATTAATACTTATTTACACCCCCCCCCCTCCCTTTTACACCCCCCCCCCTCCCTCCAAGGAAGCCTAGTGATACAATAGATTAGCTAAGCCAACCGATTTGAAGTGCGAGTCGATATAGAAAATCAAAAGTTTTTATCATTTGTCGTTCTCGATCTTTGCGCCAAAAGATTAAATCTTTTATCATCGAGTTTATGAATAAAACAACAACATTCAAGCCTTTATCCCACTATAGTGGGGTCAGCTATATGGATCCTTTGTCGCCATTGTGCCCTATCTTTTGTCATAATCTCACCAATGTCTAAGTACATCATGTCTTTCCTTATAGTTTCATTCCAAGTCTATTGGTCTACCCCTCCTTCGTTTAACATGCCTAGTGACTAGACTCTCACAACGCCAAACAGGTGCCTATAATGGTCTCCTTTGTACATGTCTAGACCATCTTAGTCGAGCTTCTCACATCTTCTCAGCAATTGGTGTTACTCCTGTCTTATCCATGATACATTCATTCCTAATTTTATTGAGTCTCGTGTGTCCACACGTCTACCTAAGCATTCTCATCTCCATAACTCCCATTTTTTGCTCATGTACACAATTCACTGCCCAACACTCAGAACCATAGAGCATCATCGTTGGTCTAATTGCAGTACAGTAAAACTTGTCTTTAAGTTTTAATGGTACTTTACGATCACAAAAGATCCCTGACGCGCCTCTCCACTTCAACCAACCCGCTTGGATTCTATGTGCCGCATCTTTATCAATACTTCCTTCTTTTTGAACTATCGATCCAAGATATTTAAAACACTCACTACGAGAAATATCTTGATCACCCAACTTAATAACAAAGTCATATGTCCTTCTTGTACTGCTGAATTTAAGCTTTATATACTCTGTCTTTGCCCTGCTCAACCTAAAACCCTTCTTTTCTAAAATGTCTCGTCAAGATTCAAGTTTTGCGTTTACACTCTCGCGCGTCTCATCAACCAAAACGATATCATCCGCAAACAATAAATACCAAGGTATTGCTTGTTGGATATGTCCGGTGAGCACATCTAAGATAAGGGCTTGAAGCTGAACCTTGATGTAAGCCAACAGTGATAGGGAATTCTTGTGTTAATCCTCCAGATATTGTCAACTTTGTCACTGAATTTGTATACATATCTTTGATTATGTCAATATATGATACATTTACACCTTTTTTCTAAGACTCTCCATAAGATCTCTCTTGGAACTCTATCATAAGCCTTCTCAAAATCAATAAACACCATATGCAAATCTTGTTTTCTTTCTCGATAGTTGTCAATGAGTCTCCTCAAGAGATGTATAGCTTCCATTGTCGACCTCCCTGACATGAATCCAGATTGATTCTCCGAGATGTTAGTCTCTCGTCTTCCTCTTTTTTTTATTACTCGTTCTCATAGTTTCATGGTATGACTCATAAATTTAATTCCTCTATAATTAACTCAATTTTATATATCTCTTTTTGTTCTTATACAAAGGTACCAAGATACTTATCGAGTTTATGAATAAAAGATTTTATTTTGTTTTAAATCAAATCATCTCTAAGTTTTTGTATCTTTGTTGCATGTTTAGTTGATTTGAGAAAAAAAATATTTTCCATAAACCTTATTAATCACCCCATTTCCCCTCTAAGGTTGTCTTGCGAATTGCGATCCAACAAATTTAACATTAATTGGACTTAAAACTCTACCAAACTAGTATAAATATTTTATGTTATAGAAGCAATAACAGTATAACGTGGGGAAGAAAGCCAAAGGAAGCAACAAGCTATGAAGTCGTCGAAGACAGTGGAAGATAAACCTCATTTCAAAATCCGAAGGCTAAGCAGAATCGATGTCGATAACCGACAGGATTAGGGAAGAAAGCAAAAGGAAGCATGAAGAAAATCGAGAGCTATGACACAAATCAATTCGGAAAATAAAATGATTTCATTTTGCTGTCTATTAAATCATAGACGCTAGATAAAATAAATTAGAAAAAAACTGATTGATATATCGTCGAGGTATAGCAGACGATATAGCTGCCAAAATATTGATCGATAGCTAATATATCATACAATATATTCCAAAAAGATATTTTACAAAAGAATGTCAAAAACGTATCGTTTTACCCATAAAACTTTTATGTCAGCCGACATGTCTCCATGTCAGTCGATATCTACAACAACGTTCTTAATAAAATCAAACAAGGAAGACAACAAAAATGAAGGGGCTTTTGTTGAACTTAAGACTTATAAACCATGAACACCGCATACCCTTCTAACTCTTCAAGCTTGTATCTCGTATTTATCACCCATCCTCTCTAAGAAGTTCTGTATCTCCTATCTTTAAGTCAAAATAACAAGCATGCAATATTTAAAAGAAGTATAGAAACAGTGTTGAAAAGGGTTTATCATGATTAATGACATTTAGATTTACTCAACCAACTTTTAAGATGGTAGATTACTTAAATAGTCTATCAAGATATTTAGTCAACCAACTTTTAAGATGGTATATTACTTATATAGTTTCAAACAATATCTTGAGTTAGTTGGCTCAAAGGAGGTTAGGGAAGCCTCTTCGGAGCTGAGACTGGTCTTTGGAAGGTTGGAGTGGTGGTGGTGACTGGAGATGGCGGCCGCCACCGAGTGGGAGACCGAAGTCAGCACCCATTTAGGACCAAAGGATTACGGCGGTTAATGTTTCAATCCACAATCCCCTGACCCAAAATTCTCATATGATAAATATAGGGGGAATTTGGGGTAAGCAAATTTAATGGCCCATATCGCGTGATCGAATCCGACACTTTAACTCTCAAAATAGAACTCAGAATAATAGAATAGAAATATTAAAATTCACGATGGAGGTCTCTGATCGTCCAACCGATGATCCAAAAATTGTCAATCGCTATAGTCGACAAATAGTGAGTATGCAATTTCCATCACAAACCGGTCTTTTTAGAGAGAAATTATTACGGTTCGAGAATAAATTTGTACTAGGGGAAGAGCCGGCGGTGAGAGGGAGAGAAGAGGGAGATTAGGGTTTGAGAGGAAACAAGGAAGTAGCCCTTTTTGTAACACATCCAAGATAAAAGATTACAAGGCCCACATGCCCTCTTATACTAGCGAGGTGCAATTAACAAACAAAATTATTAATTAAAACAAACATAATAAAAACTGAATACTAATTATCCTCCGCGCCGTCCACGTCGGTCTGAGCCGCTCCCGACGCGCCCGGTTCATCTTCATCGGACCGCGCCACATCCACCGCGAATATCCATAATAGAAATAAAAGTAAAGCAATGATATAAAAGTTTTGACAAACATATGTATAAACAGTTAACATAATATCAAGTATATTAAAATTGAATCTGAACACAAATAAAAATTAGATGCAAATTTGGACATGTTTTGTGGAATGATGTGGATAAGCATGCATTTGTTCGGTAAAACTTTGAAGACTTACATGGATAGTAAGAGCTATTGTTATCACCAAGATAGCATATCCTGCATTATAAGAAGGAAACTTGTGCAGAAGATGTCTTGCAACAAAGACACAGAATATCACAACCGGAATAACTATAAGTGAAATGGTGATGAAGAGGGAACGAGCATCAGGTCCAAATATTAACCTCCCATAACAGAGAAATCTCTACAAAAACAAAAAAGAAAAGAGTTAAACTTTCCAAATGTTAAATGAAAGAAACCGAACTTATTTCATGAATCAGGGATTATAATAATAAGAAACTACTAAAATAGTAATACAAAGAATCGCGGGTTTTGCAGCAATTTGAAAAAACTAGTTGACTGAAAACTATGTACACCTTATGCATCAAGTTAATTAAAGTTGAAAGACAGTTCTAAGAAAGAGGTCAAGATAACGGCATGGCACTATTTAAAGTAACAATAATGTAATGAAATGATATTTTATCTTACCTTTAATATGAATAAAAATATCAGGTTTATAACAACTTCCATCTACAAAACAATCCTGATGTTGCTAATTTTTTTGGCTGGGACAGAAAAAGAGGTAGCAGAAATTGCAGTTTTCTGGTATAACAGGACAACAAATCAGATGGATACTCCAGATTAGTAGAATTGTGAATAAAAATACACCTTAAACACAATGCTTGTAGTTAGGACCCCACTGCACAAAGTTCTACCCAACGCGGTCTTCCAAGGGACTCGGGCACATGGTCATACATCCACTTTTTCCAGGCTGATTAAAAGAAACAAACCTCTGGCTTTCCCAATCACAAAGGAAACCTAATTGTTATCCTACCTGGCCTTGTTTCAACAGTTTTTTATCTTTGCTAAAAATACAAGTTTGTGATACCCTTTACTTACTATGAAAAGAGGATCAACATCTCAGATCTAGAATACATAAGACTGGTGCGGAAGATGGGAATTAAGTAAATAGTGTAGCAAAACATCAATTTCATGTTGCTAGATTCTAATAATAACACCAAAAATAACATGCTAAAATTACCAATTAAATTTTAGTGCATTCACACTGAAAAAAGAAAAAGATCAGTATATTAAAAAACCTGCAAACACACAAGCATGTGTTAAGTATAATGTACCGAAGTAAACAGTATCTATAAAGATTCACATTACACCGAAAAAATAAAAAAGGTGAAAGAGAAATATGCAATTTTTTATGCCATTCAACTAATTTCTAGAAGGCCAAATGATATCAAGGATGATATCGGAACAGGTGCAGGGCCCCCCAGGGCTCTGTGTGCAGTGTCATACCGGTAGCAACAATGTTCCCGCCCGTTCACAACATCTTCAATAAACGAGAAAGGGATATTATGGGCTCAGTCTTCTAGCAAGCCAAGTAGTAGGAAAAGTTCTCGATCATCAATCAATCAACTCGTTGGGCAATCAGCGGTTATCCATTCAATTCCGGCCTTTTTTGATAGAAGAAAAGGTTACAGATAGACAGAAAAGAGGCGACCAATAGCAAAGGCTGGCATGAGTGAAGCACATAGCGACGGAGTTTGAGATGATACTTATTTACAGTGCTTGGAATGTGCAGTACCTTCAGCAAAGACAGAATTTTCTCCTGTAAAAATTATATTCATTATTTTTTAATGTATTTTTATTTAATTTTAGCTTTAGTTTATTTTATTTTACTTTGTTTATCCTCATTTGACATTGTTTAAAAAAACATAGAAATCTCATTTGTAGTTAAAGAACAAAAAATCGAAAACATAATTTGGTCTCACGGGGACACCAAAGAATGGAAGACTCATTCCCGGTTTGCACTATCTGATGGCAATAGTAGCTTCAGCAGTCGCATGAAATCAAGTAAGCGGGAGAACTACATGATAGAAAAAGTGTCACAGTGGTACACATTTTTGTGTGGGGAACATCATGCCCCAGAGCTAATATGTATGTATGCGTGTGTGTATTTTCTAGAGGCATATAGGGGTCCTTCAAATCTATTTCAAGCATATCTTCTAACTGCATGGACTAGGGGAAATGATAGTCTCCGAAAGGGACAAAATGTTTACTTGCGGCATTTGGCAAGAGCTCTTTCGATTAAGCAAGACTCAACTAGCCTTATCTTCAACTTATCACCGACAAACTGATGCCCAATGTGAGGTAGTCAAGAGGACCATCGAAATGTATTTGTGCAGCATCACAGGAGACAAACCCAAGGAATGGAACAACTAGTTGTCTTGGATAGAGTACTATTACATTACATCCTATCACACATCCTTGCAGACGACACCATTCAATCTCATATTTGGGTGTGATCCTTCACACCTTCTATAGTGTACCAACCATTGCAAAATCATGATAACATTCTCAGCAACATCCGTGCACACTTGGTCCAAGCCCAAGAACATATGAAATACTATGATAATATCGCAAGCTCCAGTTTGAGGAAGATAATTGGGTGTGGCTCAAAATCAGACCCCGCCAATCTCTATCTATATATCTCTCTATCTATCTATATATATAGTGGTTGTTATTCACAGGCCAAATTTATCTATTCACAAACAAAATTTCTTCCAGTTTATTCGTCTTTATTATTCCCTTCCGATTTCTAAGGGCTCTATTTGCAAACCATTATTCCCATGCCCTAACCCATATTTCTCTTCCAACCGCTCGTGAGACTCCAGCCGTACAGGATACTTCGGATCATCCGCCTTAGCCGCTCCGACTAGCCGGCGATGTTACCCCTTGCATCCACGACTCGCCGCCGATGCCATCTTCTTCAACTGAGCCAACATCTGAGCCCGACGAAACCCGTTCCACCAAGCCCAACGATGCCCCCTCTGAACCAGCGACCTAGCATCTTGCCGAGCCCGATTTCATGCCCTGTCTTCACCGGCAACCATCTGAGCAGAGCCTGCCTTTTCCATGCTTACTAGCTTCTCTGCGGGGTTTAGAAATCACAAAAATAAAGTGAATTTGAAGCTTGTTGCAGACTGCTTCTGTTGATTAGATTAGTAAAATGTTTAGGGTAAAGCTGCACTTGCTCTATTGAATGATCTTTTCATTGGTTCATTTAACAACTTTATCTTTTTTTTGTTAAAAGGGTATTATGTTTTTTATTATTTGCTTAATTGACTGGTTTTTACATTTGAATCTTGTTAGAAAATACTATGTAATGGCCCATTTAGTTTTCTTCTTCTCTCTATGTATTAGTCTCACACCTTGTAAATGGGATTCTTCTCTCCTTCCTCTTCCTATATATATGTACTCATACATTGTATTTACATACTGAACAAGGATATACAATGTTTTACTGGTTTTCCTTTACTGATCGTGTACTTCTCTACATGGTATCAGAGCATCAGGTCCTTCCTCCGGTTTCGGGCGGGCAAGTCGATTTCTAACCGCCCAGCAACGGCGGTTACTACCTTGCTATCCGCCCTCTTCTTTCTAACCGTCAACCATCTGCGGTTACTCCCTTGTTATCCGCCCCTTCTGTCTACTCGGCTTCTCCTCTCCTCTCGTGGAACCACCCCCCCCCCCCTCCCCTTTCCGCTTGTATAGCTTTCCTCTCGTGGAACCACCCCCCCTCCTTCTCGCGCGGTCTTCCCCCTAGCCGCGTCTCTTTCCTGCTTGTCGTTGGCCTCTCTTCTACTCGCGGCGACCTTCTTGTTGCGGGCCTCTCTTCTACCTGCGGAGACCTTCTTTTCGCTGGCCTCTCTGCTGCGGATTTCTTGCCGCTACGTTCTCCACTGTCTTGTCGCTGGCCTCTCTACCCGCGGCGGACTTCTTGTCACTATCTTGTCGTTGCGGATTTCTCTACTGCGGATTTCTTCTCGCTGGCCGCTACTGTCTTGTCGCGCGGTCTGACCCAAGGTGCCTCCTGTTTTAACCGCGTGGTCTGTCGCGCGATTTGTCTTTGTCGTTGCTCTTGTCGCTGCGGATTCTCCGTAGTCGTTGCGTTCTTCCCTGCTTCCTGCCTCTCAAGCCGCGCGAACTCTCCTCATCTTCTCGCCGCGTGCTTATCTTGTCACTGCGATCTCTGCTAGCCGTCCGGCCTCCTTCCCTAGTTGCCAAGTGGGATCTATCCGACGATCGTTATCCTAGTCGTTGTTTCCTAGCTCTAACCGCGCGATCTTCTACTCTTGTCTCTACGGTCTTCTCTTCTCCAAGCCGCACCGGTCTCTTTCTGTGCCCGTGCGGGATGCTTGTCGCGCGGACTATTCTTGCCGCTATTTCTCTCTTGTCGTTGGCCTCCTGCCCCAGCTCTGTGCCTAGCCGCTTCTGGTTAGCCGCCTCTGTTAGCCGCGGATTGGGATTAGCCGCGACCTGCTCCGTCTTCTGGTGCCCGCAGCTGCCCTTTGATCTGTCACTGATGGTCGCTCCTCTGTTCGCCGAGGCTGTTCGACTGGTCGCCCAGGCTGGCCCTTGCATGGCCATCGATGCTCCAAATAGTGTTCATGTCGACATTGCTGATTTGCGCACTCAACTACAGCGACTACAAGAGCTAACGTGCAGTTCATCTGGATTTGCTGTGTCTATTTTTGATGGGGGTGTTTCCTGCCTTGCCCACGGTTCCTCCAAAATTATGGACTCCGGGGACACACATCATGTTACCCCAACAAAACCATCACGATACTTGAATTCTGCACATCCTAAGTTCATTACTGTCGCCCATGGGGACACTACTCCAGTCGCTGGATCCGCTGACGTAACTCTTACATCGGCTCTCACTCTTCACTCGGTTCTTCATATTCCTGGCTCGCCCTTCAATCTCCTATCAATTAGTTGTCTTATACAAGATCTTGATTGTTATGTGACTTTCTCTTCTACCTCTTGTGTTGTGCAGGATCGATGAACGCAGACGGTCATTAGTGAAGGAAAATTGGTTAATGGGCTTTACATCTTGGACCTCCAACCCCCCGTTCTCTCCACTATTATCTCTATCGATTGGCATCGGCGTCTTGGGCATGCCCCTCTGCGCATCCTTCAGAAAGCTCTTCCGGATCTGCCTTTCACTGAATTCACATGCGAGTCATGTATCTACGGCAAACACCATCGTTCTACCTTTTCACCACATTATACTCGGAGCAGTGATCCTCTTGTTTTAGTTCATTCCAATATATGGGGACCCTACAAAACTGCCAGTGTTTCTGGCTATCGTTACTTCATTACCTTTATTGACGATTACTCTCGTGTCACATGACTGTATTTTCTTCATGATCGATCTGAATTGTCTCGTGTCTTTCGTAACTTTATCCTTATAACTCGCAACCAATTCTCCATAACAATTCAAACTCTCTGCACCGATAATGCTCGTGAATACACAGGACATGTGTTTACCGACTTGTGCACTGAGTTCGGCATCATTCATCAAACCTCCTGTGTCTATACTCTTCAACAAAATGATGTCGCAGAACGCAAGAATCGTCACCTTCTGGAGGTCGCTCGCACCATTATGACCCAAATGAATGTTCCCACCATCTGCTAGAATTTCGCAATCTCCACGGTCTGCCACCTCATTAACCGCTTGCCCTCCTCTATTCTCCATTTTCAAACACGGTTTGTGTCCTTCTCTCAGTTGTCGTGCATCGCCAATGGCCCTTACATCAACTGAATATCAAGAATGATTTTCTAAATAGCGATCTACAAGAAACAGTCTACATGCAACAACCTCCGGGGTTAGAGATCACGGGGGATTCACGGGTTTGTCACCTCAAGAAGTCGATTTATGGTCTCAAACAACTCCCCGGGCATGGTTCGACAAGTTCAGCGGGGTTGTGCGAGAATTTGGTTTCACTCGGAGCTCGGCTGATTTCTCTCTGTTTACTCGACATCACAAAACAGGCACTGTTCTCCTTTTAGTGTATGTCGATGACATCTTAATCACAGGTGATGACTCAAAAGGCATAAAAATGATCAAACAGCATCTGAGCTCTGTCTTTCAAACAAAAGATCTCGGAAACCTCTGATACTTTTTCAGTCTTGAGATCGCAAGACGTCCTGATGGTCTTGCCCTATCTCAATGAAAGTACTGTCTCGAACTTCTTCAGGACGTCGGCTACTCTGGATGCAAGCCGGCCAATACTCCTATGGATGTCAATCATAAGTTGTGTGCACATGCCTCGGATACTGATCTACTTCTTCCAAATCCAGAATACTATCGACGTCTCGTTGGAAAATTAATTTATCTAACAGTCACAAGACCAGACATATCCTTTGTTGTTGGGGTTGTTAGCCGGTTTATGCATTCTCCTCGGATGTCTCATCTACAGGCCGTCGAACGCAACTTGAGATATCTAAAAGTAGCCCCTGGTCAAGGGCTGGTATACAAAACTTCTT
This sequence comes from Platanthera zijinensis, assembly GCA_039513925.1. NCBI lineage: Eukaryota > Viridiplantae > Streptophyta > Magnoliopsida > Asparagales > Orchidaceae > Platanthera > Platanthera zijinensis. The sequence continues at coordinate 238,585,263 of CM077081.1, read as the reverse complement.
CCTCTACTCCAAAATTGGTTGTGTATTCAGATGGAGATTATGCTGGTTCCCTGGATGATCGGCGCTCTACCAGCGGATTTTGTACCTACTTCGGAGGTCACCTTGTTACCTGGCGCAGTAAGAAACAAGTTGTGGTTGCTCAATCTTCAGCTGAAGCTGAATACCGTTCGATGGCGTCTGTTGTATCTGAGCTTACATGGCTTGAAAGTCTCCTAAAGGATATGAGAGTAAAACTCCTCTCACCAGCTACCTTACTCTGTGACAGTCAAGCTGCTATACACATAGCTAAGAATCTAGTCTTCCACGAAAGAATGAAACACATTGAAGTTGATTGTCACTTCATTCGAGAGAAAGTTCAAATGAATAAGCTGGAATTGAGACATGTTTCGACTACTGATCAAGTTGTTGATCTTCTCACTAAGACCCTACCTAGTGCTCTATTTTACAAGTTCTTGTCCAAGCTGGGTGCCTACGACTTGTATGCTCCATCTTGCGGGGGAGTGTTAGAAAATCCTATGTAATGGCCCATTTAGTTTTCTCGTTCTCTCTATGTATTAGTCTCACACCTTGTAAATGGGATTCTTCTCTCCTTCCTCTTCCTATATATATGTACTCATACATTGTATTTACATACTGAACAAGGATATACAAGGTTTTACTGGTTTTCCTTTATTGATCGTGTACTTCTCTACAAATTTGAAAGCTAGCATCCCCCCTCTTCTCTTTGAAATTGAAATACTTACATTTGAATCCATAAGTTGTGATTTGAAACTCCACACACAATGATGCAATATGCAGTCTTGGTGTTTGTTGAAATGCCTAAATGAGTTTCTTCATGAATATATGTAAGATTACTCTTGAATTGAATTTTGTTCATCTTTTATAGTGTTTTAGCTGCTGCTGCTCAGCGACAATGACAAAATGCTGAAGGTACATAGTAAATACTCTAGTTTTGCTTTGCTCATAATTTTTTTAAAAAAAATACTTTACCAAAAATTAGTTTTTTTAAGTTTTAAACTTATGACTAAAAAAGATATGTTTTGTGTAGGCTATAAAGCTGATGTCCTACTTTTCCATACATACAACATTTTAATATTTGTTATATATATTTTGGATTATTTTTTATTTTTTTCAAAAAATTGAACTGGTCCGCAAATAACAACTTTATCTACGAATAGTACATTTGGGGACCCTTTAGAGCTGTGAATAGTCAAAATCTGTGAATATATAGAGAGAGAGAGAGAGAGAAAACAGTTCTTTATATAAGCTCAGAAAACCGTGATCATAGCCGTCCGCGCTCATCTTACCGCAATCTTGAATACACGTATGATGGGAGCGGGCGGCTATGATCGTGATTTTCTGAGCTTATATGGAGAACTGGTTTTCTCTCTAAAATTTTCCTATATATATATATATATATATATATATATTTTATAGGAATACTTTTCTTCACATTGTCACAAGGATTCAACCACAAAATCAATCAGGACCGTCCGATCAAGCCATTATGGTCTGCAAATGGTAACATCTCCTAAAACCGCCTCACGTGATCTAGCAAAAATCCTGACGCCATACCCTAACCCCTCTCGATCTCACTGCAACCCTAAACCCCTCCTCCCGCACTTCGCAGCTTCCACTCCTCCACATCTTGCAATCGCCAGAGCTCCACACTCCGCCTTCCTCCACGCTGCCACACGCCGCCGTCCAGGGGTTCCTAACCCCCCGCGACTTTTACCAGCACTACTTCGCCAGATTTCTCCACAACTGTGTTCGATCCAGGTGCGGCTCCTTCCTCGCCGGTCAACCTCAACCTACTTCTCAGGTGCGGCTTCTCCTCCTACTGTTTCTCAGGGTTGGATTCTCCTCCTTCATATATCTCTTAACTACTTCTCAGATCCGGGTGCGGCTCCTCTCAGGCTAACTACTTTCTTCTGCACGCAGATGGGGTTTTGAGAGTGGTAGCTCCACCGCACAGCGCAAGGCATACTTTTCTGAAACTTCAGTCAAATCCCTCCGGTATTCAAATCTGTCTTTTTATCTTCTTCCCCCATGCTATTAGGCAGGTAAGACTTTTCAGAGATTTTCCTATAGCTCTTTGGAATGCTAATGAATATGTAAACTGAGTTACTCCTCGTTGTGGCATTGCAATTTGTATGTACATGTTTTTATAAAGAGTGTCATCATTGTAGTTTAGAATGACAGTTTTTTTGATTAATAGTAGTCCGTCTATTGCTCTTCATAGTCAGAAGTACCTGAAGTGGAGCTAAAATGGATCTTAGAAGAGTATAATTGACATAATAGCGAGTAAATAGGTTTTCTCGACTCAAATATCTGAAAGCGGATCTATGCTAAAAAAATAAAGAAAATCTGAGCTTTTTTGAATCAATTAATCCGGAAAGTCCATAGCATTCATCAAACATAAACTTAAAGACTCCAAAAATTGTGTAAACTTTTTTGAATCAATTAATCTGGAAGGTACATAGCATTCATCAAACTTAAACTTAAGACTCCAAAAATTGTTTACACTTTTTTTAAAATGCTACATGGCTGCTTTTCCATTGGTTATTCTCAAGCAGAACAAAGGATAATAATCATAGTGACATCTCCTATTACATGTAGAAAGACATTACACTCAAAATCCTATTTCTCTGCAGCTTATATATGTTTTAAAATAATTGCAGCATTTAAATGGACCTTTCTTGAAAGATTTTCGGTTCCAATGATTTTAATGATTTTTTTTAATTAAGTGACTAATTCGCCGGGCTAAGATCAACACAATGGTATCATCTCCATCTAGTTATTCTAAACGACCCAAGTAAATGGAATAGAATAAGGTCAGTGTGGCTTGGACATTACTTGTAACTAATGAATTCCATTAAATGTAAATTTATATTAGACTAAAGCCTCTATGAAAAAAAAACCAAAGCAGTTTACTATCATTTTTTCTCCCTCCCTCTCCCTTCCCCTTCCTATCACCTCCCCAGCTCCTCTCTTAAGCCTTCGTATCGCGATTAGCAAAGCCATAACTTATGATATCTATAGTAAAACATCCAAATAATTAATTGGAGCGTCTAAGGCTTCGTTTGGCACGGTGGCCGCAATCACGAACGTGGTGGTTATGAACTATAGTTCGTGAACGCTCAACCTCACCTACAAAATTTCATCCACTTTTATGTTCAAAACTAGTTTTCTCTTCTCGGTGGCAGTCATAACCATCGTCTTGCCAAACATGCATTATAAGCCACGACAAACGAAGCCTAAATCAATCCCCAATTAGTAAAACAAAACTTACTACTCAAGCAACAATCAAACCTAAAGTAGAAACGCAGTGGAATTTACTAGCTTATCAAATCCCTCATTTTGGGCAAACATAAATGGGGTATGGAGGCATGGATTCCCCCAAAAATAGCTTATCAGGCAAAAATTGAACCATAAAATACAAAAGAGAATCCAACCATGAAGAACCTAACAAAAAATTACCCAAAATTTCATTTTTTTTTCCCTCAGGACTAATGCACTCAAGTCAAACTGCCAAAGTCCAATCAAAAGCAATTCCAGAAAAAAGAAAAGAAACAAAAATCTTACATTGTTCCCTTTCCAGACTTCGTAGACTCGCTTGGCCATGGATACTGATGATCCGCTTATCACTAAGCAGTTACAGAATCCGAAACACGAAGCTCCAACTCCTGCATCTTACTCCGAATAGAAGACGAACAAGAACAGAGGATAAGCGTGTGGATTTATCCGCGGCTGGCTCCGGTGACGAACACAAAGAAGGGTTTCTCTCTCTCTCTCTCTCGTCTCTCTCGTCTCTCTCTCTCTCTCTCTCTCTCTCTCAAAAGGTTGGAAATAACTTAAACTAGCAGGGCTATTATGGGAAGTTAAAAGTGTTGAGAAGCAGGGAACATATTCCCACAAATTTCTCCAGCAATTAAGAAATGGGGGTAAAAGACCATTTAACCCCTTTCCTCCAGATGGAAGCCTCTTTTTTGCTGCCGTCCTTAAGAAGCTAGTTGACTCTTTCCAGTTTTATCTCCATGTTAAAAGCAGGCCAAAATTGACTATTAACGCAACGTAAATCTGTCTAAAAAAATAAAAAAAAAGTAATTGTTGAAGCCAAAACTTGATCTTCACGAAAATTCAAAAATAGGGGCGCAGCCAACACTTACTTCTCTCAAGCTCGGACCTCTGACCGATTGAGAAAGACCAAGAACCGACTCAAAGCCTCAGCAGGGAGGTCTCGCCTCTTACCCGGAAGATCTCTGAGAGCTTCCCCTCCAAAGCAAAAAGCTGGACTTGGAGCTCCTCAGAAAGCACTGAAAAATCTCCCTTGAAAGTATGAAAAGCTTGTTTTCTGAAGAACCCTCATGGGTCTATTTATAGCCCTCTGAGTTTGAACTGACAATAATCAAACTGAACCGACCTGAAATTACAAAAATACCCTTAGTCAGGTCTGCCAACAGTCAAACCCCGCTGTTCTGAAGGGTTATATACAGACCACCGAGAACAAAAGTGTAATTTCATATCGGGCCAAAAAAGGTGGACCATCTTCCAACTGAACCGGCCCTGAGTCACCACTGAACCGGGGCCTGGCCCCCTGCCGAACCGGCGCCCGGCGAGAGCACCATCTCGCGGGCGAGAGCTCCCTCCCACGGGCTCGTCTCGCTCAGCGGGCTGGCTCTCGCCTCGCGAAGGATCTCCCGCCTGGGACCGTCTCGCCCAGGTTGGCTTTCGCCTAGGCCACTGGACCCCTCTCGCCTAGCGAGCTGGTCCCGAGCTGGCGAGTGGCCCTCTCGCCTAGCGTAGCTCTCGCCTGAACCGACGAGTGACCCTTTCCTTGGGACCAACTCGCCCAACGAGCAGGCTCTATCGAAGAGCCCATCTTGCCTTCCCGTCCCCTTGCGCTCGAGCCTAAATAGCTCTTGCGAGCCCGAGGTTGTACACTAATACTCCTATCCGCACACCCAAAGAATTCCGCCGCCCCTTCTGTTCTCGCGATTCCAGGCCGCACGTAGTGGAAAAATTCCTTGTGGCACGAGTTCGCCGCCCTTGGAGGAGAACGCCGACAACCTTCGCCAGAGGAATCAGCGGATTCATTGTCGGTTCTGAAGGAATGATAGATTTATGCGAAGTAGTACTCGATAGTTCGGATGGCATGGCAGATTTCTGCTTTTCCAATCTTCTTCCACGTCTTTGCTGTACCCTAGACGGAAATCAACAATGACAGAGCGACAGTAACGCCAAGCGATGAAGAAGACGATCGATCCAGACGGAGTAACGGCAAGCGGGGAAAAAAAGAAAAGAAAGGAAAAGTAAGAGAAATAGTAACTGTAAGCACTGTCGCTCTTCCGTTCTCGAGATTCCAGGCTGCACGCAGTGGAAAAATTCCTTGTCGCACGAATTCGCCGCCCTTGGAGGAGAACGCCGATAATCTTCGTCGGACGAATCGGCGGGTTCATTGTCGACCATTCTTTTTTGATAGGGCAAACCTTAGTTCTCGACGAGTCAATAAGCTTGGGCGCAGATTTATGAAAGTTTGAATCGGGTCCTTGGTCACGTTGTTTAGTGATTGAACTTTGTGCTATTTCTTTCATGGAATTTTTCATCGATTCTGGACTCTGATTTGGTGTTTCATCTAACTAATGCATGTGCCTTCAAATTCTTCTCGGCAAATCGTCTTCACAAGCAACAATAACCCCTTCAACATCGTGTCTCAAGCATATGTACTCGACCTCCACGTGCAACCAATAGACCGATTCCTTAATCCAGCCTCCGTCATAACGCTTTGGTGTGAAAATAAAAACATTGGTGTGAAAAAAAATTATGTGTTAATATATTTTGGCTTTCAATAGGGATAATTGATGTGTTTTTAACATTGGTCTTTATTTTTAATTCTCCTAAATGTTTAATTATTTATTTTGTTGTTTTTTATTATTATTTTAATTCTGATTTTATTTCGCATAAATGTTTTCAAGTGAATTTTGTCCTGCATGTAATATAATTGTTTTGAATACAGTATTTTCTAAAATAAGTACAAGTTTATTGAAAGCCAGAGGACCGACAATAACATTAGTCTGATTATTTTGGATATTATACATGCACAATATTGAAGGCATTTCAATTGACTTACTATTTTTTATTTAAAGAATGTTTTTTACTATTTTATATAATTTATTTTATCATCATATTTTTATTTTATAATTTAGCTCCACTTTTAGGGCTAGTTTGTTTAGATGGAATTGAAATTGTTCTCAAGTCAAAATGGAGGAATCTCAATCAAAGCTCTAAAGCAAGATGGACCGACCAAGTAAATCGCGCTCGATCGAAGGTTTCGGGCTTACTCCCAAGGGGGAGGAAAAAAGTGAGCGCAAAGACGCTACACGCGCCTCTCACCCCCCCCCCCCCCCCACAAACACAGACCATGCACGCGTGCCCCCTGTCGTCATTGAAGGCAAGCAACTCCAGAGGTTTGAGAGGGCTCTGAGGTTTTTCGACGAGGACGTGGGACTTAGATCATTCCTCCGCTCGGGATTTATTCCGCTCCCTGTCTAGTGCGAAGACATCTCAAAGGCTTCAAGAACGTGACATTCTAGTCCACGGGAGGCTCTCATCAAGGCTCCGGGTTAGCAGGTGATCTTCTATCGAGACTCTGAGGACTTAACATTTTTTTCTCACTGGAGCGCTCTCGCCAAGACTGCAAGGACTTAGTTTATTTTTTACTGTTTTCATATTCAAAACTTGTAACAAATAGGTGGCATGTCACTGATATGCCCAAAATAGAATTACGTATTAACGCAAGTGCACGTGCCAGATCAAGTAATATAAAATAAGTTAAGATCATTCTCACGGAAAAATGATTAATTTTGCGGCTCGCAAGTACTAACTCTATCTTTTATTAAAATTCAAGCGGATTAATTAGAGAGAATTTTGATAATGAAAAATTAAAAGAAAATAATAGAAAACTAAGTAATGCTTATTTAAGAATACTTTTATTAATTCAGACAAATAATCTTCTATATTGATTTCAATATTTATCTTATTATGGTTTCATAACACTTTAAGAGTTTAAATAGGTCTATGAATAAAATGTTTTCAATATTGGTCATATTATATCTTATTGTTCCTATTCTAATAAAAGATTTTGCTCCACTTGAGTAGCTTTACAAAAGATTAGGTATCACCCTTCAGAAAATAATGAAAAAGTATTTAACTTGAAAGGTTCAGCTTACAGGGGGTGATCAGTTAAAAAAAACATTTATTAAATATTAATTAAAACTTTTGGACTAATTAATGGTAGCTAAATAGGTCACCCTAGTGTTCTTTCTCCTTTGGAAGGCATATGGAGCAAAATGGTGAAGATTGATTTTGCCGGCCTAGCTTTTAGGCTCCGTTTGGCACGCTGGAGACGGTCGTAAACACACTAGTTAAATGATTTTTCGTTAAAAATCACCTAAAAACATCATTTATTTGAACATAAAAGTGAATGAAGTTCCTTAGGTAGGCGTTAACGAATGACAATTTAACCCCCCTATGTTTATGACCGTCACCACCATGCCAAACGGAGCTTTAGACGCACCTTAATGCTCCATTTGGCGCAATGGTGGTGGACCGGCAGTGCTGAACATGTGGTGGTTATGAACCGTCTTTTGTGAACGTCATACCTCACCAAAGAAACTTCATCCACTTCTATGTTAAGAGTTAAATGGTTATTTGTTTAGGGTCACCTAACAAACATCATCCGTTTGAACATAAAAGTGGATGAAGTTCCTTAGATAGGCGTTAACGAATGACAATTTAACCCCATTGTTCATGACCGTCACCACACCAAACGGAGCCTTAGACGCACCTTAATGCTCCGTTTGGCGCAATGGTGGTGGAGCGGCAGTCGTGAGCATGTGGTGGTTATGAACCGTCTTGTGCAGGGGCGGAACTGTGTAGAGACACACCCGGGCACGTGCCCGGGTTCAGTTTTGGCGAAAAAAACAGTAGGTAGACCTATTTAGAATCATTTATAATTATTTAGGTATAATATTTCTATACTTAGATACAAAATTTACGGATTATTTCCACTTAAATCTCCCGAGCTGTTCTGCCTTTCCTCTGTTCCGCCTAAATCATGAAATAGGCGCGACGTTTTCATTTCCTAAAACCTAAAATCTCTCGAGCCCTTCGCTTTTCTGCCATTTTGCCTTTCTTGTCGGCTCTCCCCCTCTCGCCCTCTCCCTGGCGTCCTGGCCTGCTCTCCTCATTTCAGTTATCTGAGGCGACTTGCAAGCTTCTCAGTCTTCGTCCAGATAGCTTTGATGGCGAGTTAAGCCCTTGTCTTTAGTAATTAGGTTTATTCCAGTAGATTAACTCAGTAGATTTATTCCAGTTTCTTAACCACAACAAAAAAATTTGCGAAGCTAAAAGCTCAGAGGTTCAGTTTGCAAGATATTGTGTTAGCTTATGGACCTATGGTAGTATTGAAGTGAGAACTGAGAAGTAATAGTAATCATTATTTGCTTTTCGATACAGGTACCGAGCCAGGACTAGGAGGATTGATGGATGGGTGATTCCACATTTCCATAAACTTTTCGTTTATGGCCGCCGCCTGATATGTCCCTTTTCTCAGAAATATTCAGGTATTAGATCCATTTACTCTACGGAATATCATTTGAAATTGCTTATTGTATTTCAAGCAACGAAAAGTGTATTGATTCGTATGCCTTGATTTCATTGAGTCTTCAGATTATACCAGTTTTTGAGTGGATTGCTTAAATGTTGTTCTAAGCTTTTATTTTGATTTTCAGAGAAACAAAGTGTATTATTTTCTGCACATTTTTGTTGTGAAACAATTTTTTTTTTAAAATTGTTGCATGTTTTAGCATCACATAACAATAACTTCAATGCAGTTGTATTGAAAAATGCTCGAAGTAATTGTCAGTTAACATCATGAAAGATACAAAAGGATATTGTTTCCGCAATTGCAAGTGCCACAACGAACAAAATCATTGAGGACATTGGTCAAAAATGCTTTGAAAATTTAATTTACAAGTCTCGGGATATCTCAATTAAAGAGCAAATGACAATTGTTTTGCGACATGTGGATAAAAATGGTAAAATTATTGAAAGATTTTCTTGATTTTGTCCATATTTCTGATACTACGGCTTTAACACTCAAGTTTGCTATTGAGAAATTATTTGCTACATGCTTGTTGAATTGTAAGTTTTTTACGCTTTATCATCACAACTTTAAATCATTTTGTAATGTAATGCTAATAGGCTACTATCACTATGCATTATTCTCTCTCTGAAGAATTAGTGTATGTACTAAATATTTATCTATTTTGATTTTTTTAATGTTTTTTTTAATTTTTAATTAGTGCCCGGGTAGGGCAAAAATCCTAGTTCCGCCACTGGTCTTGTGTGAACGTCCGACCTCACCAAAGGAACTTCGTCCACTTTTACATTAAAAATTAGTATTCTTTTTAAACACACATAATATTATATGATGGTGATTGGTGGCACAGCTCCAAACAAAGCCTTAAATTTAGCAGTATATTCTCTTATAAAAAATTCAAAACTCTTCAAATAATACTGATATTTTATAACTGACTCAAAAAACTAGAAATATATAACTAATACAGATGCAACCAAGGTAGAAATGTATGCGGCGCTGTTTGGCACGGCGGTAGCAGTCGTGAACGCGATGGTTATGAACTGTCGTTCGTGAGCGCCTGACCTCACCTAATGAACTCCATCTATTTTATGTTCAAAACTAATTTTTTTTATTAGTGACGGTCATAACCATTGTCTTGCCACATACTTTATCCAAACTCATCTGAGCAATAAAAAAAACGTCGCCAAACAGAACCAATGTTCTCTTTCCTTCCCTCTTGATGCTTTTATAGCTCACCACACTACTATAATGAATGAGGACACAAAAAGTTCAATAAGTACAAGGTTATTGATGATGACCCTAAAGAGAGGTTCATCTCATAGTAGCTCTTGAAGGGAAAATTTTTGGGTGCGCATAGTGCACCATTCTCCTATAAAAAGTGCACCATTCTCTAGTTCACTCCTGCTTCCGCTTCCCCAGCGACGAGGCAAAACAACCGGAGTCGGGGCTCTTTGTTTAGCAACACGCGTGGAGTTCACTTCTTTTCCCAGCGACGAAAAAGAAGAAGAAACACTGATATTCTGTCCCAAAGCACGCTCTCCGGCTTTTGGTCACTTGTTCAGAGTTTGGGTTCCCCTTATATTAAACTGGAATGTTACCATTACTATAAATCACAGTGAGAATATTGAACTGAACTATTGAATATTACATTGAAGTTATACATTGAAGTTGTGTTGTAGCATGTAGGTAGGAGGTTGCTGAATCCCCTGCCAATTCTTTTGCTTAGTTTATAAAGTAGTTACAGTGTGGATGTTTGCACATGTTTACTTCAGTTTTGTTTTAATATATGGGTCATTTATCGGGACCTAATTACTGACACATCCCTCTTATTTTTGAAATTACAAAAACTTTCCCTAAAGTTTTCATTTCATTACAAAAACCTCCCCTGAAATTTTAATTTCATAACATCCATGCACAAAAACACCCCCCTCGATGAACAGATATTTTTCTTCATGGATGCAATGAAATGAAAAGACTAGAGGAGATTTTGGTAATGAAATGAAAACTTAAGGAGAATTTTTGTAATTTCAAAAATAAGAGGGGTGCTCTCACTAATTATTTGTGATTCTTAAAGTTTCAGATGAAAGAGCAATCTGTCTGGACATATTTTTGAATAGCAGCTTTGCTATTTCAATATTTAAGAAGAATGTTGAGCAGCTATTGGATGTTCTTTCAGAGAAATCAGAGGTGTTGTTGAGGGATGCTTCTCTACTACACCACTTCTAATTTTCAGATGTTCTTGAAAACATTCCACTACTCTATAGGCTTTTAAGATTACGGCTATATTTGATTCGGTGGTGGCGGGTCATCCGGTGTGTCGAAACATCACTTTGGAACCGGAGAGGGAGAGGTGGGGGTTGAAACGGAGCGGATCGGGGCCGTTTCCTCCTTGCTGCGGGTAAACAAACGCCGCCGGTAGCCGTTTGTTTGCCCGCCGTCCGGCTGCGTTTGCTCCAAACGGAGGCGGTGAAATGCCGAGCCAAACGAAGCCTACACAGGCATGATAAGTTGACCTTCTTGATTGGATAGTATTATGTTGAACTTACTGTCAATGAAGTGACTCTTATTTTAGGTCTTCCGAACATGGGAGAGGAGTTTGATTTCAAAAGAGTATCGTACTCACAAGTTAACCAAAGTGACCTGATCACTTTGCTACGATAATTAGCAGTTGTAGTTGAATCACCTGATTTGGAGACGCGTAGGGTTAATGCACCTGTAAAATATGCACTTTTCAAATTCCTTTTTCCGCTAAAGTCGCTGTGAGGGATTTTGGTGAGTAGGATGATTTGAAGAGATTCAACAAGGACAAGTCAGCTCACAAGTTTCTTCAGTCGTTGTTTAAGGCTCTGTTTGGCACAGTGGTAGTGGTTATAAACATGGGGGTTAAATTGTCTTTCGTTAACGTCCACCTAAGAAACTTCATCCACTTTCACGTTCAAAGGGATGATGTTGTTAGGTGATCCTTAACGAATGACGGTTTAACCCATGCATTTACGACCGCCACCACTGTGCCAAACGGAGCCTAAGTCGCTGCATAAACTTAGTTGCACAAGGGATGAACCAACAAATTTGGAATATCTGGTAGGGTGTGCAAAAATAACTGAAGAATCGAGAATCAGACCGGAACTGAATCAAATTGAATGGTTTAGGTCGGTTCCAAATCGGTTCGGTTCGAGTCCGGTTCCCATAATACTAGAACCGACAATTCGGTTCGGTACCTGGTTCCAAGGGTCGGGTACCCAGAACCGACTCGAGAACCAAATATCAATGCTAACAAAAATATTTTGAGACAACAATTATAGTCGTATGACTAAATATGCAAAAATAATTGAGAATATAGTCGCATGACAAAAAAATATATTTATTATACTTCTGTAGTTGTAGTTGTATGACATCAATATTATATAGAGGCATGATTCAACTATTTTGAGATATTGAACCTTATATTACAAAGAATCATGAGTTGGAATAGTCATTTTAAAAATATTTTTATAACATAGGCAGAACCGAGAACCAAACCAGAACCGTACCGAAACAAACGGTTCAAATCCGGTTCTATACAGGACTGTGGGTCGGTTCCGGATCCAAAAATTTAGAACCAAACCTATATGGATCGGTTCTTGATTTTGGGTGAAACCGAACCGAACTAATCCGAGCTGCACCCCTAATATCTGGAAGGGTGTTCAATTATCGGGGAGGTAAGAGCTATATTCTCTTAATTTGCATGTGAAATTGAAATTAATATGAAACTCAAACACTTTTCCTTGTATAAGTGATTGTTTGAGCATACAAATATACAGGTTCATGTTAATGATTTGGTGAGACCCCATGTGTGCCAATGGCTTGCGAAGGCTAGCTTCAACGGCAAGTTCTATTCAGAATTATCTGTAAATTTTGGTCACGGAATGGGTTACGGTCTGTTCGGCCCTCTGGAATTGAAATTGCAGAATTGGAATTCATCTAATTCCAATTCCTGTGAGAATTGGAGTTGGTCTGAATTTCAATGCAGTTGTTCGGCCGGAGGATGGATTTCTAGAATTGGAATTAGTTTATAATTTCTTTTTTTTTCATGTCTGCAGGACCGTGCGACATGATAATTTGAAATTGGAGTCTTGTGTCACTTGGGACGATTGCAACAAAACCAAGTGATGGAGGGAATTATTCCTTTTACAATCTCTAAGAAAATATAGAAATTGACAAAAAAGAACACAATACTAGAGAAATTAACTTCAAGTAGTGTACAAACAATTAATTATGATCGGGCAACGATAGCGAGATCGGGCGGTGATGACGAGATCGGGTGATGACGACGAGACCGGTCGACGATGGCGACATCGGGCGACGACGACGAGATCGGGGTCGTGATCAGGGGGTGACGACGAGATCGAGCAGTGGCGGCGGCGAGATCGGGCGGCTGCGGCGAGATCGGGCGGTGGCGGCGAGATCGGGTGGCTGTGGCGAGATCGGGCGGTGGTTGCGGCGAGATCGGGTGGCTGCGGTGTACTCTAGAAAGTGAAGCAGGAGCAGCATAGGGCTCCGTTTGGCACTGTGGTGGCAGTCGTAAACGCATGGATTAAACCGTCATTTGTTAAGAATCCCCTAACAAACGTCCTGTTTGAACATAAAAGTTGATGAAATTTCTTAGGCGAACGTTAACGAATGACAATTTAATCCCAATGTTCATGACCACCACCACCGCGCCAAATGGAGCCTTAGAAGAAAAAGAAGAAGGATGAGTTATAAAAGAAATCAATAAATTGAGTAGTATGTGAATAAATATATTATTATTATTTTGAATAATTAAATCAAAATAGATAATATCATATTAAGTTAAATTTCAGTTTCTAAGTAAGATACTAAATGTTTACTTTCAATAAAAACAAATATGAACTGAAAGCGATCGAAGAAGCCGCTCTTGGCCTCAATTTGCAGTCAGCATTCGACACTTTGGATACGGTAAAAAATCATGATATGATTTTGTGATGAAATATGAGGCGGGATTGAGATAAGGTTAAACAATAGGTTATGGGCGTTGGACCGGTTGAATAGGATCGGAATAGGGTTGGACATGTTTATAATTACCTTTGGCAAGACCGATAGAATCGGGTCAGGATCGCGATCCTAAAGATCCTAAGATCCGGATCGCGATCCCAGTTGCAGATGTGCTGATTTAGATCCTAGGTAAGATCCGGATCGATTTACAAAATCTGAATCGTAAGATCGTCCTACGATCTAAATCACGATCCTGATAACCATGATTAAAACCCACCTACGGACTACGAACACAGGCCTATAGGGGTGAAACCGTGAAAGTAAGTAAAACAAGCTTAAAAGGCCATCAAATTGAGTAATACCTTGACTGTTGAACACACCAAAAGCTTCAAATTTCAGAGCCCTGACAGTATCCTGCATCTCACACTTCTGTTAAGGGATAGTAAAAAAATGCATTGAGGCTTACAAAGAACTTTGCTCAACACACCAACAATCAGCAATTTTAAACATAAACTTGTTTAAACATATAGCAGAAAAAAGACACATCAACGGTCGGATTCATCATTATTTCCAGTCATTTCCATCTTCACAGTAAGAGACGCTCCAACTTTACAAAGAAAGCCACTTTGAAAAAGGAACCACTTTTGCCAAGACTAAGAAGCTGCATTTCTTCCGGCCAGCCGAACAATGCGGCCGTGCAGCGGCATGCGGTTATTACGAGTTGCTCAATTCCTTTGCCCATAGATATGATAAAATGGCGGCGGTTGAAATTTCTTGTTGCTGCTGCCGAGGAGCAGTCATTCGGCGGGATTCCCAATTCACTCGGCCGCTTGATGAGTCCATTCAGCAGGCTGCTATTACCAGTAGATCACTTCCTTCTCCCATAACTATGATAGAAGGCGGCTGTTGAATTTTGTTGATGCTGCCGAGGAGCAGTCCTTCCGGAGGGTTCCCAATTCACTCGGCCACCTGATGGCCTAGCGGTGCTGCTTCCCCATACGCTGCCACCGCCGGTGAAGCCACCTCCCATCCAATTCACAGATTGCGAAGAGAGGCCGTTTGACTCCTCTTCTCTCTCATTGTACTCCAAGATCTTTCTCTTAATGTTCTGCTTCTCCTCCAGCTCTGCAGCCTCTTGTTGCTTCGTACTCTGAACCAGTGAAGAATCTCGTGGGATGAACATTTGTTTCGTCTGCTGCTTGTTCCCTCTCTTCACAAGTACCTTCACCCGAACTTTATTGTTCAAAGCCCCACTAACACCTTCTTCGTCCACCGTTTCCTCGCCGCTCTCCCCCTCGACAGCCCTAGGGTGGTCTCTGATCCCCTCAGAAACATTCATCGGTATAGTCATGTTCAGTGCGGGCCTGGCACGAAGATCCGACCTCCGAGACTCGATGCTCTCCTGCATAAGGGCACGCAGTTCCCGGTCAAAGTCATCTTCCTCTTTAGGGTCCACTTGCACGACCTTCTGTCGGACCTGAATGCTATCATCGTCAGAACCATCAGGCTCTCTGGTATCGTCTTCGTCGTCATCGCCCTCTGACCCATCGTCAGTCTTCTCCTCATACATTAGCTCTTCTTCATCTTCACGACCCTCTTGATCGACGCTGCCACTGTCAGAGTGGCTATGGCTGTCAGCAGCATCCTCGTGGCCCTGAACATCCTTATCGCACTCATGCTCCTCGAGCTCAAGCAGTGCCACATTGACTTCCTCAATCGATGTGTAGCGAACTATATTGGGTCTTAGCTCAGCAAACATGTCCTGTGAGTAATGGTGTCAGTAAAATTTCTCTACTTTACAGGAAACAGGTCAAAGGTAAGCTCAATAAAACAAATATATATAAGCTACATCAATGGCCACAGTTGCATCAATGAACGCAAATGAATACATTAAAAATAGACCGTTTACCGGGACCTCTCCTGTGAATTGCAAAATTACAGGTAGCACCCCTCTACCTTTTGAAATTACAAAAACCTCCATTGCAAGTTCACATTCTATACCATGCATACATGCATGTTATGAAATTACAAAAAACATTCATACAAGTTTAAATTTGATAACATGCATCAGAGGAGAGGCTAATGTAATTTCAAAAGATAGAGAGTGCAGCTGTAATTATGCTAACTACCAGGAAAATTTAGATATTTAAATGCTTAATACTTAAAAACTACCAGCAAAGTGATAGTTTTTCGATAGGCTGATAAAGGAAATATGATAAAGTTTTAAATTGTATTAAATTTTGCTCTAGAATATTCATATTTGCAGTACAGGTGAGAGAGTGTGTTAGAAGTCGACTGTACAAATGAGAGAGCTTGTAGAGAATACAATCTTACATCAAAAATCTCACTTTCATTGCCACGACATTTTGGAGCCCAAAAAGTGCAATATGGAAAGAAAAAATTACACAAATAGAGAAGAGGGGCATTGTTGAGTTAAATAGCATGCTCGTATTAAACTATATTTAATTTTGCTCTGGAATATTCCATATATACAATTTCTGGAAATCAAGAATTCTATATATCTAGAGTACAAAATATGTATTCTCTCAATAATCCTTTCTTTCATAAGATAACAAAGTTGATTAGGCCCAATGTCTCGCTCTTATGTTACCCATTTGAACAAAATTAGAGTTCATTTCAAGCGACCTTTTACTCTGCTGCATTCAAACAAAAGCATCATTGTTTTCCCAGAAAACTGGGCTGGCTCTTTTTACAGGAAGACCCGGACCGTGCCCCACTATCATCGTCGGCTGAAGAAAAAAGATCTTGCGCTCCTCTGACCACCAGACAGCGGAGTCAGCCTTAGTTTTCTCTAAGTGCAATTTGCACAACATGTAACCTCCCATCTTTGCCCAGTTCTCTTGTACCCTGGGTAATTTCATAATTAAGAACTTGTTCATATCGGCAAGCCCTCCCCCACCAGTATAAATAGGGATGTACAATCTCCAGAAACTTAGAAAGTCATGTTGACTTGATTCCAAAGTGCAATTTCACGCTACTGCAGACACGGGTACACCTCTTTTGGTGGTCTTTGCGGCCTCCCATTAGGCGATCTCTGTAATCTCTTTTGGAGTGATTAATAAGATCGTCCGCAACAAGTAGTATTCTTCATTGCGGGCAATTCTAGCCTCGCCGCTTTGCGGCCTCTGTTCTTTTTTCATTAGTTCATCCTGAATAGCCAAAAAGTAACTGACAGCTCATAGTTTCCATCATTCCCCTTAGCATGAGTTCGTGGAGGTGATTTTTTAGCACCAACAGAACGAACACGCGACTTCCGGATCGGGATTGTTCGGCAAACAGTTCGATTAAGATGTTTGATCATGATATCCAACAGTGTCTTCAAGCAGGGCTCAAACCCAGTTCGAGTAGCCGTGGAAGCCCTAAAGATCGGATTCGAGCAAGATCGCCACGAGACCGCGCAACAAATTGAAGCAATGATGAAGGCGCTCATTAAAATAACTCAGCGTCTAGCACCCCGCACTAATGTAGCCGCGAACCTCCGATCGGTCCGCATGTTCTTCCAACCGGCGCCCCAGCCCCCTCTAGCCGGCCAGCAAGCTACTTATGTTCGCTAGACTGTTCTGACCGCTCCTCCTCTGCGAACTCGGGTCGAAGAGTTCGTTGCTTCCTATCATCATTTTTTCTAAGCAGCCGCTCAAGGAGGCCCAACCAGAGTTGATGTGACTCAGGTTAGAAAACAAGTGGAAGACTTGTTTGTTCTGTCGACAAGTTCTTATGTTGAGAAAATGAGGGCTAACGACAGCGCAACAATCTGGCATAGGCTTGGACACATAGGGATAGATAAGCTGAAGATTATTTCAGCAAGAGACCAGGTGAAAGGCTTGCCTAGTATTTCATTTCTCGACGATGGTCATGTGTGCAAGAGGTGTCAGTTTGGGAAGGCACATACCTCCCATTTGACAAGTCCTTGTCCAGGTGCAAGACACCGTTGGAATGCATCCACGGTGAGCTGATGGGACCATGCGTCACCTCATAGTTTCCCTCATTCCCCTTAGCATGAGTTCGTGGAGGTGATTTTTTAGCACCAACAGAACTAACACGCGACTTTCAGATCAGGGTTGTTCGGCGAACAGTTTGATTAAGATGTTTGATCGTGATATCCAGCAGTGTCTTCAAGCAGGGCTCAAATCCAGTTCGAGTAGCCGTGGAAGCCATAAAGATCGGATTCGAGCAAGATCGCCACGAGACCACGCAACAGATTGAAGAAATGATGTAGACGCTCATTAAAATAACTCAGCGTCTAGCACCCCGCACTGATGTAGTCGCAAACCCTATGATCGGTCTGCATGTTCTTCAAACCGGCACCCCAACCCCCTCTAGCTGGCCAGCATGCTAGACTGTTCTGACCGCTCCTCCTCTGCGACCTCGGGTCGAAGAGTTCGTTGCTTCCTATCATCATTTCTTCCGAGCAGCCGCTCAAGGAGGCCCAACCAGAGTTGATGTGACTCATGTTAGAAAACAAGTGAAAGACTTGTTTGTTCTGTCAACAAGTTCTTATGTTGAGAAGATGAGGGTTAACGACAGCGCAACTATCTAGCATAGGCTTGGGCACATAGGGATAGATAAGCTTAAGATTATTGCAGCAAGAGACCAAGTGAAAGGCTTGCCTAGTATTTCAACTCTCGGCGATGGTCATGTGTGCAAGGGGTGTCAGTTTGGGAAGGCACATCACCTCTCATTTGACAAGTCCTTGTCCAGGTGCAAGACACCGTTAGAATGCATCCACGGTGAGCTGATGGGACCATGCGCCACCTCTAGTCTCGGAGGCAACAGTTATGTAACGGCCCAAAATCCGCCACAATTTAAATATTCATTTCGAGCAGATTTCTCACAAGTATATGTGCAGCAGTTATAATAAAAAAAAAGGTGTACCGGGAGAAAACATAAAACCACATCTCACTATTATACAGAATATACATATTGTTCAACGAAAGTACTAGTACAGAAGTGTCTACATGTATTCAACATCTAAAACAAGTACAAAAAGTAGACACATATGCTAACCCGTGGACGAGCCACGTTTTCGATTGGTCTTCTATCTGCCTCTGCCTGAGTCCGTCTAGCGGGATCTGGTACGCTGGTGCTCGGTTCCTATAAGATAAATCAGGAACCAATTAGTTTTGAAAACTAAGTGAATTCCTTACCCTTACCCGTAACTTCGCACTGCAAGCAGACAAGAGAGTCAGCAGCAATCAAATCTATATCAATATGATCATGTTTTTAAGCTAGGAAACATGTATAATCAACAATTCTATATTTGATAGCAAATCATAATTCGTTCATTCTATATCGAAGTTCGTTCATTCGTGATTCATTTCTCAAAATGCTGAAGGTCATTCAAATTTTTCAAACATTTGGGTCCGTCGACCCTTCATATCAATATCCGCTTTAGGGCGCTCACACGCGCAGCAGGCTTCAATGCCTCCTAAATTGGATTCTTATCATATTCTGTAGGAGTTCGACCTCTCCTACGAGGTGTGAGAGTTCTACCCCTCTCACGAGGTGTAGGAGTCTGAAGCATTCCCCCTACCAGGCCGACCCTTAGCATTTCGGTGCGTCGGCGCGTTCTCGATTTCAACTTATTTCATTTCTGAATCATTTTCTTCAATTTATTTCAGTTCGTTCAATTCAATTCAAAAATAGAAATTATTTATATTTGGTTCCCCTCAGAGTTCAATCGCCCGCTAAGCCACGTTAGCGTGTTCGGCAATTTATATTTTCAAGGATATCAAATATTTAAAGAATAACTAGCTTATCAGGTTCATAGAACAAAAAGTGGTAAGGACTCACCCCAACTTTTCCTTTGCCCTTGTCCCTTGTAGGATTCTCGTCGCGTCTATCCCCGCACGCCATCCTCCGCAGTATCAATAAATCATTTACTTTAAGGCTGCGAAAAGCAGCTCAAATTAATGTGTCAATTCCATCTAAGACCACCGGTCAGCATAAGTAACACCCACAATACACGATCGTCCAACACAAACAACCCACCAAGCACACAGCCGGCCAGCACAAGCAACAACCGACCAAGATGGATCGGCCCCAAAACAACTCTCCCTTAACCCGAAATAGGGAAACCCTAACCGGGAGTCGTAGAAGTTAGCCCCTACGAAATCCCTAACTTTTCTTGACACAAAACGAAAATCCACAAGGAGATGACAAGAAAAGAAAACGAGAGGGCTTACAGTGGGGTCTAGGTCTACACTTGCCGGCTAAGAGGATATCCCGTAAACGAGTAAGCCGAACCGGGAACCAACACCACGGAGAAGGAAGAGCAAGGCAAGTGCAGCAGAAAGTCTTATTCACGACGGTCAGAGCAGGACTCCTCAGCGGAGAGCACGACAAGGAAGGAGTACAGCGGCGAAAACCCAGGAAACGAAGACGGATAAGTCTCCCGCAGGCAAGGCAAACTGCATAAATAGAAGGCCACCGCTTAAGTCCGGGTTCAGACGGTCAAATTGAACCGGGAACTTGTCAATACAAGATTAAACATTTCATATACGCATCTGGCCCCTCAATTCCAAACCAAACCCACTCTATATAACATCCGGCGAATTCAAGCCAATCCAAAAAAACAAAATGACTGTTGCAAAATCAATCGGAAAATCCGAACATCAAAACTAACGTGCGATATCGAATCGGCACTGAAATCATGTTTTCATCATCGGGGATTATTTACATAGGTTTTTTTTTATATTGCGAAAAATATATATACGTTCGGGTCTTACAAATTCCCCCCTCCTTATCAGAATTTTCGCCCTCGAAAATTTAAGCATCTTCTCGATTCCCAAAGAAAGAGGGAAAGAATTTCATCAGCAAGTCCTCTCGCTCCCAAGTAGCATCCTTGGCGGGGTGGCCGGTCCACCAGACCTTGACAAAGTTCACCTGTCGATTCCGAAGATTCTTGCTCTGTCGATCTATAATTTGATAAGGTGTTGTCAGACTTGACAAATCAGCTTCTATCTGCACATCACTGGTAGACATCATCAAATCTGGGTTCGGAATATACCATCTGAGTGCAGATACATGAAAGACATCATGCAACTTCTGTAATTCAGTAGGCAGAGCTAAGCGATACGCCACCTCGCCAATACGTTCAATCGCTGGGAAGGGACCAACATATCTCAGACTCAATTTTCCAATTCGTCGAAATCGTGAAATCCCTTTAAACGGTTTAATCTTCAAACACACTTGATCGCCCACCACAAATTCACCAGACGATGTCGGGCATTATAATATTTTTGTTGACGATCCTGTGCGATTTTCATTCGTTGTTGGATAATACAGACTTTTTCCTCAATCTTATTTGTCCTCTTCTACGGAAACAATTTCTTCTCTCCATCATCTGCCCAGCTCAACGAAGTCCTACATCGCCTCCCATATAGAGCTTCGAACGGGGTCATTTGAATCGTTGCTTAGTAGCTATTATTATAAGCAAATTCAACCAACGATAAGTATTTTTCCCAGGAGACTTTCAAATCCAAAACCACCATTCGCAATAAATCCTCAAGCATCTGGATAGTGCGTTCGGACTAACCATCTGTTTGCGGATGAAAGGTTGTGTTGTACAAAAGCCTTGTTCCCATTCTGTTATGCACCCTTCGCCACAAATCCGACGTAAACCGTCCATCGCGATCGGACACTATCGTATATGGGATACCATATAATCTCACAATCATATTTACATAAAGTTCCACCAACTTGTCAGTCGGCCCGCTTTGCTTGATCGGTATAAAATGGGCGCTTTATATCAATCGGTCAATAATGACCTAGATTCCATCATTCCTTATCTTACTGCGAGGCAGGCCAAACACAAAATCCATCGCAACGTCATCCCATTTCCATTCTGAGATGGGAAGGGATCGAAGATATCCAGCCGGCTTTTGGCGTTCTGCTTTCACTATCTAGCAGGTGTGACATTGGGCAATGCACTGAATAACATCCTTCTTCATATGTGGCCACCAAAAATCATGTTTCAAATCGTGGTACATCTTTGTCCGGCCCGGGTGAATCGAATATGGCGTATTATGCGCCTCATACAAGATATCCTTCCGCAAATTATCAGCATCCGGTACACAGCCTGCCGTTCAGGAATAATAAAGCATCCTTTTCAACAAAGACTCTCGCTTCTTCCCTTCTCAATTTTCCGAATATACCCATCAAGAAGGGGTCTTGCGATATCGCCTTCCGAATTCTCTCTTTTAGCACATATTGAATCCGCATCTGGAATAGCTGTGTTGGCTTTTCTTTAGGCGTGAATATCACACAAATTTCCATCTCCTGCAACATATCAAGAAGCTTCCTATTGTACTGCGGTATCACTGATAGCGCGACAATATTCTTTCTGCTCAAGGCATCTGCGACCACATTCTCCTTACAAGGATGGTATTGGATATCCAGATCATAATCTTTAATAAATTCTAGCCATCTTCTCTGACGCAAATTTATTTTCCTTTGATCGAATATATATTTTAAACTCTTATGATCCGTGAATATTTCACATCAAACACCATACAGGTAGTGGCGCCAAATTTTCAAAGCGAATACAACTGCCGCTAGTTCTAGATCGTGCGTCGGATAGTTCTTTTCGGCCTCCTTTAATTGTCGGGAAGCAAAAACAATCATCTTTCCACGTTGCATCAATACGCAGCCTAACCCCTTGTAGGATGCATCGCTATAAATTTGGAAACCATCTGAACCTTCAGACATCACCAACAAAGGAGCAGTCGTTAATCTTTCCTTCAAAGATTTGAACGCTTGCTGACAATCATCTCCCAACGTAAACGACACATTCTTTCGAGTCAATTGTGTCAAGGGGAGTGCTAGCTTCGAGAAATCCTTGACGAATTTCCGATAATAACCCGCCAAGCCCAAGAAGCTTCGTACTTCAGTCACCGATTTCGGTTGAGTCCAATTGATTATTGCTTCAATCTTAGCTGGATCAACAGATAACCCTTCTGTATTAATCACGTGGCCCAGAAAAGTAACTTCGTTCAGCCAGAAAGCACACTTTGTGAATTTGGTATACAACTGATGTTCTCTCAACGTTTGCAAGACTAGACGCAGGTGTTGGGCATGTTCTTCCTCTGCCTTTGAATATATCAGTATATCGTCGATAAACACAATTACAAACTGATCCAAAAATTTCTTAAAACCCGATTCATCAAGGCCATGAAAGCTGCAGGAGAATTTGTTAGGCCAAAAGGCATAATCACAAATTCAAAATGCTCATACATGGTACTGAATGCTGTTTTGAAAATATCTCCCTCCAAAATTCTCAGCTGGTGATATCCTGACCGAAGGTCAATTTTAGAGAATACACGTGCACCCACTAGCTGATTGAATAAATCATCAATGCGCGGCAGAAGGTATTTATTCTTAATTGTCAACTTATTTAGTTCGCGATAATCGATGCATAGACGGAGAGACCCATCCTTTTTCACGAATAATACTGGAGCTCCCCAAGGTGAGGTACTCGATCAGATAAATTTCTTATCAAGCAATTCTTGCAATTGCACTTTCAATTCTGCCAATTCTTTTGGCGTCATCCGATACGGAGTCTTCGCCACGGGAGTAGCTCCTTCAGTCACTTTAATTTCAAATTCGACTTCTCTGGCTGGAGGCACACCCGGTAACTCTTCTGGAAATACATCCACGTATTCCCGCACTACGGGCACAGCCGTAATTTCTTTCTTCTCTTCTTTCACTTCTTTAATCATCACCAAAATGGCCTCACAGCCTTTCCGCATCATTTTCCTGGCTTTCATAGTTGAGATCCTAATTTTTGCAACTTCGCCCAGACCCTTGTAGATCATCGGACTTTCATCTAGGCATTTAACTGCCACCTCTTTTGATTTACAGTTAATAACGACTTCTCTGTCCGATAGCCAGTCTATACCGAGGATGATATCATACTCTACCAGCGGTAGGACGACAACATCGGCTTCAATTTGCTTATCGTTAAAAGACAGCGAGACCACGGCTCGCTCTTGCGTCATCAAAATCGTATTATTCGGTAGCAGCACATTCATTGGTCGTGTAACTTGATATGGTCGTGTATGAATTGAATAGAGAATATATGAGAAAATAAAAGAGTGACTAGCACCCGTACCAAATAAAACTCTCAATACTTGATCATGAACATGCAGCATACCTGTCACAACAGTATCGTCTGCTTTCGCCTCTGGTTGACCGAGATTGAAAGCTCGGACCTGAATCAGCCTCTCATCTCTGGCCCCTTCAGCGGGTGCCGATACAAGCGACTCCCCTTCCTTGGAAGTCCCAATGTGATACATCTTCTGGGTTGGTAAGGCTGGAGCTCCCCTAAAACTTTCATCCTTTTGTAATTTTGGACAATCTCTTCGACGATGGCCCGATTGGCGACAGTAAAAGCAGGCTCCGGTCAAGCATTCCCCTCTGTGCATCTTGCCACACTTGACGCACTTTGTCGAGGTTGATTGGGACCCTTGGGTGCTCACTGTCGATGTCGCTTTTTGTTGTTTCTTCTTTTTCCACGGGGCTTCACCTGTTCTGCCCGATTTATCCTGGCTAGCACCCTCTTTGAACCTCTTTCGCATCTTCATCCTCCTCTGTCTCTTTTCATTGTCCAGCTCGACTAATCGAGACTTCTCCACCAATAACACATACTCTGTAATATAAAACGGAACCACTGAAGCGCTAATATCATCCCGCAACCCTTCCTGGAACCGTAAACATCGAGCTTCCTCTGTTGCCACTGTGGAATCTGCATAATATGCTAAACTGGAGAATTCTGCTTCGTATTGCAGGACAGAGCGATTTCCTTGCACCAAGCGCAAAAACTTCTCCTGCAGTTGCCTCTTTTCTGTCCGCGACACGAACCATTTTGTAAACTCGCGAACAAACTTTGTCGAAGTCACGTTCGCCAAACCTCGAGTCTGAAACTTTCCTTTAATTGAGTTCACCCACCATCGCTTAGCCTCTCCCGCCAGAAGGAAAACAACCAACTCCACTTTCCACTTCGCTGGACACCGCATAGTATCAAATATCGTCTCAATCCATAAAATCCAGTCTTCCGTCTCGATTGGGGACAAACCACAGCGAAAAGTACGCGGTTTCAATTCTAAGAATTGCTTCATATCAATATCAATCAAACGAGGCTGTGGCGTTTCCACAAATGCTGGAGGAGGCACAACTGGCACAACCGAGGGTACGACAGGAGGAGGCACAGCTGGAGGGGTGTCCCGAACCAGCCTAATTGCTTCGACGATGGCTTGGGCAATATCAGCGATATGCACTAAGGAAGACTGTTGCCCACTCACAGTTTCCTCAGACCTGGAGTCCCTGGAGACCTCAGGTTCATCAAGAGTCTCGCGCATCCTACGGATCGAATATACTTGAAACGTTTCCTGAGGGTAAACATGGAACAGTTCAGTATATTTGGATATTCGAATCTCATCGTTGTGAATTATGTTTCATTCTAATACTTTCTGCATTACACGCAACATGAGAAACTATCTTCTGATATCACTTAATTGTAACGGCCCAAAATCCGCCACAATTTAAATATTCATTTCGAGCAGATTTCTCACAAGTATATGCGCAGCAGTTATAATAAAAGAAAGGTGCCAGGAGAAAACATAAAACCACATCTCACTATTATACAGAATATACATACTGTCCAACGAAAGCACTACTACAAAAGTGTCTACATATATTCAACATCTAAAACATGTACAAAAAGTAGACACATATGATAACCCGTGGACGAGCCACGTCTTCGACTGGTCTTCTATCTGCCTCTGCCTGAGTCTGTCTAGCGGGGTGTGGTACGCTGGTGCTCGGTTCCTATAAGATAAATCAGGAACCAATTAGTTTTGAAAACTAAGTGAATTCCTTACCCTTACCTGTAACTTCGCACTGCAAGCAGACAAGAGAGTTAACAGCAATCAAATTTATATCAGTATGATCATGTTTCTAAGCTAAGAAATAGGAATAATCAACAATTCTATATCTGATATCAAATCATAATTCGTTCATTATATATCGAAGTTCGTTCTTCGACGATCGGCCCCAAAACAACACTCCCTTAACCCGAAATAGGGAAACCCTAACCGGGAGTCGTAGAAGTTAGCCCCTACGAAAGCCCTAACTTTTCTTGATACAAAACGAAAATCCACAAGGAGATGACAAGAAAAGAAAAAGAGAGGGCTGACAGTGGGGTCTAGGTCTACACTTGTCGGCCAAGAGGATATCTCTTAAACGAGTAAGCCGAACCGGGAACCAACACCACGGAGAAGGAAGAGCAAGGCAAGTGCAGCAGAAAGTCTTATTCACGGCGGCCGGAGCAGGACTCCTCAGCGGCGAGCACGGCAAGGAAGGAGTACAGCGGCGGAAACCTAGGAAACAAAGACGGGTAAGTCTCCCGCAGGCAAGGCAAACCGCATAAATAGAAGGCCACCGCTTAAGTCCCGGTTCAGCCGGTCAAATTGAACCGGGAACTGGTCAATACAAGATAAAAAATTTCATATACGCATCAGGCCTCTCAATTCCAAAACAATCCCACTTTATATAACATCCGGCGAATTCAAGCCAATCCAAAAAAACAAAATGACTGCCGCAAAATCAATCGGAAAATCCGAACATCAAAACTAACGTGTGACATCGAATCGGCACTGAATTCATGTTTTCATCATCGGGGATTATTTACATAGGTTTTTTTTATATTGCGAAAATATATATATACGTTCGGATCTTACAAGATATATGTTGGTTTTGGTTGATGACTTCAACAGATACACTTGGGTGTACTTCGTAAAGGAAAAGTCAGAAGTCGTCCATAAGTTTGTGGAGTTCAAGGATCTCATTGAAGACATCCTTATGTTGCGAATAAAGAAACTGAGGACGGAAAATGGAGGGGAGTTTACCTCACATGGGTTCTTCAACTTCTGCAGGAAGCACAGGATCAAGGAGTTGACTTGTGCTCACATTCCACAACAGAATGAAGTGACAGAAAGAAAGATCTGTCACTTGGTGGAGACTTGCAAAATTTGGCTTCATGCTAAAGGTATTCCCAAGGCCTTATGGGCGGAGGGGATGGCCTGTGGGATATATGTCATCAACCGGATGTCCTTGAGTCCAAACAATATAAAGTCTCCACATGAGCTGATGTTCAAGGATAAGCCGAGTAGGAGACACCTTCAGGTGTTTGGTTCTATCTGTTACGTGCTTGTCCCGGATGCTCTTAGGACAAAACTGGATGCTAAGAAGAAGAAGTTTGTCTTCATCGGCTATGATGATCAGAAGAAGGGATGGAAGTGCATGGATCCCGATACAAAAGAGTTTGTTATCTCAAGGGATGTTGTATTTGACGAGTTGGCGTCATACCTGGGTAGCTCAATTGTTGAGCTACAAGAGAGTGGGGTAGAAGGCAAGGGAAAGGAAATTGTTGAAGATCTTCTGGTGGAGCTGCCTGTGTCTCCAGGAGCTCTGGTTACATCAGACAACGGGTCAAGTGCTTCAGGTTCTGAAAGCGGGGGGAGCAATGCTCCTGACACTTCTGACAGACAAGCTGATGTAGAAAAGGCAGCGGAAGTGGTGGAGAGTGATCCGGCCTTGCAAAGGTCGATGCGGACCATCATACCACCAGCTCGGTACAGAGATGACCACATGGTGAGCTTGGTCTCATGTTTCTTTGTTGGACCTCTAGATGAGCAGGAGTCGTCATGCTTTAAAAACGTCATTGGAGTAAAGGAGTGGGAAGATGTCATGGATGAGGAGATGACCACCCTCAGAAAGAATGAAACTTGGGATCTTGTACCCAAGGTGGATGACATAACACCGGTTACTCGCAAATGAGTTTACAAGCTGAAGAAGAAAGCAGACGGCAGTATCGAGCGGTACAAGGCTCGCCTTGTAGCTCGTGGGTTTCACAGCAGTACGAAGATGACTACGAGAAGACATTCAGTCATGTGGCCAAGATATAACATCGGTATGGATGGTGATTGCTTTGGCAGCTTGCCGGTCATGGAAGATTTGACAACTTGACGTTAAGAATGTGTTTCTTTACGGTGAGATTGACAAGAATATCTTCATGGTGCAACCACCGGGGTATGTATCTGAGACTCACCAAAGACATGTCTGCAAGCTCAAGAAAGCCCTTTATGGCTTGAAGCAGGTGTCTCGGGCCTGGTATGAGAAGATAGCAGAATACTTAAGGTTTTGCGGGTACTTTGTTTATGATTCAGATTCAAGCATGTTCAAGAAGAGGAGAAGCTTCGAGTCTTGGTGTTGTTGTACGTCGACGATATGATCGTGACAGGGAACTCTGATGAAAAGGTAGTGAAGCTTAGGGCAGAGCTATCTATTCGGTTTGAGATGAAGGATCTTGGTGAGCTGCATCATTTCCTTGGTATGAAAGTGGAGAGGAAGAAGAACGGTGTGCTGGTCTCCCAGAAAGGATATACAGAGAGGATCGTGAAGCAGTTCGGTATGAGGGAGGGTAAAAGCAACTCTACTCCACTTGAATTCGGGTTAAAGCTTCGACGAGATGAAGAAAGGGTTTTTCTAGATCTTTAGTCTTCCGGGCTCTGATCGGAAGCTTGATATACTTGACGATTACAAGACCAGATATTTCATATATCGTTGGCCGAGTAAGTCGGTATATGCAGGAGCTCGAGAAGCCTCATCTAGTGGCGGCAAAGAGTATACTGAAGTACGTGAAATCCATCTCGGACATGGGGCTCTTTTATGAGAAGGACATGAGCATCGTCTTGCACGGGTTCACAAATGTTGATTTTTGTGGAGATACAGATGATCGGAAGTCGACATCTGGATATGTCTTCATGTGCGGATCAACGACAGTTTCGTGGTGCAGTAAGAAACAGGATTCTGTGTCTATTTCTACCACTGAGGCAAAATACAAGGCGTCGCCCTTGGTGGCCCAGGAGGGCATTTGGTTGCGCAGGTTGGTAGAGAAGATCCATGAGGAGGTGCGAGATCCTACTCTGCTTCACGGTGACAATGACAGTGGTCTGAAGCTAGTTACAAATCAAGTGTGTCACGCGCGGACAAAGCACATCAAGATCGAGTATCACTTTGTTCGGGAGAAGGTGTTGGAAGGATCTCTGATAGTGAATTATGTGCAGAGCAAGCACAATATCGCAAACATCTTCACGAAGCCACTGTCGAAGGGGTTGTTTGAGCGGCTATGAGGATTGCTTGGGGTGATTTTTGACACACTTCAAGGGGGAGTGTTGAAAATTTTGAAATGAAGTTGGCCGGTCGCCAGGTCGCCCGAACTGCCACTATCGCCGACGATACCGCCCATCGTCAGGCGATAACATTTCTGCCCGCCTGCTGTTGTAGATACTTCAGGTCTCGCGGTTAGGACTATGGCTAGCCACGAAGCCACACGGTTAGGGTTGGCTAACCACATATCCTCCTGCGGTAGCTCTATCATTTGTGGCGGTGACCTTATCCACCTCCCTCGCCTATAAATAGGGCTTTTGACCCCATCGTTTATATCTTAGATCACAGATAACAGTTGCTTGGAGCAAGGTTGCAGTTAGATTTTTTCTAGCCGCGCGACAAGGAATTGTGGGCTCTTGGTCAGCTGTTTGCGAGCTGTGCGATTAGCACTGAGCGACTAAGCAACTAGTACTGGCGATTTAGTCAGTGGTAGCCTTAGTGTGGAAGTTGCGGAAGCAGTTGGCGGATTGTGGTTATCGCCTGACGATAAATGTTATCGCTGACGATATCGCGGGTTGGCGACCTGAGCAATTTCTTCTTGGCAGTTCTCAAGCAGGATGTCTGAGGGTCAGTTCGCGCGGTTTGGCTTGTTAGCTCGCGCGACCTGTGTGGTCTAATTTCCAGCAGAGTCAATAAGGACTTGTTTGTGCGACCTCGCAGCTAGAGGTGCGAACAGGTGGCTTGTATTTGCAGTTTACCAGTTTTGTTTACTTTTCTATTTTTTGATCTTCATCGGGTGCAATGCAAAATCATGTCATGCACTTGTATGTCTCGCCAAATAAAGCAGTAAATAATACAAGTGTTGTTCTTGCATCTTCTATTGTTAGTGGTTTACTTCTCTTGGTTGGCTGAGAGTGGTTATGCGCTATGTTGTTAAAGGCCCAAGGCGCACCGAGGCGCAAAAGGGCCTTCGAGCCTAGGTCCAAGGCGCAGGCGCGCGCCTGAGGCACGTGAGGCAAAAAATTGGGGTAGAAAGAAACTGAGCGAATGAGGCACCCAATTCGCTCAGTTTCAGCTAATAGGGCTCCCAATTCGCTGAAACTGCGCCCAATTCGCTCAATTTCAGCGAACTGGGCGCCCAATTCGCTGATTTTCAGCGAACTGGGCGCCCAATTCGCTGATTTTCAGCGAACTGGGCGCCCAATTCGCTGATTTTTCAGCGAACTGGGCGACCAATTCGCTGATTTTCAGCGAACTGGGCGACCAATTCGCTGATTTTCAGCGAACTGGGCGATCAATTCGCTCAATTTCAGCGAACTGGGCGCCCAATTCGCTGATTTTCAGCGAATTGTGCACCCAATTCGCTGATTTTCAGCGAATTGGGCACCCAAGTGTGTCTGAGATCATATTATTGCTCATCTCCCAAAAAAAAGTTGAAAAAATACCTTGAAAGGCCAATGCGCGTCTGGGAGCCTGTAAGGCGCGCCTGGGGCACATCGCCTGCCTCAGCCATGCTGAGGCGTGGCGGGCTGTGCCCAGTGCGCCTGACGCCTCAGGTGAGCCTAGGCGCTCGCCTTGACAACATAGGTCTTGCGACCTCCTGTTTATTATAATTTTACAGAGTCGTGGCTGGCGGTCGCCAAGTAGGTCGGAGCTGGTGGTGGTCGATTGTTGGAGCAAGTGGCCGGGGGAGAGGTCGGCTTCCACCAGACATGCCAAGTCCATGGTGCTGGAGACTATGTGAGGGTGATGCATGCGAAGATGAGAGCGGATATGTGGCAGTAGACCCTGCATGAAGAAGCCCGGGGAATGATCGAGAGGTAGCCCGAGGACGTGGGAGACCAGGGCGACGAACTCATCAACATAATCGCCCAGGCCGGCTGTCTGGCGAACGCCGTAAAGACGCTCGATAGCGGAGGAGACAGAGTAGCAGGTGGCATAATGTCGGATCATCTCCTGCTTGAGCTCGAGTCAAGAGAAGCGCAGGTTGGATTGGCGGAGCCACCGAGACCAGAGGAGGGTCGAGCCGTCCAGGCGAACCATAACCCTAGACACCTTGTTGTGCTCCAGTGTGTAGTTGAGGTCGAAATATTGATCCGATTTGGCGATCCAACCCATTGGGTCAACGCCGACAAAGGAGGGAATGCCGAAGGAGAAGGCGGACCGACCCGAAATGGGCGGAAGAGTGGTCCAAGATGGAAAGGGTGGCGTCCCGACGCCGGGGAGAGAATCGTCGCCCGCGGATGAGCCGAAGCCGGGCATGGCGGAAACAACGACGGCAGATGCTTGGAGTAAATCTTGGAGTGGAGGGCGAGGAGCGATGCGTGCATGGAGGCGAGAAGTTGATCATGAACGTCCACATGGCGGCTAAGGCTGTCGTCGATGACATCTGAAGCAGCCTCAGAATTTAGGAGAGTACGTGGAGCTATAGAGGCGAGATCGGGCGCAGCGCGCGACATTAAGGTCGAATGGGGTGCCTGGGGCACAGGCAGTGGCTGGCGGTGAAGGCGGAATGCAGGCAGGAGGCGGCTGGCGGCAGAGGCGGAATGCGGGCAAGCGGCAGGCAGAGGCAGGTGGCGGCGACAGAGGGTGACCTGGCTTGGATCGGTGGAACCCAAAGGCTGGTGGCCTTCCTGCGTCAAAACAGGGTCGGCGTGGGCGGTTCGGGGGAAATCCAGTGCTGGAATCGGCAGAACCGTCCAAGCGCCAACGCTAGGGCAGAACATCGGGGTGAGCGGTCAAAAAATGGCGATTCATATGTCGTACGAGGCGTAGAATGGAAGCCCTGCACGGGATCGGCGGAGACGTGCGATGCGCGATGTGGAACAGTTATTTGACGCAGGATGGGCGATTCCCGCTGTTGTGGGGCGAAAATAGGGAGATCGGTCGGGAATCACACGGAGATCACGAGCACTGGTGGCGAGATGGCGGGCGGTGAGGCAGGTCAAGACAAATTGATACGATCCCGGAGAGGAATCCGGCAAGGGGGAGGGCCGGCGAAGGTGAGGGAGAGGAAGAAGGAGAGAACAAGACGAAAACCTAGGAAGCAACCCTAAATTCCATACATCAAAAGCATAATAAAAAAAGCGTGCATCGGAACCCTTTATAGGTGCAGGGTGCGAATCAAGGTTGTAGATATCGGATATCGGGTTCATGTCGGTTTGGGTTTGAAATGTCGGATTGCGGGGATATATCGGGGATATTTTACAATATCGGAATTTAATATTTAAATAAAGATAACAATGTTTATAACACTTTTTTGCAAATAAGTAAAAATATACAAACAATATATGGTTATACACTTTGCATTACATGTAACAATATGATTATAATGAAGTATTAAACAAAAATAAACACAATTGTGCATAATTGCATATTAATAAATGACAAATATTGAATAAAACAACTTGCATTTATTATTATGATTGTTTCTGGAGCAGTAATTCACCAATACGTCATCCAATAGTTTAAATAAACCAACATGAACAAAAAGGCAT
The DNA here is from genome assembly GCA_039513925.1 of Platanthera zijinensis. NCBI lineage: Eukaryota > Viridiplantae > Streptophyta > Magnoliopsida > Asparagales > Orchidaceae > Platanthera > Platanthera zijinensis. The sequence continues at coordinate 238,552,926 of CM077081.1, read as the reverse complement.
CCACCTTATCAACATAGCATTTGTAATAATTGCTGAACATTTATCCAAAAAATAAGTAATTATATATTAACATGATTAAATGCATGACTTTACAACATAATTCAATTTGATTGATTAACTAAACCAAGTAACCAACACACCAAATAACAATCGATTTAAGATAATAATAAATAATAATGCAAGTGCCGAAAAGGAAGTCATGATAAAATAAGAGGAAACATCATCAGTCACATTGAAGGCCAAAAGTTCAAAAAGAAAAAATCATAAGTCACACTGAATGTCAAAAGATCAAAATCAAAAATTCTCACTGCAAAACTTCCATATGTATGCCTGCATCAAAAAAATATGTATAAATTAATTATTAATGAGTAAAATCCTATTAAGTAAATTGATTTATAATTTATTTTATAGTAAAGACTTACATTTCATATCTCCTCTTCTGTTTTGTAGTCTTCCAACATTGTGTCTAATAGTGGAGCTTGCATTTCCTCTTCTGATAGCCCTGCATCTTCATCATCTTTCTCCAATGCTTGTGTTGCAATGCGCTTTCGCTTTAAACTTTCATGTTGTGATTGTTGGTTAGTAGGTTTGTTGCTCCTTCTTGGTCCCAAATCAGCATCCACAATGTCTCCAAGTTGTTGCCAAATCAATCCTTCTCCAGGAAACACTTCCTCCTCATTTTCATTATCACCTTCACTTGAACCAACGAGCCACTCTACTGCTTTTCCTTCATCCAAACTTTTTGCAGATATTGGATCTCGAGAGATATCAACATGCTTAGATTTGAGCATAGCATTAAACTTCACGAAGACAAGATCATTTAAATGTTTGCTCTCAAGTCTATTCCGCTTTTTCGAGTGGATCTACAAATTGAAACATTTGAAATATTTAGTATCTCTTTATTACTTAAATGAAATTGCATGCATGTAGAACTACTGTACTAGCATTTCGAATGTGCTCCAATTTCTTTCGCATTCAGATGAACTTGTGGTCAAACTCAATATCCTCATGGCCATCCCCCTCAAATTCGGAGTCTCAACTCCATGTAATTTCCACCAGTGTACTAATTAAAAAGCGAAATTTAGCAATATGCATAAATCTTCGTGAACTTAGAATGTAAACTACTTACTTTGATTAAAAGAAGGAACTAGCAATTGCCTCTTTGCAAGATCCTTTCCAAATAGTCCTTGCCCGAATTGATATATATCAAGCTCACTAGTGATATGATCTTGCATATCAGGGTCAGTTTAATACATTCTTGTAAGGCAATCAAGAAATCCATGCATAAACTTCGTATCCCCCTCCACCTCCTCCTTATTTGGGTAATAGAAGAAAAGATTTAAAAAAAATCCAACTAAATGTAAAGGGCTGCTCATCTTGCTATCCACTCTACTATCAATCAACTTCCATATAGGAAGATATCTGTTTTCTTTATTTTCGAGTGCTATAGCAACTTCCTCTTTGGCTTTCTTCATATCTCCATACAACCAACCCATTGACGATATATCTCCATCTGCTCTTCGTAGAACTTTAACCAGTGGGGTAAATATAAGGAGTGTCAGCTCAACATTACGCCAAAATGTGGCACTCAATGCTATTGTTGTGGCCTACATACAATGATACAACAACAAAATATTAAACCGATGCAGTGTATTTGCAAAAAATAATTTTAAAAATATTAGATGAACACATTACTTATTTTCCATGTGTGGTACTTGATAACTTTGTTGCCTCCCATTTAGCAGATGTGAACAATTCCCTCAAATGTCTTCTCTTATCCTGAAGGCTCTGCAATGATAAAAAAAGTTGTAGCAAATCTGGTCACACCAGACCTAACGAGATCATGGGACTCCATGTCTTTAGTCGTCTCTCTGAATATAGCAAGAGCAATGGTGCAAGCATATATAAATACAGTAAGTTGTCGGCCCATACAGATTGCACTTTTAATTTGCTTCAGTTTTGAAATATCTTGGAGAAGAAGGTTTAAGGTGTGAGCGGAACAAGAAGTCCAAAAAATCTTTGGTCTCTTTACCGCTAGCAATCGTGATGCAGACATATTGTTGGACGCATTATCCGTCACAACCTGTACTATATTTGCTTCTCCTGGGCCATCTGGACTACTGATTGCCTCATCAACAAACTCATATATGAACTTGTCATCATGTGTAGATGATGATACATTCTTCGATAACCAAAATGCTACTCCAGCAACTGTGTGCACAACAATATTCATGACGCTTCTGCCCTTGCGATCTGTCCAAGCATCAGTCAAAATACTACACCCATGCAACCTACATGTTTGAGTGAAGCTGCTTAGCATTTCCTTGGTCCGTTGAACTTCCATCTGTAAGAACTTTTCCCTCATCTCATACGGCGTTGGTCCTTTCATCCCAGGGCCACATAGACCGACAGCGTGCAACATTTGTTGGAAGGATATGCTATATAGAGCATTGAAAGGAATACCCATCTCATATGCCCACCTACCAATATATAGAGTTGCATCATCTCTGGCTTTCTTCTTAAACTTACTCTCAATCGTGCTTTGTGAACTACTTCCTGACTCAATAAATTAGTCCATTGGACCTTTATTTCCCATACTTGTAAACAATGGCCTTTGTGAACTTTCGGGTTCTGAAACCTCTCCAACAATGACCTCATCAAAGCTACTCTGTAACCTACTACTTCTCAACAGCTTACTTGTTTGTGCTGCTGCAAGGGTTGCTTCGGCTTTTGCTCTGACATCAGTTGGGACATGAGGGCATGACTTTACACTGCCCTTAATCCCAGCCAAATGATGTTTGAACCGAGTGATGCCCCCATTTATGACTTGCTTGCAGTAATTGCAACAAATTCTACTTGTATTCGTTGCAACCACTTTCTCTCCAAATGCCCAAAAAGCATCTCTACCACCAGAAACTGGCGCACTTACGTCTTTTGTAGAAGACTGAGAGGAATCCATTCTACAACACCAACAAAATATGTGAATGAATAAAATAATAAATTAAAACATGCCTCATTATTTCATACATGTGTGGATAAGCTTAGCATGAGTGAACAAAGAACCCCACTGAAAACATGCCACATTAGTTATCATGATCGATCAATGTGATAAAATCAACAAAATAGAGCACCCATCTGACCATCGTCAATCCTCAATACTCATATTCATTATGCCCAATCGACGTGATAAAACAAACATCTAGCCCTATCGGAAAATCTTCAATCAACATACCAACAAACATCCACATTATTAAGACATAAAAGCAAGGAATTAGGGCAGAATCAAGAAAGAAAGTCACATTAAAATCAGTAACTCCTAATCAGGTGAACACCTGTACTGAAACAGTAACAGTAATCTAAGTGAGGAACAACCAAACTGTAACAGGTAGAGCAGCAAAAAAATGAACAAAAAGGACTCTAAAGATAACTGTATGTTATTATATAGGACTTGTAGTGTAACAGGTAGAGCAGCAAAAAAAATCATGCCTCATTAGTTATATCAGCGAACTCTATAGATAACTGTATGTTATTATATAGGACTTGCAGTGTAAAAACCCTAAACAAAACTAGAACAAAAAGTAGAACAAAATGTAGAGCAGCAAAAAAATGAACAAAACGGAGGAAAGATTGAGGATTATTTACCTCGAAGGAGAATCGAGAGCAGCAAGTATGGAGTAGAATAAGGAGAGCAGCGAGCAATAGAGCTGCAAGGATTACACTCACAAAGATTTAGAGAAGAAGAGAATGCATTAAAAATCCACAGCTTAAGAAATCTAAAGCAAACCTGAAGGATTGTTGTGAAGATCAAATTTCGACGAGCTCTCTTAATTGATGCTCTCGGGAAAGCCTGAAAATCGAGGTACTGAAGCGATGAAGCGATGAAGCTCTAAGATGGGAAAACAGTGAAGGGAACGGGGAATGATGCTTGAGACTTCAGAGTAACGCGAGGAGAGGCTGATCCGTCGCCGGTAGAGGCTGATTCGTGGCCAGGAGAGGCCGATCGTCGCCAGGAGAGGCCGATTCCGCCGATGGTCGCGAGGAGAGGCTGATTCGTGGCCAAACTGGCTCAGCGCCGCGAGAGAGAAGGGTCAGGGCAGAAAATGCGATGCTCGACCCGACCCATGAAATCCTTTTTAAAACCCCGTTTTTTATATAAAATAAAACCAAAAAAACAGGTCGGCCGATATATCGCCAGGAGCCGATATATCCCGATATATCGCCAGGAGCCGATATATCCCGATATATCGCCGATATATATCCGATATTTTACAAACCTTTATTTTGCTCAAACATATCGATTTCGTTGCAGTTTACCCCCAAAACCTTTATGTCGGCCGATATCTACAACAGTGGTGCGGATAACGGAAAGCAAAGCGAAAATAAAGCGTAGTGTACACATAAATTAAAATAACATAACAAAAGCAATTACAGTAATCATGTCGGCGGCGCGTCTTCGGTCCCTCCTCCAGACGGACCCGTCATCATCTCCCACCACGTGCGGACTCGCCGCAGTGTCTCGTCGGCGTGTGCGTGTCCCGTCCGCATGAGCAATCGTAACACAACACATATGATTGAATGTACAAAAATATTGGTCCTTCCACCATTGTTTCCACTTTTTTGTCTTCTTTCTTGATCATTAGCAAAAAATAACTTCTAACATTGATGCCCCAAGATAGAGGGTTCGTCACCGTTAAAACATAATCATTTGGCGTGTCGATCTGCATATCTTTAAATGAGAGTTTTGCTTAAGAGAAATGGGCTTGGAAGCCCCTCTCTCTCTACACAAATATATTTTTCATTCCTTTTCCACGGTCAAAATAGCTTATTAGTACAAAATGCATTAACCCCCCCACCCCCCACCCCTCCCTACAAATGAACTCTGCACGAAATAAAGATAAAAAAATTAAAAGAAGATTGGCTTAGTCCATTTCCCTGGTGCATCAACATTTATAAGCTCAGCCTCGTAATAATATGGAGTTAAACAATGTATTTACATTTTCTCAGTTTAAAAAAAGTTGAAGGAAAAAGCACGCAACAAGAAAATAAAAAGATTAATGACTTAAGATCAAAAGAGAAAACATTAGTTACCTGAATCTCAAACTCAATGTCGAGTGGTATCTGAGTTTTACTGAGCACATATCTTTGAAAATGCATCAAAAACCGATCAAGCTTCCTCTTTGAGGAGCCTCTGTCAAAATAGTGTCCACACGTCTGAAGAAGTGTTATAATCATTCTTATACGGAAGCAATCTTCAGGTGGATCAAGCACATCCTGCTTCACAAGAAGGAAAATGGTCAGACTCAATTGTGAAACATGTAAAACTTAAAATTCGGAGGATATAAAGAAAATTAATAGGAAAATCTAGGATCAAAGCTCACAAAAAATAAATGACAACTACTCATGTGAGCTTTTTAAATGCAGTTTGGTATTGCCAAGATGAAAATAGGATCAACAAAAATAGAATAATGAAATAAAAAGAGAGACAGATAATCAAATATAATAGTTTTAAGGTTTGCTCGGAATTTTGATAATTGCACTAAAATTGTTTAAAATAATGCAAATAGAAAAAGACTAAGTCTAGTTAAAACCAGAGATTATGACCAATGAGAGCAATCTCGTCTTTTCTAACATAGGTATGAAAATTAGCATCCTCGGTCAAAAACTTTCAGAAACGTGTTCATTGTAACGTAATAAAACATCTTAAAACTTCCAATATGAGGTATGGCAACTAGTAAAACTGCATATTCTCAAACACCATGGGTATGAAAAACCTTCATATAATACGAAAATAGAAATAAACTAGCTAATCTATGATAGAAATGGAAGAAGATGGTAGACAGAATATAAATGAAAGACTACAACAAATGTGAGGGGAAAATACCTCTGGAGTCCCATTACCAAAAAATAGAATCAAGTACATAGTTTCAAATATGACAGATGAGTCAACGTGCTCATAGTTGTATAACTCCCCTAAGAACCGCATGTGAGCTATCCGCCGCTGATGCATATTATAGTTATTCTGTTCCAGTCCTATTCGAATCTCCTCTAATACCTGAAAACAAAAGGTAATATCATCTTAATATTATCTGAACAATGACACGGTGATTCTTCTATTAATGATCATATAGATTATTGCAGTCCAATAAGGTAAGAAAACAAGTTGCTGGGCAAAGAAAAGTTAAATGATAAATATTATCAAAACAATTTGTGGCAGAAAAGCTAGGTTTAATGAAAGCAAGGAGGCTATTTGATTTATGTTAGAGATATAGAAGAAATATTTATAGAAAAATAGTGACGTTTTGCTTGTTGTATATTGAATTGCAAAAAACTTAAAAAAGTCTATCACTCCAATTGAGGTAATCCAGGTAATAACAATATTAGGTGATATCAAAATTAAATGGATCTTGTAGGCTAAAAGAATGGAAGAGAAGAGTAGTTTTGAACAAATAGTACATTTTTCCAAACTCGCATTCGATAATATTTATATTCGATTTTGGCCTATGTAAACTATTTATCAGAAAAATGCTGAACGAAATAGCCCCCAATATACCAAATATAATAAAAGAGATGCAAGATAACAATGAGAACATAAACCATTATGATGGAGATCACCGGCCTACACACGTCTATTCTCACAGGAGGCAGTGATTCATTACTTGTTCGGACAATCCGAGTCCACGGATGCATCGAGATGGTCGTTTCGAGTCAATTTCATGTACATATTTCTATTTTTCGAGTTGAATTCGACACCTGGTCGGTTTGGACATTCTGAGCCATTTGATATAGGTCCCATATCAGCTGTGTACTTTATATACATGCGTACATGTAGTGATTAGGGGCATCGATAGTTTTGGTTCTTCTTCAGAAACTGCCGGACCTTCCTCACGGTGTGACTCGATGAGACCCTCGGTGAGACACCAACAATTCATCATCTAGCCTCTCTTCCTCACCATCTGCTCTCGTTCTCTCCAAAACAACCCCCTGCAAACCGATGTTGCGACACTTCCTGTTGTTGCCAACTATGAAGCACCGACACTTCAAAATGCCCAGCGTGTCGGTGTCGGACTTTGACACTCGTCCGACTCTCCGGCACTCTCCGACACTAGTGTCGGAAGTCCGACACGCTGGCTCACGCGGGACTCGCATGTCCCGCTCAATCGGACGTGCGTGTCCCGCTCAATCGGACGCGCGTGTCCCGCTCAATCGGACGCGCGTGTCCCGCTCAATCGGACGCGCGTGTCCCGCTCAATCGGACGCGCGTGTCCCGCTCAATCGGACGCGCGTGTCCCGCTCAATCGGACGCGCGTGTCCAGCTCAATCGGACGCGCGTGTCCTTCTAAATCAGACGTGCGTGTCCCTAAGCTAGCTACTCACGGTGAGGCGGGAGACAATTGTCTTGGAACTACATTTTTTGTGAAAACAGTTGTATAAGTTCATATAAAAAAGTGAAATCACATTTGTTAATCATTTGTGGAAAATGAATTAGAAAGTGTGTAAAAGTCTTAAGGAGTGATCTATTTGAGGTGAAAAAAGTATAAAAAGAGGTAATGTGTCAATGTTCTATCATTTTTTGACCTTTGGTTAAGTTTTGCATTGAATATTTGATTAGTAATATTTAAACATGTCTTGGTTTATTTGAATATTTGTTATTTATTTATTTTTAATTTTTTGTTAAATGTCTTGGAATTTTCATAATTATAAAAAATAAATATTTAATATACGTGTCCCAGGATATCGAAATATGATATTTTTTGAGAATTTACGAGTCGCGTGTCGGTGCAACATAGGTTGCCAACCGCGAACTCCCCCTCACCAACTCCCACAAACCATTCTCGTAACAACCACTTGTTCTTCTCCACAAACCTGCAAGCCCTGATTCCACTCCCTGTCATGATCCTATATGACCTCCCACTCCATTTCCCCTTCTCTGTGCACAACCTGGAGCAAGCCCTCCATTTCTCTCTTTTCCGGTAACAACTAGCCCATTCCCACTATTACCCAATGCCAGCCAAAGCTTCCAAGCCAACACTCCAGTCCTGCCACAGCTCCATTGTTCACCCCACTTTCGACACTCCTAGTCCTGAATCTCCTTTTTCCGTTGTCAAATATACTTGCAGCAACCCATTATGCCTCACCAAGCAACTTCCTCTTTCCCACTGACTACCCTCCACCGTCCACCCGAGATCCTTAGTTTCATCTTTGTTGTTCACTACACCCAATCCCTTCCCTTGGCTACTATCCTGCAGTATCTGCTTGTAGGAGGGACTAGCAGTCCTCAGATTTCCACAACGCCGCATTTCGTTGACACGTGCATGTAAGTCATAGTTGTGTTTCTATTTTCTATTATTATGCTTGGACAATATTTTATTGGATGGAACATCATATGTTTTTGTTACCGTGAAATCGTTTAATTTACAGGACTTATTTGGCACGCGCTTAAAATAATTGCGCATTTGCGCCTCAATTGTTTGTGGATTAAGGCTTGCTTTTCAAACTCAGTTTTTTGTGAACAAATGTGCACCTGACTAAGTCTTATTTTAATGAATTACTTATTGTCAATTTAATGGGACTGTACATTGCATTTGCATCTTTATTAGAGCTAGTGAATAAGTGCAATGTATTCCACGTAGGGTCGCATTTTAGGGCAATCATCATTTTCAACCTACCCCTGCTTCACATTAACTTGTGTCTTTATGGAGTATCCCAGTTGCTCGGACATGTCTTGAAAGCCTTAAAGAAATGAAACTAAGCCTTTCAGACAGAAACTATCTTGCGGATGCAGTATGTAACATGAGGAAATTACCAGAGAAATTAGATAATTAGATCTTTTCCTTATAATGGAAGAAAAAGGGAAATATAAAATTGCAGGTTATTTTAGAGTTGCTAGTTTACTCCAGAGATCAATGGCTCAAAGATCTACTATCACCAAGCATCTGCACCTCGGACTAAATCCATATAACCAAGCATTGTTACTAAAACCAAGCGGGGTAATTTACAGGATGCAGGTAATATTATTTTTTGTTTTCCTCCGTATGTTAGCTGCTCTACATAAAGAGGTGAGTTATTTTGAGAACAATTCATGGTTAGTTTGAGCTAGAGAAATAGAACCCAGCTTTAGAGCTTAGACAAGAGATTTATCTCTTCGATTTTAAACCCATTCACAGTGATTCACTCCATCTTGATCCTCTCATCCATACATGTCCTAGCCTACCGCCACATAACCACTCGCTTCTAACTGCCCATACAGAACTCGCCCCATCCCGGGTTGAACAACACAATAGTATTCCTCCTGTAGAGGAGCATCAACTTCGGGCTTCCAGAACACGCAACAAAAATTAATATCATCTGGTTCGCAATGTCGTACCCGCATTCCGTCGCATGCACAACAAATAATGTGCCCTAAAAATTTGTTTTGTCGATAGTTGCTTTGCAGTTGTTTCATCAATGTGGCCAAATCAGACGCAACCCTGAATAAACACCACCAGGTTTATGCCGGACAACTACATCCAACATCGTGCGACAATCTTCGAAGCGGGTCTCTGAGTGAGAGAACCCCCCCCCCCCCATAAGCCACCCTCGGCCAGTACAATTAGCCTCCCCACATCATGCCTTGCGCATCCTACCGCTGATCCCTTTGTCCCTTTGATAGATATACATTATCATCAAACCGAATCTCGTTGATTAATACAATGCAAGATACAATATATCGAGTTATGCTTGATACCAAACTCATGTGGACTGTATCCCTCTAAGATTTCTTCTCTCCAATGAGAGACAAACAAGACACGGATTCAAGTATTCAACATCTCCATTAAAGTCTCACTACCACTCCATTATACAAGCGGGAGTGGCATACACAAAATTACCAAAATTCCCTAAGGCTACATATGTAGATAGGAGGACATGTGGATTCCACACAGGGGTTTGTCTTCTTATCAACGCTCCCCTCCCGAAAAATCGACCTTGTCCTCAAGGCCGAAGTGCATAGAATCATCAGCAAGCGTCAGTGGAGTGAAGTCAGGTTCGTCGTCTTCAGCGTTGAGCAGCAAGCAAGGTCCTTGATAGGACATTTGTGGGTGGGTGAGTACAACTGGTGACAGCGAAACAGAATCCCTTGAAGCGGAGCTCAAGGTACAGGCATACAGCTAGTGAGATAAGTGTTGGCTTGGTGGAGGCAGGACAGGTGGAACTATCAGCGACGGAGGCGGGCCAATCAATGGGGGTCCAGGTAAAGGCGAGTGATCCAGGCGATGGAGAGGTGGTTGAGATTTCGACGATGGCAGTGGTTGGTGGATTGGACAGGTAATGGAAGATGGTCGGTCGTGTAAAGTTCCTTGTCGAGGCAACAAGTTTGCTCCAAGACGCGCGAGAGAGCAGTCGAGTTGTAGACCCGATAAAGTGCCCAGATGTGGGGTTGCAGGCCAGCAAGAAAAAACCCAGATAATTGTCAGGGGATAATCTGGTGATGTGCCCGATGACCTCGATGAACTCGATGATGTAGGTGCCAATGGTGCCAGATTGGCGCATGGAGTTGAGGCACCCGTAGACATTACCCGCTTGGCGCATACCATAGTGGTGGAGAAGTTTCTCCTTCAAGGTGGGCCGAAAGAGATCAGGGATATGTTGGCACATCCATCGCACCTATTGGAGCACAGGGCCCTCCATATAGATAATCTTCATGGGAATCTTTTGTTTGGCTGGGGTGGACTGTAGGTAAAAAATTGCTCGCCGCGGGCAATCCAACCGAGGGAATTAGTGTCATCGAACACTGAAATCTCAATCCGGAGAAAGTGGGCCAGGTGGACGCCTACAGTGAGCTGTAAGAACCCCATGAAGTTAATGGTAGGGCAATTGGTGATGGACGGTGTCGGTGCCGGAGATTTCATAGGACGGTTGACAGCGGTGGCAACGAGCACGCGGAGTGTGGGATCGTCCAACCGGATTTCAATCCCATCTAAGCGAGTGGAATCGGTATAGGCTAAAGCGGTGATGTCCTTGTCGGTGTGGAGGATCATGGAACAATTCCATGGCATGTAACGAATGAGTCGAAGGGATATGGCAGGACACTGGATTGAACGACACGCGGGACCGCAGTTAGATGTAGCAGCGAGAAGCGCCGAGGCTGCGGTGAATAGGCAGAGCTGGTGACCATCGGCGAGGGTTGTTGTGAATGGAGGTTGATGGAGAACAACGGAAGAGATATTGAAAGGGAGGTCAAAGGTCACTAGGGGGCCCCGGAAGAGATGGGGAGAGGAAGCAGATCGGTGGACTGAAGAGATTTTGGAGGCAAATTGGATTCGATGCTGGGAGCGAGCAGAAAGCGATGTTAACGTCGTGCAAAAAACTAAGGGGTCGCACAAGGATCGGTTGCGCGGGGTGCTGGAGCTTCTGGTTGACGATTCATGCGGTGGAATTTCTGGTGGGAGTGAGCGCGGGATAGACCGTGATTGTGAAGACGGAGAACAAAAACGTGTACGCTGCGCAGAGTGGCCTGCATCAAGTGTTTGTGGGAACTGTAGCATGGAAGATTAGGACTCGAAATTGAATATTAAATGTTGGGGCAAGTCAGACTAATTGATAGATACTCTATCGTCAAACTGAATCTCGCTTATTAATAATACAATGCAAAATATAATATATTGAGGTAAAATCGAGACCAAATTCGTAAGGATAGGATCCTTCTAAAAGTTCTCTCCTATGAGAGCCTAACAAGATATAAATTCAAGATACCCCTTAAAGATTCACTACCACTCCCTTATATGGGTGGGAGTGGCATTCACACAAGTACCAAAATGCCCTAAGGCTGCATATGTAGATAGAAGAAATAGCTCTCACAATCGCATCCTTTCCAGGTCACATGGAAAGCATCGAAACTACCTTGTCTAACCACTTGATCCTTGTACAAGAGATTTACAACCTTCTCATTGGTCTCATGACAGTACCAATGAAAAAGCATGCGACTAGAAATCCTCACACGGTAAGCAATGCCCCCTTTGGTAATACCGCAAAGCTTGTCTCTTTATTCCAGTCCACCTACAACTCCAACCCAAATCATCTTCACCAACTTGACATCTATGTTTTCGGTTGCAGAAACCTTTAGGGTGATTGCTCAAGTCAAACAAAAATTTTAACTAGAGAACAAATTGACACTCTGAAGATGTCACGCCTTTAGGTAACCACTCCGGTCAAACAAAATTTTTAATTATAGAGCGCACCCTATACTTGGAAGATGCCATCGTTCCAATGGATATGTTGTACACGCCAAACCAATCCTCAGTTATCAAGTATGCACTTGAAGGAAAAACTGATCAGCCGCCACAACACCAGCGGTAACAAGTTACAACATCCCTGGGCAGTCAGTTAATCACATTTTATGAATGCTTGCATTGATAACTTCATTAAGATCAGCATTCATGTGAGAAGGCTTACTACCACACACTAATTTAGCTACTTATTCATGGATTACAATCGCACATCCATGCCCTTCCACTTTGACCAAACCATGGAAGAAGTGTGTTTTGTGAAAGAGTTTCATACCCAATCAAGTACCACACCATCCGATACCACTCTCCAACCCTGTCACATCAATATCTCTCCCACTTACTCATGTTCGGTCACTAAGCCTCCATAATACACAACATAAACTCACTGCCACCTCTGCATATCAAATCTTCCTGAGCTCATCATTTATCAAATTAAGAGTACCACGAACTACATTGTCCTGAGCTTAGTTTACGCTGCAATCAAGTATATTCTCTTGTAAACAAAATTCAAATAAAGAATTGTGCATGCTCCTTGGTGCAAAAGAGGAAGGAATCACTGTTGCGAGAGAGAAGAGACACACCTTTAGGTTTTCCTCTGTCAATCCCGATCTCATACGGGCCCCAAAATATTTAAGCTCATTCAGTCACTCATTGAGACATTGTCACCACCCGGTGAGACTAGGTTAGCTTGCTTCTTAACACCCCCCTCAAGCTAACACCATAAGCATCCAACATCTCAAGCCTGAGGGAGTATGAAAGAAGATATTTACCATAGACAGCCTTGGGGAGCATGTCAGCAAGTTGATCTTCAGATGACACAAACACCGTAGTGATAGTTTGATCCTAAATTTTGTCCCGCGTGAAGTGGCAATCGATTTCAATGTGTTTTGTACTTTCAAGGAAAACAGGGTTGTTGGCGATGTGAATAGCAGCTTGATTATCACAATGAAGGTGCATGACCACAAGGACAAGGAAGCTCATTTCTCTCAAGATAGATTTAACTCAAATTAGTTCACATGTAGTGACAGCAATGGCACGATATTATGCTTCAATGGGGGAACGAGCAACCACATTTTGTTTCTTACTCCTCAAGGAAACAAGATTATCACCAACAAAGATAGAATATCCACTTGTAGATCTTCTATCCAGGAAGAACCCGCCCAATCAGCATCGCAGTACCCATTAACCTTACGATGTCCATGATCTTGATAGATGATGCCTTTTTCGGGGTCCTTTTTAAAGTATTTGTGAATCCAAAGAACCGCATGATAGTGATGAACTTTAGGACTGTGCATGAATTGGCCAACTAAGCCAACAACAAAAGAGATATCAGGTCTGGTAATAGTTAGATAAATCAATTTCCTCACGATGCATTGAAATTCCAACTTCCTCTCGAGATCCGGAGAGGTATCCTTATGAATATCATAATTAGGTTCCACAAGACTATCCATAGGTTTGACCCTCAAATATCCAATGTCACTGAGAAAATCTAAGACATATTTGCGTTGAGACTTGGGAAATCATAATCTTCCTAGCAGATCGAGCAATCTCAATCCCAATAAAGAATCGAAGGAGACCCAAATCCTTGATTTCAAAGGAAGATGTCAATCCCCCCTTTTCAAGATTAATATGATGATCATCAGTTCCTGTAAAAATGATATCATCCACATAAACTATGAGGATAGTGGTACATTTCTCCTTCCTGTAGACAAAGACCGAGTGACCAGACGTACAACAAGAGAAATTTAAATTCAAAAGTTTATCACTTAGCTTGGCAAACCAGGCACAAGGTGATTGTTTGAGGTCATAAAAGGCTTTCTTAAGATGACACTCATGTCCTTTAGGAATATCCATGCCCGATGGGAGAGTCATCTAGATTTCTTCCTCCAATTCACCGTGGAGCAAGACATTTTTCACATCAAGCTGGTCTAAAGGCCAAGACTTATGAGCCGCAATAGACAACAAAATTCTGACAGAAATCAATTTAGCAATGGAAACAAATGTCTCTTGGAAGTCAACACCATCGATCTGAGTAAAGCTTTTAGCAACCAGTCTAGCTTTATATCTATCAAGAGTTCCATCTTGAAGAAATTTAGTAGTATATATCAATTTGCACCCAACAGGGTGGCGCCCATGCGGGATAGGGACAATTTTCCAGGTCTTTTGACATTGGAGAGCATCCATCTCCTCATTCATAGCCTTCATCCAATGGGGATTCAAGCTAGCTTCTGAAAAATGATTAGGAATAGAAATAGAAGAAATTGAAGCAAGATAAACTTTTAAGGAATGAGAGATAGAGTGATACCCAACATATTTAATAATAGGATATCTAGTACGACCATTATGAATTTAGAGAGCAGGTGTGGTCTCCTGAGAAAGGCTGGTGTTTGGATCTGGCGGAGTGGTAGTGGATGGTGGAGCATGAGTATGACATTCTTGCCCAATATTTTTGTTTGTCATCTCTGGTAGACTTGAAGATTCTTCCTTCTTTTATACACACAAAGATCATTGGTGGGAACTTCCTTCCTAACTTGAACATCCACACTACCCGGAGTAAGCACATCTACCAGCAAAGGTAGGGGTGGCATCATATCACTCTCCTCTTTAAAATTCTCCTGATAGGTAACAGTTTTGCCTTCATCAGAGTAATAAGGAGTGTGTTCATAAAAGTAATGTCTTTTGATATAAATCTTCTTTGGAGAGCTGAAGAGTAACACTTATACCCCTTTTGGTTGGCAGAATATCCAACAAACACACATTTGATCGCTTAAGACTTAATTTATCTTTATGAGGTCCAACAATATGAACAAATGCAACGCATCCAAATATCTTAGGAGGAAGATTGAATAATGACATTTTTGGGCATAAACGTTTTAGGGGATACTTCCCTCCAAAGTATCAGTGGTCATCTGATTAATTAAGTAGACGGACATGAGGTCACATTCATCTCATAGTCCCTTAGGGATGTGCATCTCTTGCAATAAGCAACGAGTAGTCTCAACGATGTAACGGTTCTTCCTTTCAGCCACCCCATTCTGTTGAGAGGTCCTAGAACAGAAATTTTGGAAAATAATGTCATGATCTCCCAAGAACCTCTGAAGATCACCACATGTGTATTCGCCTCCATTATCACTCCTAAGAATTTTAATCTTAGCTTCAAACTAAGTCTGCATATGACGATAAAATAGTTGAAATATTTCAAAGACTACATTTTTCCTTTTCATAAGGTACAGTCAAGTGAAGCGTGAGTAATCATCAATGAATGAAACAAAATATTGAAATTCATTCATAGAACAAATAGGAGATGTCCAAACATCAGAATGCATCAAATCAAAACATCTCACACTTCGATTCCTGCTAGGAGCATAGTTGGTTCTACAGTGTTTACCAAATTCACAAGACTGATAGTTAAAAATAGATTTAGCTACATCAATAAAACTCGGAAAGATAGCATTTAAGGTCTTCAAGCTAGCATGGCAATCTCTTATGCCACGACATCAACTGATCAGGTTCAGAGGACCTTTGCGCGCCAAAAGCATGTCTAGCGGCCATGACATACACACCACCTGACTCATGTCCACCGCCAATCGTCTTCCCACTTATAAAATCCTGAAAAACACAATGAGAAGAGAAAAAGGTGATAACACAGTTAATTTGTTTAGTTAAACTGCTCACAGACAGCAGATTTGTCAGGAATGAAGGAACAACTACAACGGATTTGAGGGAAATAGAGGGAGAAAGTCGAATAATTCCTTTACCAGTCACTGAAGCCGAGGAACCATCAGTAAGTCTCACACAACCAGATGCAGGAGAAACAAAAGAAATACCCATAGAAGATCCTGCCATATGGTCGGATGCTCCTGGGTCCATGATCTAAAGAGCGAACGACCCTTTACAAAATAAAGAGGTAGTGCAAACATGAGCAACCGTACCAGCCAAGTCTGTAGCAAGAGCTCCCCTAGTAGCACTAGCTTTTAAGGCCTTGAGTTCTATAATCAAACTTTCATTTTCAGCCAGAAGGTAACCAGTGTTCTCTAAATTGTCATACATGGCAATTTAGGATCTCACATGCTTCCCATCAGTACCACGAATCCAACCTGAGGGAATCAAGTTAGGATGTAGGTCCCAACATTTCTCGTTCCCATGTCCTTTAATCCCACAGTGAGGGCACTTCATTTTACTCCTATCTTCTTGTCTAATATTTCTTGAATGTCACTTCTGTTCAGCAACAAGAGCAAATTTATCATGGCTAATATGAACATCCGTACGAAGAAAGTTTATACGACTTGCCTCCCCTCGAATATAGTGGGTCATGGTCTCAAAACTAGAAAGCATTTCAAACACCCTCTGTTACATAAGTTCAGTCTTGTAGTCTCCAATAGTCTGGATAGCAGAGTATTGATCAATTTCTGCTCACTTATGGGTCAGCTTGCTATAATATTTCTTGAAATCACTCATTCCTGTCATGTGGATCTGTTCAGTATGGAGTTTATATATCCTTGCAAAGTCCTTTTTTTTAATAATTTCGTTCGATTTTCTCTCACATTTCTTTCACAGTTTGATAAAAATGAAAGTGACTCACAATCTTGTGTTCCATAGAGTTGACAAGCTAATTAATCACAGTCAGATTCTCACCTTCCCATTCCTCATATAGAGGATCAACCTTGCCTGAGGCCGGTTTGGATCTGGTGATAAACTCAAGTCTTCGGCGGCTCCCAATGAATATCTGCATAGCCTGAGCCCATAAAAGGTAGTTTCTCCCATTGGGCTTGATGTATGTAACACTGGGCTTGATGTATGTAACACCCTGATTGAATTCCATGTTAGAACTTCCTACGCTATAGTTTAGGTTGATCAACGACCGCTTCCGAGGCATTAACACTCTTCAATATGTCCTCCATAAGAGCACGCAAGAAGAGGAGTCTTCACATCAGCAACAATAGGCGACACCACATGACACGGGCAGTAGAGAACCCAATCAACTGGGTAAACAACTAATGCTGATAGGAGAACAACAGAAGGAAGGAAACAACAACAGTTCAGCCTTACTGGGCGGTAGGCAACACACAACAACCATGGTTGTCAGGATTGCGATCCGGATCATAAGATCTTACGATAAAGATTTTGTAAATCAATCCTGATTTTGTAAAGCGAACCTCAATCCAACCCTACTATCTGATTCGGTCCTACCTCGAAATGATCTCATGTAGGATCTCGATCCTGACAACCTTGACAGCAACAGGAGAAAGCACCCGCACAAAACAGCAGCGATCAAAAATAGATTCGGAGAAATCAGCGCTAGAAACGCGAGCAGGGGAGAAATCTGCGCAGGAGACCGTCGATCTGGAGACGGAAGAACCTGTGTAGGAAGCAGCGACGGGAGAACAGCGCAGGAAACAGCGCACGGAACCCCCGATTGGGTGTAGGGAACGGCGAAGGGAGACCCGCACAGGAAGTCGAGCCTTTAGGACGACGACGATGGAGGATTCAACCTCCCTCTGATACCATGTTGTGAGAAAGAAGATGTGCATCTTTAGGTTTTCCTCCAATCCAGATCTCAAACGGGCCCCAAAATAATTAAGTCACTCATTGAGATACCTTTACCACCCGGTGAGACAAAGTTACCTTGCTTCGTAACAATCACCACTAGTTTTGAAGCCAATTAACGTGATGGACACACTTGTCTAGACTTAAGGCAAGATCATTTTCCTAGGAGGAAGTGTTAATATATGCATGCACATCAACCAGAAAGTAAGTGTGCATGCAACTTAGAGGATACAGACTCCTTTTTCGCTCTTTCATTTTCTATAAGTAATAGCCTTTTATTTTCCAGCATATGTAAAGCTTTCTATATAAAGAGGAAGCTACTTTGGGTACCCTTCATGCTTATTTGACCTAAGGAAATAAAATCAGGCATTCCTCTCAAGTTTGCCTCACATTCCCTCCATCTTGATCATCTCCTTTATCAAGAATAAACTAGAAAAGTTATTATAGAGTACCCATTTTGCACAAACTTGTTAAATATTATAGCATGCATGTATTTAAGCTTGGGTAACTTAGTCCCCAAGTCATATAATTGTATATATCTCTTAGTGGGATGAATAACACATGATTTTATTCCCCACGCCATAACTCTATCAAAACTACACCCACACTATCCACACAGTACAACTCCCAATACAATACTACTGACCAAAAGGATTTCACAGTTATCGAATTAATTATTCAGTGACAAATCAAAGATTCAAAAGGAAAAAATTTCCCTATCCCTATCATGTCAAGTTTGTAAGTGTCAATTTTCTTAAGAATACTAACAGTAAAGAAGCAACTATCTTGACCTCCATTATTCTTCAAATGATCGTGATTAGTCAAGTAACTTATAAGCAGTAAACAGAGGTCACCTCATCGACAACTGCCACTGAAAATTCATTATGGTAGCGGCTGAGACCAGCGGTAAGCAAAGCAACCAAATGCACTTGACTGTACTTCCCTTTGTGAACCTTCATAAAACACTTGAGAATATATTGTTCGCATTCATCCCATGGAAGTTTGCGCAGTTGTCTAAGTACATGTTCTGCAGAGGACTTGTCAAGGTCTGAGAAAAGCAATTTTCTTACATACTGCAGCAATGAAGAATACATTATTGTTAGCTAAGCATTTATCGTAAGAGTAAAATAATGTCATGAGTAAATAAACACAAGTCTATCAAAATGGAAGACCTGATGCAGTGGAGGGCGAACTTTAGTAACTCGAGCGGACCTTTCAGGAGGTTTGCACAAGTAATAGGCATTTTCCACAAGTGTACTATGATGAGGATCTAAATTTTTTACATTTTTCAGGCGCATCAGTATTTCCAACATATTTGCCATACGAATTGAAGTTTCAGGTGCACGATATAAGAAACGACCACATGTCTCAAGAAGGTTGCAAGCCACATCGATATTGTGATGATTAAAATCATCTAAGCAAGCCTGCATAAAATATTAGCTGACATAAATAGGCATGTATTGCTCGCAACTTCATAATAAACTAGCAAGTAGATCTTGTGGACAAGAAAAGTACTAGAACCTACTCCGATTGAATCAGGTCAAAATACATAGAGAGATACTTAAGGAACAAAGAAATCCAACAAAAATATAGTACTCCTCTATATATACAAGAATGAGCTAATCATATGCCAAAAATGTGTTCTTAATGAGTTAGGAGTAAAGCAATATTGAAAACTATAAGGCATAAGCTCATATAGCATACCTTTAAACAAGTAAAAACAAGACCTGCAGGTGCAATTCTAAATTTGCATAGCTCCCCAATAAACCTAATATTCTTTATCTTGGTCTCAATATTTGTTTGATCCTGGGAAAAAACAAGGATCACATAATGTGAGTTTAAACCATGGTAGTCAGAAAATGTAGTACAAGAGCATGTACCAACACAAACCTTCTTGTTTATCAAAAAATTGAACTCCTCTTCTAGCATCGACACAAGAATACTTGGAACATCCTTCATACAAGTTGATAATGTTGCTACAATGCGAGAATAGTATGGCAATAACTCTAAAGAAGTTCTGGGAACATTGAAAAATGTCCGCACAAGTTTTTTACGATTTGCCTTCGAATTTAGATAGCAAAATTCCACCTGAAAAAAATGTTCTATCATGAAGTTCATGCCATTAGAACATATACATCAAAGCTACTGGCCATTACCGTTAGCTGATCTATAAGATCACGGCTTACACAACCAGGAAGTCTTTGCAACAGAGCATCCAAGCTTGCACCATCCAGAGCTTTCAACTTATCCTTCTCATCCACTTTCTTCTCTGATTCCTTCACAATATGTTTTTCTTTGTCAGAGTCTTTACTTAATTCCTTATCTTTGTCATCATCTTTAACTTTTTCATCAGCCTTCCAGTCAGGTGGTATTTCCGTGTCGGCATTGACCTCAGGATTCTCTTGTACAACAACTTCAGTCTCCATCACATGTTCCTTGATATAAATAAAAAAGTTTATGTAAAAAGTATAAAAGTTAAGTATAAAACATTTTAACATTAGTTTACACACACGCATATCTATACTATATTAAAAGGGAAAAAACACACTTTGGTGAAACATTCAACTTTCCGATTTTATCCCTCTATTATAAAATTTTCAGTTTTTAAATTTCTCTTTTCTTTTATTCTAAAAAATGTACTCTCATATAGATAAAAATAGTACTCTCCCCGCCGCTCGCAAACCCCCGTGCACATGACAAAAACGAGCGACGGGAAGAGTATAGCGCTCGTGGTTTTGTGAGCGGCAGGAGAGCGGTCCCACGACTCGCACAGGGGCAATGGGGCCCCTCATGCACTGTTGCGATCGGGGTACTGTCGTGGTTGACCGTAGGGGCGGAGCCCGTGCCTCTCACCTATATATATATATATAGATATATATATATATATGTATATATATACACACAAACAATGCCATTGACTACATTTAAGAATCATATTCCATGCAAACTTTGTAGTCCAACAAACATAAGCATATAAAGTAAAACAAACAAGGGTAAAACTCAAAGAAGCAAGCGACTTAATTATTCATTCCTCTTTCCTTCATCTGTGGCATCACTTTCTGGTTGATGAAGATCAGGCGATGAAGAGAGAGGAGAACCACATAAGATGTATTCCACATATAGGTGAGAAGAGACTGATGCGCAGCAACTTTGAGAAATCCTATTGCCAACCAATTCAATGACTACCGGAGAGTTGAGGTCGACAATAAGTTGAGAAGAGAGCTTCCTTTGCAAGTGGATGAGTGGAAGAAAATACACGAGGGGAGGAGAGGACGAGGCGCAGGACTTTGCTTTATCTTGTATATTAATGATCCCTAAGATATGAATTAAGGTTAGGAAAATTTAGTAGGTTAACTTACAATACAATGGACTTGAGTTAGGCTATCTGACCATCGAACTAACTTGGTCAAACTTACATGACCATGTGTCGACATTCAACCCTTTAATTGAGAATATAAATACAATAAAAATAGATGCAAGCCTCCTCATCAACGGTTAAAATGAAAACCTTCTAGGTTGAGGTAAATTCTTGACATTTATAGTGTAGTCTCACTGGCAGATAGTTCATGGAGCAGCTATGAACATCCATATTGACGCAGATAGAGCATTCTACCACATGATAGCACACAAGACTTTGAAGGTGTCGATGGGGGAACTTGACACAAGTATGCCTCTATACTCAAGAAGATCATACATGGTCCAACCAAGGTTAACGAATTGTGTAGCAAGGAAACAGCTGTGGTAGTGCGGAACCTTAGCATTGTGCAATAGTGTTGCTTTAAAGAAAAAACTTCATGGATGAATCCAAGCAAAAGGCATGGTGCTGTGCATGAGCAGGAGCAATGGAGTTCGGCCTTAGTGCAAAGGCTTAGCAGTACGGCTCTATGAAGCAAGGATACTTGAAAAGCCTCAGTATCGACTCGAACACGAATCGGAACAGAAAAAATCAGAAACACGTTTCTGAAATGCTGGAAACATTATTAATTAAAAATAAATTAAATAACAGGAATCGTGTATCCCACAATACACGGCTCCTGCAATTTCATGACATTAGGTTTATAGATTAGGGCTCCGTTTGGGAGGACTTATTTTCACCGGTCAAGCGGTTACGACCGCATGAACCGAACGGAGCCTAGGTCTCATTTATCTCGCTTGTCATTTAAGTTACAGCCACGCTAGCCAAAAGCGCTTACTGCGTCGTCAACCCCCTTCTCCAGCGCGTCGACTCATCCGTGACCGTTGGTGATGTCGAAAGACCACATCTCCGTTGTCGAAGCATGTGCAGTCTTGAAAGCCTATGGTGGAATCCAGCACCGCCGATGAGTCAGTCAGTCGTGGAATCCTGCGACGTCGATGAGTTCCACTATTGTCGACAAACTCCTTTTTTGTCGACGAGTTCATCGTAAGTTTTGTGCTTTCATTTGGTTGCTTTCACAATCCAGAGGCAGTTGAACTAAACCCTTTGAAATCCTGCACCTCAAGGAGGACTTTCATTCAGCTGCTTTCACAACACATGTGCCTCTGTCGTTGAAGTAGAACCTTGGGAATCCAGAGGCAGATATTTTATTCATCTGCTCTTACAATCTCTGATTGTAAGTTTTAATATTCAATTTTTGTTTTAAGGTATATCAGATATACATTGATACTAATTATCATCAATTTGCCAATACATTTATTTTATGAGTGCTTGTATTTTTTTTCAATAGGTTAATATGTAGGTGGTTCTTAAATAAATATGTGCTTTCATTTTTCTTGAGATTTATTTCTACAATTCAAAATTTTATAGTCAATGCCTCGGTTTATGTTTGTTTTAATACATTTCTCATTTTCTACTTTGTTAAATGTTCAGCATTTATTTTCTTGTCATGTTTGCAGAATAGCTTATTTCTATTTATAATAGTATATGTCGTTTAAATTAGGTATTATCTTGCGTACATCCATTCAAGTTGTGGTGTGACTGAAAATGATGGCAAACCTCTTTAAAATATGTGACAAGACGGAACAAATTAACTGAAGTAGGTGGAAGTATAAGTTGGACTGTGATATCCCACCTATGGCGCGCCTTTAATATTCCAAAGGCGCATGGAGGCGCAAACCTCTGAGTCTGGCGAGCCTTGAGCCTTAGGCGCGCCTTTCATAACATAGACTGTGACACATGGAATACCGGATGGATTCGACTGTCGAGTGGGAACAGCAAACGGTATGCTACCTCGCTTATCTTTTCCACGATCAGAAAGAAGCCAAAATATCGCACGAAGAGCTTGGGGTGGAGACGCCCGGTCAAGGAGCTCTGGCGGTGCGGCCGCAACTTACGAACAAATGTTCGCCCGGAGAGAGAAGAACCTCGCGGCGACGTCGGTTGGCCTGTTGAGCCATTCTCTCTTGGGCGTGACGTAGGTGATGCTTCAACAGTCGTAGAGCCTCGTCTCGAGCTTGTAGATCCTCTGCCAACGCTTGGACTTATTCCCCGACGACCCCGACCGGTATCGGTGGGGGCGGATGCCCATAAACTGTCTGGAAAAGGGTGACGCCTGCCGCCGACTGGTAGGTGGTGTTGTACCATAATTCCGCCCACGCCACCTACTAGGTCCACTAGCGGGGCTGCTCGGTAGCAAAACAGCAAAGGTAGGTGTCCATGCAACGATTGAGGGCATCTATCTGTCCATCAGACTGGGAATGATATGTCGTACTGAACGGTAGCTTGGTCCCCTATAAGCGGAACAATTCCTGCCAGAAGGTGCTCATGAAGACCGGGCCGCGGTCGCAAACAATGGATCGGGGAAACCAATGTAGACGGACAATCTCGCCCACAAAGACTCGGGCCACCGAACTCGCCATGTAGGGGGTGTTTGACGGGTATGAAATGCCCGTACTTGGAGAGACGATCGACCATCACCAGCAGGCATTCGTACCCCTGAGAGCGTGGAAGGCGGGTAATGAAATCTATGTTGATGTCTTCCCAAACCCGATCGGACACCGGAAGGGGTTGTAGCAGGCCGACAGGAGCGAGGGTCTGGTATATGGCCTTTTGGCAGACCAAACAGTCGGCCACAAATTGTTGCATTGTCCACATCATGCCACGCC
Organism: Platanthera zijinensis; assembly: GCA_039513925.1. Classification (NCBI taxonomy): domain Eukaryota; kingdom Viridiplantae; phylum Streptophyta; class Magnoliopsida; order Asparagales; family Orchidaceae; genus Platanthera; species Platanthera zijinensis. Next base: position 238,529,032 of record CM077081.1, on the reverse strand, counting down.
AGTAGAGGGTGGCCGCCAGCCGACGGTAGGTCGACTAGTCCTCCGAGTGCCCCACCGTCGGTGTGGAATGAAACTCCTCCAATAGACGTGGTATAAAGGGTGATGGCGCTGCGAGGACCAGGCGGTCGCAGAAGTAGAGTTGTCACCCGCTAGTCGGAAGGGAGGGTGCGCATCCGGCATACTCCGTAGCTCGTTGATCATGCAGCCATAATGGGGGTCGGCCAACACCTCCTCCTGTAGGATCGCCGCATTCCGCCACTGGCAAAGGGAGATCGCCTCTAAGGTGTCGTTGTGCTCACGACGGGACAAGGCGTCCGCAGCCGTGTTCGTCCACCCGGTCTACTCGATAGAGACTGATAGCCCAAGAGTTTGACAATCCAGAGTTGTTGGGCCGGGGTGGAGACTGTCTGGCTCCATAGATGCTTTAAGTTGCGGTGGTCGGTCCTGACGGTGAAGGGGCGACGGAGAAGATACGGGCGTCAATGTTGAACTGCTAACACAAATGCACGTAGCTCGTTATCGTAGGTGGAGGCCACCTTTCGCCTATTGGTGAAGGCTTTGTTGTAATATGCGATGGAGCGACCCTCCTGTATGAGGACAACGCTGATCCCCTTTCCCGAGGCGTCACTCCACAACAAACAGTTGGGAAAAATCGGGCATGCTCTGGACTGGTGTCATCACGAGAGTGCGCTGCAAGCTAAAAAGGCCTCATGGGAGGTCACATCCCACAGGAAGGGCGGCTCCTTTTTCAGGAGGTCCGTCAGGGGCCGCGCCAAAGCCCCGTAACCGCAGATGAAGCGGCAGTAATAGTCGGTGAGTCCCAAAATCCGCGCACAGCCCGGCGGCTCGTCGACGTCGGCCAGTGCAGGACAGCTTCTATCTTTTGTGGGTCCATGGCGAGCCCCTCGGTGGACATGATATGACCCAGGTACTCGACCTGAGGCTAGCTAAAGGTACACTTCTTCCGATGGGCCACCTGAGGCTAGCTAAAGGCACACTTCTTCCGATGGGCCACGAGCTAGTGGGCGGCCAGGAGGCGGAGGACGGTGGCGAAGTGGGCCAAGTGGAGCTGCAAAGATGAACTGTAAATCAATATGTATTTAAAGAAAATCAGGACAAACTTACGCAGATGTGGGCGGAACACGTCGTTCATGGTGGACTGGAAGGTGGTCAGGGCATTTGTTGGGCCAAACGACATGACGAGAAACTCGTAGTGGCAATCATGTGTCTGGAAGGCCGTTTTTGGCATGTCCTCTGCTCGTACGCGGATCTAGTGGTAGCCCGAGCGTAAGTCCATCTTGGAAAAGTAGCGAGCGCCCCGCAGTTCATCTAATAACTCCTGGATGATGGGGATAGGGTACTTATCTGGCACGGTGAGCTTGTTCAGCTCCCTGGAGTCAACACAAAACCGCCAACTACAATCCTTCTTCCGCACAAGTAGCACCGAGCTGGAGAAGGGATTGGCACTCGGCTGGATGATGCCTGCACTGAGCATCTCAGCCACCATGGCGTTCTTTTGGTCGTGGTCATAGCGATACAGGCAGACAGAGACCGCCGCCACGCCGGACTACAAGATGTTGTGGTCGGACGCACGGGTCGTAGGTAGTCCGTGTGGCATGGTGAACACCATCGGGTGGTCGTCGAGTAGCCGCTGAATGTCCGGATAGACGAGTGGTGGTGTTGGGTTGAATCCTTGATCCATATGCAAGAGAAGAACGTTGAAATTCGGGTCGATCGTGCAAAGAATGGAGTGGAGGCCGACCGATGAACGGGCCAGCGAGGAGTCTCTCTGCAGGTGATGTGTTGCGCCCGGCGCCTCGAAGTCCATCGTGAGCCGCCCCCAATTGTGCTTGCAGTCCCCAAGTGTGCTCAATTAGGCCACGCACAATATTGCATCCAACCCACCAAGGCCAAAGACATATAAATCAGCAGAACCTGAGTATGTACCGATGGAGAATGGCAGGCCAACGCATCGTCCGACAGTGCGGGCACGGCGGATATCCCCGGGGGAGACATAAAAGTCTGGTGTCAGGGTCACCGAAAGACGGAGCGCCGCCACAAGGTCCTGGGAGATGAAATTGTGACTGGCGCCGCTATTGATCATAAGGACCACTGTCGACTGCTGCAAGATGGCCGAGAGCTTCATGGTGCACGGGCCGGTGATGTCCCGCACCAAGTAGCAAGAGACCTCCAACCGATGGAACGTGACGGTCGGCTCGGTCGTGTTGGGCCCCTCCTCATCAAGCTTGAGGGCCTCAAAGTTGGCCATCACAATCTCCTCTTCTTCACCCCCCAAGAGCATCTGGAGGTCCTTGTTGGGACATTCGTGGGTCGGTGAGTACGGGCCCTTGCAGCGAAAACAGAGGCCCTTTCCCCGCAGGTCTGGGGTTGTACGGCCCAGCGGAGGCGGTGGCCTGCCGAGAGGAGGTGGGGGGACCAGGCGGCGGGGGCGGTGGCAAAGTCGGCCTCCACGAAGCGTGTTTGCTCCATTGCGTGAGACAAGGTTGTGGGGTCGTGGACCCAAAGACGGTTACAGATGTACGGGCACAACTCGGCGAGAAACGTGTCCAAGTAGTGGTCGGGTGAGAGGTCGGGCATGTGCGTGGCCACTTCGATGAAGTCATCGATGTAGGCATCCACAGAGTCTTCTTGGAGGACATTGATCAGACGCTCATAGGGGTTGTCGGCGTGGCGGTTGTCGTAGCGGCGGATCAACTCATTTTTGAGGAGTAGACAGGACAAGGTCGGTGAGGACTGTCGAAGCCAATGGACCCAATGAAGGATCGAGCCCTCCATGTAGATCGTGGCTAGGGGAATCATTTGCGTCGCGGGCATGCCCTGGATTTCGAAGTAGTGCTCGGCCCGTGCGAGCCATCCCAAAGGATCGGTGATGTCGAAAACCAGAAGTTCAATGCGGTGGAGAGTACCGACGGCGAACTCGTGCAGAGGGTGAACGCCGACCGGGGGATCGATGGGGCTGCTGGCCGATGTCATGGTGGCTAGCGGCGGGGCTGGTGGGGCAACCAGGGACGGTGGACGGGGGGCAAGGAGTGTGTGGATGTCGCGGACGGCAACTTGGAGGTACTAAAGGGTTGTATCGACCCGGTCGAGGTAGTTGGGGAGCGTTGTCGTGGCAGCAGCGGGGTCGGAGTCACGCGGCATGTTGCGAGTTAGGGACCTACGTCGGGGCTCGGAGGGAAGGAGATGAGGAGAGTCGAATGGCGACGCGATAAACGTGATGCGCGATGTAGGGCGCCGAACGGAAGTCACCGAGTGGCAACGTTGGGCGGGTGGAACGCGATGCGTGAGAGGGGGTTGCGCGCGAAGGAGGTCGGACCAGGTTGTTAGAAGGCGATAGCCGGTGGTGGTCGTGATAGCCGAACATCGAGCAATGAACGAGAGAGGGGGGCGGGAGGTGCAATCCAAGCCGCCAAGGGGAGGGAAAGCACGATACAAAATTAGGGCAACTGAGAGGTACCGCTGGGTCGGTTTCCTCCCAAACCAAGACTTCCAATGCTCAAATAAACCAAGCATACAATAAGTCCACATATTCTCCCTTATATAGGGGAGAGACCAACTAGGCCGAACGGTCATACAATCAAGACATAAAATACTAGTAAATAAAAACACGGAAGATAAATCACGGAAGCCCGCCGATACATGCTCGGCTCATGCCATCTCCGTACCCCCGCGCGCGCCTAGTGTAAACGCGCGCGAAGCGCCTTCCTTTAACAGGATCCTCCCTGTTCGTATCAGTGGTTTGGGCATTACATTAAGGACAAAAGATACACTAATACAAAGTGAACAATTAATATGAACAGAATGAGAATGAAAGGGAGATAAAAAAATTAAATTTGGCTAGAAGTTATGTAAATACTAGCTCAAGAAAATAGTAAAGACAAGACTATTGCTTATGGTGAATCATCCATACTGGTTCTTTTATTTGGAAACACATACAAATCATTAACAAACATTTTATCTATGCCTAAAAGAAGTTTCAACTATAATAGCACATTAAAAAATACATGAAGTTAAACATCTCTATGAACCTGAATAAATCTAGAACAATAAGATTAGTTCAAAATTTTTATTATGTCAAATAGAATGAAATTTGTGACCTTACATTTTGTTGCTCTTGGTTCTTTTGAACTTGCTCATTTAACTTTGGTTCTGCTTCTCCAAGTAATACAGCGGGAACAAATGCTCTGAGCACACCACTAAACAACTTGAGTACAAGACAAGCTGAATAACTTGAAATCAAGATTAATTTCTAATTGGATTTGGAAACAGGCTTTAATCGTACTTCTGCCCCAATCATGTAGCAAGCCCATAATTTGGGTGAACAAGTAAGAGAAAACTTAGTTTTAAGGCAAAGGCCTCGTATATGGCAAGAAAAACAAACCCCAACCAATATCCCAAACAAACAAGAGATTATCTAATAGTTCTCTAATTTTGAGTTTCAATTGCATTCTCCAGTTTAGGAGCACAAGCTATTTCATGAATATGGAATCTATGCAAAATATACACAATTAAATTGATGCAAGAGTAACTGTCAATATAGAATCTACTAGTTATTGTAGAGAAATGGTTCCAAATCTTATGAGTGCTTTTTCATATATCAAAAACAATATGAGAACATATATATAGGAGAGGAGAAGAGTCCTATACAAGAGATGTGGGACTAAAGCAAGAGAGAATAAAATGGGCCAAATTAATGAGTCTTTACATTATATCCTATTTCTCTAACACTCCCCCGCAAGCTGGAGCATACAAGTCGTAGGCACCAAGCTTGGATAAGAACTGATGGTACAAATGCCGGGGCAATGCCTTGGTGAGAATGTCAGCAACTTGCTTAGAAGCGGGAACATGCTCTAGCTCTAACTTCTTTAACTGAACCTTTTCACGGATGAAGTGACAATCAACTTCAATGTGTTTGGTCCGTTCATGAAAAACAGGGTTCTTCGCAATATGGATTGCGGCCTGACTATCACAAAGCAGAACTGTTGGCGAGGATAAAGTGACTCCTAGATCTCCAAGAAGAGCCTCCAGCCAGGTGAGTTCAGAAACAACGGCGGCCATTGCACGATACTCAGCTTCAGCAGAAGAGCGAGCAACAACAGATTGTTTCTTGCTGTGCCAAGTAATAAGATTCCCTCCAAAGTAGATACAAAAACCCGTAGTAGAGCATCGATCATCCAGGGAGCCCGCATAGTCCGCATCAGAATATGCAACAAGAGATAGAGAAGAGGATGGTTTATATACCAACCCTTGTCCTGGTGCAGTCTTCAAATATCTGAGGATTCGTTCCACTGCTTGTAAATGAGAGCTTCGAGGAGCATGCATATAGCCATATACCGACTGACTACTCCGACAGCAAATGAGATATCAGGTCTTGTAACTGTCAGATATATCAGTTTTCCTACAAGACGTCGATTATACTAAGGATTTGAAAGCAGACCATCAGAGTCAGACCCATGGGCACATAGCTTGTGATTGACATCCATCGGTGTTTCCACAGGTTTACACCCGGAGTAGCCAGCATCACGGAGAAGGTCAAGGCAGTACTTCTGTTGGGATAGGACAAGTCCATCAGGACGTCTTGCGATTTCAAGGCCAGGGAAGTATCGAAGTTTTCCCAGATCTTTTGTTTGGAAAACAGAACTAAGGTGTTGTTTGACCTCTAGTATTCCTTTTGAGTCATCGCCTGTGATTAGGATGTCGTCAACATATACCAAAAGGAGAATCGTGCTTGTTGTTCTGTGTCGAGTGAACATAGAGAAGTCTGTCGAACTCCGATTAAAACCAGCTGCCTGAACAGCTTTACTGAACTTATCGAACCATGCCCAAGGGGATTGTTTGAGACCATAGATAGATTTCTTAAGATGACAAACTCTGGACTCCCCCATGGTCTCAAACCCGGGAGGTTGTTGCATATAGACTGTTTCTTGTAGGTCGCCATTGAGAAACGCATTCTTGATATCGATTTGGTGCAAGGGCCACCGACGATGCACAACAACAGAGAGAAGGACATGAACCGTGTTGAGCTTGGCGACCAGAGAGAAGGTCTCCTCATAGTTGAGACCGTGTTGTTGAGTAAAGCCACGAGATATCAGTCGGGCCTTAAGATGGTCAACTGTGTCATCAGAAGCATGCTTGATGACAAAGACTCATTTGCAACTAACTGTAGTCTGGACAGGTGGTAGAGGGACCAGAACCCATGTCTGATTAGCCCAAAGGGAGCGCATTTCTTCATCCATGGCAGCACGCCAGCCCGAATGTTGCAAAGCCTCCTGCATAGAAACAGGAATAGAAATAGAGGATAATGAAGTAGCAAAGGTGTGAAGGGTTGGGGACAGGTGATGTAGCGAGACATAATTTGCCATAGGATGAGCTGTGGAGGTAGATACCGGATCAGCAGGCCGCGGAATCACATCAGTAGAGGGAGGCCGCGGCAGGGCATTAAAACTGGTAGGGCGACGGGAGTACACCTGAATGATAGGCGGTGTAGGGCGGATTGGTGGGGGGTTAGGTGTTGGAAGGAGATGGGGGGAGGAGCCGTGACGGGGACCACAGGCCGAATTATAGGAGGAGGAAGAAAATGATCTATAGAGAGGGTATGAAAGGGTTGATCTTCCCAAAAGGTGACATCAGCAGAGATGATTAGTTTACCGTCAGTAGGAGAATAGCAAACATATCCTTTTTGGGTGCGGGAATAGCCAACAAACATCACCTTCGTTGCTCGTGGAGCGAATTTGTCAGTGGGTGGAGCAAGGTTATGAACATAACATGTGCATCCAAAGACTCTGGGCGTGAGAGAGAACAGAGTCTTGGAAGGAGAGAGGAGAGTGACAGGAGCCACGAAGTTCAAGGTGGATGAGGGCATGCGGTTGATGAGATGACAGGCAGTAGAGACGGCAAAGTTCCAATAGAGAGGTGGAACATGCATCTGAATCATGATAGATCGGGCAACTTCGAGAAGGTGTTGATTCTTCCGCTCGGCGACGCCGTTCTGTTGAGGAGTATATGCACACGAGGTCTAATGAACAATACAAAACTCTGTGCAGATATTAGAGAAGGTGCGGCCCATATACACACGCGCATTATCGGTACGGAGGATTTTTACGCAAGTAGAAAACTGAGTACGAGTCTCCACTAGAAAGACACGAAAAATCGAGGGGAGTTCAGTACGATCCCGAAGTAAATACAACCAGGTAACACGTGAGTAGTCATCGATAAATGTGACAAAATACCGATAGCCAAAAACACTAAGGAACTTATATGGCCCCCAAATATCAGAATGGACTAAGGAGAAGGGGGCATCGCACCGAGTACTAGGAGAGGTAAACGAGACGCGATGTTGTTTGCCATAAATGCAAGATTCACACTGAAACTCAGAAAGGGAAACATCAGGAAGAGCTTTCTGGAGAATTAGAAGAGGATCATGCCCAAGACGACGATGCTAGTCAACAGAAGAGATGGTGGAGAGAGCGGTGGGAGAAGAGGAAACGAAAATGTAGAGCCCATTGGATAGCCGCCCAGTACCGAGGATGTTCCGCGTCTTGCGATCCTGCACAACACAAGAGGTTGAAGAGAAGGTTATTTCGCAGTTAAGGTCATGAATGAGATGACTAATAGAGAGAAGATTAAAAGGATAGCCAGGAACATGAAGCACGGATCGAAGAGTAATAAAGAGAGTAAGAAGGGTGTCGGCGGATCCAGAGACAAGAGTGGTATCCCCATTTGCGACAGAGATGAACTTAGGATGCACAGAGGCCAAGTAGTGCGGAGGCTGTAGTGGGGTAATGTGGTGTGTCGCTCCGGAGTCCAAAATCCATGAGAAACTTTGTACAAGACATGAACTCTCGCTATCAGAGATAGACACCACAGAGCCCAGTGGTGGGGCGATCAGCGCTGAAGAGGCACACATCTTTAGAGAGAGGTCGCCAAAGACCAGACCGCAGCGAGAAGAACAAGGCCGCAGATGCCGCAGCAGGAGCACCAAGCATATGGCCGCAACAAGGACCAGGCCGCAACAAGGACCAGGCCGCAATAGGGACCAGCGACAAGAACCAAGCCGCAACAAAGACCAGGCCGCAGCGAAAAAAAACAAGGCCGCCGCGAGAATAGCCGGGCAGCAGCGAGAAGATCCAGGCGAGAAGCAGAGCCCGCGACGAGAAGCAGAGGCCGCAGCGAGAAGCAGAGCCCGCAGCGAGAACCAGGAGGTCCAGGACGCAGCGAGAACCAGGCCGCAGTGAGAACCAGGCCGTGGCGAGAAGAACCAATCCGCAGCGGCTAGCAGCGGATACCAACACACGACAGGTAGAGGGCAGAGAACCCAAGACGCGGCGAACAGAAGAAATCGGGCGACAAAAGGACAATAGATAAGCCAGACGGCCAAGGAGAGAAGGCCGGCAAAGAGAAAGCGAAGTCAGCAGAGGCGAGGACAAAAGAGGTCGCTCAGTCACGGTGATAAAACACCAGCGGCAAGAACTAGGCCACGACCAGAGACGAAACCGCGCAAGCAGGTGAAGGGGAAAGACCGCAGCGGATTGGGGACAAGCCAAGCGGATAGAGACAAACTGCGCGAAGAGACAAGCCGCGCGAAGAGACCACAGCGGATAGGGGATAAGCCAAGCGGACAAAGTTCTGTAATGGTAGGAGACTGCGGAGCAGACAGGAGAACTCGGCAGCGGTCACGGCGACAAAGAACCAGCGGCAAGAGGCGCCACGACCAACAAGAAGAGACTGCAGCGGATAGAAGAGGGAGCCCACGGCGGATAGGAAGAGCGCCTTGGAACCAGCATGCCGCAGGGACCACAAGGGTGACCGCCAGGACCGAGGTCGGAAAGAGTTGAGGTGGGAATCGAGAGGGAGACCGCCCGGATAGAAAAGGAAGGCCGCGCGAGCTGGGGAAAAGCAGGTGTGGTCCCCACCGATGAGAAAGGTTATAAAAGGGAGGAGGAAAGGTGGATGCCACGAGAGAGACGGAGCAGAGGAAGCGGGAAGAGAGACCAAGACCGTGCAGGAAGAAAGAAGCAGGCCGCACGAGATCGCGGCTAAGGTAGGAGAGGAGGCCGCGCGGTAAGCTGGACGGACAGGCGGTTTAAAAATCGAGAGGCCGAACCGTTGGCTCTGATACCATGTAGAGAAATGGTTCCAAACCATATGAGTGCTTTTTCATATATCAAAAACAAGTATGAGAACATATATATAGGAGAGGAGAGAGGAGAAGAGTCATATACAAGAGATGTGGGACTAAAGCAAGAGAGAATAAAATGGGCCAAATTAATGGGCTTTTACATTATATCCTATTTCTCTAACAGTTATAATGTTGTAAAGCTCAGCCTTTACTCAAAATTTAATGGCAACAGTTGAAAGAAAGTAAACCAGAAACGTGATTCCACAAATTTAAGTTGTGTTTATTTACACATTTGATCAACTGATTTAGAGATGTTGCAGATATCGGATGTACAGTTTATGACAGTTTAGGTTTTATAAGTCGGATATTTTTTGTCAGATAAATAGGGATACATCAGTTATCAACTGTTGCTTAAGGAGCAAGCATTGGAGACAAGTCCCTAATGACACGCTTTTTACTGTCTGTCACTGAAACCTTCTTCATACTTGTGCTTATCAAAATCAAATACATAATTAAAGCAGGCAATGATGATAAGGCATAAATGATTTAAGCCTTCTTTTCACCAAAGGCTTCTTATCAAAAATATCTTGGCACCTTAACATTTTTTTCGAAATAGAAGTTTACCAATATAAAGCTGGCAATTTATATTTCCAAATGCAAGCACACACATGATATCTCAGTGCACATTGAAACAAAATGCACTGCCAAGTTTTGCATTGTGCTGTGAATAGTGCATTGTGCTTTAAGAACATTGCTTTAAACTATGGAAAAGAATAAAGATGCAAATGAAATTGTATATAATAGATGTAAATGGATGATGTGGCCAGATGAAGTTCAGCTTGAACCAACCTATATAATTACTCTGTGCCTTGCAAGTAAGAAACTTACTCCACTAGAGATTTAAACAGAGAAATGTGTACAAGACATGATAATTAAAGTATAAGATATTAAAAACTTTCTTGAATTCGACACTGAGCTTTAGAGATTCAAACAGAGAAATGTCTCCAATTCGAGAAGATTAAACAGTATAAATGCTAAAAAAATCTAGATGTTTTATTATTGGATTGTGTTGAAAGGGGGGCCCGGCCCATCTTGGAAAACCCGGGGAAGAAAGCCTACAGCCCAACTGCAGTCGGTGCACTCCAACCAAATCTCTCGAGGCCCACATCTTGGGGAAATCCCGGGAAGGTTGTTGAGGCTCGGGCTTGATCCCGGGACCTCCTTTATCAAGCTCCTTCATGGAGTCCTGATACCCAACTGAGTTGCATGAAGGAGCTCAGTTGGGTATCAGGACTCCATGAAGGAGCTTGATAAAGGAGGTCCCGGGATCAAGCCCGAGCCTCAACAACCTTCCCGGGATTTACCCAAGATGTGGGCCCCGAGAGATTTGGTTGGAGTGCACCGACTGCAGTCGGGTCATGGTCTTTCTTCCCCGGGTTTCCCAAGATGGGCCGGACCCCCCTTTCAACAGATTGACCATAGTATATACATCCATTTGTCATCTTATTATGCAATAATAGGAGCACTGAACCAATTGAACATATCTTTAAAATGTTGTATCAAATTCAGAAAGAACAATCTAATAGTTAGTGTTGCACATACAGCCTTCACTTTTTCCTATTGGGTATGTGAGGAGAAACAAAGAAAATGGGAATTGGAGATAGCATAACCTAAACAATACCAGCCATGTAAAAGTTAGCCAAACATTAACAGAGACAAATTTTATGACAATGGAAATGATGCACGAGTTGAAAAAAAAAAGAATTATGATTTTGGTCCATCAAATAAAGTTGCCTGTGCTTAAAAGAGAACAAGAATTCAACAAATAAGGACCCGCATATTAATGATTGTATTTTTAAATGGAGATGAACGTAATAAGATAGGGAAGGAAAGTCAAAATTTTGGGATGGTCAACAAATTATGGCACGTTAGAAATTGCAATATTCCAACATAACTTAGTGAAGTTGGAAACATTAACAATTTGATAGGACAGAGAAAACAAGTGAAATTAGCTTGAATGATAAGAGTTTCTATATCTTATACAGGTTGCATGAGTTTACTGATACTATGGGAAAAAAAAATCGAATCTGAATAAAACATTTAAATCAGTACTTGCCTGTTCAATCAATTATTTTGAGGTTAAGGAGGGGATTGCTCCGACTAATTAACTTACAAAAATGACTATTATATTTATTAGTTGCAAGAAAGATTTTTAAAGGGTAAAAATTAATTAGTTATGAACTACATTATAACTATTCAAATCATATTTTAGATTTCAGTTACATTACGTTTTTGTTTCATTTACATTATGTTTTTTCATTTTCATTTTATTTTGTCATGCTCACAGCCATTATATTTTTTAATTTTTTTTATTTTGTCATGTATCTTGGCGAGATACTTTAGAAAAGAAGGGTTTTAGGTTGAGCAGGGCAAAGACGGAGTATAAGGAGCTTAAATTTAGCAGTACAAGAAGGACGGATGACTTTGATGTTAAGTTGGGTGATCAAGATACTTCCCATAGTGAGTGTTTTAAATATCTTGGATCGATAGTTCAAAAAGACGGAGGTATTGATAAAGATGACACATAGAATCCAAGCGGGTTGGTTGAAGTGGAGAGGCGTGTGAGGGATCTTATGTGATCGTAAAGTACCGCTAAAACTTAAAGATATTTTTTAATTTTTTTTATTTTGTCATGTATCTTGGCGATATACTTTAGAAAAGAAGGGTTTTAAATTGAGCAGGGCAAAGACGGAGTATAAGGAGCTTAAATTTAGCAGTACAAGAAGGACGGATGACTTTGTTATTAAGTTGGGTGATCAAGATACTTCTCATAGTGAGTGTTTTAAATATCTTGGATCGATAGTTCAAAAAGAAATAAAGATATGACACAGAATCCAAGCAGGTTGGTTGAAGTGGAGAGGCGCGTCAGGGATCTTATGTGATCGTAAAGTACCGCTAAAACTTAAGGGAAAGTTTTACCGTGCTGCAATTAGACCCAAGATGCTCTATGGTTCTGAGTGTTGGGCAGTGAATTGTGTACATGAGCAAAAAATGGGAGTTGCGGAGATGAGAATGCTTAGGTGGATGTGTGGACACACGAGACTGGATAAAATTAGGAATGAATGTATCAGGGATAAGAAAGGAGTAGCACCAATTGCAGAGAAGATGCGAGAAGCTCAACTAAAATGGTTTGGACGCGTACAAAGGAGACCATTAGAGGCACATGTTAGGTGTTGTGAGAGTCTAGTCACTAGGCATGTTAAACGAGGGAGGGATAGACCAATAAAGACTTGGAATGAAACTATAAGGAAAGACATGATGTGCTTAGGCATTAGTGAGATTATGACAAAAGATAGGGCACAATGGCGACAAAGGATCCATATAGCCAACCCCACTATAGTGGGATAAAGGCTTGAGTGTTGTTGTTTTTTTTTTTTGTCAAGTCCACAGATATATGTGACATTTCTTTAGCAAGCAGCCTACAGCACAGGCTGCACCTAGAAAAGCCAGCTTGATGCAATGCTCAAACCCATTGACCACAACTAGGCCGATGCATGGAATTATATGTTTATGTGTGAATGGGGTTGGACTACACAAACAAACCTGAGATCAGGCAAGGATTCATAGAAGGCTCGTGTATCTTCATCATCCCATATTGGTTCAGGTACAGACTCTTTACCGGAGGCAGAAGATTCTGTGTCTACTCCAGTGGTGACCCTAGTTGTATGACCATCATTAGGCATCAGAGGAGCTTGTACGTCAAGGGCTTCAGCAAATCTGTAAATATAATAATAAAGATTATAGTTCAAAAAAATAATGGCATTTATAACTAAAACAAAAAAATAACAATTGTAGAGAAAACTCAACCTTGTATATACTATCTCAAAAATCAAATACAATGTATGAATACACATTTATAGGAGGGAGAAAGAAAGATGAGAGTCCTATACAAGATGTGGGACTAAAGAGGAGAAAAGAAGAAATACAAATAAATGGGCCACTTTACATGGGCTTTTCTAACAACAATAAAAAATTAGCAAGCACTAGACGAATATTAGTAAAATTCCAGGCTTGGAAGAACTTCCAAGGCAGAAAATAACATGAGAAGATTACACAAAATATGAAGAAATGATAATTAGATTTTAGAAGCATAAGGCTAAACAGTTATCGTAATTTTAGTTACAAGATTCGGACTCAAAATTGTAAATCAAGGAAAGTCAATGAATGTCGAATATTCTTGCATCATAAAGAACGTGATATACTGCTTAATAATAATCATTATAATAACTAAACACAGAATTAACACCCAATAGTTTCCATGCGTCAATCAAAATACCTATAAATATCTCACTAGCCATCTAGAAAATCGGAAAGAATGAATTTTAACATGTAGAGGTGCATTCATTACAGAATTTACTTTCAATGATGGGCAATCCAAATTAACTTCCAACACTTTAAAAAAAATTACTCGCAGAACAACATTTATTAAAAGGTAAGCAGATAAGCACTACAGTAGTCATCAACTAAACTAATTTGGCATTTTCTGTGTTTGAAAGAATCATGCATGAACACATGGCTTGATAGCTAAAGCCAATTCCATGGATGAACCTGCTACAGGCCTACCAGCAGTGCCTCGTTATCTCGTCGGTGGTGATGGTGTTGGTGGCGGAGATACAAGAGAACCGAAATCAACCTACGGAGAATGCAAGGAGAAGGGAGAAGGGGGTGTTGCTCAACCGTAACACTGAAGGAAGAGAGGAAAAGAACTAAAGAGGAAGATACGAGAACTTTCATAATTTCTTGCATAATCCATTCATGACCCAATGGATCTACATATATAGAATTACATGATGGCATAATCATAATAAGTTTGAACATTTGGACTTGTATAAAATAACATACGCAGGGCTAAAAAACGCTGCATACATTGACAAAAACATAAATTATAATAAATAAATAGATAACTGGTTAGGTGAGACGATATCATCACGCCCGTCCTTCAAATCAAGCTTCTCCTCAAGCTCGGCTTGAACTGTTTGATCATCTGACTTCGTAATTTTCCACCAGAACGGCTTCTCTGAGCACATTGTTGTCGCAGAAGTTACTTCAAGCGGAAAACCCTCATTGTGATCACAGATGTCACGAAGGATGGTGGTGTTGTAGAAGGAATGGAAGGATCGTGGCTTGTGTGGAGCTATGATCGAACAAGAGACGCAACGAAATCATGAAGTGGTCGAGGGGTCTCTCATACAAGGCCAAATAAGAAGGTTGTTGTGAAGTCAGTGGGAGAAGAAGCATTAGACTGTCTAGAAGAGGGGTAACTGCGAGTGTTGGATGGAGGAGAATCGTACGGATCAGCAGTAGAACAGATTGTTGTGGTATGAGCGCTGGGGTTAGGGACGAAGGCGTTTGTTGTGTGAACTGCGAGGAGGGACGAGCCGAAGGCCATGGTGGAGCGGTGAGAACCGCGGGGATTGGTGGGGTCTTTCCGTGAGCTTGTTGGATTGACATCTGCACTGGTGGAATCGGGTCCCCAAATTGTCCATACATTGTGAGCTTGTCAATGCAGACGGTAATACGTGAAATCGCAACGTGGCAAGAAGCCGACATTTCCGATAATTTTAATAGCATCGAACAGAGTCCATTTTGCTCAACCTAGCTCATCTCCACGCAATTGTAAATAATATTTGATTGAATAATCAAACCAGGAATTAATTCATTAATTAATAATTTGATTCTTGAGCTGGCAAAAGAGGCGCGGGGCTTGAAAGAGTAGGACAATGTGGTTTCTGCAGGGGAAAGCCGAGTGCTAGATCTACAGAGAAGGCACTGGGCTCGATAGGGATAAGGCCCGCAGGGCACGAAAATGAGAAAGAGAATTGTGGGTTTGAGCGGGAAGGGTCGGGAGGCTTGAGAAAGGACAAGCTCTGTGGCTTCTGCACACGCTAGTGAGGAGGAAACCCTCGAATAAGGCCGACTAGGAGTGGGATGTCGTCGATGTCGCAAGAAGTTGGATGTCGTTAAAAAGCTAGAGGATGCTCTGTGCCCGAACAGGAAGCCCCTTGATACGACTGTTTGGAGACTTAATAGAGGCGGGATCTCGTCGAAGGATCGACTTAAGTTGACGATTGAGAAAGGAGATATGTGAAACAGGTGAATTCGGAAGGCACTCATAGAAACTGGGAGATGGTTGCTC
Source organism: Platanthera zijinensis (assembly GCA_039513925.1). NCBI lineage: Eukaryota > Viridiplantae > Streptophyta > Magnoliopsida > Asparagales > Orchidaceae > Platanthera > Platanthera zijinensis. The sequence goes on along the minus strand of CM077081.1, from coordinate 238,513,697 downwards.
GTAGTATGTTGTGGAATCGATGGACTGGTGTCAAAGAATAACGAAAAAGGCGTTGAATCTGCGACTTCGAAGAGCACCAAAGCATGGCTATTGGGACCGGACATCTATGGGTTGGAAATGAGCGATCGTTTTCATCCATACTAGACGAGGGTGCTACTACATGGATCCCACGTGAGTTGTTGTTTGCGGGAGTGGGGATCGGATCTCTGATAGGGGTGGAATCGTAGAGCTCCGAGAATGTTGTTGAACTGTGTGCGAAAGAGATGAGTTGAATGCTCTGATACCAAGTTATTATGGGCCAACCCATAGGCCATAACGCCCTGTTATCTCGTCGGTGGTGTGGTGGCGGCGGATATATAGGGGACACGAGCTCAACCTAAGAAGAATGCGACGAGAAGGAAAAAAGGGGAAGCCGAGCTCATCCTTAACCCTAGAAGGAGAGGAAAAGAATTGGATAGGAAAATAAGAGAACTTTCATAATTACATGCATAATGCATTCATGACCCAAGGGGTCAACATATATAGAATTACATGATAGCATAATCATAATAAGTACAAATATTTGGAGTTATGCAAAATAACATTTGCTAGAATTGATGCCTGATAATTAAAATACGCAACATATATTGACAAACAAAAATTAAAGCATGCATTAAAATAAATAGATAACTGGTTGTGTGAAACCATATCAGAATTCAAATGATATGGAATAATAGAGAATAAATGATTATTTTATCAATGCATTATAAAGCGTGATAATAATATGGACGATGTTAGTGTGCATGAATGGTCTCCATAAGGTAACATGTCTACAAGGGAATAGAAGAGAGAATATGATTAATATGGTATTCATATCATTTCGAAAAATCAAATCTGATATGAAGAAGGCTTCTCGAGTTGTCTAGGCATCCACCTATCAACCAATGTAGTTGTTGGAGCCAAAAATGTCCAAACCTTATTCATCTGCTTTGAAAAGATAGAATACTACATAGAGGAAGCATACACTAGTCTACGAGCAGTTTGGCGAAGGAAGAGGGAAAAGACAGAATCAACAAGAGCGGGCTTCGCACAATGCAAACCTTTAGTTGTGCATGATATTATTGATGAAAGTTAGATTAAAAAATCCATAAAGTGATTTAAAGGGTCTTTGCGGAAGCAAAACATAGAAGCTTGCGAGCACGGTTCTAAGGAAAGAAAACTCCAGGGGAATTCTTCAGTTGAATTTGATCCCTTTTCATTGTGCTACTCACACATAATATAATACTAGGGGCCCTACCAAAGAGCAAGCAACACGAACATACTACTCGACTATAGAGGGAGCAAGCAAGCTATTAAGAAGCAAAAAGATGACTGCTACAAGACCAAATGATGACGTGGACAAGAAAGGCGCTGGCGAGAACTGAGTAGTAGCTACGAGCTCTTGCAATTTCTCTGAAGGGGAGATTCTGGATGGAGAGAAAACGTACATTTTGGAAAAATTCTCTTGTGCTTTGGAGCAAGCGTGGATGCTTGTAATGGTCTTGCAAATACCTGTCAATACCAACTAGAGTACTCGCGAGTAGTATCTAAAAACTTCACCTGACGAAATTATATTGAGAGAATGGATGTCAAGGAACTTTGGGTAGACAAAATCCCCGCATTTTTCTAAATCCGAAAGAATTTCGGAAAAACTATGAATACCCACATGTTCTTTGACGATCATTTGTAACCCGCCTATATAAAGGGATTGGAGGGTTAGATCAAGATCACATTTTCATAACCACAAATGGATATTCTCTCATTGTTGTGTGAGTACTTCTTAAGAAAATGGTGAGCTCTGGTCATCAACCAACCGCTATTGAAATTAGAGAGGTTGTGAGAAAGACGAAAGCGGCTCAGATGAATTCCTTGCAAGGATTTCTATTGACCATGACAAAGCTAGACATAGAGCCAAAGAGTACTGAGGCCCCTTCCCCAAATGTTTTCGTCAACATAACGGACACGCCGGAGTCCAATGTCCTACATCATGAGGTGAAGGTATTGTAGGCTTCCAATTGTGAGCGAGTGTACGGTTTGGAGAGAGAAGTCTCAAAGAGGATCATCTCGACCCTTGATCAAACCTTCCAATGGCAGAAGATACAACAGGAGCTGAACTCGACCGAGAAAGGAGAGGGGAGTTTTGCTCAACCCTAACCTACCTTAAGGGGATGAGAGGGGGATGAGAAGAGATAATTTGGTTTTTATTTATCATGCTTAACAAAGTTCACCTTCCTCACACATATATATAGTGTGAGGGAAAGGTTCCACAAAATTACAAAAAAGCCCCTCATCCAAACTGTGTAATTAAAATGCGTGAAAACATAACAATGCGAGAAAGTAAAGATACAATTCAAAAAAAGATACATGTCATCCCAAACACGCGTCGTCACCGCCTATGTGGGCACATAACATCGTATGCGGATCAAGCTTGAGGAACATGGGTTTCACCAACCAGGAATCCTCGTCGTCGCCGCCTGAGGGATCGTCCACCTCTAGCCAAAAAAGACACTTGCACCTGTGTCCGGATAAATATGGTTCGTCGCAGTTGAAACAAAGCTCTGGTGCACATCGTTCTACTATCTCTACACGTGATAGGTGTGTGATTACAGGGTTGCCGCTGATTTTTTTACCCTTGAGTGGTGCAAACAATCTGTTGAAACGGGGAGTGGGGGTGTCCCCACGCCAATTATCCTTGTTCTTATCGTGGCGGCTACCATATGGGTTGCCCATGAGGAGACGTTTCCCACAGATACGAGCTAGGTTCATGGTTGTGTTGAAGTCCTGTGGGGAATAGGATTCAACATCGAGGTGCGGTCGATCATGCAGGCTAGTAGTAAAGATAGGTACCTAATGTTCTGGCAAGAAAGAAAGGACACATGCAAGTAAAATTTGGATGCTCTCCAAATGATCATCCACGGATCCAATTGCCCGAGATTGTTGAAGACATCCAAGGGATTGTTGGGGAGAGGTGGGACAAAATGCAGATTGCAAAAATGCTTGAAGGTTTCCCAATTTAAATTAGGGGTCTCCCGAGCCAGTTGGCCATACCACAGCTATGTCGAGCCCAAGAAGTGGAAGGAAGCGCACCAGATCCAATCCTCCAATGGCATGAGCTACTTGGAGAAGAAGGCTCACAATGCATGTGTCAGGCCAGGGGGATATCTCTTGTTGTTAAACAGAGGAAAATTCAATTCTACATAACAAGGAACATTGCCTCCAATGGACCGAGGCACGTGGAAATTGGAGGGTATGAAGAACGGCGGATCGCCCTGATTAAAACTCATCGCGGGATGGTGTGATAGCTAGGGGGCAAGCAGAGGAGCGGTTAGATTTGTGAACGAGGTTTGTTGTTGAACCTGAATAGCCAACAACGTTTGCATGCCCTACAAAATGTGAACGAGAGTAAGACCGCTCTCTTCCATGGCCGCAAAAAGTGTGGGGGGATGGTCGAAGATGGTAGGAGTGGGGGAAGAGGGATGGAAGATTCGATGTTGATCGTTGGGCATTCGGGCGGTCATGGAACCAGCGGAGCAACAACGTGGGATGGCTGGAAGGCTCGGCGGAGGTAGGTGCGGGTTGGTCGGTTGGCAGGAGAAGGGGATCAGTCGTTGCAGATGAGCAAGTAGGAGACGATGGGGTCGTCGGGAGATTAATGAGCGGTTTCGTTGCTGCCAGGATGGAAACTACCGGCGTTGAAGTTTTTGCCCCGCTGGAGTCGTCGCAAGTTATCGGGGAACATGTAGGGTTGGCGGTTGTCATCACTAGAAGCTTTGTAGGAAGGGCGGGGTGCTTGGGTGTGATCGTTGGGTGTCGGGGACGACGATGAGAATGGCCGAGGGTGCAACCGGAGAACGATGTGGCGGGAATGTGTCGTACGACACTCGGTCATAGGGGTGAGTGCTATCGGTTTGTCGAGTTTGCATTTCATACGCAAAATCGATTGGACTGCAGTGGCCGGACGAGGAAGGAGACTCTGATAACAAGATGTTGCAGGCTTTCGATTGCGAGCGTGTGTGCGGTTTGGAGAGGGAGAAGTCTGGGAGAGGACCGTCACAACCCTTTCTTGGCCTAGCCTTCCCAATGGTGAAAGATACAACAGGAGCCAAGCTCGACCGGGAGAGGAGAGAGGGGAGCCTTGCCCAACCCTAACCCGAGCTTAAGGAGAGAATTAGGTTTTATTCATCATGCCCAACAATACCCATCCTCCTCACATATATAGTGAGAGAGAAAGGTTCCACAATTACAAAAATGTTCCTCACCCAGGCTACATGTAAGTAATTAAAATGCATGAAAAGATAACAATGCAGGAAAGTAAAGATACAATTCAAAAGAAGATACATATCGACCCAGACACGCGTCGTTACACAAGGCGATCTTCCTGAATTCATTAGTTGCGGCGAAAGCCCAATACAGAAGGCGGGAGCAGGAAATATTTGTTACAGGCCAAGGCACTGATTTGATTCAACAGCTAGGATCAAAGCCTCCTTTTCCTGGGAAAACAACAAAAAATTATTAATGACAGATGGGTCATGGAACTTCCACCTATAACTTTGTTTTATAATTATTTTTGACTGCTATGGCTAATTACAGTTTAGTTGATAAACCGCGGACTATATATAGGAGTTTGTAACAATAAGGATATGAAATGAATATATCTTTAATTTTATTTTCGTCTTTCTTTCTCCCAACTTCGTCTCCCCTACCTCCAACCAACTCTTCGGCCTTCCTTCCGGTGGAGAGCATGACATCTGGTCTAGTTCTCATCTCCTACCACCATCATGCTAGAATCAACTCACACAAAACACATGCAGAACCAGATTCAATAACTCTGGATTGCTTTGCAGAATGCGACACCCAATGGCATGATTCTGTTACGGATTGGTTTTGGATCCTTCGTCATTTATCATATTATATGTATTGAGATTGCATTAGGATTCGAGTCATATTATATTAGTGTATTTTAATATTTTATGGATCTTCGTGTATTTACGGGTGTGCAACCCGAGGGTTCTATAAGTAGGCCCTTAGAGTCTTGCATCACTTATCAATGAATGAAAAGTCTAGTTCTTGTCCACTTGTGAGATCTTGGTGGCTCACTCCTCTAACGAGCAACCTCGTTTAGGCAGACGCGATTAATGCTTCGTTGTATCCTCCACCATCATCATCACCGACTCTGGCAACTACTCCGGCGAGTTACCACTGTTAAGGAAGTAGGCCCGTAACAACTTGGTATCAGAGGCACTCTTTCCACCACTCGAGACTTGGGATCAGAGACACTCTGTGTTTTTTATTCAAATCTTACGAGCAGCTCACGCCTCTTATCAATTCTAACTTTTTTTATTGAGCCCAGCAATGCAATTATTTTAATTAATTAATCAAATTCTGATTAATTAATTATTAATAATTTTCTTTTTCTCACTTATTAATTCGTACGTGAATTACTTAAGTCAGCATGGCGAACACCAAGTTAACTGTCGCGGCCTCCGCCGCCATCCAATCGAAGCTACGAGAAATAATGAGTTCCATGGATGCACACCTTCGGGACGTCGAAGCCTGTCAGGATGCCATGACAACGCTCCTCCACAAACTGGATGTTATGATAGCTGCTCTTCCGTCGAAGCTGCCACCTTTGCTACCGCCGCCTCTTCTTGAGAAATCGGCATCTGTGTCGGTCGTCGACGTGCCACCACTCTTCGCGGCGATTGCCCTTCCTCCATCACTTTCCATGGTGGTGTCGCCCCACCTTGGGCCACCTTCGTCAGACACCATGGCCGCCTTTTCGCCAACACTTACTCCTCCGGGCCCCGCTCCGCTAACCCCAAGGGACCCGTTCCTGCCTCCGACCACCACACTGCCTTCAGATCCGTTCATTCTATCGGTCGTCGCTCCCCCGGCCTACTTGTTGTTGCTCATCACTGCTCAATCGACCTTGCCGAAGGCATTACTTCCGCCGTTCGTCATTCCAACGACGCCGCCGCTACTCACCGACGCCGCCGTCGTTGCTACGCTCTATCATGCATTGTTCTGGCGGGAGATCAAGCTGGCAGATGATCCGGTCACCATGTGGAGTTCGAGCTTGAGAGCAAGCTCAATTTCAAGGGCGGATGAGATGTTACGGATCGGTTTTGGATCCTTCGTCATTTATCATATTATATGTATTGAGTTTGCATTAGGAGTCGAATCTTATTACATTAGTGTATTTTAATATTAATGAATCTTCATGTATTTACAGGTGTGCCACCCGGGGGTTCTATAAGTAGACCTTTAAAGTTTTGTATCACTTATCAATGAATGAAAAGTCTAGTTCTTGTCCCCTTGTGAGATCATGGTAGCTCTCTCCTCTAACAAGCAACCTCGCTTAGGCAGCCGCGATTAATGCTCTGTTGTATCCTCCACCACCATCATCACCGACTCCGGCCACTACTCCGGCGAGTTACTGCTATTACGGAAGTAGACCCGTAACAGATTCATAGAAACTTTTGCAATTGAAATATAAATCGTGATACGATATTTACCGAAAAAATTCAAGAAACGTGTGAAGATATGGCTACCTTGCATCAAGATATGCCCCATGATTTTGAAAATCTGAGTTGGCATATAGCAGAATGTTATGAGCCTACTTTAACTACAACCCAGCACATTTCGTTGATACTATATATAGGACAATCTTCATCTTCTTCGGTGTTTTAGGCCATCTTCCTTCTGCAACCACATCCCAGGTTGTTTCAAATCCTTCCCATAAACTCGTCAAAGTTTATTGCCCACATTTTTATGGCAGTGACCCAATAGATTGGTTATATGAAGTGCAACTCTATTTCAATCATAATAATGTTAGACCCACCGAATTTTTACTCCTTGCTGCATTGCATCTTGATAAACTAGTATAGACAAGCATCACTTTTCAATTTTTGGTAGATGCTATCATGAAACACTTCAGCCCGTCTTATTTTAAGAATCCAGTTGGCGCCCTAACTAAATTGGTCCAAACCACTACTGTTCATGATTATCAAACATTCTACAAGAGTCATGGGTTTATCTCCCCAATTTCTCACGAGTACATTTATTTTGGGCATTAAGCCACATATTCAGCATTCCGTTGTTACTCAAGGGTCATAAATGTAAAGGTAAGAGAACTTTGCTCTTCTTCAAAGGTATTTAAGAATATGATGACAACCCCGACCCCAATATAATTACTGACAATACAGATAATGTTGACACATCAATATTTTTCCTGCACACTTTTATGGATAATCTTCCAGCGGAATCAATTCATTTAATCGACTACATAAACAACCAAACTACTGATTTTTTAGTTGACGGGGATAGCACTCAGAACTTTATTAAAAAAATTGAATGGCATCTTTCATAAAGTTAACTATTATGCCTATCAATACTGCACAAAGACAGGATTTTCTTGAACCAAACATGCAATTAGTTTTCAAAAATTTCAGGCCCTTTTAATCCATTCACCTATATTACATTTACCAGATTTTAACAAACCTTTCTTGATCCAATTGATGCCTCGGGTACAGGAGTGGCGGAGGTCCTCATGCCAAACACTGGCAGATGCCGCTTCATGCCAACCAGTGAAGGTCCTGCTAAAGTACGCGATGGGGCATCCCCTCTACATGAGGACCGCACCGACCCCCCTCCCAGAGGCATCACACTTAACAACAAAGGGCTCAGAAAAATCTGGCATACTGAAGACCGGGGAAGAAACGAGAGCGCATTGTAAACTATGGAAAGCCTCCCGGGCCGTCGGACTCCAAGTAAACGACACCGCCTTCTTGAGGAGAACGGTCAGTGACCGTGTCAGCGCTCCGTAATTACGGATGAAGTGGCGGTAATATCATGTTAGACCCCAGCATCTACGCACTACTATGATGCACGTCGGAGTAGACCATTGTAGGACGGCGCCAACCTAGGAGGGGTCCATGGCCAGCCCAACAACAGAAATGATGTGTCCCAAATACTTAATCTGTGTCTACCTAAATAGGCACATCTAGTGGTGGGCCGCGAACAGGTGATCTAACGAGAGGTTGAAGCACTGTGGCCAATTGGTCCAGGTGGAGTTTCCAAGAAGTGATGTAGCCCAATATATTGTAAAAAAAAAACTTACACAAGTGCGCCTGGAAGGCATCATTCATGGTGGACTGGAATGTGGTCGGGCTGTTGGTCAGGCCGAACGGCAGGACAAGGAACTCGTAGTGGCCTTCGTGGGTGTGATACGCCGTTTTGGGCATATCCTAGGCCCGGATCTGATGGTACACCAAGCGTAGATCCAGCCTGGAGAAGTAAGTAGTGTCATGTGGCTTAATTAACAGCTCATGAATGAGGGGAATCGGGTACTTGTCGGGAATCGTGAGCTTGTTCAACTCACGGTAGTCCACACAAAACCTCTAACTGCTATCCTTCTTTCGAACCTAGAGCACCATACTGGAGAAAGGGCTCGCACTCGGCTAAATGAAGTTCGTTGTAAGCATGTCGGCGACCATGACCAGCATGTCAGTCTTCTGATCATGGACGTAACAATAAGGGCGGATGGAAACCGCAGATACCCCAGGCTGAAGAACAATGAAGTGATCTGAGGTCCTGTTCGGGGCGACCATGTCCACAGAAGGACGTTGAAGTCCGGGTCGATAGTCCACAGAATGTAGAGCAGGAGAGCGGTCCAAAGAAGGGTCCCCTTGTAGCCGATGGGTGGCGCCAAATGTCTCAAAAACCATGGTGAGGTGATCTCAATGGTGTCGGACGTCACCTAATGTGCGTAGCCAGGCGACGCCAAGAATGGAGTCCAGGCCCACAAGTCCGAAGATGTAGAAATTCGTCGTCTCGGAGTAAGACCCAATCGTGAGGGGCAACCCATCACAGCGGCCCGTCGTTTGAGCGCAGCGGCCATCGTCGAGGAATATACGAAAGCCTGGAGTTGGCATAACCAGAAGTTGTAGCTTCGTCACGAGGGCTTGGGAGATGAAGTTATGGCTAGCCCCGCAGTTGATCATTAGGAGCAAAAAGTGGTCGTGAAGGAAGCTGTTGGCTTAATGGTGCAGGGCCCCGTCATGCCCCGCACTAAGTAGCAGGAGACCTCCGAGCGGTGGAGAAGAGTTGGGAGGCAGCCTCGAAGTCATCCTTGTCTAACTCCAAGGCTTCAAAGTCGGTCAGGCTGATGTTGTCATCTTCTCCCCCTAGGAGCATTTTAAAATCTTTGTTCGGGCAATCATGAGTGGGGGAGTAAGTCCATTTGCAGAGAAAACAAATACTCCCAATGTGAGATCTTGTGCACCGGCATCTTGGCTCGAAGAGATGCAGGAGGAGGCCGCGGCATAGGCCAGCCAGGAGCAATAGGGGTTTCGGATAGCAGACGCAGCGGAACTTATGGAGGCCTGAAGGAGCCCAGACGAAGGGCAGTCGTGGTGCTAGCGGAGCGGTGGGTCGAACTAGAGGGAAAGGTTGCAAAATCCTTTTCGACGTAACGAAAATGCTCCATAGCTCGAGTCAGCATAGTCGGGTTATGTGCCCGTAGACGTGCCAAAATATGCGATCGTAGGTCAACCAGAACTGAGCCCAAGTAGTGGTCAGATGACAAACCTGGAATATGTATGGCCACCTCGATGAAATCGTCTATGTAGGAATCCACAAATTCCTACATAGACGAACGTTGCTCAAACTCTCGAATAGGTTTTCGTAATTGCGCGTATTGTAACGCCGAAGAAGCTCGCCTTTGAGGGCCGCCAATAAGAGAGAAGTGGATTGTCGTAACCAACGAACTCAGTGTAGGGTCGAGCCATCCATGTAGATGGTCTCTAAAGACACCAATTGGACCATGGGGGTCCCCCGGAGGTCAAAGTATTGCTCTGTGCGGGCCAACCAACCCATGGGGTCAGTTCCATCAAACACACGAATCTCGAGTCGGCGAGGGTTGGGTGCCATGAGTCACCTGGAGTCATAGGGAGCCCTATCAGACCAGGGGCGCTGCTGTTAGAGGTGGTGAAGGGAGCTGAGTGGACAGGTGTGGGAGGTGGAGTACTCGGCCGCCTAGAGAAGAGCGAGTGGATCTCCCGAACGGCGATTTGGAGGTCGGAGAGGATTGTATGAACTTGATCAATGTGTACTGAGAGGCCTTTGGCGAAAGAAGGAGTGTTCGTTTCGTGCGCCATGTTGTGGATCACGGGCATGCAGAGATCCAGGTTCTGAAGAGGTCGATGATGTCGCCAAAGGCCGATGATGTCGTCAGTGGCCGAAGAAGCGCGTTGTAAATGGAGGACTAGAGCGCTGAGACTGTGAGCAGCGATGCGTACCGATTTCACATCCCCGACGATGCGCGAAGAGCTAAAAGGGACGGGGAGCGGATTTGGATGGGGCGCGGAGGTTGAACAGAAGGCAAACAGCGATGCACGCTACTTCTGCGAGGAGCTCAGAGAAAACGCAAATGAAGTGTAGACGTACGAGGCGAGAGCGGCGGCGCTAGAAGGGCGGGCAGACCAAATTGTTAAAAATCGGATAGATTACAGCACGAGTTACACAGGTTCGTATTCCCCTCCTAATACAATATTTTTCAAGCAATACAAGCATAACACAAACCCATGGCACCGCCCTATATATAGGTGGTTCGATACCGAGGCAAAAACAGCCCCCTTAAAAAGAAAAGTGCATACTATAAAAATAAAAAATTAAAGAATTGATAAAGTTGTCCATCTCATCCTCACGCTCCACTCGTAGCCCGTGCATGTCTTGTGTACACCCGTGCAAAACGCTTGTTGATGATGGGGTCTTCCGCACTCGTATCAACTATCAACTAAGTCCAAAAGTATAATAAAACTTGCATAAGCCAATTGATTCATCGATATCCACTAGATATTAAATCTGTACAAAAGTGAATAATAAACTTACGATGAAACAGCACGAAACAAGTGATCATAAGATCTACGAAGTTTTTCATATGCAGTAACATTATCTTCACTAAGCTCCCCTCGAGCATTTAACATCTTTGTGTTATCAAGTTCCATCAGCCGCAGCGACTGTCAAAGATACCATATAAATATTGAAATAAATTTACATGAAATGAAAAATAAAGAACTAAGATTGTTAGAATCAATTATAACAGATGACCTAAAGATGATAATCCACATGCAATGGATACACAATGCAAAAAACAAGAAGCTTATAACCAATGTGGCTTACATTATGCTCCACTTGTAGGAGCTCAGTAACAGAATCATAGTACGAGTGAAATATTTTCTTGAATTGTTCTTTTTGCTCCGCCGCCGCATTGAGGGTTTTATAGAACTGTAGTAGATGTAGTGCCACGTCAGTGTTAAGATTAAAAAGAATGCTACATCATGCTCTTGAAGTAGCTCAGCGACAGAACCATAGTACAAGTTAAATAGATAAGAACATTGTTAAGATTTTCGAGGGAAAAAGGAAAACTATTCAGTCTAAAAATATAATTAAAGGATTTACAAGTCAAAAAGTACTATTGTATAATACAGCAAATGAAACATGAGGAACAATGGAAAAGAAACAAAGAGATACATAAGGTCTTCTTGCTCAGAAGTCATAACAGAAAATTATCATTGAAACATCAGAGAAGTTCAAAGGACAATTCGACAATTGCTTTCTAAAAATAACATGTTAATAGAACATATTAATACAAATTAAATAAATATATATGTTACGGGTCCAAGTATTACGGGTCAACCATCATTTATCTTATTATATTAAGGTTATGTTGTATCGAGTCATAGTTGTTGTAGCATTTAGGTGTTTTCATTATTCGAGAAATGTCGTGTTAATTACTGTTATGTCATGGGCGCCTATTGTTATATAAGATCCTTGGGGTCATGTAACGCTCATGGAAGAATTAATCTAAGATTCTCTTTATCTCTCTAACTTCCTCTCTCTCTCTCTCTGTAGTTCTCCCCTCCTCCCTTCTAGGGCTTCAATCTCTCCCTCACCCCCGCCGGCCCTTCCCCTTGCCGGATTCCTCCCCGGTATTTATCGAAACCGTAAGAATTGGTCTGACCTGCCGCCATTCCGCCGTCGGTGCTCGCTTATCGACGTTTGGGGACTGGCTACCAGCACAGTGTTCCGCTTCCTGAATTGTGGCCCGCAAAAACAAAATCGGTTTTTCATTTCTCGCTTTCGTTGCTCCGCCTGCATACCGATCCGCCAAGGCCGATCCGCCAAGGCCGATCCGTCGATCTTGCATATCGTCGCCACCGTTTGCGAAGCGTACATCCCGTTGTGTCACCCTGCCGCATCCATCGCGTACAGCCGGCCGCGTCGCTCTGTCGCGTACAGCGAACTGCATCCTGCTATTCGTCAAAACCGCATCGCTCCGCCGCATCGCCCGCGTACAGCGACGAACGCCAGCCGCCATCCGCGGCACATCTGCTTCTCTGCTCGCCCCAACACCGCCGATCCGCGATTTTTGTGCCCAATCTGTCGCAGGAAGACCGCCAGCCCTCCACTGCAGCTGCCCTCAGTTAGATCTGCAGGTTCACAACTCAAAGCCCGCAATTCCGCACTCTGTCGTAGAAAAGACAGATTCTCTGCCTCCTTCATCGTATCTGCCGCTTCTGACCCCGATCCGACAAGTCCAGCACTGTTCCGCCACTTCCAGCCCTTTACTTGGGCCAACCCCAGCCAGATCCGCCCGCTACCGGTCGCTCCCCGCCAGACCTGCCTTTTCTACACACCAATCGGTCGGCATCATCTCCAGTCTACATCCTTGGCACCATGGTCACCACCCAGTCGACCGCTCTCAGACCGTTGTTCTTGCCGTCGCCGGACACAAGCCCTCGGCTGGATTTTTCTGCTATAGCTGCACAAATCCAGGCCACATGCGTCTCTCTCCACGCCAAAGCCAATCGTCTCCTCATTTTTGAAGGACGGGCATTCGCAACCTCCCACGAAGCTCCCTGCCCTAAGTTGTCTCCGCCACAACTGCCTCCCGCACCATGCGAGAGTTATCCTGTCATGTTGCCCGCAACATTCCTCTACGACACCAACCGGCACCTCCTCCCTGCAGTCGATCCTATCGTCAAAAGCGCACCGGTCGCTGATGTACCACATCTCTCCACGGTGGTCGTATCTCAACCGCCTCCGCCATCTCTCTGTTCACCCGCTCTGCCACCGCCTTCGGCCATCTCACCGCCTCCTTTCCCGGCTCTTGCTCCACCGGCCCCTACCTTGCCACTTCCACCGGCCACATCACCGCCTCTTTTTTCGCCCCGTGCCCCAATGTCCCTGACGGATCCGTTCCTACTACAGGTCGTCGTGTCTCTGACATCCTTGTGGTTGCTGCTCACCACCACTCCACTGACCTTGCGGAAGACATTACTTCTGCCGCCCGTCTTTCTGATGGCGCCGCCGCTGCTACGCGCCACCGGGCCTTGTTCTGGCTGGAGTTCAAGGTACCAGATGATCCGGCCACCCGCTTGGTACACAAGCTTGAGGGCAAGCTTGTTTTGAAGAACGGATGGAGTGTTACAGGTCCACCATCAATTATCTTATTATATTAGGGTTATGTTGTATCGAGTCATAATTGTCGTAGCGTTTAGATGTTTTTATTATTCGAGGAATGTCGTGTTAATTACTGTTATGCCATCGGCGCCTATTGTTATATAAGGTCATTAGGGTCATGTAACGCTCATGGAAGAATAAATTTATGGTTCTCTTTATCTCTCTAACTTCATCTCTCTCTCTCTAGTTCTCCTCTCCTCCCTTCTAGGGTTTCAATCTCTCCCTCACCCCCGTCGGCCCTTCCCCTTGCCAGATTCCTCCCCGGAATTTATTGAAACCATAACAATATACTTCCACGATTCTTAGACAATTAAATCAATAAAAAAATAACGGTAAAGATTCGATGCAAAATTCACATGGAAGATATCCCTAATGGACAACTTATTCTAGTCATTTATCATACATGCTATGCAGTTCTACGTAAAATTTACACTTATTCTAGATGATAAATGGTAAAGAAGACTGCAGCAAAACACATTTAGGCATTCCTTTTTATATACATAAATAAGTTATCAAAAGTAGTATTACCAAAAAATAAAGCAGAGAAGCCATTAACCGTTGTTCATGAACTACAGAATGCCATAAATCTACAAAGGAAATTTGATGGGGATCACGCTTCGAGTGTGAGCCGTCGCCTTATGGAGATTGCACGTGTCTTATCGCAGGATGCATTGATCAGATCATCTAAACGATCTAAGTCGACGGTTACGTCTGGAGCGCGATTTGGACATTTCTATGTTTTTTGTGCATTATTTATAGAGATCGGATATTTATCGTGTATGACCAATTATAGCAGTCCACGATGGGTGCTCTAAAAAGGTTTAGTATAAATAAGAGGAAACGTGGGTTGGGTTCATTTTCAATGAAGACTTGGAAGACATTCTTTCCCATCATCTGACGATCACTTATGATGCCAATTCCATAAAACCCCAAGGTGTCGCCTCTTTGATTTGTTATCCTTATCTCCCTTGTTGTCTCCCCTCCCCAAACCCAGTATCATCACTAAAAATAACCAGCACCCCCTTCCCCTCACAAGAACAGCAGTTGTTCCATGTTTCATACCCTAACCTGATCACCCCCCCACCCAAAACCAACCACCTCCGAGCATATTCTGCTTCCTTCTACTCATCCCTCCCAGGACCCCTAGAGCCAAAGCCAGCCTATTCTAGAATTAATCAAAATTCTGACGGCTTCTTCCCAGGCTGTCTCCTGCCTGTCCGACCCTTGCCAATCCAATTTCTCCCTCTCCCACTACTCTCCAGCCACCCCACCTCCCCACTCTACAACCCCCAACCCCCATATTCTTTCCCAACCCCCATATTCTTTCCCAACCCTTCTCTTAGCCACACAGGCATACACGACCCCTTCACTCTAATATAGCCTTAGCCAAACCCTCCAAACAGCATCACACACCATCCTAGTCACAAAGCAGCCACATTTCCTCTTTGATGGCAACCATCCAGGAACCATCACTTCCCCGGACAGCCCCCCACCGCCTCTACGATCACCGGATCTCCATTCCTGCGCACCCATCCCATTTAATTGTGAATTTTAATTGTTTAGTTTCTTGTTTTCATCATTATTGTATGAATTGGATCATTTATATTCTTATGGATGTCAATCTATGTTAATGTGCTTGTCTTGTTGCTAATCGTGATTGCAGGACTTACTCGCATGCACATTTAAATAAAGGTCCTTCTATCAGAGGAAAACCTAGATTATTCGCTTGCTTAATTATTAGCATAGTGTGTGTGTTAATTGCTAATGTTTTTAGGCGTTAATTAATAATTGCAAAACATTGACGGATCACTTTGGTATACACGCATCTTCCGAGGGAAAGACACGATTCATTTTCCCAGACATTACACCTAGGGTTTGCATTGCTTTGTGTCCACTTTCACAGCCTACCAAACGTCAAACTTAAATTGCAATAGAGATAAAAAGTTGTTGATAATAAATAAGCTTATTTGACAAAACATGGGCTGCTTTTAAAATAGGGTGTTGTTGCTAGCAACCTAGTTTGGCTCCTGTTTGGCTCTTATCAAGCCAAAATCCTTTTTTTATACAAGCAAACATCGCAAAAGCAACCCACGCCTGTGCCATAGCCAATGTGCCTCTTCCCCACTCACTCTTCTTCGACCCGGAGACACCACCCCGTCCGAAATTACCCACCTCGCCACAGCAATCAGACACCTCCCATGTCGGTTACGCCAGCCATAAATATCACTATAACTTCAACTCGAAGCACAATGTTCTTCGTCACCAATTAAATTGTGAAAGGCGACCAACCCTTTTTATAGTCTTCTTCCATGGGCATCAATTGTTGTCTTCCTCTTTGACACACAATGACCCCCTCTCTCACTTGCTTACAAGACTAACCACCACCATCAAGAAAGTGGAAGGCCCTCGATTTGACTTCATCAATTCAGATATGCTGAAACTTGTCACTAAATCATGGAGGCATTATCTCAAGCAACTGCAACGCCCTTCTTCTTCTTCCCCATGTCAATGTTTGAGTTTCATGAGTTGACTTTGGTGTGCTTCAACATTAGTTTATCACATCAGGAGTATGGGTTGGATGCAGCGATGAGATGCCGCAGAAACTCTCCAGCATAAAAGCGTTACAATTTAAGAGGTTGCTTTTGATTATGGTAGGTTTTCAATCTACTCAATTTAGAAAGATTGAGTTTAAGATTAGGTGATTACTGTACAACCCCGTATTTGGCAAGTGGGTCCCTCAGATGGGGTCGGGACCCAGAATGGCCATTCAGGTTATTTTGGGCTAGGCGAGCCAAGTGGGCGAGTGGTTGGGTCTCGCCTTGACACGCGTGTGGCATGAGCTGAAGACTAGCAGGGGGCGAGTGGGGTGTTCTGACCAACACTCGCCCCGGAGTCAAGATGGGTGGCGAATGCGAGTCTCCTCGAGCACTCGCCGCCTCAGGGGAGAGTTCAGCTCGCCCAGCAGTTTTCCTCTAGGAGAAGCCCAACTAGGCATGCTAATAGCCTCTCCAAACAGCGAAATTTCAATGTTGGCAGACCACTTTGGGCTGCATATAGTATAATCAAAAGACGGGATTCCTCTATGTGCAGGCCAGACTTGAAAAATTATAAATAGACCCCAATGGCACCTTTGGAGGGAATCCGATTCTTTGGCTTTTTCCTCCTCTGGTTAACTTTGGTTGGCTTCCAGAGCCCTCCAAGATGCCCGGCTCAGCATTGGCTAGGGAGGGGAAGCTCTCTTAGATCTTCCGGGTGTGTGGTAGGACCTCCACGCTGCAGCTCAGGGTCAAATCCTAATTCTAAGTCACCGGTCAGGCGCTCTTACTCGGGAGAAGTAGGTGCACACTACCCCCTTTGGGTCTGAACTCCTCTTGGGACCAGGTTTTGATTCCAACAATTACGGACTTTTTTATGTTCATGTTAATCAAATCAATTTTTTACTTGTGTGAAGAATAAGATATATTGCTTCATCCATTATGTTTGATGATTCGAAGTGTGCATCCTGCTATGGCTATATAGCAGACTCATGTGTAACACTGTGATTTGAATATATCTTAATCTGAATGTGTTTTTTTGTGTTCTCAAAATCAAAATAGTAAGGAGTAAGATTCATCTCCATGTCCATAGTTTTAGATTCTAAGCTTGTGTCTCTGCATGGTTGTGTGAAGAGTTCAAGTGTGACAATACGATTACAAGGAATAAATCAGCTTGTTAAGGCATGTAAGGGTTTTTTTTTATCCCCACATCGGACAAGTGAAACATATGTTGGTGTAGAAATATGTGGTGGTTGTCTCGCACATATAGGGTTTAGCAAAAAATGTAAAAAGTGCAACAAAAAAAATGTTTCATATGGTTTGCTAACAACATAATGAATTATGAATAGTTGGGAATTCATGGTTTGCTAGTAGGCAAACAGGATTTGCTAGTAACAACATCCTTACAATATGTTAGAAAAAGTAATGATTAATCATCATGAGTAAACTGCGCATATTTGGGCACAAAGGAGGGGATTCCAACAAGGATAAAAAAACAGAAAATAGTTGTCTAAAGGAAAAGCAGATATAAAAAGCATTGAAATGAGCAAAAAAATATAGGACCTACAGATATACAAATACATCAATCATGAAAAACTACCTCCTCATCTTGTCCAGGCTGATGCATACCCAAGAAGAACCTTCCTTGCCGAGCAAAACTAGTGAGAAGGGATAAGTTTGTCTGAGTTGCATCACGATCCTTCAAATGCTCTAAGCCCGTAAGATCTTTTATAATGTTAACAAAAATGCTAGCATCCTCCACGACTCCAACAAAAAACAGCTCTATAAGAAGTTTCAAAGTGCTCCGCTTTTTCATTGCTTTCAGGCTTTTATCAATATCAAAATCATCTCCACACTTTCCAGGGGAAAAAACTTTCAGGAGACCCTGAATCAAGCAAGGGGAAAAATCCTTATATCTTTGATGAAGCAACGAGCATGCCTACACAAAAGGTAATAGAAAAACAAGTTAGTAAATTTGTTTCACATCCTCGTTGGCATATATCATGGTAATCACCAGTAGCCCGATCTGAACTACTAAGGATCAGTATTATGAATCCTCATTTTCCATTCATTCAGGAAGTGTTAAATAAGATGCAAAGTTTATTCTTCTTATATCATGCTAAAGAAATTCTATCAGGTTACGAAATACTTGAAACATAAAGAGATACTAAAGCTTGACATGAAATTCCAAGATCCAGTTTGAAATAAAAAGAGATACTAAAGCTTGACTTCACAAAACAAACTAAAATTATTTAACATGAAATTAGAAGTTCCAAAATTTGAAATAAAAGACACCAGGAAGAATTATATAATACTAAAATTTGTCGCATTTAAAAAATATTTTATTTTCCATAAGTTCGGCTGCTTTAGTTCTAGAACATAATGGTGTAAACTACTCAAGACATAAACTTATATTACTGAGGTCAAAATAATCAATGGCATAACATGCTACTGCTCAGGTAATCAACAAATGTGTTAACTACTTCTGATAACCTTTTAAATTTGACAATACTTTATCAATTCATTCGTATAGTCTAAAGCACTGTGCTGATAAAGCTACGGAGAAAAGGAAAAAGAAGTCAATAATCTCACGGTCACATAGCATAGAAAAATTCAAGAAAAAAATAAGACCTATAGCAATAGTACAATTCTAAACTCAGTTATATATAAGAGATTGACACTATGTTCTTCCCCTGATAAAGAAAACTTACGGACAGAATTTATAATAAAAACTTATCTGACCTAAGTATCCATGCAACTTCATAAATAATGACATAAATATCAAATTAGTGCCCAGTAAAATTACATATAATAGATATAATGTTTATTCTACTCCATAAATTTGTAATATCCTAAAAATTTGCCCTTTTAACTTTTAGTTGCATCATAAGTGACGGCGCGCAACGCCGACACAAGTGTATTCTCATAGGAGACGGTGATCTGTTATCCAATCGGACGATCTGAGTCCGTGGTTGCGTTCGGATGGTCGATCCGAGTCGATTTCATATATTACTTTTTATGTTTTGAGTTGTATTTGACGCCCGATCGGCCAGGACATTATGAGCCGTCCGATTCGGGTGTTTAATTTGGTTATAGGGTTATAAATAGTGCAGGATGCGGTTCAAGGTGGGTATCGAAGGTTCAGTTGCGCTTTTGCCAATCGTCGGTCTCCATACCTCTTCCCATGCGAGGTTGGAAGAGTATCGTGCTTCCGTTCTTGGTGAGACTCCAAGGTGACTTCTCTCTCCTCCACTGTCGAACCACCATAAGACATCCTCCCTCCCCGAGTCCTCCCTTAGCCTCTTCAGCAACCCTCGCCACTATTCCATCTTCATCCGTCAGCCCGCTGCCCCCCCCCCCAACAGTCCGGATATCTTGCTGCCTTTTTCACCCTCTTAATTCCTTTCATCACACAGCCCCCCCCCCCATCCCAGCGGTTACAGAACAGTCGCCTACCAGCGAGCCTTACCCCGTCCCTCCCTCTGGAGCCAAAGCCCCTTCACCCCCCCCCCAACCCCACAGCCGCTCCCCTCAGCCATCTCTCTATGCCGCCATCCCCTCTCCCTCACTGCGGGCCTTTACTAAAGCCACCCTCCCTTCAACCAGCCCCCACAAGCACACCTGACACCCCCCACCAGTCCAGATCCCTAGACCAACGCCCTCCACTCCCGATAGCAACCTCTGAAGCCCGCAATTAACTTTTTTGTTCGTAGCCTGCACGTGTAAGTTGTATTTTGTGTTTTCATTTTCTATTGCTGTTTATTTTGGCACTCTATCTGTAGTAGATGTTTACTTTATATGTTACTAGTATCTGTAATTGTATGATTTGCAGGGTTTATTCCGCGCATGCTTAAAATAACTACGCCTCTGTCATTTGAATAATTGATACTTGTTTTCTCTTAATTATTGTTTGTGACTATTTGCGCCTCTGTTTATTTTTTTTAAAATTGATTACAGTTGTAATTTTTGAGTGGACCACTTTTTGCATTGGCTTACACTTCATCACATATAGAATTGCATTTAGTGAGTCCACCCTGAGTCATCCTACCATTACATCAAATTGGTATTAGAGCCCTAGGTTAGAGTCACTTGCATGTTACATAGTGGTAGGCATTATCGTCAGTTCATATCAAATCACAATCACATCGAAGATAGGACCGCCAGTTCACAGTCGGACATGACGTCCGCTGAGTTTCAAAGACTTGTTCTCGATCGATTTAATCGGATGGGAACCAAATTTGAAACCCTTAAGGGCGATATCGCTAGGGCTAGCACAAGGGTTGATCAGTTAGAGACCCCTAGAGGTCGAGCGACTCCCCCCCCCTGACGAGGAGCCTCTCGAGGATCCCCGAGATGCTACACCTCCTCCTGAGAGACGTGGTAGAGACATCCCTCGCGAGACACCCCCCCCCCCTCCTCCTACGAGAGAGAATTTTCATCGTGGTTACGAGCATCGACAAGACCCGGGGAGGAATCACCGTCCTCCCGATGTGCCACGTCCACCACACCCACCTGGTCGTAGAGATCGAGCCCCACCCGCACGATATGACTATGACTATGATGATCAGTATGGTGTCCATCGTGAGATACGTTGCGGGCCACAGAATGACTCCAGAGGAGGATTATATCACCCGGCGTATCTGCATTGACGCAACCTCCTTCAATGGTCACCTGGACCTGAAGGCATCTAGTGATTGGCTTATGGACATGGATCACTATTTTGACAGGTTGAGATGAGTGACGAGAGGCGTGTACGATTTGCCAAAATGAAATTGATCAGCCAAGCAAAAATTTATTGGTCAAGTTTGGAGAGATCGCTTGAGCAGGGAGGCTATTACCTCATCACTTGATGGGACGAGATAAAGCATCGCTTGAAAGATAAATACCTCACAGCTTCATATCATGACCAGTTCTTAGATCAGCTTTATGCACTGCATCAGGGGACTCTCTCCATTGCAGATTACATGTCACGATTTGATGAGCTAGTAGTCCGTAGTGATATTCTGGAAGAGCTCATCGCCACTGCATCTTGTTTCTAGAATGTACTTAGGGTCGACATCTGAAGGGAACTGATTCCCCGTAGGATTGAGACGATTGAACAGGTTTTTCAGCTCGCACTGCGGTATGAGCATTATTTGCGCATTGCTGGCCCGAGGCAGGTCACCTCTTGACCTGATGTCACCCCAGCTAGGAGACCCCCTCCTGCCACGACCAATGTCACCCCTCATGCTCCCGCAGATGTGACGGAGAAAGCTATTATATCTGGAGTCCCAAAAACTAGGGGCGTCCAATGTTATCAATGTTCTGGTAGATGGCACTTCACAGCGCAATACCCGACTAGGAATTTACTGATTGAGGAGTTGGGTGAGCCCGGCACTGAGGCTGAGGACATCGCCATCGAGGAGATTACATCCGCCGTAGAGGATGGATGGGGGAGAGATCTCTAGAGTTAGGAGTCCTCCGTCGCGTCCTCCACACCCCACGTACTGAGGAGGATTGACGCCACTCCACTATCTTTTTCACATATTTCCCGAGTACAGGAGTCCCCTGCAAGCTCGTCATTGATAGTGGTAGTTGCGTAAATATAATTGCCAAGAAAGGGATAGAGAGGACGCAGCCCACTGCCGAACCACATCTGCATCCTTATCATGTCCTATGGGTGGACAAGTCTACCATCCAGGTTACATAGAGATGTCTAGTGTCGATTCGCTTAACGACCACTGAGAATCAGGTTTAGTGTGATGTTATTCTCATGGACGTCGCACACGTTCTTCTCGGGCAACCTTGGTTATATGATTGTGATGCTACGTGTTATGGTTGGTCCAACACGTGTGTATTCTTCGACAAAGTTCAAAAGATTACCCTTACCTTGACCCAGCCCTGGGATCCTCCCAAGGGCAAAGTTGAGTCATCATCCGTTAGTGTGGGATCATCGAGACTTATCCATGTTTTGAGGAAGTGCAACTTCCTGAGAGAAAGTTTAAAGGCAAGGGTTATGTTTATTGTGGTCACCACGATGACGTCCAAGGCTCCTAGCGAGACTAAGATTATTGATTCAGACGTTCGTAAGTTGTTGGATGATTACATAGATATTACGCCTGAGGAGCTCCCTGACGAGCTCCCTCCGTTGAGGGACATCTAGCATGTGATCGATTTGATCCCAAGGGTATCTTTGCGCAATCTCCCACATTATCGCCTAAATCCGACCGAGCATGTCGAGCTAAAACGGAAAGTTGATGATCTTTTGCGGAAGAAGTTTAACGAGAGAGCATGGGTCCTTGTGCTATACCGGCCCTTCTTACTCTGAAGGACGCGAGCTGGCGCATGTGCATTGATAGTCGTGCCATAAATAAGATCGCGGTGAAATATCATTTTTTGATTCCCCGCTTCGATGGCCTCCTTGAATTGATGGTTGATGCCCAGATCTTTTTGAAAATCGACCTTCGTAGTGGGTACCATCAGATTAGAGTTAGAGAGGCGGATGAGTGGAAGACGGCCTTCAAGAAGAAGGATGGCTTGTATGAGAGGCTAGTCATGTCATTCGGACTATCAAACGCACACATTACATTCATGAGGGTGATGACACAGGTACTGCGGCTCTACATGGGCAAATTACTGGCAGCGTATTTTGATGATATATTGATATACAGACAAGGCCGCACTGAGCACTTGCGCCATATTCATGTGGTGTTCAAGCTCCTACGGAAGGAGCATCTTTACAACAACTTGAAAAGTGCTCGTTCCTGTCCACGTCCGTTCACTTCTTAGATTATATAGTTTCTGCGTTTGGTATATCAATTGATCCTGACAATGTCAAGTCGATTCGTGAGTGGCCCATCCCGACTAACATTCATGAGGCTCGTAGCTTTCATGAACTTGTCACCTTCTATAGGAGATTTTTCTGTGACTTCATCTCGATTATGGCCCCCATTACGAGCTGCCTCTGGAAGGGTGATTTCTTTTGGACGAAGGCCGCCACTCGAGCCTTCGAGGAGATTAAGGAAAGACTATCTACAGCTCTTGTTCTATGCTTACCTGATTTCTCCAAGACCTTCGAAGTGGTCTGTGATGCGTCAGGAGTTGGCATCGGCGCGGTACTTAGTCAGGAAGGTCATCCAGTTGCCTACTTCCACGAGAAGCTGAATGATGCCCAACATAAGTATTAGAATTATGATCGGGAGTTCTATGTCATTATACGGGCACTGCACTACTGGTGTCATTATCGTCTACACAATGAGTTTGTTTTGTACTCTAACAATCAGGCACTGTGGTACCTCAACTCACAGAAGAAATTGGGTCGTTGTCATGCGAAATGGGTGGAGTATATGCAAGGGTTTCATTATGCTCTCAAACACTGGGAAGGTGTTGAGAACAAACCGGTTGACGCCTTTAGTCGCCGAGTCAACATTCTCCACACCATGAGCACTCAAGTAGTGGGTTTTGAGCGACTAGCTTACAATTATCCAGAGTGCCCAAATTTTGGGGACATTAACTCCGCACTATCAGGGACCCTCCCGACCTTAGTGAGGGTTATACGATTTCAGAAGGGTACTTATTCATGGGCCTGCGCCTCTGCATTCCTTAGTCGTCCCTCCGAGATTTTCTTATATGGGAGCTACAAGCAGGCGGCGCAGCGGGGCACTTCGGGAGAGGCAAGATGATTGTGTTAGTCGAGGATCACTTCTTCTGGCCTGGCCTGAAGGACGTTACTAGGGTTGTCAGGCATTGTCAAGTATGTTACACCGCGAAAGGATCCCGTCAACCCACTGGATTATACACACCCCTACCCGTTCCCCAGAGGCCCTGGACTGATATTAGTATGGACTTTATACTCGGGCTCCCTCGCACTTTGAGAAAGCTTGATTCGATCTATGTTGTGGTGGACCATTTTTCTAAAATGGCTCTTTTTATCCCGTGTCAAAAGATCGCTAACGCCTCTCACATGGCTGTACATTTTGTTAGAGGGGTATTTAAGTATCATGGATTACCCACTTCCATAGTCTCTGACTGCGGCATTTGCTTCATGAGCTATTTTTGGAAGATGTTATGGAAGAAGACTGGGACAACCCTGAAATTCACCTTCGTCTACCACTCACAGACGGATGGCCAAACTAAGGTTGTCAACCGTAGTCTCGGGACACTACTACGTTTTCTTGTTGGGGATAGTCCGTCCACATGGGATTATGTTCACCCTATGGCCGAATTTATAATATAATAGTTCCATCAATATGACCACAAGTTTGAGTCCACTCCATATCATGTTAGGGTATGAGCCAAGGAAACCTATTGACTTGATGGATATTCCTTTCGAGTCTAGACCAATTGAGTCAGCAGAGTCTTTAATCCAATATGTGCATGCACTTCATGAGTCGGTCCGTAAAAAAATTGCATCTAGTAATGATTATTATAAAGATCGAGCAGACCAGCACCAGCAAGAACAAATCTTTAAGGCAGGAGACTAAGTGTTGATTTGCATTCGACCTGAGAGGGTCCCATAAGGATCAGGCAAAGAAATTAAGCACTCGCTGAATGGGCCTCTATACAGTCGTGCGGTGGATTGGTACGAACGCATATAAAATTGGCATCCCTCATGGTATGGGCATCAGTCGAGTATTCAATGTAGAGGATCTGACTCTTTACTACGAGGAGCGCGTGTATGTGGACCCTGTCTCCACACCCATACCTGAGCCTTCACTTCATATTTCCCCTACCAGTCCCTCCCTGTTGCCACCTGAGGAGTCACTCTATGAGGATCACATTGCACCATCGACGGTTCCACCGATCTAGCAGTCAGACGGAGATGCATTACAGTCAGAGCCATTTACTTATACAGACGACAATACGACATACTTCAGATCATCGATCACGACTTCTACATCGCGGGCGGGCAAGATATTGTGTGTTATCTTGTCTGTTGGAGCGATCGGACTCTACACAATGCTACTTGGATTTCTTCAGGGGAGCTCGAGAGACTCGCCCCGCCGCTACATAACGAGTACGACAAACTTCACTCACCGGAGATGAGTGCTTTCAAGCCGGGGGGAGTTGATATCGCGCAAGGCCCGACACATGTGTATTCCAGCAGGAGACGGTGATCCGCAACCCATTCGGATGATCCGAGTCCGTGGTTGCGTCTGGATGGTTGATCCGAGTCGATTTCATATATTACTTTGTATATTTTGAGTTGTATTTGACTCCTGATCGGCCTAAACATCATGATTCGTCCAATTAGGTTCTTAAGTTGATTTTAGGGTTATAAATAGTGCAAGTAGCAGTTCAAGGTGGGTATCGAAGGTTCAGTTGCTCTTTTGGCAACCGTCGGTCTCCACGCATCTTCCCGTGCGACGCTAGAAGAGTATCGTGCTTCCATCCTTGGTACAACTCCAAGGTGACTTCCCCCTCCTCCACCGCCGGACCACCGTAAGACCACCTCCTCCCTCCATGTATCAAACACAATTAGGATGGATAAAGCTCAAAAGGGGTTCTTAGCTTGAGTTATGTGATGTAGAAAAACAGACTTTGTGTATCCTAATGCATTTATTGTACACTTATTTTAAAAAAAATTCATCTATTTATTTTAGAATTTTGTAGTCTAATCAACTTCTCATGTTGATTGGGTTTCATCGGATTGGAACAGTGGACCAATCTCCCTAGATGCATGATTTTCCAAACTAGGAGCTACAGAAAATATTAATAAGATAAGGCAAGCTCTTGGGAGATTGGTCAAGCTTTCCTCTAAAGCTTACTAATACTCCCTCCTAATAATCAATAACTGCGAAGTAGTGCGAACTACCCATAACTGTTGCAACCCCTCTCCCAAAACCACCATAATTACCTATTAACTACTTCATAGCCACCTCAACTTTCACTACCTCCATTCATTAACACTATTACCTACTCAGAAAAATAACCACCCTATCCCTCCATAAACTCCATTAAAGATGCATCCTAACTGCTGTCCTTGGGTAGTTTAACTGCCTCCAGCCCAACCAAATCCTCCAATTCCCCATCCAGACGTCGCTCCCTGTCCAACACCCATCCAACCAGTCAACCGGAGGCCAGTTCTTGTGTTTCCTCTGCTTTCCAGCCCACATTACCCCTCAAAATCCTGTTTGTGGCTTTCAATCTGCTATTTCTTGACACCCAAAGACTCCAAGAACTCCGCCTCCCCTTCAAGATATCTGGACGACCTCTGCCTAATCCCAAAATTGCTGCTTGACACTTGAAAACTTTGCGCCCCAGCTCCCAATCATCTCACACAACCCTTCCATCTCCTTCCCCACAACTCCATTGTTTCCTAATCACCACATTAGCCTCCAAACCCCCAATTATACCCCTGCCGGTGCGGCGTCGTTCGCAGGATCCGCCTCGTCCAATGAGATCGGTGCGGTGAGTATAATTGGGCATGCGTTGCTGTTTTTTTTTGTCGTCAGTCCGTTCGGGTCACTTTTCTCTTGAGAAGGAATGGCTTTAGATTTGATCTGGGGGGTTTCTTGCACAGAGAAACATTTTCTTAAACTGGATATTAATTCATGAATTGATCAGACTTCCTTAGTCAATGTTTTTGTTTTGTCTGATGCTTGTAGCCGCAAGCCGTGGGAGATTCTAAATGATTTCAAATTTTGTCACCCACAAAAAATTGTCAAAATACCTAAATGTCTCTAAGATTTAGGGATTATCGAAAAGCATTATATGGTTAAGCTTTCCTCTAAAATTAATTTTGGATTTCATAAATTGATATTTTCTTCTTCCCAATAAAAATAAGCATATTTATAATTTAATAGCTGCATGTTTTCGAGTAAAAAGTGTTATTACTCCTAAGTCCTAATGCATGCAATCAATGTCAATCACATGCTATCATGAAATAAAACATAGCATCTGCTATCATACTATATTCCTCATTCAATATGTGCTGCACATTTCAAATTGTATGGCCATAAAAAATGTGCATTAAGATGAACAAATTGAAAATTTAAGAGATCATTTTATTATTTGTTTTAGGTAGTTCAACTGTAGAAAATTCCTATCTTATTATATTTAAATTGATAAGGCATAATTAAGTTGATGCAATGATAAGAGAAATGTACTCTATGGATCTATGTTTGTTTATTTTCCTAGTTTAAATCAGAACCCCCACATATTGTATCACCGGTTCTCTAAATCATAAATAGTTTTCTTTGACTTATATTTAACAAGAACATGATGTGGTTGTTTGTTGGCGTAATGACTCAAATCATCACAAATTTAACACAAATTAAAATGAAATTAAAATAATTAAATAATATTTCAGATGAAGGGGAGCCTTGGCGCACCGGCTAAGATGTTGTCGTGTGACTTTGAGGTCACACCTTCGAGTCCTGGAAGCAACCTCTTGCAAAAATTGCAGGGTAAAGTTTGCCAACATTTCACTCTTGTGGTGGGACCCTTCCCCAAACCCTCGCTGCATGGGAATGCTTTGTGCATTGGGTTGCCCTTTTTAAAAAAATAACATCCCCAATGATGAGAAACTGAGATTAGTGCAAAATTTAAAGTTTATTTTTACATAATTGTTTTGATGACGATTTTTTATGACAATTTTTGAGATTTTTAATATGTCGATGCAAGTATTTTAGAGATTTGCTTTAATGCAAAATTAATTGAATAAATTAAAGACATGAGTTAATAAGATTAATGGCTAGATTATTTCAATTGGATAAATAAAAACCGGTAAAATGAATATAGCTGATTTTGATAAGGCTAATCCAAGCCTTTGGATTAGTTGGCTGACACTTGGAGGGCCAAGGGGCGGTTTGTTTTTGTGTGTTGGCTGGTTAAAAGAGTGAAGAACCTGGAATTCAAACACCTGGACTTTAAAATTCGATGCTTTGTATTAAAACCAACGTCAGTCCACACCGACTGACCGAATTGTTCTGCGATATATATGTATCGTGGCCTCCTCTCCCCCTCCATTCTTTCGCTTGACACCTCTCCACGCTGATTCCCGGTTGTCTCCAACTAAAGCTCGACGAGCCTCTCCCGAATTCCAACGACGGCAGTGGTCCTCTCCTTCGCATTTCTCTTCATTTCCGCGTGGGGACTGTGGGAGAGTTCAGCGCGAGACATGCGGCACTCGGCAGAGGCCGAAAACTTGTGATTTCTTCTTCTTTCCTCCACTGTAAGTCTTCTCTTCTCTCCTCTCCTCTCCTCTCTTCTGTTATGGATGGATGTTGTGAAATGATAAATGGAATTAGGGTTTATACTTTCTACTTCTACATTTTCTTTCTCCCTCCTCGTCATTTTCTTTTTAAGAAATTGGGTTCTTTACATTATAACTGGCCATTATAGATATCAGTCATTATATAAGGATGTAGAGATTAAATGTTGGCCGACTGTTAATAAATAACGTTGATATTGCTTGGTCACTGTTCAGCTGGTTTGGGGCTTTGTTAGGTACATGATGGCCGGCTGTATCTTCATGTCCTGACCTTGGATTTCTCTATATGTGGTTATTGTTTTTAAGTTGGCCGGCTATAGCTTTATATGGGTTTTAATAGCATATGGATTCCTGTTTATTAAGGAGTTATATCATGGGGTTTTTGATGGATAGTTGTTTAATCTGGTGGTGAGTAGTCATGCATATTAGAAATAAAGAGGGGTTTTAGTATTTTTGTTGAGGGCGCCGATATTTCTTCCTTTCATAATGATTCATGGACTCCTGAGATCTCTTAAATAGAGTACAAGACTTAGACAATTATCAAAATACTGTACATGAAATAAAAGACACGAAACATCATAATAACTCTAACCAATCTATCATCAACCGTTGAAATTCCGTAGTTGTTATTTCAGAGTTGGAGTTGGTAAGGTTCGGATCGTATATGGAATGACGATAAGGCCTACCACTATGTAACATGCAAGTAGCCCTAACCTGGGATCTGATGCCAATTTGGCATAGGGTAGGTTGTGTGGGGGTTTGTGCCGACGCTAGTGCAATCCTAAGTGAGTGTGCGGAATAGACGCGTACGAACCCAACCTAAATGATGCATGTATGTTTTAACTATTTCCGGAATAAAATTTTAGTAAATAAAATTATAAAAGTAAAGCAACTTGCCACAATGTGAACTTCAATTTTTCGGTGCGTAAACAAGATCATGCCCGCTTTCACTAAGAGTGCTTTCAGCTACAATTTCACAAATAGTAACTGTGAAGAAATAGGAAAATAAAACGATAGCACAACAAGTTTCCATACACAAGCAAATTAAAACATGTTCATCCAATATTCAATATAAAGAAAGTAATGCAATACGATAATACTCACAAACACAAGGCGAAATGGTGCAAAAAGTTAAAGTCGGTTGTTGTAGAAGTGAAGTTGTTGTTGTATACGGTTGGAAGTGAGGTTTGGTTGTTGAGGAAGTAAGGTTTGACTGCAAGAACATGACAGGAATGGCTCCAATCAATTGTAGAGGAAGAAGGGTTGTCGGGTACAAGGGGCACGCCAGTGGAGGTGATTGTCGTAGAGGAGAAGAAAACCAAACAAGCTTGCGGTTCTGGGATTAGTTGCAGGGTTGTTGAAACCGGATGGGAAAATTCGTGGTTTTGTTGGAACGGAAGGGGAAAGTATAGTTGAGTCGGGACTATGAAGAAATAAGGGGCTGGATATATGGGAAGAAGGGTGGAGAAGCTTTGGTTTGGAAGGGAGCTGGTCGGTTGAGAGGAGGGAGGGGGCTTGTTGTTTGCAGGTAGAGTGGAGGTCGGAGGCTTCCAGAAAAGGAGAAATCGGCGATGGTGTTGGGTGAAGAATGTGAGGCTCTGGGCGTGGGTGGTGGCTGCCCTCGAAAGGAGGGGGCGCAGCTATCGTTGTTCTCGACAAAGGAAACGACGGGAGTCACGAGCGTGGCGAGGGAGAAAGAGTCGAGCTGGAGTGGGGATCATGAGAGGCGGAAAAGTGAAGGCTGAACAGTTAAGGCAGCAGGATTGAGATTCGTGGGGGGAATTAGAGGCTTACGGGAATTAAAAGAAAATTAGAAAAATACTGAGTGGCACCCCGGAGTCTCGCGGCATCGCACAGCGAAAAGATTGTCGGTTCGGGAATCTCTCACAAAATCAACAATGCCCCAAACTGAAATTCTCTGCACCTAATTATAACAATAGATCTGGTTGGGCACCCAGCGTGAATGCTATGATCGGATGTTACGCCCGACGTCTTAATAATGCCAAAAAAAGTCCAAAAATAAAATAAAATACATAGAAATAGACTAATAGTAAAATGACGCTCCGAAACACGCTCACGATCTCAGAATGCCAATCTGATCAATGTATCCGCAAATGAGAGTCTCGCCGAGTGGTGTCCCGATCTCCTCTGCTGATGACGATCATGTGGATGATCCCCATCACTTGATGGTGATGATGTTATTCTGGTGGAACTGAGTGTGTTTGGGGCATGCTCACGCTACATAGTCAACATTGAAATCAAGTTGCGTGCATAACTCATCCACAGATGTTGATTGACTATTATGAAATTCCAGTAAAGATTATTTGTTACCTTCCACTTCCTCGTGTCGATATTAGTTAAGAGTATTATTCTCCGCCATGAAAGATGGAAAAGTCGGCCCAACGACGACTCTGATACCACTGATGCGTATGTAACAATTTTATATTTGCAATTTGCAATGAAGAAATCTGTTACGGATCCTCCGTCAGTTATCTCCTATTATGTTATGGTTATTATTTATATGTAGAGTCGAGTCATGCGGCATTTAAGTGGCTTCAATATTTGTTTTATGTTTATATTATTTACTATTATGTCATCGGCGCCTATATATATAGGGCCCTTAGGGTCATGTAATGGGTTGCAACAAATTTAGTAAGCTTCTCTTTCTCTCCCTCTCTTAAGCTCTTCTCTTCTTCCTCCACCCACTAGGGTTTTCATCATTCTCTCACCTCCTCCGTCATTTCTAGGGTTTACACCCTTGTATCCTCCACCCGCAGCTCTCCGACAACACACCAAAAGAGGCACGTAACATATCGGTATCAGTCATCCTTTCTCGACTTGACGCTTCCGCCGCTCTACGCCTCCGCCGCTCGGCTGGCCCCTAGTTTTCAGTCACCGCTTCTTCACCGAATCCAGCAGTCACTGCTTCCCTCCAACCCCCACGACGCTTCTTCCCTCCAACCCCCGCGCCGCTTCCTTCCCTATGATCCACGTCTCTGCACCCCCCAACACTGCTCTGCTTCCAGGTTTCTGCAAGCCCGCTGTTTCAGAGGCTCTGACTTCGCCACCGTCGGTCGCAGCTGTCGCTGCACCCGCTATTTCCGCAACCCAGAGCCGCAGCAAAGTCTCCAGCGGGATCGTCTCCATCCTGCGCAGGCTTTCTCTCACTCCTCGCCGCCCAGAACCGAAGTATCACTGCTTCGGCGAACAGTCGTTGCTCCGCCTCCTCCAGTCTCTGGATATTTCCCTCAAGTTGCACACGCCAACTTCCAATCTCCATCGAGCCAGCCAGGCAGATCTCCATTTTTGCTACTTTTCCCTCGCGCCTCCTTCCGCCAACTGCCCCTGTTTTTATTTTTTTAAACCTTGTACTGCCTTAGATTTATCTGCTTTCTACATTATTAGTCATATCCTTGGTTATTTTATTTGTTATTAAATCATATTCTAGCTTATGGACAACCCACCTCTCCCATCAACACTTTATTTACATCACATCACACGCCGACTTCCCTGAGTTCCCTCCACTTTATTTAATTTTTCCCTGATCCTCATATCCCATCCGCCTCTCTATCCATTTCGTTTATTTTTTTAACCTCCTGCTTTCCAACCATTGGGCAGCACACCTCCTATACTCATAACACCACGCTTCTGTTTATTTTTTTATTTTTCTAATCCTCTAGAGCCCACCGCCACCACTCCATCTCTACCTCTTTATTATTATTATTTTTACTTTTTTCCAACCGCCCCTCTCCTTCCTACTCACTATTTAATTAACTTCTTTGGCTTCTTAATCTAATAATGGTTTTAATTAATTCTTACCTAGAATTAATTGCGAGATTAATTAATTAAGATGAACGCCCCTCTCACCCCCACACGACCTCGTCGCACAAATACTCACTCGGCTTGATAGTTTTGACGCGTGAGTTGATCGCATGCCCCAACCTTCGCTTGCTGAATGACGCGGCTCGCCACACCCCGTGGGCGGCTATTCCAGCACTCTACCTCCCTCGTCTGCCCCGCCACCGACTCGCCCTGTGCAGTCACCGCATCAACCAATGTCGTCGCCGTCGCCGGCATCGCCTCCATCGCCACCGATCGCCTCGTGCAATCATCATCATCGCCGTCGCGACAGCCGCCGTCGCCGCCATCACCGGCCGCTGATGTACCACCTCTCTCCACGGTGGTCGTCCTTCCACCGTTTCTGCCACCTCTCCGGTCACCCGCTCCGCCTCCTTCGGCCATCTCGTTGCCTACTCTACCGGCTCTTACTTTGTCGGCC
The DNA here is from genome assembly GCA_039513925.1 of Platanthera zijinensis. Taxonomy (NCBI): domain Eukaryota; kingdom Viridiplantae; phylum Streptophyta; class Magnoliopsida; order Asparagales; family Orchidaceae; genus Platanthera; species Platanthera zijinensis. The sequence goes on along the minus strand of CM077081.1, from coordinate 238,481,149 downwards.
CCTGCCTTGCCGTCTCCTCTCCCGGCTCTTATTCAGCTGGCCCCTTCCATGCCGCTTCCACCGACCACATCACCGCCTCTTCTGTCGGCCCGTGCTCCGGTGATCCCGACGGATCCATTCCTGTTGCAGCCCGTAGCTTCTCCGACCTATGTATTGTTGTTGCTCAACACCACTCCACCGACTTTACGGAAGTCATTACCTCCGTCGTCCGTCTTTTCGACGGTGCCACCGCTACTCACCGACACTGTCGCCGCCGCAACACCCGATCAAATATTGTTCTGGCAGGATATCAAGCTGCCAGAGGAGCCGACCATCCACGTGAAGTTCGAGCTTGCGGGCAAGCTCGATGTCAAGGACGAATAGAGTGTTACGGATCCCTGTCAGTTATCTCATATTATGCTATGATTATTATTTATATGTTGAGTGGAGGCGTTGTATCGAGTCATTAGCATATAAGTGTTTTCAATATTTGCTTTTTGTTTGTGTTATTTACTATTATGTCATCGACGCCTACATATATAGGGCTCTTAGGGTCATGTAATGGGTATGCAAGAAATTTAGTAAGTTCTCTTTCTCTCCCTTCTTGGGTCTTCTCTCTCCCTCTCCTAAGCTCTTCTCTCCTTCCTCCACCCTATAGGATTTTCATCTTTCTCTCACCTCCTCCGTCATTTCTAGGATTAACACTCTTGTATCATCCACCCATCGCTCTCTGACAACCCACCAAAAAAGGCAAGTAAAAAAATCCTCTAAATCCTACGCGTGAACGAGAATCTCAAAGTATCTTCACGATAGAAGAGAACCGAAGAAAATAGAGTTAGAGAAGAAGTTAACCAACAAAACAAAGGATGATTTCATAGCACACAATAGGGCAATGTACAAGTCCGTGGTTTACAATGGTTAAGAAAAATATTACAACTGATATTACAGCACTTACAATATAACGGCAATTGCCTTTACTTCTCAAATATAACTTAAAAGACATGTAAAAGCCTCCTTTACATAAATTCACCTTCACCTAATTGTAATACCCCCTTCACACGGCATTAAATCTAATATCCTAATTTAAATATTGCAAAATAAACATGATGCATCCTTCATCGCATCGTAGTTCTTACCCATATATTTATTTTTATTTTTTTATTTCATTTCATATACCAATTTTCATTTCATGTACTCGTTCTCATTTCATGTACTTGTTTTGGCTCGACGGTTTGACCGGTCGATGAGACCCTGAATAAATAGGTCCGCTAATTTAGGTAGTAAGGGCGGAAAAGGCAAGCTTTAATTTATTTAAGGACGTGTAAATTCAAACCCAAGAAAATCAAGTCAAAGAACTTATTATGAGATATTTGAATCAAAAACAATAAGAACTTATAAATCAGTTTGGGAAAATGATATTTGGAAATACTATTTTGAAAAATGTCCAAAACTGCTTCACATTGAAACCTACTATTTGGAAATAAATATTTTGGGAAAAATATTAAAGGATTGCTGTGAATAAATTTTTGGAAACTTATCTCTTGGAAAGAAACAAATTTGGGAGCTGTCGTGAAGAAGTTTTTGGAAACAAGCTTATAATGAAAGTATTTTGAAGCTAGAATATTGGAAATTATTAGAGGATTGCTCAAGCTTTTGAAAACCGGACCGGACCGGCCAGTCGGACCGGTCGAACCGCCAACCGGTAACCTACCCGGTCCGGTCCAGGTTCCAAAACCGGCTTACCCACGGACCGCCCGAAAACCGGGGAACCGAGCGGGTCGACCGGAAACCCGGGAACCGTGACCGGTTCCCCGTAACCGGGCGGGTCCAATAAGAAGTTGGGATTTTAAAATTCGCGTTAAAATGCTGATGCTGGGATTCGAACCTACATCAATGAATATAATTCCAAAGCCCTACTCCACTAAGCCAACTTGTCTTTGTTGAAAATCACGGAAAAATATTATATATATAATATATCTAGTTATATTTATTAGTAAATAACATTAAACATTTTAATTAAAAGCTAATATTCATCTTTATTAATATAATACCCTTAGTCATTTTTATTAGCTCATATACATTGTCGACTATGTATTAAATTTAATTTTAATTTTAATTATTTTTAATTTTTATGTTTATGAAAGAATGTTTAGTTTTTTTTCCATATTTCATTTATTTATATTAAATCATCTTAACAAAATTATATTTTATTACTTATTTGTAATTATATATATCATTCAAATTGGATTTAAAAACATACGTAAGTTGTGATATATTATTTTTATTTGTACAAAAATATAATGATGAGAAATAACAAATATATATGCAAATATTTATTATAATGTTAATTTTTTGTTCCAGTTCCAACCAAGTTCAAGAAGACTTTTTCTACTATTGTTATATATAATTATATATATTATTTATTTATTTAAAAATAACGGTTCGACCATGGTTAAACCGGTTGGACCGGTTCAACCTTGAACCTTTCCCTTCGCCGGATCGATCATCGGTCCAATTTTCAAAACGTTGGGATTGCTCTCTATTAAAGCACCCAGCCATGAAGAAGACAACAACCCGGGTAAACTACAAAGGAGGAAATAAAATTTTCTCCTCTCTGTAATACCGGCAACGGCCTCATATCCCGCCTCCCAGTTATTTTCGGCCAGAGCCGTGCCCGATTTTCCTGCCCCGATGACGTCCAGACGGCCCGCGATCTCCCTACCCGCGTGTTTGGAGCCATCCGACGCCGACCCCCTGCTAGGTCGTCGTCGACCTCACCAAAGACTCCAGCGGCCACCTCAATCTTTCGCCGTCCACCGATTGATGCCGACTCCACTGTCCCCTCCAGCGATTTCTCCGAGCGCCGCCACCAGTCTCGGCTGGAATCGCGTCCTCCAGGCCGTAGTCAACACCGGACACGATTCTGACGGTCTAGGTTGCATCCAGTGCCGCCGGTTTCCCCGTCTTCTACGCCGACGTCCTCCTTCTCATTGGTTGGCGTCGACGTCAACTTAGTTATTCCGCCAATCCTTGCGGAATTTCCTGGCGATGTTTCCCCTTGTGCTCATTGTGCTTGGACAAGACTTAAATCCTGGGTAACTTCACCACCTCTTGCTTCTCATATTGGGTTAATTTTATGCGTCCGGACTAATAAATTTAAGCTTGCCTCAAACGTTCTTTTGCTTGAATTACCGTTATTTCATAAATTTTTACTTGTAATTTTGCTTGTAGAAATACACATCTCGCGGCGATTCAAATCGACAAACACGCAAAGAGTTTTCTCTCGAATAATAATTGACAGTTATCTCGAAGTTTGGACGTTAAGATGATTTCACGCACAAATTCAGTTTTGGGCACTCTCGGCCTTCAAAAAAAATCAACATAATTTTTCAATTTCCTAACCTTATTTTTATAACAAATAAAATTATTTTTGCTTAAAATTTTATTTTATTATTGAAGCTCTAATTCGAGTCTACATCAAAACACCTTAAGGACTTTAAATCTACACAAAAATACAACTCTTCATAAAAAGAACCCTAGGACCAAAAACTGAAAATTAAACCTTAGGACCATTAATGCATCTCGAATCCGTGCCAATGCCAAGGATGCCCAATGTTGCTATCATCATGCCTCGAGATAAATGCCGAAATTCGCTTATCCAAACTCCCCTCAAAAGAATATTACAATTATAAGTCCAAAGAAAGTTTCCTCCATGGACGTTGAGTATTAGGGCATATATATATGGTACTCAAACTGGGTAGTCAAAGCAGTTCATTATAATCCATGACCTGAATTCCCTTTTTTTCAAAAATAAAAGAGCAACATGGAACAAAGTGGGTCATTATCAGCATCGGCCTTATACCAGCACAAGGAGTTATTACCTAGTCTATTTTTCAACCACATCTTTAATAAAAGCTACAGTGTTTCACCATCTCTCTATTATAATAGATTACCATCATCGTCTCAATAATTACTTTAGCAATGCAGAAATAAAATGAATCCAACAAATGAGCCAGATTGTGAAGACAATGAGACTGGAAATATCAAAGGTTTGATGGGATATCAAACAGGAAAAAATAGAGGTAAAAAACAGAAATAATTTGCAAACCTAGGTAGATGGATTTATTTTGTACTCTCATAACAAATTTAACGAGACAATATAAAATAAAATAGATAGAGTTTAAACCTGGACAGTGGCTTGTATATCTGAAGTTTTAAGCTTCGCATCACAAATAGCTGCCACAGCTTCACTAACAAATTTACTCAGGTTCACACTCCGCAACTCCTCCATTAATCCCTCCCGTTGCTCATCATTTATTTGTTTCAGTTTCTTGATCACTGCAGTATTGCGCCTGATACTAGAGTCTAGTGTCCTAAGAAACCCAGAATCTGAAGGAAAAGTATTATATCAAGAAATCGCATAATAAGAGATTACATCAAGGAGAGAAACAATGTAGAGCTTATATCAAGGATAACTAATATATAAGCATATAGTTATTTGTCATTTGTGAACACCACAGAAATATTATGGACCTGATATGGTCTCCCGACCTAGATCTGGTGATAGGACCCGAGGAAGAGGAATCCCTCCAAGATTCGGTGGAACCCTTCTTGGACCCGGCCGGTGCAATGGTTGGAGATGGGGGTCGATCGCTGAATAGAGCCGAGAGAGGGAAAGATAGACGAGAGAGTGGGGGGGTCGGAGGAGCGTGGGAGAGGGCGAGAGAGGAGGCGTGGGAGGCCGAGCGGCGTGATCCTTGCAGCTCGCTGCTAGGGCTCAGAAAAAGAAGTCCCGTGAGGTAGAGAGAGAGAGGGTTTAGAGAGAGAGAAAAGAGGAGAATAATTCTTGCTTGCCCAAATCAAAAGGTCCACCCGGTAGATAACCGGTTCACACACAACACGCCCCCCACTTGGGCTGAGACAAGTGGGAAAAAAAATAGTTTCGCAGACTAAAATAAAAGCAACATTATAACCATTAAAACATACGCGCGACCAACTAACATATCCCGATCCACTCATGTGATCGTGGTCGGTGGTCAGCGCTGATAAGTGCGGCCCCAATGTGGATCCGGCTCGCCATGCGTCGTAACATCACCGCACTTGTCGGAAGACAGCTTGTCCTCAAGCTGGATTGGAACGACGACTAGGGGAGCAGGCTGCGGGGGTCCCACGAACAACTTTAGCTGGGAAATGTGAAAGACATCATGGATTCGGGCCTCCGGGGGTAGGCCGAAGCGATAGGCAACGTCTCCAATGCGTTTGGTGATCGGAAATGGGACAACGAACTTGGGCCCCAACTTGTTGGAGGTAGGTCGGGTAGCAAACACTTGACGGAAAGGGCGGCGCCGCACCCACACTCAATCGCCAACGGCGAGAGTGAGCTCATGATGCCCACGGTTGTATGCAATCTCCATACGTTGTTGGGCCTGCAGTAGGCGGTCGCAGGTTGCATGCAGAAACTCGCCCCAGTCTTCCAATTCCCGGTCGATGGCCGCCAAACGGGCCGAGCCACCCGTATAGGACAAGAGGCGGGGGCTTCCCGACCGTAGATGAGGCGAAACAGTGTGATCTTCAGCGCGGTGTGGTATGTCGTGGTGTAACAATATTCTATCCAAGGGAGCCAGCGTGGCAAATCCCGAGGCCGAACGTCGGTGAGTCGGTGACACACCGCAAATACATCTCCACAGTGCGGTTGACCACCTCGGTCTGACCATCGGACTGAGGGTGGTACGCCAACGAGAAAGCAAGCTTGGTATCGCTAAGGGAGAAAAGCTCCTTCCAAAAGTGACTAGTAAACACCTTACCCCGTTCCGAGACAAGAGTTCTGAGCATGCCATGTAATCGAAAGATTTCCTGGAAGAAAACTCGTGCAACATTCTCAGCAATGAGCGGTCGTACCAGGGCGATGAAATGGGCTCCCTTCGAGAATCGGTCCACTACCACCATCAAAACGGATTTCCCGCGGACGGAGGGAAGCCCTTCAATAAGTCCATGGAGAGGTCCGCCCAAATTTGCGTAGGCACCGGTAAGGGCTGAAGCAAACCCACCGATAGAAGGTGATCCGCCTTGTTTTGTTGACAAACCGCTCATTCTGCAATGAAGTTATGCACGTGCTTCCTCATTCCCTTACAAAAAAACTCCAGGCGCAGGCACTGGAGAGTCCGGTGAACCCCTTCAGGGCTAGTAGAATGGACGTATGCCAAAATTGTGGAAATGAGAAGGAAATTCATGTCCACATACGCCCGATCGCGGTAGAATATGAGGTCGTGGCGGGCTGTCCATTGGCGGTCTGTGAGGCCAGCTTCCGCACGACGAAGGAGCTCGGATAAGCTCGGTGATTGTTGGATCTTTTGGTGGAGCGAGGACAGGAGGTCCGCCGTTGGAAAGAAAATGGCAAGGAGAGAGGCCGGCGGGGAAGTGTCCCGGTGACAGAGCATCGACGGCGCGGTTGAGCACGTCGGCCCTATATTCCACCTGGAAATCGAAGTCGATGAGTTTGCTCACTCACCGTTGTTGCGGCACCGTCGAGAGCCGTTGTTCGAGCAAATATTTTAAGTTGTAATGGTCCGTCCGGATGACGAAAGAATAGTTGTTACAATAGTGGTTACAATATAACTAAGTAACCTGCAATGTAAATGTCATTAACTACATCTGCTTACATGTGAGGTTCATAAAATAGCATCTTGATACTATAGAAAATACAAGCTGTCTAACATGTCCAATACTTGGTAGAGCTAAAAAACAACGAGGAATTTTCTTTACAAAGACTAACATGCTAACCTGGTCTTTCTGGGTTCAAATTGCTCTGACGAAGAACAATCTTCATATCAATAGATCGTTTGTATTCCTCGGCGCGATAAATATTTTCCTACAGAGCATATAAAGAAACTTGAAAATTTGTAGCATATAAGATGAAAAATCACATAGATACAAAAAAGATAGTCGAAAAGGATAAAAATTAAACTGAGTTTCATATAAGTATTGTGTGTGCTTGAACACAAACTTTGAGACTTTCATGAATGCATTTGGCCATAAGGAAAAAAAATTGCACATGCTAACAATAAGAAGCAATAAAATTTATGGGGAGGAAAATAATGTGAAACCAAAGCACAATATGACGTCATAATGACTAATACTAACCCAACTATTTAGGGGCGGCTTTCTGAATCCTTACTTTCCATCTATTTGGCAATGGGGCGTTGATGTACCACATCTTTATATGTACATCATGCTTGCGTGCATCCAATTTTAAGATCGAGCAGCAGGAACTCAATTTGGGGGTTTCGTCAATCAATTAAAATTATCCACACTCGAATGTGGATAGATCATAATTGATTGATTAGATTCAAATTTATTTGTAGCTCTTCATTCTTGCCTTATATCCAGTTTGTTCCCCAAATTGATTTTTAGTACTAAATAAGCTATTTAGGCTTTTGTAATTCATCTTTGAAATTTATGGAAAATGGAGTTTCTACTTTCTCGCTCATCTGTGGACTCGGCTCGTTGTGGATTTGGGAAAACCTAAAGCTCGGTGTCTTTCCCTTAGCAGTTAGGTAACTACTTTATCAGGATAGGGCCTCCCAACAGTCTCTGCAACATAATCATGGTCAATATTCTACATATACCTCTCCACAGAATGTGGCGTCAAAGCACCGTGTTCCTTCTCCATCTTCAACAGTAACAGAGCCCTCATTTCAATGGTCTTTAGGCCATCAACAGCAACCAAGTCTCAGCTTCTTCGATACTTTTCCTTCCACAACCATGTCTTTTTTGGGAAATAGTCAAGATTTTCTTGACAATAGATCCCTTTCGCAAGAGTCTATCCTACTATTGCATTTGCAATAAAGTATTATATCTCTTAAAAATAGAATCAATGTGGTCACTGTATCATGTCTAAGTTTCAACGCACAATTATCTTTCACAAACACTAAATCAATAAAAATTTATTGAGTTCTTGCATTATTTTTTTTCTTAATTTTTGAAAAAAAAAATTTACAACAAAAAATTCACTCATACGCACCTTTTATATTCTAAAGGCGCAAACCTCTGAGTCTGGACCCTAAGGCGTGCCTTTAATAACATAGCTCCAATGGTAGAAATTATTTCTTTGCCGATAAATTATGGCTTCCACAACAAAAGATCTTCCTCTCCATAATAGCTTTCCTCTTCCTTATTCAACAACAATGTTTCTCCAACGCCTCTTCTTCCTATTAACTGCCTCAATGCTTACTCGTTCATGGACAAGAGTGCTTAGTCAACAAAAACAGTGATTCTTTCTTTTACGGATGTGGACGATAGCACGGAGCTCAAAGGGGAATCGACAGTGTGGCGCGTCTACTCCAGGCGGAAGAGGGCCACGACGAAGACACCGGCATGATTACTAATGCCCAGGCGGAGTGTTTTATCTTTGGATTAAATTATACTTCGGATTTCTGCTTATTTAAGCTTTTGCAAGGGGAGGGGTTCTAATACCACAACCCTCTTGTAGTTTGTATCTTTGGATCATTTAGAAAGAAAAGTTTTGAAGCCTAGGGTTGGCCAAGAGTTTCTCTTGGAATTTCTCTCTTCCTTTCTTAATTTTCAAGAATTAAGGCGGTGAAACCGTAAGAGGTAATATTGGTCCGACCTACCGGCCCGTCCGCTATCACCTTAGCCACCGTATTCGACCTTAGCTCATGTCCAACGCCGTACAGTTCCTCGATCTCACGGCTTTTTCCGATCTCGCATCCAGTGCTCGGGTGGCACCGCGTCCAAACCGCCTCTTCAAGATCCAGCACCACGCCCAGCCCGCCTCTTCTAGATACAACACCGCGCCAGCATAGTGTCCAGACTCCCGCCTCCTTTGTTGCATCGGCATTACTCCAACGCATCACTGTGTGCCATCGTGACTCCCGCCTCCTTCCCCGGATCGACACTCCTCTCGTGTATCAGCACCGCGTCCAACCAGCGCCTTCCAGATCCAGCGGTGTGTCTGCATCACACCCAGCCTCCTGCATCCTTCGTTGCATCGGCTCTATTGTGCTCATGGCGCCGCTGCCAAGACAACTGAGCACCTGCCCATGACGGGCACGTGCCTCGATGACGTCGAATACCACCTCGATGATCAAGACAACATCCTTGCCTCCATCCAGTCCAGCCTCCAACGCTTCGAGGCTCACAATTCCCCTTCGTACTCCACATCGTTGTCGCCCTTGGAGGAATCGTCCTCCTTCAGTGGGCAGCCGGCCAGCCCCTTGACGCCTCCTTTGCTTCCCGCACTTGTCGCGACACATGCGTCGCGCGCCCTCGAAGTTCCTCATTTCAAAGGGACCAATCCTCTTTGGTGGATTGCCAAGGCCGGACACTTCATTGACATCCAGGGCACCCCAGACACGCAAAAGTCTCCTTGATGCTCCTTGCCAAGGAGGGATCCGCCTTACACTAGGTTCGTTGGATTCGCAACTCCACCCTGTTGCTCTCGTGGACCGACCTCAAACTATCTTTGGTCAAGTTCTATGATCGTCGCTACTCCAGAAAAGTCGTCGAGAGCCTATGTGTTTTCCTCCACACGTCTTCGGTAGATCTGTACATTGACGAATTCATCGAACTCATCAACCACGTCTGTGGTCTTCCTCCCGATCACTATATGGGCATCTTCCTTCATGGTCTCTAACCCTGCATCCGCTCACGGCTCCGTACTCACCATCATCGAGATATTACTAACGCTATGGAACTCGCCCGCTTGGTGGAGGCAGATTTCTCAGTAAAGTCGGTAGATCTGACGCGTTTACAGACGACCACACCCAACTCCACAACTCGCTCCACGTACATTCCTCTTGTTCCGCCACGGCTTCTCGTGAGGGATCCTCCCCCTACGGACCTCCTTCCCTGACGTCGGTCATCCTTCCACAGTCCCCACGAACGTCGGCCCCTAACATCCTCTCAACAAAGGAGTATGATGACCAACGCAATTAGGGTTTGTGCGTCTGCTACAGGCAACCCTACTCCCTGACGCACGACAGCCTGCTCAAGGACCTGCGGGTTCTCATGTGTGATGATAGGGACGAAGTAATGGCCGCTGACTTTGATGCCCTATCCTTGATGATACCCCTCCGGTGGGCACGGCGACGGGTACCTTTCAGTGTTTGGAGCTCGCACTTTTTTCCACTGGCGACATTTTGGGGGCCCACTCCATGAAGCTGTGAGGACTTCTGCATGTGATTTTCGCGATGTTTATGATTGATAGTGGGGAAACCCAACTTCGTCTCCCACGACTTAGTGACGTGCCTGCAGTTGACCACAGAGTTTTAGGTTTACCTTGGTGATGGCCATCACTCCACTAGTAGTAGCCTTTGCCACAGCCTTTCGCTCCAGTTGGGCGATTACAGTCTCTCGCTCCAGTTGGGCGATTACAGTCTCTACTGATTTTTATGTCTTTCCTTAGGGCGTCGTGGATGTTATTCTAGGCAATACGTGGTTACAGACATTGGGCGACGTCAACTACAATTGGGTCTCCATGTAGATGACCTTCCAGTGGGCTAATCGGTCATGCACACTCCTGAGGGATGCCTCCCTTTAATGGGTCGTCGCCTCAACGTGTGCCGCCCTGCGGGCTCACTCTGTGGACTTTTGGGCCCTCTTATGTCAAATCACCTCACCGACGTATGCTGCCCAGGTGCCTCCGCAATCTTCCTGGCCGCCTCAGTTGTCTCGCCTTCTAGAGACTTACTCGTCCGTGTTCGCGGAGACCCTATGATGGTGATCGATGGCATACGCGTGTTTATTCCCGCAGTAGGCGGTGATCGGCGACCCATTTGGGCGATCCGAGTCTGTGGATGCGCTCGGATGGTCATTCCGAGTCGTTTTGATATATTACTTTATTTATTTCATGTTGTTTTTGTCACCCGATCGGCCCGAACAATATCAGTCGTTCGATCAGGGTGCCCTAGTTCTTATTTTCTCACTCCCCTATATATACATGTGTGTGTGGCTGAAATTAGGGATCAAAAGTTGCTCTCTTGCAACCGGCTGGTCACCCTCGGTGGACTCCGAGCAACGCTGCTACCGTGCGCCTCTATCCCGCCCGGTTCGAGCCTCTCCCAGTTGTGCCGCCTCCCCCCTTTCCCTTCCGCCCACTCCCAGCCCTCTCTCATGCGATCCCGCAACCCTTCCGTTGTTCACCCATCCCCTACGAACCGCCCAGCAGCCTGCCAACTCCTCCCTGTCTCATCATCCAGCCCGCCTCGAACCTCTACCGTAAGATCTCCTTTTTTTCCTAGCCCCAGACACCTTCCCCAACCTTGTCGCCGCCTCCCACATAATCCCCAGCCCTGTACAGCCATCCTACAACCTTCCCCCGTCCAGTCCCTGCAACCCGCAACCCCCCCCCTCTTTGCTACAATATTCACGCATCTGCCACTATCAATAGAAGTTTGTAGGGCCACCTGTGCTCTGAAGATACGTGTAAAATATCGAGGTGTGGCGCCAATCCTCCTCGGTACGTGGGGTGTGAAGGAGGCGGCGGATGACCCCCAACTCTAATGATCTCTCAGTGTCGTTGTCCCAACCGTCCTCAACCTCAGCAGTAATATCCTCCACTACCGCGTCATCAACCTCAGTACTCGCCTCGCCCTCATCCTCAATCAGTACTCAGTAGGTTCCTCATGGGACACTGAGCAGCAATGTGTCCGCTGCCCGAGCACCGATAACACTGGTCAAGCCCGGGTCTAGGGGCTCCCGAGACAATAGCTTTGTCCTTAGCATCTGATGGAATGCGGGGAGGGGCATCAGGTAAATGCGTAGTCCGCCTCGGACCTGTGAGGTGTAGGTAGTTCTCATACTCAAGCGCAAATTGGAACACCTGCACGACCGTCTCTATGCGGTGTGGAATGAGCTCTCTCTGTATCTCAGTCTTAAGTCCAGCTCTAAATCTAGAAGCGATAGCGATAGGCTCCTCTAGAATATCACTCCTCACTACCAACTCATTAAATCGTATCATGTAATTGGCAACGGAAGGTGATCCCTACCGCAGTGCGTAGAGTTGGTCGAGGGGCTGATCTCGATACGATGCGGGAAGGTATTGTCCTTCAATTGCTGCTTCATTTCTTCCCAACGGGTGACAAGATAGTACCCATCTCTCTATAACGATCTCTCCAAGCTAATCCAAAACATCTTCGCCTGGCCCAGCAACTTCATCTTGGCGAACCGGACTCACCGCTCATCGTTCATCTCGTACCAATCAAAGAAGTGATCCATGTCCATGAGCCAGTTGCTTAAAGCCTTTGGGTCCAGATGACCGTCGAAGGATGGCGCATCAATACGAAGGCGCTGAATAAGGTCGTCCTCAGCCGGGGCGATTTCACGACGAGGCGCTAAATAATCATCGCAGGGCTCATCAGGATCATTCTCGTGTCGTGCAGGTGGGTCACGACCTCTACGGGCAGGTTGCAGTCGTGGCTTATAAGGAGGACGGTGGTTACCCATCGGGGCGGGGTCACAACGATAATCATACGCAGGCTCGGGAGTCCCTCTCCGAGGAGCAGTGTCCCGACGTGGTAGCTCTCAAACTCGTCTATCAAGCGGAGGTGGGACGTCCTGCAGATCGTCCACAAGTTCCTCATAACAAGGTGCTAGGGCAGGACCTCTAAGGGCTCCTAACTGGTCGACTCTGGTGTTGACCCTAGCGATGTCATTCTTAAGGGTTGTGAATTGCTTGAGAACTAAGCGTTGAAACTTTTTGGGCGTCATGTTCGAATTCAAACTGGTGGCCCGATCGTCGGCGGCGTACTGGTCAGACATCAGTGATAGGCTGAACTAAATCTGGCTTTGATACCACATGATGCAGGGATAGGCTGACAAACTCAACAACATGCAACCAAAATGCAGTGTGAATGAAACAAAGGTGCAACAGTCCGGCTCAAGATCTACTCAGTAGTAATTAAAACTTAATAAGCTCTAAAAGACAACTTGCACAATCGGTAAACGAGTTAAGGCGAATAAAGAATAGTTTATGATTACCGTCGAGATGAGGCGCAAATACCATTCAAGTACACTGAATACGTCCCGCAAGTTAAACGACAAATATTGATAACAAGCGCATAAGAGAATTAAAAACCCATGACAATAGTACCATATCAAAGCATTCAACAAAGAGAAATAAAACATCCATATCTAGATTTACTCATGCATGTGGTGGTGTGATTAGAGATGGGAAACCGACGGCGGTATTGTCCTTGCCACGATGAGTGGCTTCACGGATGGGTTGTGGGGGTTGGATGGGGGTAGATCTGGAGGATTTAGGTGGAAGGGGGGTTGCGGGTGCAGGGACTGGAAGGGGGAAGGTTGTGGAATGGCCGAACAGGGTTGGGGATTATGTGGGAGGTGGCGGGGTGGTTGGGGAAGGTGGTCGATGCTGGGAAAAATAGTAGATCTGACGGTAGAGGTTGGAGGCGGGTTGGATGATGAGACCGGGAGGAGTCGGTGGGCTGCTGGGAGGTTCGTCGGGGCTGGGAGAACAGCAAAAGGGTTGCGGGATCGCAGGAGAGAGGGTTGGGAGTGGCCGGAAGGGAAAGGGGGAGGCGGCGGGGCTGGGAGAGGCTCGAACCAGGCGGGAAAGAGGCGCGCGGTAGCAGCATTGCTCGGAGTCCACCGAGGGTGACCAGCCCATTGCAAGAGAGTAACTTTTGATCCCTAATTTCAGCCACACACACATGTATAATTAGGAGAGAGAGATAATAAGAACTAGGGCACCATGAGTGGACGGCTAATGTTGTTCGGGCTGATCGGGTGTCAAATACAACATGAAATAAATAAAGTAAAATATCAAAACGACTCGGAACGACCATCTGGGCGCATCCGCGAACTCGGATCGCCCAAATGGGTCGTCGATCACCGCCTCATGCTGGAATAAACGCGCGTATGTCGTCGATCGCCATCACCCTAGGCTTTTTACCGCCCCGCGCCACCGACCACCGCATCCCACTCCAGGATGGTGTACATACAATTTCGGTTTGGCCTTACCGATACGGTCATATTCAAAAGGATGAGATTTAGTGTTGGGTGTTTGACATGTTAACTGTCGGACTAGTACGAGCCAGAGCGAGTCTGTTCTCAAGCACGATCCTCCTGGTGCGGAAGAAGAACGACAGCTGGTTCTTCTGCATTGATTATCATGCTCTTAGCAAAGTCACCATAGCAAACAAGTATCTTATTTCCATCATCCAAGAGCTCTTGGACGGGCTTTATGGATCTACCTACATCTCCAAGATTGACCTCAGCTCGGGCTACCATCAGATCCGAGTATCTGCCAAGGACATTCCAAACATTGCATTCTGCACCCACAACGACCACTACGAGTTCTTGGTAATGTCGTTCGGCCTCACCAACGCCCCAGCTGCCTTCCAGGCCACGATAAATGACATCTTCTGGACGGTGCTTCGTAAGTATGTTCTGGTTTTTTCTAACGACATCCTCATTTATAAACTGACGTGGAAGGATCACCTACATCACTTGGAGACACTACGGCGACACTTTTTAGTCGCCAACCTGAAAAAATGTGGCGTTGCTCAGTGCTAGAACTCCTGTTTTGGTCATATTATCTCAACACAAGGGGTGGTTATGGACCTAACAAGGTCGCAGCGGTGCTGCAGTGGACATAGTCGCGCTCCTAACGCGAGATACGGTTTTTCTCGGTTTGACGGGCTACTACCATCATTTCATCTGGGACTACGGCGTGCTAGCACAGCCACTTATAAGACTTATGCACAAGACGACTGAAACTACCATTTGATGGTCCTCCGCAGCGGTCACCGCCTTTCACAGCCCTTCAGTAGGCCTTGGTGACGGCGTCGGTTATAGCTATGTCCAACTTCTCTCAGTATTTCATTGTGGAGTGTGATACCTTGGGGACAGGCGTCAACTCCGTACTGATGCAGACCTGGCGCCCCATAGCTTACTTAACCTGGTCCTTCTCCACCACCATTCGCTTCCGCTCCGCTTACGAAAACGAGCTGATGGTGCTCGTTTTGGAAGTGCAGCATTGGCGTCCTTATTGGGGAGGCACTTCATCATGCATATAGATCATCACAGCTTGTGATACCTGCTCAGCCAGAAGATAACCACCCCGTCCCAACAGGTTTGAGCGGCGAAGCAGTCGAGCTATTACTTTACAGTTGTTTCGTTTCAACCGATCCAACATGGCGGCAGACGTCTTATCGCGCCAAACAACTTCGGCCAAGCTGACGGCCATCTCCTACCGGTTTGGCGGGAAGCGGGCGCCATAGAGGGTGACGTGGAGGCCGATCCGACCCTCCGACCTATCATGGACAGCTTGCATATGGATACCACTGCTTGCCCCTCGTACACACTTGTGGGAGGTTGTTTGATTTACCGGGGCCAGTTGGTCCTCTATTTCTCGTCGGTCAGCATTTTGTGCATCCTCGCTGAGCTCCACACTACGCCAACTACGGACCACACGGGTGCGTTCCGCACTTACCACCGCCTCGCAGTTACGCTTTATTGGTGAGGGGTGATGCGACAGGTGGAGGACTATGTCGCGGCCTGCTTGGTTTTCCAATGGACGAAATATGAGGCCACTTTTCCCGGGGGTCTTCCGCAGCCCTTCCCATACCTGATCTCATCTGAGATAACCTGACGATGGACGTCATTGCGCGCCTTCGCACTCCTCGAGATACAGCTGCATCTTTATCGTAGTGGGTCCTTTATCTGATACGTGCTCGTGAGTTTGAGCGTGTAATAGGTCGATGGAGGACTATGTCCCGCAAGGGATTGCGACGACCCTTCTTGGATCCCATCGAGGTGGCTGCGGTAGAGAGCGAGAGAGGAGGGTGTTCTGTGTTAGTGCTGGCAGAAGAGGGAGAGGGAGAGGGAGAGATAGAGAGAGGGAGGTCTTCAACCTTTTTCTTCTTACCCCCAAAGAGATCACAACAGGTTTAAATAAAAAGGCCTCCCACCTAGGTTTAGACAAGTGGGAATAAAATAAGCTAGTCATCATGAAAGCATGCCCCCATTTGGGCTTAAAACACATGTGATAATAAAAGTCAAAAAGTCTAAGCTAGTCATCTTGAAAGCATGCACCCCATTTGGGCTTAAAACACATGGGATAATAAAAGTCAAAAAGTCTACTCCTTGGATGACGTGATCCCCGTCATGTCGTCGTGACCCTCATCATAATCGAGTTCTTCGTGAGTGTTGTTGTTGCGACGTTGATACGTCATGCCCCAATGCGAGTCGATGACGGCGCGGTTGGTAACACTGTCCAAGTATGATCACTTTCTTCCCTTGTGGCATCCCTTCATGGCCCCGGTGGTGGCTGAGGTTTTCATCTCTGGCGTGATATAACTGCACGGGTTTCATCGTTCGATCATCAGCGACCGGGACTCGGTTTTCATGAGTACCTTCTGAAAGGACTTATTCAAACTCCAGGGGACGCAATTACAGATGAGCTTCGCCTACAATCCCCAGATGGATGGCCAGTCTGAGGTATTGAACCGTTGTCTGGAGACTTACTAGCGTTGCTTTGCGTCTGACCGGCCATGTGATTGGAGCAAATGGTTGGGGTGGGCCGAGTTCTCCTACAACACTTCCTTCGACTATTTTGTCGGCATGACATTGTTTCAAGTCGTTTACGAGCCACCCACCACCCTCAGTGATCTAGCCTCTTAGATAGTGATGAGATATTGTGGGTCTTAAAGATCTACCTTCACCGCATACAGCAGAAGATGCTTCACCAGGCAAACAAACAGCATCATGACGTCCAGTTACAGGTGGGAGACACAGTTTTTTTCAAGCTCGGGCCATACCACCAAAATTTGGTGGCGAATCACCTTCATTCTGAGTTATTTGCCGGCTTCTATGGCCCATTTACAGTACTTGTCCGCATCGGCGAAGTGACCTACCGCCTTCACCTCCCTTTCCATAACAGGATTCATCCTGTCTTTCACATCACCCATCTCAAATAGGTGGAGGGCAATCACCCCGTCGAGGAGACCTTGCCGCCAAACATCACCTCAAACGACTCCACCATCTACCTTTCCGAAGCCATTTTGGACCGCAAAACTGTCACAGAGCACGACCATGTTTGAGAGCAGGTGTTGGTGGCATGGCAACAACATCCTCCTTCCAACGCGACTTGGATGGATTGCGATGACTTCCACAGCCAATTTCCTGAGTTTTTTCTCGAGGACAAGACAAATTTTTCATATTGGAGTATTGTTACAGATGTGGACGGTGGCACGGAGCTCGAAGGAGCGTCGACAACATGGCATGTCTACTTCAGGCGGTAGAGGGCCACAAAGGAGACACCTATGTGACTGTTAACGCCCAGGCGAGG
The DNA here is from genome assembly GCA_039513925.1 of Platanthera zijinensis. Lineage (NCBI taxonomy): Eukaryota > Viridiplantae > Streptophyta > Magnoliopsida > Asparagales > Orchidaceae > Platanthera > Platanthera zijinensis. Next base: position 238,463,841 of record CM077081.1, on the reverse strand, counting down.
TATTTATCTTTTAATTAAATTATATTTTGGATTTTTGCTTATGTACGCTTTTGCCCGGGGAGTGTTTCTAATACCCCATACCTCTTGTAGTTTTATCTTTGGATCATTTGGAAAGCGAAGTTCTGGAGCGTAGGGCTGGCCAAGAGTTTCTCTTGGAATTTCTCTCTTCCTTCCTCATAATTGTCCCGAATTGGTGAGGTGAAACCCTAAGAGGTAACACTTTCTTCGACGTAACCCCTCCCCTTCTCATTGAATAATATCACCTCATCGTCTCGTTGAACGGTAGTGCCTCCTCTTCCCGCCAATTACAATAACAACTTTTCTTCCTCCGTCAATCACAGTTGCTCTTTCGCAATAACTTCTTTGGCAGCAACACTTCTTCCCATTGATAGCAGCTTGTCTCCTCCATCCTACGCTTTCTTCTCCTTCATTGAAGCAAGGTACTTTATCTTCACTAACCTCAGCAATAGCTTCCCCTCCCCTTCACAACAGCTTTCTCCTCCATGTCATAGCAGTAATTTCTCCCCCACAATCACAACAATAGTTCTTCTTTCTCATTACTGATCTTCAACCATGACATAAAGCTGCAATGTCACACTTGAGAAGCACAACCCCCACGTTGGCATAGTTGACATCCTCTATGCCGGCATGCAAAGTGTAAAGGTGCAATTGGCATATATTGTAGCACTTCTCAAGTAAAACCAATTGAATAGGCTCTTGCTCAACCAATAGCTTGTCAACTAACCCCTAATATCATGATGAAAAAGATCAAACAAGTGAAAACTTCTGTAGTTCAAGCACTAAAATGCCTTTGAAGGGGAAAAATCAACCACTCTCTTAGCATGACAAAAGTGATCTAGAAACTAATAAACATGGGCTAAAGATGAAAAACTGGCTAAAGTTTGCTTGCATTTGCAGGTTACCGATCATTAGAATAATGGAGATATATATTCCCGTAAGAAATATTTTTGTTTGCCATAGGTCCATAGAGCAACTAATTAAAATAACCCATGAAATTTGCACTGACAACAAATTGTATAGTTAATTTTCATTGACGAAAAGTTTAGTGTAGATACATTAGGATACCATGACATTCATGAAGAGTATAAGGTTTCCAGTGTTCCAAAGGACTTTGGATGTCCTTTGAATGACATACCACTTCAATATCCAGTGACATAGAAGAGTGGTTATACCATCAAAGTTAAGGGAAATCAAAGAATGCATTAATTAAGAAAAAATTACATATCCATAACTGGAAAATCAAGAAATGGTTTAACCATTCTCGATATCAATATTGTGTTTAAACACATGATCAATGTGTAGATAAGATTTCATAATGTTTCACAAACTCCCTCTGTCTCACAAAATTCCTCTAGCCTAGTGAAAAAAATCTGGAACACCAATCATAAATTGGCTTTATTAATCATTGATGATAGAACAGTAAGGAAAAATTCAAGTATCTTATTTATCTTTGGAGATTATTTCTCATTTTTCAGAATTGCAAAAAGAAATTATTATATGAAGATGGAGGAGATGGTGTCCTCCCCACAAGGTATCACGTGAGCCAAGGCCACAAGATGAAGTCAAATTTGAGAAAGTAAAATGACATCTTTGGGAGGCTTGAGCTATCATGAATAAAGAGAGCAGTCATTCGAAAGAAATTTTTGTGTGCAACATTACTAAGTCTATGATGAGCTAGTCTAAGACCAAGCTGCAAGAAGTTAATCCAGGGACTTCTCCAATCAATTAGGATTTATACACATTTATATTTTCATGGTTAGATTTTACTTCTATTTGTAATTTAACTTTTTGGCTTTTTAAATACCTTGCTCCCTAAGATAGTAAGATGGTATTTAGCTATAAATAAGGTCATTTGGCATATTGTACTTCATCTTGGAAAATAATGGAAAACTGAGTTTTCGCTCCCACTCGTCCAAGAATTCAGATCGTTGCAGATTTGAAAAAATTTAAATCTAGATGTCTTGCCAGATGCAATATGATATTAACGACCTTTTTACTATTCACAACTAAGATGGATACAACATTGTTGGCTTAATTGAAGTTTTAGAAAATGTGAAGATTATATTATATCCTCTTATCACATAGCAGTACTAAGGCTCGGTTTGGCGCGGCTGCAGCGACTGGAGAAGCAGTGGTGGGAAGCAGTGGTGAAATAATCAGCTGTTTTGCAGAGTGGTGACAAAATCTGTGAATCTGTTTGGAAGAGTAGCGTTTGCAGTGCTGTCTATATACATTATATAATTTAATATTTAATATATTTAATATAATAATCAATAATAATAATATTAATAATATATATAACTTAATATTTAATATATTTAATATTTAACAATATTAATTTAATATTAAAAAAAATAAAAAGGCAGCAGCGCTGCAGCCTGCGTTTTCTGAGTCGCGGAGCAGGTTCCGCGACTCAGAAACCGCAGGCCACCGCTCTTTTGAGCGGTGGCTGATGCCACCGTGGACCCCCTCCAGCATTGTTTGGCGCGGCGTTTTGAAAATTCGCGGCACCCCACCCCTAAAATGCCGCGCCAAACAGAGCCTAAGGTGTGTGCCCATTTTAACAACTCAACCATAACACCTAGAAATCACTTATTATTCAAATAAAATAAATTGATAATTATGAATATTACCTCCATTGATATCATGTGCTAGGCCTACATTCCACTGATTCGAAGTCATCTAATCTTCTAAATAGTGTATCCAGTATTCTAACTTTTAAGTTAACTCAGCAAATTTCTTGCCAATTAGAAATATGCTATCTGCAAAAAGTATACACCAAGCACCATGCCTTGCATATGTTTTGTAACATCTTCATAAATAGTACGTAAGAATATAGTCTCGATGTTGATCTTTAATGTAAATTTACTTTAATTAGAAAATTTTGGTCACTCCACCACTAATATTAACAAATAATACATCATCATACCTTTTTTATTGCAGGAATATATGTTGTTGTGCCAATGTGTTGAAGATACTTTTGTTCAGGTCTTGTTGCATAGAAGAATGTCATCGAAGTAAACAAAGACAATTTTTTGGAGATAGGTACTGAATATCTTGGTCATGAGATTCTGGGAGTGAGGTGCACTTGTTAGGTTGAATGACATGAACTTAAAATCAAAATATATGTAGTGTCTTAAAGGTAGTCCTCTCAATGTCTTCCAAGTCCATTGAACCGGAGAATAGATCTAATTTGGTTGGAAAAAATTCCAAATGGAGCTCATTCATCAACTTTTTGACAACTGGGATAAAGAATTTGTCTTTGATGGGTTTCACATTTAGCTCCTGAGAGTCCGTATATAAGTACAAAAGCCCCTTTCTTTTTCAACTAGCAGTATAAGTGAATACAAAAGATATTGATCTAAACCTAATTTTGAAAGAAAAGGGACGGTTTGATTGATATTCTAAGTCTAAGATAAAAAATCTCTTGCATTCAGGAGCTATCATAACAACATTCCAACACTTCCACAGGGCAAGATTACATACACGGCTTATATCAAAAGAATGGTAATAGTAGATAAAAATTGAAATTTTAGGGCAAGCTCAATAATGATGATGTTTCCTTCACATAAAAATATACTAATAAGAATGAGTAAAATAAGAGAGGTGTAACAAGAATTACCCGACGGATAAGATGTTGGAGAAATCGACAAGTAACATGCAACGTCGTCGTGGACAGAGTCACGGAATAGAATCATTACCGGTGGACGGAGGTTGCAGGGTAAAGGAATTTTTGTGAGGAGGGGCACTTGGTTGCCATGAAATAGGAAGGAGAAGTCAGGTCCCTGCTGGAATGGAAGTAGGACAGCAACTGAAGGGGGGGATGGGCAGAGTTTGACATCCACCCCTTGAAGATATAGGCAACGATCATCGTCACTTCCAATAAGGGAATTAGGCGACTTATGCGGCGGTGGGAAAAGGGGGTTGAGCACCTCTGGAGGGGGCCAAGGGATCGTCCTTGGGTAGGGGAAGGTGTTCGTCGATCTTGACTCAGGTATGAGATTAAGTTGTATTCGACGGGGAGAATGTTACGATGATGAATCCGCCTGAGTACACCACCTCGCAAGAGTCATGGGAGCGCTTATGGAAGCCTCCATGATAATTTCATCGTGTACTTAATTAATATTAGTTAATTAATTATTATTGATTAATTATTAATTAATATAAGTGTTGTGGATATCCTCCGACATGGCCGACATAAATGTTTCATGGGCAAAACGACATTTTCCGATACTTTTTTGCAAAATATCCTTTTGGAATATATTCTCCCATATGTCTGTTATTGACCGATATATTCGCCGATATATCGGCCGATATATCCTGACATTTTATCAACTGATTTTTTTTCAATTTATTTTAAGTAATGTCTATGATTTATGTTGTTTAATTAGTGTATATGGTCTATAATTTAATAATCGACATGTCGGCCGATATAATTAGTGACAATATACCAAAATTGCTTCATTGTTTAGCTTATTTTTTCCCTTCCTCTGACTTTCTTCCTTGCTCAAGTCAGTCATCGCCTTCAATTATGCATGATTTTTGAATTATAGACTAAAGATTCCTTATCTTCCATTGTCATCGACAACTTTACGACTTTCTAATTCCTTTTGTTTTATTTCACGCATTATATCGTTATTACTTATGTAACACAAAATATTTATATTAGTTTGATAAATTTAGGAGTTCAAAAAAATATCAAATTATTAATATATATAAATTAAAAATGATTAAATTTATAAATAATTATGCATATAAATAATTAAATATTAAAACCCGATATAAGAAATATCCCCGACATATTAAAACAGACATGAAAACCTAACCGACGTGTCCCCGATATCCGACATCTACGACCTTGATTAATATTAATTAAATTAATGGTATTAATTAAAATATTTTTGGAATTGTGTTGTCCTCCCTCATAAGGGGAGGAGTATGTGTTTGAGTATGTATTTGGCTAGTTAAAGTTTGGGCTCTCATTCGAGAGAAATTCCATGGAGGACCAGCCTCCAAGAGTTGGCGAGAGTTCATCTCCCGATTGTATCTTTCTCGTATTAAACGTATAATGCAATGTTGTACTCTCTCCAGTGCTAGCAAATCTCTCTTCGGCAACAATGGTCTGACCTGCCACCCGCTGCTCTTTCAGTAGTCAGGTACCAACGCCTCCATCAACGACCAATTCGATCAAGCTACAACTCAGCTTCACGGCATCATCGCCCTCCTTTGCAGCATCAAGGCCAATCGGGCAATACATGTGACTTCCTCACTGGCAGCATCTCCTTCAACAGCAAATAATGGCGAGTTCGCCGATGCACCTCCTGCGGCACCCCCGTCCACAAGAACTTAGTTCCAGTTCGACGGCGCCACTCCCAGCTCTTGGTCCATTTCATCTAAGCACAATGTGTGGCTAGATCAAACTCAGAAAAATCCTTGGTGTCGTACCTCTGTTGTGCCTTTGAGCAAAATGATGTTTTCAATGTTCAAGCATTGAAATCACCTGCCCAAATACAACAGCACCCGGTTCTGCTTCCGGACCTTCCTTTGCAACCGAGCGATGAACTCCAGAGCCTCGCTCGACAGGCGCTTCAAGAACACTTCGTCGCAGTAATAGCAATTATTTGCACGCTATGGTGAGTCATCGCATCCCGCCAACTCATATGTCATTCCTTCAGCTTGTCATCCTCGACGCCCAAGCAACCCTCACGTTTGGTTGGTCTCCCCAAGCAGCCCACTCTCGTTCCCCGCCTCCTCCTTTCCACGACATCAGTCAATTCTTGTCTCGAGCAACCTACACGGTCTGACACCCTTCCCATGTGCAACAAGGAAACCGAGCACTTTTTTGTCCTCTTTTCCTTTCCCTTTTCACCCACTGTTGCGCCATTCTTTCCATTTCTTTTTTCCCTTCTTGGACCCCACATGGGCTACCATCCTTGCCTTTACTCTGCCACTGCCACCGTAGCTCTTCCTTTTAATTTTTCTTCTGCTCCTGGCCACTCTCTAATTTCTTCATTTTCTTTTCCTCGAGTAACCCCCATATAACTGGTATCGACTGCCGACATTTTTAAAGACCCCGATAAATCTTCTATCCTTGACCCTGAGAACAAGGTCAATTTTCAAGAGCGGTATAATGTTATGACGATACATCCTCCAGAGTGCACCGCCTCGCAGGAGTTATGGGAGCGCTTATGTAAGCCATCGTGATAATTTCATCGTGTACTTAATTAGTATTAGTTATTTAATTAATATTGATTAATTATTAATTATGTTGCCCTCCCTCATCTATATAGAAGGGGGTATGTGTGTTTGGGTATGTTTTGGCTAGTTGAAGTTTGGGCTCTCATTTGGGAAAAACTCCTTGGATAACCCAGCCTCCAAGAGTTGGTGGGAGTTCGTCCCCCAATTGTATCCTTCTCAAATTAAACATATAAAAGCAATGTTGTTCCTCTCTCCATCCCTAGCAAAATATCTCTTCGGTAACAGAGAACAGCAAAATATATTTTTGTCGTACTTTGTTAGCTTTCAATGTTAGGAAGCCTCCCTTTCTTTTATTCTTGCCTTAAAATACCCCCATGAGCCCCTAAGGTTTCCAATGATGAAGGATGGGGAGAAGCTTTACAATTGCTCAAAGCCGGACAAGTACTCGGTTCAAGAGCAGCGGAACCAAGCAAGGAAAATAGAGGAAAATATTTATTGTCACTTCTCACCCAAAAATTCGCATTAGTATAAGTTAGAAATAAAAAAAAATGTGAGTGTGCACTTACACCCCTTGGAACATAAGATTTGCAAAGTAAATAAACACAAAGCAAAAAATAAAAAACTAGTTAAGTTGCACTGTGCACGGTGCTTTAAACATTTGTCTTGTTCTTCTTCTTGCACGTTCCACAAAAGGCATCAGTAAAAGAAAGGTTCAAAAAAATAAGAAATCTGGACTGTGTGGCCTATCTGAAATGCATGCAAAGCATAATGACCTATTGAATATTGATTCATCTTGGTATCCTTCATTTATTGCTTTCATACATTGGCATCTTTCGTGATTATGTAGAACCAATTTTGTGAATCACTTAAGCATGAAACCATTCATATCACGAGGAAAAAGAGACTTTTTGCCATGTATAGGTTAAAAACTTAAGATTGTGGGTACAAATCTACCCCAAATATGAACTAGAGGATGCTCATGCTTTGGATGAATGCCCTTTTAAACATGAAAACACGGTTTCATACTCTAAAGAAAGTAATGACCACACAGGCCACAGATTTTATCAACCAGTTATCATCTTGGCATTAGCTTCCATAATTTAAACAGAAAAGTAAAATTTAAGAAAAAAATCATATCATCCCACTTCAGCCCATAAGATTATTAAAGTACGAAAAATAAGCTTACATCATCATCGTGTTTACTATGAAGTTCCCCAGCTGTATGGCATTCATCTTCCGGATGATCCATTTCTCCTGTAAACAACTGTTTATATATCCTAGAGACGATGAAGGGAAAAACATTTTTAGTTAAAAAATAAAACTTAAGTCCTTAGTAACTTAAGATATCCATAAGGAAATGATTTCAAAACAAGCTTAACAGACAGTAATATATTCAATAAAAATGCTTCTTAAGATCTACATAAATTGATATACAATTGACAAAAGACAAATCCGAAATATTATTCAGACATTTATTATGAAATCAAATTACAATGAATCATACTCAAGACATCATTAAAAGTGTAGATGTAATTATGTAAATATATCATTGGACTAGCATGCTAGATGGAATGGGCTTTAATATTTTACAAAAAAGGTGTTTTCCATAAAAGGGATTACATAATCAAAATTAATATTTACAAAATAGAACCAACAGCTATACAAATCTGAAAGTGTGTTACTGTCAAAGATGCAAAATATCACATTGACGTGAAATCATTAGCAAATCTATTGCTTTATTTATTTGTTTTATTCTATTGTTTATATGCTTTTCTTCTATTTTACATAGTTTTCTTATTAAGATGGATTGTATCTTATCATTAACTTTGGGTTCAATCTAGTTCAAATAAAGTCAAATGAGCCCAGGATGAAAGAATCGGTTCAAGTCAGCACAAATCAAGTTCAACCAAAGAAAAGGAGGCTGTTAACATCTCTCACATGTCCGGTGACACATATGAAAACACCTCATGCGTGAAATGTATTGCCTTCCTGACTACTCCAGCATGAGGCCCCATTGATCCCGCTTGATCTATTCTGTCAATCATGAGCAGCACATCCCAGGTATTGTGAGAGCCCAATCCCATCAAATACTAACATATCCTCCCATTATCTCTCCAGTCAAAATCTCAAGCAGAGCTATTGCCAAATCTCACGATTCACCAGACTTTTCTTTGGGCATTGTTTCCAACAGCTTACCGCAACCTCCCCCAATAATTCTTTCCGGCAGTCACGGCGACCTTGCCTTCCCCTACCAACCGAAGTCATAGACTCCTTCCCCAAAATGTTTTCATCGCCAAATTTGATATAACACAAGACAAACTTGATTCTTTAAAACAAGGAACAAAAAATCATCACAGTGCATGGATAAATTTGATGAACAACTGTAGCTAGACATAAATGAAAGTAAAACTACAATCTCTAATTTTGGATCTAAATTAAAACCTGAAATTAGGAAACTCAGATAAACTTATAAACTTGCATCAATTGTTGAACAAATGTCACAATTTTCATCCTCCAATAGAATTTCTAGACACAATGAAACCTAACCATTTCCTAAAACTAGCCTACAAACAACACAATAAAACCATAGCAATCAAAATAACAAGAAGAAGCCATCTATCGCCAGTATGGGTTCAAAATCTGCTATAAAAGATTCATGGCATCATCATATATCAGTCATGCTATTAGCAAGTGCCCAACTAAAAATTTACCTATAGACACTCAGAGGAAAAGGAAATTACAATATACATGAATTGGAGGTAGTCTTAACGATAATTTAAAAGAAAATACTATGAATTTATGAGATGCATTATTACCGCACCTGAAATTAAGAACGGCTGAGAAAAAACTTCAATTTATCAAACACAATTTGAACTTGCAATAAATTGTCGGGTGTCATACACTTTAAGGTCGATCACTTCCAAATCAACGACAATCTCAACTTACAAAAAATCCAGCTTGCTAAGTTTTTGCTTAAACAAAGTTGAGTACCATGTACATCCATAAAATGTGATGATTACAACACAAACAAAGAAAAATGTATGCACATGAAATGACAAAGAAATTCCTCTCTTGATTTTCACCATTCCTACAAGCATATAGTGTTTTATAGTTGGTCCTCTTTGCCCTAACTTTGTCTTGCACTTCCTATTTTCACCACCAAAATCCTTTATTGGGGACACGCGGCCTTTTAACTCTCCAAATACGTTCTTTTCACGTATCCTTAAATATGAAAAAATATCATCCCTTAAGACACTAGGATCAAAATAAGGGTCATCAACTAGTTGTTCCATAACTGTTATCTGAAAACAATATGTTTTTCCATCTTCAAGTTCCAACACCGAATTTTTGGCAACACTTTTATCCTTGTCTTAAATTTATTATATTTAATTTGCACGTTCAACACCACTAATCTATGTTGTGTTGTCAAACTTTTTCTGGTATGACTTTGCAATTCTTATAAATCATTTTATCCATTTTGCGAGTCATAAAATAATCAATTTGTGACTTATTTAGATTATTTTTAAACGTAATTAAATGTTCTTCCCTTTCATGAAAAGTGTATTTGTAATAATTAGCTCATGTGTTATGGTAAAATCTAAAATAATTCTTTCTTCTTCATTTCTTTCTTCATACTCAAATCTTCCATGAACTGTATAATCTATATTTTTTCCCTATATGTACATTTAAGTCTCTACCAAGGTTGTTAGAATCGAGATCCTAGGTGAGATCGTTTCGAGGTTGGATCGGATCGGATCGAGAATCGCAAGATCCTACAATATTCATAAATTAAGACTAAAAATATAAAATTAAATTTTGTATCATTCAATTATATGCTCAGTTAACAAAAAAATCAATAAATTGAGAAATATGAGAATAATTATATTCAATTTTATTGAATATCTAAACCAAAAAGTAATAACATGCTAAGTTCACTTTCAGTTCAGATAGGATATCAATGTCTACTAACAATAAAAACAAATCTGAATTGATGAATTGGTGGAAGCCTAGAAACACGAAGACGAATCCAGAGAGCTGGATTGCTCGTATGATGGAAGCCGTAGGAAGCTTGAATTACTCGTATACTGGATTTTCAACCGCTAGATTGCCCGTACACTAGAAAGAAGGAGAAGACGTCGGCATGAAAGTTGGAAGCAGGAAGCCACTGGATTACCAACCACTGGATTGCCCATGCGCAGAAACATAAGATAAGACATTGACACCACTTGAAATGAAACTTGGTAAGGAAGGAAAAGGAAGACATTGTCTGGACTGGACGCGACCGAAGACGCCGCTCTTGGCCTCTGTTTGCGATCGGCAATCAACACTTGGGATACAGTAAAACAACATGATATGATTATGTGATGTAATATGAGGGAGGGATTGGGATAAGGTTAAGCAATGGGTTATGGGCGTTGGATCGGTTGAATGGGGTCAGGATAGGGTTGGACATGTTTCTAGTTACCTTTGGCTAGACCAGTAGAATCGGCTTGGGATCGCGATCCTAAAAATCCTAAGATCCGGATCGCGATCCCAACTGAAGATGTGCCGATTTAGATCCTAGGTAAGATCCAGGTCGATTGACAAAATCTGGATCATATGATCGTAAGATCCTACGATCCAAATCGCGATCCTGATAATCATGGTATCTACTATGCAAATATTCTCTCTTTGTGGTATTTCCCTTACTAAATCATGTAATTCTTCCCAAAAATGCACTTTAATAGCTTCACTTAATTCTGCTTGTGAAGTATAAGCACTGATCACATTAATAGTTTAATTTCTTATGACCAATTTAAGAGTTAAGAATTTATCACATTTTCTACTTGCCCCAACAACTTCATCCCTTATACTACTTAGATTTTTTAAAAATTTGTACTTAGAACATCTATTTTATATAATATTTGATTAAATGGAATAAATACTTGTAAGATAGCAAAGGTTCTATTTGCAATTGGGTTTTGAGTAAAATGAATTAATCTTCGATGAGAACTATTGCATGTGATTACGCATTCAACATTAAGGTCTTGCATATTTATGAAACTACACTTGATAGCTTCTCTTTAAAATATGACAACGCAAGACTTGAAGTGAGTGGAAGAACCAATTTGTTTATTTTGTAAATATCTGATGTAAACTAAATTCCAAAAAGAGATTATTCATATTAAATTTGAGATCTTTTATAGTGTGGCGCTAGCAAGATGTTTACATGTAATATCAAGCGACAACTAACCTATGGTTCGCAACGCTCATAGGGTGCTAGCATTCAAACAATGAGTAAACACATTTAAAGTCCCACAAGCGAAAACATGTAACAACAAAAAACAAGAGTATTTTAAGTTAACGACAATTACCTAGACAAAAATTAAAGCAAGCTCTAATTGTTAAAGATCATACATATTAAGCATAAAATGTAAACTAATAATAAAGAGCAGTGGGACAAGGTGAGTGGCATGCCGTCGGCCAAGTGACTGAAATTACGAGTCAAACTGAGTCGTAATGAAGGTCAGAATCGTAAGCAATGGCAGGAGTCTGTTTTCTGGAGTCCAGGCGCGGCGTTGCTAGGAAGCTCGAGTCCCTTCAGAGTAAGGAAGAGGTCGGCTAACTGGCTGTGGGAGCTGGAAAGCCGGTCGGAAGGGAAGGAGTTGACCGGAAGAAAAACAGAGGAGGTATCCGGAGGAGTAATGGGCTCTGCGACGTCAACCTGGGTGGAACTTGAAGAAGGCGTCCTGGGAGTTCACCGGCGTTCCAATCCGTCGACGGATTGCCGGCCTGGACAGTGGTCGATGGAGGTTTAGTCGCCGAAGGGCATCGACTGGGGGCAACGAGGCTAGGCGTGCGTGAGTCGACTGCTGGGAGCGAGCTTAGGGCATGCCGTAAAACGGAGGGTTGTTTTTGGCACTGCGCCCCCAAGTTACAAGGTTTTGATACGGGTGATTGTTAACGAAAAACCGCTATTTGTTAGTAAAATGCAATTTTAGAAAAAGTGATCAACATGAAAGTAAAATGCATGTACAATTCGTACTTTTGAAATATGCTCAGATTTTACGTCTTTCAAAAATACGTTTTGTACATGCAATTTCAGGAAAAGTGTTCCACAGAAAAATTTTTCTGAAATTGCATATACAAGGCGTATTTCGAAAAGGCGTGAAAAATTAGCAGATTTTGAGGTGCGACTAGTCAATAACGAGTTGCGGTTAACAATCACCTTGATATTTTGCACCCCAAAGTTTAAAATTGGCAGTTAGTACTCCCGGATATCTATTTTTTAACACATTGCACCTCAAAGCTGAAAGTTCAGAGGTATGTAGGTCTGTCCCTTACAACCACCCTCTCCACCACCTTCGTTGCTCCGCGGCGAGCCGGAACGCCATGAAGATGACGTAGTTCATCCTTGTCACGGCGTACTTCTCCACTCCCAAATCCCTCATTGGGGAGGCGACGCATCTGGACTGAAACCCCACTGATCGCTCCAGCGTGGCGGAGGCTGGCCGGCCGAAGAAAACCAGATCTGAGATGTAGAGATCGAAGGTGCGTGAGAGGGTCCCAATCTGATCGTGAAATTTCAGCTGAATATGTGGATGAGAACAGGGGTTGGCTTTCCCTGCCTCCGGCGGCGTGGGACCCAGATTTGGATGGAAGGGGCGGCGCCTCCAGCAATGAAGGATACAGTACAGGTGGAGAGACTGCATAGGAGGAAGAAGAGGGAGAGTTGGAAGTCCTTGAGAGCGACGAGACTGGGGCGACGATTGTAGAGGGGAGGGAAGTCGGTGAGGAGGGCGACAGTGTAATGCCCCCAATTTTTCTGGGATTATTTAATCTTTATTTGGCGTTACGTTGACGCGTTTCCGGCTTGTGTCGTTGTTAGAGCGTAGTCTTAGCTCTTTAGGATTTCTTAGTGGCCTTTTTGTAGCCTGTTGGCAAGATTCTCTAGCAAGCCGGAGTCTGTTTTGGCGATTCGGTAGAGGCTCTTCGGGAATTTTTGTGTTTTGTCTTCGGGAGGTGTTAGCCCGAGTTTTGTTTGTCGGATGTTGATTCCGACTTCGCCATTAGATTCGTAGCATGGTTATTTAGCTACAGGGTGAATTTCGTCGAATTCCGAGGTTGTTCGGTTTTCGCGTCATTTTGACGTTTTATTTTAATTAACTTATATAATATTATATCATGTTAATGGTTTGTGTTGTATGTCTGTGTGGTTTAAAATAAGTAACTAATGCAATATATTATTATATTAGTTAGTATACAAGCTATTATTATATTAACTGTTATAATTTAAGTGGCTGATTATTTAATGATAGTGACAGATTATTTAATGCTAGTGGCTGAGTATAATATACTTAATTAGTATTGTATAATATATTTAGCTGAGTGGAGAGATGATTTATATAGCTTATTTTAGTAATCCTTATTCATCTTCCCCAAAACCCGGCGGCTAGCTTCTTGCGGAAGAAAGAGGGCGACGGAAAACCTGGAGCTTCCGGCCACCGATTTCTTGAGGTTTAGAACTCAAAATTCTGGTTTGAGTCTATATTTGGACTGCTCTCGCCTAGATCTACCTCCCTAAGGTAAGCTTTTCGAGTTTCTTGGATTTTTTTAAAGGTTAGGTTTTGCGGGTTGACTTTATTTTCTTTCAAAAGCTCCGGATTTTCTTAGGTAGTTGCTCTCCCTGCCAGATCTGAGTGAGGAGGAGTTTAGCTGGCCAATTCTCGAAGATTGAGGCAAGTGATGCTCTTTCATCCTTGCCAAGACTGATTCTCTGTTTTCTTGTTAATTTTATCCCTCTTTTGCTTAGATCCTAGGTGTACTGTAGGTTTTGGCCATGATTATATATTGTTGTTAGTGTAGAGAAGCTCCAGCTAGTCCAAGTTTTTTTAGAGAGAAAATGTCTGATTGGGTTAGTCTTGGTATGGCTCTGGCTGGATATGATAGGTTAAGTCTGTATCAGGATAGTTAGCAATAGCAGGTTTTCATTCCAACTAGTCGATGCAAATAAGAGAAAATATTATGATTTTGGGCTAGTTGTTGTGGTCTAGCATGGTCGGTTTGAGTAGAGCAATTTTTTTCTGCCAGGTCTCTGCCCCTTGGCGTTGAGTGTATCTTAGTACAGAAGTCCAGTTTTTAGGCTAAGTGTAAAAGCGTTGAGCGTGGTGGACACACTCAACGCCTAGCTGCTTTGGTCTGGAGTCTAAGTAATAAGCGTTGACATCAATGCCGTCTGTTTAGCCAGTATTCTAAGTAAAAAGCGTTGAGTGAGGTGAACTCACTCAATGCTGTCTGCCTTGATAGTTTTTTCTAAGTCTTTTGGCATTGAGTGAGTTGAGCTCACTCAACGCCGTCTTGCTAGTCAGACTTTTCTAAGTCTTTTGGCATTGAGTGAGTTGAGCTCACTCAACGCCGTCTTGCCAGTAAGACTTTTCTAAGTCTTTTGGCGTTGGTTGAGTTTAGATCACTCAACGCCGTCTTGTCAGTCAGACTTTTTGAAGTCTTTTGGCGTTGAGTGAGTTGAACTCACTCAACGTCGACTAGCCAGTCAGACTTTTCTAAGTCTTTTGGCGTTGAGTGAGTTGAGCTCACTCAACGTCGTCTGCTTAGCTTGGTAGTTTAAGTCAAAAGCGTTGAGTGTGGGGAGCTCACTCAACGCCTTTGGCTGTTTAGCGTTGACAGCGTTGAGTGTTGTGATAACACTCAACGCCTTGGTCTATTTTAGATGTTAAGTCAAAAGCGTTGAGTGTGGTGAACTCACTCAACGCCTTAGTTTGATTTGTTGCTAACTAAGAAAACATTGAGTGAGATGAGCTCACTCAATGTCTCCTTCTATTTTTCTGCTAAGTGAAATAGCGTTGAGTGTGGTAAGCTCACTGAACGCCATTTCTTTGTTTTGTTGTTAAGGCAAATAGCGTTGAGTGTGGTAAGCTCACTCAACGCTTTTTCTTTATTGAGTTGTTAAGGCAAAAGCGTTGAGTGTGGTGAGCTCACTCAACGCCCTTTTGCTGGTCTTGCTGATTTAAGCAAGAAAGCATTGACAGCGTTGAGTGAGCTGAACTCACTCAACGCCGTCGTCGTCGTCCAAAAAGCGTTGACAGCGTTGAGTGAGCTGAACTCACTCAACGTCGTCAGCTGTTTGTGCAGCTAAGTGTTTTAGCTATTTGTTTTAGATTTAATGGGGCTCGGCTTGGTTCTTAGTGGATATAGAACCTGGTTCTTATACTTTAGGGGTTGAGTTGGACCGATGTCGCCACCACAGTACCTGAGGTTAAGTTGGACTGATGTCGTTGCCCCATCTTTTCTAGTCTCGCTAGACAATTGGACTGTTCGGTTGAGTTGGACAGATGTCGCCGCCACAGTACCTCTGAAAAGATTTCGGTCTGATAGTCCTCGTTGGACATTGTTACCACTGGCTCAGGCCCTTTTCCTCTAGTGTTAATGATTCTTTGATTCTAAAACTCTATTTAGATTTTTGTTATCCTGCTAATTTTACTTGCAGATATTCTAGAAGCTTGGCTTCATTCTCGCACTTGGTGCAATTTTGTTCACTCTATTTGATGAGTATATTACCTTTTGCTGTCGAATTTTAATCCTTTTGTTGAGTGTATCAGCATCCTTTTGTAGGGGTTTGGTAAACCCCTTGGTTCCATTGCTTATGATCTATTGCTCCTTTACTGTTTGTTTTTCTCTTGATGAAGTGTTCTTTCTTTGAATGCCTCAGGTTCAGGGTTGTAGCCGATTAAGCGGTTAGTTTTCTTTTGGAGCTTGCTAGTGATCTGTTGTTTTGCTGAGGGTTCTTTCCCTCATCTTTGTGAGTTAGATCTTTTTTTGTTTCCTTCTGTATAGACATGCATACTCACCAGTGGGTTTGTATCAGGTTGTTGACGCTCACTGGTAGTTTTCTTTGGTGATGCTAAGTATGTGACTTAAACTGCTGTTTTTGCCTTTATGAAGGTTGTTTACTTGCTCTCTGGAAATGTTTTATGTTAGGATGCATGTTAGGTATTTTAACACAAAAACATTACTATATGTACTTCATACATGTCATATTTCTAAACCTAAAGTACTACTTTACAAAGTAACGTAAAGACTATTTTCATATTATACTAAATTTAGAGTCCTGCATTTCATGAGTTGTACTTCGGGGACGTTTGCGCTCATGTAGAATGTCAAATCACCTTAACCAAGGTATTTTCCGCATCGTATAAATATATTTTACTTGTGGACTAGTTGATCCACTGTGCCGAGGGATACGTCCATCAAACTTAATTGGATTCTTTCATAATAAATTATGATTTTCTGTTAAACTTTAGAGTCTGGAGTTTTGCCTGAGCGTTTGTAGTTATCTCCTGCACGGCGTGGCATCACGACGCATATTTTCCCTACTCTGATATAATTTTATTGATGAGAAAATGCGGGTCGTGACAGACGGCGAGGCGGTGGAGGAGAAGGAGAGGACGGGGGTGGCGATGGAAGAGACCAAAATTCCCCCTCATAGGGTACAAAGTGCTAAAAATTATAAAATTTGGGGTGCAAATTGCAAATTTTAAACTTTATGGGTGCAAAGTGCCAAAACCAAGGTTATCAGGATCGCGATCCTACGATCCAAATTTTGTAAATCGATCCTAATTTTGTAAAGCGATCCTCGATCCAGCTCTATTATTAGATCTGATCCTACCTCGAAACGATCTCATCTAGGATCTCGATCCTGACAACCTTGGTCAAAGCCCTACAATTCGGGGGTGCAAAGTGTCAAAAAGTCCGGAAAACAGAGATATTTTCTCTGTTTCAATTTTCTTCTGGCTGAGTTTAATGGGCCAGTTGTTTTGGATAAAGGGAGGTAAAATGGAGGTGATGCATTTTATGATAAAAACCAAAAAGTGTGGTCATCCAATGGCATGTAGATGCCCGCACATATCTCAGGGCATTTTGAGATGTGATCACTTTAAGATATGTGCACCTCTACACTTTACTACCCTTTATGGTTTTGTAAGGAATTTTGGGTATTTGTATTAAATTAGTGTGTTGATATTCCCAGATCTCATATGATTATTCATGTTTTAAATTTAAAATAATTTTTAACCCCCCCAAAATCCTAAATTTAACCCTACATAACCCTTGTCTACTCCTTTCTCGCTTATGCTCCCCGACCAAAAACCCTTGTTGCTCCCCTCTCATGATTCCTGCTCGATTGTCGGCGCACGCCACCTCCTTCAAGAATGGTGGCATCAAAATTGCTCAGCTATGTCACAAATGCAATGGGCATATGAGAAACCTCGGATTCCTCCAACTCCCCAGACGTGGAAGGTGGGGT
The DNA here is from genome assembly GCA_039513925.1 of Platanthera zijinensis. Lineage (NCBI taxonomy): Eukaryota > Viridiplantae > Streptophyta > Magnoliopsida > Asparagales > Orchidaceae > Platanthera > Platanthera zijinensis. Next base: position 238,446,323 of record CM077081.1, on the reverse strand, counting down.
GGTTGACGGGAATAATGCAAAGGAAAAATGAGAAGGAGAAGAAGGATGGAGATGGTTCGGCTTTATCTAGGATTTAAGGCACGACGGTGGTTGGGGAGCTGCAAGCGGTTGGGAAGGACAAGAAGAAGGGTTGGGATAAGCGGTTGGGGGCTCGGGTTGTGCATCTTGATGAGGGCGCGCAGGTTCCTGACCTTCATAATAGCAAGATTTTGAAAACCGGACCGAACATCAAAACTGACGGAGGGAAAGGTTCAAGGTTAAACTGGTTTAACCGGGGTTAAACCGTTATATCTATATTAATATAGAAAGATATTCACTTATAGTGTATCATGGTCGACCATCAAATCTGGATCGTTCGATCCAGCAAATTCCATCATCCGATCGACCCGCAATTGTCGTTGTCGTTCGATTTAAGCAACCTTGCCCTTAAACTATAATCTAAACTGTCTCATCTCACTTAAAAATCAATCTAGCCCTTGATTATTTTTACTAAAGCTCATATATCTGCTATGGTATGGTATGGTGTTATATGCCTATTTTTAGCCTAGCATTAGGCTATAACATGAAACTACGATTTAATGAAAAAGATGGTCATTTGACCTGATTTTTAACCTCACAAATATGGTCAATGGTGTAACGCTCCTAGTCAATCCAACGTGACAATGTCACGGCTCCGCTCTAGGCGACGCTACCGGGCTGCAGCCCAAGCACCTCAACCCCTCTCCAGCCCACTGACGGGTTGTTGGTGGCCACAACCTCCCTTTGATGAGCGAACTCGACAGTTAAGTTGGACCGTACGAGGACTTCCCAGGAGGTCACCCATCACAGTACTACTCTCGCCCAAGCACGCTTAACTATGGAGTTCCTTCACTTCTCATCACCAATTGAACTGCAGCTCAATTGGTGATGAGAAGTTGGAAAACTCCAAAGTTAAGCGTGCTCGGGCTGGAGTAGTACTGGGATAGGTGACCTCCTGGGAAGTCCCCGTGATGCGCACTTGACTATCGAGTTTGGCTCATCAAAGGTATGTTGTGACCACCAACAATCCGCCAGTGGGCTGGAGAGGGGTTTGGGTGCTTGGGTTGCAGCCCGATAGCGATGTCATGGGAGGCTATGGGCCAAATCCCGGGTCGTTACAATAAAAGTGCATTTTTTTGTAACGTCCCCTTCCACCTTTCGTGACTCAATCACTAGGCCTTAGGCGGACCGTTACCGGGCTGCAGCCCAAGCACCCCAACCCATCTCAGGTCCACCGGCGGGTTGTTGGTGGACACAGCCTCCCTTTGATGAGTCAAACTCGATAGTCAAGCGCGCACCACGGGGACTTCCCAGGAGGTCACCCATCCCCGTACTACTCCAGCTCAAGCACGCTTAACTATGGAGTTCTTTCAACTCTCATCACCATTCTTTCAACTCTGATGAGAGTTGAAAGAACTCCATAGTTAAGCGTGCTCGAGCTGGAGTAGTACTGGGATGGGTGACCTCCTGGGAAGTCCCCGTGGTGCGCGCTTGACTATCGAGTTTGACTCATCAAAGGGAGGCTGTGTCCACCAACAACCCGCCGGTGGACCGGAGATGGGTTGGGGTGCTTGGGCTGTAGCCCGGTAACGGTCCGCCTAAGGCCTAGTGATTGAGTCACAAAAGGTGGAAGAGGACGTTACAAATGGTGAGATTTGAACCTCCCACTATGCCAAGCAGAGATGATAACCATCACAAAAATTACTTTTTCTTAAATAGTATTGAACTACATTATTATATACATGTGAAAATAATAAACTAAGATCATTAGATAAATTTGACAAAATTTAAATAAAATATATAATGCTTCTGTGATAATTCACATGGTCTCCTGTACATGGAGATGGGCGGAGCCCTCCCCAAGATGAGCAGAACTCGCATGATTGCGGTTGAAGCCCATCTGATCATGGTCTGTGTGATTAATGTCGCGAGGCACGGTAGTCCCCCCGTGAACTCCCAATTGTGTGTGTGTGTGTGTGTGATATGAGTGCCTGACACGGGGCTCCGCCCCTGGCCAAGCGTGACAGTACCCGCCCGACGACGACGGGTACTCAAAATGACCGTAAAAAACTATACATCAATATTACAATATTTATTTTGTAATAAAAATAAGAATTGGCTTAAAAATATTAATTTCACTTCTTCTCTCTCCCTAGTCCCTGTCACTCCCTCCGTCTCTCTCTCTCTCACAGGATGGAATTCTCTCTCCCCCTCTCACCGCCCCTCTTTCTCCCACTCTATTTCTAGATATATTATTTATATATAGACAAATTGCACTTGCACGTCGCCTGCTGTCACTCTCTCTCCCCCTCTCTCTTTCTCTCTCTCTCTCTCTCTCTCTCTCTCTCTTCGATCCGTCAGCCACCGTAGCTATAGGAGACCTACAATTTTTTGTCCTGCAAAAAAGATCAGACGATGGTTACTTTCTGTAGACAGATCTACGTGTCACAATTGCTCCAATAGCTTTTAAATTCATGATTTTAAAAACCATTTAATATTTATTTATAAGTGTTAGAAATTTATAAACAATATTATAGATATATCCTTTATATAAAAAATATATGTATAATTACAATATACACATAAATAAATATGATATATATAATTCTAAATTATTAATATTAATATTATATATATATATGTTTGTAAATTTATTACATTACTTAATACAAGTGATAGGCACGGGTCTTCGGCCCTGGGGGCATTCGACGGGGGTGCGATAATCGGTGGGGTGCGACATTCATCGGGATGCGACATTCGCCGGTGGTGCGATATTTGTCGTGAGGATGACATCTGTCGTGGGCGGCGACATTTGTCATGAGCGGCGACATTTGTCGTGGGCGGCAACATTTGTCGTGGACAGTACCCACCCCTATGGCCTCGCGTGACAGTACCCGCCCGACGACGGCGGGCTCCGCCCGCGCCCGGCGGGCTCCGCCCACTCCCGGCGGGCTCCGCCCGACCCGCAACATATACATATGAGTACTCAAAATGACCGTAAAAATATATAAATCAAGAATACAATTTTTATTTTGTAAAACGAATTATATTTTAACGTTAAAATATTAAATTTTCTCGTGTCATTCCTAGCTAGAGACAATAGGTTTAGGCTGTGTTTGAGAATCCCGCGGGGCGCCGTTCCGGTAGGGCCGAGCCGGAGGAAAGCGTTTGGGAAGGTAATTGCGAGCTCCAGTCCACCCCGGTCAGCGTGAAAAGGCGAAAAACGATGATTTTTGCCGCTGGTCTCTCGCGCTCCAGCCCACCGTTCAGCCCGACCGTTTTCTCTCTCCTTCCCGACGTGCCACCGGACTGGTTTGCAACGGGGGGCCAAACACAGCCTTAGTGTGTCTATTGTTTTTACTTTTTGTATTTTAATATTGTAAAGTTGTGTAATTACCTAAAAGGATATTGTCTTTATAATATACTAATATAAAGTTTGGTATAATTGTGTAATTATGAATACAACTATAAGGGCAATATAGTGACATCAGACAATGTTTCACCAAAGAGTAGTTTTCGTATATTAGTAGAGATGAATATAACTATATAAATTAATATGAATATCATTATATTAGGGTGTTGTTATAGACAAACCAACATTGACTATATACAAACTAATATTTTGATATTTTTAGGTCTTTTTTATATACTATACATAAATCAATTAAAAACCTAAAACTAAGTGAATCTCTCATTCCAACCCTAGCCCGCTTCCGCTCCGCGTCCGTCTCCCCCGATTCCCCCCTCCGTTTCCCCCAATTTCCACCTCCGTCAATAATGGTGGCCTCGAATTTCGTTCGCGGCCCGTTTGATGGCAAGCCCGTCGGCACTCCTCCTACAGACGAGGAGATTTCTGCCCGAGTTGTTCCTCCGACGGCAACCCCAACGCCCTTCCTCTTCCGTACATCTCCCCAGGTATTTGATCTTGGTTTTCTGTTCTTACTTCTCTCCCTCGATACCAGGCACTTCTCCTCCAGATGAGGAAATCTCCTCTTCTGTACTGGTGGTGAGGGGGAGAACCTTCTTTTGATCAGGAGATTTCGGTCGTGTGATTAAGTAGATTTGAGAGTAGTGTTTTCATTCTTGTTTGATTTCCTGTTTGAGAGGGTGAAATTGTTTATTTTTCTTTTCTTTACTTCTGCCTTGAGATTGTGAGAAAATGGAGAAGGTTTTTGTTGCAGTTTTTGATTGGATGTTGAAGATGAACAGTTAAACTTGGTGTTACTATTCTGTTTTGTTTCCTTCCTGTTAATGAATGTTTAAGTGACGCTATTGTGAAAGAAGTTGATACTTGTCTGTTTCCGTGGGCAGGGGCGGAACTAAGTGGAGACACGCTCGAGCAAGTGCCCGAGCGTGATTTCTGATTTTTTTTGCCGCCTAGTAGTAGGCATGCCCCTACACATTAATGCAAGCTTCAAAAGTCAGCTTTGTTGTCTATCCCATCACGAACCACTCTGTTGTCCTCTTCCCCCTTCCCTTCACCTGCCGGTACACACCGTTTCCTCCGTCACCCGACCACAAGCAAGCTGCACTCCTTCCTTCAGTGTTCAGCAACAGTTTTTGATCACCCAACTCCATCGACGGATCTCCATCCTCTTTTTTTCCTGTCTCTGCATACATGTCTTCTCATCATCGACGAAACCCGCAAACCCAGTACCTGGAGCTTTGACGAACAACTCTGCATCACTGACCATCAACTTCTGCTTCAACACCGTGCAACTTCTCTGTTTCCGTCGCAGCCTCCAGTCGGCATCCGCGTTTTGGGTCGATGTCGCCTCTCTGCCTGAATCGACGATCGTCCGCCGCTTCAGCCACTGACCCCGCTTCATCCACCGTCGACTGCCGCTTCTTCCCTCGTCCAATCCGCAGACGACCATCCAATGTTTCTTCCGTCGTCCACCCTGCAGCTGCCTGCCGCCTTCCTCGAGATGTGCACGCCTTCTCCTGTTGTCTCGAGCCAAGCGTACTCCACGCCTTCTTTTGCTTTCTCGAGCACCGCACCAGTAAAAGCCACAAAACATTTTCTTTTTGCCGGCTAGAAAACTTTGGCGTTTTAATGTTTTGGATCTCCAGCTAGAAATCTGATATTTTTTCTTTTTATGATACTAGATGTTATTCAAAAAATGTTTCTTTTGGGGTGGTCATTTGCTTTTTGATAGAAAATATGTTTTAGGATGTGCTGGTTTTCATAAACTCGTCATTTTTCAGGATTTATTTTCCAAATTCAACGACTAATGCTATATGTACCAGACAATAATGGTATTTGAGTAAAGACAATGTGAAATTGTAGTATTAATCCTGGCGATAGTGGTTTATCCACGTTTGGTACTTCTGCCACAACTTTTTACTTTATTAAGTGTGCCCGAGCGGAGTAAAATTTCTAGTTCCGCCACTGTCCATGGGAGACTGAAATTGGTGAAACTATTTTCTTTCAGAACTCTTGTCTAGAGCTTCTAATTTTACTGTGCCAAAACATCATGCCATGTTTGTGTTCTTTTTGTTGGAACCTCTGTTGGTGCTCGTGTGCGATAGCGGCCACTCACCACGTGTTTAATTTGATTTCTCAGATTGAACAATCACTTGTTGCTAAGATGTGGAATAACACAGAGATGTCTTCTTTAGGATCAAAATATGGTATTGTCATCTATCAAAATTATTTAGTTTTGTATACTATTTGGTTTATGAACCAGTTATTTCGTTCGTTTATTTTATTGCAGTGTTTGTGTAGATGTGACCTCGTTCTTTCAAACGACTTCAAATTTACGTCAAGAGAAGAGCAAATCGATTGGGCATGTAATATTGGTAGAAGCCTCAGCTATGTTGTCACGATTTTAGGTTATGATAAAGTCACTGATAGACCACGTCCGCGCGTTCTTTTGGGGTGTGATAGATCCAGTTTTAAACGTGAGAATCCCAAACAAATTAACAAAAACAAAAGATTTAATGAAATAACTAGTGAAGATCTGCGCGTTCTTTTGGGGTAGACCATGTCTGCGCGTTCTTTTGGGGTGTTATAGATCTGCGTGTTCTTTCCGAGGTTCATTTTTCAGAAGATATCGCATCAGAGTTTGAAGGTATTAACAAAAGATTTAATGAAACAACTAGTGAACAAAAGCAAGAAATAAAGAGGAAGTTAAGGGAGATAATAGATCCAACTTCAATACAAACAAGCGAGCCAAAAGTGCCAAAAAGTTTAAAGGGAAGGTCCAAGGGAAGCTTCAAAAGGCTGAAAGATGACTCAAAATCTACCAAAAGAGATCCATCTTTATTTGAACATGTTATGATGACGGAAAATTGGGGGGTACAAAAGAAACAACCAAGGAAAGCATTAGCAAGGAGGAGAACGGATTACCAAATGAGCACACCTACACTTACTTCAAGTCAATGTTTTTTTGTAGAGGTTTGCAAGCAAATGCCAACTTACTTAGCGGAGCATATCAAAGAGGTTCACAATGTTATTGGGGATGGTCATTGTGGGTATCGTGTCATTGGACGTGCTTTGTAGATGGGAGAAAATTGAGCGCAAGTTAGGTTGGATCTTTCCAATGAACTAAAAGTTCATTGTAGCATGTATGTTGGTATTTTTGGCAAGGAAAGATGAGAAGAGTTGTTATCCTCTCTTCAATGTAATGAGATACCGTTATCTCCAAATAAATGGATGTCATCATGTCAATGCCGGACATGGGTCTTGTTGTAGCTTCTTGCTATAACATTACTTTTGTCCAAATTTCAGCAATTCAGAGTCTCACATTTTTTCCATTGAGCTCCCCACTGCCACCTACACAGAAGCTAATTGCAATGGGTTATATAGATGATAATCATTTCATACATTTACTGATGCATTAAGGGCGTCCTTTGCCTCATATTATCTCATATTGGCTGAAATATCATGATTCGATTGCAAGCAAATGGGAAGATATATATATCTCACGATTACCTCCTCAAACTCAACAGATGAACATATGCGATATAGTATATACTGAAGTTTTCTAAGTCAAAATGTTAGAATTTTTTGCACGCTTAAATTATGTTTTAATGTATTTGGATACACTTCAAACGTGACTAATTTTTTATTTTTATTACAGGAACTAATCTATTGACGTTATTGATCGGAAGAAATGACATACTTGCATAAATTTTTTGAGTTTCAATGCACTCCTTATTTATATCAGGAATTTTAAAAAAATTGTAATGTCTATCTAATGAATTCATTAATTTTGTTTTAATATGATATGATGTTTACAAAAGAGAAACATTTTTTTAAAATTTTTGAACTGGTTTATATATAACAATTTTATTTACGGATAACAATTTCTGTTTTGTACTGGTTTGTATATAGTAAAAGTTTGTATATAGTCAAATCTGGTATGTCTATAACAACACCCTTATATTATATATAATATATTTCGGTAGTAAACTAATACCCTAGTTGGTGTAGTGGTTGCAATCATTGGTAGTCTTAGGGATGGTTCAGGTTCGAATCACGCATCTGGATTTAAAAATCAAATCAAATTATAGGTGATTTGGGGTCCGCCCGGTTGAGCTAAACCCGCTCTAGTTAGCTGTTTTGCGGGCGGACTAGCCGGTTCTTAATCGGCTATAGATGGGAGCGATTTTAGAGCCCAGATCGAACCGTCTGGTGCACCAGTCTGAGATCCGCCCAAGAAGTGTTCCCTTTGGATCTACAGGAGCGACCCAATCAATTTGTTGAAGTATGTTGTAAAATCTTTTCTTTATTATTACAACACATCTAAAGGAGCAGATGAAGAGTTGAACATTCAAGTTTGTTTTTTAGTGATTCATATAAGATTAATGTTGTTCATTTTGTTTCTTTTGGGAACCATGCATTCTCTTCTCCCTCTTCTCCTTCCTCTATGTTTCTTCATTGTCTCAAGCCTTCTATCACTATTGTTGACTGCATAAAATAAACTTGAATTTGCGTGCAATTGTAAAAGAAACTTGAATTAATCACGACTAGCAACAAGTGTCGAATGAGAGACATAATTTTCATCTCGACTAACTTTGTGGGGGGGGGGGGAAATGGGGGATAAGTAGGACTGACTAAAGTCAACCCACTAACCCCACTCACACAACCATCACCGCTCGGTCCACCACCTGGACGCACGCGCACATGCGTGTGGTCGCACGATGTTGCACATCCATATGGTCATGTGCGCCCTTGTGCACGGCCTCCTGGCCGCACGCCGCCGCTCGGCCGCGCGCTGCCTCGCATTGAAAGTCAAGTGATATCTCTTCACCTAAGGGGAGGGGGTGAATAAGTGATATCGATTTTTTGTGAGTTTAATGCGGAATAATAAATGTAAGAATGACAAGCACACAATCACAATCACTTAACAATCATAAAAAAGATATAGTGGTTCCCCGAGGTGGGTACGTCCGTCTTGCCCCTTCGTCTATCTAGTAGTGAGCTAACCTTGGAAAACTCCAACCAAATCTCGGATCCGCAGATCCTACAACTCAGAGATCAAGTCTCCTACCTCAGAGGTACTGACTGTTTTCCTGCCTCATATCTTCTAGCTCAGGATCCTACAACTCAGATTCCAAACGGAATCCTACACTCAGATTCTGTAAAAGAATCATACAGCTTAAAGACAGAGTCTCCTACCTCAGGGGCAATGACTGCCCCCTACCTCAGGTCACTAGGACCCGTACAACTCAAATCTCAGTGAGATCCTACAATGAAATAAGTTTTATTATAACACCTTTTATAAACTAAGTAGATGTTTCTTTGAAAGAATTGGAGTCTTCTCTAAGCATGTTGAAGATTGGCTTCTATTGATCTTCTTGTAAAGGACTTGGAGAACTACTTCACAGTGAATATTAATCCTTCTGTATTTAGAAGATCTTTCTTCTGGCGGATAGATGATAGAACTTTTAGTACTTCAGCAAGATGAATCAATTAAATTTCTGGGGAAGAAAAGTTTTTTTTCGTCTTCTCAAAGCTTAAGCTTCCTGATGCAATAATCCCTTTTGAAAAGATGATGGCGAAAAAGCTCAACTTCAAAATGTATCGATTATGGTTTACTCTTCACGTCCCTTCCTTTTATATGGCTCATATTCTTAACGGTCGAATCTCAAACTGATTTTGTGTCAGATATCTTTTACCTTAAAGGACAAGTCCGATTTGCCCTTTCCACGACGACATTAAATGAGATAATGCCAAAACCACACTTCAAATCGAATATACACTTGTATGTTCATTTCGACTAGATGTATGGTTGAATCTCTACATGTTCAGTCGAATTGCATCTCCACAGGTTCTTCTACTCGAATGATAGACATCTGGTTGAATTCGTTTGTTTGTTCCTCTAGATAAGGTCATCCGGTCGAATCTGCTTATTCGTTCCTCTAGGTAGTTAATGTCATCTGGTCAAATCTACTTCTTATTCAGACGAATAGTTTGATATTAAGTCAATTTCTCACTTAGTACATATTCTTCCAGAAGCTTGTAGTCGAATTACTTCATTCAGAGCTTCTTCTAGTCGAATCTGGACTTAGAATAGTTTTACATGACTACCTTTTCTTCTTCTTGTCTGGTGGAGTGGATCTAATCGAATAACCAGACATTCAGTCAAATTATAACTCGAGATATAAGCTTATTTTTTTCACAGTTTTGAGCTTCAAGAAACATATAGTTGAATCGTCTCGAGCTGTCTGCACGATCATGTAGATGATCTACACGAGTTTATACTTAACTGTTTTATCAATTCTTATCATCTACATGAATTGTCTTGATTCATCTGCACGAATGGTCTGATGTTTAGATGAATCTATACGGACTCTTTGCACTCTAAGTACATTAGCCCAAATCATCTTGATAGATCAACACAATCATTTTTATCTCTCATCTAATCTGTACTTAATCAGATTTTTGCCTTCATGAGACTTCTACACGAATGTTTTTGATCCTTTTGCACGAATGACTAGACACTCTTGTCACAACCTGCATTTTCTTAACATTTAAGTTATATCAGAGTAAGAAAAAATACGCGTCGTGATGCCACGTCGTGTAGGGGATAACTGCAAACGCTCAGGCAAGACTCTAAACTTTACAAGTTAAATGAAATCCATAAGTTATCAAGTAAAAACCAGTTTAAATTTAGATGGTCGTATCCCTCGGCACAGCGGATCAGTTGGTCCACGAGTAAGAGTATAATTATATGCTACAAAAATACTTTAATTATGTTGGATTAACATCCTACACGAGCATAAACATCCCCAAAGGACAACTCGCGGTATGCAAGACTCTAGATTTATTATAAGTATAGAAATAGTCTTTACGTTAGTTAGAAAATAACATTTTAGGTTTAGAAAGATGACATGTAAGAAATACTAGTAGTAAATGTTTTTTTATAAGTTAAAATACCTAACATGCAACATAACATAAACATTCCCAGAGAGCAAATAGAAATAATTAAATCATATAAAAATGACTTAGCAGCTAACAAGTACTTAACAATAAACAAGATCTTATTGGCGTCAACAACCTGATACGAACCCACCAAAACCATCTATGTTTGAACTAAAGGAAAAGTAAACAACAACTACCTCACAACCGATGAGGGATAGACAGCTGCAGAATACCAGCCTAAATCCAAAACTCCTAGCCGCTCAACCGGCTACTGCTCCAAACCTAAGACATTCACAAGAAAAGAATACCTCGGTATAAAATATATAAGAGGTGATAGGAAACAATAAACAAGGAGGCAAAAGGGTTACCAACCCGGAATCCAAGAATAGCTGAACAAACCTCAACAAAATAAGAAATAAAAATCATGGTAAATGATAAACTTACCAAATCCAAGGGTAAGGTACTTGCATCAAGTACAATAAAGAACTAAGCTTCATAAGATGTATATACAAGTAAGTATATATAAATATAAGAAACAGGTCAGCTCTACATTAGTGAGCAAAATCACCGACATAATCCGGTACCTGTGAGGGGAGACACCTCCACCGACACACCCACAGTAAAACTTCACAAGGGCCCAAGGAAAGGAGGTCTTGTATCTTGACACTCCTAAAACCGGGGGAAAACCGGTACTTGTGGAGGGAGACACCTCCGGCAGCACACCCGCAGTCATAAACCCAATCAGAGTCAAAAGATCTATCAAAAATACCAGAAACCATAGCCAAGACACATAAAACCCATAACCAAAGCATTGGACTTCTCCAACAATAAATGGAGGAGCAAATCCCAAAGAAATTGTCCAAAGATCAAACTTGATGAAAACAGCAGGCACTGGACTAATTTTATTTAGCAAGAATAGCATATTGATGATATACCAAGAATCAACAAAAATAAGACTGTCCACAGAAAAGCATCGAGTATACTCGACGTCGCGTCGAGTGTAGTCCACGCTCTCGACGCCAACCAGAAAACAAGATGGCGTTGAGTGTATTCAACACACTCAACGCTGCATTGAGTGTAGTCAGCCCACTCAACGCTTTTACACAAGCTCAAAACAAATCGATGACATTGAGTGTATTTAACAAACTCAACGCCGCGTTGAGTGTATTCAACACACTCAATGCTTTTACACTTGTATTCAACACACTCAACGCCGCGTTGAGTGTAGTCATCACACTCAATGCCGCGTTGAGTGTAGTCATCACACTCAACGCTTGATAGCTTAGCTGCCAAAAAAATCAGATGACGGCGTTGAGTGAGTTCAGCTCACTTAACGATGTCAACACTTTTTTTACTTAACCACAAAACTAAGCGATGACGTCGAGTGAGTTCAGCTTACTCAACGCTTTATCACTTAGCCGCAAAAGGAACCATATGATGGCGTTGAGTGAGTTCAGCTCAATCAACACTGTCAACGCTTAAACACTTACATTACAGACTTAAAGCGACGACGTTGAGTGAGTTCAGATCACTCAATGTTGTCAACGCTTTTTACTTAGCTTGGCGATTTAAGCGACGACGTTGAGTGAGTTAAGCTCACTCAACGCTCTCAATGCTTTTATACTTAGATTTACAGATTTAAGAGAAGACGTTGAGTGAGTTCAGCTCACTTAATGCTGTCAATGCTTTTAGAATTAGCTTTTAAAATTTTACAGAATGGCGTTGAGTGTGCTAAGCTCACTCAACGCTGCGTTGAGTGTATATCACTCACTCAATGCTTTTTAACTTAACTTTTCAGATCACTCACCAAGGCGTTAAGTGCATTCAACACACTCAACGCTTTTATACTTTGGCTAGAAACTGAATATCAGTGCTAAGGCTATACTCAATGCCTAAGATAGAAACTTGGCATAAATGTTATCCTACCTAAACAGAGGATATTAGACTTACAACAACCACTATTTTTTCAATAATTTAATTAATAGAATTAATAAATTTTTTTGTCAATATCTAAACCTAGACCAAGAACAACTTACTGTCATGCTCACACAGGAAGAGATTTCTCCTGTAACAATGCTCCCTCACCACAGCCACTAGCTTGCTGCTAAGCTAAGCACTATTCGGCCTTTTAGGACAAAAACAGTAGCATGAAAGCTTGGCAAGGGTGTAAATCACCACTTGCCCCAAGATTTATAGAAAACGAATTTGACAAGGAGGAGATCCTACCCTTATTCTGCTTTTACACCGGGAGAAAATTAAGAAAATGTGAAATAAAAAAAAGCAAGGGGGGAAACCACCACTTGCCTCAAATCTCCAGAAATCTGGCCAAGCAACGCTCCACCTCACAGATCTGGCCGCAAGAACACCGTAGAAACATAGATCTAGGTGAGATTTACCCAGATCTACTCTCCAAAGATGATTTTGAGCACCAACACTCCAGAAATTGGTGGTCGAAAGCTTAGAAGAGACCGTCGCTCTCGCTCTTCCCGAAACAGCAGACGGTTTCAAGAAAAAGACGATGAATAGGGTTTGTCTATTCACAAGGCTATTTATACTTAAAAATATAAGTATTATAATAATAATTTATTATTAAATAATGGTTCAAACGACCCAAAAATTCGCGCCAACATGGATTTCTACGAAAATCACACCGTAGCTAAATACCGACGCTACGAACCCAACAACGCAGTCGAAATTAAGATTCGATGAACCAAATTCGGCTAAACACCTCCCGATGTCAAAACACAAGCATTCCCAAAGAGGCTCTACCGAGTCACCAAAACAGACTCGACTCGCTAGGGAATTTTGCAAACAGGCTAAACCCACCCACCCACAGAAAACCTAAGAGATAAAACTACGCTCTAACAATGACATATTCCGAAAATGCGTCAACGTAATGCCTCGACATCATAACACACCAGATAACGAATTAAACCAAATATCGAAAAATCGGGGGCGTTACAGTCACTCTCCATAAAAGAAAGTTTCGTCCCGAAACTTTACGCATAAAACCTCTATTATAAAAGAAAAAGAAATAACCAAGGGTTATTGAAAAGATTACATATCAATCAACTAGGAGAACATATGAGGATGAGCCTTCCTCATAGCTGACTCCAACTCCCAAGTGGCGCTTTCCACATCTTGGTTTCGACACAAAACTTTAACCATTGGTATGGTTTTCCTTCGCAACACTCGATCTTGAGTATCCAGAATGCAGACAGGCATCTTAATATAGGAAAAATTATGCTCCAACTAGGGCACAACATCAAGAATCTATCGGTCGCTGAGCACACATTTCCGCAACTGGCTCACGTGAAACACGTCGTGCACACCAGGAAAATTTGCAGGCAAATCCCGCCTATAAGCTGATACACCAATACGTTCAACAACCTTAAAAGGTCCCACATACCTCGATTCCAACTTATGATCCTTTCCAAATCTCTTAACGTCAGACATTGGGAAAACCTTCAGAAAAACTAGGTCCCCAACTGCAAACTCCAAATCAGTCCTCTGACGATTAACGTTCTTCTCATAACGCCCCAGAGCTATACATAGCTTTTCTCTGATATGCTTCATAGAAATATCCATTTCTTTTAACGCTTCAGGACCTAACAATGGTCTCTCACTTACCTCGGCCCAAAACAAGGGAGTTCTGCATCACCTCCCATACAAGGCCTCAAACGGGGCCATCTGCAAACTTTCTTGATAATTGTTATTTTATGCAAACTCCATCAATCTGAGTCGCTCATCCCACGCTCCTCCATAGTCCAAAATATAACATCTGATCATATCCTCCACGATCTGATTTACTCTCTCCGTTTGACTATTAGTCTGCGGATGATAAGCGATGAAATACCTCAGATCGGTACCCAACCCTTCTTGTAAGCTTTTCCAAAAGCGAGAAGTAAACCTAGAGTCTCGATCTGATACAATGCTAACTGGTATTCCATGCAATTTGATGACCTCATCTAAATATAATTCGGCTATCTTTTTTATGGAGTAGCCAATCTTAAACGGCACGAAGTGAGCACACTTCGTCAGTCGTTCAACTATCACCCAAACAGAATCGTGACCTCAGGGAGATCTCGGTAAACCCGTAATGAAGTCCAAAGGCGTCAACTTATCATCAAACCTTCTATGATCGGTCTTAACACGTTTGCATGTAAAACATTCAGACACAAACCTGGCTATATAACCCTTCATTCCAAACCACCAGACAATCTGCTTTAGGTCTTGATACATCTTTGTAGAACCTGGGTAGTAGGCAACACTAGAACAGTGCGCCTCACTTGACAACTTAAATCGAATGTCCCCAATGGCAGGGATACAAAATCTATCGCGGTACTTCAAGATACCCGCGTCATTGATCGAAAAATCTAGTAACTCCCCTTTCTCAGTTCTCTTGTAAAGGTACAACAAATCAAGATCTTTCATTTGATGCAGTCTTGTGAGTGCAATCCATGAAAGCTCAGCTGCCTCAAAACTACTTGACGAGTTACAACTACCAACAGAATTATCCATCAAAAGAAATTCTTCTACCAGCGAATCCACAAAAATATTAAAAAATTTCCCCGTCTTTCTACTCAGAGCGTCTGCTACCATATTAGCTTTGCGCGGATGATATTGGATCTCGACATCATAATCTGCTACATACTTTAACCATCTTCGCTGGCGCAGATTCAACTCCCTTTGAGTGAAAACGTATTTTAGACTTTTATGATCGGTATAAATCGTACACAACGCGTCATACAACAAGTTCATCCACAACTTCAAGGCATAAATCACAGCTGTAAACTCTAGATCATGTGTATGGTAATTCCTTTCATGAATCTTTAACTGCCTAGACTCATACGTTATCACCTTACCCTCCTGTATTAGCACACAACCCAGAACAACATGTGATGCGTCTACATACACTACATATTCTAACCCTTCAGTAGGCAGAGACAAAACTAGAGCAGTGCACAATCTCTTTTTCAATTCCAGAAAAGCTTTCTAGCACTTATCGCTCCAAACGAAAGCTATGTTTTTCTGCGTCAGTTTAGTCAAAGGCGCAAATAACGTAGAGAAACCCTTTACAAACCTTCTATAATAGCCAACCAACCCTAGGAAGCTCCTTATCTTCTTAGGTGTGGTTGACATATTCCAATCCATAACAACAACTATCTTTTCAGGGTCAACTGAAATTCCATCTTTATTTACCACATGACCCAAGAACGAAACCCGAGACAACCAAAACTCACACTTGCTCAGCTTGACAAAAAATTTATGCTCTTTCAAAGCAGACAAAACTAAACGCAAATGCTGGGCATGCTCCACAGTATTGTAGGAATACACCAAAATGTCATCTATGAACACAACCACAAAATGGTCCAGGAAATCCTTGAACACTCGATTCATCATATCCATAAAGACAGAGGGTGCATTGATCAAATCAAAAGACATCACCAAGAACTCAAAATGCCCATGCCGGGAATGAAAGACAGTCCGTGGGATATCCGTCTCACGAATCCTTAACTGGTGGTAGCCCGAACGAAGATCAATCTTTGAAAACACCGTGCTACCATGCAGTTGATCAAACAATCATCAATCCTCGGTAAAGAATATCTGTTCTTGATGGTGACCTTGTTCAATTCTCTATAATCGATGCACAACCTCATCGATCTATCCTTTTTGTTCACAAACAGCACGGGAGCACCCCAAGGTGAAGAACTCGGCCTAATAAATCTGCTTTGCAACAAATCATCCAGCTGGGTACGCAACTCCTCCAGCTCACGAGGGGTCATTCAGTATGGTGCCTTAGCAATAGGACGAGTACCCGGCTCCAAATCTATCACACACTCCACATCTCTCTCAGGTGGAAGACCAGGAAGATTATCAAGAAATACATCAGAAAACTCACGCACCACAGGGATCTCCTCTAAACACGGCAAACCAACTTTGGTTTCCAAAACTAAAACCAAACAAGCAAAATATCAGGAATCTAAAAGCTTTCGAGCACATACCTCAGAAATAATCGGAGAACTTTGGCGTGGATAACCATAAACACTCCTAGATTGACCATTGTCCATCTGAAAGTCCAAGTGCTTTGTTGATGCGCGAAATGCGACACCGATCAGTTAACGGGTTGTTCGATCTCACAAGCTAAGGGTGAAGGAAGAAGGGTTGCGAGGATGGAGGAGAAGCTTGCTCAGGTACTGTCAAGCAGACAGCTACTTTGATGGTTAGCTTTGCAGGTTAATGCCGAGAGAGGAGGGAAGAAGAGAGGAGGCCGCTAGCAGCGGCAACAGTAGACTTTGCCCGCCGCGGCTTGAATGCCACTCTTGCGACAGGCTTTTCCTTTAATCAAGTAGGGTTACAACTTGCTATTGCACCATTACATGTAAAAATAGTAAAGGGTACAAGGGGAAGCTGGCGGCTGAGAAAAAGAGCTGTCAGAGACTAAGTAAAAGAGGTTGTAGAGGACTGGAGAATTGAGGCTGCAGATGCTGCTCAAGCTGGCTGCTGAAGGCAGAAAAAACTAAGTCCACAGCCCTTGACGACCTGGGCGGACTGGAGATTTGAGGTCGCAGATCTTGCTTGATCAACTTTGACGAACTGGGAAACTGAGTCCGCAGACTTTGATCAAGGTGGCAGTTCTCCTCCCGCCCCTCCCGAATGAGAGGCTTTGGGGGCTATTTATAGGCCCGGGGAGAATCTTCTAGATGCGGGCCCAGTGACGTCATCATCGACGACCTCGGCGGACTGAGAAAATGAGGTCGACGACCTCGGCGGACTCCACGGACTGGCCTTTTCTCTGCTGGGGCAGACTTCCGGTTGGAAGCTAGAAGAGGGCAGGCAGGCTGAGCGACCTGAGGAGCAAGCAGACGGATCCTGAGCGAACTGGGCGGACTCTAGGGGGAGTCCGCCCCTGACGGAGCGGAGGCCGCCCCCTAGCGGGCGACCTGGGTGGACTCCAGGGGGAGTCTGCCTGGCCGGCGGAGGCCGCCCCCTAGCGGGCGACCTGGGCGGACTCTAGGGGGAGTCTGCCCAGCTGGCAGAGGCCGCCCCTTGCGGGCGGCGAGCGGAGGCCGCCCCCTAGCGGGCGACCTGGGCGGACTCCAGGGAGAGTCCGCCCAACTGGCGGAGGCCGCCCCCTAGCGGGCGACCTGGGCGGACTCTAGGGGGAGTCCGCCCACCTGGCGGAGGCCGCCCCTGGAGGGCGGCGAGCGGGGGCCTCCCCCTAGCGGGCGACCTGGGTGGACTCCAGGGGGAGTCCGCCCAGCTGGCGGAGGCCGCCCCTAGCGGGCGGCGAGCGGGGGCGCCCCCTAGCGGGCGACCTGGGCGGACTCCAGGGGGAGTCCGCCCAGCTGGCGGAGGCGCCCCTGGCGGGCGGCCTGGGCGGACTCCAGGGGGAGTCCGCCCGGCAGACGGGCGGAGGCCGCCTTTGGCGGGCGGCTAGCGGAGCATCCGTCCTTGAGCGACTTTAGACTCGGCAGTCCGCCTTGCGCGGACACGGTGGACATCAGGGGTAGCCTTCTCCTTGCGAATGAGAACCTGTAAGAGAAAAGCAGAAAAAATGGGCACCTTGGAGAGGATTGCCGATTTTGGGGTTAACATAATCCCCGCACTTTTGTAAGTTCCAAAGGGAACTTCGAAAAAGTAGGAGACCCACAAAAATCGTGATCCTCCCCTCAAAAATCAGGGGAGAAAAAATTAGAGATTAGGAGAGATAGAACCTGATGTTTCTCCTCGGAAAAATCTGTTAGTGCTTATCCTTTACCTGAAGGGGACTTGCTAGTATCTACTAGTCTCTGCAAAAGTAGGGTGAGTGAGCAGATAGGAAAAGAAAATAAGCTGCAAGTACCTGAGAGGAACTTGCCACTGTCTGCTAGTCCCTGCAAGAAGAGAGTGAGTAAGCAGATAAGAAAATAAGCCGCAAGTACTTGAGAGGAACTTGCTACTGTCTGCTAGTCTCTGCAAAAGGAGAGTGAGTAAGCAGATAGGAAAATAAAATAAGCCGCAAGTACCTGAGGGGAACCCGCGAATGTTGACTGTTGATATGATAAGATATAATCGGATAACAGAAGAGATACCTGTCAAACTCTGCTATCAACTGAGTAAAGATCAAACCGCGATAATGATTGCCTCGCGTGATCAAGATATAATGCCAACATGAAATCCAGATCAACAAGATAAGAAAATCCAAAATTAGATTTATTATGGCACGGCTTGTCAATCAAGAAGAACCATATGCTTTGAATAAATGATGTGTGGCTAACATCTGATTAAGAGAACTTGTTGATTATCATCTGATAAAAGCTTATGCAGGCAGCGCATATAAGATGATCATAAGTCAAGAAAGTTATTGCAGATCCTTAGAATAGGTTGGATTTAACCTGTTAACCTGTAAGAAGGTAAAAAGAGAAAAGAGAGGCTACACCCCGGGGATGAACTAAAAAGGTTGAATGCTGTCACAGGTGTTCCCCGTGGGCATTATGCATCACTTGCCAAAGTCATCCAGGGTGTAGTCCTAACCAAAGCGGGCTGGTCGCGCATCCTTTATAAGGGCACAAAGAAACAAGAACAAAAGATCCTAGGAAGAATCGACAGATGCACTGCTCTCTTGCCTCGAGTTACAAGCATCGCTGATCAATTAGACTAGTTGCGCCAAGTGGCCTATTGCTTGTCTGCGGATTGATCAGCAGAGTTGTGAGTCCCGCGGAGGCACGGATCGAGAGTACCATAGAGTGTTCGGCCGTCACAGTTGTGAGATGATCGAAGAGACAAGGCTACACTTGATCGCCATTGCTTGTTAAGCAAAGATCATCGTAACTGTAACGTATCCCTAACGGAGCACGATAGAACTATCGCAGGAGGCCTCCCCTAGGCACTCGCACTGCACTAGACATCGGCCGGGATCCGAAGCCCCATCATCCTCCGCACGAGAGTTGAACGGCCCCCACTACACATGTGAGAAACTCCTCATCATACGTGGTCATTGTGGTTTTACGCCAGAGGACAATCTCGAGGGGGCACTGAGCAAGACTTGGCGATATCTCGCTGGTTTAGTGATATCTTTGGCAAAGAGAAGAATATGGAGGAGAAGCATCATCAAAAGGGAACTGTGTCAGTATGAGGTCTCTGACGTAAGCTCTATTGAATGAAAAACGAAACACTTAGAAGTGTTGGAAAATAAAATGTTTGAAGAGTAAAGTAAAGTAAAAGCAACCGGTCACGATCGCGAGGGGCTTTGTGGAGTTGCGATTGGTCATAGCTAATGACGCAAGAAATGTGTCCCCTTTTGCTTCAGAATAGTCTTCCAAGGTCACCTTCGTCAACGACATCGATGCACTCACTTGGAATATCAATGGTCCCCAGACGGCCCTCATCATTTATCTCTATGCACTCCAGCTGACCCTCAACCACCTCCTTGCCCTTGGAGGTGGAAGGTTTCGAAGAATCAATCTTCTTGACCAGGTCGTTGATCTTGCCCTTGACAAGCAATCTTTCAACCAATCGCCGAAGGGCCTTGCAATCTTCAATTAAATGACCTTTCTCTCTGTGGAATTCACAGAACGGATCTGAATTTCTTGATCTCTGATTCGCCGGTTGGTAGGGCCTTTTGGAATATGCCTTATCCTTCATGATTTGGACAAATTCTTGCATGACCTCATCTAGCTCAAACTCTGGCAAGTCACTTTCTTGCTGCTGATGAACTGCAGCTGCTAGCGGAGATGATGTTGACAATGGTAGCAGTTGTTCTTGGGTACGATCATGGCCTTGGGAGGTGTATTGATGATGATGCTGAAATCTTCTTGCCTTCCTAGAGAGAGATGGAAAGTCTTTCCGAGGAGACCTCGGAGGCTGTTTGTAAGAAGAATAATTTTTCTCCGATACGAGCCTGGAGACGAAGCTGGGGCTGCTCTTTTCACCGCCGATATACGAGTTGGCTAAGCCGATCAACTCTTGATAATTTCTTGGTGCTCAGACGTTAGCTTCAAACTTTAGTGGACCTTCACACAGACCGTGAATAAGAGCCACTCGGTACATTTCTTGATCAACGATCTCAATGTCTAAAATTTCTTTCTGAAATCGATCCACAAAATGAGACCAGGTCTCATTATCTCGCTGCCTGATCTCAAAGAGGGCTTCTGGACCGCCCTTCCTCTTTGAAGAGGTGGAAAATCTGAGGAGGAACTCCCTTCGCAAATCAGCGAAGGTGGAGATGGACTGAGCACGAAGTCCATAGAACCAATCTCTCACTTGACCATCAAAGGTTGTTACGAGGAGTTTGCTTTTGGTAGCATCGGAGAGGGTCTTGAGAGCAACGGCTGATTCAAAAGCTTGAAGATGCTTAACTGGATCAGTCTCCCCGGTGTAAATGGGCAACCGTGGCTCTCTGAAGTTGACTGGAGTTGGTTCGTGCCGAACACTCTCTGTAAACGGCGACGGTTCTTCTTATTCTACTGCATAAGGAAAGTAAGGAGCATGAGCAGTAGCTGCAAAAGAAGCAGGAGGATAGGAGAAAAAGGTTGCTGCAGGAGGAGCAAAAGCAGGAGCTGAAGAGAAGGGATGACTTCCCTGAAAATTCAGAAATCTAGTTGGACTTCCCCAGGCAGCTTCCCGGAAGAAGTTTTGACGAGCTGCAAACTCATCATCCTGAGATCGCAAACGAGCTGCAGGCCCTTGCGGAAAGGTTGGAGTGTAAAGAGGAGGGTAGACCGGAGGATAAGCCGGTGGATAGACTTGATGAGTCGCTGATGTTGGTGCTGGATTGACTGGAGGAACTGGCGCTGCTGAAGATTGAGCGGCCAATTGCTGCGTGAGAGCTGCTAGAGTACGGTTGATGGCTTGAAACTGTTGGGCAGTTTCTCAGCGAGATTGCTCTAAGGCCTCCCAAAGAGGATCATCACTAGGACTTGGAGCAAGATTCTCGGTTAGTTGATGGTCTGACATGAGTAACCACTGGTTTCACTGTCTGATCGAGATCTGAAGGTCGCTTGTTAACTGTTGATGCGCGAAATGCGACACCGACCAGTTAACGGGTTGTTCGATCTCACAAGCTAAGGGTGAAGGAAGAAGGGTTGCGAGGATGGAGGAGAAGCTTGCTCAGGTACTGTCGAGCAGATAGCTACTTTGATGGTTAGCTTTGAAGGTTGATGCCGAGAGAGGAGGGAAGAAGAGAGGAGGCCGCTAGCAGCGGCAACAGCAGACTTCGCCCGCCGCGGCTTGAATGCCACTCTTGCGACGGGCTTTTCCTTTAATCAAGTAGGGTTACAACTGTTATTGCACCATTACATGTAAAAATAGTAAAGGGTACAAGGGGAAGCTGGTGGCTAAGAAAAAGAGTTGCCAGAGACTAAGTAAAAGAGGTTGCAGAGGACTAGAGAACTGAGGCTGCAAATGCTGCTCAAGATGTCTGCTAAGGGTAGAAAAAACTAAGTCCACAGCCCTTGACGACCTGTGCGGACTGGAGATTTGAGGTCGCAGATCTTGCTTGATCAACTTTGACAAACTGGGAAACTGAGTCCGCAGACTTTGATCAAGGTGGCAGTTCTCCTCCCGCCCCTCCCGAATGAGATGCCTCGGGGGCTATTTATAGGCCCGGGGAGAATCTTTTAGAAGCGGGCCCAGTGACGTCATTATCGATGACCTCGGCGGACTCGGCGGACTGATAAAATGAGGTCGACGACCTCGGCAGACTCCGCGGACTGGCCTTTTTTCTACTGGGGCAGACTTCCGGTTGGCAGCTAGAAGAGAGCAGGCAGGCTGAGCGACCTGAGGAGCAAGCAGACGGATCCTGAGCGAACTGGGCGGACTCCAGGGGGAGTCCACCCCTGACGGAGCGGAGGCCGCCCCCTAGCGGGCGACCTGGGCGGACTCCAGGGGGAGTCCGCCCGGCCGGCGGAGGCCGCCCCTGGCGGGCGGCCAGCGGAGGCCGCCCCCTAGCGGGCGACCTGGACGGACTCCAGGGGGAGTCCGCCTAGCTGGCAGAGGCCGCCCCTGGCGGGCGGCGAGCGGAGGCCGCCCCCTAGCGGGCGATCTAGGCGGACTCCAGGGGGAGTCCGCCCAGCTGGCTGAGGCTGCCCCTGGCGGGCGGCGAGCGGAGGGCGCCCCCTAGCGGGCGACCTGGGCGGACTCCAGGAGGAGTCCGCCCAGCTGGCGGAGGCCTCCCCTAGCGGACGGCGAGCGGAGGCCGCCCCCTAGCGGGCGACCTTGGCGGACTCAAGGGGGAGTCGGCCCAGCTGGCGGAGGCCGCCCCTGGCGGGCGGCGAGCGGAGGCCGCCCCCTAGCGGGTGACCTGGGCGGACTCCAGGGGGAGTCCGCCCAGCTGGCGGAGGCTGCCCCTGGAGGGCGGCGAGCGGGGGCTGCTCCCTAGCGGGCGACCTGGGCGGACTCCAGGGGGAGTCCGCCCAGCTGGCGGAGGCCGCCCCTGGCGGGCGGCGAGCGGGGGCCGCCCCCTAGCGGGCGACCTGGGCGGACTCCAGGGGGAGTCCGCCAAGCTGGCGGAGGCCGCCCCTGGCGGGCGGCCAGCGGAGGCCGCCCCTTAGCGGGCGACCTGGGCGGACTCCAGAGGGAGTCCGCCGAGCTGGCGGAGGCCGCCCCTGGCGGGCGGCGAGCGGAGGCCGCCCCCTAGCGAGCGACCTGAGCGGACTCCAGGGGGAGTCCGCCCAGCTGGCGGAGGCCGCCCCTGGCGGGCGGCCAGCGGAGGCCGCCCCCTACCAGGGGCGGCCAGCGGAGGCCGCCCCCTAGCGGGCGACCTGGGCGGACTCCAGGGGGAGTCCGCCCAGCTGACGGAGGCTGCCCTTAGCGGGCGGCCAGCGGAGGCCGCCCCCTAGCGGGCGACCTGGGCGGACTCCAGAGGGAGTCCGCCCAGCTGGCGGAGGCGCCCCTGGCGGGCGGCCTAGGCAGACTCTAGGGGGAGTCCGCCCGACAGACGGACGGAGGTCGCCCCTTGCGGGCGGCTAGCGGAGCATCCGTCCTTGAGCAACTTTAGACTCGGCAGTCTGCCTTGCGCGGACACGGTGGACATCAGGGGTAGCCTGCTCCTTGCGGATGGTAACCTGTAAGAGAAAAGCAGAAAAAATGGGCACCTTGGAGAGGATTTCCGATTTTGGGGTTAACATGCTTAACCTTGCACTGGATAACAACATCATATCTAGACAACCAGTCCATGCCCAATATCACATCAAAATCCTCCAGGTCTATCACCTTCAAATCTGCAAACGCTAGGAAATCACCTAGCAGAATCGGACAACTCTGGATACCCTGGTCCGACACCACCGAATCACCGAGGGACTTGAAATGCATCGCCGACTTGATCAAGAGTCAAACGATGACGCTCAATAAAGGCCCTAGCAACAAATGAGTGGATAGCATCAGAATCATAGAGAACACGTGCTCATCAGTTCTTTACTTTAAATTTCCCTATAAAAACACTTACATAACTAATCGAACTACATCGAAACTACAACTACAAGCTAAACAGAAACCAAACCAGGTTAGAAACTAACTTGAAATCACTTGGGTAGATGTTTGGGATTCCTCTAGAGACACCACGTTCAGCTTTCCCTTTCCCTTATCCAATCACTACGGCGGCGGCAAAGCTTGTAGTGGAACTGGCTGTAGCGTGGGCTGAAGTTGGGGGCAATTTGGCTTCAGGTGTCCTTTTTGTCCACACTTGTAGCACACTCTATCCTTGCTCCAACAATGGGCATCATCGTGCCCCTTTCTCTTGCAAAGGGAACACACCAGATCTCCTCTAGGAGCGCCCTGAGTAACATGAACATGCTCCTTCTTCTGGGCTCCTATTCTTTTGGAACACTTCTCAAACGGATGGCCTGGGCAGCCACAAAAGTTGTATACCTCCTTGCTTCTCTTTCTCGAAGCAGAACCCGATCCCTGGGGCTTCTTTCCCTCATCAGACTTCCTCTTTTCTTTTCTTAGCTACTGACTTTGGTTCTTAGCATTTTCGATCACTTCGACCTTCAAAGAAGCTTCTACTGCTTTAACATAGGTTTCTGATCCATAAGCATTTGCTAGCTGCTGGATGTCACTCCTTAGACCACCCATAAAACATTTAACTCTGCTAGTTTCAGAAACAACTAAATCGGGGGCGAATCGGCTCAGCTTACTAAATTCCACCTCATGCACACTCACTGTGAGCTGCCTCTGCTTCAAGTGCAGAAAATTGTTCATCTAGCGGTCCTGCTCGACCGACGGCAGAAACTTCTTCAGCAAAATCTCCATGAAGGCTTCCCATGAACATCCATCCTTCAATTTTTCCTTTTCTCTCAGCCATCAACTCTTTGTAAGTCCCTTGAGCTGGTACGCAGCGACCATCACTCTCTAGTCCGCTGAAACTCCTGAGTACGAGAACATCTCTTCAATGGCTATAATCCAGTCATCCAACGCCATGAAGTTTCCCTACTATCATAGGTAGGGGGTCCTAATCGCTGGAAATGCGAGATGAAGTTCATCTCTGGTGGCAGCACAGTTGGGGGCACCAGAGGAGCAGGAGGAACTGGAACACCTTGACCCACAACCGAGTCCTGAACTTTAAGCGGCTGTCTTGAAATGACAGTCAACAAGGATTAGATCTGCGATTACATCTCCATCATTTGCCTAGACAAAGCTTCATTGCTTTGCCGCAATCCTTCTATCACAGCCTCATTCTGAGCACTAGACGACTCACCCTCAGACTGGGGAGTCGACCTTGTCGTAGGACATCTCGACATCCTAATATGACAATTAACAACTAATCAAAACTTAGCTTACCGCTAGAACTACCAATCTTATTTCCGACAATACATGTACAAATACTTGCTTAAGCTGCTAACTTACTCTGGGGATATCATTTATGATGTCATGCCTAAACTTACGATGATATATCATCATCCTATTGACTCATGTGCACAGATCATGAATGCATGAATTTGTATTCTTTTGACTCAAAATAATGCGTGTACATATGTCATCATATAAATCTTTAGCTTGACACGTGTGTAAATGCTATGTTTTTCTATGTATGTTGTGTTATGCATTCTAAAAAAAGGCCCTAGTGCATGTTATGAACGGCGTACACATGAAATATTATGCATCTCATACTACATAATATCGCATGTAACGAAAAAGTAAAACGTGTTAATGAGCATCCATGTGATGATGGTTATGCATCCCATACTAAATAACCGTCCCATGTTGCCATCTATGGTGGATCCATATACAAACACATATTATGCATCTCATACTACATAATATGCCCCGTATACTTCTTATCATGCTTATGAGTGTAGTGTTCATGATTCAGCCAAGACGTATTGATGACACATCGGTGTGTGTATGAAATGACACTAAAAAAACTAACACTAACTAGAGATGGTTGCTCGACCAATTATCAAATAACCCATCCCTTTGATATCAACTGTCACAACCCGCATTTTCTCAGCATTTAAGTTATATCAAAGTAAGAGAAAATATGAGTCGTGATGCCACACCGTGCAGGGGATAACTGCCGACGATCAGGCAAAACTCCAAACTCTACAAGTTAAATGAAATCCATAAGTTTTTAAGTAAAAACCAGTTTAAATTTAGATGGTCGTATCCCTCGGCACAGTAGATCAGCTAGTTCACGAGTAAGAGTATAGTTAGACGCTGCGGAAATACTTTAATTATGTTGGATTAACATCCTACACGAGCATAAACATCCCTGAATGACAACTCGCGGTATGCAAGACTCTAGATTTATTATAAGTATAGAAATAGTCTTTACGTTAGTTAGAAAATAGTATTTTAGGTTTAGAAAGATGACATGTATGAAGTACTAGTAGTAAATGTTTTTTATAAGTTAATACTTAACATACAACCTAGCGTAAACATTCCCAGAGAGTAAGTGGAAACAATTAAATCATATAAAAATGACTTAGCTGCTTGCAAGTACTTAATAATAAACAAGGTCTTGTGGGCGTCAACAACCTGACACGAACCCATCAAAACCATGTATGTTTGAACTAAAGGAAAAGTAAACAATAACAACCTCACAACCAGTGATGGATAGACGTACAGCTGCAGAACTCCAGCCTAAAT
The DNA here is from genome assembly GCA_039513925.1 of Platanthera zijinensis. Lineage (NCBI taxonomy): Eukaryota > Viridiplantae > Streptophyta > Magnoliopsida > Asparagales > Orchidaceae > Platanthera > Platanthera zijinensis. Next base: position 238,419,865 of record CM077081.1, on the reverse strand, counting down.
CCAAAACTCCTAGCTGCTCAACCAGCTACTGCTCCAAACCTAAGACATTCACAAGAAAAGAATACCAGGGTATAAAAATATACAAGTGGTGATGGAAGCAATAAACAAGGAGGCAAAAGGGTTACCAACCCGGAATCCAAGAATAGCTGAACAAACCTCAACAAAATAAGAAATAAAAATCATGGTAAATGATAAACTTACCAAATCCAAGAGTAAGGTACTTGCATCAAGTACAATAAAGAACTAAGCTTCATAAGATGCATATACAAGTAAGTATATATAAATATAAGAAACAGGTCAGCTCTACATTAGTGAGCAAAATCACCGACATAATCCGGTACCTGTGGGGGGAGACACCTCCGCCGACACACCCACAGTAAAACTTCACAAGGGCCCAAGGAAAGGAGGTCTTGTATCTTGACACTCCTAAAACCGGGGGAAAACCGGTACTTGTGGGGGGTGACATCTCCGCCAGTACACCCACAGTCATAAACCCAATCGGGGTCAAAAGATCAATCAAAAATACCGGCAACCATAGCCAAGACATAGAAAATCCATAGCCAAAGCATTGGACTTCTCCAATAATAAATGGAGGAACAAATCCCAAGGAAATTGGCCAAAGATCAAACTTGATGAAAATAACAGGCACTGGACTAATTTTATTTAGCAAGAATAACCTACTAATGATATACCAAGAATCAACAAAAATAAGGCTGTCCACAGAAAAGCATCGAGTATACTCGACACCGTGTCGAGTGCAGTCCACGCTCTCGATGCCAACCAGAACTCAGGATGGCATTGAGTGTATTCAACACACACAACGCCGCGTTGAGTGTAGTCTGTAAGACTCCATTTTTTTTCTTTTTAAACCACAGGGTCTTAGACCCAGAACCGCCGCTTTGTGTTGACACCATCACGCCCGGGAAGGTCATCACTATAAAATGTTGATCCTGCCGGCCATATCGATCACAGAATAGTAGCAAAAGTATGAGAGTACATGAAGTTAGAACTCAAACACATGTCCACAATAATCACATATATAGTAATAATTCTCCACGAAGGGAGAATCCACAACAATAATAATAAAAGTACTGGAATTAGAGCTCATGCTCGATACATCAGAGTCCTCACTACAAGTCACTCATCTCGGAAGCAAATCTATAACAACTAATAGTGAACGGACTCACTGTCCTAGCTGTCTGAACTCCGGTACTAGACTGTCCCGTCTCCAAGCGTGCCGACCTCCCTGGCTGCACCTCAAAGTTGGGCTCCACGATCTCCTAAAATGATTTGGTTCGAAAACTGTTAGTCTAAAAGACTAAGTCCTATCATCACCCACTCCTCCCATATAGCTCCTAGGCACCGAGCGGGGAGAAGGAAAGGAAATGTAATGATGGTGGAGAATAATAAAGGTAGCAGGTGGTAGCGGACTAATCTAGCAGTTACAAAAATATGTAAGACAATTTATGAAATATGTAACCTTAACTTATATGAATGCTCATACAAATATATAAGCTAAGAGGTCTTCTGCAAGGCTCATATCGTATAAAAAGTCTCATACTAATTTTTATGATGGGGTGTCAGTTCTCAAGCAAGCATATATATATATCCATAGAATAATAACCTTAGCTTATAAGCACACTCTCGCAAACTTATAAACGAAGGGGTCGTTTTGCAAGGCCTATTGTATAAAGAGTCTCATACCAATTTATATAATAGGTGTCAAGGGTTATATGCAATGATTATGCTATGTCTTGCAAGTATGTCATGGTATGATCATGCAAGTGCAACACACCCACCCGACTCTGTGCACACAGACCTTTAGTTCCCCCATTCTGGAGCCTAACCTCCCAGGATACCTTCGTAGTGGCAAACAGAAATGGTGGGTTGGGCCTCGCCCACCTCTAAACCGGTAATTGCACTACCAGTCAGACCTATCGTATGCCTCAACGTTGGTGCACTAAGAGGAGCTCCTGCGTACTCTTTGCCGGTTGGTACACCAGACTTAATTTGGCGAAGTGCTTAACTACACTTACCGAGTCAACGTATTGGCGTCGGTGCATCGACCCTCCAACACCGAAGACCCACCACCTTAGAATTTATGCACATGCAATCTTGATGTATCAACCACCGAGCCAAAGCTCCCCGGACTAACACGTCCGTCACAACCAATAACCGACCCAAAGCTCCCCAGACTATCCCGTCCGTCATAATTATCTACCGAGCCATCGGCTCGCCGGGCTATCCTGCCCATTTCCACAACCACCGAGCCTACTGCCAGTGTGACCCAACCTAACTTCCCGAGACACCGGGGTATGTGAAAGTGAACCCCTAGTTATACTAGTTACTCTTAAACAATGATTATTCTCACGGCTTACAATAACCTTGGATTGACCAGGGCATTCCCCATTAAGGGCTCTCGAGGGCACTAGGAACTACGATGGGCTGAAGCCCAAAGTTCCTTTCGCAAGGCACTTACTGTTATTGGTTAATACGCGATTCCCAATCCCTTTTACTATTACACCGGATCTAACCCTAGTGTGTTTTGACCCCCCCTCTCTATAGGAAAGACGATCTTTTGTCGATCTCAGGCACCTCCCTATCCTAGTCAACCCAACATTCTACTCATCCCAACTTCCAATGATGAACTTAATTTCATTTTACCCAAACCAGCAAACTATTAACCCTAGGCCATATGCCCAACTCCAATGCTATCACATTTTTTGTAGTTTTACTATATGCAGACCAACTTATACTATATATTGTACATGATAGGAGGTACTCCAAATTTCATCCACAAGCCTTAATATATTTAATGGGGGTCTATCATGATATGATTAACCTAACTCCAGAAACTTATAATTTTTCTAATTAATTTGATATTTAATTATTTTTTCCCAAAGTTAGGCCATGAGTAATTTGAACATGAAGTATAATTTTTCTCAAGTAATGGCCACCCAAAAATTATGAACACTATATAACATAGGAATAATAGTAAATACCAAATTTCATGATTTTCCAAAAAATATTTGGCCTCTAATTAATTAATCCAATAATAAGCCATTAATTATGGGTAAAGAAGAAAGTACTAAAGTTAATCATCAAAAAATTGTATAAAAATTACTGAATCTCAAGGATGACCAGAAAGGTCCTCTGACCAAAAATCATATTTTATTAAGCTAACTAAGTACCAAAATAAATTCAATTACTTTTACTTAGAAAACAACACCTTGTGAAACAATCCCTATAGATAGACTTCCAAAAATTCTTTAAAAATTCACAGAGCATTAAAATGACAATGAAGGTCTACTTACCAAATTTCATAAGTTTCCATTGAGTGATTTGTTCAAAAGAAATATCTAAGTAGAAGGTGCAACTTGATGGGTTGTGAATGAAGTACCCCATTTAATGATCTAAAATTCATATTAAAAATTCCTAAGGCTTGCTATAGTCTTAAAACATAGCTTGACTAAATATCATCCAAACCCAAGGTTAGGAAGTTACATAATAAAATTCTTCAAAACAACTTATGATAGTGCATTTTTCAAAGGAACCCCCTTGTTATCTCATCCAAACCATATGTAGTATATTTCAGTGGATAATATAGTTATGAAAATGACATCTACCAAAATGTTATGCAATTCCGAGGTCATATGAGCCACTAGACATTCCCTAAGGTGTATGGTCCCAAAAACTTACCCTGTAGTTTAAGTGGTGAGCATGTGTCCAAATCCCACCATATCCCTCCCTAGGGCTTATCACTACCCTAGGATCACATGGACTAAACACCAAGTCCATATAGGGGCATTTCACCCTATGCCCTTCACAAATCCCCAAAGTCCAACCTTAGGGTTTGAACTTGGGTCCTAGGGCAAATCTACCCCAATCACCACTTGCCCCAAGATTTACAGAAAACGAATTTGACAAGGAGGAGATCCTACCCTAATTCTGCTTCTGTACCGGGAGGAAATCAAGAAAATGTGAAATAAAAACAAGGGGGAAACCACCACTTGCCTCAAATCTCCAGAATTCCGGTCAAGCAACGCTCCACCTAAAAGATCTGGCAGCAAGAACACCGTAGAAACATAGATCTAGGTGAGATCTACCCGGATCTGCTCTCCAAATATGATTTTGAGCACCAACACTCCAGAAATTGGTGGTCGAAAGCTTAGAAGAGACCGTCGCTCTCGCTCTTCCCGAAACAGCCGACGGTTTCAAGAAAAAGACGATGAATAAGGTTTGTCTATTCACAAGGCTATTTATACTTAGAAATATAAGTATTATAATAATAGTTTATTATTAAATATTGGTCCAAACGATCCAAAAATTCGCGCCAACACGGATTTCTACGAAAATCACACCGTAGCTAAATACCGACGCTATGAACCCAACGACGCAGTCAAAATTAAGATTCGATGAACTAAACTCAGGCAAACACCTCCCGAAACCAAAACACAAGAATTCCCAAAGAGGCTCCACCGAGTCACCAAAACAGACCTGACTCGCTAGGGAATTTTGCAAGCAGGCTAAACCCAGCCACACACAGAAAACCTAAGAGCTAAAACCACGCTCTAACAACGACATGCCAAAAATGCGTCAATATAACGCCCTGACGTCATAAACACGCCAAATAATAAATTAAACCAAATATCGAAAAATCGGGGGCGTTACAACTCTAGTCGAATTTGTACTTGGGCATTTTTTCTAAAATCTTTCACACGATTCTTCTAGATCTTATTCATATTCGGTTAACTACTATCTTGTCGAATCAATGCCTTAATAGAATTCTTGTGCTCTATTGATATCTACAAGATTCGACATAATTCTTTTGTGCATGCGGTTTGATCATCTAATAGTTTGACTAGATGTCTGACTAAATTATTACTTTGTTAATTCCTAACTTTTTTATCCTTGACACGTTTGCATTAGCCAACCTTCCGGATTTTATTTATTATTCTCTTAAGTGTGAATATCAAGTCCAACATAGTCTTGATATTAAGTTGACATGATGTCTCACCCAATAAGGGATTACACTAGTAAGACTGTCTAATGACAATAAGTTTAGCCCTAAGTTGGGCTTTATACTATCATATATCCGAAGATGACCCAAAAAAGGCACAAACATCACATACAAATGTGTTCATCTATATTGTGAGGTCTTCTTCAAATCAGGGTTATTGTGGGCAATGTTCCCAACATGCGACTCCTTGGCCGCACGCAAAGGGCCGTGCAATTGCCTGACTGTGTGGTGTCGCGCGGCCCTTTGTCCGCACGCGTAGGGTCATAGGGCCGCACGATCGCCTTTGTCGTCGCACTGCTGCAAGGCCATCAGGTTATACGCGTAGGGTCGTGTGACTACTGTTGTGCGGTCCTAAGGGAAAGTTCGGTCACGCGCGCCCTTACGCCCGACCGCACGACCATTGCCTCGCAGCTGCCCGCTTGGTTGACCACCCGATCGACCTCATTGGTCGCATGGTTGGCCGTCCTTCTCGGCGGCAGGCTAGTCGCCTGCTCGACCTCCTTGTCCACCTAGTCGGATGCACGGTCGGCCATGTGGTCGGCCTCTTGGTCGTCGTCCAACTTCCGTCGTTCACTATCTTGGTCGTGCAACCTCCATTCCGCATCATCCGCGTAACCACCTATTATGAGGTGTGCGCATAACTTAATCCTCATAATGAGTGTGTGCATAACCAGTTACATTAATATGCACATAGAAAGATATAAGATGACGAGGTGTGAATATTGGAAGTCAACATGACGGGTGTGTGTATAGCAAAAATTCACATGATCGACAATGTATGTATAGTAAACCAATTATAACCAACATTACAGTGTGTGCATAACCAGTTATATGATTTTGTTGTGCGCATAACCATATTTATCATGGGTCTGTACATAATAATTAAATCCATCATGAGTGTGTGTATAACCTTAAAACCACTCATAATGGGTGTACCATAACATGTTTTTTTGTTACAGTGTGCGGATAGCCAGACACCATAACAACTTAGTTACAAAAATGTCACCCTCAAAATATATAAAAGGATCATGAGCCCTCATTTCATCTAATATTGCCTTTTACGCCCAAGAGAGCTCCAGAAGAATCTTTCTACGATCTCCATACACGCTCAAAGAAATTCTAAAAGATCTTCGAAGGCCTTCAAAGATCCCCTGAAGACTTCTTGCAAGCATTCAAAGTCCCATCGGGGAGTATGTCGAGCACATTGCGCGAGCATATCGCTCCAGACTCCGCCACTAGCAACTATAGAACAAGCCATAGACTCTAGATTACGCCGAGCATGCTGCTCGCACTTTCAAGTAGTGGCTACAGACTTCATATTGCATCGAGCACCTCCTATACAGTTCCTATAGATAATATTGGCCTAGGGTCTATGAGGACTTCTGTAAGAGAGAAAACTCTCAAAATCTTCAGTAATGATTTTACCACTTACCACGTTGAGGCTGATCCATCTACCAATAAGGAAGTGATGAGATAAATGAATTCACTTCTTTAGAAAGAAGCAATTGATACAGAGATGAACTTTCTTCTATAAAACAACACCTATAAGCTAATTGATAAGCCAAATGGGGCTAAGACAATAGGGTGTAAGTGAGTTCTGAAAAAAAAATTAAAATTTTATGATAATGTAGCTAAGTATAAAGCACACGTGGTGACTAAAGGTTTCACACAAGTTAGTGGAGTGAGTTATTTTAATATATACCCACTAGTGTGTCACATAACAACCATTAAGATCCTTCTTGCGATTGCATCCATTGAGAACTTTATTGTTCATTAAATGAATGTTAAAACTGCATTTTGAACATAGATTTGATCGAAGAAATATACATAAATCAATTTCAAGGTTTCATTATAGAAGGTCATGAAAACAAGGTATGCAAGTTAATTAAATCACCATACGGACTAAAACACGCACTCAAATTATAGCATGAGAAATTTGACTATAGTGTAAAAGATATGAGATTCATGTCGAGTTTCCCTGATAAATGTTTTTATATACGATATAAATCAAATAAAGTTGCTATAATATGCGTATATGTAGATGACATGTTAATTCTAAGATCTGATCAATCTGAAGTGAATGACGTAAAATCAGGTTTAATAAAAGAATTTAACATTAAAGACATAGGTGTAGCTGAAACTATATTAGGCATGCAAGTGAGCTCTGAAAAAAATGACATTTTCCTAAGCCAAAATCACAACATAAAATTCATGTTGGATACTTGAGGATATAGTTAAAGTAGAGAATTAGAGACACTATAAAATTACAATAACTGTTTAAAGCCTAATGAATGAATTACAGTTAGACAGTTAGATTATTCTAAACTGATTGGTAGCCTCATGCATGTTATGGTCTGCACCAGACCTAACATAGCTTTCAAGATAGGCATGTTAGGCAGATTCACGACTAATTCTAGCCAAGACCATTAAAATGCCATCGATAGGCTGATGAGATACTTAAACTACACCCAAAAGTATGTTTTATATTACAATGACCATCCTCCGATTTTTGAAGAATATTCTGATGCAACATGATGCTCAAAAATAAATGACAGTAAATCCAGCAGTTGATTTATTTTCACACTAGGAGGAACAATTATATTTTGGAAGTCAAAAAGATAATCATGCAAGGTTCTAGAACACTATGCTCTAGCTATATGGTTTTTATGGGTGAGTAGAACAACACAACACATATGCGCAACAGAGCAAAGTTCTAGAAAACCCTAAAGAGAAACTAGATCTTACGATGAAACATTAATCAAGAAGTAAGAATCTGAAGACGCAATATACCTGTGCGGGATCGAGGCAAAGTCGATCTAGATACTCAAGGAAATATTCTTCCTCATTGTCAAAATCCTATTTCGAGAACTCCCTGTTCGTCGAGCCTGAGAACACATAAAGTATATTTGTGTCTTTACGGGATATCCACACTAACGGGAGAAAGACCTCGTCGTCGTCACAAGGGATAGGCTGGAAAAGGAGATAGAGGTCTTCGTCTCCACGAATTGCTAGGTTCGTTTCCAAGAGAGGATCACCGGCGCTAGGGCTCCGATTCGCAAGGAGAGGCCGTCGTCGGGTGTATGCCGCCCAGAACTCTTCTAAAATTAGGGCCCAGGAAAAAGCTCAAAACCGCTTGCCCTAACCCTGAAATTATATCTATATATAATGTTCAGTGAACCGGGTTTGTCTTTAATAGGAATTACCCAAAGAAAAGCCGAACCAGGTTCGGGGCTTAAGACAGTAGAAAGACGTTTCAGGCCGATATTTGACTTAGAATAAAATCCAAATAGATAATCTTATCGACTGCATCGGCTGGGCCATCCAGTCAGCAAGCAGTCAAGCAACTATTCTAGAAATATCGACTGCATCTACTACATGCCATGTCGACTACATCAGATGCACGTCACATCGACTGCATCAGTTGCATGCATATCGACTACATCGCCAGGACAATCCAGCCGACAAGTCTTTCTAGCCGACAAACCATCCAGTTGACAAACGACTTAGCCGACACAAAATTGCCTTTGGACTCATATCCTATATGAGTCGAGCCACCTCGATCAATTATCCAATTTCTCGTACGTTATTATGTGAGACCCCGTAAGCTCATATTACGTTGCTAGCATGACTAACTCGCTGACTACTTCTAGATCACAAAGACTCCAGCACCAGCTTTAGCATGATAAGTAACAAAGTGGATAAGGGATTGGTAAAATCTCTGTGCACATCGTAAAATTTTTCAGTGTTTTTTCTTTTATTAAAGCGCTCTCATCTACGTGCAAAAAAAAATTATTCTACCCATCGCTCGCAAACCTCCGTGCACACGGTAAAAATGAGCGACGAGTGCAGTATAACACCCATGAGTTTACGAGTGGCAGGAGTGCCGTTGTGTCAGGACAATATCATGGCAGGAATAATATCGCGCGGGGCACGGGTGCCCACGTGCATTGTTGCAATTGAGGTATTGTCGCGGTTGCCTGCAGGGGCAGAGCCCCGTGCCAGTCACTCTAGTTTTAAAAGCAAATTAAAGCGAATTCATCTATAAATCGACCGAGAACAAACAAATAATCCAAAGAAAAAAAAAAGCTAAAACAAGAATACAACTATTTGTACTCATATAATTAATTAATTACTAATATTAATTAATAATTTATAAGTTGATCTTTTATTTAGATTTATCTGATATTTCATATTTTTATGAAAATTTAAAAGATATAATTAGTAGGTATAATGGGATTTTCATGAACTATATCGCGCTCAATTTGTAAAAGTTTAAAGGCTGTTTGACGCCGCGTCTGGGCAGCTGCACACCGCAAATTCGCCGTCCAAAAATTACGCGATTTGTGCGTCCAAAAATTTGGCCACAGGAACGAACCCTTAAAAGTACCAAAAAGGAAAAGCTTTGGTCGGCGACATGGGCATCGACCAGGCTGCTATCCACATGCTCCTCTCCCCACAATTCTGGAGGATGGCCGTCTTCTGGTCCCTCGCCCTCATCTACTCCTACCTCCGCCTCCACTTCGCCGTCCTTTTCAGCGGCGGCCGTCGGACGCTTCCACCTCGCCGCCGCTTCTCCCCCGACCCCGCTGCCGAGGTTCAGCGCCCTATCTGCATCATTACCGGCGTAAGAATCCTCCTTTCTCCAGTGGATAGAGATGCATTTGGAGAACAGTTTTTTACTTTTTTTACCCTTCTGTCCTTATTATGCCTCTTTCGATTTCAGGCGACGTCGGGTTTGGGGAAGGCAGCAGCACTGGCTATGGCGAGTGAGGGTTACCACGTTGTTCTCGGTAAAGGCAAATTTTGAACCATTCTTCTTGGGTTTTTTGGCACTTTGCAGTTTGCACCCTAAATTTTTAAAATTGACACTTTACACCACCAAATACCTGTTTATGACATTTTGTACCCAGGACGAAATTTCAAGGGTATTTAGATCCGAAAAGCACAAAAAATGCTCATTCAAGACCGGGCAACACCAATAATCCGGGGCACAAAGTGCCAAAATGAACATTTTTAGTGCTGCCCGAACCTAAATATCCTCGAAGTCCTGAGGGTGCAAAGCGCTAGAAATCGGTAATTGAGGGGCACAAAGTGCCAATTTTAAAGATTCGGAGTGCAAAATGTCAAAAACCCGTATTTTAGGGGTGCAAAGTGTTAATAAGCCATTCTTCTTTAGCGCTTTTTATCAAACACATGTTGCAGCTGGATGCTAAGAAATTTGATAGTTCAGTTGATTCAGATTCATAGTAATCTATAAATTGTTCAAATTTCTTTCTATTCTTGTCATTCTATTTTGATTCTACTTCAATCCACACACGACCTTATTGTGCAAAGAATTAGTTCAGTTGGGTCCCCCTGCGCGAAAAATCCCAAGTGGTGATCTAGCGGCAAGCCAGAAATGTGTGTTGCCAAGGCAATGAACTCATCGGTGTAGTTTTCATGGAGGCCTAATTGCCAAACACCACAAAAATGTTACTGTTGTCCCAAAATAACAAACATAATAGGGGAGGATGAGGTCCTGTTGGAGCCCCCCTCCCCCCCAAAGAAAGCAAAGGGTTATTCTGTCGCAACCTGCATACCCAATGGAGGGCTGACCCCTTCAGGCCGATAAGAGTCGTAACAACCTTTTGCTTCTTTGAAGTCAGATGACTGCCAAAAAAATTTCCGCACGGACAATCCACCCCATGGGGTCGGTGCCGTTGAAGGAGGGAATGCCGAACGATTGGTGAGCTAGAGTTAAGCCCACCGACGACGGAGAAGGATCCCGTGGAAGGCCCGGAGGCACATCGAGGAGTGATGGAGTATGGAGAGTCCGCGTTGGAAGCGGAGGAACTTGCGCATCATGTGATAAGAGAGACAAACTTAGCCTCCATCCGCAGTATGGGGACTTGGAGTGAGGTGATGTACGTCTCATGAGCATTGAGGCCGCTGGAAATGGCCGGATCTACAGGAGGCAGAGGCGGTGGTGTATAAAAGGGTGCCATGGAACGAGTCGTGGGTGCATGCACACAGTAGAAGGGCTATTGTGGTGCGGGAATCACAAGCAACGTTGGAGCGACTGGCAAAAACAAGCGTCGGGTGCAGGAATGGCGAGGTCGGGCGGGGAAGCGTCCGACGTGACAGAAGTGATGGTATCACAGAGAAATCATTGTTAGTGTGGAGAGGCGGAGCGGACAACGCGGACCACGTTAGCTAGAGGTATAGGCGAGGCTGGCGCGACAGAGGAGAGGGTGCCGCTGAAGGGATCGGGGGCCGGATCAGTGATAGATCAAGTTTTGTTGACAGGATCTGGTTTTGTTGGGAAAAATTTAATTATGTCCACCTTTACCTCTATTTCATTTAAGATGACTGCCGAGATGAAGCATTTCTCACACCAATTTTCTTCTAGATGTCTATTTCTGCAACACAAATCACCTCTCTCTACACTAATGTAAATACACTCTATCATAATACAACTTTATTCTCTATCACTAGGAGTTCCTTGATTTCTCATACTGATAAAATCAAAATGGGGGAGAAAGTCCACTCTCCTAGTAGCATTCTTTGTAATAAAACTCAGTTTGATGATCATGGTGTTCATGATGATGATTTTGATGATGATCATGCTACTATTTTTGATGATAATGATGAAGATCATTCTGATGCCATAGGTCACTTGAGTATAGCCAGCTAGATGTTCCATTTACTGTGCCCAATGTAGCTTTTCAAACTGATCCTTAAACTGATGATGTACAAGCTGTGGTTGATGTTGTACTCAATCTTGAGATGACATCTCCCTCTCAACAAGATGTTTCTTTGCCAGTTCCTCAGGAGGAGTCACCGGCTGATGCATAAATAACTTTAGCTGATGTTGCTTTTGTTGGGTTTTCTATACAAGAGTGGAACATCACATCATATGTGCGCAACATAATAGATTTACAAGAAAAATCCTAAACAGTAAAGGATTTTGCGATATTCATGAATCGAGAAATAAAGTGAACAATGTACAACCCCATATTCGATGAGTGAGCCCCCCAGGGACCATTGCTTCGCGGGATCTCCAGGAGCGAGACCCTTCCAGTGTTCGCCGAGCAAGCCGCGCGAGCCAACTCCTTGGCATCGAGTGGAGTTTAGCCTCTCAACGCCTTCTGTTCCTTGGCGTTGAGTGGGGCGAGTGCACTCAGCGCCTTCAACTCTTTGGCGTCGAGTGGAGTTTAGCCTCTCAACGCCTTCTGTGCCTTGGCGTTGAGTGCAGCGAACGCCTTCAGCTCCTTGGCGTCGAGTGGAATTTTGGCCTCTCAACGCCTTCTGTTCCTTGACGTTGAGTTAGGCGAGTGCACTCAACGCCTTCTATTCCTTGGCGTCGAGTGAAGTTTAGCCTCTCAACGCTTTCTGTTCCTTGGCGTTGAGTGAGGCGAGTGCACTCAACGCCTTCTGTTCCTTGGCGTCAAGTGGAGTTTTTAGCCTCTCAGCACCTTCTGTTCCTTGGCAGTGAATAGTGCGAGACCCTTCCAGAACCATCCAAAGCATGGTGCCGCGGAGGCGAGTGCATGGCTTCCCCAGCACTTGCCCCCTTTGGCGAGTGGTGCCCCCATGGACCACTCACCCAGTGGGGTGCCGCGGAGGCGAGTCTCTGGCTTCTCCAACACTCGCCCCTTTTGGCGAGTGGTGCCCCCATGGACCACTCGCCCAGTGGGGTTCAGAGGTAAAATTACCTGGATGCCCTTGCAGGGTTGCAAATAGCCTTCCAGAACAACGGAGTTTGGCTGTTGGCAGACCACTTTGGGCTGCATATATCCGTTTAGAACAGCGGAGCTATGCTATTTGCAGACCAACTTCAAAAAATTATAAATAGACCCAAGGGGGTACCTCAGGAGGGGGGCTTTCAAGCATTCCAATCTTACTCTCTGATTTTCTAGTGCTTCCTGAGGTGCCCTTAGCTCTGCACAGGCTAAGGAGAGGAAGCGCTCTAAGATCTTTCGGGTGTGTGGTGGGACCTCCGTGTTGGAGCCTTGAGTCCGTTTTTGGTTCTAAGTTTTTTGGTCATCTGAGCTTGTGAGGAGAAGTAAGTGTGCGATCATCCATTCCCCAAGGGTTCGAACTCCACAAGAAGCCGGTTTTCGGTTTCAACAAACTAAAAATGCATAGTACCTGAATGAGATTGAGTCTTTACTTAATCAAGATGCTCCAAAGATCCAACCCAAAAAGCTTTGTCTAACAGTAGTCGACTGAGTCCATACAGAAATAGATTTTTGACTCTTCAGGTATCCACACGAGTGACAGAGAACGCCAATGACTTGTCACACAAGAACTGGGTCGGAGAAGGAGTGCTCTCTGCGTCTCCATAAGTTGCTAGATTCGTTTCCAGGAGAGGCGATGACTAGAAAAAGTCACGACGGGATCTAGGGTTCGGCTCAAGTGACGGCTTCAAAAGCATATACAGGAATCACACAAAAAATCATTTTCCAAGTCTATTTATACCCAAGGATATCAAACATACAATAACCTCTTAAAAAGCAGCCAAAACACGAGTTGCGTCGATATGCGTCGACATACAATCGACGTGCGTCGATAAGAACTCGACGCAACGTCGAGACACATTTGGCGGCACTCAACGCACCTTGTGTTGACACGCAGTCGACGCACTTGCGTCAAATAGAAGTCGACGTTACGTCGAGAAGCATTTGACGGCACGCTACGTCGAGTAGATGTCGACGTAACGTCGACTAAGGATTCGCGTCAATTGTGAGTTTGGCTGCGTCGATAGCTAGTCGACGTGCGTTGATACGCACTCGACGTACGTCGATATGCACTCGACGCATCCCGTCAACTTTCTTTATGTCATAGGACTAGTCCTTTACCTATATCCCATATGAGTGCGGCCAACACAATCTTTCCGCCAATTTCTCCAAACACTCTTATGTGCGACCCTATAGGCTTATATCGCGTTAACAGCGAGACTAAGGGTCTGTTTGGCGCAGCTCTGGCGGCTGGAAATCTCTATTCCAGCCGCCAGAGCTGCTTTCAGTCTGTTTGGGACAGCTCCCTGTGAAGAGATTTTCAAAAATCTGGAGCTGTTTTTCAGCTTTTCAGAAATCTCTCCCCCCCAGCTTCTGCTCCCGCAAAATAGCTTTCTCTCTCACATGTTTTGGAAATCTAATGGTTTCTTCAGTTGGAACATGCTCAGAGGCCGGACGGCCTTCCTCCGGCGATTCCGAGCCCCGGACGGCTTTCCTCCGGCGATTCCGAGCCCCTGGCGTCCTTCCTCCGGCGATTCCGAGCGCACTTCTGCACAGAACACCCAAACAGTCTGCAGCTTTTCAAAACTGCTCCCCAGAGATCTATTTTAAAACAGCTCTATCCGGACAGCAGCTTTTTAATCTGCCAGAGCTGTCCCAAACAGACCCTAACTGCTTGACTACTTCCAGATCATCATAAAAACACTAATAGTCTTCCATTTGATCTAGAACGTATCAACAAAAGTCTGACAAGCAATGAGCCACATCCAGCAATACATCATTGCTACCTAAGAAATAAAAATTCATAACTCAACAAGCTTTTTGTGATCGATATATCAGTGTTATCATGTCCCTTTATCCTTCACATCCGGATTGAACTAGAAGTATGGACCGTGTCACCCTCATAATGATTCAATCCTAATCTCTTGATATTGAATGAACTTTCAGAAATTGATGAGTTCAATATCATATATTGACTCAACCAAGCATGACCATGCATTTCTCAGTCTCATTCCATCAAGGGGCCCATGAATGTAACTCCTATCATATATGAGGTCAAATCTCATTTCTGTCCACACATAAACACCTAAATGATTCATAACATATCCAATAACCACTGTTATCAACCTTTCTCAAGGAAGATTTTTGATGACATCAAAGTACACTCTTCCTCAATTGATGAATACTGTGACTTCAGGTCAAAGGACCACAAATATCATTGCCACTTGAGATCTATTTGTGACACATTCACATAACAATCCAAAAAATAGTCTCAAGACGGGTCTGTCCAGTACAACTTATTAATTAACAATTACCTATATGATGACTTGATATCGCAATATCATGGCTTGTGAGAATCGGTCATTAGTCAACGCACATACTAGTCTCAATGTACCATCATTGTCCTGACTTCTAAGATGATATGTCGATTAGGGATCATTTAAGAATGAAGCTTTTTATAAGCATAGACCCTCACATTCAAGTCACCAACTTGAATTCCTATGGAAACAAACGTTCTAAGGACATTTCTTATGTTAATTATTCTATCATATAGAAACAAATTCACATAACAAGAGAACTTGTCATAAATATAAAAAGAAATATTCAGTACTCTATTCATTATATGAATAACAATCGACACATATACAATTTCCAAGTCTCTCACTAGAGTTGATCATTCATGTATCTAATACTCATTGATCTATTATGACAATCATGCTTTCTCTATGCAAGAGGCTTCGTCAGTGGATCCGTAATATTTTCTTTAGTCGGTACTCTGAATATGCTCACATCTTCTCGATCGACAATCTCTCGAATAAGATTGAACCGCCGAAGTATGTGCTTGGAGCGCTGATAAGATCTAGGCAGTAGGCTCCTTAGCCTGTGTAATAGCACCATTGTTACCATAGTAAAGAATATGATCAACAATGCTAAGAACAACATCAAGCTCGCTGATGAATTTCCTAATCTATACAACCTCCTTTGCTGCATTTGCAACGACGATATACTCGGCCTCAGTTGTAGGATCAACAACTGTCTTCTGCTATGAACTCTTCCAGTTTACAGCTTCTCTATTCAGGCAAAAGACAAAACCTGATTGAGACTTTGAGTCGTCTCTATCAGTCTGGAAGTTAACATCCATGTAACTCTTTACAACGAGCTTTTTCTATTCATCAAACACCAAGAATATATCCTTTGTCCTTCTCAAGTACTTCAGGATATTCTTGACTGCTGTCCATTGACTATCACCGGGATCAAACTAATATATGCTTGTCATGTTCAAAGCATATCATATATCGGGTCGAATATATAACATTGCATACACGATTGATCCAATTGCTGAAGCATATGAAATCCACTTCATGCGGTCCATATCTTTCAAAAATTTAAGACACTGGTCCTTAGAGAGACTCACACCATGATACATGAGTAAGAATCTCTTCTGGAACTCAAGCATGCTGAACCGTTTCAACACTTTCTCAATGTATATATTTTGAGTCAAACCCAGTAACTTCTTCGATCTATCTTTATAGATTTTAATACAAAGTATATAAGTTGTTTCGCCATAGTCCTTCATAGAAAAACTCTCCCTTAGGCTGTTCTTAATTACTTTCAGGGTTAGAATGTCATTCCCGATCAGCAATATGTTATCTACATACAATATCAGAAAAATAACAATGTTGTCACTAATGCTCTTGTAAACACAAGACTCATCTTCGTTCTTGATGAAACCAAACTCTTTGATTTTCTTATCTAAACGTAGATTCCAACTTTGAGAAGCTTGTTTCAATCTATAAATGTATCTCTGCAGCTTGCATATTTTAGTGACTTTATTTGGAGATACAAAATCCTCGGGTCGTGTCATATACACTTCCTAAAGACGATTTTCATTAAGGAAAATTATTTTAACATTTATTTGCCAGATCTCATAGTCATAATACACAACAATAGTAAGCAGAATTCTGATGGACTTTACCATAGCAACAGAGGAAAAAGTCATATTATAGTCAACACCATGAATTTGCTTGAAACCTTTAGCCACTAATCGCCATTTGAATGTCTGTACATTCTATCCATGTCAGTATTCTTCTTGAAGACTCACTTGCACCCTATGAGTTGTACCCCTTCAGGTGGTTCAACCAAAGTCCAAACTTGATTTGCATATATGAAGTTTATTTCAGATTTCATGATCTCAAGCTACTTCTTGGAGTCCGATCCACTTATAGCCTATTGGTAGGTTGCAGACTTATTATCATAATCCATAAATAATACATTACTTATTTGAGATACGAAAAATCCATATCTCTCAGACTCAAATCTTGATATATCAGATATACTTAAGACTTGTGTTTCTTGAGCGGACTCTCTAACTACAACAGTTTGTAGTCCTTGCTCATGCTCCAGTTCCAGTTCATTTATTATTTATGATTCTTGAACTTCTTCAAGTTCTACCTTTTTAATCTTTCTGGACAAGAACTCTTTCTACAAAAATACACCAGTTTTCGCGACAAACACTTTGCCCTCAGATAGTAGGTAGAACTAGTATCCTTTGGTTTCCTTAAGATACCCTACAAGATAACATTTATCAGACTTGAGTTCCAGCTTATCAGATATTTGACGTCGCACGTATGTCTCACGACCCCAAATTTTGATAAAAGACATACTAGGACGCTCCCCAGTCATATCTCATACGGTGTCTTTAGAACTGTTTTTGTTGGAGCACGATTTAAGGTGAAAGCATCAGTCTCTAGAGCAAATCCCCAAAATAGAAACAAACAAATCTGCATGACTCATCATCGATCGTACAATGTCTAACAAAGTACGATTCCTCCTCTCAGACATACCATTATGTTGTGGTGTTCCAGATAGAGTGAAATGTGATACAATACCACATTCTTTCAGATGATCACAAAACTCATGACTCAGATATTCGTCATATCGATCAGATCGAAGTGCTTTATCCTCTTTCCCAGTTGGTTCTCTACTTCATTCTTAAATTTTTTCAACTTTTCAAAATTTTCAGATTTGTTCTTATAAGAAACACATATCTGTATCTACTGAAATCATCAATAAATATAACAAAGTAGTGTAAACCACCTCTAGCTATAAAACTCTTGGGTCCGTATACATCACTATATATGTTGAAGCTAAAAATGATCTCTGTGGAGTTCGGGGTCCCTAAAGAGGGGTGACCTCACACCTACTACACTCGGGGGAACGTCACGGGCCGAAGATTTTGGAAACTATGAACTGACCCTCGACTCTAGCGTGGAGGTCCCACCTCACAACCGGAAGACCTTTGAGATCTCCCCCTCCCTAGCCAATGCTTGAGCTAGGTGCCTTAGAGGAAGAAAGTCAAGGGGATTTAAGTGGCTAAGAAGTCATGCTCTCCAAGGCATCCTCAAGGGTCTATTTATAGATTTTCCAAGTCCTAGGGTTAAAATGACCAAAATGCCCCCAGGACAAATAAGCCTCAAGCCAATAAAAAAACTCCATATCGGGGGGTAGAGAGGTATTCCCCCCCAAGGGCATAATGGTAAAAACATGGTCCGGAGAGAGGTCCAAGGGTGGGAGGAGCCACACCCCTTATCTACCTTGGAGCTGTCCCGCCGAGATCCTGTGAGCTGTCCCGCCGAGACCCTGGGAGCTGTCCCGCCGAGACCTTGGGAGCTGTCCCGCCGAGACCCTGGGAGCTGTCCCGCCGAGACCCTGGGAGCTGTCCCGCCGAGACCCTGGGAGCTGTCCCGCCGAGACCCTGGGAGCTGTCCCGCCGAGACCCTGAGAGCTTTCCCGCCGAGACCCTGGGAGCTGTCCCGCCGAGACACTTGGAGCTGTCCCGCCGAGACCCTGGGAGCTGTCCCGCCGAGACCCCTGGAGCTGTCCCGCCGAGACCCCTGGAGCTGTCCCGCCGAGACCCATGGAGCTGTCCCGCCGAGACCCTGAGAGCTGTCCCGCCGAGACCCCTGGGAGCTGTCCCGCCGAGACCCCTGGGAGCTGTCCCGCCGAGACCCCTGGGAGCTGTCCCGCCCAGACCCTGGGAGCTGTCCCGCCCAGACCCTGGGAGCTGTCCCGCCGAGACCCTGGGAGCTGTCCCGCCGAGACCCTGGGAGCTGTCCCGCGGAGACCCTGGGAGCTATCCCGCGGAGACCCCTTGGAGATGTCCCGCCGAGACCCTGGGAGCTGTCCCGCCGAGACCCTGGGAGCTGTCCCGCCGAGACCCTGGGAGCTGTCCCGCCGAGACCCTGGAAGCTGTCTCGCCGAGACCCCTGGGAGCTATCCCACCGAGACCCTGGGAGCTGTCCCGCCGAGACCCTGGGAGCTGTCCCGCCGAGACCCTGGGAGCTCTCCCGCCGAGACCCTGGGAGCAGTCCCGCCGAGACCCTGGGAGCAGTCCCGCCGAGACCCTGGGAGCAGTCCATCCGAGACCCCTGAAAGGGGGGTCGGGGCGGGTGTCGGCCTCCCGCTGCACCCGTACCCTAAAGAGGGGCCGGGGCGAGTGCCGGCCTCCCGCCCTACTCGCCCCCTGAAGAGTACTCCAAGCACTAGCCAGCTAAGTTCCTTTTTTCCTCCCCCTACTAGTATATTTCCAAGGCAAGACCAAAATTGGCCACCAAGAGTGCAAGATCTCTCAAAAAGCTTAAAAACCTATAGTTGGTTATGCGCCTGCCGGTAGGGCCCTACTCGGCGAATACAGGGTTGAACACAATCCCCCCTCTTTTCGAGGTTGGCACAAGCTCGAAAAGAACATCCAACCCAACGCATTCGCTGAGTGACCTTCTTTAGGGTGAAAATCACTTGGCCTCCCCACGGGGTCAACCTGTCAGGCCAGCTAATGGGAGCCTGGGTGACGAGGCCACCTCGGGGTGAAAAACACTTGACCTTCCAGAGAGGTCAACCTGTCATGCTAGCTAAAGGGAGCCTGGGCGACGAGACCACCTCGGGGTGAAAAACACTTGGCCTCCCCGAGGGGTCAACCTGTCATGCCAGCTAAAGGGATCCTGAGTGACGAGACCACCTCGGGGTGAAAAACACTTGGCCTCCCCGAGGGGTCAACCTGTCATGCCAGCTAATGGGAGCCTGGGTGACGAGACCACCTCGGGGTGAAAAACACTTGGCCTCCACGAGGGGTCATTCTGTCATGCCAGCTAATGGGAGCCTGGGTGACGAGACCACCTCGGGGTGACAAACACTTGGCCTCCCCGAGGGGTCAACCTGTCATCAGAGCAAAGGACTTAGACTTCCACGAGAGGTACCACCAGACCTGCCAGTTAGTGGGAGCCTGGCAGCGGGACCATCATCGGAGCAAAGGGCTTAGCTTCCACGAGAGATCAACCTACCCTGTCAGCTAGTGAGAGCCTGACAGCGGAATCCTCTCGGAGCTAAAAGGACTTAGCTTCCACGAGAGATCAACCTGCCCTGCCAGCTAGTGAGAGCCTGACAGCGGAATCATCTCGGAGCTAAAAGAACTTAGCTTTCACGAGAGATCAACCTGCCCTGCCAGCTAGTGAGAGCCTGACAGCGGAATCATCTCGGAGCTAAAAAGACTTAGCTTCCACGAGAGATCAACCTGCCCTGCCAGCTAGTGAGAGTCTGACAGCGGAATCATCTCGGAGCTAAAAGGATTTAGCTTCCACGAGAGATCAACCTGCCCTGCCAGCTAGTGAGAGCCTGACAGCGGAATCATCTCGGAGCTAAAAGGACTTAGCTTCCACGAGAGATCAACCTGCCCTGCCAGCTAGTGAGAGCCTGACAGCGGAATCATCTCGGAGCTAAAAAGACTTAGCTTTCACGAGAGATCAATCTGCCCTGCCAGCTAGTGAGAGCCTGACAGTGGAATCATCTCGGAGCTAAAAGGACTTAGCTTTCACGAGAGATCAACCTGCCCTGCCAGCTAGTGAGAGTCTGACAGCGGAATCATCTCGGAGCTAAAAGGACTTATCTTCCACGAGAGATCAACCTGCCCTGCCAGCTAGTGAGAGCCTGACAGCAGAATCATCTCGGAGCTAAAAGGACTGAGCATGTTACCTGAACACTACTAAAATTCAACATTCAACACCCTTCAACGGGGAAAGAGAGTTAGGTTACATGACCCCCCCAACTCTACCGGTCGGAGGCCGGACTCATTACAACATAAGAAAAAGATACACGACTCCGCCGAGGCGAGGCTTCTTCAGGGGGTCTGGGCATGATTGTCATCCTCGGACTCCATCCCACTGGACACCTCCATCCTGCTCAGGCTCTCCATGATCTTCTCCATCTCCTCCGCCTTGGCCAATCAAGAGATGGTGTTGACAACCGTGACGTAACACTGCCTCGCCATCCTGGAGTCTCCCATGATCCTGATCTGGATCCCTTCTGAGATGAACTTGAGGCACTGGTGAAGGGAATACGACACACAACGGAAGGCACTGATGAGGGGCCTCCCGAAGATGGCGTTGTAACTGCTTGGGGCGTCAACAATAACGAACCTGCAGTTTCTTGAGGTCCCCCCTAACTTCACCTGGAGTCCGACTCCACCTTTAACTTCCTTCCTCTCCCCTGAAAATCCAAACATGGGTCCGTCTGAGGCCAGCACCCTCCTTGGCTCTACCTTCATCCCGTCAAACGCTTTCTTGAAAACGACGTTGACAGAGCTCCCGTTGTCAACCAAGATTCGGGAGACGGTAAAGCCTTCGATGGCGGCCTGGATGACCAGGGCGTCGCAGAATGGATCTTCATGCTCTGGCATGTCCTTTGACGAGAATGTGATCTTTTCTTCAGGGGGAGGGGTCTGGGATGTCGAGGCAATGCTCCGTCGGTACATCACATGGAGACTTGCCTTCCGAGCGGCTTAGATCCCCACCCCCCGTGGATCACAGCTATACCACCTCGGGGTCCTACGTCGACCCGGTCCTCGCATACATCATCTCCTCCTCCTCCTTGGGGCGGAGCTTCAACCCGCTCTGGTGGTTGTTGCTGGGCTGGAGCTCCCGCTCCCCTCACCTCCAGGAACTCAGGGCAAGTAGCCGTGGCGTGACCCTCCAACTGGTGGAAGTCACAGTACGGTAACTCTACTCTGTCTCTCCTTTTTCCCCTGCGATTCCTCCTCTCCCTTCGACCATTCGTCATTGCTTGCTGCGGTGGGGGCAAGAGCTGTCTTGGGGCTTGCCTTTGGAAGTTGAACCTCCCTTGACCCCCATGAAAGTTCCCCCCACCCTGGATGAGAGCTCTTCCCGGACCCTGCGCAAGTCCTCCTTGCTGCCTCCAACCTGGTTCCGGACCCTCCTGCCCCTGGAACCCATGAGCTCTCTGAGACTTGCCTTCTGAGCGGCTTCGATCCCCACCCCCCCATGGATCACAGCTATACCACCTCGGGGTCCTACGTCGACCCGGTCCTCGCATACATCATCTCCTCCTCCTCCTTGGGGCGGAGCTTCAACCCGCTCTGGTGGTTGTTGCTGGGCTGGAGCTCCCGCTCCCCTCACCTCCAGGAACTCAGGGCAAGTAGCCGTGGCGTGACCCTCCAACTGGTGGAAGTCACAGTACGGTAACTCTACTCTGTCTCTCCCTCTTCCCCTGCGATTCCTCCTCTCCCTTCGACCAATCGCCATTGCTTGCTGCGGTGGGGGCAGGAGCTGTCTTGGGGCTTGCCTTTGGAAGTTGAACCTCCCTTGGCCCCCATGAAAGTTCCCCCCACCCTGGATGAGAGCTCTTCCCGGACCCTGCGCAGGTCCTCCTTGCTGCCTCCAACCTGGTTCCGGACCCTCCTGCCCCTGGAACCCATGAGCTCTCTGCTCTTCTCTCCGTCTTCCTTCCTGATTCCTCGAGCCACCTTGCTCCTTCGGTTCCGACTCTGTTAGCTTTGCTAACTTTTTGACAAATCCCGGATTGGCCGCCTCCATGGCTATCTCCTCCGCCGCCCTTTCCATCAGCTCCTCGAAGGAAAGGGGCGCCTTTCGGGTCAGGCTCATCTTGAAGAACCCCTCGCGTAACCCCACTGTGAACGCCATCTAGAGGGCATACCCCGGCATCTCCTGGATATCCAGGATCTCTTCTTGGATCCTATCAACATAGTGGGTCAGCGACTTCTCGGCCCTCTGCCTTATCAGGAAGATGGATTCAGGACTCTTCTTCCTCTTCTTGGAGGTGGAGAAGCGGAGCTGGAAACTTCGGCTCAAGTCCTCGAACCCATAGATCGACCTTGGAGGGAGTTGATGAAACCAATCCCTCGCCTTCTCTTTCAATGTGATCGCAAAAAGGCGACACTTGAAGGCATCCGTCATCGGCCTGATGGAGATGACATCCTCAAACCATTGCAGGTGCTGGACGGAGTCCTCCTTCCCGGTATAGTAAGCCATGTCTAGCTCTCTAAACCCCTCGAGAACGGGAACTGAGATGATCAGCTCGCTGAAAGGTGATCCCCTGGGGGGTGCTCTCGCCACCTCTACCCGCGCTACCTGCTCGCCTGGAGGAATAACACTCGCCGGGCTGGGGAACAGCTCCCGGCCGAGGAGGTCTCGCTCGACCCCCTCTCCCATCCTTTCTTTCCCAGGTCGCCTACCTGGTGCACTTCCTTTTCCCCCTGCTGGGGTCATCTCGTCTGTGCCGCTGGGAGGCAGCTCGCCGAGAACACTCTGGGTTAGCTCGCCGAGACCCCTGGGAGCCAGTCCCTGGGGGGTGGGGGTTGAGCTGTCAGCCCGAGGGGCAATGCTTCTCAGCATCTCCATGATGCCTGAGATGGAAGCCATGAACTCCTCCCTTCCTACGAAGGGTCCGGGGTTGGGGAGCTCGCCGAGATCGTCATCACCTCCTTGATCTCCAGCCATGACACTCTCCCGAGATCTTCTGTGCTGGTCACTCTCCACGCTCACCACACCATGTGTTGAAGCCAAAAATGACCTCTGTGGAGTTCGGGGTCCCTAAAGAGGGGTGACCTCACACCTACTACACTCGGGGGAACGTCATGGGCCGAAGACTTAGGAAACTATGAACTGACCCTCGGCTCTAGCGTGGAGGTCCCACCTCACACCCGGAAGACCTTTGAGATCTCCCCCTCCCTAGCCAATGCTTGAGCTAGGTGCCTTGGAGGAAGAAAGACAAGGGGATTTAAGTGGCTAAGAAGTCATGCTCTCCAAGGCATCCTCAAGGGTCTATTTATAGGTTTTCCAAGTTCTAGGGTTAAGATGACCAAAATGCCCCCAGGGAAAATAAGCCTCAAGCCAATAAAAAAACTCCACATCGGGGGGTAGAGAGGTAA
The DNA here is from genome assembly GCA_039513925.1 of Platanthera zijinensis. Classification (NCBI taxonomy): domain Eukaryota; kingdom Viridiplantae; phylum Streptophyta; class Magnoliopsida; order Asparagales; family Orchidaceae; genus Platanthera; species Platanthera zijinensis. The sequence goes on along the minus strand of CM077081.1, from coordinate 238,395,891 downwards.
TCCCCCCCCCAAGGGCATAACTGTAAAAACATGGTCCGGAGAGAGGTCCAAGGGTGGGAGGAGCCACACCCCTTATCTCCCTGTGAGCTGTCCCGCCGAGACCCTGTGAGCTGTCCCGCCGAGACCCTGGGAGCTGTCCCGCCGAGACCCTGGGAGCTGGCCTGCCGAGACCCTGGGAGCTTTCCCGCCGAGACCCTGGGAGCTGTCCCGCCGAGACCCTGGGAACTGTCCCGCCGAGACCCCTGGGAGCTGTCCCGCCGAGACCCTGGGAGCTGTCCCGCCGAGACCCCTGCGAGCTGTCCCGCCGAGACCCCTGGGAGCTGTCCCGTCGAGACCCTGGAAGCTGTCCCGCCGAGACCCCTGGGAGCTGTCCCGCCGAGACCCTTGGAGCTATCCCGCCGAGACCCTGGGAGTTGTCCCGCCGAGACCCCTGGGAGCTGCCCCGCCGAGACCCTGGAAGCTGTCCCGCGGAGGCCCTGGGAGCTGTCCCGCCAAGACCCCTGGGAGCTGTCCCGCCGAGACCCTTGGAGCTGTCCCGCCGAGACCCTGGGAGCTGTCCCGCCGAGACCCTGGAAGCTGTCCCGCCGAGACCCCTGGGAGCTATCCCGCCGAGACCCTGGGAGCTGTCCCGCCGAGACCCTGGGAGCTGTCCCGCCGAAACCCTGAAAGCTGTCCCGCCGAGACCCTAGGAGCTCTCCCGCCGAGACCCTGGGAGCAGTCCCGCCGAGACCCTGGGAGCAGTCCCGCCGAGACCCTTAGAATAGGCCCGCTGAGACCCCTAAAAGGGGGGTCGGGGCGGGTGTCGGCCTCCTGCTGCACCCGTACCCTAAAGAGGGGCCGGGGCGAGTGTCGGCCTCCCGCCGCACTCGCCCCCTGAAGAATACTCCAAGCACTAGCCAACTAAGCTCCTTTTTTCCTCCCCTACTAGTATATTTCCAATGCAAGGCCAAAATTGGCCACCAAGAGTGCAAGATCTCTCAAAAGCTTAAAAACCTATAGTTGGTTATGCGCCTGTCGGTAGGGCCATACTCGGCGAATACAGGGTTGTACAGTATACAACACCCAAAAGATCATCAGCCCTCTCAGTATGACTAGTGAAAAGGACTAGTTATTTTGCCTAATAAGCATGACTCGTATCTCTCAAATGATTCATAATCAAATGAGTTCAATAGTCCATTTTTATGGAGCTTGGAAATTTACTTCTCGTTTATATGACACAAACGACATTGTCAAAGGAACGCGAGATTTGAGTCATTTGTTTTTAGTCTCTTAGTATTTTCAACATTATAGATCTGATGTTTTAAGTTCAAAACGTATAAACCATTAAACAATTGAGATACACTATACCAACATCATTCAAATAAATAAAATAATAATTGTTCTTAATAATAAATGAAATTTTTTTCATGTCAAGACATGAAATAGATATAATGTTTCGAGTTATGACCAGAACATAATAACAGTTATCTAGTTTTATTACAAGTTCAGTGAGACATAAGAACGGTAAACTCTTACGACAACAACTCTTGCTCTAGTTCTAACGCGCAGGTCGACTTCTTTTTTACCCAACAATCTTCTTCTTCCCAGTTTCTGAACATTTGTACAAATATGAGAATAACATCAGTATCCAATACCCAAGATGAAAAAGCAAAAAAGTTTTTCTATAACATAAATACCTGAAGCGGAAGTCACATTTCTCTTCTTTTGCTGCAGTTCTTCAAGATAGAGGGGCAGTTCCTCCTCCAATGCACTGCCTTCCGACCTTAATCTTCTTTGATTCATTGACCTTGTCCTTGTCTTTATGTACCATCAGTATGAGGCTAGCAGACTTGGTCTTATTCATGTTGATTTCGACAGTTTTCAACATGCCTAGGAGTTCGGGCAGTGTCTTGTCAATTTCATTCATGTTGTAGTTCAAGACAGACTGCTCATAACTGTCCGACAACAATTGCAGGATCTGATCAGTAGCTAACTCTTGGCTCAACGGAAAACCCAGACTCTCAAGGTTCTCGATATACCCAATCATCTTGAGTACGTGAGTTCCTATTAGATCTCGAGCTACCATCTTGCACTGAAACAATGCTTTTGAGATGTCAAACCTCTCTTATCAAGCTTGCCCTTGAAATATTTTCTTCAGATGCTTGATTATCTCATAAGCACACATGTTCTCATGTTGCTTCTGAAACTCAGAGTTCATGGTGGCAAACATGGGGCATTCAACATCTAAGGTATCGTATCCATATTTCTTATAAGTATTTTTGTTTGCACGAAAGGCAGATGAGGTTGGCTCCTTGGGGGGATTTTCTTCCAAGGCATAGAGCTTACGCTCTTACCTGAGAACAATTCTCAGGTTCCTGTACCAGTCCAGGAAGTTAGTCAAATTGAGCTTGTCCTTCTCAAAGATTGCTATAAGGGACAAGGTGGAGTGCAAATCATTTGCCATGGATGTTCTAAAAAAAATTATGCAAAGTAAGTTTAGTACTATATTTCAAAATACATTTTTTTTAATTTTAATAAGGATTTTTATTAAATACTCACACTATTTTGATCAAATTGACAATCCTCGATATCAATTCGGAGAGTTTATGAGAGTTACTCTCTAGTGAACACGATTCGTATTTCGCCAACATCATAAGTCAGTTTTGGCTGATCACCCATAATGTGGTTATTTAGGTAGACAACTTTTGCCAATTGTATCATTATGCAACTCTTGTATGATTGACAAATAACTTTTTATTCGCATCCATCATATGGTGCACGCTAACCCTATGCCTCTATGCACTCATCCTTTGATGTCACCTTGTTAAGTTGAACCCGATGTCGACAGCGAGATATCACAATTATCCGCTCGTATCCTTTTCAAGATAGACTAATGCACTTGCTTTGGCATACCCACACTTCATCGATCGAGGCAGGAAGAGTGTCATCTATCGAAAGATATCCAAACACTTAATATTAAGTTAAAAGATTTTTCAGAAAAGTGATTAACAATTAATCATGATTAATATTTAATAAATGTGCACATTTACAAAACAAGAAAATTACAACATTCGCATTTTAGATGCATCCTAGATGTACACAAAATAAAACCATCAACACTTGATGTAAAAATGGCTAAATCTAAACATTGAGAACATTTCTAAATCTTCAAATTTATATGTATTGGACACAAACACAAGGAATATTTCTTATGACAGTCGACAAGTTCGTCTCTCATTGTCAAATTCAAAATTTGAGATAGAATTTGATTTCACAAACCACATAGATGGACGATTACTGCTAAGGGAAAATATTTCACCAACATTCCTGGCGGGGTTCTAAGAATAAATCTGGACATTTAGAACAGTTCTAAATCTCATGATTTACACACATCAGATCGCCAACCTGGCTCTGATACCACTGTTGGGTTTTTTATACATGAGTGAAAGAACACATCATATGTACGCATCAGAATAGATCTACAAGAAAAACCTTAAACAGTAAAAGATCTTGCGATATTCATGAATCGAGAAATAAAGTGAACAACAAATGCATAATACCTGCATAAGATTGAGTCTTTACTCAATTAAGATGCTCCAAAGATCAAACCCAAAAAGTTTTGTCTAACAGTAGGCGGCTGAGTGCACATAGAAAAAGATCTGTGACTCTACAGGTATCCACACAAGTGAAAGAAAACCTCAAGGACTTGTCACACAAGAACTGGGTCGGAGAAGGAGTGCTCTCCGCGTCTCGACGTCTCCACGAATTGTTAGATTTGTTTCCAGGAGAGGCGACAACTAGAAGAAGTCACGACGGAATCTAGGGTTCGGCTCAAGTGACGGCTTCAAAAGCATACACAGAAGTCATACAGGAAAACTCTTTTCCAAGTCTATTTATACCAAATGATATCAAACAAACGATACCCCTTAAAAATTCACCAAAACACGAGTTGCGTCGGCAGTCGACGCAGTTGCGTCGAATAGAAGTCAACGTTACGTCGACATTTACTCGACGTAGCGTCGACTAAGGATCCACGTCAACTGTGAGTTTGGCTGCGTCGACAGCTAATCGACGTGCGTCGATACGCACTCGACGCATCCCGTCAGCTCTCTTTATGTCATAGGACTGGTCTTTTACCCATTTCCCATATGAGTTGGGCCAACAAAATTTTTCCTCCAATTTCTCCAAACAGCTTTCTCACACAAAGAATCAATATCTTAGGGAGAGATTATTGTGCAAGAAATGAATGCAATCCTTCTTTTAAGTCTCTAGTGATCTATTCTAGAAAAGGTCATGACCTTTTGGAGATCTTATACCATTATCTCATGGAGAGATGGTTTGTGCAACACCTCTTGTGAAGCTTCCTTACATTAGACCTAACAATTTGGTTATTTCTTATGACATGGGTGAAACACTTCTTGAATATGGAGAGCCAAATGCATATGCAGAATATATTCCCATGAGCAAAAGATTCAATGTTGAAAAGGATCTAATGACTCAAAAAACTTCAGGAATTAACTTAACAGACACTGCTTCTGTTCCTTTTGTTGATATGCCAGTGTATAAAGTTCCAAAAAGATCTGCAGCTTACCTTATAATGGCTAAAGATCAATTTGTGAAAGGAAAATAAGCTGTTAATTATAATACATATGTTGATCTTATTTATAAAATGATTCCTGAATTTCAAAGAAGTGGGCATTCTGTCTGATGTATTTCCTTCTGCTGTTACTGATTTTAGATTGGTACTATAACTTTTAAGATCACTAAAAGAGAATCCAGAAAGGCGTTAAGAAAAATTTCTAAACATGCTGACATGCTTACTGAAAGGCTACACCAAAATATTTATGAGTTTCTGGTAAAGATAGAAACTAAGGAAAGGAAGGATATGCAAAGTACTCGTTGAAATCATCTTCTTTTCTCTCTTTAATGTATCTTCTTATTTCTTCTATCTATGCGAAAGGTTTTGATGATGATGATATATTAAGGAATAAAATGAGGGTGTAAAGATCTTTTTTTGTCTATTTCTTCTCTGCGTTTATTCCTGTATCCGTCATTAAAATCTATTTTCTTTTCTTATTTGAAATCACATATTCTTGTAAAACCTGGTATATCAAATAAAAGGAGATCATTGCGAAAAATCCCTTCATGATTTGATATATCAAGCTATTAAAGTGATATTAGGATTAATGCATGTAGGTATAGATGACATCTTGTCTTAAGTATGTCCAAATTCATCCAGAAAAGGTCAGACAAAGACTCAGTGCACTTAGAGAATCAGAATAAAGCTAAGTAAAAATTTTTCTTTGAGAAGATGTCAACATACGTTGAGAATTTTACTCCATGCTTCGACTAGGAGTCAACTTTTGGAGGGAGCTCTTCTCTTGCAGCGGCACGAAACTCTCCTTGCCTTCCTATCATCCCCAATCAGGCGGTCAAACGGAAGTGGTTAGCTGCACCATGAAAATGTATTTGCAGTGCATCACGGGCGACCGACCACGAGACTGGCTCAAATGGCTCCCTTGGGTCGAGTATTGTTACAATACGGCTTACTGCCCCGTCTTCTATCTTATTCCAGCAATACTGCCACTCTTTTCGCCGCCGACTGTGCCTTGGTCGATCATGACCTTTTTTTGCAAGCTGTGCAGTAATGCCTCCTACAATCTCCAAACCGCATGGAGATCGCCTGCAATATGGGCCACATGGAGATCTCCTTTGATGTAGGAGACTGGATTTGGATACCCCGACGACCATTCCGCCAAACTCACGTCAAACCTCTAACAAGTTGTGCCTCAAATATTATGGGACTTTTTAGATTCTTCAACGCATTGGGGAGGTCGCGTATCGGGTGAGCGTACCATCGGGGACGCGCATCCACAACGTCTTCCACATGTCCCTACTCAAATCTTTTGTGGGAGCCCCTCCGACCAACCCTTTTATCGTATTACCTCCCCAACTTGAGGACAAGCTATCTTCCGAAAAGGGTGAAGATGTTATTGACCCAATGTGGGTTTTACGTATCACCAACGTGACCACGAGACTAACGAATGAAGAGATGCTCTAGTCATGTATCGTGATTTTATCGCACGTTTTTATTCACAAGCTTTTAAATATTTTTATCTCACTTGTAGTATGCCCAGGTGAGGGGTGCAACTCTTCTAATTTTTTTGTGTTGTGTGGCCCTTATGGGTTTGGTTCGGTTGGAATGATGGCAAGCAAAAAAATTAAACCTTTCAATCTCTCTCTCTACCCCTCTTCCCAAGCCATGAAAACCCTCTTCCGCCGCCCTCAACAAGGAAGCTCCAAGTTAACATCATAGCTCCTCTTACTACTCGAAGAGGGAAGCTCGAAACCTTGTCGAGTTCATTCGGATCTCTCCCTATCACTCGATCTCTCTCCGGATTCCATAACAGATGGGGAGGTGTCTGGTTAGGGGAGGTGGGAAGAGACGTGGTCGGCTAGTGGAGAGGGACGAGGATAACTTCGAAACTTCGCGCTTGGTTTGCGGTTTCGCCAACAGGCGATTAAATGGAGAATGTTCACTCAAACTTTCATTTTCCTCTAAATGAGGCTTCTATCCCTATTTATAGACTAATGAGCCATTATGGACGGTCATGATTTTACGATCATGATGGCCCTCAAAATACCTGAAATTAAAATAAGAAAAATACAAAAAATAACTAAAATCATGGATCGTCGATATGCACAAAATGGATGGCTCCGATCGTTGTGTAGGCTTATGTGTGTCATGAACCCCATCAATTCCCCCCCCCCCATCTTGAAAGCATTCATCTCCATGAATAAATATGAGTGTGCTCTTGTCGGAAGACGAGGTGAATCCCTCTAGCTCTGATAGTGTCCTAAACTCGGGGGACGGGCTCCAGTGTACTACTGATGCGGAGGTTGGAGATGGTATTGTTGAAGCCGATGTTGATGATGGTTCCGAGGATGGCGTTGTTGAAGCTGAAGGTGATAAAGATGATGCTACTGCTATAGGGGATGGTGCTGAAGATGTCAGTCAAAGTAGAGTAAGTCAATGTTGAAGATGACACCGGTGATGGCTCTGCTGCTGTCATCGACGTAGATAACGGTGTTGGTGTTGAAAATGACACAGTTGTAGATGGCACTAAGGATGACGCTGACAACCGAAGAAGGTGTTGGGAGTGGTGATGGTGGTATTATTGAAAGTTGGAGTGTAAGAGTAGGTCGATGATGAAGATGGTAAGGTGTAGGGCTTAGGTTATGAGACAGTGAAAGGTAATGAGCTACAGGTATTCACGTGACTCTTCAAATGCGGTCAATCTTTAATGTTTAATATAGGTGAAATTCTCATATTATGAGAATATTAAATTTTTATGCATTTTTCCCAATTTTCCTCATGACCGTATAAAGTCTCATTCGTCTTGCATTTAATTTTCTCTCAGTTACTTGTGAGAACCTCTCGGCATATATGTAAACCATAACCTGTTCATCTTCTTGGAAACTCTATGTTATCTTGTGATTATAAGCCTAAGATTTATAAATTTATTATTGCAAGTGATCCTACACCGGATAGACTCATGCACGTTATGTAATGATGATAAATGACGATTGACAGACTCAACTGATCTCCTATGCAGAGGCTCTACAACCCTCCAGACATCTTTCCAGAGGGGCACATGGTCAGGGGGATCAGTGGGTGTGGTGCAGAAAAAATCACTGCGGGTGTGATGGTCATTTAAATAGTCATCCGAGGTGTCAACATTAATGATGATGGAATCGATCCTCATTCCATGAGAGTACTCTCACTCTTGACTGACTCATAAATAGTGGACACGTCCCTAATGACAACATTCCGCCAAACTCGCACTCTCCTCAGTCCATGAGTGTTGGTTTATTTGAAGGCTCTTTAAGAAGTATGCAGAAAAATTTGCCGCCAAGAGGACAATCACCCAAACAAATGCCTAAGATACTGACATTGTAAGTCAACATTCCGATGTGTCCAATATCTCTAAAAGTGGAAAACTCGCACGATGGCTCACTTGGTAGGATTTAAGAGACCTCATCGTATGTGTGTTGAGTAATAAGATATCTGTGAAATCAGGAATGTGCTCCAGAGTGGGAAAGACGGGACCTACATGCACAATACTATACTCCACACCCTCGAGGATGAGTAGGCGCTGAGTTATAACTGGAAGAAATTTCAATGATTCTATACTTGCAGACGAGTCTCCTATTTGAGTCGCATTTTCAATATGGCTAGGCCTACTCAAAATGATGATCATTGTAGTAGCTCCTCCTACCATAATCGAGTCAGGTCGATGAGTCAACACGTTCTCTATAAGCGATGGGTCATGGATGAGGATAATCATCATAATAGTCGGACAAGGATAAACATCATAATATTAGGACGATGTTAATCATCATAATAGTAGGACGATGATAATCACCATAATAGTAGGACGATGATAATCACCATAATAGTAGGATGATGATAATCATCATAAGAGTATGATGATCTCCCCAAAGGAATTTTGTGTGCTCGAACATAGACGGACTCCGATTCCTCAAATAGAGGATTATAGTAGCAACTACTACTATGATATGACATGAGTGATATATAGATTTTATACTCACATATTTTAAACTTGGCCCGAACCAATGGCTCTAATACCAAACTATGTGACAAAAGTGTATGTCGACTCTTGAATGCTTGAATGAATTAGACATAAATCCATTATCTATGCTTGCAAGTTGCAACAATTGAAATTTTTAAACAGTACGACACAATATTGACAAAGCTTCTAGAAAGAGAACAAATAGTGTAATACGCTTGTAATAGTACTAGAAAATCAATATTTGAATGAACAAAACTTGACAAATCGGAGGATAATATTGACACAAAGATTATAAACATATATTACCCAAAACATGAAATAAACACACGATTCAACGCTAAAAAACACAACCAAACAATAAACTCACAACAATCACGGGATAGAAGGCTCGATACAGATCCGATGAAATGTCCGTGGCCAGAGAGGTAACTGAAGGCTGAATCCGGCCAGTCAGAGGGAAATCGGAGGGCTGCAGGTAAATGAAAGATTGTTATTGGTGTTTTGGTGAACTGGGTGTAGTGGGCTGGGAAGGGGGTGAGTTTGGGATTGATGCTTGAGTTGCAGGGGAATAGGCCAGGGAGTGTTTCAATCGACTGGAATTGGCTTGCTCCATACAAAATGCGGTTCTGTCTTGCAAATGTGAATCAGTGTGTACTGTCCAGTGGGAGGGAGGATGTGGGGGGGGGGGGGTAACTGCCAGGGGAGGTGGGGGAATGAACTGGGAGTGGATATGAGAAAGCTGATAACTGCCTCCAACGTGGGGCAATGGCTTAAAATGGACTCACGTGAGTAGGCTGCAGGTGGTTCATGCATAGGAGTTATTTTTGGTGGCTTGTTATAGTAAGGGGAGGGGAGACAGTTGGCGTGGTTTAGGGGGAGTTAGGCAGTGGAAGTGGAGGAGAGAATTACAGGGGAGTGGGGAATGAGTGGTGGGAGTGAATTTAGGAATTGGGGCTAAATTGTAGGAGGTAGGTATGAGTGGGGGGGGAATGGAGAGGTGGCTTGAGAGTTGAGTAGTGGGGTGGGGGTGGGGGGAGGGGGTGGCCGGCCTAGAGTGGTTGTAGGTGACCGCCGAAAGTTGTGGTGGTGGTCGGAGGTGGTTGGGGCGATCGTTGAAAAATTGAAAAGGAGGGGAATTGAGATGGTGGTGATGGGAGAGTAGTGGCCGGCCAAGTTTGGTTGTAGGTGATCACTGGAGGTGGTAGTGGTAGCCGAAGATGGTTATGGTGGCTGGAGATGGTAATAGTGGCCAGAGATGGTGGTGCAATCGCCGAAAAAATGGAATGAAGCAAATTGAGGTGGTGGTGGAATTTCTTTTTTGGAGGACGTGAGTTTGTGTGCGTGTGTGTGTGGGTGGGTGGGGCGGGGGCTAGGAGATATGGGTGGGGTGGGGAGGTGGCTGTCCACTGGAGGTGGGAGAAGTGGACGGCTAGTGGTGAGGGAGGAGGGTAACTTCCAAATTTTGTGCTTGGTTTTTGGCTTCGACACCTGGTGATCAAAAGTAGAATCTTCACTCAAACTTTTATTCCTCTCTAAATGAGACTTCTAGCCCTAATTTTTGACTAAGGGGCAATCATGGACGGTCATGATTCTCCGATCATGACGACCCTCAATATACATGAAAATAAAAAAACCAGAAAAATACATAAAAAAACTAAAAAATTATGGATCGACGTTCCACACAAAATGAGCAACTTTGATCATCTGTAGGCCTGTGTATCGTGATTCCCATCAAGGGAGGCAGCAGAACTTCCCAAGGAAGTGAACTTGGGTTGACACCTTATTCCAAAGACAGGATACTTCTCCGATGCTTTAAAACCTTCCTCCTTACTCATTTATATATAATTAGGAGTCTTACCATTATTCCTTACAGTGTTGTAGATGTCGTCCGACATGTCGGCCGACATAAAGGTATGACTTCCAAAACGCCACGAAACCGATATAAATTAGGTTCGTGGCGTTTTGAAAAAATCGGGCCGATATATCGGATTGGACCGATATATCGGCCCGAAAAATCGGCCATACCGGCCGATTTTTTGAAGATGTCGGCAACTTATAACTTATACATTATAAGTTATAAGTTATATAACTTATAACTTATAATGTATAAGTTATAAGTTATAACACCCTCCCGACCCCCGCTGCTCTCTCTGTCGCGCTTCTGCCCTAGCTCTCCCTCTCGCTCTCTCCGCTGGTGCTCTTCCTCTCTCGCGCTCTCCGCTGGTGCTCAACTGCTCTCCCTCTCTCGCGCTCTCTCGACTCTCTGCTGCTCTCACTCTGTCTCTCCTCTCTCGACACTAGTGCTGGTGCTCTCCCTCTCTCGCGCTCTCTCGCGCTCTCTCAACACTGCGCTGCTCTCACCCTGGCTCTCCTCTCTCGGCATTAGCGCAGGTTCTCTCCCTCTCTCGCGCTCTCTCACAACTCTGCGGCTCTCTTCCTCTCTCGGGCTCTCTCGACACTGGTTGCGTGACTGACTGCTGCCTATACCTACGGGTGCATTCTTCTCCCTACCTCCCCCTCTCTCTCTGGTGCATTCTAATTTCTAATATGCCTATACTACTGAGTTATTCAGTGCCCTATACTACTAATTTCAGTGTCTATACTAAAATGATGTTGGTAATGAGTTGCTTATACTAATTTCAGTGTCCTATACTACTAATTTCAGTGCCTATACTAAAATGATGTTGGTAATGAGTTGCTTATACTAATTTCAGTGCCCTATACTACTAATTTCAGTGCCTATACTAAAATGATGTTGCTAATGAGTTGCTTATACTAATTTCAGTGCCTATACTAATGAGTTGTTTATACTAATGAGTTGTTTATAGGCAAGGCTAATGAGTTGTTTATACTAATGAGTTGTTTATAGGCAAGGCTAATTTCAGTGCCCTATACTACTAATTTCAGTGTCTATACTAAAATGATGTTGCTTTATTGATTTGGGAGTTTAGATTTTACTGTTGAATTGTTTCTTTGTCAACAAATGATTTTAAATACCCCTACTGCTAGTTAAATGTTACATATAGCTTTTAATGTTTAGAATTTCAATAGGTTGCAAAATAGGCATTGTGATATGTATAAAAAATAACATTAAATTAAATATATAATTAATTAAATATTAAAACCCGATATATGAAATATCCCCGATATATCCCCCGATATATAAAAAACCGACATGAAAACCCAAACCGACGTGTCCCCGACATCCGACATCTGCAACCTTGATTCCTTACAAAATGAAAATGAAATAAAAAAGTCAATTAAATATGGCAGTGGAACTGCCGGAGATCCCCTCGCTAGGCATCGGTTTTGGGACCCGTCGTCTTTTTTTCTCGGCACGAATAGACTTTCAGTGCGAGGCGCGTATGTGCGAAGGGCTACAGATATAGGTTAGGCCAAATTTAGCACTGTGTAAGTTACTCTGAAAATATTCTAGTTACCTTGAGTTAAAAACACATGTAGTGTCAAACTATATTAATTAGTAAAGTTTGAATAAACAACTAGATCGAAGTAGCTGGGAAAGGCTGATGATGCCCTTTTGAAAAGGCAGATGTTAGGAAAGGAAGGGTTCAAGGTCACGTTGTATGGGTTTAGCCCTGCTCTGGAGGAGGTTTTTTGTTTAGTGCTCCTCAAAAAATTTGTTGTGCTTTCAGTCGGTATTTTACTTAACAATACCGAGAGTAACATATTGCAATAAAACATTTGAGCTGCTCAGGAGGATCTTTTCATTAATTTGTTAATTTTTTATGACTGAATCATTGATAGTGGAAAAAGGAACAAAATATGCTCATAATTCGAAGATACCTTAATTCAGAAAACACCGACCCTGAAAGCTTTGAAAATCTGCATTCTGACTGTATTTCAACAGTTTTGTGAGTATTAGCTTCACATCTTAAAGAAGCAACGGAGATAACAAATCCAATTGCAATTGCTACAATCTAATTGAAGTTCATAATTTGTTCTCCCGCAGCTGGACGTTGTGCTAAATCACTATCCAAGGTATATCTTGAGCTGAATTACAAGTTCCTTCTTTTATATCTATTCAATGTTTTTTTTATACTCATGCCCATAAATTGAAAACAGACAATTCAAGAGATCATGCAGGAAAATGAAGGCGCTCATCTAAATTCCTTCCAGGTTGACATGTCTTCCATTGATTCAATTGTGAAGTTTGAAAGATCTTTTAAACGCTGGCTTCTGGATTCAAATCTGCATCCCTCTGTCCAGCTCTTGTTAAACAATGCTGGGATCTTAGCTACATCTAGCAGAAATACTGATGATGGATATGACCAGTAAATTTCCAACTTCTCTGTGGAGGCTATTTTTTCATATTTCCACATTTCCTCTTTGTCCAATATTAAGTGTTCCATCGTGAATTAGTTGTGTGTGAAAATTTGGGAGTATCAGTTAGAAATTCTTTAGAGGTTTGGAATTTTGTTGAGTTTTATTCTTTTTATTCAGGATGATGCAGACAAACTACATGAGTGCATTTGTGTTGACCAATCTTCTTCTTCCTCTTCTCAAGAAGAGTCCAGTGCCTTCTCGGATAGTTAATGTTACTTCTTTCACGCACCATTGTGGTGAGCATTGATTACATTTTTTATATTGTTATGCCTTAATGTTTCTCTCTATCTCTTTCATTTTGAAGTATCTAAATTCTTTTTAGTTTGGCAAGCCTATTTATTAGTAATTCTGTTGTTAACAAGTAATACCCGCTTTTTAAAATGCTTGGGTTTAAGGTTTGCTGGCATTAGTTTGTATTATCCATCTTTTGCTTGTTTGATTCTTTAGATCAGATTACTCTCATTTCTTGTAATGCAAATTACAACAACAACAACACTCAAGCCTTTATCCCACTATAGTGGGGTCGGCTATATGCATCCTTTGTCGCCATTGTGCCCTATCTTTTGTCATAATCTCATTAATGCCTAAGTACATCATATCTTTTCGTATAGTTTCATTCCAAGTCTTTATTGGTCTACCCCTCTCTCGTTTAACATGCCTAGTGACTAGACTCTCACAACGCCTAACAGGTGCCTCTAATGGTCTCCTTTGTACGTGTCCAAACCATCTTAGTCGAGCTTCTCTTATCTTCTCTGCAATTGGTGCTACTCCTGTCTTAAACCTGACACATTCATTCCTAATTTTATCCAGTCTCGTGCGTCCACACATCCACCTAAGCATTCTCATCTCCACAACCCCCATTTTTTGCTCATGTACACAATTCACTGCCCAACACTCAAAACCATAGAGCATCGCTGGTCTAATTGCAGTACGGTAAAACTTTCCCTTGAGTTTTAATGGTATTTTACGATCACATAAGATCCCTGACGCGCCTCTCCACTTCAACCAACCCGCTTGGATTCTATGTGTCACATCTTTATCAATACCTCCGTCTTTGTTTTTGCAACTTAATGCAACTTAATGACTGATAATTTGTTTTTGCTTCTGATTTGTTATGTGATGCTACTATCTGCTAAATAAGCTTCATTTATGTGTTTTTTGTAGTTACAAGTTTGAAGCTTGATTATAAACTCTTTTGTCATGCGCCAACCTCAGCTAAGTACCCATTTGCCCAAGTATACGAGTATTCTAAATGTAAGCATTTAGTGAGATCCAAATGTCAGCGCATAGTCTGTTGGTGTGCTACTTTTCACTTACACTCATTGTGCTTAATTTAACAGTGTGCTTGTTGCTCTTTTCATATGAACTTCATCGCCGCCTCCATGCAGAAACTCCATCATCAAACATATCCATCATGTAAGTCCTGAATTTATCATTAACATGATAAATATCGTTTAGGATCACAAAAATATTTATCTCAACAACCAATATGTGAAAAAAAGAGTTTGCCTAGAATTAAGAGTGGTTGGCCATCCCCCGCAGTCTTAAGCATTTAGGATGAACACAGTTTAACACGGGTGTATGGCCCAACTTCACTTCTCACGAGGGGATCTCAGAGCCAATAGTTTAATTGCGATCTGAGTTCAATGATAACTTGTGCGAATTTTTTTAAAACCAGTTCTATTGCTATGTTACAATGTTACATTGAGAAAATGATTTACAATCATTTGCTTAATTATGTTTAGAACATCGGGAAAGTTCTGCAAAAAATATTCATGATATAGCTGTGCCATCTCTTAACAGTGCTGTTGATCCTGGAGTTGTGCAGACGAGAATAATGCGCGAAATTCCCGTTTCCCTTTCTCGACTAGCTTTTGCAGTTCTGAAGTTCCTGCATCTTCTGCAATCGCCTGAAGTTGGCGTGTCCTCGATCGTTGATGCAGCTTTGGCACCTCCAGTAAGTTTTAAATGTTGATGTTCTTCCAATATTGGTGTTTTTATGAAGTTTTTTTTTTTGAATCTTTTTAATCTCCGTGCTGAAAGGTATGGTTTTTTCTGATGCTTTGATTGCATCTATGCTCTTAGAAAACATCAGGCGAGTACTTCTTCGGAGGAATGGGAGGAAAGATCAAATCGTCGTCTCTCTCGTACAATCCAGAACTTGCTGCAGAATTATGGTTGAAATCTTCAATGCTGTTTCAGAAGCAGATGAACGAGCTGTGAGGACCTTGGATACATTGATCTTTTTCAGTAGCTGCATTTTGTGGGTAGTGTTCTAAACAGCTCAATTTGATGTCTTCCTGATGCATTTTGCTTAGCAATTAAATTGAGATTTTTTTTATGTTGAATTCAGTAAAAGGGATGGCTTTTTGTTGAATTTTCTCTTTCCCCTCTGCCCTCATTTCGCTCTATAAGGGTCATGACTTCTTCAAATTTTCCCCTCTCTATCTCATTTATCTTCTATAGTCTCCAATCCCTTCTCTTTTCCTTATTGACTAGCCATCTGAGCTTTTCTTTTTACTATAAATTAAAAAAGGGGGCAGCCTGGTGCACAAAGCATCCCTGCGTAGTAGCAAGGGTCCCACCACAAGGGTGAAATGTAGGCAAGCTTTACCTTGCATTTTTGCAAGAGGCTGCCTCCAGAACTGGAACCCGGACTAGAACCCGTGACCCCAAGGCCACACGGCAACACCTCAACCAGTGTGTCCATGCTCCCCTTCTCTTTTCAATATAAATTAAGGCAAAAAAAAATAAATTAAATAAAAAAAAACAGACCTCCACTTGCTTCTTACCATTAAATGATTTGAAGCTACCTTCCTCTGTTCACTCAATTTCTCATAAACTTGAAATCAGATGAAAATTAATTTCAATTTATTAATCCCATTTCCTCTTATTTTTTCCATTTTTAATTATTTGCTAACATAGATTTGGGCTCTGTTTCGCAGGCAGGCTAGCATCGGCGGCAAAATGAATAGTGCTTCTGGAGCCTCTTCGTTCGGTTAGATATGCTTCCCGGAACGCCAAAAATTGGTCTTCAGCGTTTCAGACTTGACTGATGTTCATCGTTTCTTCTGGCTCGTTGCTACCCACTTTTCGCCTTTGTCGATGATCCACCGGCGAGTTGCCAGTTTGGCAGTGCTTTAGTAAATCTTCTCTTTCAAATCTCGCAATCCAATTTTTGTGCATGGACGTTATTAAATGTTAACATTGAAGGGAGATTTTTGTAATTTCTAAAGTTAGAGGGGTGCAAGTTGTAATTATGCAAACTTCGAGGGGAGGTCCCTGTAAATAACCCTATTTAAATAAGAAGAGAGCAGTTCAATTTAAGCCTTTTGAGCTTTTATAGAACTTTCAATTTAATGATAGGCTATTTAGGAGCTATGAAAAGAGCATTCAATCAAATTTCTAATGGTGTTACATTACTCCTATGAGAATTAAACTTTTCATCTTTAGATAAATTTCTTTTAATATGAATTTCACAAACTTCATGATTATGCGGGAAATATATAGGCTTCGTCGTGAACATACGCGGTGGTTATGAACCGTCGTCTGTGAATGCACGATCTCACCTAGGGAATTTAATCCACTTTTATGTTCAGTTTTTTTTTTTTTTTTGGTGCTGGTCATATTCTGTCATGCCAAACAAATATTTTATGACGGTGGTGTTTTTGCCTAAACTCGCGAGAGGAAAAACGTCACACCAAACGAAGGCATAGTCTATATCATCAGTGCAATTATGCACTCTAAAATTTCAAAAGATTTATTTTATGAAAAATAAAGTTGTAAAATATTTGTATTATGATATAAGTAAAATTGCATCCATAAATTTGCATTCTTCATTGTTTCATTCGTCGGTGAAATTCTTGGATTAGGGCTCCGATTATAAATCGCAGTCCAGGATAAACGTGATCTTGACACGTGGTTAAAAAAATAATTAAATATTAATCATCTTAAAACATCTAGGGCTCGTTGGGTATCTTTTTTTGACACTATCAGGACACCGCTGGACTTCTTCTGTGCTGCTGCTCGTCCTCGTCATTTTAAGCCACTTTTAAGCTTCTCTGCCACAGACATTTCTTTATTTTTCATTAGTTTTCCATCAAGCTTCTTCCCACCCATCATTTTGAGAAATAATTGGGTCCGCCAGGAGGACCTAAAGGAAGGTCCGGACGAGATCTAATCGTTTACTTTTTGAACAAACAGTCAGCAAAATACACAATTTTTAAAAAATAAAAAAAAGAAATCCGACCGAATTTTAAAAAATGGAATATTGACCGGTTTTTTTTTAAAAAAACATTTTTTATAGACAAATAAGGTCTTAAATTAAAGATAAAAATAATCTAATTAAGATTTTAAAATTTATTTTAGAAAAAATTTTTTTTACATGATTAAAATCGTTTTTTTGTCCGACAAGCGGACCTGAAGGAAGGTCCGCTCGTCAGACCCAAAAATTTCACCATCTTTTTTCAATTTCCGTCAATTTTCTTTGAAATATTCGTAAATGTGATATGAGATATCTTAATTGTTATACTGGATATTTTAGATATTTGAAGGCACTTATGACCTTCAACTCCTACGTAGTGAATCAAATTAAAAATTATTTCTAAGCATTCAGTTAAACTTGAACTGCCAAGGTAATTTAAAATATGTAATAACTTTTTTCCTATAAACAATAAACATAATCAAATTCATATTATAAATTATATAATGATAAAAATATAGATAAATATTATTAATCTTAGCTCTTCAAATAAACATCATCTCAATTCTGGAACAACATAATTGAAATAAAAAAACAAATATATAAGGATACTATCTATTTAAATTTATTTAGGGTTTACAAGAACAACCGAATTGAAAAAAAAAATTTGGGCTTACAAATTTGGAATAAATTAAAATGGGCTTAAACAAGTTAAAAAAAAATCAATTCAAGCCAATTTTCATTTGACTACAATTTTTAATAAATTTCCATAAACACAAATTTGGGTTAGCTCAAACATATGATGGGTTTTAGGGGTCCGTTTGGCATTGCGGTGATAGTTACAAACTGTCGGTCGGTCGTGAACTCCCGACCTCATTTGCAGCAACAAGCATCAACTGATTAATAACACTCTTTTGATTGTCTCCCAATCGACTCCTAAACGAGGGGCAGAATTGTAAAGAAACGCGTCATCCGGTGTGTAATAGAGAGAGAATCCCGCTATCGCCGAGCCCTCCTTGGTTTGATTCTCTTGAAAGCCATAAAAGTTACTGCAGCAGAAAGGGAATACCTGGAAATAAAACAATGGCACATTGCCCTTAAATCAAATAATAGCACAAAAGAAGCAAGTACATAATAAAGCAGATTGCCCTTAAATCAAATAATAGCAGAAAGAGCTCCAGAAATCATCACCTAGAGACTCAACCAAACACGACACAGATGATATATGCAAAGGCGATATTGACGTAACCACAGTAAAAAGGGCAGCCCGGTGCACAAAGCATCCCCCCGCAGCGAGGGTCCGCGGAAGGGTCCCACCACAAGGGTGAAATGTAGGCAAATCTTACACTGCATTTTTGCAAGTGACTGCTTCCAGGACGCGAACCTGTGACCTCAAGGTCACACGGCGACACCTTAACCTGTACGCCAAGGCGCTCCCCTTCATCTTTTTAGGGCAAGGAATGCCACACGACAACCTCTTAAAAAAAAATCAATTCAAAATGCGAAAACATTGGATTTCGTCACATACCCAAATATAATATAATATTTATCTCCCAAAAAGGTTAATGATCAGCAAAATAACTAGTAACATTGGTTTAACTACAGCTACTTTTCAATATCAACATGAAGCATACTTAATTGTTAAAAACATCAAAATTAGAATTAATGGTAGGCTTCATTTAGCCATTATCAGCATTATATTGTCCACACAAAATATATTCAAATTAATCACCAAATATAAGAACATGATAAATCATGTCGGGACTCTGTCCCAACAATATCCGACTCTACATGTCTGGGATCTTTTTGGTGATCGCGCAGGCGTGGGGAACCCGTTTGGTGATTGCATGGGATCTTTTTCAGTCGCTCGTTACCCGGACAGAATAACTTTCGCTGGGATAGATAAAGGCTTTTGAAGTGCACTTAATTCATAGCATTTCATTCATTTTGAGATTGAATCTGGTATTAGTTTCCGTAAATTCCTTTACATAAACTCAAGTAATGATTCTGCATTTCAGCATCCTTATGAAACTCCGCTGCATTCTCATATTAAGCTCGGTGAGATGTCCGCAATCCAATTGCTTTAAGGTTCTGGGTATAACAAACTCTCCATGTTTTCATTATCTTATCCTCCAAAGGTTTAACACATTTTACCCTAAGAAGCATTTTACACAGCAGTATTTTCTACGGATTTTTTCTTATGCTCTTTTCCACAAAATCCATTAAAACTTACGGGAAAGTTTTACCGTACTGCAATTAGACCGGCGATGCTCTATGGTTCTGAGTGTTGGGCAGTGAATTGTGTACATGAGCAAAAAATGGGAGTTGCGGAGATGAGAATGGTTAGGTGGATGTGTGGACACACGAGATTAGATAAAAAGGAATGAATGTATCAGGGATAGGACAGGAGTAGCACCAATTGCAGAGAAGATGCGAGAAACTCGACTAAGATGGTTTGGACACGTACAAAGGAGACCATTAGAGGCACCTGTTAGGCGTTGTGAGAGTCTAGTCACTAGGCATGTTAAACGAGGGAGGGGCAGACCAATAAAGACTTGGAATGAAACTATAAGGAAAAACATGATGTACTTAGGCATTAGTGAGATTATGACAAAAGATAGGGCACAATGGTGACAAAGGATCCATATAGCCGACCCCACTATAGTGGGATAAAGGCTCTGAGTGTTGTTGTTGTCTTTTCCACAAAATCCACTTCTAGGGAATTTTTTTTAAGTAAAGACATTGCCTATTATGGGCCCGGATGAAAAATGGTGAAAGTTGTATTAGGTAGACGATTAGCGTAAAATTTAATCACCCTTATGAATATGGATCATTTGAGAAATTGTGTAAAAGCTAAGTTGTTCCCTCTAAGGAATGCATTGCATGGCTAAAGATAGGGCACAATGGCGACAAAGGGGCCATATAGCCGACCCCACTATAGCGAGATAAAGGCTTGAGTGTTGTTGTTGTTTTAAAAGCAGATAATTTAGAAAACGTTTTTTACATGACAGCTTTAAAGATGTGATTTTACTTTTTTATATTTTATTTGATTCGTCCACTTTCTTGGAAGAAGCTAAAAGCCTAACTGAAACCGTACGGGGTTAAACGAACAAAACATTTACAACTACAAGATGACAAACATCTGTAGATTCGACATGGACAAGTAAATAGGAGATTAACCGCAGATTGAGGGTGTCCATGATGGTGGTCATAATGAAAGCAATGAGAAGGGCGGAAAACTAGGGATACGGAGCACACCCGCCTCTGATACTTCTGCGACAGTTGGCTAAATTTGTTTGGTGGTTTCATGTTGTCTATCCTAACTCTCTAGTTTTCCCAGGATTCTCTGTTACAGTGGTTCTCGGCTTCCTCCACCTCTATCATGGTATAAGAGATTTGTGACTCTGCCTCTATCATGGTACAAAGGTTTGTGAATCTGCCTCCATCATGGTACATAGGTTTGTGACTCCAGTTCCTTCCCAGTCGTCAGTTGCAATCCGATGCTGGATTTGTGGATTCTTTTTACTATCTAATGTGATCAGATGTGAGAGTTGCGAGTAATAACTTAATAGCTCTTTGTTTTATAATAATATAGAATTTTAATACCACCTCCAAAATTACATAACATATGTTGGATTTTTGTTAAACTAATTTGTAGCTCTCTATCTTGTAAAAATATTTTCATGTTCAAACTTAAAGTAGTAGATGTCTCATTACAGCCATTGATCTGCAGAAAGCATACAATAAGGTACCTTACCATGCTAAGAATATATTTTGTAAGCATCTCCATAATTAATCAACAGTATATAATGTTGATAGTCAAGAAAGGTAAAGATGAATACCAAAGGCTCACAAGCACAGCGATGATCCCGTAAATGTGGGTTCACTTGAGATTTTCCGGGGCTCAGGTTGGCTGAGAAGCTCTGGATTGGTACTGGCTTTGATGGAAGGGCTAGACTGAGTGCAGGTATGGGCTGAGTTAACCTTTTGGAAAAGGACTTGAGCTTGCAAGCATAGCAAAAGCTCAGACAAAGTGATTGGGAGAATGATTAAGGATGGACTAGGGCTGCTGTTTAAGGGGTTGAGGTTTTTGTAGTGGAAACGGGTATTTATGGGAGGAAAAAAAGCTTCAGCCGGTTCCAGTGGAGGTCGGGCATATTACTGGTGGGCATAGGGTGACTAGACGGAGGTGAGGGAAGGACTTTGGTGGCTGAACAGAGGAGCTACCGGTGGCTGCAACAATAAATGGCGGGTGGTATTTCGAAGAAGGAAGAATATACCTTTCTTTTTAATACTTTCCCCAGCTGGGTAAATTGGGAAGAGGGGCTGGCTTTAAATAAGATGGCTTGGCTTTAATTGAAAAGAAAGGGATTAAACTGAAGTCTTACTAAGGGTGGAAACTCAAAGGGCCTAATTCAGTTGATATTCCAAACCATTAAGTTTTCAAAAAAGTTAAATTAAATCTTCTGTTATGGGTTTCTCCCATAACAGCGGTAGCGTCGCTGGAGGAGTGGCCGGAAGCGGAGAAGACGGAGGTGGAAGGTACTAGGAATCTGGAACCGTGGCTACCTAGGAAGGAAATGCTCAGAAGGAAAGAGCTACCACAATCTCTTGAAGACAATGAAATAGAATTAACTTTCTTGGATGCCTTCATACAAACAACACTTGCCTTTAAATAGGCTACAAGATTCATAAAGATAGCCCATGTCATAATGCCTAAACCAAACTTCTAACCTTTAACTAAAATTTAAATGACATGACATTAAAAGGACAAAACCCAAAATGATAACGATAAAAGACAATAAAAGATAACGATAACTAGGCCCGTTACCTGAGGCCCATAACATCTTTTTTTAATATGAGACTAATGTTATTAATAAAATACTTCATTAAATCTTAACACACATGCACACACATTTTAGATTTGTCCAAACTATCACGATACCTAATTTCACAGACCTTTTCATTCATGGTCCTAATGATCAATAACTCCAATAAGTTGTACAAGCATGCACGAGGGAGATGCGCGATAAAAAGTACACTAGTGTGCGTAAACATAAGATTCGAACATGTGCAATACAAAATATGTGAGCGAAAATATAAATGTGTTGTTGTCGGCTTGCATGCTTAATGACGACTCTAAAAGCTCATTTGAAACATTCGGGAAAAGATTGGCATAAGTTATGTTTGCAAACTCCGGCTTCAGTAACTCCCTCTTCTGGAGCTTTGCGATGGTACCATCCCGGGTGCGAGACCCTACTCATTTATGCAAGATACTTGGAGTTTTCAACATCATAGGGGTCTGTCATCTTCTCTGTTGGGTCCATTGCCCACAATGTCCCAGATTTGAAGAAGTCAATCATGTCAATGATATACATAAAGTTGTATTTGATGTATGCTTAAGTTCATGCATGCAAGTTAGTCCTTGAAACATTGATAGGACAAATATTCCAAGTGATGTGACAAGTGTGGTCACAAAGTAAAGATGTGGAGGGACAAAAATCTGTCTAATTTCACAGGCGTTGAGTGAAGCAAGCTCACTCAATGCCAGATGCAGAGAAATGTGGTCAAGTCCACAGACGTTGAGTGAAACACGTTTACTCAACGCCAGATGCAAGGGAAGATGTTGGATAGGCTGGAAATCGCCTAAGTCCACAGGTGTTGAGTAAAGTCTATTCACTCAACGCCAGATAAGTAAAAGCGTTGAGTATAGTCTAAGCCTAACTATTGGCTAGACAGAAAAGTGGCTAAGTCCACAGGCGTTGAGTGTAGTTTACTCACTCAACGTCATACAGCTAAAAACATTGAGTATTGCTGATCCGGTCAAAGCCTAAGAAAAAACAGACAAAAATATGGCTAAGTCCACAGGCGTTGAGTGAAGTCTACTCACTCAACGCCATACTGCATAAATCGTTGAGTATAGCTCAGTCAGTCAAAGCAACAGAAAATCTGTGTAAATATTTGACTAAGTCCACAGGCGTTGAGTGTAGCTTACTCACTCTCATGTGATAAAAAGCGTTGAATGAACCTTAGTCAGTCAGAGACTGTGATTTCACAGAAATTTGGCTAAGTCCAAAGGCGTTGAGTGTAGCTTACTCACTCAACGCCAAGTGGCAAAATTTGTTTAAGTAATATGACGTTGAGTGATGAAGACACGCTCAACGCTCTCAACGCTTCCCAAGCAGGAAAATCGGCTAAGTCCAAATGCATTGAGTGAAGGTTGCTCACTCAACGTCAAATGACTAAAATCATTTCTAAGAGGTATGACATTAAGTGAAGCTTACTCACTCAACGCCAAGAGGCAAAAAGATTTTTCTAAGTGTTTTGGCGTTGAGTGAAGGTTGCTCACTCAACGCCTATTGACAGAGAAATTTTTCTAAGTGTTTTGACATTGAGTGAAGGTTGCTCACTCAACGCCTAGGGGCAGAAAATCTGTCTAAGTGTTTTGGCGTTGAGTGAAGCTTACTCACTCAATGCCTATACTAATGATGCTTGATTTTGGCTAAGTCCACAGAATAATGACGTCAGCAAAGTCAGCAAGTCAACTATGTTCAAATAAAGTGCGGGAAAGCTACAGAACATGACAAACACTGCCAGAAGTCTACTGTACGACTTCTTCCGTTAAAGCAAGATGCAGCTGTCTGTTGCAGGTGGTCCCCACAAGCTTCCTGGAGCCGTTAATCGGCGGAAAATAAAAGGGACAGCTCCCGGATGCTGAAGGCAACTTTTAGGGTTTTACTCAACAAAAAAAAAGAGCGGCTGGACTTCATCTTCCTCGCCATTGCTGCCGAGAAAAAGCTTGAAGCCTTCCAGCAGAACAAAAAGTTCAGTTAGCTGTAGCATTTTTCTTCTGCTATAACAAGATCAGAAAGACTTCTGATAAAGAAAGCAAGGAGAGCATTCAGTTTTCTGCAGGTTCAATTAGCTGATTGAAGAACTCAAGACCTAGCTGTTCTTCTGTCTTTTTCAGCAAGTTCGAAATTTACATTCTGAGATTCTTCCAGCAGAGGCAGAATTTCTTCCTGATGCTGTGAAGAAAGATAAAGTTGAGATAACTCAACCCTAGTTGTTGACACAAGGAAATTTCTCTGTGTCAAATTAATTAAACCATTATTTTCCTGTAGGATCCTTTTTGATCTGAGCTGTAGGGCATTTGGCCTGAGATAGGGCAAATTTTCCTGAGCTGTAGGAGAGTTATACTCTCTGAGTGTAGGATCCAGTTTGGACCTGAGGTAGGTGATCATTTGATCACTGAGCTGTACAGCTTTTGAGCCTGAGGTAGGTGAGTCATTCTCCCTGAGTTGTATGACACTTGTGCCTGAGCTGTAGGATCCTTTGGATCTGAGGTAAGGCCTTTGTGCCTGAGTTATAGGAGAGTCATTCTCTCTGAGGTAGGATTCTTTGTGGATCCGAGATAGGGCTGTCCTCCCAGCCTGAGTTGTAGGGCCTTTGGCCTGAGGTAGGTGATCTGCTGATGACTGAGTTGTAGGGCACTTGTGCCTGAGCTGTAAGTCTTGGAGGAGACTGAGAGATCCTGAGGGATCTGAGGTGTAAGCTCTTTGAACTGAGTTTTGGAGAAGTGTCTTGTCTAACTAAAAATTAGAAAGGTGAGAGAAGAGTGAATGTACCCATAATCTGGGGAATCACTATAATTTCTGTGTTTTTTGTGTTGTTTCTTTTTGCAGGTTCTTGAAAGCTAAATAATTGTCAACACACTAAGTAACTAAAGAATAAATTAAAGAAAGTCACAAGACATCAATTAACCTATTCACCCTTCCCCCCTATAGGTTGCAAGCTACCTTGAAAACAAAGACTTTCATTCTCCATTTTTGCCCGCAACTTCTGCAACAAGCCAAAATACAACGATCTCGCCGAACCACAAATATTCTATACCTTATTTTGGTCTCGCGGAAGCTTATTCTCCCTTCTCAAAAGGTAAACTTTGTGCCTCAAGTGGGAGATCAAATTTTCGCAGCTCATCAACCTCTTCATTCGAGTACAACAAGTGCAAAAACTCGAAAATGCCCGATGAATCCTTATTGGGTGAGAGATGCAAGCTCAATGAAAAACGTTGCGTCTCATCCTGCCAGAGAATCAAGGGATTCCTTCTGAACCCATAACACGCGCAACAGCATGAGAAAAGGGATGCCACGACCTCGAAGGAGAGAACCACTACTCGGTCTGGCAAGCCAGCTTCGGTGGCGTTGTGGTCTCGCTGACATCCGAGATCGGCTTTCTTCTTTTCAGGGTGCACCCGTGCCTCCGGACCTGACGAGCCTCCACCTTGGCAATATATTCGTGATCATCCTATGGGTCCAAGTAACCCTTAGGCCGATGGGGACGATTATTCGGGAGGGCAAGATTCGATGCACCCGAACAAAACCGTTAGATCTTGCATTAAGAGGAACTGTGAGAACTCAAAGAAATGTTTCTTACCCTCCAAAGGATCAAAGTCAGCGACTTCATCGATGCGAGACATGTAGGACTTGACATTGAGGGGATTGTTGACGATGAAGTCGGGCAATCTCCATCTCCACCTTGTTTAAGGCAATGGTCACAAAGTCTTGCTCCGCCCTCGCCGCCAGCTGGCACACCAAGGACCGAGGTTCCCTCTGAAAAGGGCAAAGTGTTGGGTCCATAAGTGAACCTTGTTCGGGATGTTAATTACTCGCACACGAATCCCTCACAAGAATAGAATTTTATCCTTGCGAGACCTGGCGTAAAACAGGTTTCGAAAGACCCCCATACTCCAAGATACCTTATCCAATCAAAGGTATATGGAAAGAGGTCAAAATAAGGAAGGAGAACAAGACAATCTGCACGGGAACGACCCCGTAGTGTTTGAACACTATAACGAGTTCAGGCTACAACGGAAGTTGCAAACCGTAACTAAAGTCATCAAAAGGGATGTCGACTTCGCCCTTAGGGGTCTTATTAATGTGTTCTCTTGAGAAAGGGAGTCTCGCAGTGACCCTGACCGGGAGAGGGACGGCTCTGCGGAAGTTAGCAAATTCTCCCGCAGTGGGTTGAGATGGTTTAAACATATATTTCATAAATCGTTCCACGATTCCAGTTCTCTTTGATGAACATTGGACTTTTTGCGACATCTTCTTGGCACCCATCTGGAGCACTCACAGTAGCAGTTCCGCATCAAATATCAAAGGAAGTGTGAAATGAGAAACGTGGTGGGCCCTATTTATAGGGTAAACGCATTAAAAGTTGAAATGAAGGACGAACGTATTTGCCAACAAAATAAAGGGGTTCTACGAATACTCTAGAATATCTCTTAGAACCAAAGAAAAAAATATAAGTCTAAAAAGAAGGTTAGGTGAATACATCAAAAGGCATTTGAGAACATCAACAAAAAATCTAATAAAAGAAAAACAAGAGACATCTGCAAATACTATCATTTTATTCATCAAGTTTTAATGCTGCATAGAAGATGAGTATTCGCTCACCTAAACCAAAAAGGAAAAAGAAGAGAAGAGATACACCGCTAGAGAGGAGCCTTGGTAAAATAAACCACAAAAACAATTAGCCTGTGAGATCAAGAGTTCTTCATGAGCCTTGTGTTGATGGAAACTTCGCAATCAAGGCATGAATCCTCCCTAGCTTCTTTGTCTGGGCGAATACTTGCTGGCACGCATGACGGGAGGCACCGAAGGCACCGAAGTCGCCGAAGGAGGAACTTGAGATTGTTTGTCTATCAAATATTTAAATCCGCTGGAGCGCGAGATCTTTTCAAAATGAACCTTTTGCTCCATCTCCAGCATTTTGATTGTTGGGTTTTACAGGATGACACAACACTTGTGCACGCAGCGGAAATAAAGAACAAGAAAACCCAAAAGAAGTTTGGATCTAGCAATGGACATGTATCAAGAAGAAAATGCAGTAAATAAAATTTACCTCTATGAGATTGAGTCTATACTCAACCTAGATGCTCCAGAAGATCTGTCAATAACTAAGCGGCTAGAGTCCTTAGTGCAGAATAGTGTCCGCACATCTACAGGAAATCCACACGAACGGGAGAACCCGTAGACTCTTGTCGAACAAGATCTAGGTCGGGAGAAGGCACTCGGTGTCTTCACAGACTGCTAGGTCTGTTGCAGAAGAGGCGGCGGCGACACTCGCCGGAATTGGGCTTAGCAACGACGACGGGATCGGCGAAGGCGGAACAGTTCCGTCGGCCTTTTAGGTCTCGGATTTTCACACAGTGCGGCTCGTGTGCTTAGACCGAATGAACAGTCAATCTCATATCTTTAGAAACCCTAAAATCTTCTATTTATACTCAAAGGAATAAACAGAACAGCCTGTCGTTATTCTCAGACTCAAGACTTGGAATACAAAAATTCGACCAGACAACCCTTGTCTCGACGAATCGTCGAGTATCCATAACATATTCGACGGATCGTCGAGTATACAAAACCATACTCGACAAATCGTCGAGTATCCATAAGATACAACATTCAACGCTCTCAGCGCCAAACCCGTCGAATCAACATTTGACTCGACGAAGGCGTTGAGTGAACTCAACGCACTCAACGTCTAAGTGCCAGATTCGTCGAATCAACCTTTGACTCGACGAAGGCGTTGAGTGAACTCAACGCATTCAACGCTTAAGTGCAATACTCGACGAATCGTTGAGTAAACTCAACACACTCAACGCCACCATTCGACGAGTCAACACTTGACTCAACGAAAGCGTTGAGTGATCTCAACGCACTCGACGCTTTCCAAGCTTGACTGGGCAAAGTCTTTTACACTCATCATATGAGTAAAACCATACTAATTCAATCTCTCAATTTCTCCAAACATTCTTATGTGCGACCCTGATAAGCTCATACTGCGTTGACAGTGAGGCTATATACTTGATCGCTTCCATATCACAATGGTAACATCAACAGTCTCCCACTTGATCTTGAAAGTATCAAACAAATGCTTCACAAACAATGAGCGGCATCTAGCAATGCATCATTGCTCCCCAAGCAATAAGAGTTTAAAACTCAAAAGCCATCGTGACCAATGTATCGGTGTTGTCATGTCCCTTCATCCCTTACATCCAGATAGAACTAGAGGCATAAATCGTGTCACCCCCATGATTGTTCAATCATAATTTCCTGATCTAGAATGGACTTCCAGAAATTGGTGAGTCCAATATCATATATTGACTTAACCAAGCATGGTCATGCATTTCTCAGTCTCATTCCATCAAGTGGCCCTTGGATACAATTACTGTCATATATGAGGACAAATCTCATCTCTGCTCGCACGCAAACACCCAAATGATTCGTAACGTACCCAATAATCACTTTTATCATCCAACTTTCTCAAGACTGAACTTTTGATAGCATCAAAGCACGCTCCTCCTCACTCGATGAATGCTATGACTTCAGATCAAAATACCACAAACACCATTGCCACTTGAGTCATACTTGTGACACGTTCATATAACAATCAACAAAGTATTCTCATGATGGGTTTATCCAGTACAA
This sequence comes from Platanthera zijinensis, assembly GCA_039513925.1. Lineage (NCBI taxonomy): Eukaryota > Viridiplantae > Streptophyta > Magnoliopsida > Asparagales > Orchidaceae > Platanthera > Platanthera zijinensis. The sequence continues at coordinate 238,367,281 of CM077081.1, read as the reverse complement.
CTTGTTCACTAACAAGTACCCATGTGATGACTTGATATTACAATATCATGACCTGTGAGAACCAGTCATCAGTCAACGCACATGCTAGTCTTAATGTGTCATCATCGCCCTTAGCTTCTAAGAAGACACTCGACCAGGGATCATTTAAGAATGATGCTTCTAATAACATATGCTCTCATATTCAAGTCACCACTTGACACCTATAAAAGCAAGCATTCTAAAGACATTTATTATGTTAAATTACTTTATTACAATAGAAATAAATTTACAAATAAAAGAACTTGCAAAAATATATAAATGAAATGTATACAGTACTCTATTCATCAAATGAATTGTTACAGCCAATAAAATATAATCCACAAGACTCCAACTAAAACTGATCATTAAAGTATCGTATACCCATAGATCTTACATGACCATCATGTTTTCTCTGAGCGAGAGGATTTGTCAGTGAATCCGTAATATTCTCCTCAGTCGGCACTCTGCAAATGCTCACATCTCCTCGATCGACAATATCTTGAATAAGATGGAAGTCATGGAACCGCCGAAGTATATGCTTGGAGCGCTGATGAGATCTAGGTTCCGAAGCAAGTGCAATTGCACCGTTGTTGTCACGGTAGAGAACTACGAGACGAACAATGCTAGGAACTACATCTAACTCACCGATGAATTTCTTAATCCATACCATTCTTGTCATGGCGTCGCCTAGGCGTCGCCTAGGCGACGCCTAGGCGTCCAGGCGCCCAATTGCAAACAAGGCGTTGGGCGCCTTTTTTTTTTTTTTAAAAAAGGGGAATAGACAGCGGTTATTCTAGAAACCGCTGTCTATTCCCCTGCAGGGCAGCATAGACCGCGGTTATTACAAAAACCGATGTCTATGCTATCCTAACCTAGCATAGACAGCGGTTTTTGTAATAACCGCGGTCTATGCTATAATAGACAGCGGTTATTCAAAAAACCGCTGTCTATGCTAGGTTAGGATAGCATAGACAGCGGTTTACTGAAGAACCGCTGTCTATTCTACAATCCTGGGAGAAATAGACAGCGGTTATATAATTAACCGCTGTCTATGGGGAGAATAGTCAGCGGTTATTCAATATAACCGCTGTCTATTCATTCAATATAAGCGGCCGTAAATTTTTTTTTACCCCGACCCTTTTGTTCTTACTGCCGCTGTGCTGTGCGAAAAACCCTAAGGCTTTGATCCCTCGATTCCGCTTCGAAACTTCTCGTTTAGGTATATATCTTAGAAATTTTTGATCACATTTGCTTTTAGTTTTGATTTTTGACTTTGTTGAGATATTTTGTTTGTTGTGTAATGTGCTTCTTATTTAGCATTTTAGTCCTATATTTACATTTAGCATTGTAATCGTTAAGGTATACATCTCGTTGAGGTATATATATTACAAATATTTGTTGTGTTTGTTGATCACTAAGATGCATATTTAACTTTTTTTTTGTGAATATGTGAGTGTGATTATGATTTGTGAATGGCCATTATCCATTAGTTGTAGTTTATTGTGTGGTAGTTGTGTTTCTTCTTACTTTTGTAGTACTCTAGTATTCAATAGTGAGCATTCTTTAGATTTGCTATGAATTTAGGGTTTAGGGTTTTTTAGGGCTTTCTTATTACAGAAAATGGCCGATAAAGGATCTTCGTCAAAGTCAACTAGAGGCTATACTAAATTGAATGAATTGAATAAGCTAAGGCTTGAGGGGAGGAAGCTTATGATTCCCTTGGATGATGATGGCCAAATTATTCCCGGGCCTGAAACACATAAATTGATGAGTTATATGGGTTCTCTTGTGAGATCTTATGTCCCTATTACATATACTCAATGGAAGGAAGTTGATAAGCAACTTAAAGATCAACTGTGGGATGAATTAAATGTACGTACTTTTTTTCATTAGTGATTCTTGATTACTTTTTACATGATTGTTTTTTTAGTTGTTTTTTAATGAATATTCTCTATTATTTTCAGATTTATTTTGATAATATTAGTGGTCTGCGAAATGTATTAATGAAAAGCATGGGTGAGAGTTGGAGGTCTTGGAAATCCAAACTTTTTATCACTTATGTAAAAGATGTTGATTTGGAGCATCGGTACAATGTACCTGTCATGTATAACTTTATTACTCCTGAAGACTGGAGAATCTTTGTCGACCATCGCACCACTCCAGAATCTATGGTTTTGTTCTTACTTCTTACTTCTTATTAAATTCAATGCTTTATATCATTTATTTATAATATTAGCAATCTAGATATTAAGTTTTTTCCAAAATTGTATGTAGGAGAAAAGTAAGATTAACACAGAGAGAGCAAAAGCACAAAAAACTTTTCATACTACTTCCAGAATGGGTTATTCTGGATTACAAAAAAAAATGGTATTTTTTCTCTTATTATCTCTCCAATTATTTATTTTATAAGTATGATTTCAAAATAATTTAAATGATAATTTCTTTTCAATTTTTGTCAAGGTTGAACAAGGTGCAACTGCACCAATTTCTCGTGCTGAGTTATGGAAAGCCGGTCATAAAAGAAAGACTGGTGAATTCATTAATAAAGATGCAGCTGAGTTGGCATCCAAAATTGTAAGTTTAAATGTATTTAATTATTTATGTATCATTAATTTATTTTATATTTTGCAATATTGCTGAATTGCTTCTGTTTTGCTTAGGATGAGTTTTCAAGCCAAGAGTCTCAGAGTGCTGAATCATCTGGAAGGGAATCAAGGAATGACATCCTTTCTACTGTTTTAGGCAAAGAACATCCGGGTAGAGTTAGAGCTGGTGGAAAATTTAGCACGATTAAAAGTTATTTCAAGAATGATAGGCGTGATAGATCAGTGGCTAGAATTGAAGACGTGGAAGCTATAGTCCAAGAAAGGTTGAGCCAACAACAACAAGCGTGGAACCAGCAACAACAATCATGGAACCAACAACAAGAATTGTGGGCCAAAGACAAACAAGCGCAGCAAGAAGAGATGAACAATATGAAAAATCAAATTGAACAACTTATGCGTATGATTAGTGCTGGCACTGGAACGCATATGTCCACAAGTGTTGCCCTTGCACCTCCACATGAATCTTTTGCTGCATTTTCTCAGGTATTACCGTATTCCTATGTTTAATTATATAATTTTATCAAATGTCTTGATCTCCATTATCCACAAGTGTTTTTTTTTTTTGTCAGCCGGAGCCTGTAGGGTCAAATGAACCTGAGACATTACATGGGAGTTTATCTTCTCCGGTATTTAAATTTATAATTATTATTTTTGACGGTTTGACCTTAACGTAAGCAATGAATAAATTCAATGTTAATTGTTTGATTTCCACAGATTACAAATGGATCGATGGTTATGTTACCCAATTTCATAACTATGATGGAAAAAGAAAATAAATCAATATCGCTAGTATTTGATCCAGAAGTATTTGGGTCTGCTGAATCAACAACTACGTTCTTTGAAATTACAGAGTTGTACGATTTTTTAAACATGGAAAGAATTGGAGTTAACATCATACTAGCATGTATTGGGTGAGTAGTGACTAGTGAGTACCGAGTATCAAATATTATGAAATTAAGATTTCTTTTTAACATATCCGTTGATTTTGAAATTACATGTTTTTATACAGGTACATAGAATCACAATTAAAGAAATATACATACAAGAGAAGTGTATATTTTCATAATCCCACAGCCATTTTTGCTATTGATGATAAGTATGCCAAGCAACATTCAAAAACTCGAGCATTGGATCTAAAACGCAGGCTAAGTCAACTCCAAGTGGACTCTTTATTATTTTTGCCTTATCATAGATTGTAAGTAACTAATTATGAATTATCAAATTTCAAGGATAATTGTTATTTTTACTTGCCACTAAATTATTAATTCTTCCAATTATTTTACAGAGAACATTGGATGTTGGCTATACTAGATTACACTAATAATACCATTTATTGGCTGGATCCCCTAAATGCTGACATTCGTGATGATATTAAAAATGTCATTACAATATGATAATTGTAAATATGATGTTTAATTAAAATACTTATCAATTGTTTATTTTTTTAGTGCCCCAAACAACCAGATAACATTCAATGTGGGTATTACATCATGTGTTACGTGATTGACATTGTTGATGCTCTTAAAAGTTTGCATCTGCCATCCATGGTTAGTTTAGTGTATGTAGATTGGTAAATGATAATAGTTATTTTCAATTGATTTTAAGTTTTTAACAAATTATTTGTTTTTATTGCAGTTGCAGATCTATGATGGAGTGACGCAATTTTCTCAGGAAAAAATTGATACGATTAGAAATAGGATTTGTGATTATATAATGACTAATTGTGATACATGAATCGTGTTTCTTGAATTCATGCTTGTGTAGAACAAATGTTTGTGTATAGTTTAGTGTATGTAGATTGGTAAATGAATAGTGTACATGAATCATGTTTTTGTAAATTTGCTTGGTCTTTAATTCTTTAATCTTGTGCTACATTACTAATTGTGCTACATGAATGACCTTGTGAATTGTGATTTGTGAATGGTGATTTGTGAAGTTGTGTAGTAGACTAATTTTGCATTTTATAGGTCTTATTTTTGCTAGATGGAAGACCAAAACAACAACAGTCTTGCTCCATCCATTGATAGCAATGAACTTGATCCAAAAACGGATCCTAAAAAAAAAGCAAAGTCAAATGATCCTGGATGGAAGTATGGACATTGGCCTGATATAAAAGATAAAAATACAGTCAAATGCAATTTATGTGATAGATTAATTAAAGGTGGTATTAAAAGGTTGAAGCAACACTTATGTGGTGGGTATGGAGACGTATCGAAGTGTTTCAAGACCACTTCTGAAATAGCAGCCGAGATGTTTGCAGCTTTGAATGATAAGAAAAAAGAAAGGGTGGATTTGACTTGTGATGATGACAATGAAAGTGAGCAAGAAAGAGAGCCAACGGGATCACATAATGTATCCCCGGCATTATCTACAGCTAAGACTTCATTTACTCCAAGTTCGGGGACAAGTTCCAAAAAGAGAAAAGTAATCCACTTACCACAAAAAAGGGGACCAATGGATGCTCATGTGAGGCGTGCCCCGGAAGATGTAGTTGATGATAGACGTGCAAAAGGTCCTTCACAAACTACAATTGAGAGATGTTTTAGATCTCCTGAAGAGAAGAAGAGAGTTGATAGCTATGTTGCGGATTGGTTCTACGAATGTGGAATTCCTTTCAATGCTGCAAAGGCTCGAAGTTTTGAAGTCATGCTTGAAGCAGTTGGACAGTATGGGCCTGGTTATAAGGGCCCTAGTTATCATGATTTAAGAGTACCTTTATTAGCAAGTACAAAAGAAAAAGTTATGGTGATGAAGACAAAGTATCAAGCATATTGGAGAAGATATGGTTGCACTCTAATGTCAGATGGTTGGACCGATAGGAGAGGGAGACATTTGATCAATTTTCTTGTCAACTGTCCAGAAGGAACCTATTTTATGGGTTCCGTAGATGCTTCCTCTCATATTCAAGATGTTACCATGCTATCAGAGTTGCTTGATAGTAAAATTAGAGAGATAGGTGCAGAGTGCGTTGTTCAGGTATATTTTGGGTTTGTTTCACTAAATTTCTTCTTACACATTTCAAGATTAATAGTCTAAAGGTTTTGATATATTTTCCAAAATATGTTGTGTAGGTGGTCACTGACAATGCTTCCAATTACAAGGCAGCTGGTAAAATTTTAATGGAGAGAAGACCCACATTATTTTGGACACCTTGTGCCGCTCATTGCATCGATCTCATGTTGGAGGATATAGGCAAGATGCAACAAAACAAATCTGTGATAAGGAAGGCAAGGATGATCACAAATTTTATTTATAGGCATACTCGCTTGCTTGATGCAGTAAGAGTTACTATAGGTGGTGACCTAGTAAGGCATTCGGTGACAAGATTTGCAACATCATTCCTCACTTTGCAAAGTCTTCTTAAGCATGAAGAGAAGTTGAAGTTATTCTTTGTATCTCCTTCGTGGAATACCGCCAATTTGGCAAAAACCGAAGCCGGAAAACAGATTGTTGAAATAATACTTTCAAGTGTATTTTGGAATGGAGTAAGAGATTGCTTGAAAGGAGGAAAGCCACTAATTGCCGTTTTGCGATTAGTAGACGGAGATGAAAGACCGGCTATGCCGGAAGTATATGTGGCAATGGAAGAGGCTAAACAAAAAATCAAAGAACATTTTGATAATAAAGAGAGATTATATAAAAAGATAATTGAGATTATTGAAAATAGGTGGACCAATCAAATGGAACAAAAATTATATAGAGCGGCTTTGTTCCTAAATCCGGGAAAATATTTTGAATACGAGGAAAACCATATGGATGATGCTTGGAAATTCCAAGATGCCTTCAATGATGTTATTGCGAGACTAGTGCCCGATCAAGAATTGCAAGACAAGATTGCAGAGCAAGGCACTAATTACAAAGCATCTCGAAATAGTTTTGGAAAGCCTATGGCTATCAGACAACGTACCACCTTAAATCCAAGTAGGTTTTGATTACATTTTAATTTTAGGTTTTGATAATTTGATTACATTTTAAAATTTTAATTTGTTCTTAAATTATTTATATTTGTTTTAACTTATTAATGATTAGTGGATTGGTGGGGTGCGCACGGAGGACCAAATGTTGACCTTACAAAGGTAGCAATGCGCATACTTGGCTTATATTGCTCTTCTTCTAGTTGTGAGCGCAACTGGAGTACGTTTGAGTTTGTAAGTACTAAGTATACAAATAGTTATTGTTAAAAGTATTTTTTTTCTCCAAAATACTAATAAGTTTGCAATTATCTTGATTCAGATTCACACAAAGAAAAGGAATAGATTGGAGCATGAAAGACTAAATGACCTTGTATACATCCAATATAATCGTCGTCTACAAGCACGATTCCAAGAAAGACGTGAAAAGGGAAGAAATTACAACCCTTTAGTGCTTGATGATCTAGATTGGAGTAGTGAGTGGATGATGAACAAGCCAGAGGATGCCCTAGTTTTTGATGATGATAATCTGACATGGGAAGCTGTAGGGCGAGCTATTGGAACTGGGGCTCGAAATTTACGGAGTGGAGCTGAAGCTAATCTTCAACAAATAGTTGAAGGGGATGAGGATTTTGATCATTTTGTACTTGTCAATGATGATGAACATATTGAAGATAATTATGGACAAGTGACGAGTACCACAAACCAACCAAGCACAAACAATGTAAATGACAATTTACTAGATGATGACTCTATGTGATGTATGGTGTATTGGTGTATCTAAAATTATTTAAGTTTATGTAAAAAATATTATTCAAGCTATGGTTTTTTTGTTTGGATTGTTCACTTTTCTGTTAATTTGTGTTTAGTAATTCACTACTTCAATGTTCAATCTACGGAATACTTGTATTGTATATTTGTATGAAACATTCATTCCTTCTAAAAAAAATACTGCTCTGCATTGCTGTATTGGTAATACCAGTGTAAACCATTCATTACTTCAGTTATTCATGCTGTATGCCTGTATGGTATTGGTTAAACCTCCATTCGTTCTCAAAAAAAAAAAAAATTGGACTAATAGACAGCGGTTATTATTATAACCGCTGTCTATAGTCCCTGAAACCGACTATAGACAGCGGTTATGATAATAACCGCTGTCTATAGTCTCTATAGACAGCGGTTATTATCATAACCGCTGTCTATAGTCACTATAGGCAGCGGTTATGATAATAACCGCTGTCTATAGTCATTGTATCAGACTATAGACAGCGGTTATTATCATAACCGCTGTCTATAGTCGGTTTCAGGGACTATAGACAGCGGTTATAATAATAACCGCTGTCTATTAGTTCCCAGAATTTTTTAAAAAAAGAAAATTGTCGCCTTGCGACTAGCTCGCCTTATTATCGCCTAGGCGTCCGCCTTGTCGCCTAGGCGTCAAGGCGCCCGGCCCTCGCCTTGGTTCGCCTTGACGCCGTGACAAGAATGATCCATACAGTCTCCTTTGCTGCATTTGCTGTAGCGATGTACTCGACCTCAGTTGTAGAATAGGCAGTTATCTCCTGCTTGGAATTTTTCCAGCTAACAACACCTCCATTAAGGCAAAATATAAACCATGACTGAGACTTTTAGTCGTTCCTATCAGTTTGGAAGCTAGCATCCGTGTAACCTCTTACAACGAGCTCTTCCTCTCCGCCAAATACCAAGAACGCATCCTTAGTCCTTCTCAAGTACTTTAAAATGTTCTTGACGGCTATCCAGTGACCATCACCGGAATCAGACTGATACATGCTAGTCATGCTAAAGACATAAGAGACATCGGGTCGAGTACATATCATTGCATACATGATTGACCTAATTGCCGAAGCATATGGAATCAACTTCATGCGGTCCCTATCTTCACAAGATTTAGGACACTGGTCCTTAGAGAGACTTACACCATGAGACATGGGTAAGAATCCTTTCTTGGACTCAAGCATGTTGAACCGCTTCAACACCTTATCAATATACGTACTTTGGGTCAAACCCAGCAACTTCTTCGATCTATCTCTATAGATCTTAATACCAAGTATATAAGTTGTTTCACCCAAGTCCTTCATAGAAAAGCAGTTCCCTAGGTTGTTCTTAACAACTTGTAGAGTCGGTTTGTCATTCCCGATCAGCAGTATGTCATATACATACAATATCAGGAAGACAACAATGCTCTCATAGATCCTCTTGTAAACACACGGTTCATCCTCGTTCTTGATAAAACCAAACTCTTTGATCTTTTCATCAAAACGAAGATTCCAACTTCGAGAAGCTTATTTTAATCCATAAATGGATCACTGCAGCTTGCATATTTTAGTGGCTTCACCTGAAGATACAAAACCTTCGGGTTGTGTCATATACACTTTCTCAAAAAGGTTTCCATTTAAGAAAGCCGCTTTGACATCCATCTGTCAGATCTCGTAATCATAATACGCAGTAATAACAAGAAAATTTTTGATAGACAACCATGGCAACAGGGGAAAAAGTCTCATCATAGTCAATACCATGAATTTGCTTGAAACTCTTAGTCATCAGTCGCCCTTTGAATGTCTGTACATTCTCATCAATGTCAGTCTTCTTCTTGAAGACTCATTTGCACCTTATGGGTCGTATCCCTTCAGGTGGTTCCACCAAGGTCCAAACTTGGTTTTCATACATGAAGTCGATTTCAGATTTCATGGCCTCGAGCCATTTCTCGGAGTCCGGTCCACTTATAGCCTCTTGGTAGGTTGCAGGCTCATCACTATGATTCATAAGCAACACATTACCTATTTGAGACACGAGAAATCCATATCTCTCAGGCTCAAACCTTGGCCTACCAGATCTACGTGAAACTTGTGTTTCCTGAGCATGCTCTCCAGCTACAATAACTTGTAGTCCTGGCTCAGGTTCCAATTCCGATTCATTAACTATTTGTGGTTCTTGAACCTCTTCATGTTCTACCTTAGTTGTCTTTCTACTTAAGAACTCTTTCTCAAGAAAGATACCAGTTCTTGCGACAAACACTTTGCCCTCGGACGGTAGGTAGAAATAATATCATTTAGTTTCTTTAGGATACCCTACAAGATAACACTTATCTGATTTGGGTTCCAGCTTGTCAGGCATTTGACGTCTTACGTAAGCCTCATAACCCCAAACCTTAATGAATGACATACTAAGACGTTTCCCAGTCCATATCTCATATAGTGTCTTCAGAACCGCTTTCGTTGGAATACGATTCAGTGTAAAAGTAGTAGTTTCTAGAGCAAAACCCCAAAAGGAAACATGCAGATCTGCATGACTCATCATCGACCGTACCATGTCTAACAGAGTATGATTCCTTCGCTCAGACACACCATTATGCTGCGGTGTTCTAGGTGGAGTGAGCTGTGATACAATATCACACTCTTTCAGATGATCACGAAACTCATGACTCAGGTATTCGCCACCTCGATCAGATCAGAGTGCTTTAATCTTCTTACCCAGCTGGTTCTCTACTTCGTTCTTAAACTCTTTGAACTTTTCAAAGGTCTCGGATTTGCACTTCATAAGATACACGTATATGTATCTACTGAAATCATTGGTAAATGTAACAAAGTAGAAATACTCACCTCTAGTCATAGAACTCATAGGTCCACATACATCACTATATATTATACCCAAGAGATCATCAACCCTCATTGAAACCAGTGAAAGAGGTCTTAGTCATCTTGCCTAACAAACAAGATTCGCATCTCTCAAATGATTCACAATTAAATGAGCCCAGTAGTCCATCTTTATGGAGCTTGGATATACGTTTCTCATTTATATGGCATAAACGACAATGTCAAAGGTACGTAGGGTTCGAGTCATTCGTTTTTAGTCTCTTAGTATTTGCTATATTATAGATCTAATGGTCTAAGTTAAAAACATATAAACCATTAAACATTTGGGCTATATCATAACAAACATCATTTTTAAATATCAAACAACAATTGTTCTTAATAACAAAAGAAAATGCAATCATGTCCAAACATGAAATAGATATAATGTTTCTAGTTATAGAAGAAACATAATAACAATTATCAAGTTCTATTACAAGCTCACTGGACAAAGAATGACGGTAAACACCCACGACGACTGCAACAACTCTTGCTTCATTGCCAACACGCAGGTCCACCTCCCTTTTACTCAGCAATCTTCTCCTTCTCAGTTCTTGCATATTTATACAAATGTGAGAACCACATCCGGTATCCAATACCTAGGATGAAGGAGCAGAAACGTTTACCTCTAAACATAAATACTTGAAGCGGAAGTCATACCTCCCTTCATCTTTTGCAGACTCTCAATGTACGAAGGACAATTCCTCCTCCAATGACAAGCCTTGCCACAGTGGTGACATTTCCCTTCTTTCACCGAGCCCTTCTTCTTCAGTGCTGAAGACTTGGGCTCCAGAGCAGACTTAGGTCCTACCTTCGTCTTCTTGAAGCTCTTGGTCTATCCCTTGCCTTTATACACCATCAGTATGGGGCTAGCAGGCTTGACCTTTTTCATATTGATCTCGATAGTTCGCAACATACCTAGGAGCTCGGGCAGTGTCTTGTTTATTTCATTCATATTATAATTCAAGACGAACTGCTCATAACTGCTCGACAACGATTGCAGGATCAGGTCTGTGGCCAACTCTTGGCCCAGAGGGAAGTCTAGTCTCTTAAGGGTCTCTATATACACAATCATCTTGAGTACGCGAGTCTCTACTAGGTCCCGAGCTCCCATCTTACACTGGAACAATGCCTTAGTGACGTCAAACCTCTCTTGACGAGCTTGCCCTTGAAATATTTTCTTGAGATGCTCGTCAATTTCCTTGCAACCCATGTTCTTATGTTGCTTTTGGAGCTCAGCGTTCATGGTTGACATCATGAGGCATTCGACATCCAAGGAGTCGTCAAGATACTTCTTATAAGCATCCATATCAGAACGGGACACATTCTCGGCAGGCTCTTCAGGGGATTCCTCTTCCAAAACATAGAGCTTTCGCTCTTGCCTGAGAACAATTCTTAAGCTCCTGTATCGGTCCAAATAATTCGTACCACTCAGCTTCTCTTTTTCAAGGATGGCTCTGAGGGACAGGGTGGAGTGTGAGCCACTTTCCAAGGAAATTCTACAATGATCAATGCAAAGTAAAATCAGTACTACATTTCAAAAGACATTTTATTTTTTCGATAAGGACTTTAATCAAAATAACTCTCACTATTATTATCAAACTGATAATCCTTGATATCAATTCGAAGAGTTTATGCGAGTAATTCTCTTAGTGGACAAGATCAGTATTTCACTAACACTATGGGCCAGCTTTGGCTTTTCTCTCACAATGCAACTATTTAGGTAGACAACGCTTGTCAATTGCATCACAATGCAATTCTTGTATGGCTGGTGAATAACTCTTTATTCACATTCATCATACGGTGCATGTCAACCCTATGCCTCTGGACACTCAACATTTGAGGTCACCCAGTTAAGTTTGACCCGATGTCGACAGTGGAATATCACAATTAGCAGCTCGCACCCTTACCAAGATAGATTAATGCACTTTGCTTTGGCAAGCCCGCACTTCATCGATCGAGGTAGGAAGAGTGTAATACATCAGAAGGCATCCGAATACTTAATATTTCGTAAAGGATTTTAGATACTTGATTAACATTTAATCATGGTCAACAATTAACCAATGTGCACTTCTCACAAAATAAAATAACAGCATTCATAATCCAAGTGCATCCCAGATGTGCATAAAAAAGATCATCAACACTTGATGAACTGGGCTAAATCTGAACGTCTAGAACCCTTCTAAATATTCAGATTTACATGCACTGGACATGAGCAATACTAACTCCACTTAGACAGTAGACAAGCTCGTCTCTCTATGTGAGATACAGAATCAAACACACTTAGTTTCACAAAACAACAAGAGGGGCGATTACTGTCAAGGAGTGACAAGGATATCAATTATGATATCACAGCAAAATCACATGCGTTCTTGGCGGGATCCCAAGAATAGATTTGGGCATTTAGAACATTTCTAAATTTCCAGATCTACACGTCATGGATTTAGCACTTCTGATACCATGATCATTGTCGTAACCTCCCTCTGATACCACTGTTGGGTTTTACAGGATGACACAACACTTGTGCACGAGGCGGAAATAAATAACAAGAAAACCCAAAAGAAGTTTGGATCTAGCAATGAACATATATCAAGAAGAAAATGCAATAAATAAAATTTACCTCTGTGGGATTGAGTCTATACTCAACCTAGATGCTTCAAAAGATCTGTCAATCACTAAGCGGCAAGAGTCCTTAGTGCAGAATATTGTTCGCACCTCTTTAGGAAATCCACACGAACGGGAGAACCCGTAGACTCTTGTCGAACAAGATCTAGGTCAGGAGAAGGCACTCGGCGTCTTCACAGACTGCTAGGTCTGTTGCAGAAGAGGTGGCGACGACACTCGCCGGAATCGGGCTTAGGGACGGTGACGGCGACAGGATCGGCGAAGGCGGAACAGTTCTGTCGGCCTTTTAAGTCTCAGGTTTTCGCACAGTGCGGCTCGTGTGCTTAGACCGAATGAACAGTCAATCTCATATCTTTAGAAACCTTAAAATCTTCTATTTATACCCAAAGGAATAAACAGAATAGCTCGTCGCTATTCGCATACCTAAGACTTGGAATACAGAAATTCGACCAGACAACCCTTGTCTCGACGAATCGTCGAGTATCCATAACATATTCGACGAATCGTCGAGTATAAAAAACCATACTCGACGAATCGTCGAATTTCCATAAGATACACGACGAAGGAGTTGAGTGAACTAAACGCTCTCAGAGCCAAACCCGTCGAATCAACATTTGACTCGACGAAGGCGTTGAGTGAACTCAACGCACTCAACGCTTTATGCAATACTCGACGAATTGTTGAGTAAATCCAACACACTCAACGCCACCATTCGATGAGTCAACACTTGACTCGACAAAAGCGTTGAGTGGTCTCAACGCACTCGACGCTTTCCAAACCTGGTCGAGCTAAGTCTTTTCCACTCATCATATGAGTAAAACCATACTAATCCAATCTCCTAATTTCTCCAAGCATTCTTATGTGCGACCCTGATAGGCTCATACTGCGTTGACAGTGAGGCTACATACTTGATCACTTCCAGATCACAATGGTAACACCAACATTGACCCCTCCATAGAAGGTTGTTGTCATGGAGTACTCTCTGATTCTATGCGGCCACCTTGAGGAACACCCTCAAAGGAAGGTCTCACGCCTACAAAACAAAGAATCATCTTAAGTCAGAGAAGGGGGTACTCGCAGAATTGAAAGCAGATAGAACAATTTCAGCTTACCGAAAGTATTCGGCAAACGGCGAGAGCCTTTAGTAGGAATCTCGTTCCCAGTCCTCGGCGGTCCCGCATGAGGAGTTGGTCTCCTCTGAGCAGGGTCGGTAACGGCGAGTTGTTGCTTCTCGACTGTCTCCTTTTCGAGACGACGACGCTTCAACTCCTCCGCCGACACGATCTCGTTGTCCTCGATAAAGGTGTTGCTCCTCTTTGGTGGGGGCTTAGGCTTCAGAGCAAAGGCTTCTTGTTGAGCGTTAAAGAGCGAGATCAGATCCCTCTTACTCTAAGTCTTGCTTACGCTCCGCTCTTTCGCCCGTCTCTCCTTGTCCAAGAGTTCTTACTGGACAAGAAGAGACTCACTCCTCCTAGGCACGGACTGTCCTGCCTGGGATAACATCACCTAGGTGGTAACAGATATCGCAGAAGCGAGACCTAAGTCCGCCCTCCTGCTCGCGGCGCTGGTCGCGATTTTTGAGGTTTTGCCCCTAGACACCACTTCCTCCGCCGGAATGACCGCCTCCGCAGGCTTACTCGATGCCGCCTCCACGGGCTTACATGACTCCCCCACAGGCTTACTCGATGCCGCATACGCAAGCTTACTCTCCGCCGCATTCGTAGCCTTCTTTGCGGCCACTTGTTGCCCCCTTCAGGCCTTCTCCTTCTCCTTATCATTGTTTTCCTTCTTCTCTTCAGTAACCTTGGTGATTTCCCTCTCCTCTTCAACAACCTTTTTCGCTTCTCCATCATCTTCATCCTTCCTCCTCTTCTGCTACTCGCTCGGCTTCTGCGACATCCCCTCATCTTTGTTTTCTTCTCCTTCGCCATCTTTTTCTCCTCCGCATTCTTCTTCTTCTTTTCCTCTGCATCTTTCACCACCGCCTCCTCTGCTTCCCTGATTCACGTCTCCAGTGCATCTTCCTTTTTCTTCTTTCTTGCTGCCTCTTTTGCATCACTCTTTGCCTCCAGCTTCGCCAGCTCCTCGAAGTCCCGCATCACTTGCGCCATTTCCAAGTCAACCCTCTCTTTGGCAGCCGAACGGCCGTTTTCGCTGCCTCAATCCGCATTCTTGTCTCCTCCAAAGACACCTTGGGAGGCTCACTACCTTCTTGGCTGACTTTCTCAACAAACCGCAAAGGCGAATTCTTACCATGGGCTCCTAACGTTGAGTGACCTCACCCATAAGGTCATCTAGCGAGATCATATTCTGCAAGTCCTCCGCCAAGCATGTGAGCTTTAAAGTCGCATAAGTTCCCGTCCCTGCCTCTCTTGTTGTCTTCTCCGAAAAGATCATTGAAACCTCCAACTGGAGGAGTAACATCAATAGAGTTTAACAAAGGAACCGTATGAGACATAGGAAGGACTCGCAGACCATCAGGTGGTCTCGCAAGTAGGAGTTCTCACCTCGAAAACTGCAGACCCAGTGATATCAATTATGGGTGAAGACGTCATTGTGGGCTGGGTAGTACTCGCTTCCCCTGACTCCCGGACCATCGGAGAGTCCTGCAATTTCTTCTTTTTCTTCTTCAGAATGCAAGCATAAAGGTAGGCCAAAGAAGCTGCTTTCTTTCCCACCTTATCTTTTAGGAGTGCTCGCACTGCAATAAACAAAAATCAAGCAGTCTTCAAAATAATAGTCGAGGGTCCGGGAATGGGCTATATATAAGCGCAGGGAGCATTTATAGCTGAATAGGTCTCACTCTTACTATTTTTTTGAAATCTCCTGTCTGGGATTTGAACAAATGTGGGGACCGTGTCAGCCCAAATTCCTCCATATTCGTTATCAACGATCAAGATGATAACATGTTTCCTATACAAAGATGACAATCTCGCCAACCGACCATATCAACTATGAAGTACTCGCGCGCCTTTGGAAGAGTACCAACAAATCATCAAAGTGTATTCAACAATCGTCAAGGTGTACTCATCGACCATCACAAAGGTCTCGCGAACCATTCCGCTCCCTGTACTTAGTATTTTTTTACCGCATCTTATAAGTGGGCAGCTCATTTTTTCGGAGGCTGCCCGTGGGCAGAGCCCCCCGAGCCTATAAATAGGCCATGAACTGTAGCTCTAAAGGCATCGAAAAATGAGCCAACAACTCCCTCAATATTTGCATGACTTTAAAAGTGAAAACTGTGAGTACTCCGACGAGATCAATTTTAACCTTCTTGTAACACTGTTGTAACCCTTTTTAACTATAAATAACATCACGCACAACAAAGGTTCGCACTGTGTGAAATCTGGTCTAGCCGCAAGTGGCACCTTTTTCACCTGCTTTGATATTCGCAACATCGAGTACTCGCAAGACCTTGGGTCCTAGTACTCGCAGCAAAATACTCAACCACTTTCAGTCACCCCCATCTCGTTTTTGTTGAGTGTGGAGTTGAGGGACACTTTTCACCCTTCCTCCCCAACAAGTTTAAAAATACAATACCTTCAAACAATCTCCAATACCATTTTCTCCTTTTTCTCCTTGGCCTAGCGCATTCTGCGAGAAATTGACCTAGGACATTATGTGGGAATGAACTAGGCCAAGAGTCGTCATTAAGGGACACTTTCACTTGCATTCCCCAAGTGTCGCAACAACACACAAATGGGTTCCCAAATGGAGCATTAGTTTATTGAAAACAAGTGCATTCTTCTATTAATGATTGTGTCCATCAATTCTATAGTCTTACATGTTAAAGCTCCAAAATTACAAGTAGCCAATCAAATCCTAATATTTGACTTAAAACAACAATTGCTTAATTTTTACCATAATCTGGTAATGGTGCATCACTTCCCTTGCCTACTTTTCACCAAGAATGAGTTAAGTTGTGGAATGTCACATAAGGCTGACAACTTAGCATGATGGTCAAACGTAACTCAAGTGCAGTAAATGGTCTGCCATATCGATGAGCCCAATGTCCTCCATGGCTCGAAGAAAGCCACTATAATAGCAAGAAGGCCAAACGGAAAACATAGAATAGCGATAACAAGTTACCATGAAGCAAGGAAACAAAAAATATAAGGATCTTTCTAAATATTCATCAAGAACAGAAATTATACTCATCCCTCTTAAAAAATTGCAGCCGAAATTAGTATATTAGATAAAGAAAAAAATCCACTGTATATGGAGATGATAGAAATTAGATGGAAAGAAATGATGTTTACCAAGTTATTGTATAGTTTAGATGGTCCTGTGGCATAACCGAGTAATGGATCAAGGTACTGGCATCTTTAGGCACAGGATAAGGATCCTTTGCAGAAGCATTTTCATTAATATCTTCTATATAAAAAGTATCTTCCGGAAGACCACATGCCCGAGCAATCATGGGAATTTCGACATAGAACCACTGGCCACTCTTAGGATCATTTTCAGGGACAAAAATACTAGGTTTTTCACTTCCACGAACTACCCCAACAACCTTTATGGGGATTTCAGAATGCTCTTTATCCTGTAATTGTAAAAAGGGCAAATTATTAGAAAACTTCAAATGAAAAAAAAATCCAAAAGTGCGCATGACTGACACCTTGGTTGCTCTCAGGCACCAAAAAAAGACTGCAAAATTTTGGATAATGCCATGTGGACAGAGACGGGCACATGCCGATCTCAAGGCAATTGCAGCAAGGTAAATAATGATAAGAGAGAAAGGCATGGTCACCCATTCTCGCAGATTCATGTTTCTGTACATGACAGTTATATAAGAAATTCTCAAACTGGATTAGGTTATGCTTATTTCAGATCAGATCACTCTTGGTTAATTTTAAACCCGAGAAAGTGTGGTGTATAGCAATTTAAATGAGTTCCAACATTATTTGTGCAAGCCTAAATATGAGACACATGGTTATAATAAACTTACACAGTTTAAATCAAACAACTGAATGCCATTAGAAAGAACCTCTGTTTAACATAGAAACAAATCAATGTGCAGAAAGAAGAACAATTGACAGACCTATGGATATATAGTAAGTCGGTACCTATAGGTATCCTATCCAGTAGCAGAAAAGAAAGAGGCTAACATTAAAATGATTAGCACTTTATGTTGGAGCATGGATCGACGCATCTTGTTTGACACACCCTTGGTTTGAGAATAACAATTCTTGATATGTGTTTGATCAATATTCGCAAGTATTTTCATAGTGTGCAAGTTCAAGACTCTCATATGATATAGAACTTGAAACTACAACAAGTACCGAGCTAAAACGACGAGTTGTAGGCTAACTTTGTAGTCTACCGCAAACGATAGCTACTACCACCCGGCGAGCACTCGACTTACAATGACTTCCAGACAGAGCCATGCTGAAATTGGATGTTTCCATAAATAGCTCAAGAATGAAGATAGTCTCCGTGATAGCCTCTATCGCCCGGCGATAGTTTAGATCTCTTATTATGTCAACAACGCGTCCCAGCGTGTCTTGGAGGGAAGACGGGAGGAAATTTAAGTTTGCTACCGCCCGTCGATAAGAACTACCGTCCAGTGATAGTTCTATTATAGCAACATCGCGGCATCATGCGGATTGGAAGGAGAAGGGGGAACAAAATTCAATTTTACTACCGCCCAGTGATCGCTCGTTATCGCCCAGCGTTAGCACAAACCTAAATAAGAAAAACTCTATTGTTCTAAGAGAGAAATTGGCGCGGAGACTCATGTTTTGACGCTACCGTTAGACGATAGTCACTACTAGCGGCGATAGCTCCCAGAGATCTTTAAATACACATTTTTTGTCTCAGGATTTTCATTACAACACGCATATTCTTGAAGGAGGGGTCATCGCATCTGCCTCCAGAGCCTCCTACACTTCCACGCTTCAACGAGCATTTATTTGAAGGAAGATCGACGTGTAACGACGATATTCAAGTGAAGGACTCGCATTCTCCCACAAAGATTTTTGAGCAGCTCTTCCACATATTCCTCCAGTATCAGATTACAAGGAGTTTAGAAACTGAAGTTCTATCTATCTTTTTGTATTTTGGTTGTTTGTTCTTCCATTTCTAAATTTGTGTATCCTGTAGGAATAATCCTCGTGTGTGGCTACTAGATCAAGGGGTAAGTCTAGGGCTGAAAATTCGCCTCGTGCGTGACGACTAGATCTAGGTGTAGGTCTAGGGTCGAGAGGCCAATTCAGGGGTGGATTGGACACTTTAGCAGCAATTCAGGTACATACACCAAAAATGCTACAACTAGATGGAGCTCATCACAAGGAAACAATGGCAAAGAAGTATGCTTAAGCAAGACAATGATTATAATGATGATATATACACCAAGACAATGACGATGATGATGATATTGTAAGAAGGAAAATTTGCACGCCAGGTTTGCATTGTATATTGTTAAAATCAATTGCTCTAAAACTACAGAAACAAACGCAGCCAAGGATAAAACATAGAGTACTGTATTAAATAGCACATTAAACTAGTGATATAGATTTTGATCTCCTTCAAGAAACTTTTTTCTTTTGTAGAAGGAATGCATAGCATGCCACCGGATTCTTTGTGGATGCTCACAAAGTTGCATGGGATATTAAATTTCACAGTGATAATCTAAATTCTTTATTAAAATAACTTTAAAAATGAATATTGTCAACAAGATGTGAAAACTGCAAGGGTAAATAGCAAAATGCTAAAATTGTTAAAACTTGACATAATTTGGGATCTGCAGAAGCTGGTTACTGATTTTAGTACCAAGAATGAATAAGGAACTATAATTCTAATAAAGAGGTAAATGCAATTTGGTAAAAACCTTGTGAAGTCTAGGCTTTTGGGACCAGAATTTCCACCAAATACTACCTCCATCTAGTTGGGCATCTGTTGTATTTGAATCCAAAGATTTCTCAGGGCCAAGTGAATCTTTTAGAGACCTATTTTGCCAACTCCGTGGTACCCATCCTCGATTAACAAGGATTGGTAGCTGCACACTGATAATCGCTTAAAATTTTGATATGTTAATAAAATTTTGATAAATAAGCATAATAAGCTCAGACAAGGAACATAAATGCCATTGTTGAAAACAAATGAAGACACTAAATAGTTTTAAGTATGACAAGCCTGACTCATGACTGGAACGCCATAGGTATTAAAAACTGAATATCTTATATATGCTTATCAGTGGCACGGAAAGTGTGTAAAATAAATCGATACTCTCATGGAAGGAATTATAATGTGTGAGCTATTCAAAATCTTCTTATTTGAACAGCCACTTAAGGCAAAAAAAACAAATATTGCTTTGGCAGCTTTCCTATTGGGGATGTGTAACAGTACTCAATTTAACTTTTCTGATTTTTTGGCAGCCTCGCATCTGAATTTTCTTTGCAAAATATGTGTGAAGTATTGTGCAATATATCTAATGTAAAAGCAAAAGTAAATGAGCAAAGAAGTTGAAGGGCATGTTTCAAGGAAATGAGAATCATTCAAAGGGTAATAACAATTTCAAGACCAAAAATAATAATTAACACAATGTTTCGAACCAATATCTTCACAATTGATGCCTCAGCTTCCCAACAAGATTTCCAAACTTCTTCAATAGTGTGAATCTTCACACAAAAAAAGTGAGATTTGAGGGTGATGAGTTGAGTTGCATTTCGAAATAGTATGACAAGTGTTAAGATTCATGCTCATAACATAGTGACCACAAAACCCTAAATAATTCTATGAACTAATCGATTGTTGGAGTATAGTCTTGATATATCAGGTGTATGGAGAAAAATTAAGGGATAATCAGTGTGTGTGTCGCTCAATCTCAGAAAGTATATCTCCTATCGTTCATGGTATCAGAGCATGATTGTTCTTAGTCGGTTGTTTGATGCAGAAAGACAAGCCTACACCATCAACGATGAAGGTGCACTATAGCTTCTTTCAACAACATAGACAAGCTCTATAGAATCTCTCCACAATTATGTAGGATTTCTCAAGACTGTAAATACTATATTTTGTTAGTATCATAACATGTTATTTTATTTTGAGTTATGTATATCTCAAGATATACAAAATTGTGTATGAAAATGCCTAAGGAGAGAAAAAATTTTATGACTTGCATGTTTCTTCAATAAGATACTGAAGATAAAGAAAATGTCGGATCAATGAAGAAAAAGTATCTTGGTACCTTTGAATAAGAACAAAACAGATATAAAAAATTGTGTCAATTATAGATAAATTAAATTAATAAGTCATATCATGAAACTATGAAAACGAGTAATAGAGAGAAGAGTAAAACAAGACAATAGCATCTCGGAGAATCAATTTTTTGTCAGGGCGGTCGATCATGGAAGCTATAGACCTTTTGAGGAGACTGTACCTCAGAGAAAACACTTGCAATAAACGAAATAGACTTGGATACAACCACGAGGTATACTCGTGTCAAATCTCAGGAGGCTGGTTCCTCCTAGAAGCCCCTCTCCATATGAGAGGTCTCAAATCTAAACATCTAATCAAGCTTCTCACATCTTCTCTACAATTGGTGCCACTCTCATCTTATCTCTGATACATTCATTCATAATTTTATTTAGTCTCATGTGTCCACATATCCACCCATACATTCTCATCTTTGCAACTCTACCAAACAAAAATTAGAGAAAAATATATTACATAACAAGATTAAAAGAACAGATTCCATAGATGGAGCCAACAATCATTGACTCTCCTACAACCGTGCCGTCGAGATTTTATCCCCATCTGTCAATGAAGATGTATATGTGATGAGCAATTTCATTAAAGGACTACAAACTGATTTAAGCTCTACAATCCATCCTGCGAGGAAAGGACTCCGACCATTATCTTTGTCCTCTCATCTTGGTGATTTGTACAACTCTTTATGGAGAAAATGCGTTTGCACCTCTTCGAACATTTTGAATGGAATCAATAACAATGACACCTTAGTTAAAACCGCATGAAGGTTAAGCGAATATTGTAAAACCTCAAAGGGTTTATGTGTTCAATAAGATAAACTGATGAGGATAAATTGATTTGACCCCTTAAAAAGCACCCTAAGGGGAAAATTATGGCTTTACTTTTGGAATAGCTTGATTTATAAATAGCAATAGCCTACCATATAGTTTGGTGGTATTTGGCCATGTTGATAAATCACTGCATAAGGCCACCTATAGCCAACTACCGGAACATTAAGAAAACTATTTCCAGAATAGAGTGCACTCATATAAGTAAATCTTAATAAATAAACTCCTACAGATGAATGGTTCAACCAACTTATATAGTTTGTTAATATATCGAAACAAATCGCATCTTCCATTATCAATGTTCTAGTGCTATTACGTAGGATAACAAAGGTAAAAATATATAAAGGGTGCTGTTATTAGCAAACCCACTTTGGTTACTAGCAAACCAGGAAAAAACGGATTCTGCCATTTTTTGCATTTTTATCTCTTCCCAAAAAATACTACTAGCAAACCAATCTTATTTTTTTGCATTTTTTTCATTTTTGAATTTTGAGTCTCAAATGTTTCTCATTTGAAAAAGTGATCAACATGAAAGTTGTAGATCTCGATGTGATCTACAACTTTCATGTTGATCATTTTTTGATTTGAAGCCGTTTAGGTCTCCAATTTTGACCCGAAATGAGACACTCACGGAACGAGTCGTCCGTACAGATTTTCGGCGTGGCTTTTTTCGGAGCCCAAGTCGAGGTTCTAAACTGCTTCAAATCAAAAAGTGTTCAACATAAAAGTTGTAGATCTCATCGAGATCTACAACTTTCATGTTGAACACTTTTTGATTTGAAGCAGTTTAAGCCCTCTATTTGTCCCCCGAAAAAAGTCACGCGTCCGTGCATATGTTCGGCATGACTTTTTTCAGGGGCCAAATCGGAGGTCTAAATTGCTTCAAATCAAAAAGTGTTCAACATAAAAGTTGTAGGTCTCGTCGAGATCAACAACTTTCATGTTGAACACTTCCTATGAAAATGCACGTATAAAACGCAGTTCAAAAGACGCGTATATTCTTATATGCACTTAACTCATATATATAGCACAACACATCCTTATAGGAATTGGAAATCAAATATATTTCTAAACCGGACAATATTTTGTTTAAAGATTTTGACACAGAAAAAAGAGTTTTGGACATACTAAATAAAATTTTGCGACATTTTGACTCATTTCTAATGCTAACATAAGTGGTTGAATGAATACTTTTGAAATCATTTATAATGTCATTATATGTACTGAGTTATTTTGAAAGAATGAATGTTTTAAACAAAATTTTAAATTTTTTTTTAAAAAAATTATGTTGGTTTGCTAGTAACAAAATGGTTTTCAAATAACCATTTTGAAAAATGAGGGTTTGCTAATAGTAATGGTTTGCTAGAAACCAAATAGGGTTTGCTAATAACAGCACCCTATATAAATTGCTCATCATCTAGTTAAAGTGTTTAAACAAAACTAGCCCTGGCTTTGATGAGAGGAAAAAACAGTACAAGGACTGCAAAACTTTACAATATATCAAAGGTGTATGATATGTATTAAAATAGCACTGACCATAAATACAATCCAATTAGTTTTTACACATGGCTGACTAATTTAGAGCGAAGAGAACTACAAAGGACTTCCATGATTCCGAATGGATAACACAATGTGCGAAAACACACAGAAGTTCATGGCCTAAAAGAGGGTGCTGGTCATTAAAAGAGGTCCACAAAAATTATAATCAGTGTTAGCCATATGTAAAAGCTTTCTAAGGCTTTGACACAGGCTCTCAATAAATGCCAATTAATATAATTGTTAGTCTCAATAGGAATCCCACACGCTCACATCTCATTCACTTGAAAAATTAATGAAGGAACTGGCCTAACTTCGGCATACAAGTTGCGGATTAATTTTCATATTACTTAATCAAACTACTCATAATAGACAGATAGCTAAGAGCAATCAAACTTCTTTTATTTAAACAAGTGCAATATCCAAGTAAGACAATCCTTCCTAAACTCGACTAACAATACAGAATAGACAATAAATATGTAAATGAGTGAGCTTCGAATAGAAAAATATCAAAACTGGAACTGAAAAAACTATCAAATGTTTGTTGTTGGTCGTCAAGTTAAATACTTTCTCCAGAAATACGCATACTTTTAGCATTTTCAGGTAATGCCAAATGGATACTTGGTTATAAAAGGAGAAACTAAATAATAAATTAGTATTGCTGCCCATGTTACCTTCCAGGCTCTCCTTGCTTGGGAAAAAAAGGAGAGATGACATAATAACCATTCTCAGTCACTCCGGAGATGCTCCTTGATCTAGGGCCAATAAAGATGCTCTTTTGCTCGTCAAATTTCCCCTCGCAGATGACCTTTCTGAATTCTAAAGAGTCTAGATTGTGCTTCAAGGAGCCTATCTGATTCCAACTCAACGGTTCCATGTCTAATCTTTCTTTTCTATAATCCAACAACTTAATCTGGCAAGGGAAAATTTACACAAAGAATTGCTTTACATTCAATAACTGGTTGGCAATATCACTTGGAATATCTGAAAGAAAACAGCAATTCAAATATTTCACCTGGAAGAATTTTGGCATTTTGCACCGTCGAAATATGGGTTTTTGATACTTTGCCCCTTGAATTTTTAGAATTGGCACTGTGCACCCCCAATTACTGATTTCTGGCATTTTCACCCTCAAGCCAAAATTTCAAGGGTATTTAGGTCCGGGCAGCACCAAAAATGCTTATTTTGAGACTTTGCACCCCAGATTATTGGTGCTGCCTGGACATAAATATCTTTGAATGAGCATTTTTTGTGTTACCCAAACTTAAATAGCCTTGAAATTTCGGCCTAGGGGTGCAAAGTGCCGGACAATAATTGGGGATGCAAAGTGCTAATTTTAAAGATTCGTGGTGCAAAGTGTCAAAAAGCCTTATTTTGGGGCTCAAAATCCCCAAAACCCCACCCGGGATAATAAGAAACCTTGACGAAATTGATGCGATTACAAGTTACGGGCACCTTTTCTTGCCTCCGAAAAATTTGCCATGTTCCAAGGCCAAAAGTGATGACACCGGGTAGGAAGAGCAATGACTTGGACCATCGTCCGCTCTCCTTTTCTAACCACAAAAAAAGATGATGGTAAAATGACGAAACTTAAAGAAATGCTAAGTCGTTGGACTCAACTAAACCTTACAGGGACAAAAATATGGAGAAGAAGACCTTGGCTTTGAGATGGCACTCCTGCTAATCCAACAGATGGCAGCAAAGACGGCGGCGGAGGCGGCCGGAGGGTACTTTCCGAGGTGGAGAAGGTCGAGAAGACACGCGCGCACCTCCGAAGTGTGGGAATGGATCTGCTTAACTTTATTAGGGTTTTTGAAATAGAGCCGGTCATTGTTAGACAGAAGAAAGGCTGCGCTTCTGAATTCCGATAGAAGCCTAGAACACCTAATCGGGAGGCGGCGGCGGCGGCCGGAGGAGGCGTGGAAGAAGATCGTCGACTTGGACAGAATCTTCAACGGAAAGCTCAGCCCTAATCCTGGAGGAGGCCTCGAAGAAGACAGTAATGGGTCAGTGCTACCGGCCGTGAACAATTCCAGTTTTTTTTTTTTTTTGGTAATTGACAAGTAGCAAAAATTATCTTATTTTGGACACTTTGCGCCTAGAGTTATCATATTTTTGACATTTTGCATTTTGAATTTTTAAAATTTTTATTTTGCATCTCATAATTACAGATTGTTGACACTTTACACTCAAAGGCTGAAATTTTAGTGGTATTTTTGGTCATCGCTCAAAATGCTTATTTTGGCACTTTGCTAATAGCCAAAATAAGGTAGTTTGGGATGCAAAGTATCAAAATGAGCATTTCGGGTGGTGCACGGACCTAAATATCTCTAAAATTTAGTTTTAGGATGCAAAATGTCAATTTTAAAAATTCAGGATGCAAAGTGTCAAAATAAGATAATTCGGAGATGTACCCCCTCCCCCCCCCCCCCCCCCACACCACCAAATAGAAAAAGATTGGCAAAATACACCCCCACCAGGATGCAAAGTGTCAACTTTTTTCTAATCATACATTATGTCAAAATCACATTTTGAGGATGCAACCCAAGGATACATATGTGGCTCAATTGACAAAAAAAAATGAGATGGAATGTCACAAGTCACAACTAAACAACAAATATTGAAAAAGGTGACAAATTAGAAAAGTATGAATATTTTATCTATATTTCAAACAAATCTTGAAAACAAGATTCTAAAAACTTGTATAAATAGAAGAGGTGAGAAATAAAATTTAGAATATAATATAGGTTTAGAATCGAGTCTAGGTAAAGCGTGTGATCACTGCCCTAAAAAAGTTGCATCACCCTCCGACGGAGCTTTCAATGATGCTCACTTCTTCATGGTACAATACCTGGCTAGATCCTAAAACTCTGATGTGCTCGGACACCTAAAAAGCACATGAACTCCCACTTGATGAATCAAATGTGAAGAAAATGAAATCACAGAAAAGATCGTCGTCCGAGCGAGAGAGAATTACGACCGAAAATCTGGGAGCCGACGTAAAACAAATCGGAAAATCTCCTAAATAGGAGTCTCGAAAACGACAAGAATTTTCCATGTAATAAATTTCAGCGATTATAATTAGTAAGTTGTAATCGTGCAGGTGAACGTTGAAGTTCCAACGTATAGGAGTAATGAAGAAAAAACCGCGTACCTGAAAACCAATACAATATGAAACTGGCAGGGAACTCGACGCTGTTGCGTCGAGTTCTAATCGACGCAGCGTCGAGTCGTTATCGACGCAAGGGAAGGCGACGAATTCTTGTCGATGCAAGTCAAGTCGACGCAGATTGACAGAGCGGTAATTGACGCATGCGTCGTGATCTTATCGACGCAAGTCGACAGAATGCTACTCAGCACATGTTGCGTCGAGTGCTTGTCGACGCAAACTAGGAGAAGTCGACGCAACTCTGATTTTAGGCCTCAAAATGTCAAAACTAATTTGCACAAAAAATACAATTCAATTCAATTATTCCTCAAATCCCAAATCCGGATCCGGTGCGTGCGTGTGTGGTTCATAGTTCCTCCTTATGTTTGAACAAATAAGGAGTGAAATAATTTATATACTCACTCACATAGTCACATGTGAGGTGTTAGACAATGCAGGACTAAAAGATCATCTTTCCCATCATGAAAGTTTCCCTCCAAAAATTTGGATTCCCACCATTTTGATTTTGGAGCTTTTCCATCAAAATGAGGAGCTCAAACACAACATCATTAGGCTCCAATAAAACATTCAATTTATAATGTTCTGTACATTAAATTTCTAACAAAAACTACTACATATCATGTCAGAGCAATAGACCAACAATGTAAGGAGATGTGAGAAATATAATGGAAGTGAAGTGTGATGTTTGTTTCCTATTAGCACTTGCAAATAGGGCTGAAAATAAAATGTTGCAGTCTAACTTGTACATTGCTGCACAGACCACTTGTATTAGCGTGCCGAGATGCCCAACAACCCCATCAACATGGCAATACAAATATGCATCACCTTTCAAACACTCTTTACGACAACACAAGTAGACATAAAGAGATGAACGACATGAGCACTCTATTAATGATAACTTCCACATGGTCTTGCGGCACAGAGAGCATGATCCATGGAACAAGGGACGCACAGTTCGTTCACGGAGTACGTACAGGTCCAAAGGGCGTGTAGCTCTCTCGAAGCCGGGTAAAGCCCGAACATTGCACACAGATATGAAAAACTATAAAAAGAGAGCGTGGTCAAAAGGCTCGCAAACAATCGATTAATGTTTTGGCTTGTCAAGAATAGAATAAAACAGCTTTGAATCGACTGATTGATTAGATCTACCTTATCCGACGTGTAGAGTTCGGTAGCTTTCATAAATCTTTCCTTGGAAAGCTCTTTTCCTTTCTGTCTTTCGTGACAACATCAATCTAGCTTCAACCAACCCGGCAACCCTTCGACCAAAACATATCACCCAAGCGAAACTAGACTATAGTTGTTCTGATTATCTACTTCTTTTCCCAAGAATACTCCTTCAAGCCACAGTTATCCCAAATAATATTTTACAAACAAAATCTGCCTGTTTCACAACTGGTCAGATCTCGGTGGACATATATATACCCTTCTATAACCACCTGTTATGCCTACACTCTCTGACTACGGCTCGGTTTGGCCGAGCGCTTTTACTCCGGTGAGTTTAGACAAAAACACCACCATCGCAGAATGTATGTTTGGCATGACAACGGTTGTGACCGCTACCAACAAAAGAAAACTAGTTATGAACATAAAAGTGAATGAAAATCTTTCGGTGCGGTCAGGCATTCACAAACGACGGTTCATAACCACCACCGCTTTCACAACCACTACCGTCGTGCCAAGCAGAGCCTAGGATTCATCACGACCTTACTAGCCAAGAAGAATACGAGAAATCCATCATGCAATCCACCAAATTCCACGGTCAATAATACGCGGTGCCCCGCCTCTCCAATCCTTTCCACTATCTCAAGCAGACCAACATATTTGAAAGCTTCTTCAATCTTCTAATCTGAATGGCCTGTTCTTCAAATATACAAAATTCTGCAGACAGCATCAGCTGACTATTGCATCCAAGCTCAACATCAATTTAGCGCCCATCCCAGTTCATTGAAAGCACATGAAGATGGCATCAATATGCAAACATTAGTTTTTTTTTTAAAAAAAATCAATACAAAAATAAATAATTATAAAAATCCCGCATAACTGCAACCGAATTTTTAATCCCGAGCGAAAAAGATTATAGACGAAGCACACAAAATATGGGAGTTTAAATCCAATAGCGCGATTATTGACAGAAATTTTGCGCTGTAGAAAGAGGGAAGTTCAGATTATTGAATGCAGGGCTCTTTATCAGAAGAAGAATTGATGTCATTGCAAAGCTACTGCTGAAGCTGAAGCTTTTTGATTGCGTCGATCTGCTTCGCGGGATTTAGACCTTTGGGGCATGCGTGTGCGCAATTCTTTATGGTGTGGCATCTGTAAAGCTTAAACTCGTCGTTGACAGCATCCAGGCGTTCCTTTGTATACTGATCCCGGCTATCTTGAATCCACCTGCAAGGCAATGGATCAAATTCTGGTTTAGACTCTGATTGGAACCCCTATAATTTTCTCTCCAGAGAAAAAATGACTTGTAAGAAATGCAATATATATATATACAGGGGCATTTACTGGGACCTCCCCTCTAAGTTTGAAAAATTACAGACTGCCCCTCTTATTATGGAAATTACAAAAATCTCCCCTCATTGTTACAAAACCTAACATTTACCTCCCCTGAAATACAAATTTCATAACATCCATGCACAAAAATACCCCCCTCGGAGTACATTTCCAAGGGGGGTATTTTGTGCACGGATGTAATGAAATGTAAACTCTAGGGTTGTGTGTGTGTGCGCGCGCGCGCGGGGAGGGGGGATAATTACCAAAACTTTCAGGTATACCAAAAGTATTTTGTAAATATCGGGGGGAGGTAAATGTGAACATCAGGGGTGTAATATGTAATTTTTGTGCATGGATGTTATGAAATGTGAACATCAGGGGTGTAATATGTAATTTTTGTGCATGGATGTTATGAAATGTGAACATCAGGGAAGTTAAATGTTATGTTTTGTAACATTCAGGGAAGTTTTTTGTAATTTCAACAATAAGAGGGGTGTAATTTGTAATTTTTCAAACTTCGAGGGGAGGTCCTGGTAAATGCCCCTATATATATATATATATATTTACACACAACCGTACCGTTAATAATAATAATCTTCCTTGGGAGTTTGTGTACTTTTTCGGGACCTTCTCTTCCCCTTTAAAATTTATCAAAACCTTCCATCCTATTAGAAAAGCCCATGTAAAGGGCTCATTATTGGGTCCTCTTTCTTTATTTCTCTCTCCTTCTTTAGTCCCACATAATGTATAGGATTTATTCTTCTCTCATCTTTCCTATATATTTGTATTCTCCCCTTGAATTTAGATTTTGAAGAAGTACATACAAGCTTTTGGTTCATTCTCTACAAGGTATCAGAGGGACTCGGTGCCTCCTGCGGATTCCGACGTCTATCCGCTCGGCGGCCTGCGGTTTCCGCGGCCTGACGTTTGTGTCCGCACCTCCTAGTCGCATAGCTTCTGCAGCCTGCCCTTCTCCTCTCTGCTCCCTCTCCTTCCGTGGAACCACTCCTCTTCTGGTCCTTTTATAGCCCTCTTTCTCTGATCTGTGGGGTCCACTGCTTCCCACAGTCCGCTGCGGCCTCTTTCTGCCCGTTGCGAGCTCGGCGAACTCGCTCCCTAGTTCTGCGGTCTCCTTCTGTCCGCTGCGAGCTCGGCAAACTCGCTTCCTCCTCTTGCTCGGCGAACTCGCTCCCTAGCTCCGCGGTCTCCCTCTGTCCGCTGCGAGCTCGGCGAACTCGCTTCCTCTTCTTGCTCGGCGAACTCGCTCCCTAGCTCTGCGGTCTACTTCTGTCCGCTGCGAGCTCGGCGAACTCGCTTCCTTTTCTTGCTCTCTTTGGTCCGCTGCGAGCTCGGCGGTCTCCTTCTGTCCATTACCTGTTGCTATTGCGAGCTCCCTTCTGTCCGCGCTGCTTTCTCTGTCCGCAGCTGCTCTCCTCCCTCTTCTTGCGGGCAAGTTCTTTTCCCTGCCCGCCGCGGACTCGCTCCTCTCTGCGATTTCCGTCTTGCGGACTGGTCCAGCCCACAGCGGTCGCCCTCTAGTCGCCGCACATCGCCGCGACTTGACGAGCTCTCCCCGCTTGTCTTCTCCTTCTCCATCACGCCGCGGCCTGCCCTCTCTTCTCGGCGAGCTGTTGTGCTCTTCTCTCGGCGGACTGCTACAGTCCGCCGCGGCCTACAATAGCTCGCGCCTTGCCTAGCGCGTCTGTACTCGCCGCGGCCTGCCTTCTGCTCGCTTCCTCTCCTCCAGGTCGCCATGTCTTCTAGCGACTCCACTACAGCTACCCCCACGGTAGACCGCGTAGCTCCTGCTCCTGAACTTCGCGATGAGCTTCAGATTACTACTCTTTCCCTCTCTGGGAAGTCGAACTTCATCCCGTGGGTTCACTCCGTTCGGAGGGTCCTGCAAGCCAAGGGCCTTGCGCGTCACCTTACCCAGGGACCTCCTTCTCCTACTACTGATGAATGGCTACGAAATGACGGTCGCGTCCAGACCTGGATCCTGAACTCTCTGGAGGGTGAGCCCTACCAGATGGTCATGTATCATGAGACCGCCAAAGCAATGTGGGATGAACTCCACTCCTTGTACTCGGGCAAGGACAACCTCCAGCACCTCTTTGACATCATCACCGATCTTCAAGCGTTGGATGTTGGCAAGGCAATGGACATGACCTCCTTTGTGGCTCGTGTTAAGACTCTCACGGAGGCCTGGATTCAGCACCAGCCATCTACTACTGATCTCGCTGCTCAGCGTGCCCAGAAGGAGGCTGTCTGTATTGTTATGATTATGGCTCGAGTCCCGCCACACCTTCACAGTATCCGGGCCCAGGTTCTAGCATCACCTGCTACCCCCTCCTTCTCAGATGTTTGCTCTATGTTACTTCGAGTACCACCTCCCATGGAGACGTCTGCACCACCATCGCCGGCCCTTCTTCAACAGGCCCTTCCTCCCTTACTTCCCCCACCATCTTCTACTCGGGGTGGCCGTACGGGCTCCCGTGGAAGGGGCTGTGGTGGTCGAGGTCGCCCAAAGTGCTCATACTGCGGCCGGGATGGACATACTGAAGCAGTCTGTCACAAGAAACATGGCTACCCTCCTCGCCCGCCTACTGTTGCTACCGCTGATAGCTCTCCACCCACCGGTACGGACCTTGAGGCTCTTCGCCTTCAGCTGCAACAACTCCAGGGGCTACTCAACCCTATGTCTGCTTCGGTTGCCTCCATCTCTACTGCAGGTATTGCATCCACCTCCACTACAGGTACTGCCTGTCTTTCCTCCAGTTCCCGTTGGATCCTGGACTTGGGAGCCACCCACCACATCACCACGCTGCTGCCGCCAAGGTTCTCAAATGCTCCTCATCCCACATCTATTACTGTGGCCAACGGTGCGAGTGTTCCGG
The DNA here is from genome assembly GCA_039513925.1 of Platanthera zijinensis. Classification (NCBI taxonomy): domain Eukaryota; kingdom Viridiplantae; phylum Streptophyta; class Magnoliopsida; order Asparagales; family Orchidaceae; genus Platanthera; species Platanthera zijinensis. The sequence goes on along the minus strand of CM077081.1, from coordinate 238,335,335 downwards.
TCTCCGGATATGCTGATCTCTTGATCCACCCCTCCATCTCTCTTCGCTCCGCTCTTTATGTGCCGGCATCACCATTTAATTTACTATCTGTTGGTCGTCTTACTACTGATATGAACTGCTATATCACCTTCACCTCTTCTGGTTTTTTGAAACAGGATCGGCAGACGCGGATTACCATTGGTAGGGATCGACTGCAGAACGGGCTCTACCTCATCGATGTCTCTTCTACCGCCCTTTCCTCTGTATCATCTAGTGATTGGCATTGCCGTCTTGGGCATGCTCCTCTACCTCTCCTCCAGAAGGCTCTTCCTAACGTATCTCTTCCTGCTTTTAAATGTGATTCCTGTATTATTGGCAAACAGTCACGTTCTTCTTTTCCCGCACATTGTACTCGGAGCTCTGCTCCTTTTGATTTAATACATTCTGATATTTGGGGTCCGTACAAGGTTATCAGTATCTCTGGTTATCGTTACTTTATAACGTTTATTGACGATTACTCTCGCACCACATGGTTGTATTTACTTCGTGATCGCTCAGAGGTACCTCGTGTCTTTCAGGCTTTTGTGTTAGAAACTCGTACGCAATTCTCTACTACTATCAAAACATTCCGCTCTGATAATGCCTGTGAGTACACTAGCCACGAGTTTGCAAATCTATGCGCAGACTTCGGTATTGTTCATCAGACATCTTGTCCCTACACCCCTCAACAAAACAGGGTTGCAGAACGAAAGAACCGCCACCTTCTTGATGTTGCTCGATCCCTCATGCTTCACATGCATGTTCCCAAAGTATACTGAAACTTTGCGATCTCCACTGCGTGTTTTCTCATCAACCGTCTCCCATCTTCGGTTCTCCAAAATGCTACCCCCTTCAGCCTTCTCTTTCCCTCCGCACCTGCCTTTCCTCTCACCCCCAGGGTCTTTGGTTGTACTTGTTTCGTCCATACCCTGGGTCCCACTATAGACAAACTGGATCCCCGAGCAGCGAAACATATTTTCGTCGGCTACTCCCGCACCCAAAAGGGCTATGTGTGTTATTCTCCGGCTACCCAGAAAGTCTCTGTGTCCGCTGATGTTACTTTCTGGGAGGATCGACCCTTCTTCCCTCCTCCTTTACCAACTCTTCTACCACCAACCACTATACCATCTTCCATTCCACGGTCGGTTATCCCTGTCAACTCGCCTCCAACCCTCCCTCAGCCGACTCCCACTATTGCTCCTCCTAAGCCGCCCGCCATTCGGGTATATACTCGCCGCCCTCTTCCTTCCATTGCCCCTATGCAGTCGGCTTCGACCTCGGCTTCTCCGTGTTCTGCTGCTCCGGTGCCCGCCTCTAAAGCTCATCCGATGGCCAACTATGTTTCTCTACATCGCCTCTCTCCACATCTTCAGACATTGGCTACTTCACTATCCTCGGCCTTTATTCCTAACTCCGTACAGGAGGCTCTTTAACATCCTGGGTGGCGCGCGGCCATGGAAGAAGAAATGGCTGCTCTTTGGGCAAACCAGACTTGGACCCTGGTGCCCCTTCCTCCCGGACAGAAACCAGTTGGGTGCAAATGGGTATTTGTCATCAAACATGCTCCTGATGGGACCATTGACAAACTCAAAGCTCGTCTGGTAGCTCGTGGCTTCACCCAGCAACAAGGTCTCGACTATGACGAGACTTTCTCTCCGGTCGCCAAGCTCAACACAGTTCGCGTTCTCATCTCAGTGGTTGTCCATCGCCAATGGTCCTTACTTCAACTGGACATCAAGAATGCTTTTCTGAATGGCGACCTCCACGAAACGGTTTACATGCAGCAACCTCCCGGGTTTGAGACCACGAGGGAGTCTCGGGTGTGTCACCTTCTCAAATCGCTCTATGGTCTCAAACAATCCCCTCGGGCATGGTTCGACAAGTTCAACAAAGCCCTCAGGGAAATTGGCTTCACTCGGAGCTCGGCTGACTTCTCATTGTTTACTCGCCACCAGGCAACGGGTACGATTCTCCTATTGGTATATGTCATGACATCATCATTACTGGAGACGACTCAAACGGCATACAGGCCGTTAAGCAACATCTGAGCTCCGTCTTCCAAACTAAAGATCTTGGACATCTTCGGTACTTCCTAGGTCTGGAGGTTGCTAGACGATCAGATGGTCTGGTTCTCTCTCAGCGGAAATACTGTCTAGATCGTCTTCATGATGCAGGCTACTCCGGCTGCAAACCTGTGAACACTCTCATGGATGTCAATCACAAACTATGTGCTCAGGCCTCAGATTCTGATACCCTTCTACAAAATCCAGAATATTATCGTTGTCTAGTTGGGAAACTAATCTACTTAACGGTAACAAGACCTGATATATCTTTCGTCGTGGGGCTCGTCAGTCGGTATATGCACTCTCCTCGAAGCTCTCATCTTCAATCAGTGGAACGGATTCTCAGATACCTCAAGACAGCTCCTGGCCAAGGATTTGTATACAAAACCTCATCTTCAATCCCAACGTTGGTGGCATACTCTGATGCCGACTACGCTGGCTTTCTTGATGATCGACGATCCACTAGCGGGTTCTGCACATATTTTGGGGGACATCTGATTACTTGGCGCAGCAAGAAACAAGCAGTGGTTGCTCGATCCTCAGCAGAAGCAGAATATCGGGCAATGGCTTTTGTGGTTTCGGAACTCACATGGATTGAGAGTCTCCTTGCCGACCTTGGTGAAAGGCTATCTTCACCAGCTCTCCTCCTATGTGACAGCCAAGCTGCTATACATATTGCCAAGAACCCGGTCTTTCACGAAAGAACGAAGCATATTGAGGTAGATTGTCATTTCATCCGAGAGAAAATCCACATAAAGAAGATCGAGCTCAAGCATGTTCCGGGTACTGAACAGGTCGCGGACGTCCTCACAAAAGCTCTACCAAGTACCCTCTTCTATCAGTGCCTATCCAAGCTTGGCGCATACGACTTGTACGCTCCAGCTTGCGGGGGAGTATTAGAAAAGCCCATGTAAAGGGCCCATTATTGGGCCCTCTCTTTTCTCCTTCTTTAGTCTCACATCATGTATAGGATTTATTCTTCTCTCCTCTTTCCTATATATTTGTATTCTCCCCTTGTATTCAGATTTTGAAGAAGTACATACAAGCTTTTGGGTCATTCTCTACACATCCCAATTTATCATATTTACCAATTAAGTGCACCGCTCCCAGAATCTCTATAAGTTAATAGTTTATAGTTTATTGCACTAAAAATAAACAAAACAAACTCGGAGAGAAGGTTTTGATAATCAAAAGGGGGAGCAAAAGTCCTAGTAATTACACTAACTACATACATATATTCCAAGATTAAAATGAGAAAGGAAAGGAGAATTATCGAGTATCATATTTCTCTCCAAAAGAGGCAATCATAGAGAGAGAGAGAGAGAAGGTTTTGATAATCAAAGGGGGGAGCAAAATTCCTAGTAATTACACTAACTAAAATGAGAAAGAATAGGAGAATTATAGAGTATTATATTTCTCTCCAAAAGATTCAATCATAGAGAGGAATTACATAGAGTTTTAATAATATTTCAAACACCCTGCGCTTTGATGTGTATGGACTAAAGGTGTGCTATAGCTATGTTGCATAATCCAACTATTGGGCAAAAAAATCACTTACAGCTAAAGTTGAGCATAGCAAAAATAGACTGATGATGGTTGTGCGAAAAAAATTTGAGGATGAATAAAATTGATTACAGCTCTGTTTGGCGCAACGGTGGCGGTCGTGAACGCCATGATTGTAAACCACCATTCATGAATGCCGAACGCCCGACCTCACCTAAGGAACTTCATCCGCTTTTATGTTCAAAATTAGTTTTTTTTCTCGGTGGCAGTTCAAATATACATTCTATGAAGGTAACGTTTTTTTGTCCAAACTCACCGGAGCAAAAATGCCGCCCAAACCGATATTAAGAATAACTCAAGAAATATACTTAAGGTGATGTGCACACATACAGCTAATGTTGAAAAATGCATCCATCTAGACACAAATGTTGTCAAAAGATTCATACAGAGAATAAGTATATCTAAAATACTATGGGCAATGGTCGACCAAAATATTTGAGAAGAATATGATTAAAATTTCTTGCATCAGACGACAAAAAAGGAGTAGAAACCCCCAACAATTTGGTGTAAGCCTTATTAGTCCTCATTTTGCACTACTTCCAAATGAACATTGGATAAAGTGTTAAACCTATAGTCTTTTCAAATCTTTTTCACAAGTTGTATTGATGCTAGCTCAGGTGTATCCTTTCATTCCCAATTCTTTGATACTAGGTTCATTTATTTGTCTAATGGATTTTCACTTTCTAATAATCGATAAAATGTCACTTAAGTCACTCCTTTAATATGGTGAAGAATTTATCACATCCATCTTAATATTCTCATTTTTTGCTAAGCTTCTACTTAGCTATTAATGATTTTGTATCACATAAATTTTGATTCCATAAAATATTGTGATCCAAAAAAGTGATTTTACAAAATTTATTTGTTAAGTATCCATGATATTATGTTATTGTATAGTATTACCATCGTGTTTCTAAATTTTAAACATACCGGTTTAACTCTGAAAATTATATATTTCTTTATACTAACATTATTTTGAATAATATACACTCAAAACTACCTTCATGTGTCCACACCATCATAAAGCAAGGTTGCAAATAATGGGTATCAGGTCCGTTTGGGTTTAAAAAAAGACATTGAATAACAGGGCTATATTGAATTTTTAAACAAATATCAGATTTCAATATTTACACACAATCATAACTCACCAAACTGCTAAAGGCAACATCATATCAGACAAATCTGTTACGGGCCTTCATTTAAGATCTCGTTTGCGAGGGAACGAGAGGGAACTCCTGTAGAGGATCGGCGTTGACCTTGCGAGAACCCTTCGGATCTATCTCGCCAGAGGGAGTGAGCGACGAAGGGGAGGGAGGAGGCGGGCGAGTGAAACAACGGAAGCTGGCGAATCGGCGGGCGCGGCTCGCGATGCGGGAGCGGAACAGCTAGGGCGCCGATCACGTGAGGTAGAGAAAGAGACAGATAGAAGAGTTAGAGAGAGAGAGAAATTGATTTATGATTTGTATGTCTTCAAACCCAGCAAGCCCAACCGCTTAACTTGTTGGAGCCCAACATAACTAAGGTCCAAAATAACGATACAAGTGCCGAAATAAAGAAACAATACGGAAACATAAAATGCGGAAACTAAGCCGTGTGCGCCGATGTGCGACGCTTGTACGTGATCCCCTAATGTGGGTTCGTAACATCTCCGCCCGCGTTGACATTAAGCTTGTCCTGGAGTTGTGGGGATAAGTTGACCAAGGGTTCCGAAGGTGGCACCCCCACAAACGGCTTCAGCTGCGAAATGTGGAACACGTCGTGAATTCGGGCCTCGGGCAGAAGTTGAGACGGTAGGCAATCTCTCTAATGCGTTCGGAAACCATGAATGGCCCGTAGAACTTGGGCCCCAGCTTGTTGTATGAACTCTGAGCGATGGTCGACTAACGGTAAGGACGGCGCTTGAGCCACACCCAATCTCCTGGAGCAAAGAACAGCATGCGGTGTCCCCGGTTGTAGGCGGTCTCCATGCGGGCCTGAGCCTGAAGTAATCACTCACGGGCCAAGGCGAGGGCTTGGTCACGCGTGGACAAGTCGGGTATCAATATTGGATGAGCGAGAAGAGGCGTTGCCATATGTGAGGTGGCGAGGAGGATTCCGTCCATAGATTAGGTGGAAAGGCGTGATTTGCAGGGAGGAATGGTAGGACGTATTATAACAATACTTCACCCATGGAAACCATCGTGTCCAATCCTTGGGGAGATCACCAGTAATACAGCGCAACTACATCTCGAGCGTCTGGTTGACCACCTTCGTCTGTCTGTCGGTTGTGGGTGGTAAGCCGAAGAAAGGGTCAGCTTGGAGCCATATAATGCGAAGAGCTCCTGCCAAAATAGGGGCGTGAAGATCTTGTGTCTGTCGGACACTATACTCTCTGGAATGTCGTGTAGACGGAACACCTGATCAAAGAAGATGCGAGCCACCACGTACCCAACAATCGGGCGACTCATCGCCCTGAAGTGCGCGGCCTTGGACAAATGATCGACCATCATAAAGATGATGGAGCGGCCCCGCAAAGTAGGTATCCCCTCAATGAAATCCATAGATATGTCAGTCCAGATCTGTGTAGGGACAGGAAGAGGCTGGAACAGGCCGGGGGGAAGATGATGGTCGGCTTTGTTGCGTTGGCAGGCGGTGCAGAGGGCAATGAAGTCTTGGACATTTGAACCCCCCGTTTGAGTCCATTCCAAAAAAACTCAGCTCGGATCTGCTGAAGGGTCTTATGAAACCCCTTTATGCGTTTGAGTCCATGGAACCCCGTCAGAATATCTATAAACGAGGTAGAAGTAGGTGACAGATAGAGTTGATCCTTGTATAGGATGAGCCCGTCCCGAGCTGTCCAAGGCAAGGGAAGCATCCCTGCCTCAATGCGGTGAAGGAGCTCGCGTAGAGCCGGAGTGTCCTAAATCTTGCTTTGCAGGCGGTGGAAAATGGTTGAGGTCGGGTAGGAAATGGCCAACAAAGATCCCTCCAGATAGTCGCGGTGGGAGAGGGCGTCGGCCTCCCGATTAAAGGAACCCGCCTTGTACTCCACAAGAAGTCAAAATCCAGCAGTTTACAAATCCAACGTTGTTGTAGGGCAGTGGTGAGGCGCCGCTCCAATAGGTACTTGGGGTTGAAATGATCAGTGCAAATAAGAAAGGACCGCCCCCATAAGTACAGTCGACGTTGGACGGCTTTGGCCAGTCCAATCAGCTCTTGCTCGTACGCCAGAAGCTTTTGATGGCGAATGGCAATCCGACAGAAAAAATAGGCGATAGGGTGGCCTCCCTGTTGAAGCACCGCAGCACACCCTTGTCCGGAGGCGTCGGACTCTACCTGGAATTCATGGTCAAAATCCGGTAGACGCAGCACTGGGGCCAATACTAGGGCCTGCTGAAGAGCACGAAAAGCTGTCATCGGTGACTCCCCCCACTCATGGGACTCTCTTCAAGAGGGTAAACAATGGTGTTGCAACGACGTTGTACCCATGTATAAAACGCCATTAGTAGTCTGCCAAGCCAAGAAAACCCCGGAGTTCTCGCCGGGATTGGGAATGGGCTAATCGGTCACGCCCTAGATCTTGAGGGGGTCAGCGGACATCCATGTACTGCCAACAACATGCCCCAAGTATAAGACCCAGTTAGTCCCAAAAGAACACTTGACTTACTTCAAGAAAAGTCGGTGCGTGCAGACTAACTGAAAAACTGCTCGAAGGTGGCCCAGATGGGACTCCCAAGTAGTGGTGTAGACTAAAATGAAGTCAAAGAACACAAGTACGCAACGACATAACAAGTAATAAAATACCTCATTCATGAGAGCCTGGAAGGTGGAGAGGGCATTGATGAGCCTGAAGGGCATCACGAGGAACTCGAAGTGACCATGGTGGGTACAAAAAGCTATCTTCTCCACATCCGCGGGGGTCATGCGCACCTGATGGTACCTAAAGCAAAGATCCAGCTTGGAGAAGAAGCAGGTGTCGTGCAACTCATCCCGTAGCTCCACCACCGGAATGGGGAACTTGTCCTTCATCGTACGGGCATTCAACTCGCGGTAATCGACACAAAAACTCCATGCATCGTCCTTCTTGTGGACCAACAAGACTGGAGAGGAGAAAAGGGGACTTGTTGTGTCGGATGATACACTGCTGCAGCAAAGCATAGCATTGTCGCTCAATCTAATCCTTTTGCTGAAACGGGTAGAGGTAGAGCCGAAACACTACGGGGGGCATCTCCGACAAAAGGTTAATGAGATGATCATGGCGCCATAAGGGTGGGAGACTTGTCGGGGCGGTGGTAGTGTCGTGGTACTCCTGTAAAAGAGCCTCGAGGTCAGAGGGCTCCGTCGGGTCGGCGTAGGCGAGGAAAACCTATCGGTCGGACATCGTCGAGTGGCCCTGCCACAACATATGGTGGGGATGACAACCCCATGTCATCGTCGGTGCGTCGAAATCCCACAGAAGTGGCCCTAATGTGCGGAGCCAGCAGACTCCTAACACGGCCTCGAAACCCCGCAGAGCAATCATATATATAAAAGTCCACGTGTGAATGGTATCCCTCCACCAAAATCGGCACCGCGCGACAAACTCCCATGCACGACATGGTCATGCCATTGGCGACAGAAACTCAGAGGCTCTGACGGTTCGTCACCAGTAAGTGGCAACTGAAGATGCTGAGCGGCCAGGTCACTAAGAAAACTGAGTACTGCCCGAGTCCATAAGAGCGACCAATTGTTGGCCCACAACTGAAATTTGTGCTGAATTGTATCCCCCGACTGAGGTCCGAACATGGCATGGATAAAAATCTCGGGATCTCCTGGGTCCTCTTCCCCTATGTCCTCGTCGAAGGGATGCTCCATCTCAAGCCAGAAAAGGTGCTTGCACCAGTGTCCGTGAGTAAAAGGCTCATCACAATTGGAGCAGAAGGGCCACCTCCTGAAAAGGACCACCTCCTGAAAGGAGAGCCACCTAATGGTGGACGGTCGGTCCCCCTTCTTGCCCTTGTCCGGTCCAGTGCTACCCGTGGAAGGATAAGGGCCAAAACCCTGAGAGGGTTTGTCGCCAGATCGACATCCCAAATACTGCAAGTCCATCAACAAGCATTTCTCAAAAACGCAGGCTAAGCTCATGGCTGTGGAGAGCTTAAGAGGAGACTGTAACTCGATGTCCAGACGAAATTGCTCGTGGAGGCCTGCAGTGAAGAAAGGCACCTGCTGAGATGTTGGGACGGTTGGGGTGCGTGACAGAAGCACCTGGAACTGCTCCATATATTCATCAAGGGGCCCAGACTGTCTGTGAGATATGATATCTCCAAGGGGATTCCCGCGAAGGGGAGGTCCAAAGTATAGGGTGCACTACGCTTTGAAATCTTCCCATGCCAGGAGGAGACACTCCTGATGGAGCTGCGTGAACCAAAGCTACGCAGAACCCATGAGGCGAAAGGGCGCAATAGAGGAAGGCCGACAGTAGAGGCCTTTAGTGCTGTCGTCATCCATGAATGCGGTCCGAATGAAGGAAGATGAGGAATGGGGGTGGACAAAATGCTCGTGCTGTCTGGTAATAGAGGAAGGTTGGCGGTAGAGGTCCCCAAGAGGATCGGCAAGGTCACACGAAGCGGAGTCGGGGCGGAACCGGATGCGGACAAAGCGGGGCGGGACTGGGAAGGACTGTCGGCGGCCGAAATAGGGGCAGCATACGTCGGCGAGTGCAGCGAAGGAGCGGTGGAGGAGAGCTCTGATACCAAGTTGTTACGGACTTTCGTTTGAGATCTCGTTCGCGGGGGAAGGAGAGGGAAGTCTCGTAGAGGATTGAAGTTGACCTTGCGAGAACCCTTCGGACTTATCTCGTCGGAGGGAGCGAGCGATGGAGGGGAGGGAGGAGCCGGCCGAGCGAAACAATGGAAGCTGGCGAATCGGTGGGCGCGGCTCGCAACGCAGAAGCGGAACAGCTAGGGCGCCAGTTACGAGAGGTAGAGAGAGAGATAGAATAGTTAAAGAGGGTTTGATTTATGATTTGCATGCCTTCAAACCAAGCAAGTCCAACCCCTTAAATGGTTGGAGCCCAACATAACTAAGGTCCAAAATAACGATACAAGTGTTGAAATAAAGATACAACACGGTAACATAAAATGTGGAAACTAAGCAGTGTGCGACGATGTGCGGCGCTTGTACGTGATCCCCTGACGTGGGTCCGTAACAAAATCAAAGTAAAATAACAAAGATTCACATACAGAGACATCAAATGTTGAAAATACAAGGGTTCAAATCATGAAGATACATTGATGGGGATCACGGATCGCGAATAGGTTGACCCATGTCAGAACCTGTATTGGCTACATGTGCAGGAGGCGGATTTCGAATCATTGTACGAATGATTGAAGCCCGTGGTCGCGTTCAAAAAATAGATGAGATATTTCCCTATATTTTTTATTATTTTATTTCATGTATTATTAGATGTTGAAGCTCCGGACGATCTAGAACATCCACAGTTGTCTCTATGTCCATAAATAAAGGTCATGGGCTGATTTTTGGATTTTGTAGGATTTGGATGAATTTTTGGGTTCTTGTGATCTCTCCACGGTGCTGATTCCGTGGAACTCCAAGTGTTGAAGCCTAGAACCGTCTCTTCCTTTCTCTTGACCGACCACCATCCCTCATTCACCCTCTCTGGCCGCCGGAAATCACCACTTAAAGTGTTGATAGCCACCTAACCTCCACCAACTACCCATTAATCTCATATAACTACCATCACCAAATCCCTTCATAAACACTGATGCAACCTGAGTAGCATTATTTATTTTATTTTTATGTGTGCAACGCACGTCCTTTTCACCCATGTATCTATTTTATTTTTTGTGCACATTGTTAGCATTTGTTGGTTTTGTATCGCGCATGTTTTCGCGCACGTTCGTACGGCTTATTGGCGTGACCGGCCAATAAGACCCTGAATGTAAAGATCAGTCAAATTAGGAGTAGTGTTAATTTAACAAGCAATGGAACTGGCGAACAATGAAGATATTATTATTATATAACAAATTATTATTAAGGGTTTTTAAAAAACACAAGATTCAAAAATTATATTTCAGAATTATTTATTTAGAGAATACTTAAAGTCATTTCATTAAAAGCCTCGGCCATTTAATTTCCTCCTGGATGTTGTAACGAAAATCAAGATCCACAATTAAACCCCACTTTAAAACCGACACATCCCCATGTTTGCTCGACAGCCTGGAATTTAGAAAACTGAACGAGAACTCTCACTCATTTAGTTTTCTCTCATGCAAGGCCCTCTCGTTCAGTTTTCTCCCCTGCAAGGCCCTTTCAAACTTCCAACCGCTCGTCGCCAAAAACACTCTAGCCTCCTGGCGCAACCCTTCCCAGCCACGACGCCCTCCAAGGAGGCCATTCCATAGGTCGGCGAACCTTTGCCCCGCCAGTCGATGAAGGAAACGATGAGCCCTAGCCCGGCGCGTTTGGTCTTCGACGTCCACGAGCGCCTCCAGCAAACCCACCCCCTCCACGTTTCTTGTTCCCGGCGTTCGGGGGCTCCAGCTCTTGTGTCAGTCCTCCAAACCTCTGTTGCAGCCCATCCTGATCACAATATCTAGAAGAACCTCTCCTTATGGACTCAGCTTGTTCCCATATCCAGAAGCTCCAGAATCTGTGAGGGGAAGGTATACCACTCTCTCTGAATGCTTTAAATCAGTTATCATATGTTATGCTTAATATTAAATTGTTCGCTAATCCAGGGCTTGCTTAGAATTTCCTTCCGGTTTGTCGTAAATTTGAAACTTCTTTGTTCACGTTCTTTTCTTGTTTCTCTGAGTGTGATGCACGAGGATCGCTAAATCATATTGATTATATGTACAAATGTTGGCTCATATGCGCGAGAGGGAGCCCAAGGTCTATTATTGACGGAAATTGCCCGTGAAGAATTAGAAAGCTCTTGTTGATTTAATCTGATCACAAACTTTACTTTTTAGAATTAGATCCGAAATTTGGAATACAACTGTGAACATATTTGGAAAACTATACCTCCATGGTTGATTTTATTACCAGGGGTCACCTCAATGGGAATTGGTTTCCTGCCTCTTTCAGAAAAAAGGTTGTACCTAGGTCATGTGTTGCAGCGATGAGCTCTTCATTTGTTCCATTATCTACTCGAGCAGGTCGACATTTTGATCTTTTAGTGGCAGGTTATATCATATTATCGACGGGGTTAAGTTCTTTCAACCCCAGGGGAATTGATGCAACTTGAGTTGCATCTTTATTGAATTTTTATTTACGACATTTTCTTTATTTGTTTAACGCGTGTCTTCGCGCATGTTTGTGTTTTGTTTCATGAATGTCACTCGCGCACGTTTTCGGCTTATTGGTGAGACCAACGGATAAAGCCTTGAATAAAAAAGGTTCGTCAATTTATGTTAGGTAATAATTAGGGCAAGCTTTGAAAAATATATTTCAATTAAACATTTAAAATTATGAAATTAACATTCTATAAATTAATTTCAGAAACTACCCCTTTCACATTTTTAAAGTATTGAAACCTCTCCTTTAAATTGAAATCTGGCATTTCAACAAATTAGCCAATCCAGATCATTCAATGCTCCGCATCAAAGATCCCTTTAAAAAGGCAGACGGTTTTGTTCTTTTAAGCATCTGGCAACCTTTGGACGCCCACCCCCTATTTCTTGTTAAAAAAAACCATTATTCCCTTTATAAAGGGGCTGGACCCTTCCTCCCTATCAAATCAGCTGGGGAAAAGAATAAATGACAGAGAATAACATCGTCTTCTCTAGGTCGTTTCTCCAGCCAAGCAACCAACTGCCTTTCCCTTCCAGCCACTCAACGCCACCCTCCCAGCTTCGGCGTCGCCCCCTGAAGGCCCTTTCAAGGCCCGACGACCACTCCTCTGATTGTTTCCAAGGTGTTCATCGACATCTCCACCGCGTCTGGACGCCCAAGTCACCTCTGCTCGACCAGGACGGATTTGCCGCCGACTACTATAGTGATTCTGACCTCCGACGACCACTCAACCACCAATCTCCGACATAACCAACTCCTCCCTAATCGAGTCCAGTCTCCTACCTTCCCGTTACAAGCACACGTGCAGCCACCTCAGTTTCAGCAGGTCTTGGATGTCTTCCTCCTCCTCCTGTTGAGTCCCGTTCAGCCCTCTACTCATCGATCTGTCGTTGTTGTGATTGGTCAAGGTATACCACGCTCACTCTCCTTTGCTCGAACTTCATTAAAATACTTTTATGCTTAATATAAATGGATTTCCAATATCAGAGTTTGCCCCTAAATTATTATGTCGCTTATATTATCATTAATTTCTAAATTTTTGTTATCAAGCGTTATTGCTTGAGAAAATCAGCTAGCGCCACATAATTTTAAACGAGATCACAAAATTTACTTTTAAAATTAAAAAACAGATACTGGAATACATCAAACACCCACCCAAATAACTTCCCCCACCCTCTCAATTAACCACCCTCTGTTAATTGGTAACCGCCCAAATCCTCCCTCAAACTTACCAGCCAAACTCCCCCCAAACTTACCAGCCAAACTCCCAATTGCCTAATTACCCGCCCGTCACTACTCCAGAACCCACCAAAAGCTCCTCCTAGAGTCAGCTAACTCTCTCCCTCAGATTTACTCCATTCCAACCGCCCTCAGTTGAAACCACTCTTTGTCAACCCGCAATCACGCCAATTGCCCTGTTGATTGCTGTTGCAATTAACTGTCTCAGAGCACAGTCCTGGACCAATTCTGACCACTCCACCTCCTTCCCCCACAGCCCCTTACCCCTTCCATCACCACAACAGGACTAAATCCCCGGATACCCTAATTACAGTAGGAATCTTCATCAGAATTCCAAATCTAACACAAAAACTGCAACGATTTCATTGTCCATCCCACGCATCAGTCCTCTTTCACTTCCCCGGATTCCAACTACCAGTGCAAATTCTAATTCGAAGTAAATATTGCCTATTGTTGCATATTTGGTGAACTAATATATCATTTAAGATATTATTTCGTACAAGTTTGTCAATTACTTGTTCTACTTGCAAGGTTTGTTCGTTTTACCATTTAATGAAGCACTCTTACTCTAATTTAACTTTAACTTGTTTGCTTATCCTGAGCTCTAACCCAATTATGATTGTGTGCGCATTACTTTATTAATTTCAGAATTTATTATTATCTTATCGTTGAACAATTGCATTGCATAGCATCAGTTAGGTTTCCCCATGACATTAAACTAAATTGATTAGAGTTCCTTGGGGCATGATTGCACTCACTACATTTGTCCTTCACCAGTTTGGTATCAGAAGTAGGTTTGGGATTATTCTAGGATAAGCATGAACAGAGTCTATAGATCATTCATGGCATGTTATAGTAGTCATCCATTAATATTTAATTCTAGTCATAATGATCATCGTCTAGACTACCATTGTTACTCTCTCCTCTATTAGAGGATCCAGAATTTGTTTATAATCGACCAAGGATATATCAAGAGATTCTCCTGCACTATCACATGGGTTACATTATTACTCCGTTCCTCTATTTGAGGACCTTGAGCCTCCTTATGTTCAACCTCAAAGAAGGTCTCATAAGGGGTCATCATACTATTATGATGCTCATTCTCACCCACAACCTTCAGTTAGTAAAGGTCGTATTAATTCTCCATTACGCCCGATGATTATAAAAAATGACACAAACATGGAGATGTCAAATGCTAAATTTCAAAGAGTTTTATTAGCTCGGTTTGATTGCATAGGTGCTCTGTTCGATGCTCATGTCAATCACATAAAAGCTTATTTAAATCGCATAAGTGTGAGCTTCGACGTGATATAATTTAGGATTTGGGTTAAACCACTCCTTTTACAGCCCAGTTTCATGAAAAGAATCGACCTTTGGATAATGAGAATGAGTCTACTCTTGAACCAATAGTGCAAAATAAGAGATGTAACATTGTGATTATCACAAATGTTCTCGAGAACGACATTAACCTATAGTGTCTAGCATATTCTTACTAGAGATGAGATTAAAAGTAATAGACTCACCTACAAGTATAGGATTGGTGAAGCATCTTCCCATTATATCTTAGAGCCCACCCATCCCTGAGGATGTGGAGTTTAATATTGTGTATGTAAGGACCATTTTTCACACACCTAAGCTCACACCTGATTTCTTGGGAACCTATTCTACAACTAGTTGCACATACGACAAGTCTTCTTATATCTTACCCCCGTCCTATGAGTTTCCACCCTTAGAGACATTAAAAAAATTCTAAAATCGCGTTGTATTGTCCATGTCTGGGGTACTTAATCTGGTGATCATCACATTCGCGATGAGTTTTACTACATACCTCCCTGAAGAGCCTCCCAACAAGCCACCGCACATTAGAGATATACCCGACACTAATGATTAAATCAAGATCGAGAGTGCTCGGGATGGATCGAGGACCTATATTATCATTATAAGCACTCTGGGAGACATTCAACATACTATATCATCATATCTAATTGTTGATGTCACGGTTGATTATTTGAGTGACCACCGCACACATAAAGAAATTTTTTATACCCTGCCATTTGAACCTCCGGACCATGTCCCCCTCTTGGGACTTGGGAGTCTCCTATAACACTACAAAGTCTCAAATTAAGGAGTTCGTCGTGTCAATTATTCATCATTCACATTTATAGCATGATTGTATGTATGTATGTATTGCAGGACTCTCTTGATTTGTATCATCCACAATCACAATATGTTTTCTATCATTTGCATGAACTGCATGAATTTGTCTGACAAAAAATTGCAAAAAAGAAATGATTATTATAAAGTTTACATAGATTCATATGAGATGACAGAGTATTAGGGAAGGTGAGCAAGTGATGGTTAGAATAGGCCCATATATAGAAATATGATGAATTGAGTCGAATGCTTATGAATTAATTATCATGGTTCCTATTTTGGCACCGATTCCTATTTTGGCGCCGGAGAGTCTACATCCTTCCACTAAAACGTAGCAGATATTGTGAGTTATGAGATTTCAGCAACATCAAAACAATACACATTAGGATATTTGGTTAATTGGAGATGACAGCCTACTATTGATGATACGTGTATGTCACTATAAGAGCTCAATTTACTTGCCCCGGGCTTTGTAGAGAGTATGATCATCTTCATTCATCAGAGATAAATGCTCTCAAGCCAGGAGTAATTGATGGGGATCAAGGAGTGCAAGCAGATTGACCCCTATCGGAACGTCCAAAGCGACGATACGATATTTCTATGTATTTTTCATGTACTATTATGGGTTGAAGTTCCGGATGATCTATATCATCTATAGTGATCTTTATATCTATAAATAGACATAAAGGGTTAATTTCTGGGTATTGTAGAATTTGAACAGATTTTCGGGTTCTTGTGATCTCTTCGCGGTGTCGATTCCGTAGAACTCTAAGTGTCAGCCTAGAACCGCCTCCTCCTTCCCCTTAGCTGACTACTACCCCTTCTAACCCTCTGCGGATATCGGAAACCACCCCTTCGAGTGTCGACAATCACCTAACCTCCACCAAACTACCACTAATCTCATATAATAACCATCCCCTACTTCAATTCCCTTCATAACTACCAAAGCCTCAATAATTACGCCGGCCTCTCAATTAACCACCTACTATTAATTGGTAATTGCCCAATTCCTCCCCCTAACTAACCAGCTGAACTTCCAAATGCACAATCTCATCCAGTCACTCCTCTAGAACCCACTAAAAGCTCCTCTTGGAGTTTGCTAATTTACTCCCTCAGTTATACGCATCAATTCCAACCAGCCTCCCACTCAACTAAATCCCCTGTCAATTTGCAATCACGATAATTGCGACATTGCCGCAATTAATTGTCTCCGACCACAGTCCTGGACCAATTCCAGCCACCAAATACTCCATACAACCACTCCATCTCCTTCCCCCACAACCGCTTACCCTGCCCATCATCACAACATCCCCAAAATCCATTGACACCCCAATTACAGCGGGAATCTTCATCGGAACAAATCTAAGGCAAAAACTGCAGCAAAATCGTTGAATATCCCCCGAATCAATCCTTTTTCACTTTCCCAGATTCCCACTACTTGCGTAGGTTCTAATTTGAAATCAATATTGTTCATTATTGCATATTTGGTGAACTAACACATCATGTAGGATATTATTTCGAACAAATTTGACCATTAATTGTTCTACTTGCACGTTGTGTTCGCTTACCATTTAATTGAAGCACTCCTACTTTAAGTTAACTTAAACCTGTATGTTTATCTCGAAGTCTACCCTCAATTATGATCATTTGGGCCTTTCTTTATTAATTTCAAAATTTATTGATCTAATAGTTGGATAATTGTTTGCATCACATCATTTAGATTCCTCCCACAATACTACACTAACACTCATTCATTAGAGTTTCTTAATGCACAATTACACTTGCTACAATCGTCCTATGTTATGCATGAATAACATCATATCTTGCAAATGATGTTGGGTCACTGGCATCTTCAAGAAAACATAAAGGGAGAAGATTCATCACGGATATAGAGGGAGAAGATAAAAGAGTTTGTTGTTGATAGAGAGAGGAGTTCATCTTAGAAGGATTCACATGGAATTCATAATGGTAATGAGAAATTGAAATAGAGGAGAAATGTTCTCGCCGATAAAATTAAATTTATGGCTTGTTCGGCGGAACAGAATTGGCTTTCAGATATTGGCTTTGGCCAAAGCCAATTCCGTTTGGTGTGTTCGGCGGGTTGGAATTGGCCAGGAATCGCTTTTGAAGTAAAGCGGCCGGTTTTCATTATAACCTAACAATCGCGTTCCTCAATTCTTACCCCCCGATGCCGGCATCGCGCGATTTTTAGGTCCTCTTCCGCCCGACGCCGGATTTCTCCTCGCTGAGCCTCCTCCGCCGCTCTCTCAGCCGCAGGTATAACCCCTCCTCCTCCTCCTCTTCTCTTTATCCTCTGCTTCTTCCCGAGCCCCTTCTTCTTCCTCCTCAACCTCACTTCTTCTTCTTCCTCCTCCTCCTCCTCACTTCTTCTTCCTCCTCCTCCTCCTCCTCCTCACTTCTTCTTCCTTCTCCTCCTTTCTTCTTCTTCTTCCTCCTTTCTTCTTCTTCTTCCTCCCGAGCTCCTTCAATGGCCGCCCCTTCTTCTTCCTCCTCAACCTCACTTCTTCTTCTTCCTCCTCCTCACTTCTTCTTTTTCCTCCTTTCTTCTTCTTCTTCCTCCTGAGCTCCGTCAATGACCGCCCCTTCTTATTCCTCCTACTCACTTCTTCTTCCTCCGCCTCCTCACTTCTTCTTCCTCCTCCTTTACAACATCTTGCTTTGATTATAGTAGATCAATGATGTATGCCGCTTTCAACTTTACAACATCTTGCTTTGATTCCATCTCTATGTGCAGTATACTTTTAAATCTAATTTTGTTTGTTATTTGGTATATGGGAGAAACATACTCTAGGGCAAATGGATGAAGAGGCAAGGAAATTAAAGCAACTAACTAGCTCAATTTTGATCTCATTTATTAAATGTTAGATTCAAATTAGCTCACCAAAATGAGGTTGAGCTTGCTCAATTTCATTAAAATTGATAACTAGGACTTCAATTATTTAACTATTAGATTTTGATCTCATTCATTAAATGTTAGATTTTTTTTTGTCAACCTTAAAGGCAAATTTTTTTTGGTCCTGAATTTTTAGTCATAGGGTTAGATTTTGGTCTCATTCATTAAATGCTAGTATCTTAATTATGGATTATGTCATATCATGTTTTTGTACTTTAATTATAGACTATGTTTATGCCGTATCAGTTATTCTTATTTTGGAACATTAATTTTCAATGGCAGTACTTCATTTTGCTGCTTTAATTTCGAGTTGTTTAAATTTTAAAATTTTGAAGTTTAGAAAGTCAATTCTAGTGTGCAGCCGAACAACTTTTACATATCAATGTCAATTCTGTTCACTGAATAATACCATCCTGCAGCCGAACATTATAATTGGTTTTCTGCACAAAACCAATTTCTGCATATATTGATTTTCTGGACAAAGCCAATTCCAGAAAGTCAATACCTGCATGCCGAACGGACCCTTAGGGTTTAAGTGTTAAATTCATAGACAAATTCTTACCCAAATGACAAACTGAGAGAGAAGATCGATGTTTTTCGTGGTAGGAATAGATGATCGATGTTATTTGCATAAAAATTTAGATTTAAAGTTTATCATGGCCGAGAGAGGGGTAATTCTAATAACTAACCCGCTTATTTGAATCAGACAATTTTGTCCTATTTTCTATAGGCAAGACAAAAAATTGTGAAATAACTGCTCAGTCGGTGATGGGAGTTCGAGCAAGAACTTTTTATCTAGGATGTCGGGTGTTCGATCCCCGACCTCAACAACCTAACGTAGTTGTGACCGGCCCGGGAATGGGTTGGGGTGTACGGGTTGCGGCCTTAACAAAGACGCCTTGGTGGACTCCAAGGTGCACCCCCTGGTGGGACTCCAGGGTGGTAGGCAAGTGTGACGCCTATTCTACATTAGCAGGCCTATGGTTTCTATGAAAAAACACAACTTTATAACTCAACCTAATTGTGTTCTATCATTTGGTATATAGACCTTGATGACTAATCATTTCCTTGGAGGAATACTCAATAGAGAAGGCATAACAGTAATACACCACAAAGTTCAATGCCATATAATCTTATAAATAAACACATTATATCATACCATGAAGATAAAATTCACATGAATGACCAC
Organism: Platanthera zijinensis; assembly: GCA_039513925.1. Lineage (NCBI taxonomy): Eukaryota > Viridiplantae > Streptophyta > Magnoliopsida > Asparagales > Orchidaceae > Platanthera > Platanthera zijinensis. Next base: position 238,315,918 of record CM077081.1, on the reverse strand, counting down.
CCAAACCTTTATGGAGACAAGACAACCACACCTTATTCACATCCACATAAAATCGGTTTCTCGCAAGGGCTTTATCCATTACTTGCCAACTCCAAAATAAATCCTATAAATAACATGAGGAGAACACCTAAAAAGGAAGGGGGGAGGCAGGGCTATGGTTTCTATGAAAAAGCACAAATTTACAACTCAACCTAAATGTGCTAAATCACTACCTTTGGTTTGGATACTATAGTTTCTATGGGACCAACTATTATAAGATAATAATTCATCTCATCTACTTGAATTTTACATGTTATTTTATTGTTGTTCTATTCTATTTATCAACTTCTTCAAGTAGTTCTTTATGGACAAATATGAATTAAACATAAATCCAAAATACTTAAACATAGCACATCTAATTATACAACTGATTGATAATACTTATATCAATACCACTAAAATTGTATATCAAAGATTGGGTCATTATTTTACTAATTCAAAGTCATCTCTCTAATCTCTGCTAAGTAATTTTCACACTGGTGCAACATTTTCATTTATTTCATTGAATATCTTACCAATCAAAACGATGTCATCTACAAAAAATTATACATCAAGACACCTAAATAACAAAAATACTTTGTAAATGTCTCCAAAAAAATATAAAGATATAGACAGAATTTTGATCCTTGATGTACTTCTAGTACTAGTTAGATAACTTTACATAACTTAGGTGCATTGCCTTCAATGCACATCACATTAATTCTTGTAGTACTCAATTATATGCTCTCCAGATCAATAAAAAGAACATATGCATCGATTTCCTTGTATTTTCCCATCAGTTACTCCAACACAAAGAAAATTACTTCCCTACATACAATAAATCCTTTTTCTGATCGTCTCAACATAAGAAAAATGTTTTCCTTCAACTTGTATTCTAGGTTATACTTCCATTTTCATCTCCTAAATCAACTATAATGAATAAATATAAGAGTTTTTATATATTTTCATCCCAGTATCTCTTAATGCCAACCACTAGAGCTCCCTTCAATACAAAAATTTCAGTGAAGACTACAACTACTAACATATATAATCAGATAAATTAAATAAAAACACCAAGTATTAGTCCAACTTTTGAGACATTATAGGGTGTCAACACAGATATATAATTTGTGATCATGACCAATGAAACTCTTGAGAGAAGATACATGCTGCTTTACATGTGTGAAAAAAATATGAGATAATTAACTTAGTGATCATGTTTTCTGTGCAACTCGTATTCGTCGAGGGTGGGCCCCTTCAGGCCACGTAAGCAGAACAAGGCCAAATTCAAAGGATAGGGATGGCCCTGGCCGGTAGGGCGAGTGCCGCTCGGTACTCTCCATACATGCGAGTAACCCCTAGACCTCATGTTAAGCGGGTGCCGCTCGGTACTCTCCATACATGCAAGTACCCCCTAGACCTCATGTAAAGCGGGTACATTAAGAAGTCGCCATAAGCAAGTAGCCCGCCCATAGTCGCTCAGTTGGATAAGTATTTCGTAAGCGGACGTCATTCTCACAATAATGAACCCTCCCCAAGGATTTGTCTATAAATAAGACCTCAGGTGTACCAGGAATAACACCTTGAAATCTTGATCCCACCACAAGTCTACTACTCTCCAAGTGGTGTCTTCCTCGTACCTCGCCCAGCCTTTTGGTTGTGAAGTTTTTCCTAACTTCCGGGTACGTGGTGGTACCTTCCCACTGCAGCATCTGGGGTGTGTTTATAGACATCTTGACGACGCGCCACGACCGACACACGTGTATTCCCGCAGGAGGAGGTGATCTGCTGCCCTGATGGACAATCAAAGACTGTGGTTGCATCTGGATGGTTGATCCGAGTCGAGTTCATATATGGCTTTTTATATTTTGAGATGTTTTTGCCCCCGATCGGTCCGAACGGCATAAGCCGTCCGAATCGGGTGGTTTGATTTATTTTACAGTTTTATTTTCAGTTTTAGGGTTTTAAAAGAGGCGGCTGAGGGATGGAGGAGGGCATCGTGGGTTTAGCAAGGTGCAAATCATCGGTCATTCTCCTGGGTGCGACGCATGGGGCCTTCCTCTCCGGTGAGACGTCGGATACCTCTCCTCCCGCCGATGCGACCTCGGCCTCCGCCCTCTCCTCCTTCCTCCGCTCAGTCCGTCGCTCCGAAATAGACCATCCGCCTTCTTCTTCCTTCCCGAGCAGTCCTCCTCTGCCAGAGAAATCGATATTCCTCTGCTCTTTCTCCGACCGGCCTGCAAGCCCCACCCACCGGCTCGTCCAACTTGCAACTTTCCTAAAGCCACAGCTTTTTCTTCTTCCCCCTGTCGGCCTCCATCCCGCCGGAACCCGTCGGCCCCTTCCCTACCGGATTCCCCTCCGGCAACCCCCTTCCCTCCACCTTTCCAGACTTAGTCCTGAAGCTTTTCTCCTACCGCAACCCTAAGCTTATCTCCAGAACCGGCCTTCTCCTCTCTATCCTATTCCAGCCATCTCCCAGACAAACAGAGGCCCCTTCAATCCCTCCTGTGGACCCCACTCACCAAACCCGTTCCCCTCCACTATTCCCCTCTCCGCTCGCTACAACCTGGGATGCCCGTCAACAACCGCCACCGCCGTCATTACATGCGTGAATTGTGGTAAAAATTGTTCCTTTATTGTTGTTTATTTTGGTAAAACTTGTACTGTGTTGGATTGTTATCTTATTATGCTATTAGTTCGTTTGTCGTCAAATTTGCGGGACTTATTCTATTTGTGCTTGAAATAATTGCGGCTCAGTCAAATTAAAATTAATATTCGTTTTCCTTACATTAATTATTTGCAACCCCACGTGCCTCTGTCGTTTTTGTTATAATAATTTATTACATGCTGCAATCTTAAGTGGACCACTCTTGCACTAGCATTACACGTCATCGCATATGGGTGTGCATTTAGAGAGTCCATCTGTATCTACCCTCCCACTACATCAAATTGGTATTAGAGGACTAGGTTTGGGCCACATTTAAATGTGCAGTGGTAGGAGTATTTAAGTTCAGTTATGTCTAGTTATCGTCGTCGTTCGTCTCCTCTATTTGGGGATCTCGAGTCTACCTGTGTCCGACCACATAGAGCCCCTTTAGAGAAACCCTCATGTTATCACGATGATAATTATCGCTCCTCGCACATCACTCCTAGAGATCGTGTCGACCCCTCGACGCAATTTCATTATGCTAGAAACGATCTCCACGACGATAGGTCCTCGCGTTATCATCATTACACCTCTCCGCGACTTTATGATGATAGAGTGGAGTATCGTTCAGGTCGTCGTCGTTTCAGATCTCATGTAATTGAGGAATCTGAGTTTGGATACGTGCAATCACCACTGCACGTTCGTAGGGCCCACGCACCCCCACAAACACAACATGAATATGTTTGGAACTACCGTCTAAATGATCCTCAGGAACCCTATAGAGATCACCATCGTTTAGACCCTCCTAGGGTTCCGCAAATAGAGTTACCTGAGGCCGAATTTCAGCGATTAGTTCTTGACCGCTTTGATCTTTTAGGTGCTCAATTTGATCGCATTGATCTGCGCTAGGAAGAGAGCCTAGGGATTTAGGTCAAGCCACTGATACGTCTAGTAGTGCTCTGATTAATATGAAAGACCTAACACTTGATTTTGCCACTCCCACTTTTGACGAGGCTCGTTGTCCATGTGATCTTGTTGTTGAATCTGATCATGATCTCATTATACAGGTGGAGAGCGATACTCGTATGACTAGTGAGCCACCCAGTGACATTGTGATGGCATGTCCATCCTTCACATCTCACTTAGACATAGTGTCTCCTTTGGTTAGGGGCCCGTATATCAACACTATACTGAGTGACCCACACTTAAGTAGAGGCTCCTCCTACTCTACCCATGTATCTATATTGAATCACATCACTACTGAGAGTCGAGAGCATAGTGTTGACTTCATAGTGGACACCTCACCCACTTACGAGGACACGACCTCTATCAACTATACTCATATGGAGGATCATCCCATTATTAATGACTTCATCGTTGGACCTCCTGACGAGTCACTACTCCCTTGAGAGGTTTATGAGTCTGGTATTGACTTTTTTGTGGGTATTCTACTTGCTCCCACAGACACTACTATTATTGGTGCCTTCCTCTTGGAGGACCATGCTATCATTATCAACCTCCCCGGGGTTACGTCACTGGAATGCTTATTTGACGAGCTTCCCTGTTTGCACTTTAGTGAGGGGTCGTGTATCTGCACTAGTGATCATCTCACACGTGATGACTTTTGGTATACACCCCCTGGTGAGCCACCTGACAAACTTTGTCATTTGAGAGATACCCTTCACACTCGTGCGTTGCACTATTCTGTCACCATCTACGGCGTTACTTCGGGTGATGACGTTATTCACGCCAAATATTTACAGCGATCGCCTGGAAGACATCCATAGAATTTGTATCGTTTAGGGAATATTTGGCATATCCTGATTCCGCGACTCAGTGTCAATATCTCAGTTAATCAGTTGGGTGGTCCTCGTACACTTAGTGAGTTCTTCTACACCTCGCCCAAGAAATCTCCAGATAAACCACCCATCCTTAGAGACTTTCATTGCTACTTTAGGAATGCGTCTTGTCAGTTTGTCGTGTCAGTCGCCAGTCATTTGTGTTTGTTGCATCATATGCATGGTCATTCACATATAGTGTCCGACTCTTCTATGTTGCATGACTTGAGTCCATCGTATGATTTGCATCATTCCCAGGAGTCAGTAGAGACATTCACTCAGCATGTGCACGCCCTACACGAGTCGGTCCGTAAGAAAATTGCAGTTAGTAATGATTATTATAAGGATCAAACAGATCAGCACAGGCGGGAACAAATCTATGAGGTAGGAGAACAAGTATTAATTCGCATTCGATTTGAGAGGGTCCCACAGGACCAGCAAAAAAATTAAACGCACGCGGAATGGGCCCCTATACAGTCGGGCGGCGAATTGGTACGAACACATATGAGATAAACATCTCTCATGGTATGGGCATCAACCAAGTATTCAACGTAGAGGATTTGACTCCTTACTACGAGGAGCGCGTGTACGTGAATCCTTTTCCTCTACCCGAGCCTTCATCTCCCATAGCCCGTCTACCCAAGCCTTCTCCTCCTATTGCCTCTACTAGTCCCTCTTTGTCACCACCAGCGGCGTCGCATCATGCAGATCGAGTTGCACCTTTGACGGATCCACCGACATCATCATTGTCAGACGAAGATACATTTTGGTCAGACGGAAATACATTATTGTCAGACGGAGATACGTTACAGCCGGAGCTACCTACTTCTACAGATGACGTACTACAGATCATCGGCCGCAACTACTACACTGCAGGCGGACGAGGTGTGTGTTGTCTTGTCCGTTGGAGCGGTCGGCCTCTACACAGTAGTACTTGGATATCTTCAGAGGAGCTCGAGAGACTCGCCCCACGGCTATACAGCGAGGATGACCACCTGTTTGCTGGCCGGTCTCAATTGAGCGGAGGAAGGAATTCAGTAGTAGGGTGACACCCTACTACTGCAGACCATGCACCCCAACCCCTCTCCATCCACTGGCAGGTTGTTGAGGCCGGGGATAGAACCCGAGACCTCTTTGATAAGGAGTTTTCAAACCACTCTTCATCACCAACTGAGCTGCTCAGTTGGTGATGAGGAGTGGTTCGGGTTGTTGAGGCCGGGGATAGAACCCGAGACCTATTTGATAAGGAGTTTTCAAACCACTCCTCATCACCAACTGAGCTGCTAAGTTGGTGATGAGGAGTGGTTTACTCCTTATCAAAGAGGTCTCGGGTTCTATCCCCGGCCTCAACAACCCGCCAGTGGATGGAGAGGGGTTGGGGTGCATGGTCTGCAGACCTGATTAGGCTGAACCCTTTCGAGTTGGATGTTGGGGGTGTCGGCGGTCGTCCTTTCAAGCCGTGGGCTAGGGAGGCAGTTACAATCATCACCAATTGAGTCATCCTTCCTAATAGGGATAAATCTAGTTACCTTTGTCAGTCGATCGACGATTACCCAGATCGAATCATTCCCTGTCCGTGATCGGGGAAGCCCATGTATGAAGTCCATCGCGATATCCTCGAACTTCCACTTCGGCACTGGGAGTGGCTGCAACAATCCTGCGGGGTTTCTGTACTCTGCCTTCACCAGCTGGCATGTCTCGCAGTGGGTCACGAAGTAGGTGATATCATTCTTCATGTCTGGCCAGTACATGGTCTTCTTAGGATCCGCAGTCATCTTCGTAACTCCCGGGTGTACTGAATATCGGCTGCAGTGGTCCTCCGTCATGATATCCTCCCGGACCTGGCCTCCCTCTGGTATATAAACTCGTCCTCTGAAGCATACCGAGTCATCTCTCAATGTGTAATCCCCAGCAGTACCTGCCTCCAAGGCCCGGAATATCGGCTCCAGCTTGGCATCCTGCCTCTGCCCATCTCTGACTCGGTCTCGAATGTCATCTGTGGCACTAATCGCCGCTAGATACTTCTAGTAAAGCTCGGGGTCATCAGACGACACCAGCGTGATGTGCATATCCTCTAATCTCTGTACCAGCTCCATGGACATAATCTGGGGCTCCGCTGCAGTGGTGGCGGCTCTCTGACTCAGCGCATCGGCTACCACATTCGCCTTCCCCGGGTGGTAATGCATCTCGTACTGATAATCTGCTAGAAATTCCACTCATCGCCTCTGTCTGATGTTCAGCTCTTTCTGCGTGTCCACATACTTCAGATTTTTGTGATCGGAGTATATGTCGCAGCGGACACCGTACAGATAATATCGCCAGACTTTCAGAGCAAACACGACCGCTCTCATCTTTAAGTCATGAACAGGGTAGTTCTGCTCATGCTTCTTCAGCTGGCGAGAAGCATAAGCAATCACGTGCCCCTTATGCATCAGCACTGCTCCCATGCCCTGGTAAGAAGCGTCGGTGTAGACCTGGAATCCTTCTTTCCCCGAAGGAAGGGCAAGTATAAGAGCCGAGGTGAGTCGATCCTTCAGCTCCTGAAAAGCCACCTCGCACTGCGGGGTCCAGACAAAGGACACATCCTTCCTCGTCAGGGATGTGAGTAGAAGGGCAATTCGAGAGAAACCCTCCACGAACTTCCAGTAATAACCGGCAAGTCCTAGAAAACTCCGCACGTCTGTGGCCGCCTTCAGCTGCGGCCAATCCCGAATTGCATGAATCTTGGTCGGGTTCACTGTCAACCCAGCTCCACTGATGATGTGGCCTAGGAAAGCCACCTCCTTCAACCAGAACTGGCATTTGCTGAACTTCGCATAAAGACGGTGCTCCCGCAGTCTCTCTAGAGTCAGCGTCAGATGTCGTGTGTGCTCCTCCTCTGTCCTCGAGTAAATGAGGATGTCGTCAATAAACACGATGACGAACACATCCAGATAAGCCTCGAACACCCGGTTCATGAGGCTCATGAACGCCGACGGTGTATTCGTGAGCCCGAAGGGCATCACGGTAAACTCGAACAACCCATATCTGCTACTGAAGGCAGTCTTCGGAATGTCCTCCTCCTGGATCCGCAGCTGGTAGTAGTCTGACCTCAAATCCAGTTTTGAAAGGAAATGCGTCCCCTCCAGCTGATCAAACAGCTCATCTATCCTTGGCAATGGATAGGTATTCCGGACTGTCAGCCGGTTCAGTGCTCGGTAGTCGATGCGCAATCTAAGTGTCCCGTCCTTCTTCTTGATGAATAATACTGGGGCTCCCCATGGTGAAGAGCTCGGCCAGACAAATCCGGCTTCCACTAGCTCCTGCAGCTGGCTTCGAAACTCTGTCAACTCCTTCGGGGCCATCCGGTAAAGGGCTCTAGATGCCGGCTTAGCCCCTGGCACCAGATGTATCCGGAAATCCTGGTCCCGGTGCGGGGGTAGCCCTGACAACTTCTCTGGGAATACGTCAGCAAAATCCCGCGCCACCGGGATATCAGAGATGGAATCCTTGGCCTCAGCCATTTCGAACAGCACTTCATAGACTTCCTCCCCCTGCAAGTGGGCCTTGACGGTCTGCACGGATGATAGCAATAGAAGGGGAATAGGTCTAATACCTTCGATGACGATGTGCGAATCCCCATGCCTCGCGATGATCCTCTTTGACAGGCAGTCAATCTGGGCATGGTTCCAAGGCAACCATGTCATGCCCAGGATCAAATCAAAGATTGGCATCTTTAGGATCGTTGTTGGTGCTTCGAACGCCTTCCCGCCGATCTCTACCTCTATTTTGCAGTGGGCAGAGGTGAACAGCTCTAATCCGTCGGGTAGCCGTATCCTCATCATCAAGCCTGTGAATCGATCCACGCCTTCACGCCCTTCCACGAAGGCCTCCGACACGAACGAGTGTGAAGCACCCGTATCGAACAGCGTATAAGCGGGCTTGCCGCTGATGAAGACTATGTCTGGGGTAATTAAATATCTTACAAATCTAGTTATGGTTTTCTTTCCTAGTTTGTAAATTTTATATCCATGAGTCTAATTATTTAGGAAAGAAAACTTAAAATTTACTGGCGTACCTGTGATCACTTGCTACGGGTTCCGTGGTTGAGCAAGATCCAGTGCATACACTTGCTCCCTCTCCTGCTTGCGGTCTCCGCCCTGGTATCCACGTCCTCGGCCTCCAAAATACTGAGCAGGCAAGGCAGCCGGTGGTGCTGGTAGTGGTTCCCCCTTCATGGGGCAGTTTCTCCGGATATGCCCCACCTGATGACAGTTGAAGCACTTTGGCGGGGGATATGCCATACCCCCAGGTCTCTGCATCTCCCGCATCTGGAGAGGCTGAGGAGCCATCATCACTGGTTCCCTCTGCTCCTGTCTCACCTCCTGACGAGACTGGTCCTCTGCCCTTCTACCATCTCTCCCATCAGCAAAGCGGCCCCTTCGCTGATCATCTCTGGCTCCCCGACCCTGATTCTCAGTTGGCCGCTTCCGGCCTCGAGTGGTGTGTCAATCTGCCTCAATCCTCTTCGCCATCTCCAATATCCGAGGAATAGGCCCGTCGGACACGAACAGCAGAGCCCCCCTCAGATCCTCTCACAGGCCCTTATAGAACCTCTTGGTGTATCAAGCCTCATCCAACTGATAGGAATCCGCAAATCGGGCCAGATGATTGAACTCCCGGTGGTACTCCACCACCGTCTTGGTGTCTTTCCTCAACTGTAAAAATCTGTCTTCCAGCTCATCTCTGGCCGACTGCGGAACAAAATGCTCCAACAGTGCGGCCCTGAACTCATCCCAAGCAATCTCTGCAACCTCTCTATCAGCAAACGTCGTGTCCAGCGATATATTCCACCATCTCTTGGCATGAGACTCCAAGCAAGAGACAACCAAAGGCACCCTCTCCTCCCAAGGGCACTGTATCCCAGTCAGCATCTCATACATGATGTCCAGCCACTCCTCCGTCCAGACGGCCGACTCTGTCCCCAAGTAGGATGGGGGAAAAAGTCCTCGGAAAATGCTCAGTCAATTGGCCCCCCGAGTTTGGCTGTGGAGCCGGAACCTGTTGGACCCTGAAAGCATCCAGAATAGCTGTCAGGGTCTGCCCCATCTCTGACTGTAGGAACGGAGTGGGGACCGAGGGAGGTGGTGCAACATTCGGAGTCTGCTGGATTCCGCCCTGTGGTGTAGGCTGTGTTGTGGGCTGCGTAACAAAAGTCATTTGTAAGTAAACGTTCAACCCTAATTAAAAGTGGACAATTTACATGTGATCCCCCATATGGGCACACCACTGTTTCCGCTGCTTTGCGGTGACAACCCTAATTACAAGTGGTATCAGAGGAGACCTCGATCGAACAAGTAGCAGTCCACAACCCCTGGGTCACCCTCGCACGAGTTTAGTTTGGGGACAAACTAAGCAGCGGAAGCAGTGGTGTGCCCATATGGGGGATCACATGTAAATTGTCCACTTTTAATTAGGGTTAAACGTTTACTTACAAATGACTTTTGTTACGCAGCCCCCAGCACAGCCTACACCACAGGGCGGAGTCCAGCAACTCCGAATGTTGCACCACCTCTCCCGGTCCCCACTCCGTTCCTACAGTCAGAGATGGGGCAGACCCTGACAGCTATTCTGGATGCTTTCAGGGCCCAACAAGTTCCGACTCCGCAGCCAAACCCAGGGGCCAATTGGCTGAGCATTTTCCGAGGACTTTCTCCCCCATCCTACTTGGGGACAGAGTCGGTCGTTCGGACGGAGGAGTGGCTGGACATCATATATGAGATGCTGGCTGGGATACGGTGCCCTTGGGAGGAGAGGGTGTCTTTGGTTGTCTCTTGCTTGGAGTCCCATCCCAAGAGATGGTGGAAGACATCGCTGGACACGACGTTTGTTGATAGAGAGGTTGCAGAGATTGCTTGGGATGAGTTCAGGGCCGCACTGTTGGAGCATTTTGTTCCGCAGTCGGCCAGAGATGAGCTGGAAGACAGATTTTTACAGTTGAGTCAAGGCACCAAGACGGTGGTGAAGTACCACCGGGAGTTCAATCATCTGGCCCGATTTGCGGATTCCTATCAGTTGGGTGAGGCTGGATACACCAAGAGGTTCTATAAGGGCCTGCGAGAGGATCTGAGGGAGGCTCTGATGTTCGTGTTCGACGGGCCTATTCCTCGGATATTAGAGATGGCGAAGAGGATTGAGGCAGATTGACACACTACTCGAGGCCGAAAGCGGCCAACTGAGAATCAGGGTCGGGGAGCCAGAGATGGTCAGCGAAGGGGCCGCTTTGCTGATGGGAGAGATGGTAGAAGGGCAGAGGACCAGCCTCGTCAGGAGGTGAGACAGAAGCAGAGGGAACCAGTGATAATGGCTCCTCAGCCTCTCCAGATGCGGGAGATGCAGAGACGTCTCTGGGGGTATGGCATATCTCCCGCCAGAGTGCTTCAACTGTCATCAGGTGGGGCATATCCGGAGAAACTGCCCCATGAAGGGGGCACCACTACCAGCACCACCGGCTGCCCCGCCTGCTCAATATTTTGGAGGTCGAGGACGTGGATACCAGGGCAGAGACCGCAGGCAGGAGAGGGAGCAAGTGTATGCACTGGATCTGGCTCAACCACGGAACCCGGAGTAAGTGATCACAGGTACGCCAGTAAATTTTAAGTTTTCTTTGCTAAATAATTAGACTCATGGATATAAAATTTACAAACTAGGAAAGAAAATCATAACTAGATTTCTAAGATATTTAATTACCCCAGACATAGTCTTCATCAGCGGCAAGCCCGCTTATACGCTGTTCGATACGGGTGCTTCGCACTCGTTCGTGTCGGAGGCCTTCGTGGAAGGGCTAGAAGGCGTGGAGCGATTCACAGGCTTGATGATGAGGATACGGCTACTCGACGGATCGGAGTTGTTCACCTCTGCCCACTGCAATATGGAGGTAGAGATCGGCGGGAAGGCGTTTGAAGCACCAGCAACGATCCAAAAGATGCCAGTCTTTGATTTGATCCTGGGCATGACATGGTTGCATTGGAACCATGCCCAGATTGACTGCCTGTCAAAGAGGATCATCGTGAGGCATGGGGATTCGCACATCGTCATCGAAGGTATTAGACCTATCCCCCTCTATTGTTATCATCCGTGCAGGCCGTCAAGGCCCACTTGCAGCGGAGAAAGTCTATGAAGTGATGTTCGAAATGGCTGAGGCCAAGGATTCCACCTCTGATATCCTGGTGGTGCGGGATTTTGCTGGCGTATTCCCAGAGAAGCTGTTAGGGCTACCCCCGCACCGGGACCAGGATTTCCGGATACAGCTGGTGTCAGGGGCTAAGCCGGCATCTAGAGCCCCATACCGGATGGCCCCGAAGAAGTTGACAGAGTTTCGAAGCCAGCTGCAGGAGCTAGTGGAAGCCGGATTTGTCTGGCCGAGCTCTTCACCATGGGGAGCCCCAGTGTTATTCGTCAAGAAGAAGGACGGGATATTTAGATTGCGCATCGACTACCGAGCACTGAACAGGCTGACAGTCTGGAATACCTATCCATTGTCAAGGATAGATGAGCTGTTTGATCAACCGGAGGGGGCGCATTTCTTTTCAAAACTGGATTTGAAGTCGGGCTACTACCAGCTGCGGATCCAAGAGGAGGACATTCCGAAGACTGCCTTCAGTAGCAGATATGGGTTGTTCGAGTCTACCGTGATGCCCTTCGGGCTCACGAATGCACCGTCGGTGTTCATGAGCCTCATGAACCGGGTGTTCGAGGCATCTGGATGTGTTCGTCATCGTGTTTATTGACGACATCCTCATCTACTCGAGGACGAAGGAGGAGCACACACGACATTTGACGCTGGCTCTAGAGAGACTACGGGAGCACCACCTTTATGCAAAGTTCAGCAAATGTCAGTTCTGGTTGAAGGAGGTGGCCTTTCTAGGCCATATTATCAGTGGAGCTGGGTTGGCAGTGGACCCAGCCAAGATTCAGGCAGTTCGGGATTGGCCGCAGCTGAAGGCGGCCACAGACGTGCGGAGTTTTTTAGGACTTGCCGGTTATTACCGGAAGTTCGTGGAGGGATTCTCTCGAATTTCCCTCCCACTCACATCCCTGACGAGGAAAGACGTGCCCTTTGTCTGGACCCCGCAGTGCGAGGTGGCTTTTCAGGAGCTGAAGGATCGACTCACCTCGACTCCTATACTTGCCCTTCCTTCGGGGAAAGAAGGATTTCAGGTCTACACTGACGCAACCTATACCTAGGATCTAATCGGGCTCAATTCAATTGAGCCCGATTCTTGCTCTAAAGATTCCTAAGATCTAACCCATTAAAAAGGAGTAGGGGAGGACCTTGCTTGCGGCCTGGAGACGCGTCGATCGCCGGTAAGCCATTGGTGGTGGTGGCGGCGCTCGGTTTCTGCAACAACACAGTGAATTCCTTCGGCTCCTTCAGGTAATGGGTGGAACGAATCCTAATAGTCCTGTGATGCTTTTAAAATGATAAAAATGGGGGAGGGGAGGGGTCTAGCTGGTGGTGGCCATTAATGCCCCTTGAAGAGCTTTTCAGTAACTGCAATTCTCCTCCCCTAGTTGCTGTCATGGCCGGGAAAACCCATGGCCTTCTCCTAACTGACCGGGGGAGGTGATTCCAACAAGAAGAGTGGGTCCTTGGCCTTCCAGGCCATGAATGGCATTTACTCCTCACTTTCTCTCTCTCCATTAAAAATGGAATTTGGGTTAAACCGTCTGCCACGTGGCACCCTACTACTGGACCGCTTATTATTGTTTAAATAAGTCCTAATGAAAGGACCGGACCCAATTAATTCATCTTGGCGCAATTCCCGAAAAGACCCCGGTTCAGCTTATTCATACGAACCAGCAAACAGGGCCGAGAATTTCTCTAAGGCAAAAGCGTTGAAACAAGCCTCCACACTCAACAGGGCCGAGACTTTCTCTAAGGCAAAAGCATTTACTCACCGGAGTTGAGTGCTTTTAAGTCGGGGGGAGTTGACGGCGCGCGACAACCGACACAAGTGTATTCCCGCAGGAGGCGGTGATCTGCTGCCCTGATGGACAATCAGAGACCGAGATTGCGTCTGGATGGTTGATCTGAGTCAAGTTCATATATGGCTTTTTATATTTTGAGATGTGTTTTGCCCCCGATCGGTCCGAACGGCGTAGGCCGTCCGATTCTGGTGGTTTGATTTATTTTACAGTTTTATTTTAAGTTTTAGGGTTTTAAAAGAGGCGGTTGATGGATGGAGGAGGGCATCGCGGGTTTAGAAAGGTGCAAACCGTTGGTCATTCTCCTGAGTGCGACGCCTGGGGCCTTCCTCTCTGGTGAGACGTCGGATAGCTCTTCTTCCGCCGGTGCGACCTCGGCATCCGCCCTCTCCTCCTTCCTCCGCTCAGACCGCCGCTCCGAAACAGCCCCTTCGCCTTCTTCTTCCTTCCCGAGCAGTCCTCCTCTGCCAGAGAAATCGATACTCCTCTGCTCTTTCTCCGACCAGCTCGCAAGCCCCACCCACCGGCCCGTCAACCTTGCAACTTTCCTAAAGCCGCAGCTTTTTCTTCTTCCCCATGTTGGCCTCCATCCCGCCGGAACCCATCGGCCCCTTCCCTACCGGATTCCCCTCCGACAACACCTTTCCCTCCACCTTTCAAGACTTAGTCCTGAAGCTTTTCACCTACCGCAACCCTAAGTTTATCTCCAGAACCGGCCTTCTCCTCTCTACCCTATTCCAGCCATCTCCCAGTCAAACAGAGGCCCCCTCAATTCCTCCTGCGGACCCCACTCACCAAACCCGATCCCCTCCACTATTCCCCTCTCCGCTTGCTACAACCTGGGATGCCCGCCAACAACCGCCGTCGTCGGTGTTACATGCGAGAATTGTGGTAAAAATCGTTCCTTTATTGTTGTTTATTTTGGTAAAACTTGTACCGTGCTGGATTGTTATCTTATTATGCTATTAGTTCGTTTGTCGTCAAATTTGCGGGACTTATTTTGTTTGTGCTTGAAATAATTGCGCCTCAATCAAACTAAAATTAATATTCGTTTTCCTTGCATTAATTATTTGCAGCCCCACATGCCTCTGTCATTTTTGTTATAATAATTAATTACATGTTGCTTTCTTAAGTGGACCACTCTTGCACTAGCATTTCACGTCAAAGCATATAGGTGTGCATTTAGAGAGTCCATCCCGTATCTGCCCTGCCACTGCATCACATCTCTCTCTCTCTCTTTAGCTCTTCACATCTGCTCTCATAGAGTTGGATCATAGGACCAGTAACCATAGGCTCCCGTTGGTCCGAATATTTGGAATCGATTTCGCGGTTCCAACACTTTCCAAAAAAAGGAAAAAAATTCATGCATTTAATTTTCTAGTGTTATCCTACAAATTTTAATAGTTGTTTCGCATGAATTGAAATTGAGGTCAATTCCAATTATGATTTTGGCTACGGATAGGAATTCAAACACAAATATTGAAATTAATAATTCTGTTATTTGGTGGTAGGTACGAATTCCACGATAAGAAATGAAATTTAAATTTGCTAATACAAAAAATATGAACAGACATAAATACATAAACACAAAAAAATCACAAACCCACTATTAAGAACCAACATACACATATAAGCACTAACACATACACAAATAAACATAAAATCAAATCCACCATATGAAAACACACAAAAACACACATATACACAAATACAAACACACATATACACAAATACAAACACACATACACACTAAACTTCAAACAATCTAGATCATTAATCTTTTTGAGGCAAACATCATCAATAAAACTTTAAAATGTCTACAAAATATCATTCCCGCCAACTAAACATCAAGAAAATCAAAACAAAAATCAGGAAAATAGCAAAAAAATAGTGCTATACCTGAAGCCCAACTCCAGTCAGTCATCGGAGGATGGAAGATTTCCGCCACTGGAGGGGAAGGAGGTCGCAGTAGGGGATGAATATGATCCCCAAAGGAAGGTGTGTGACGGTGTGGGGGATGTCGCGAGAGAGTTAGAGATGGGAGGAGTCGTGCAGCGTGTGGGAGAGAGAAATCGTTGGTGTGCGCCAAAATAAAACAACAACTCCTACATGAGAAGAGGCGGAGGCCAATGGAAAAAGAGCGAGGGAGGGACACGGTGGAAGTGGAAAAGAGCTGAAGGATTTTTGCGCAAAGATGGGTTTCGTTTAGTTGTGAAAGACAAGCAGGGGAGCCGAATTTCTGGAGAGGAAAGAATTATCAGGTTTTATCAATTTAGGCTGGAATTCAGAGGGAGGGAAATTAGACTATTTAGAATTCTCATAAAATTGGGGGGAATTCCAATTCCACCGTATTAATGTGCACGACAAACAATGAAGTTGATTTTTTTGGGGGGCGGGGGGTGTAATTCCATCCAAACTAACGGTGCCTTAAGAAAATGAGAACATGTAAGAAATTTAGCACAAGATAAACAAGCTTTGGTTTTTTTTAATATTTATGACATCTGCAATAAAATTGTAATAAAAACAAGATGTTCAAAGCAAACATGCATATGAATCATAAAGGTCTGTTAGTATGGTTGGTTTTGGGAGAAAAGAATTGGAATTGATCACTCAATTTCAATTTTTGTGTTCGTTTGCACCTTTATTTGGACGGAATCGACGTTGACGCAAAACCTTTGTTTTTCCTTCCTTTGAATATTAGGCGTGAATGAAAACCAACATGTTTAGGCTGATTTTGATATTTTTTGGTTGTAGAGCCCATCATCAGTCAATCTCGATTGACTGTTCTTCTTCGAACTTCTTCAACCCTAAACCCAAAACCAACAGCTTTTTCGAGGGAAACTGAGCAACAGAACTAAAATTGACTCCTAATTCCAATTCACATGAGTTTTTTTTTATTTGGACCAAAATCAACTCCACCCTCTCAAAAGCTTCTCAACAAACAAAGCCTTTTTTTATAAAACACCACACTAAACATCCCAGACATTATATTTTATCTGGAAATAGATTTAGTTTTCTAGAATACATCAATGTGAATTTTTTTTCTAAATTCCATCAAAATCATCTATTTCAAGAGATGACAAAGGAGGAAAAATTACTGCATTGGATTTCATATTCCCAATGCATAGAAAATCAGTATCTCACAAGTCAAATTAGTCGTGCAAGATCTACTGATAGGAGATCGGGTAGTTTATTTGCAATTCCTACAAAACAACAAAGGCATTAACAAACAATAGCTTCTACATTTTCTCTCTTTACACAAACATCCTATTAAGATAACAAAAACTTCAAACAAAGGGAAATCATAATGACGATGAAAGGCGGATGCAATACCTATTGGCATGTAGAAGCGCAGCGGGGCCTAAATAAGTCTCTGGGTTCCACCAGTAGCTAGGGCAGGATGTGCTACAGCAAGCACAGAGGATGCATTCATACATGCCATCCAGCTTGGCCCGGTCATCCTTGCTCTGAAGATTCTCCTTCCCAGGGGTCGAAGGCGGATCCTTGCGCTTCAGCCACGGTTCCACGCTCTTATACTGCGCATAGAAGTTAGTCATGTCCACCACTAGGTCCTTGACGACGTACATGTGCGGCAGCGGGGTAATGGTCGAGGCGGCACCGTCGGCCGACTGGATCTTGGTAAGGCACGCAAGACCGTTATCTCCATCGATGTTCATCGCACAGGATCCACAGATGCCCTCGCGGCAGGATCGCCGGAAAGTAAGGGTTGGATCCATCTCGTTTTTTATTTTTATGAGGGCGTCGAGAACCATCGGCCCGCACTCGCTTAGATCCAGCTCGTAGTTCCGTAGCTGTGGCTTCTCTGGGTAGTCGGAGTTCCAACGATAGATCGAGAACGTCTTCATCCTCTTCGTCTTCGGTGAGGCCGTCTCGGCCTGTGACGAATTCCGATGGACCGGAACTAGGCGGGCCGCCATCTGCGTAGCAGCTGCGGCAGTGCGCTCCGGCATGATCGCGGAGGAGGAGGCGGCGGCTGTGATGCGGCGGAGAAGAACCCTCGTGGTGGCCATCTAGAAGAGAGAGGAGAAAGCGGGAGGGAAGAAGGGCAGCGAAATTCGAGTCGTAAAAATGTCGAAAGTCCAATCTGAGCTTCACGCCGATGGAGCTTCGCGCAGAGAGGGGATCGTCTGTCTAATTTCTTGCGGTGAGAGGAGAGTGGCGAGTCGCCGATGGAGCTTAGGGTTTAGAGGAGGTTCCCGATGGAGCTTCGCTCGCAGAAGAGTCGGGCTGCGATGCCCTAGATGAGACGAGGAAGAAGAAATGTCGGGAGGAGAGGAGCGGCGTCCGTGTCATATTTTCGATCGATCATATATATGGGGCCGAACCATAGTTCCAGGAATAGGAGACGGCTTTGATTTGAGTACTGTCTTATTTGGCTAGGAAAAGTCACGAGCAAAAAAACTCGGGCCCGGAAACCCGTCCGGCCGGGCCGGGCCGGGCCCGGCAAAAGCCCGACTCGGCCTGGCCTGGGTTGGAGTTCTCAACGGGCCCTCATTTTTGCCGGTTGTCCGGCCCGGTGCCCGGGCCGGGTTGAGCAAAACCCGGGCATCAGGTTAGCTTGAGCCGGCCTGAAGGGCCTTACCGGGCCCCTCTTTGAGAGGGAACCCAAGCCTGATCCGGCTCGATTCACACTGAGCCCGGGCCGAGCACGGCTGGCAAAAAGCCCGACCCGATCTGGATTTTTGCCCATAGCTAGTTAGGAATGAAGTCTTATTTTGGGTTTGTTACTAGCAAATTCTCTCACTTTTAGCAAATTCAAAAGAAAATTAGATTCACTCATTTTTTTACATTTTATTTTGGGTGTTGTTATTAGAAAATCTTTTTTCGCTGCTAGCAAATTATTACTACTAGCAAAACATTATTTTTGAAAATGATTATTTGAAAGATATTTTGTTATTAGCAAATCATCCCAAATTTGTTTTAAAAACACACAATCATAAACTTGCATCCATTCATTCATTAATTAATTTGATCATTTACAAAATATTGTTGGATAAATCAAAACATAGCGAGGTCAATTAGAAATACCACACCATCCAATTCAAGTTATGTCACTGAGCTAGATGCCCTTCCTCAAATCTTACTGCAACAACATTGCATGAACAAGATTGGTCCAAAAACTTATACAATTTTATACTACTTCAAGAACAAGACAAGAATATACCTCAATAAACTAGCCAAATACTTGGCAAAAAAAGGCTAAAAGACAACATTTTATACACCAACATGACATGCACCGTTTGAAATTTGAAGGCAACCGGATGCGCGAAGAATAAGCTAATCAAAAAAAAAATTCATCCATAACACGATTAAAACTCAAATATCTGCTGTCAGTTAAACATTTGTATAGATATTGTATAGATGTGGTTCCATGTAGTTCTTCTTTCTGTAACTTATATCTCTCATTATAAATAGTACACATGGTTGAATGATTCTCTGCATTCCTACTTTTTAAAATTGATAATATACACCTAGGCTTAACATTGAGGCATACATGTCGCGAACGATCTTTTTTTCAAGACAATCCAACCTTCCAACTGTCGTATGCGCTTCTAAATGAACCATTTGATTATTATGTATCTCACATTTCACTTCCAATGTCTATTCATTCGAAAAGGCATTTTTTCCCAATCAAAGTAAAGGAATAACCTCAACGCTTACTAGTAGATTTTCTTAAATTTTGTTTAATCCAATCTTTTTTACATTGCTTCTTGCAGTAAAATCCACCTCTATCATACTCAAGAATTACATGTGGTCGTGCTCTACCGCCTTCTAATTTATCCGAACATTTAATCGTGACAACAAAACTACATGATTTGCCAAAATTACAAGTCACTCGATCAACACATCCTGAGATGAAAACTGAATTTTTGTTTCAAAATGAATACCAACTTTAACTTTCACATCTGATTCACTACTTGTTGCGGGTCGCCCGGTCATTCCCCGGTCCGTAGAAATCGGACCGCCTTAGCTCAGAATCGGACTAGCCATGCAAACAATCAAAATGAACCGCAGTAAATGACAAGAGAAGTTTTTACATGAAAAACTATAAAAGAGTGAAAAACCACGTGACTGGATCTGTGTCGAGACAAAATCCACCAGTTCTTAGAGTTCTACAAAAATTGATTTGATCTCGGAGGACAACAGACTGCTACTCTGTTACAAGGATGAAGAGCTGGAAATGAGGAAAAGTGGCTAAGTCCTCGGAGCCTCGATGGAAGCGCTCTGACCTTGAGGTGTCGCTGACTTCACGGAACCTTGGTGGGAGCGTTCCAGTTGAGAAATTCTCTAAGCACACGGAGCCTCTAGGGGGTGCGTACACGTTGATGCGAGCACTCCCGCGGAGGCGGTTGACGTCACTTGAGGCGTGAGTCAATCTTAGCACAAGGTGAAGAGCGGAGAGAATTTATGAGCAGAGAATCAGCCTAAGTCCATGATCTCGCCAGAAAATCTCAGAACTCTCACTTGCCTCTGGAGTTGCTTGTCTTCAAATGAAAGTCTAGAGGCCTATTAATAATTTTCTGGAAGGTTATGGTGGTAATTGCGTCGGGGAGTTATTTGTGCTGGCGAATGGCGTCGCTCTGTTCTGATCACCTGGATCACCATTTTTGCCAAAAATGGCGAGAGTGGCCCTTCCCCCTGAGCAGTCTGGGCAGCCCGAGCATGGGGCCCGGAGGCGGCGGTGGCAATCGGAGGCGGCCGGCGGTAAAGGAGGCGGTCGGGGACGACGAGGTCGTCGGCAGCACGCATGAGCGCGCGACGCGTGCGGAAGGGGGAGCGCGCTGCAGCCGCACTGTGTGCGGTCGCGTTGCTCGCGCCGCCCTGGCACTTTGGGGGGAGTGCGCACGATTTTTGCCATCTTGGATATTTTAGGACCTTTTTTGGGTGAGAGCAGCTTTCTGTGTGCGACTTGTCTGGTCGGATTAGCTTATGTGTACTCGATCCAAGTCTCTCCAGTTTGACTTAGGAATTTCATGAGGAACCCCATCAAATGTTCCGAAATTTTTGCGAGTCATGACCCGTGAAGCGATGAGCGTGGAAATTCTTAAGCTCGATCATTTTGCCTTGGGGTTATGCACTTAAGACCATTTCAGTGTGCGTGCGTCACCAGACACTTTGGTTTACGTCGTAAAATATCCCCTCAATTAGGCTCTGACGTGAATGGTGATGTCTTAGATCTGTCCATGTCTGCCTCGTTGGTTGAAGGTTTCACGAGGATGCTTGGACGGCGATGCATGTGGTTGTTGTGGAAAGTTCGTGCTGACAGCGAATTCTCGTGACGTGGAGCGATGTTCTGCCCCCAGGTCTCGATGTCGTGGAAGGACTTGTGGGCTTGCTGCTACTAGAAGACATGGAAGGACATGTCCATTTCCATGCTGCAATTTGGAGTGATTTAGTGTCCCTTCTTAAGATTTTTTAGTGCTCCGTGAGAGAGAGATAGAGGGAGATCGGGGCCTCCCATTGGGATGTCCGAACACTCTATTCGTGAGAGGTCGGAATCTCCACTTGGGATATCCGAACACTCTGTTTGGGAGATGCCAGAGTCTCTACTTGTTATATCTGAACACTCTGTTTGGGAGGGGTCGGAGCCTCCACCTGGGATATCTGAACACTCTGTTTGGGAGAGACCGGAGTCTCCACTTGGGATATCCGAACAGTCTGTTTGGGAGAGGCTGGAGTCTCTACATGGGATATCAGAACACTCCATTTGGGAGAAGTCGGAATCTCCACTTCGGATATCCGAATACTCTATTTGGAAGAGACCAGAATCTCCACTTGGAATATTTGAACACTGTTATTTGAGCCCACGATGAGAAACTCGATTCTTATTTTATTGGTGTTGAAAAAACAAGATACAAGTACATGCATCAGATGCCTTGGACGTCTTACAAACAGAAAATAAGTTCTTCATTGGAACGATTGCCCTAGGGATTGCCCACATGCGGGCTCACTCTAGGTTGGTTGATTCAGGACTCTTGCCTTGTAGAAATTTTTCAAGGAGTCCCAGGCGAAGAAACCAAGCGATTTTCATCTTCAATCGCGTGCAACTCTCCGTGTTATGCCCACATCCTTGGTAGAAGTCACAGTTTTTGGATTGATCTCCAGATTTGGGAGCGAGAGCTCTTGGCCTTTGTAGGGAGGGTTGAACAGATGGCGAGCGGTACTTTTGTTAGTGAAGCATTGAGGGGAGCTAAGGTTTGATTGTGGTTGTACCCCCTGATTTGGTGGAGAAGTTGCCCTGGCGCTCGCGGCTTCCCATTGGACTTGGCAATGACTCCTGATCCCTCTTTGTATTCTACCTTTCTTCGAATTATAGCCGAAGCATTTTGATGGCTTCGTCCGCTGTGACTTGATCCCTAACTTGGTGGACGAGGTCATGGTAGCTGGGCAGTGTTTCGCTCATCATCATGGAGTAAAATTTTTCTAGTATGAGTCCTCCGAGGAAGGTTCCTTGTAGGAGATCGGGGTTAACCCCCGAAATCCGTCATGCCTCTGCGGTGAAGCCACGAAAGTACTTGAGTGGTTCTCCCTCAGTCTATCGGATTCTCGTGAAGTGTGAGGGATCCCGAACGATCCGCTGGTTGGTGATAATTTGATATGTGAAAAGTTGCGTTAGCTCTGCGAAGTTCTTGATTTCTCCCTCTTTCAGGGAGCGGAACCAGGTGTGAGCCTCTCCTCTCAACGTTGTTGGGAACACCAAGCACAGGAGTGGGTCGGGGCATTGTATATGTGCATGATGGTTGCAAAGAAACTGATATGCTCTAGAGGATTGTTTATCCCATCAAACATCTCAAAGTTAAAGAGCTGGATCCCGGGAGGCACGGGATACGCCAGGATCGAGGGATCTAGTGGGGAGATAAGATGCGTTGTGCGTTGCACGTTTGTGCCATGGTGCCCCTCGTGCCCATGTTCCTCCTTGATTATGTGTCTCACTTTCTCGCGGGAGAGTTCTCTATCGGCTTGAGCGGCGGCTGTTACAACCTGTATTTTCTCAAGGTTTAAAGTATTATCAGAGTAAAAGAAAATGCACTTTGTGATGTCACGTCGTGCATGAGACAATTGCAGACGCTTAGGCATGGACAAACTCCTAATCAATTTCATAAAAGACATGTATCTTTATGGTAGAAAACGTTAATTGAGTTTAAAGTTCAAGAACGTGTCCCTCAGTTTAATGGATCAATTAGTGTACATGTGAGAAAAAAATTATAATTGCAGAGGAAAACCCTTAGTTTACTACATTCATTTATCATACATGAACGTGAAAACCAGTCGAACATGCTAATGAAATGCAATCTCTAAATTTAGTATAAGTAAAGAAAAATAGTTTTATATTTGTTAAAATATGATGATATTAAGTTGAAAGATATGTGATGAAACTACGCTAAAATGCAGGTTTGTTAAATTGTAAAAGTAACTAACATGCAACCTAACATAAAACATTCTCAAGAAGAGAAACACTTCAACAGTGCAAAAGCAGTAGTAGCGGAGATAGAAGCACCGACCACTCTTCAACTGGAAGAGAGAGGAGAAACATTTGTAGAAGGCTAGCTAGACAACCTCGGTCAGCACTACCTGCTACCGGCCCGAACCTAAGCCATTCAAAAAAGAAGAATGTTTCAGTACAAATAGCGCAAAAGGAGGCTCAACATAAATCAAAGGAGTTATAAGATAAGAGGGTTACCAACTCAACTGAAAGAAAGCTGCAAAATCACATAAATTAATAACATAAGAGCATGGAGAACGATTAGATTGGCGCAATGCGGCCATAAAAGGAGAAAGACTTGCACTAAGTGCGAAAGGACTCTTACTGACGTCCAAGGTATAGGTATATATATATATAGTCGTGGTAATATCATTTATTAACTTGGAGTGTGAATCATCAACACCGGACGTAAAAATGGTACTAAGACGGTGACTATTTTTCCAACACAAATCATCAGACCAACACACTTTTCGCTTAGAAGTGTGATAGAATGTTCATTCGAGGTTTGGAAGAAGAAGTGAATCATATTGCGGGACATGCCAAACTATAGCTTTGACAAATAAGTAATTATTGTGATCGCTGCGATGACTCTACATAATTACATTCGTCGGCACCCTTCGCGTCTGGATTTGATTTGAGTGAGTGCGAGCAAATGGGTCGAGATCATGGGATGACCTCTCAAAGGAGGCAAGAAACATGTTCTGACACTGCAGGTGGTGTAAATAAGATAATCACATCACGTGATATTATAGCAGATCAGTTGTATGAAGCTAGAGCGTAGATAGAAATAGCATGGGTACTTGTTCCAAAAAAATGTCTGATTGAAACAATAATTTTTGTGTTTGGTGTTTTGTTATAAATTTTTTTTTCATATATTTAATGGTTGGTATTAAGTTATGGTAAACAAAATTCACCAAAAACTCTGTTTTGTTTTCAAATAATTTTTCCAAAACTTCATTTTGAAAACTCAATTTCACAGTTTTTTAACAAAATTTTGTTTTCCAGAATCGCCATTTTTTCTATCAGCAGCTTTTCATCATCAGTTTTTCATCAGCAACAGCCTAACCAAACAAAACGTTAAAATAATTCTCATATTTTTATTGTGTGCAGATGATATCTTTTTGGTTGATATGACGCACGAGGTTATAAACACGAAACTTGAATATTGGCAAGACACTTTAGAAAAGAATGGTTTTATATTGTGTTGAAATCGGAAATCGGTCTCAAGAAGAGTTCAGACCAAGGGGTGCAACCCACACCTACTTCTCCCGAGCCAGGACACTTGTCTGGTAGCTAAGAATTAATGAGGAAACCCAGAGTTGCAACGAGGAGGTCCCGCCACACACCCGGAAGATCGAAGAGAGCTTCCTCTCCTAAACCAATGATAGAGCTGGGCACCGGCACTAAAAGCCAACCAAAGCTGACCAAAGGATAAAGAAGCCTAAGAAACAGATCCTCTTCAAAAATGCCCTTAAGGGTCAATTTATAGTTTTCCAAGTCTGACCTGCACATAACAAAATCTCGTCTTTTGGTTCTACTATGCACATCTCAAAGTTGGTCTGCTAACAACAAAACTTCGTTATTTGGATGGACTATTAGCAGGCCAACGATGACATTCTGGTAAAAATATTGTTGGGCGAGTGGTTCCTGCGGCTACCACTTTCCTGGGGCGGCGAGTACCTGATGAGGCTGACACTCGCTGCCATCCTGGGGCTGATGGCGAGTGCGAGCTTGTTTACCCAACCCGCCTCTCCCTTGCCTTAGCCCTGGGGCGAGTGCGGGCCTATATGCCCTAATCGCCCCCATGTTAATGGCGGCTTGATCTTATTTGAGTTGGGGAATTCTTTCTCCACTCGCTCAAACCGATTTACCTGAGCCTAAAACTGCTCTTTTTGCCTTGATCTTTTTCTGAGCGACCCACTTAATGAATACAGGGTTGTACATATTGAGCATGACCAAGACAGAGTATATGAAGTTTAAATTTAGCAGTGCAAGAAGGAAGGATGACTTATTAAGTTGGTGATCAAGATATTTCCCGCAATAAGTGCTTTAAATATCTTGAATTGATAGTTCAAAAATATGGAGGTGTTGACAAAGATGTGATCTTAGAATCCAAGCAGTCTGGCTGACGTGGAGATGCGTGCCAGAGATCTTATGTAATCGTAAAGTACTATTAAAACTTAAAGACAAGTTTTATCATATTAATGCAGTTAGACCAGCGATGCTCTATGATTTTGAGTGTTGGACAGTGAATTGTATACATGAGCAAAAAAATGAGAGTTGCGGCAATAAGAATACTTAATTAGGCGGTTGTGTGCGAACACACGAAACTAGATAAAATTAAGAATAAGTGTATCAAGAATAAGACAGAATTAACACCAATTGCAGAGAAAATGCAAGAAACGTCTCAACTAAGATGGTTTGAACACATACAAAGGAATGCATTAGAGACTCTTGTTAAGCATTAACATAGCTTAGTCACTAAGCATGTTAAACGGAGGAGGGGGTAGACCAATAAAAACTTGAAATGAAATTATAAAAAGGACGTTATGTACTTACACATTAGTAAAATTATGACTAAAGACGGTGCACAATGATGACAAAGGATCATGTAATCCTAAAAACCTACTCAAAAGATCAATCATCCTAATTAGGATATTAGAAATGTTTTTTTTTGCATGTGATATTTCTTTTCAGGACTAAAATCTCTACAATTGACAAAAAAAAACTTCTATAACAATCTACATATTTTCCCATGATCTTCTTCAAAATGGGAAATTTTTGCGTAGGGATGAGAGAGAAAATCAGAATCAATGATAGTTGCACCACGTGTATAGCAGATTTTAGATGTATGCCTTGGATTTATCGGACGATAATCCCAATAAAAATGAACAGTCATCCTGCTCCCCATTACAACCGGGCTTAGACAGAACTCCTTCAAAAGGGGCGAAATTCTTGTATCCGGAAGAGAGAGAAAATCAGAACCAGTCATGCGGCGCCATATGTAAAATGCATTTAAATGGATGCATTGGATTTATCGGGTGATATTCCCCATCCATAAAAGTGAACGACACTCCTCTTCCCGATTATAATCGGAGCCCGAACTCAAGAATCTCTCTCAAAAGGGCATAATGTGCTTAGTCTCGGTGTCGTACCCGGGGAGACGGCTCTTAGAATTTGCCCGGAAAACCTTCAGCAAATCGCCGGACATACGTCTCACCGCAGGCGAGCACCCGCTTTGCATCAGAAGTAAAATCTTCGTCACGCCGCCATCGGCCGCCATGACAGCTTCCACCGCCCGCCGGTCACAAAAGAGATGGCAGACGCTCCACAGCACCACCGCCGCCGCCTCCGTCCCTTCTCTCCCCACCTTCATCATCCTCGCCAAAATCGCTCCCACCAACTCCTCCCCTGAATCGCAGATCGCCGCTCTCCCCTCCGATAACCCCGACGCCATTGCCAAAAGCTTCAAAGCCTTCTCCGCTGCTGCTGTATTTGCCACGGTTGAATCCGCCGCCAAAACCCTCTTCACCGCCACGACGATTCCCCTTTTCACCATCAGAACCCTAGCACGCCGGAAGCCGGAAATCGCGAGCAGACATGAAAGTGCTGCGTCGACGGCAGATCGATCCACCTTATCCTTCCCAATCCCTTCGTCGGCGGGTCCAATTAGTCGGATTAGCTCCGGAATGAGATCAGATTTCTCCGCCATTGGAACCCTAGAATCCGGATTCCAAGATAAGATGGAGTTCAGGATCTTAGCAATATCAACTCTGCAATCCGGATTCTTCCCCTCTTTCATCAGAAAAAGCAGAGCTGAAAGAGAAACATCTAGATCGGAGACGAGGGAAGAGACGACGAGCTTCTTATTTTTCTCCTCGACGAAATCAGCAGTTAGAGCAACGGCTAAAACCCGCACGGCGGCTTCCAGGGCTTCAATCTGACGGGCATTTTTCTTGAGCACGGCGGCGAGAGTGGTGGCGCAGCTGCCGGCGACAATAAGGCGATTCTTCTCCAAATCATCATTCTCGTCATCGAAAAGAAAATCCGCCAGGCGGCGAAGGGCAGGAATCGGATCAGGCGACGAGCTGAGGTCTCGGAGAAGATCGTCGGCGGGGTGGCGGGCGACGAGGGGCGCCGCGCCGGCGCCGGTGGAATTGGACCAAAGGTTAATCAGGCGTTGGAGAGTAAGGTTGGGAACAAGATCGGTTGATGCGAGGAGCTGCATAGTCGCCGGGCAGGTGTTGTTGCCGGCGTCAATCCATCGCTGAATCGAGGATCGGTCGTATGTGATGCCGGTGGAAAGACTCACCGGCGACTTCATCACGTCCAGCGAGATCGGGCACCGGAAATAGCTCGGAATTTTAACTCCGAGGTTCTGTCCCCTGGCCCTCTCCTCCTTCATGCCCATCTCTCTCTCTCTCTCTCCTCTCTCTCCTCTCTCTCTCTCTCTCTCCCTCTCTCGCTCCTTTTAAGAAGAGCTCGTACAGTTAAGGGGAAGGAGAAGCGGCCGGTCGTTGGTTGTAGAAGACAGAGAGGGGTTTTGGCTATTTGCACCCTCTGAATAGAGGGTAATTATTATAATCGGGCTCCGTTTCAAAATTTTCGTTCGGATGCGAGGAAATGTTGTCGCGTGGAGCTACCAATGAACACGATTTAGAGAGAGGAAAAACTAAGAAGACAAAAGCGTGGGAACCGATTCGAGTAGTTGCGTGCAATCACTTTGATCGCCCCGAAACTCGGACAGAATGACTTCCGCAAAATAGGGGGAAAAACTACAGTTGTATTTTTTGGTATGACTAGAAAACATTTCGAAATTCCAGTTGAAATTTTCCAGTCAAAATCAAAAAAATACAACTGTAATTTTTCAGAATTGTGTAGAATAGAGGTATATGAGTACTTAAATTGATTGTGAAAATATCGTAATTTATATTCCGTAATTTGTTTTTGCTACAATCAATTTTTTGTTATCAAAAAATATGATTTAAGCATAAAAAAACCTCAATTGCGCGTAAAGGATGATACCTCACGTGTACCAATAGACTACTAAACCAAATTTTTTTTTATTTTTTTAAAACTATACAGAATATAAGTAAATGAATACTTAAATTGATTGTAAAAATATCATAATTTATATGGCCACAATTATATATTTGTTACCTAAAAATAAGATTTAAATATAAAAAATTCTCACGTGTACCAATAGTCTACAAAAATGTAGTCAAAGTTGGCTGACGTGGGAAAGTTGATGGTGAAAAATTTCCCACCGTTTTATACGTTCACTGCAGCTAACCAATTCCTTTTTATCCACGTGGCGCACAGGGGTGATTTAACTGAGAAAAAATGGGTGGGAGAAGAAAAGGGTTTTAATATGTAATCAGTATAGCTGTCACTTTCACTTTTTTTTTTCTAATAAAGGCAAAAAAACGGAATATTAAAAATTTAAAATGAAATATTAAAAATTTAAAACGGTTTCTGGTCAAAGTTTGATCGGGGGTGGTAATCGATTTCATTTATTTAGGGTTAAACAAACTGCTGGTACATCGCTGGGTGTCACCCAACATTGATGTGACGTTGGCTGCGTTAGGAGAAATTTTTTGGGGATCATGGTCATGACAACCAATGAGAAGCTTGAAATGATGAGGGTCCCGCGCAAAGTGTATGACACAAGCCACAATTGCGTGGGCCCACCTCCTTTGCAAGCTGCTCATACTTATGATCAGGACTCCTGACCTAAAAAATACTCCATTTTAAATAGTCAAATGTTTAGAAAGATCTTTTCATGTGTTGTCTTTGGCTTTCTTTGGCATGGTTGTGGGAAAAGAGGGTGTTGTACTGCACCGTGCAATGCGTCATTCAATGGTTGTCAGAGTATCAACACTTACGTCGAGATGTGTGTACGAGATGGATGCACTCGCAGCCGTTGAATGTGATGTACTGCACGGTGCAGTACAACAAATCTCTCGCTTCCATGATTGCGGCGGTCGTGAACGTGATGATTATGAATTGTCTTTCTTGAACCCCCAACCTAGCTTACCAAAGGATATATAATCACTTTTATGTTCAGAACTAGTTTCCTTTTCTTGGTGACGGTTATGATCATTGTCTTGTCAAACATGCATTATATGATGTCCAAATTTGTTGGAGCAAATAAATAAGTCATGCTAAACAGAGCCTTTGTTGGGTATCTCTAAAAGATATAAATCTTCTAGATGGGAAATTGAGGTTATGGTGGAGGCCATCTCGATGGGACGGTTCTAATGCATGTGTTCGTCTGATTTGGTGATCGTTTGACCACAGTTCACTCTCCTTCTCAAGTTGGAGCATATTTGATGAGTGTTTTATATACCCTATTTTTCTTCCATTTTTATGTGCTATATAATTCCTTATGTCATATTTTTCTGCATTTTTGTTTGTTCTAGATATGTGGTCTTGCAGGTGTGGACTTTTGCATCTGCCCAGAAAATCTATGTTGAAATTTGTTCACACACGATCGTACACTTTGCCGTCCCATGTTCCTTTGGATGCAACTTTATCGTGGATCCAAATTTGTGCGTGCAACTTTTTCGCATGAGGGCGCGCGCAAGCGAATTGTGTGCACGCGATCATTTCTTGCGTTTTTCTAAATTATGGGGTAATTCGAATTTCTCAGTGCGTAATTTTCGCTCGCAAATGCACGCACATGCAATTGCACTTGCGCAACCTAGGTGCCAAAAATTCTGCTGCTAATTATTTCACGCATGCATGTGTGCTTCGCGGCACATGCATGTGTCACTCTATTTTTTTTTGAATATCTATTTAAGATCTTTTAGGGTCCGTTCGGATCTCTGAAATTAGAATTGGACATGGGGAAATAAAATTTCAATTACAGTGTTCTGATGTTAGGAATTACCTCAAAATTGGAATTGGTCCAATTACATGAAATTTAATTTTGTATTATGACCGATTCTTAGAGGTAAAAACAGATATTTCATTTAATTCAGTTTTTTTACTTTGGTTGTCGTTGTCCGATCCCATCGTCTTTGTTCGATCTCTTCGTCTTCCTAATCCCATCGTCTTTGGCCGATCACGTCGTCTTCGTCCGATCACGTCGTCTTCGTCCGATCACGTCGTCTTCGTCCGATCACGTCGTCTTTGCTCGATCTCGTCGTCTCTGCCCGATCTCTCCGCCACCCGATCTCTCCACCACCCAATCTTGCCGCCGCCGTCCGATCTCGCCATCGCCACTCGATCCCGCCACCCAATCTCGCCTCCGCCGATCGATCTCGTTGTCACAACTTGATCTTGCCTCTACCGCCGATCTTGCCGTCGTTGCCCGATCTTGTCGTCATCGCCCAATCTCTCCTTCGTCAACCGATCTCGTCGTTGTTGGAACATAGTTCGGGCGGTTAGCCGAACTAATCGTCGCAGCTTGTCTAGTCGGCAGTCTGGCGGTTTGGTCCCGCGGTCTGGCAATGTGTTCTTGTGGGCTGTCTGGTCAGCCTTCTGGCGGTTTGGCACATCAGACTATTTGATAGCTTTCTCCAGCGGGTTGGTTTGAGACCGCAACAGTGCATCAGTTGTTAGCCGCATCGGTCTGCATGTTAGCCGCAGTAGCAGTCTGGCAGGAAGCCGCAGCAGTGGTCTGAAGTTAAGCCGTATCGGTCTGTCAGGAGGTCGCATCAGTGGTCTAGAGTTAAGCCACAACGGTCTGGATGAGGCCGCAGTAGTGGACTGATGGTTAGCCGCAACTGCGGTCTGGTGGCAACCCGCAGTATGCGGTCAAGTGGCTTGCAACAGCTGCGGTCTGATGGGTAGCCGCAACTGCGGTCTGTTGGCAATCCACAGTTGCAGTCTGGTGACCTGGACTGGCGGTCTTCCATAGCTTGTGGCGGTTTTCCTTAGTGATCGCCGAGTGTACAATTGTAATTTGTGTAGTGTGCGGTTTGTGTATGTCAAACCGCGTAGGCCTCCCAGCTTGTGTTTAGTCCCACATCGCATGTTGTATTCTCTCGCCTCCCCCGTTTTCTATAAATAAGGGGGACACACCTATGTAATAATTATATTTTTTGAGCAATAAAATTTGCGGTTTATTTACCTCATGTTTGTTTTCTCACTCATTTTTTACTTGATGTCAGAGGAAAATTGATCATTTGCTTCGAATTAATAGCAGTTTGTTTTTTTTTGTAACTGCACGGTCTCTTTTGCTGACTTCTTTCCCTCCCTTCTTCCAACTTCTTCCCTCCCTCCCTTGTTGGTCGCTTTGTTTGCGACTTGTTTCTTGCGCTCCTGTCTGTTCGCGCGGCTTCTCCTCTCTATTTCGGTTTTTCGCATTTTGGTCACAGCGTCTTTCCTGCTGTTGGTGTGTTGACACCAAGACCGCGCGGTCTCTCCTTGTTTGTTCGCGCGGTTTGATTTGTTAACCGTGTGGCTTGTTGGTTTTCTTCATGGACACTCCGTCTTCTTCTGCTACTTTCTCTGCTCCTCTCTCTCTTTCTTCTACTTCTATTTCTACTTCTGGTAATTTGGGTACTGCCTCCAAGCTTATCGACCCAAATTACCCTGATTGGAGTGTATCTTTTATTTTCCTTTTACGCTTTCAGCGTAAGCGCTCTCATTTGACTTATGACCCCCTCCTGTTGGCTCAGCCACTTATGATGATTGGGATGCTTCTGATGCCTTGGTTCGCACTTGGTTAGCCAACGGTTTGTCTGATGAGTGTCTTCCTGTCATTAGATGTTGAAGTTGGAGACCGGGCGGTCTGGCGGTCTGGCTTGGCGGGTTGATGACCTTGCGGTCTGGCGGTTTCCCCTCAGCGGTTTGGTTGCTGTGTGTTGCTGTCTGAGGTCCAAGCGGTCTAGCGGTTTGTCTCTGGCGACTTGGAGATCGGGCGGTCAGGCGGTCTCCCATGACGATATCTCTCTCTTTCTCTCTGGTAGTAGCCGAGCGGTTAGTCCTTCTATCTAACCGCGCGGCTTGTGCGGTTTGTGTCTGTATAGTCTGCTTGTGTCATGTCATTTTTTAGTCTCACATCTCTTATTTGTTATCTCTTATCTCTCCTCCATTCTATATAAGGGAGGCCATACGTTTGTAATAAATACCTTTTTGGGATAATAAAGTTTCTGTTATACCACTTCCGGTTTGTTTTTGTTCGTTTCTTACAACATGGGATTATTCATCAAACTAGTTGTGTCTATACTTCACAGCAAAATGGTGTGGCGGAGCGCAAAAATCGTCACCTCCTTGATGTCGCTCGCACTCTGATGACACAGATGCAGGTTCCTCGTGCCTATTGGGGCTATGTCGTTCTCATCTCCTGTTTCCTTATCAATCGCATTCCATCCACCGTTCTCCATGGTCAAACCCCCTTCTCCATTCTCTATCCGGGCAAGGTGCTATTTCCTCTCCCTCTTCGAATCTTTGGCTGCACGGCATTTGTGCATGCCCCATCTGCTACCTGTGATAAGCTATCTCCTCGCTCCACCAAATGTGTCTTTCTGGGGTACTCCACCACTCAAAAAGGCTATTGTTGCTTTGACCCCGTTCTTCGTAAGCAGTTCGTCCCCGCTGATGTCACTTTCTTCGAGAATGTCTCCTACTTCTCGGATGACTCCTCTCCTCTTCCCCCAGCTTCTGATTCTCCTAATATTCCCTTCGTTCCCTCGTTTCCTGCTGCGATATCCACCCCTACACCATCTCCGTCCACTCCTCTCCCTCCGCCTCTCTCTCCCACTTCTCTGCCACCGTATAACTCATCTCCGCCGCCGTCGCTCTCTCCTCCCGGGACAGCTCGCTCTGCCACGGATGCTCCGGATGCCGAGGGACCCGCTGATCTGGATCTTCTTGTAGCTCTTCGCAAAGGGGTGCGGACGTGTACCCTACACCCCCTTGTCGCTGTTGTTTCATATGATCGTCTTACCTCTTCTCGCAGGGCCTTTTCGCTGGCTATCTCTGCCACTACCACACCTCGTTCATACCAGGAGGCCCTTGCTATTCCTCACTGGAAGATGGCCATGGATGAGGAAATGACGACCCTAACGGAGCGGGGTACGTATGACGACCCTAACGGAGCGGGGTACGTGGACTCTTGTTCCTCCTCCATTCGGTACTGATGTTGTTGGCTTTCGCTGGGTCTTTGTGGTCAAATTTGGCCCGGACGGCACTGTGGATCGTTATAAGGCTCGCCTTATTGCTCAGGGCTTTACTCAAACCTATGAGGTTGATTACTTTGACACCTTCTCTCCCGTGGCTCGTCTCAGTACTATACGGGTCCTTATCTCTGTGGCGGTCAATAGAGATTGGCTGATTTCCCAACTGGATGTCAAGAATGCCTTCCTTTATAGTGATCTTCAGGAGGCCGTCTACATGGAGCAACCTCATGGGTATGTTGCTCAGGGGGAGACACGAGTATGCCGGCTGCAGAAGGCAATCTATGACCTCAAGCAGAGCCCTCGAGCCTGGTTTGACAAGTTCAGCGGCATCGTGACGGCCGTTGGTTTTGCGCGAAGCTCTGCCGATCACTCGCTATTTATTCGCAAGACCTCCTCGGGACTGGTGGTTCTTGCTGTGTACGTCGATGATATTCTTTTCACTGGCGATGACCAGGAAGGGGTAGCCTTGACAAAGCGGCATCTTCATCAACATCTGGTCACGAAAGATATGGGCTCTCCAAAGTACTTTCTGGGGATCGAAATCTCTCGGAAGCCCAACTCCTTAGTCTTATCACAGCATAAGTATGCCCTTGATCTGTTAAAAGAGGCAGGATTGACTGGAGCCAAACCTACCCGATGCCCCATGGCAATTGGAGAAGTCAAAACCTGGATAGATGATTCGCCTCTTCTTTCAGATACTACGCGATACAGGCGTCTAGTTGATAAGCTCATATATCTCACAGTGACCAGGCCCGACATTTCCCATGTTGTGGGCAAGGTGAGTCAATTCATGCAAGCACCTAGGGAGTGCCATCTACAGTCCGCCTTGCGGATCTTGGAGTATGTCAAAGCAGCGCCTGGGAAAGGATTACTCTTTCAGAAGAATGGTCATCTGAGGGTTAAAGCATACTCAGATACGAGTTACGTTGATGACAAAGGGGATCGCAAGTCTACCTCCATTTTCTGTACCTTTGTTGGGGGAAATCTGGTAAGCTGGAAGAGCAAGAAGCAGTCTGTCGTTTCCAGGTCCAGTGCTGAAGCAGAGTATCGGAGTATGACATCGACCACTTGTGAGTTAAAATGACAACAGACTCTCATGCTGGATTTAGGAGAGGTCTACAACCATCCTCTACCTATGTTCTGTGACAACAAGGCTGCCATATACATCTCTAAAAATCCGATCTTCCATGAAAGAACCAAGCATATTGAGGTCGACTGTCATTTCATTCGTGAAGAGATTTTGAAGGAACAAATTTGCACTCCCTTCGTCACTTCTGATAAAGAGCTGGCTGACATCTTCACCAAGCCAGTATCCGCCTCGTTTCTTCATATTTGTGACAAGCTGGACATGATCGATATATATGCTCCAGCTTGAGGGGGAGTGTTGAAGTTGGAGACCGGGCGGTCTGGCTTGGCGGGTTGATGTCCGCGCGGTTTGGCGGTTTCCCCTCAGCGGTTTGGTTGCTGTGTTTTGCTGTCTGAGGTCCAAGCGGTCTAGCGGTTTATCTCTGGCGACTTGGAGACCGGGCGGTCTGGCGGTATCCCATGGCGATCTCTCTCTCTCTAGTAGTAGCCGAGTGGTTAGTCCTTCTATCTAACCGCGCGGCTTGTGCGGTTTGTGTCTGTATAGTCTGCTTGTGTCCTGTAATTTTTTAGTCCCATATCTCTTATTTATTTTCTCTTATCTCTCCTCCATTCTATATAAGGGAGGTCATACCTTTGTAATAGATACCTTTTTGGGATAATAAAGTTTCTGTTATACCACTTCCGATTTGTTTTTGTTCGTTTCTTACATTAGACATGATCAAACGGTCAAAGCTGCGTGAAATCATCTGGTTGCTTTATATTCCAAGGGGGCTCAGACTTCACGCATCTATACTTTATATGCGGATCTCTTTGCTCGCCCTATTATGACTCATGTTGCTGCTTATCAGGAGGTCAAGAGTCTTGGGGCTGAACTTCTTCAACATCATCCATTTTCTGCTTATCTTGCTGAGCAATAAAAATACTTTCAGGAGCTTCTTGTCGTTTGCTACTTGCTTCGACTTCCTGACTCGTATGACATGATTCGTCAACAGATTCTAGGAGAGGTGGATACTCTGACTTTGGATGCTACTGTTGCTTGTATTTCCGCTGTTATAACTCTGCTTCAGCATCCTTTGCTTCCCTCTCCTTTTCCTGATATTGTTGCTCATCCTGCACGTCATGACAACTCTGGTGGTCGGGGTGGCCGTACTGGAGGTCGTGGTTATTCTAAGATTCTCTGCTCTCATTATGGAAAAGTTGTCCACTTAGTTGATCGTTGTTGGGCCAAAAATCCTCACCTCCGTCCTGCTTTTGCTGATTCTGCCAAGAAGTCTACTTCTTCTCTTGCTACTTCTGGTGCCGCTCAGTTAGATACTACGGGTAGGCGTCTTATTGATTCTGGTGTTAATAATTATATGACAGGGAATTCTCGGCTTTTCTCTTCTCTTGACAGAAGTAACTAGTTACCTCCGGTTCTTATTGCCGATGGTTCTCCGTACCCGGTTCATGGGTCTTGTTGAAACCGGAAAACCGGTCTCTGTGGAGTTCACCCTTGGGGAAGGGGTGACCGCACACTTACTACACTCGAGAGAACGTCACGGACCAAAGACTTGGGAAACTAGGAACAGACCCTCGGCTCTAGCGCGGAGGTCCCACCACACACCCAGAAGGTCACAAGAACACTTCCCCTCCCTTACCAATGGCAGATATGGGTACCTTGGAGAGTTCTCTCAACTCTACCAAGAAGAGAACTAGGGAGGAGGAAGCCAAAAGCCAATGCCTCTCCAAAGGTACCCAAGGGGGTCTATTTATAGTTTTTCCAAGTCCTGGGGGTCAAATGACCGAAATGCCCCTACGACCAATTGGCCTTGAGCTCGGCGGCATGGGGAGCTCGGCGGCCTGGGGAGCTCGGCGGACTGGGGAGCTCGACGGACTGGTGAGCTCGGCGGCCTGGGGAGCTCGGCGGACTGGTGAGCTCGGCGGCCTGGGGAGCTCGGCGGACTGGGGAGCTCGGCGGACTGGGGAGCTCGGCGGCCTGGGGAGCTCGGCGGACTGGGGAGCTCGGCGGCCTGGGGAGCTCGGCGGACTGGTGAGCTCGGCGGACTGGTGAGCTCGGCGGCCTGGGGAGCTCGGCGGACTGGTGAGCTCGGCGGCCTGGGGAGCTCGGCGGACTGGGGAGCTCGGCGGCCTGGGGAGCTCGGCGGCCTGGTGACCCCCCGAGAGGGCCGGGGGGGAGAAAAATATTTCATCCCCCTACTAGTATATTTCCAAGTCCAAGCCAAAATTGGCCACCAAGAGTCCAAAATCTCTAAAAAGCTTAAAAACTTAAAACTGGCTCTGGGCCTGCCGAAAGGACCCTACTCTGCGAATACGGGGTTGTACATAATCCCCGCTCTTTTCGAGGTTGGCACAAGCTCGGAAAGAAACATCCAACCCGACGTATTCGCTGAGTCAACCTGTCATGCCAGCTAATAGGAGCCTGAGTGACGAGACAGCCTCGGGGTGACGAGACAGCCTCGGGGTGAAAACACTTAGCCTCCCGAGGGGTCAACCTGTCATGCCAGCTAATAGGAGCCTGGGTGACGAGACGGCCTCGGGGTGAAAACACTTAGCCTCCCGAGGGGTCAACCTGTCATGCCAGCTAATAGGAGCCTGGGTGACGAGACAGCCTCGGGGTGAAAACACTTAGCCTCCCGAGGGGTCAACCTGTCATGCCAGCTAATAGGAGCCTGGGTGACGAGACGGCCTCGGGGTGAAAACACTTAGCCTCCCGAGGGGTCAACTTGTCATGCCAGCTAATAGGAGCCTGAGTGACGAGACGGCCTAGGGGTGAAAACACTTAGCCTCCCGAGGGGTCAACCTGTCATGCCAGCTAATAGGAGCCTGGGTGACGAGACAGCCTCGGGGTGAAAACACTTAGCCTCCCGAGGGGTCAACCTGTCATGCCAGCTAATAGGAGCCTGGGTGACGAGACCATCATCGAAGCTAAGGACTTGGGGCTTCCACGAGAGGTACGCCTGACCTGTCAGCTAGTGAGAGCCTGACAACGGGACCATCATCAGAGCTAAGGACTCGGGGCTTCCACGAGAGGTATGCCTAACCTGTCAGCTAGTGAGAGCCTGGCAGCGGGACCATCATCGGAGCTAAGGACTCGGGGCTTCCACGAGAGGTACGCCTGACCTGTCAGCTAGTGAGAGCCTGACAGCGGGACCATCATCGGAGCTAAGGACTTGGGGCTTCCACGAGAGGTACGCCTGACCAGTCAGCTAGTGAGAGCCTGACAGCGGGACCATCATCGGAGCTAAGGACTTGGGGCTTCCACGAGAGGTACGCCTGACCTGTCAGCTAGTGAGAGCCTGACAGCGGGACCATCATCGGAGCTAAGGACTTGGGGCTTCCACGAGAGGTACGCCTGACCTGTCAGCTAGTGAGAGCCTGACAGCGGGACCATCATCGGAGCTAAGGACTTGGGGCTTCCACGAGAGGTACGCCTGACCTGTCAGCTAGTGAGAGCCTGACAGCGGGACCATCATCGGAGCTAAGGACTTGGGGCTTCCACGAGAGGTACGCCTGACCTGTCAGCTAGTGAGAGCCTGACAGCGGGACCATCATCGGAGCTAAGTACTTGGTGCTTCCACGAGAGGTACGCCTGACCTGTCAGCTAGTGAGAGCCTGACAGCGGGACCATCATCGGAGCTAAGTACTTGGTGCTTCCACGAGAGGTACGCCTGACCTGTCAGCTAGTGAGAGCCTGACAGCGGGACCATCATCGGAGCTAAGGACTTGGGGCTTCCACGAGAGGTACGCCTGACCTGTCAGCTAGTGAGAGCCTGACATCGGGACCATCATCGGAGCTAAGGACTTGGGGCTTCCACGAGAGGTACGCCTGACCTGTCAGCTAGTGAGAGCCTGACAGCGGGACCATCATCGGAGCTAAGTACTTGGGGCTTCCACGAGAGGTACGCCTGACCTGTCAGCTAATGAGAGCCTGACAGCGGGACCATCATCGGAGCTAAGGACTTGGGGCTTCCACGAGAGGTACGCCTGACCTGTCAGCTAGTGAGAGCCTGACATCGGGACCATCATCGGAGCTAAGGACTTGGGGCTTCCACGAGAGGTACGCCTGACCTGTCAGCTAGTGAGAGCCTGACAGCGGGACCATCATCGGAGCTAAGTACTTGGGGCTTCCACGAGAGGTACGCCTGACCTGTCAGCTAGTGAGAGCCTGACAGCGGGACCATCATCGGAGCTAAGTACTTGGGGCTTCCACGAGAGGTACGCCTGACCTGCCAGCTAATGAGAGCCTGACAGCGGGACCATCATCGGAGCTAAGGACTTGGGGCTTCCACGAGAGGTACGCCTGACCTGCCAGCTAATGAGAGCCTGACAGCGGGACCATCATTGGAGCTAAGGACTTGGGGCTTCCACGAGAGGTACGCCTGACCTGCCAGCTAGTGAGAGCCTGACAGCGGGACCATCATCGGGAGGTGGGACTAGGCGTCTCAACAAAAACCTTGCCAAATTCAACATCCTCAAATGGGGAAGAAAGATGAGTTACATGACCTCTCCCGACTCAGTGGGTCGGGGGCTAGACTCAGTACAACATAATAAAAAATACAAGATCCTATTGAGGCGAGGCTCATTCGCCTCTTGCATCAACCGATCCTTCCCCGGGTGCCCACGTCGACCCGATCCTCACATCTGTCTTCCTCCCTGGCTTGGGGCGGGGCTTCGATCTGCCTCGGGGGTGGTTGCTGGGCTTGACCTCTCGCTCCTCTCACCTCCAGGAATTCGGGGCAAGTAGCCGTCGCGTGCCCCTCCACCTGGTGGTAGTCACAGTACGACAATGCTTCTTCTACCAGCCTCCTTCGGCGGACTCGGCGATCTCTCCCGTTGCCTCTTCTTCCTTCGCCTATTGCCAAGGCTTGCTGCGGTGGGGGTAGGAGTTGTCTTGGGGCTTGCCTTTGGTAGTTGAACCTCCCTTGACCCCCATGAAAGTTCCCCCCATCCTGGATGAGAGCTCTTCCTGGACCATGAGCGGGTCCTCCCTGCTGCCTCCAGCCTGGCTCCTGACCCTCCTGTCTCTGGAACCCCTGGGCTCTCTGCTCCTCTCTCCGCCTTCCTTCCTGGTGCCTTGAGCCACCTTGCTCTTTTGACTCCACCTCCGTCAACTTAGCCAACTTTTTTACAAAGGCCGGGTTGGCTGCCTCCATGGCTATCTCCTCTGCCGCCCTTTCCATCAGCTCCTCGAAGGAAAGAGGGGTCTTCCGGGTCAAGCTCATCTTGAAGAACCCTTCACGCAACCCCACCGTGAATGCCATCTGGAGGGCATACCCTGGCACCTCTTGGATGTCAAGGACCTCCTCCTGGAACCTGTCAACGTAATGGGTCAGCGACTCCTCGTCCCTTTGCTTTATCAGGAAGAGGGACTCAGGACCTTTCTTCCTCTTCTTGGAGGTGGAGAAGCGAAGCTGAAAGCTCCGGCTCAAGTCTTCGAACCCGAAGATGGACCTTGGAGGGAGTTGATGGAACCAGTCCCTTGCCTTCTCCTTCAACGTGATCGCAAAGAGACGACACTTGAAGGCATCCGTCATTGGTATGATGGAGACGGCATCCTCGAACCACTGTAAGTGCTGGATGGGGTCGTCCTTCCCGGTGTAGTATGCCTTGTCAAGTTCCCTGAACCCCTCGGGAACGGGAGCTGAGATGATCAGCTCGCTGAATGGCGACCCCCTAAGGGGTGCTCTTGCCACCTCTACTCGCGCGACCTGCTCGCCTGGAGGGCTAGCACTCGCCGGGCTGGGGAACAACTCCCGGCCGAGGAGGTCTCGCTCGACCCCCTCTCCCATCCTTTCTTTCCCAGGTCGCCTACCTGGGGCACTTCCTTCTCCCCCTGCTGGGGTGATCTCGCTTAGATCCCTGGGGGGCAGCTCACTAAGGTCCCCGGGAGCCGGTCCCTGGGGGGTGGGGGTTGAGCTACCAGCCCGAGGGGCAATGCTTCGCAACATCTCCATGATGCCAGAGATGGAAGCCATGAACTCTTCCCTTCCTATGAAGGGTCCTGGGTTGGGGAGACCACCGAGGTCATTACTACCTCCCTGATCTCCAGCCATGACACTCTCCCGAGATCTTCTGTGTTGGTCACTCTCCACGCTCACCGCACCAAAATGTTGAAACCGGAAAACCGGTCTCTGTGGAGTTCACCCTTGGGGAAGGGGTGACCGCACACTTACTACACTCGAGAGAACGTCACGGACCAAAGACTTGGGAAACTAGGAACAGACCCTCGGCTCTAGCGCGGAGGTCCCACCACACACCCAGAAGGTCACAAGAACACTTCCCCTCCCTTACCAATGGCAGATATGGGTACCTTGGAGAGTTCTCTCAACTCTACCAAGAAGAGAACTAGGGAGGAGGAAGCCAAAAGCCAATGCCTCTCCAAAGGTACCCAAGGTGTTCTATTTATAGTTTTTCCAAGTCCTGGGGGTCAAATGACCGAAATGCCCCTACGACCAATTGGCCTTGAGCTCGGCGGCCTGGGGAGCTCGGCGGCCTGGGGAGCTCGGCGGCCTGGGGAGCTCGACGGACTGGTGAGCTCGGCGGCCTGGGGAGCTCGGCGGACTGGTGAGCTCGGCGGCCTGGGGAGCTCGGCGGACTGGGGAGCTCGGCGGACTGGGGAGCTCGGCGGCCTGGGGAGCTCGGCGGACTGGGGAGCTCGGCGGCCTGGGGAGCTCGGCGGACTGGTGAGCTCGGCGGACTGGTGAGCTCGGCGGCCTGGGGAGCTCGGCGGACTGGTGAGCTCGGCGGCCTGGGGAGCTCGGCGGACTGGGGAGCTCGGCGGCCTGGGGAGCTCGGCGGCCTGGTGACCCCCCGAGAGGGCCGGGGGGGAGAAAAATATTTCATCCCCCTACTAGTATATTTCCAAGTCCAAGCCAAAATTGGCCACCAAGAGTCCAAAATCTCTAAAAAGCTTAAAAACTTAAAACTGGCTCTGGGCCTGCCGAAAGGACCCTACTCTGCGAATACGGGGTTGTACAGGTCTGGCACAGTGCATGTTACTCATTTTCTTCAGCTTCAGGACACTCTTTATGTCCCGAACTTTTCGTACAATCTTCTTTCTGTTACTGCCCTTTGCAAATAGTTGCACTGTGAAGCTATTTTTACTGCTTCTAATTGTGTTTTTCAGGTTCATCAGTCTAAGGAG
Organism: Platanthera zijinensis; assembly: GCA_039513925.1. Lineage (NCBI taxonomy): Eukaryota > Viridiplantae > Streptophyta > Magnoliopsida > Asparagales > Orchidaceae > Platanthera > Platanthera zijinensis. The sequence continues at coordinate 238,274,580 of CM077081.1, read as the reverse complement.
ACGATTGATACTGAGACTGAAAGCAGCGACTTGTTCTATCTTGATACTTCTTCTGTTTTTTCTGTCTTCTCTTCTTTGCTTCAGTGACATCTTCGGCTTGGACATCCTTCTCCTCAGATTCTTTTTCAGCTTTCGCCTTATTTACATTGGGGAGACTCTTCTCTTCATTGTGAGGCTTGTCAATTTGGCAAACATCACAGATCTACTTTTCCTCCTAAGAATGGACGTAGTTCTTCTCGTCCTTTTGAAATTGTACATTCGGATAAATGGGGCCCTGCTTCTACTTAGACTGTTGGTAGGAGTAGCTTATATTTTGTGACTTTTATTAATGATTTTTCTCATTATACATGGTTATATTTGCTACGCGAACGCTCTGAGATTTTTTCTATTTTCACTGCATTTTATAATGAGATTTATACACAGTTTGATACTTCTATTAAAATTTTTCGGTCTGATAATGCTAAAGAGTATCATCGTCATCAATTTATATCGTTTTCTATGGATCATGACATTGTTCATCAGACCACTTGTCCTTACACATCACAACAGAATGGTGCTGCTGAATAGAAGAATCATATTCTACAACCCCATATTCACGGAATGGGGCCCCCCAAAAAGGCGTAAGACTTGTTACACATTTTTAAGCTTTTAGAGGGTTTTGCACTCTTGAAGGTCAATTTATTGTTGATCTGCATAATATACTAGTAGAGGGAGGAAAAATTTGCCTAGCTTGCTAGTACCTGGAGTACTTGCTCTGCTTGAGTACTCTCCCTGCTTGAGTACTCTCCCTGCTGGAGTACTCTCCCTGCCGGAGTACTCTCCCTGCCGGAGTACTCTCCCTGCTGGAGTACTCTCCCTGCCGGAGTACTCGCCCTGCCGGAGTACTCACCCTACTAGAGTACTCGCACTGCCGGAGTACTCTCCCTACTGGAGTACTCGCCCAGCTGGAGTACACTCTCGATTGGAGTACTCTCCATGCTGGAGTACTCGCCCTGCTGGAGTACTCGCCCTGATGGAGTACTCTCCCTGCTGGAGTACTCTCCCTGCTGGAGTACTCGCCCTGCTGGAGTACTCGCCCTGCTGGAGTATTGGCCCTGCTGGAGTACTCGCCCTGCTGAAGTACTCTCCCTGCTAGAGTACTCGCCCTACCGGAGTACTCTTCCTGCTGGAGTACTTGCCCTGCTGGACGACTGGAGTACTCGCCCTGCTGGAGTACTCTCCCTGCCGTAGTACTCGTCCTACCGGAGTACTCGCCCTGCCGGAGTACTCGCCCGACCGGAGTACTCGCCCGGCCGGAGTACTCGCCCGGCCGGAGTACTCGCCCGACCGGAGTACTCGCCCGACCGGAGTACTCGCCCGACCGGAGTACTCGCCCGAATGGAGTACTCTCCCGACCGGATTACTCGTCTGGCCGAAGTACTCGCCCTGCCGGAGTACTCGCCCGGCCGGAGTACTCGCCCGACTAGAGTACTCGCCTGACTCGAGGGTCTGCTATTTTGCCTCTAGTGGGCTGCGAATATCTATTCAAAATAGCGGAGTTTGGCTGTTGGCAGACCAGCCCAGGGTGTTTTCAGTAATTTCAGAGAAACAGAGGTTGACTATTTGCAGGCCGTTTTCAGAAATCTATAAATAGACCCTTAGGGGTGTCTTGGAGAGGATCCGGTTTTCACCATTCTTCTTCTTCCTCCTTCATCCTCTAATGCACCTAGCTCAGTATTGGCTAGAGAGGGGGAGATCTCAAATGTCTTTCGGGTGTGAGGTGGGACCTCCGCGCTAGAGCCAAGAGTCATTTCCCAAATTCAAGTCTCTCACCAAGGGACGGCTTGGGAGAAGTAGGTGTGAGCTGCAACCTAGGTCCAAACTTTAGGTGGAACCGAATCTCGGTTCCAACATCTTGGTGCGGTGAGCATGGAATGCGGCTCATGCAGAAGTTCCTGAGCAAGTTCCATGACGGGAGATCATGGAGGAGGTGATGACCTCGGCGAGCTCCCCAACCCGTCAGCATTCGTAGGGAGGGAAGAGTTCATGGCGTCCATCCAAGACATCATGGAGATGTTGCGAAGTATTTCTCCTTGAGGTAACTGCTCAACTCCCACCCCTCAGGACTTAGATTTCAGGAGTCTTGGCGAGACTGCTCCCAAAGGTCTCGGTGAGACAGCCCCCAGGGGTCTAGACGAGATGACCCCGGGGGGGGGGGGGGGGGGGGGGGTAGAAGAAAGGATACTAGGAAGGCGGACCGAGAAGGAAAGGATAGGAGAATGGGTTGAGCGAGACCTCACAGGTCGGGAGCTATTCCCCAGCCCGGCAGGTGCTAGCCCGCCAGGCGAGCAGGTTGCGGGAGCTGAGCATGCGCGACCACTAAGTAGGGGGTCACCCTTCAATGGGCTGATTGTCTCGGTTCCCGTTCCCGAGGGGTTTAGAGAGCAAGACATGACTTACTACACTAGGAAGGACGGCCCCATCCAGCACCTGCAGTGGTTCGAAGACACGGTCTCTATTAGGCCTATGCCGGATGCATTTAAGTGTCACCTCTTCGCGATCACGTTAAAAATACAAGGTAAGGGACTAGTTCCATCAACTCCCAGCGAGATCGATCTATGAGTTCAAGGACTTGAGCCGGAGCTTTCAGCTTTGCTTCTTCACCTCTAAGAAGATGAAGAAGAGCCCCGAGTCCATCTTCCTGATAAGACAGAGGGAGGTGGAGTCGTTGGCCCAATATGTGGACCGGTTCCAAGAAGAGATCTTTGATATCCAGGAGATGTCGGGGTATGCTCTCCAAATGGCGTTTACAGTTAGGCTACGTGAAGGGTTCTTCAAGATGATTCTGACCCGAAAGGCCCCATTATCCTTCGAGGAGATGATGAAAAAGGCGGCAGAGGAGATAACAACTGAAGTGGCAAACTCGACATTTGTCAAGAAGCTGGCGAGATTGACATAGGCAGAGTCGAAAGAGCAAGGTGGCTCGAGGCATCAGGAGGGAAGAAGGAGAGAAGAGCAGAGGGGTCAGGGGTTCTAGAGACCTCAGGAAGGCCCGGAGCCAGGTTGGAGGCAACCGGGAGGGCCCGTTCAGGGTCCAGAGAGAGGTCTCATCTAGGGTGGGGGGAACTTTTAAGGAGGCCAAGGGAGGTTCAACTTTCAGAGGCAAGCCCCTAGGCAGCTCCTACCACCACTGCAGCAAGCCATGACAATAGGAAGAGGGGGAAGAGGTAACAGGAGGAATCACCCAGCTCTTCGAAGAAGGGAAGGAAGAGAGTTATCGTACCGTGACTTCCACCAGGTATAGGGTCACGCCACAGCTACTTGTCCCAAATTCCTGGAAGTGAGAGAGGCGAGAGCCCCAGCCCCGCAGTAGTCACAAGTACGGATTGAAGAAGTTCTCCCCAGAGAAGGAGGGGACGATGTATGTGAGGACTGGGTCGATGTAGGAGCTCTAGGAGGTATAGGAGTGATCCACGGTGGAGCAGGGGTCGAGACCACTTGAAAGGCAAGCCTCCAGGTCATGTACCGTCGGAACGTCGCTTCAACATCCCAGACCCCACCCCTAGAGGAGAAGATCACCTTCTTAGTAAAGGACATGCTGAGTCATGAGAATCCGTTCTACGATGCACTGGTCATCTAGGCATTCATCGAGGGCTACACCATCTCCCGGATCTTGGTTGACAACGGGAGCTCCGTCAACGTCGTTTTCAAGAAGGCATTCGACGAGATAAAAGTGGAACCAATGAGGGTGTTGGCCTCAGACGGACCCCTGTTTGAATTTTCAGGAGAAAGGAAGGAGGTAGAAGATGGAGTCGGACTCCAGGTGAAGTTTGGAGGAACTCAAGGAACTGTCGGTTCATCATTGTTGACGCTCCGAGCAGTTACAACGCAATTTTCAGAAGACCCCTCATCAGCGCCTTCCGTTGTGTGCCCTCATCATTTCACTAGTGCCTCAAGTTCAGCACGGGTGGGATCCAAGTCAGGGTCAGGGGAGACCCCTGGATGGCAAGGCAGTGCTACGTCACGACCGTCAACACCATCTCTTGGTTAGCCAAAGCAGAGGAGATGGAGAAGATCATGGAGAGCCTGAGTAGGATAGAGGTATAAAAGATAAAGGAGGCGGGTGATGACCCTCATACCTGAGCAGCCTGAGGGAGCCTTGCTTGGGTAAAGTCCTTTTTCCTTACATATTTTTTATAATGAGCTCTACCCCTGACCAGCTGAGTAGGGAGGTCATGTATCTTAAATTTTTCCCCGTTTGAGGATGTTGAATTTAGTGTGGTTTGAATGACGTGCCTATTCCCACCCTCGAGAGGATCTCATCACCTAGGCTCTCACTAGCTGGATGGGTCGAATGTGCCTTGGGGAGAGCAAGTCCCGCCCCTGAGAGGATCTCCTCACCCAGGCTCTCATTAGTTGGATGGGTCTAATGTGCCTCGGGGAGAGCAAGTCCCGCCCGCGAGAGGATCTCCCCACCCAGGCTCTCACTAGCTGGATGGGTCGAATGTACCTTAGGGAGAGCAAGTCCCGCCCCCGAGAGGATCTTAACTCAGGCTCTCACTAGCTGGATGGGTCGAATGTGCCTTGGGGAGAGCAAGTCCCGCCCCCGAGAGGATCTCCTCACCCAAACTCTCACTAGCTGGATGGGTCGAATGTGCTTCGGTAGAGAGAAAGTCCCGACCCCCGAGAGGATCTCCTCACCCAGGCTCTCACTAGCTGGATGGGTCGAATGTGCCTTAGGGAGAGTAAGTCCCACCCCCCGAGAGGATCTCCTCACCTAGGATCTCACTAGCTGGATGGGTCGAATGTGTCTCAGGGAGAGCAAGTCCCAACCCCGAGAGGATCTCCTCACCTAGGCTCTCACTAGCTGTATGAGTTGAATGTGCCTCGGGGAGAGCAAGTCCTGCCCTAGAGAGGATCTCCCCACCCAGTCTCTCACTAGCTGGATGGGTCGAATGTGCCTCGGGGAGAGTAAGTCCCACCCCCGAGAGGATCTCCTCACTTAGGCTCTCACTAGCTGGATGGGTCGAATGTGCATCGTGGAGAGCAAGTCCCAGCCCCGAGAGGATCTCCTCACCCAGGCCCTCACTTGTTGGATGGGTCGAATGTCCCTCGGGGAGAGCTAGTCCCACCTCCAAGAGGATCTCCTCACCCAGGCTCTCACTAGCTGGATGAGTCGAATGTGCCTCGGGGAGAGCAAGTCCCAACCCCGAAAGGATCTCATCACACAGACTCTCACTAGCTGTATGAGTCTAATGTGCCTCGGGGAGAGCAAGCCCCACCCCCGAGAGGATCTCCTCACCCAGGATCTTACTAGCTGGATTGGTCGAATGTGCCTCGGGGAGAGCAAGTCCCAACCCCGAGAGGATCTCCTCACCTAGGCTCTCACTAGCTGGATAGGTTGAATGTGCCTCGGTGGAGAGAAGGTTCCAACCCCAAGAGGATATCCTCACCCAGGCTCTCACTAGCTGGATGTGTCAAATGTGCCTCAGTGGAGAGAAGGAACCAACCCCCGAGAGGATCTCCTCACTCAGGCTCTCACTAACTGGATGAGTCAAATGTGCCTCGGTGGAGAGAAGGAACCAACCCCCCGAGAGGATCTCCTCACTAAGGCTCTCACTAGCTCGATGGGTCGAATGTGCCTCGGTGGAGAGAACGTTCCACCCTCGAGAGGATCTCCTCACCCAGTCCCTCACTAGCTGGATGGGTCGAATGTGCCTCGGTAGAGAGTAAGTTCCAACCCCCGAGAAGATCTCTTCACCCAGGCTCTCACTAGCTGGATGGGTTGAATGTGCCTCGGTGGAGAGTAAGCTCCAACCCCGGAGGGGATTTCGTCATTCAGGCTCCCATTAGCTGGCATGACAGGTTAACCCCTCAGAGAGGTTAAGTGAATTCTACCTAGAAGGGATCTCGCCACAAAGGCTCCCGTTAACTGGCATGGCAGGTTGACCCCTTAAAGAGGCCAAGTATTTTCGGAACCAAGAGCACTACACTCAGCGAATACGTTGGGTTGGATGTTTCTTTCCGAGCGTGGAACTCGCTCGAAAAGAGTGGGGATTGTGTACAACCCCGTATTCGCAGAATGAGGCCCCCAAGCAAGGTGTAAGACTTGTTATACATTTTTAAGCTTTTAGAGGGTTTTGCACTCCTAGAGGTTAATTTATTGTTGATCTACATAATATACTAGTAGGGGAGGAAAAAATTGCCTAGCTTGCTAGTGCCTGGAGTACTCTCCCTGCCGGAGTACTCGCCCTGCTGGAGTACTTGCCCTGCTGGAGTACTCGCCTTGCCGGATTACTCTCCCTACTGGAGTACTCGGCCTCCTGGAGTACTCTCCCGGCTGGAGTACTCACCCTGCTGGAGTACTCTCCCTACTGGAGTACTCGCTCTGCTGGAGTACTCGCCCTGCTGGACGGCTGGAGTACTCGCCCTGCTAGAGTACTCGCCTTATTGGAGTACTCGCCCTGCTGGAGTACTCTCCCTGACGGAGTACTCGCTCTGTCGGAGTACTCTCCCTGCCGGAGTACTTGCCCTGCTGGAGTACTCTCCCTGACGGAGTACTCGCCCTGCCAAAGTACTCTCCCTGCCGGAGTACTCTCCCTAGCGGGGTACTCGCCCTGTCGGAGTACTCGCCCTGCCAAAGTATGCTCCCTGCCGGAGTACTCTCCCTTCCCGGAGTACTCGCCCTGCCGGAGTACTCGGCCTGCCGGAGTACTCGCCCTACCGGAGTACTCGGCCTGCCGGAGTACTCGCCCTGCCGGAGTACTCGCCCTGCCGGAGTACTCTCCCTATCGGAGTACTCTCCCTGCCGGAGTACTCGCCCTGCCAGAGTACTGGAGTACTCTCCATGCTGGAGTACTCGCCCTGTTAGAGTACTCGTCCTGCTGGAGTACTCGCCCTACTAGAGTACTCTCCCTGCTGGAGTACTCTCCCTGCTGGAGTACTCTCCCTACTGGAGTACTCTCCCTACTGGAGTACTCGCCCTGCTGAGGGCGGAGTACTCGCCCGGCTGGAGTACTCACCCTGCTGGAGTACTCGCCCTGCTGGAGTACTCTCCTTACTGGAGTACTCACCCGGCTGGAGTACTCGCCCGGCTCGAGGGTCTGCTATTTTGCCCATGGTGGGCTGCAAATAGATGTTCAAAACAGCGGAGTTTGGCTATTGGCAGACCAACCCAGAGTATTTTCAGTAATTTCAGAGTAGCGGAGGTTGGCTATTTGCAGGCCATTTCCAGAAATCTATAAATAGACCCTTAGGGGTGCCTTGGAGAGGATCCGGTTTTCACCACTCTTCTTTTTCCTCCTTCATCCTCCAAGGCACCTAGCTCAGCATTGGCTAGGGAGGGGGAGATCTTAAAGGTCTTCCGGGTGTGAGGTGGGACCTCCGCGCTAGAGTCAAGGGTCATTTCCCAAATTCAGGTCTCTCACCAAGGGACGACTTGGGAGAAGTAGGTGTGAGCTGTACCCTAGGTCCGAACTCTAGGTGGAACCGAATCTCGGTTCCAACATCCATCTTCTAGATGTGGCTCGTAGTCTTCTCACTCATATGTATGTTCCCAAGTCTTATTGGGGTCATGCTGTTCTTCTTTCATGTTTTCTTATTAATCGAGATCCGTCAGTAGTTCTCGATGGGAAGACTCCCTTTTCTATCTTGCATCCTGAGGCAAATCCTTTTTCCTTTGCCTCCTCGTGTCTTTGGGTGCATGTCGTTTGTTCACTCTCCTTCTTTTGGTCGTGACAAACTGTCGCCATGATCGATCAAATGTATCTTTTTGGGTTATTGTCCAACATAGAAAGGATACATGTGTTATGATACTGTTCTCCGTCGACAGTATGTTTCTGTCGATATCACTTTATTTGAGAATGTCCCATTCTTTTCACCTTCCTCGATTCTTCCTTCTTCTGATGATTCCGTTTCTTTTCTTCTTGTGTCGGCACCATTTCCAGAGCCTACACTTCCTTCTTCCCTTTGTGATTCTCCTACTGTTTCCGATTCTTCTATTGAGTCGCTGTCAATAGCTCGTGGTTTGGTAGTCTATCCTTCGGATGGAACTAAGCAAGTAGACAGGTCTTACCTTGATCTTCTGATTGCTATTCGGAAAGGTGTTCGTTCATGCACTCAACATCCTCTTACTAGTGTGGTGTGTTATGCTCGACTGTCTCCTCTTGCTCGGAGGTTTGCACTTGCTCTCTTGGCAAATGTACTTCCTGCGTCTTATCGTGATGCTCTGGTTATTCCACATTGAAAAGCTGCTATGGATGAAGAGATGAAAACTCTGACTGAACGGGGTACTTTGTCTCTTGTTCCTACCCCTCCTAGAGCCGATGTAGTTGGATGTCGCTGGGTCTTTGTCATCAAATATCTTCATGATGGTACTATTAATCCATACAAAGCTCGACTTATTGCCAAAGGGTTTACGCAAACCTATGGTATGGATTTCTTTGACATATTCTCTCTTGTTGCTCGGATTACTACGATCCGCGTGTTTTTTTTTCTGTAGTTGTCAACAGAAATTGGTAAATATCTTAGTTGGATATCAAAAATGCATTTCTTTATGGTGATTTGAACGAGACAGTTTATATGAAGTAACCTCCTAGGTATTGTACAACCCCGTATTCGCGGAGTAGGGTCCCTTCGGTAGGCGCAGAGCCAGTTTTAAGCTTTTAAGCTTTTCGGATATTTTGGACTCTTGGTGGCCAATTTTGGCTCTAGCATGGAAATATACTAGTAGGGGGAGGAAAATATTGCCTTCCCCCGTGCCCCCCTCTTTGAGGGGCGGACGCGGCTAGCTTGCGGGGCGAGACCGCCGGCCAGGCAGGTTCTCGCCCGCGCGGCCAGCTTGCGGGGCGAGACCGCCGGCCAGGCGGGTTCTCGCCCGCGCGGCCAGCTTGCGGGGCGAGACCGCCGGCCGGGCAGGTTCTCGCCCGCGCGGCCAGCTTGCGGGGCGAGACCGCCGGCCAGGCGGGTTCTCGCCCGCGCGGCCAGCTTGCGGGGCGAGACTGCCGGCCAGGCGGGTTCTCGCCCGCGCGGCCAGCTTGCGGGGCGAGACCGCCGGCCAGGCAGGTTCTCGCCCGCGCGGCCAGCTTGCGGGGCGAGACTGCCGGCCAGGCGGGTTCTCGCCCGCGCGGCCAGCTTGCGGGGCGAGACCGCCGGCCAGGCGGGTTCTCGCCCGCGCGGCCAGCTTGCGGGGCGAGACCGCCGGCCAGGCGGGTTCTCGCCCGCGCGGCCAGCTTGCGGGGCGAGACCGCCGGCCAGGCGGGTTCTCGCCCGCGCGGCCAGCTTGCGGGGAGAGACCGCCGGCCAGGCGGGTTCTCGCCCGCGCGGCCAGCTTGTGGGGCGAGACCGCCGGCCAGGCGGATTCTCGCCCTTGGACCTCCTTGGGGCAAGCTTTTACCTTTTTACCCCCGGGGTGGATTTTCCCTTTTTTGCCCCCCGGTGTGGAGGTTTTCTATTGGCTGGAGGCATTTTTGCCCCAGGGGCATTTTGGTCATTTTGCCCCCAAGACTTGGAAAAACTATAAATAGACCCTTAGGGGTGCCTTGGAGAAGGACTTGTCATTCTTTCCTTAGCCACTATTTTCTCTTTGGCTTTCCTCCAAGGCACCTAGCTCAAGCATTGGCTAGGGAGGGGGAGACCTCAAAGGTCTTCCGGGTGTGAGGTGGGACCTCCACGCTAGAGCCGAGGGTCAGTTCATAGCTTCCTAAGTCTTCGGTCCGTGACATTCTTTCGAGTGTAGTAGGTGTGAGGTCACCCCTTTCCCCAAGGGTCGAACTCCACGGAAGTCAATTTTGGCTTCGGTCATTTTTGGCTTCAACAGTTTTGGTGCGGTGAGCGTGGAGAGTGACCAACACAGAAGATCTCAGGAGAGTGTCATGACTGGAGATCAGGGAGGTAGTGATGACCTCGGTGGTCTCCCCAACCTAGGACCCTTTGTAGGAAGAGAGGAGTTCATGGCTTCCATCGAAGTCATCATGGGGATGCTTAGAAGCATTGCCCCTCGGGCTGACAGCTCAACCCCCACCCCCCAGGGACTAGCTCCCAGGGGTCTCGGCGAGCTAACTCAGAGTGGTCTCGGCGAGCTGGCTCCTAGGGGGCAAGGCGAGATCACCCCAGCAGGGGGAGAAGTGAGTATGTCGGAGAGGAGGCCTGGGAAGGAGCGGATGGTAGAAGGGGTTGAACGAGACCTCTCAGGCCGGGAGCTGTTCCCAAGCCCGGCGAGAGCTAACCCCCCAGGCGAGCAGGTCGCGCGAGTGGAGGTGGCGAGAGCTCCCCTTAGGGGGTCACCCTTCAGTGAGTTGATCACCTTAGCTCCCGTTCCCGAGGGGTTCAGAGAGCTAGACATGGTTTACTATACCGAGAAGGATGACCCCGTCCAGCATCTGCAATGGTTCGAGGATGTCGTCTCCATCAGGCCGATGACGGATGCCTTCAAGTGTCGCCTCTTTGCGATCACGTTGAAGGAGAAGGCAAGGGACTGGTTTCATCAACTCCCTCCGAGGTCCATCTTCGGGTTCGAAGACTTGAGCCGGAGCTTTCAGCTTCGCTTCTCCACCTCCAAGAAGAGGAAGAAGGGTCCTGAGTCCCTCTTCCTATTAAAGCAAAGGGCTGAGGAGTCGCTGGCCCACTACGTTGACAGGTTCCAGGAGGAGGTCCTTGACATCCAGGAGGTGCCAGGGTATGCCCTCCAGATGGCGTTCACGGTGGGGTTGCGCGAAGGGTTCTTCAAGATGAGCTTGACTCGGAAGGCCCCCCTTTCCTTTGAGGAGCTGATGGAAAGGGCGGCAGAGGAGATAGCCATGGAGGCAGCCAACCCGGCCTTTGTGAAGAAGTTGGCAAGGTTGACAGAGGTGGAGTCAAAGGAGCAAGGTGGCTCGAGGCATCATGAAGGGAGAAGGAGAGAGGAGTATAGAGCTCAAGGGTTCCAGAGACAGGAGGGTCCGGAGCCAGGCTGGAGGCAGCAGGGAGGACCTGCCCATGGTCCAGGAAGGGCTCTCATCCAGGATGGAGGGAACTATCATGGGGGTCAAGGGAGGTTCAACTTCCAGAGGCAAGCCCCAAGACAACTCCTGCCCCCACCCTAGCAAGCGATCGCGATTGGCCGAAGGGATAGGAGGAATCGCAAGGGGAGAGGGGGAGGCAGGGTAGAGTTACCGTACTGTGACTTCCACCAGTTGGAAGGTCACGCCACGGCTACCTGCCCCGAGTTCCTGGAGGTGAGAGGGGCGAGAGGTCCTGCCCAGCAACCGCCGCCGGAGCGGATTGAAGTTCTACCCCAAGGAGGGGGTGAAGATGTGTGCGAGGACCGGGTCGATGTAGGACCCCGAGGTGGTATAGCTGTGATCCACGGGGGGGGGGGGGGTGGGGATCGAAGCCGCTCGGAAGGCAAGTCTCCATGTGATGTATCGGCGGAGCGTTGCCTCGACATCCCAGACCCCTCCTCCGGAGGAAAGGGTCACCTTCTCATCAAAGGATATGCCAGAGCATGAGGATCCCTTCTGCGACGCCCTGGTCATCCAAGCAGCCGTCGAAGGCTTCACCGTCTCCCGGATTTTGATTGATAACGGAAGCTCGGTCAACGTCATTTTCAAGAAGGCGTTCGAGGGGATGAAGGTGGAGCCAAGGAGGATAGTGGCGTCGGATGGACCTCTATTTGGATTCTCAGGGGAGAGGAAGGAGGTGGAAGGTGGAGTCGGACTCCAGGTGAAGTTGGGAGGGACCTCAAGGAACTGCAGGTTCGTCATTGTTAACGCTCCAAGCAGCTACAATGCCATCTTTGGAAGGCCCCTCATCAGCGCCTTCCGGTGCGTGCCCTCATCCTTCCACCAATGTCTCAAGTTCAACTCAGATGGGATCCAGGTCAGGATCAAGGGAGACTCCAGGATGGCGAGGCAGTGCTACGTCACGGCAGTCAATACCATCTCTTGGTTGGCTAAGGCAGAGGAGATGGAGAAGATCATGGAGAGCCTGAGCAGGGTTGAGGTGGCCAGTGGGATGGAACCTGATGGCAACCACCAGGCCTAGGCCCCCTGAAGAAGCCTCGCCTCGGCAGAGTCATGTATCTTTTTTATGTTTATGTTATTGTAAGGAGTCTAGCCCCCGACCAGTAGAGTCGAGGGGGTCATGTAACCCACCTTCTTTCCCCCGTTAGAGGATGTTGGAATTGAAAAAGCTTAGGTAACATGCCCAACTCCCAACCCCCGAGAGGATCTCCTCATACCAGGCTCACACTAGCTGGCAGGGTCGAGAGTGCTTCGGGGGGTGGCTCATTTTTCCTTTTGCTCCGAGATGATTCCGCTGCCAGGCTCTCACTAGCTGGTGGGTTCAGGTTGATCTCTCGTGGGAGCCAAGCCCTTTTGCTCCGAGATGATTCCGCTGCCAGGATCTCACTAGCTGGTGGGTTCAGGTTGATCTCTCGTGGGAGCCAAGTCCTTTTGCTCCGAGATGATTCCGCTGCCAGGCTCTCACTAGCTGGTGGGTTCAGGTTGATCTCTCGTGGGAGCCAAGTCCTTTTGCTCCGAGATGATTCCGCTGCCAGGCTCTCACTAGCTGGTGGGTTCAGGTTGATCTCTCGTGGGAGCCAAGTCCTTTTGCTCCGAGATGATTCCGCTGCCAGGATCTCACTAGCTGGTGGGTTCAGGTTGATCTCTCGTGGAAGCCCAAGTCCCTTAGCTCCGAGATGATTCCGCTGCCAGGCTCTCACTAGCTGGTGGGTTCAGGTTGATCTCTCGTGAAAGCCCAAGTCCCTTAGCTCCGAGATGATTCCGCTGCCAGGCTCTCACTAGCTGGTGGGTTCAGGTTGATCTCTCGTGGAAGCCCAAGTCCCTTAGCTCCGAGATGATTCCGCTGCCAGGCTCTCACTAGCTGGTGGGTTCAGGTTGATCTCTCGTGGAGGCCCAAGTCCCTTAGCTCCGAGATAATTCCGCTGCCAGGCTCTCACTAGCTGGTGGGTTCAGGTTGATCTCTCGTGGAGGCCCAAGTCCCTTAGCTCCGAGATGATTCCGCTGTCAGGCTCTCACTAGCTGGTGGGTTCAGGTTGATCTCTCGTGGAGGCCCAAGTACCTTAGCTCCGAGATGATTCCGCTGCCAGGCTTTCACTAGCTGGCAGGTTCAGGTTGATCTCTCGTGAAGGTTGTCTTTTTACCCTGAGGGGGTCTCGCCACCCAGGCTCTCATCAGTTGGCATGGCAGGTTGACCCCCCCAGGAGGTTAGATCCTTTTACCCTGAGGGGGTCTCGCCACCCAGGCTCTCATCAGCTGGCATGGCAGGTTGACCCCCCCAGGAGGTTAGATCTTTTTACCCTGAGGGGGTCTCGCCACCCAGGCTCTCATCAGCTGGCATGGCAGGTTGACCCCCCCAGGAGGTTAGATCTTTTTATCCTGAGGGGGTCTCGCCACCCAGGCTCTCATCAGCTGGCATGGCAGGTTGACCCCCCAGGAGGTTAGATCTGTTTACCCTGAGGGGGTCTCGCCACCCAGGCTCTCATCAGCTGGCATGGCAGGTTGACCCTCCCAGGAGGTTAGATCTTTTTACCCTGAGGGGGTCTCGCCACCCAGGCTCTCATCAGCTGGCATGGCAGGTTGACCCCCCAGGAGGTTAGATCTTTTTACCCTGAGGGGGTCTCGCCACCCAGGCTCTCATCAGCTGGCATGGCAGGTTGACCCCCCCAGGAGGTTAGATCTTTTTACCCTGAGGGGGTCTCGCCACCCAGGCTCTCATCAGCTGGCATGGCAGGTTGACCCCCTTAGGAGGTTAGATCCTTTTACCCTGAGGGGGTCTCGCCACCCAGGCTCTCATCAGCTGGCATGGCAGGTTGACCCCCCCCAGGAGGTTGTCCTTTTACCCTGAGGGGGTCTCGCCACCCAGGCTCTCATCAGCTGGCAAGGCAGGTTGACCCCCCCAGGAGGTTGTCTTTTTACCCTGAGGGGGTCTCGCCACCCAGGCTCTCATCAGCTAGCATGGCAGGTTGACCCCCCCAGGAGGTTAGATCCTTTTACCCTGAGGGGGTCTCGCCACCCAGGCTCTCATCAGCTGGCATGGCAGGTTGACCCCCCAGGAGGTTAGATCTTTTTATCCTGAGGGGGTCTCGCCACCCAGGCTCTCATCAGCTGGCATGGCAGGTTGACCCCCCAGGAGGTTAAGTCCTTTTACCCTGAGGGGGTCTCGCCACCCAGGCTCTCATCAGCTGGCATGACAGGTTGACCCTCCAGGAGGTTAAGTCTTTTTACCCTGAGGGGGTCTCGCCACCCAGGCTCTCATCAGCTGGCACGGCAGGTTGACCCCCCCAGGAGGTTGTCCTTTTACCCTGAGGGGGTCTCGCCACCCAGGCTCTCATCAGCTGGCATGGCAGGTTGACCCCCCTCCAGGGGGTTAAGCGTTTTTACCCTGAGGGGGTCTCGCCACCCAGGCTCTCATCAGCTAGCATGGCAGGTTGACCCCCCTCCAGGGGGTTAGATCCTTTTACCCTGAGGGGGTCTCGCCACCCAGGCTCTCATCAGCTGGCATGGCAGGTTGACCCCCCCCAGGAGGTTGTCTTTTTACCCTGAGGGGGTCTCGCCACCCAGGCTCTCATCAGCTGGCAAGGCAGGTTGACCCCCCCAGGAGGTTGTCTTTTTACCCTGAGGGGGTCTCGCCACCTAGGCTCTCATCAGCTGGCATGGTAGGTTGACCCCCCAGGAGGTTAAGTCCTTTTACCCTGAGGGGGTCTCGCCACCCAGGCTCTCATCAGCTGGCATGGCAGGTTGACCCCCCCAGGAGGTTGTCCTTTTACCCTGAGGGGGTCTCGCCACCTAGGCTCTCATCAGCTGGCATGGCAGGTTGACCCCCCCAGGAGGTTGTCCTTTTACCCTGAGGGGATCTCGCCACCCAGGCTCTCATCAGCTGGCATGGCAGGTTGACCCCCCTCCAGGGGGTTAAGCGTTTTTACCCTAAGGGGGTCTCGCCACCCAGGCTCTCATCAGCTGGCAAGACAGGTTGACCCCCCCTAGGAGGTTAGATCCTTTTACCCTGAGGGGGTCTCGCCACCCAGGCTCTCATCAGCTGGCAAGACAGGTTGACCCCCCCTAGGAGGTTAGATCCTTTTACCCTGAGGGGGTCTCGCCACCCAGGCTCTCATCAGCTGGCATGACAGGTTGACCCCCCCAGGAGGTTGTCCTTTTACCCTGAGGGGGTCTCGCCACCCAGGCTCTCATCAGCTGGCAAGGCAGGTTGACCCCCCCAGGAGGTTGTCTTTTTACCCTGAGGGGGTCTCGCCACCCAGGCTCTCATCAGCTGGCATGGTAGGTTGACCCCCCAGGAGGTTAAGTCCATTTACCCTGAGGGGGTCTCGCCACCCAGGCTCTCATCAGTTGACATGGCAGGTTGACCCCCCCAGGAGGTTGTCCTTTTACCCTGAGGGGGTCTCGCCACCCAGGCTCTCATCAGCTGGCATGGCAGGTTGACCCCCTAGGAGGTTGTCCTTTTACCCTGAGGGGGTCTCGCCACCCAGGCTCTCATCAGCTGGCATGGCAGGTTGACCCCCCCAAGAGGTTGTCCTTTTACCCTGAGGGGGTCTCGCCACCCAGGCTCTCATCAGCTGGCATGGCAGGTTGACCCCCCAGGAGGTTGTCCTTTTACCCTGAGGGGGTCTCGCCACCCAGGCTCTTATCAGCTGGCATGGCAGGTTGACCCCCCCAGGAGGTTGTCTTTTTACCCTGAGGGGGTCTCGCCACCCAGGCTCTTATCAGCTGGCATGGCAGGTTGACCCCCCTCCAGGGGGTTAAGCGTTTTTACCCTGAGGAGATCTCGCCACCCAGGCTCTCATCAGCTGGCATGACAGGTTGGCCCCTCGGAAGAGGCCCCATAATCTTTCGACACCGCGAGAGCAAGCTACACTCAGCGAATACGTTGGGTTGGATGTTTCTTTCCGAGCTTGTGCTAACCTCGAAAAGAGCGGGGATTGTGTACAACCCCGTATTCGCGGAGTAGGGTCCCTTCGGCAGGCGCAGAGCCAGTTTTAAGCTTTTAAGCTTTTCGGATATTTTGGACTCTTGGTGGCCAATTTTGGCTCTAGCATGGAAATATACTAGTAGGGGGAGGAAAATATTGCCTTCCCCCTTGCCCCCCTCTTTGAGGGGCGGGCGCGGCTAGCTTGCGGGGCGAGACTGCCGTCCAGGCAGGTTCTCGCCCGCGCGGCCAGCTTGCGGGGCGAGACCGCCGGCCAGGCGGGTTCTCGCCCGCGCGGCCAGCTTGCGGGGCGAGACCGCCGGCCGGGCAGGTTCTCGCCCGCGCGGCCAGCTTGCGGGGCGAGACCGCCGGCCAGGCGGGTTCTCGCCCGCACGGCCAGCTTGCGGGGCGAGACCGCCGGCCAGGCGGGTTCTCGCCCGCGCGGCCAGCTTGCAGGGCGAGACCGCCGGCCAGGCAGGTTCTCGCCCGCGCGGCCAGCTTGCGGGGCGAGACCGCCGGCCAGGCAGGTTCTCGCCCGCGCGGCCAGCTTGCGGGGCGAGACCGCCGGCCAGGCGGGTTCTCGCCCCCGCGGCCAGCTTGCGGGGCGAGACCGCCGGCCAGGCGGGTTCTCGCCCGCGCGGCCAGCTTGCGGGGCGAGACCGCCGGCCAGGCGGGTTCTCGCCCGCGCGGCCAGCTTGCGGGGCGAGACCGCCGGCCAGGCGGGTTCTCGCCCGCGCGGCCAGCTTGCGGGGCGAGACCGCCGGCCAGGCGGGTTCTCGCCCTTGGACCTCCTTGGGGCAAGCTTTTACCTTTTTACCCCCGGGGTGGATTTTCCCTTTTTTGCCCCCCGGTGTGGAGGTTTTCTATTGGCTGGAGGCATTTTTGCCCCAGGGGAATTTTGGTCATTTTGCCCCCAGGACTTGGAAAAACTATAAATAGACCCTTAGGGGTGCCTTGGAGAAGGACTTGTCATTCTTTCCTTAGCCACTATTTTCTCTTTGGCTTTCCTCCAAGGCACCTAGCTCAAGCATTGGCTAGGGAGGGGGAGACCTCAAAGGTCTTTCGGGTGTGAGGTGGGACCTCCACGCTAGAGCCGAGGGTCAGTTCATAGCTTCCTAAGTCTTCGGTCCGTGACGTTCTTTCGAGTGTAGTAGGTGTGAGGTCACCCCTTTCCCCAAGGGTCGAACTCCACGGAAGTCAATTTTGGCTTCGGTCATTTTTGGCTTCAACAGGTATGTTGCTCAGGGGGCGTCTCAGGTGTGTAAGTTGAAGAAGATCATCTATGGTCTTAAGCAAAGCTCGAGAGCCTGGTTTGACAAGTTCAACGAAGTTATTTTTATTGATGGATTTGTTTGGAGCACTGCAGATCACTCTTTGTTTATTTGGAAAACCTCGGCTGTTCTTGTAAATCTTGTAGTATATGTGGATGACATTCTTCTTACAGGGGATGATAGGAAAAGTATTGATGTGACAAAGAAGCATCTGCTTTGACATTTTTTTATAATGGATATGGGGTCTCCTAAGTACTTTCTGGGTATTGAGATATCTCGAAAACCTGGTTCTATTGTTTTTTCACAGCGGAAGTATGTCTTGGATCTTTTGTAAGAAATAGGTCTTCTTGGGACTAAACCTGCCCGGTCCCCTATGGCTGTTGGAGATGATAAATGCTGGAGTGAGACATCTCCTCTTCTTGAAGATGTCACCAGGTAAAGACGTCTTATCGGTAAACTCATCTATCTGACAGTTATAAGACCAGATATTTGCTATGCAGTAGGGAGAGTGAGTCAGTTTATGCAAGCTCCTAGGAAATGTCATATGCAGTCAGCTCTAAATATTCCCGAGTATCTGAAAGGTGCACCAAGAAAAGGGCTCTTATTTCAGCAAAGAGGACATTTAAAAGTAGAGGCTTATTATGATGCTAGTTACCCAGATGACAAGGGTGACAGGAAGTCGACATCTGGTTTTTGTACCTTCGTTGGAGGTAATCTGGTCAGTTGGAAGAGCAAGAAGCAGGCTGTAGTTGCTAGATCGAGTGCACAAGCAGAGTACAGAAGCATGACTCTGGCTGCTTGCGAGCTAAAGTGGTTTCAGACACTCTTGCTGGATCTGAGAGAGTTTTATGATCATCTCCTACCGATGTTCTGTGACAATAAAACAGCTATATATATTTCGAAGAATCCGGTATTTCATGAGATAACGAAGCATATCGAAGTTGATTGTCATTTTATCAGAGAAGAGATTCTAAAGAATCAGATATGTACGTCGTTCGTTACCTCTGATAAGGAGCTGGCTGATTTCTTCACGAAATTGGTTACTTCATTCACAGAAGTTTGTAGCAAGCTGGACATGGTTGACATATATGCTCCAGCTCGAGGGGAGAGTGTTGGAACATAGTTCGGGCAGTTAGCCGAACTAGTCGCGCGGCTTGTCTAGTCGGACTCTGGCAGTTTGGTCCTGCGGTCTGGCAGTGTGTTCTTGTGGGCTGTCCGGTCAGCCGTTTGGCATAGCGGACTATTTGGTAGCTTTCTCCAACGGGTTGGTTTGAGGATGTAGTAGTGCATCAGTTGTTAGCCGCAGCGGTCTGCATGTTAGCCACAGCAGCGGTCTGGCAGGAAGTCGCAACAGTGGTCTGATGTTAAGCTGCAGCGGTTTGTCAGGAGGTTGCAGCAGTGGTCTAGAGTTAAGTCGCAACGGTCTGGATGAAGCCGCAATAGTGGACTGATGGTTAGCCACAACTGCGGTCTGGTGACAACCCGCAGTATGCGGTCAGGTGGCTTGTAGCAGCTGCGGTCTGATGGGTAGCCGCAACTGCGGTCTGGTGGCAACCCGCAGTTGCGGTCTAGTGGCCTGGACTGGCGGTCTTCCATAGATTGTGGCGGTTTTCCTTAGTGATTGCCGGGTGTACAGTTGTAATTTGTGTAGTGTGCGATTTGTGTATGTCAAATCGCATAGGCCACCCGGCTTGTGTTTAGCCCCACATTGCGTGTTATATTCTCTCACCTTCCCTATTTTCTATAAATAAGGGGACACACCTATGTAATAATTATCTTTTTGAAGCAATAAAATTTGCGGTTTATTTATCACTTGTCTGTTTTCTCGCTCATTTTTTACTATCGTCACTTGCACATATTTTCCTATGTGTTTTCAATAAACTTATCATAATTAATTGTTGGTACACTATCTGAAATTGATTTTTCTAGCATTGTTTTCCTTTTTTGCCAACTTCTATATTTTCTGAGAGACTGTAAAAGAATAATTTCCTCCATCACTTGTGTTGTGGTCTAACTCAACGTCTTATTCGGACCGAAATAACCTAGACCGCCTTAGCTCTCAGAACGGTCGAGTGTGCATACAGTCAATGAGATAGATCAATCGTACACACAGAGTTTTAACGTGGAAAAACCCCTCAACCGGGTAAAAAACCACGTGATCGGGGTTGCGCCGGTCAAAGTCTACAATTTGTGCGCGGTTACAACTTGTTTATTAAATCGAGGGCGACAGACCGCTCCTAGTTACAATTTGGACATGAGAGAATACTTAGCACTCGGCGGATGACAAGCCGTCTTGCCCAACATTTGTTACGAATTGCACTTTGCAACGATATGCTTTGCTGGGCGTCACACTGACACTTAATGTGGGAGCGGAGCACTTGAGTTTGCGGATGCGGAGGCCTCCCGGAAGTGGAGAGATTGGGCTTCATCGGGTGGCTTGAAGGTGGCACAAACGCGGCTTGGAGATGGCTTGAATGCGGCTCGGGAGTGGCTTGAATACGGCTTGTGTGCTGCTCGTAGGAGAAATCTGGCAGAGCTTCGGCCTAAGGAAGAATAAAGCTCGGAGGAAAAAAAGTGATAAATGAGGAGGCTTATGACTCCTTTTATAGCCTCAAGGAGGTGATTATGATGGTTACGCGGCTATCCACACATCATAACCACCATTATAAATATTTTTGCTATAGTTTAGGGGTGTATATTAGGATAATTAATTTTACTATTTATACACTAATTATATTAATAATAAAATTCCTCCACTAACCTGGCGGTTAGTGGGTGGTTACATGTGAATCGGATGACGGGGAATGACCCGAAAAGATCGGACGGCGGGGACAGACTCCCATGGGCGGCCTAAGAACTTGTCGCCAAACTCGTCGGCGAGGAGGGAGACCGTCGGTGACGGCTGGGAGAGCGCACGACGACCAAGCCGACGATGGAGAGGGGACGTTCGGCCGCTTCCTCGGTCGCGCGCCGGCAGCCAAGGTGGAGCGGTCGGGTCGGCCACTCCCCCGGCCTCGTGGAGGCAATCGAGGAGGGGCGACCATGTTGGCCGCTCCCCCGGTCGTGCGTCAGCGACCGAGGAGGGGCGGCAGGCTCGACCGCTCCCTTGGTCGTGCGCTGACGATCGAGGAGGAGCGACAGGCTCGACCGCTCCCTCGGTCGTGCACCGGCGGCTGATGACGGGCGGCCGGCCCGACCGTCTTCTCGGCCACGTGCCGGAGGCCAAGGAAGGGGGTGGCCGGCGGTAGTGAGAGGAGGGGGCGACCGACGTTGGGGGATGACGCCGACCGCTCGACGTCGGCAAGGCGATGCCCGCGGCGGTTCTGACGTCATGCGTGATGTGATCGGCGTGCGGGGAGATCAGACGGGGTGATCGCGCGTGCGGTCAAACCCATGATCCAACTAATTTTGGGTGGAGATCATGGGGGTGTGGTTATGTGCACACCCATCCTTTTTAAGAGGGATCTCATCCCCATCAACTTAGTTTTGTTGCAATAACTTCATATTGAGTAACACAAGACTGCAACTTCAAATTGTCGTTGTCGTCCGATCTTACAGCCATGAGAAAAAAAGAAATTTTAAACCAATTCTAATTCAAATTCTAGAAATCCATCATGCAGTCGAACAACTACATTGGAATTCATACTAATTCCAATTCTCATAGGAATTGGAATTGGATGAATTACAATTCTGCAATTCTAATTCCTGTGATTCAAAGGGGCCCTATGTCTTTTTGAGCAGGATCCAAAATCTTGGAGCCACTCAGTCCATGCGTAAGTCACCCAGTTCGTCAAAATCACATCTCCAAGCCTTGTCCAAGCTCCAAATCATCCTCCATATTTCCAACATGTCTCCAATGATCGCAAGCAAGTTCCTGCGTTTCTCGTGGAGTTCACTCAACTCCTGCCATACCATCTCATGGGTTTACTGTTTGAAGGAAGTTTTTGAAGATAGATCAAGTGTAGACAGAGATAAGAGGTCGGTGATAGTGCCTCTCAAACCCTGGATGAATCCAAGGTGTATCGTAAGAGGTTGGAGGAGCAATCCATACTCCTCTCGCAATTTGAGAACCCCATTCTGGTAATAACACACATCCAAAGGAATTCTAATGTTCAGAGCAGTTGTCATGTGATAGTGTTAACAACTGGGCTGACCTTTACTACATAACACGTGCTTTGTAAAGCAAGACATCATTATATCACAGAAAGAACAACCTATAAAAAAGTGCACAAGACAAGAATGAAGTCCTAATTTCATAATTACAATGAAATACTAGGGCTGAGACATGTCCTATAAAAGAACCAGGGTTATGCCATGCCCTTAATTAAGAACATATACATGGAGTAGAAACAAGTGCTCACATCTCTCGACATATTCTTGGGGGTTGGAGTAGGAGCTATAACCACTGGAACTCCATTACTACTTTAAGGTTATCTGTCTGGGGGTGGTACTACGGGCACGACTGCGATGGGGATTCCTAAAGAGATGTTGTAACAAACTGTTAGTTAAATTGACTAAGTGAATTATCTTCCCTTCCCTAAGGCATCCTAAAGCATCAGGTAGAGGGGAGGGTAAAGTGTACAAGCGGTGTCATAAAGAAAGGAGGTGATGATAGAGATAATATTGTGTTATAAACAAGTAATAAGGTGAGTGCACAAGTGACTCAACTT
This sequence comes from Platanthera zijinensis, assembly GCA_039513925.1. NCBI lineage: Eukaryota > Viridiplantae > Streptophyta > Magnoliopsida > Asparagales > Orchidaceae > Platanthera > Platanthera zijinensis. The sequence continues at coordinate 238,252,739 of CM077081.1, read as the reverse complement.
ATAAGAATGTTCTATAGACTTATAAGGTACACAAATAACACTATATATATATATATATAAGAATGTTCATACAAATTTATAAGTTAAGGGTCTTGAAATATTGATAACTTCTCAAAAAAAGTTATCTAGCTCAAGTTTTGGACCTTTTTACTCGTTGATCCGGAAGAAAACCGTTTAGTTAAAGTCTAAATGTAAGTAAATTCATTTTGTATTTTATTTATGTCTAAATTGGTCTTTTTCCTAGGTGTTTGTGCAAGATAAGACAAAGAGAACGAATTGGAAGAAGGATTTTGCCAAATATGCTGTCTTGCAGAAAAAGTTGCAACCTCCGAAAAAAGGTTGCAACCTCTGTACGAATTTCAAATTTCAAAATTCAAACAAATTATGCCTTTTGCAAAAATAAAAAGATGCATTGTTTGGGGAAAGGGCTGGACGTTTTTTTTATGGGAGATTATTCTGAAATTATTCATTCATCATCTTTTGGAGGGAGATTGGAGAATTCCATTGGAGAGGAAGAACTAGGGCTTCCCGGAGATTGAAGACGGATGGATTTCAGCCATAACCGGAGAGGGAATCGCTGCAGTTTTTGATTTTCTTCCATAATGTGCTGTAAGATCTACATATTTTTGTGGTTTTCTTCCGTCGTCATGAACTAACTTCATAGATCTTGTGTCGTAAGAGTACTATGGCTATTATGATGAATGTTTTTTTATGGTTTCTCTTTATGATTGTGTGATGGTTGAACCTTTATTGAATTTACAATCTATATCTTGAAACCCTTGATCACGGTTTCATTTTTTTTACTACGCTTCATAAATCGAGAGAGGAGTTGCGTAAGTGCGTTGTAGATTCAATATAGCGCTTGAAGGGAGAAAGAGATTTTTTCTTGGTGTTAGCAACTTAGGTTTTCGAGCGTTAACCGGTTTCCTATTTCACCCGAGAGGAGATAGCGGACTAGGGGCCTCCGATATCGAGAGATACGATTGTCTAATCTAAAATCGTTGCAAGGCCTTTCACCTCGCATTCTCACAAAGTATCATTCATAAATTCATCACACTAGTTATAGGAAATCACAACACGAGATTACTTCTCCAACTTGAATTACAAAAAAATTCTTTTTCAATTAATTGTAGTTATTTTATCTTAATTTCAGAATTTCTCATAATCTAGATTTAAAGATCACAATCATCTTTGAGTAGTTTGAATTTAGAGAAAAGGTCTAACTAGTAATTGCAAGCACTGAATTCACCACCTCTCTATGGAAACGATCACTACTCACTTTTTATTACTTAACCCGACACGTGCACTTGCGTTCAAAATACGTATACCGTAATCAGTGTATCAAGTTTTTGGCGTCGTTGTCGGGGAGGTGCGGAAAATTTAGTGTTTCTTTCTTGCGATATTAATGAATCCCAAGTATTTAGAGCTCAAGTTTTTGTTTGTGTTACTGTTAATTTTTACTGCAATTTTGGGTGTTGTGTAACTGCCTTGCTTGTGGGATTATTGTCAACTGTCAACTGTTTCGGTGCATAGTTTATGTCCAGATATCGATCACCCGAATTACTGCCTTTGAACTTAGAAATCGAACGGACGTGTAGACAGAATAGAAGGACGTGTCGATTAGAAGTTGCCACTATGAACCCCAATAATCAAAATGCTCCCAATGAAAATCCTCGGGAGGGTTTAGCACAAGAAGGTCAAGTAGACCAAAATGGTCAAGACGCTGCGCCACGAATGACGTGTCGCGACTATAATATACCTTTAAGAGGAGGTTTGCACTTTAGTATTGCACGACCTGCAATTACGGCTAACAATTTCAAAATGGACCCATTAATTATGCAACAAGTACAATATAATAAATTTGGGGGTCTTAGTCATGAAGATGCGAACTCTCACTTACGTACATTCTTAGCGATTTGTGACATATTCAAATTTAATGGAGCGTCCGAATATGCAATTTTGTTAAGGCTATTTCCATTTTTGTTGGAGGGACGAGCGAAGGACTGGTTAGACTCATTACCCAATGACTCTATTACCACATGGGATCAACTGGTAGAAAAATTTCTGAATAAGTATTTCCCACCCTCGAACACTCCGAAACTCATTAGGGACATAACGACTTTCATGCAAAATCATGAGGAGACTCTTTATGATGTGTGGGAGCGTTTTAAAGAGTTATTATAAAAATGTCCACACCACGGGTTGCACCAACACCAACAAGTCTCTATATTTTACAATTGTTTGCAAACGACAACCATGATTTTAGTGGATGGAGCCGCAGGCGGTTCCTTAATGAAGAAATATCCTGAAGACGCCTATGTAATATTAGAAGATCTTACTTCTAATAATTATCAGGCTTATGAGAGACAGGGAAATACTCAGCCGGCTGGAGTCCATCAAGTAGACCAATTCACGTCGTTAGCTGCACAAATGACATCGCAATTTAATTTGATCAACAAGAGGTTAGACTCGTTATCTACTCCTGCATCTAATACACCACTAACGGTAGAACAACTAAATCAAATAACTGAGGAGACAAACTATGTTGGAGGCCAACCAAGGCAAGTACCACCCGATTTTGCAAATCACTACCATCCCGACTGGAGAAATCATCCAAATTTCTCTTGGAAGAATAATGCGGGAGTGACCCATCCTCCCAGATTTAATCTGAATAACTCACATCCACAACATAATAATGCTTTTAATCCACCTAGTACCTTTAGGAAACTGACTGATGAGATGATTATGGAATCAATGCAAAAGAGAGATGTACGCATTGCGAATCTGGAAGGGTCATTACGCATGATAGAATCCCAATTAGGGAAAATTTCCAACGCCTTAAGTCTTAGGCCACCGGGCACACTCCCAACTGACACCTTTCCAAACCCTAAGGGAGACAACTAACAATGCAAGGATGTTACCCTACGAAGTGGGAGAGAGCTTGAAAGCGAGTTTACGAATACACCAGCTAAAGAAAACATCGTAGAAAATGATTTAGAAGACATAAGGCTTTGTTCTAATAATGAAGATGTAAATCAAGACGGCGAGAGTAAGGAAAAGGAGGTAGAAGTGTTAGGAGAAAAGACTGGAAAGCCTAGCGGTGAAGAGGGAAGAAGTAAGGAGAAGACGATTGTCTACCCCCCACCACCATTTCCACAAAGACTAAGGAAAAGTAAATTAGATCAGCAATTTCAAAAATTTGTAGAAATCTTTAAGAAATTGCAAATAAATATTCCCTTTGCTGAAGCCTTAGAACAAATGTCAAGCTATGTGAAGTTTATGAAGGATATTCTCTCTAAGAATAGAAAATTTGGAGTCAATGAAACGGTAGCACTCACTCAAGAGTGTAGTTCAATTCTTCAGAAACAACACCCCCATAAATTAAAAGATCCAGGAAGCTTCACGATACCATGCTCCACAGGATATCGATTCGAAGGAAATGCTTTATGTGATCTAGGAGCAAGCATCAACTTAATGCCCCTATCAATATATAAGAAGTTGGGGTTGGGGGAAATCTCGAAAACCTCAATTACCCTACAACTAGCTGATAGAACGCTAGCATTCCCAAAAGGGGTAGTGGAAGACGTTTTTGTTAAGGTAGATAAGTTCATCTTTCCCGCGGATTTTGTGGTACTAGATATGGAGGGGGATAGAGAGGTCCCTATTATCGTTGGAAGACCATTCTTAGCGACTGGGAGAACCTTGATTGACGTTCAAAAAGGTGAATTGACTATGATGGTGAATGATGAGCATGTAACGTTTAACCTTCTAAATGCAATGAGATTTCCCCATAGAGAGGAAGATAATATGGAAGAAGTGCATAGTATATCGGTTTTTGAGTTTAATGCCAAGAGTAAATCTGAGAATCAAAATGAAATCTTAAGCCGATTTTTGACTTATGATGAGTTAACTGATGATGAGGATGAAACTCTTGACTGTTTACAAGTTTTTGAAAAGCAAGCCACTATGCTTAGGAAACCGGAACCACTTGAGATGTCGGATAAGTCTTTAGCGGTCAAACCTTCTATCCTTGATCCACCGACACTGAAATTAAAGCCTCTACCCGAATATCTTACTTATGAGTATCTAGGAGAGAATAACACTCTACCGGTCATTGTCAACTCAAAATTATACCCTAATTAACATCAAAAACTGATTGAACTACTAAAACAATATAAGTTGGCTATAGGGTGGACTATCGCTGATATTCGAGGCATAAGTCCATCATTGTGCATGCACAAGATTCTTCTGGAAGAATCTTGTACAGGATCTATAGAGCCCCAGCGTCGTCTGAACCCACCAATGAAAGAGGTGGTGAAGAAAGAGATTATTAAATGGTTAGATACCAGTATAATATACCCCATTTCGGATAGCCCTTGGGTATCACCGGTGCAGTGTGTCCCCAAGAAGGGAGGACTGACGGTAGTAAGAAATGAAAAGAATGAGATGATTTTCACTAGAACGATCACCGGGTGGAGAATCTGTATGGATTATCGGAAGCTTAATAAGGCCACGAGAAAAGATCATTTTCCCTTACCCTTCATTGATCAAGTCTTAAATAAATTAGCGGGGAATGATTTTTTCTGCTTTCTAGATGGATACTCAGACTACAATCAGATCACTGTAGACCCAGAAGATCGGGAAAAGACGACCTTTACTTGTCCTTACAGAACTTTTGCGTTTAGGAGGATGCCCTTCGGTCTGTGTAATGCCCCGGTCACGTTCCAACGATACATGATCGCAATATTCTCTGATATTATGGAACACGACATTGAGAACTTTATGGTTGACTTTTCCATCTTTAGAAAAATATTTGAAGAATGCTTAGAGTCCTTAGAGAAAGTACTAGTTAGGTGCGTAGAAACTAACCTGGTGCTTAACTGGGAAAAATGTCATTTCATGATTAGGGAAGGAATAGTACTTGGACACCATGTGTCTAGGAATGACGTATGAGTGGACAGGGCTAAAATTGATGTAATTGAAAAGCCACCACCACCTAAAAATGTTAAAATGCTGCGAAGTTTCCTAGGGCATGTTGGGTTCTATAGGAGATTTATTAAAGACTCTGCGAAGATAGAGAAACCGTTAAGCAATTTTTTAGAAAAAGATATAAAATTTCATTTCGACGACGCTTGTGTACTTGCCTTTGACGAATTAAAGAATAAGTTAATCTCGGCTCCTATTGTGGTGACTCCCAATTGGGAAGAACCATTCGTGTTGATGTGTGACTCGAGTGATTACGCGGTGGGAGTAGTCTTAGGGCAGGTGAGAGAGAAGGTCTTCCACACCATAGCCTATGCTAGCAAAACATTGGTGGACGCTCAAGTTAATTATACCACCACAGAAAAAGAGTTGCTAGCGGTAGTCTATGCGTTTGAGAAGTATAGGTCATATCTCCTTTGTACAAGGGTCATTGTTTACACGGATCATGCCGCAATTCGTTATCTTATGGACAAGAAAGATGTTAAACCTCGTCTGATTCGTTGGGTACTTCTATTACAAGAATTTGATGTAGAAATCAGGGATAGGAAGGGTGCGGATAACCCGATAGCTGATCATCTCTCTAGGATCGAGGGCTTGCAATCAACGTTACATACTGAAATTGATGAGAGATTCCCCGGTGAATGGTTATTGGCAATATCTGAGAGTCCGGCACCATGGTATGCAGACTTTGTAAATTATATAGTTAGCAATATTATGCCCCCTCAGTTAAATTACCAGCAAAGAAAAAGATTTTTATATCAGGTACGCTCATACCTGTGGGATGAGCCTTACCTTTTCAAGACTGGTCCTGACGTTGTGTGCCTGAGGAGGAAATGAGGTCTGTACTAGAAAAATGTCATAGCTCTCCATATGGGGGGCACTTTATGGGAAAAAGAACTGCGATGAAAGTGTTAGACACCAGATTTTTTGGCCCACCTTATTCCGAGACTCTAACGAATTCGTTCAACAATGTGATCGGTGCCAAAGAAGTGAGAATATACAGAAGAATGACTCAATGCCCATGAATACAATGCTTGAGGTTGAATTATTTGCCGTATGAGGCATAGATTTCATGGGGCCATTTATCAACTCTAAAGGAAATTTATATATATTATTGGTCGTAAACTATGTGTTTGAGTGGGTGGAAGTGATAGCCACAACTAAAAATGATGCTAAGGTCGTCTCGCATTTCTTGTAAAACTACATTTTTAATCGATTTGGAATACCGCGAGCTATCATTAGTGATGGGGGGAGTCACTTTTGTAATGCCCACTTCACATCATTGATAAGAAAATATGGGATCATGCATAAAGTTGCATTAGCCTACCATCCCCAAACAAATGGGCTAGCCGAGGTGTCCAATCGGGAGATCAAAAGAATACTTGAAAAGACGGTTAGCACAAATTGTAAGGATTGGTTGCAGAAGCTCAATGACGCATTATGGGCATATCGAACTGCTTACAAAACGCCCCTTGGTCTCATACCATATAGACTAGTCTATGGGAAGACATGTCATTTACCTTTAGAGTTAGAGCATCGAGCTTATTGGGCTATAAAAAAAATAAATTATGGCTTTCAAGATGCCGGTAAGAAAAGATTTTTGCAACTCAACGAATTGGAAGAAATACGAATGAATGCTTACGAGAATGCGAAAATTTATAAAGAAAGAACAAAGAAGTAGCACGACCGACGCATTAAGGAAAATCACTTCAAGCCGGGTGAATTGGTCATCTTATTCAATTCTCGTTTGAAGTTATTTCCTGGGAAACTCAAGTCGAGGTGGTCGGGGCCATTTAAAGTTAAAATAGTGCATCCACATGGTGCGGTGTCCATCATTAATGAGAGTGATGGGTATGAATTCAAAGTAAACGGCGAGCGACTTAAGTTATATCTGAAAGACAATGACGACTGAGTGGCGTCGTGCGTAAGATTTCTGTAAGTTAGTTCGGTCCTGCCGGGACGGTAAATTAGGCGCTTGGTGGGAGGCAACCCATCTTTTATTTATTTCCGTATTAGTTTCGTGACAATAATAATAATAATAAAATTTTTAGACAAGTAATTCACGTACTTCGAATTGAGTAAAAAAAGAGACGAAGAGAAGAAAAACAAATTATCGGCAGGAGGAATCCAGAGAAGAGAAAACGTACAAGTAAATTTCTGATGTTGCAAACTCAAAAATAGAGGTTACCACCTTTTTTCTGCTGTTTTGATCTATGGACCAGAAGGAAAATCGCGTCTGGGCCCGGTTCAGCTGAACCGACGCCATACTAGGCCGAACTAATGAGTTTGCAACCCCAAAATAAAGGTGGCTACCTTTATTTTACTTCCCGGCGTTTCAACGGGGCTGGTTGAATTGGCGTTGCACCGGTTCAACTCAACCGGTGCAATTATTAGCGCAATTTCAGCCTGTCGACCCCAGTGAGGACCTTTGCCATCCTCCCCTTCATTTCGGCGGGGTTGTTTGGGCCGCCTAGGAAATCTTCAAGCAAGTTAGGAGAAGGGGTGGCGAGAAAAACTCTTGCTCGGAGGATTCTTCGGCCTCAAAGCTCCCGAGAAGACCTTAGATAATTGAAATTTTGAAAGACTGACTTAGAACATGGTAAAGGAGCGAGTGTTTTGACTAACCGTGCAAACTGGAGGCCCACTGGTGGTGGGGTTAGCAGGATGAGCTTGGTTACCCTTGGAAGGGTCGGCCGAGAGAGACGGTGAGTACCTTTTCATGGCCCAGTCGGAAGGAGCCAGAATCAGGAATCAGAACAGAGGGGGAAATTGGGACGTCTGTGGTGTCCATCGCGGGATTAGAATTAAGGGCGAGATTGTGTATGGACTTGCATACCAGTGACCTCAACAACAACGAGTCCAGACCAGTAGTTCCAAGTGGGAAAGCTGCAGTAAAGTGATACTGGTGAGTTGGGCGGCAAAATGAAATAAGAAGAGGGGTAGATTACCAAGTGTTCTTGTGGGATCATCAGTGGTGGTTCGGGGAGGCGTGCCTGTGAGAAGTGGGTTGCCCTGGATCATTGGGAGACTCGCGTCACCACGGGATAAGGCATCCTTGTCGGATGGAATCACGTTAGCGCCTCCTCTAGAATGGTCACCCTACAAGCATACCCATGGTGGTTATATCATAGCCGATCATTTCACATAGCAGGGGCAAGTGAGATTTTTCGGACCAGTATTAATAAAGGGAGTGCGAGTACAGGGCCTGTCGTGGAAGGTGGAATATTGAGAGGGGGCTCATTGGCCGCCAAGTCGGACTTTGCCTTTTTCGCAGACTTGCGCTTCAATAGCTTGTTGGGGGATTGATGAGCGAGCCAGGGAATGAGTTCAATGGTATTAGATGAATGATGGAGACGTTGCTGACACGGCCGCCAGTGATCCCCGTCTGAGAGAGTTCGTCGATTGGGACGATCGCTGCCGCAAGCTCGAGGATGGGATCGACGTCCACCGCCATTATATAAAAGTATATAATTATAAATTAAATAATTATAATTATATATTTTTAGTAATTTTATTATTTTAGCAATTTTATTTTAAGTATTTATTTCATGTTTTAATTTTCATTTCATGATGGGTGCTTATAACCATCATGTGCTGTTTTAATTATTTCATTTCATGTGTAATGATGGGTGCTTATAACCATCTTATTTTCAGTTTGAATTTTGAATTTTGATTGGAGGGAGATTGAGTGGTGTAGGCTATATATAGCCATGTTGATGAAGGATTGTTTAGAGAGAATGAAAAATTAAAACTTTAATTCAAAGATTGAATTTTCCCCCTCTTTCCCTCTTCCCCCTTAGGCAAATTTCGGCCTTCCTTCTCTTCTTCCTCCTCTCCCTCTTCAAAATTCATCCAAGGCTAGTTCCTCCTCTCCCAAAAACTGACCTCCGACAAAGCAACCATTCAACCCACCTCCTCGAAGAAATCGGCCAAGGCAAAGATCTCCTTTGTGGATTCCAACTCCGGCGTGATGCGACGAAGGCGGACAAGTTTCCTCTCCATCCGGCGTGACTCCGGCGGAGCCGTTGAAGAGTGATCCAAGTAGAGAAATCGGAATCATCTATTTCGATTTGGTAACGAAACCTTCTACCTTTGTGTGTTTCTTTTCCTAGATTTATTCCTGTGGTGGTAGATTCTTAGCGTTGAATTTTGATAGCATTAATTTATCGTGATTTTTCTTCGATTAGTTTGTGTTTATCTTGATTGATCTAATTTCGAGAAAGGTTTGGCGAACCTTCGTTTTCTTTTGTTGGGAGAGATCTACCTTTTCCGAATCATATTTTATTTGATAGATCTCTTTTGGTACAACATCGCTCGTTCGGACCGGGTAGATCCTTTTAGCCGGAAAGAATATTGGCATATCGCCTTTATTCGATCTTAATCGGTTTGGCTACCCGTACGCTAGCATATACTTGATAGAATTAATTAACGTGGTGCCGCGTAGAGCGATTGTGCGAATATAGGATTTGGATTGTGGAGAGGTATACATGCTAGTCCGTAGATCTATTCGGTGTCAAACATATGAGCCTGCATCAATGAATGTAGCTCCCTGACCTTGGTGAGACGATCTTGGAATTCCTTAGAGAGAGGCATGACGTAATCAAGGTCAAGAAAAGGAGAGGGGAGAGTAATGGTATTCCTTATTCCCCCTAGGATGACATGTATATATAGCACATTGTGGAGCCCATCATTAGATTCTCTCAGGATTAGCCACCACTCGTCAAACACATGGGGTTGAATATTTCTTTCTGAGCTTGGTACAATCTGGCAAAGTGTGGGGATTGTGTACATCCCCGTATTCACTGAGTGGATCCCTCAAAAGAAAACCAAAGCAAAGAGAGAAGTTTTAGGCTAAGGCGAGTCAGACTAGCGAGCAGGGAAGGAATTCCCCAGCTCGTGTGGGGGTTAGGTCATCATTAGTAGGGGGTCAGTGGAGCGCACAAGCTCACATTAGCCCCAGGGTCTAGCCAACAGATTCGTGAGTGGGGTATCCGGGCCAGCACTCACCCTCAGCGCCTAAGTGGTAGCGAGTGTCATCCTCATCAGGCACTCGCCATCCCAGGCGAGTTATAGCCGCATGAACCACTTTTCCAACAGTGTTTTTACCAGAATATATTTGTTAGTTTGCTAATAGTCCCCCCCAAAAAAAACAGTGGAGTTTCGCTATTGACAGACTAATTTGGGCTGCGTTTAGTAAAATTAAAAGACGGGATTGCGTTATTGACAAGCCAGACTATGAAAACTATAAATAGACCCTTAAGGGCACCTTTGGGGGTATCAGTCTTTGGCTTTCTTCCTCCTCTGGTTTGCTTTGGTTAGTTTCAAGAGCCCTCCAAGGTGCCTAACTCAACTTTGGCTTGGGAGAGGAAGCTCTCTCAAATCTTTCGGGTGTATGGCGGGACCTCCTCGCCGCAGCTTGGGGTTATTCATAGTTCAAAGATTTTGGCCAAAAATTCAATTCAGCATAAGTGCAGACTACCCCCCTTCGAGTCTGAACTCTCTCTGAGATCGGATAACGATTTCAACAAGTTTAACCACTTAGGAACTTAAAATTTCAATTGAAGTTCTATTATAGGATGTATATATACAAAAATTAAATGATTTGTATAGTTATATATTTAAATAAATCATAATAACACAGATATTAACACAAATCTAACGGCATAGAAATGAGGCAGACTGTAAAGTGATTATAACGTCATCCCCAGCCCACGATTCGAAAGGAAGATCGCTGACATCCCCAGTACCATACTCGAAAGGATTCAACTTCAACAGGTTTGCAGACCATGCACCCCAAATCCTATCCATCCACAAGTCAGTTGTTGGAAGCCACAACCTCCCTTTGATGAGAAGCGATCCAGTTAAGCGCCCCTACGAGGACTTCCCAGGAGGTCACCCATCCTGAAATTACTCCCATCCGAGCACGCAGATCAATTGTCAATTAACTGGATCACTTCTCATCACAGGGAGGTTGCGGCTTCGAAAAACCAGCCTATGGATGGAGAGGGGTTGGGGTGAATGGTCTACAAACCTATTGAGGATGAACCCTTTCGAGCGTGGTGTTGGGGGTGCCGATGGTCATCCTTTCGAGCCATGGGTTGGGGAGTCCATTACAAAAAAGTGCACTTTTTTGTAACTGTCTCCCCAGCACACGACTCAAAAGGATGACCGCCGACACCCTCAGCACCGCGCTCGAAATGGTTTAGCCACAACCGGTCTACAGACCATGCACCCAAACCCCTCTCCAGTCGCACTTGCAGGTTGTTGGAGGTCGTAGCTCAATTAGTGATGAGAAGTGAAAGAACTTTATAGTTAAGCGTGCTTGAGTTGGAGTAGTCATGGGATGGGTAACCTCCTGGGAAGTTCCCGTAGGGGCGCTTAACTGGATCACTTCTCATCGAAGGGAGGCTGCGACCTCAACCAACCCGTCTATTGGACTGGAGAGGGGTTGGGGTATACGATCTACAAACCTGTTGAGGCTGAACCCTTTCGTGCGTAGTGATGGGGGTGCCAGTGGTCGTCCTTTCGAGTCGTGTGCTTGGGAGGCCATTACAGCGACCTTCCCCCACAGTGGACCTGTCGTCGATCCTCTGTGGGGATCATCCAATCATTATTTTGACATGTTTATGGTAATCCGATAGTCCTTGTATCATTTTCAACCTCTGGACAACGATGGTGATTAATCTCGCCTAGATGGAGCTTTCAGGACTCCTCCGCCGTCGTTTGACCATCACCACCTCTCTCCACCACCACCAATAATTTCTCCGAGATGAGGGCTATCCTTTGGCGATGGTTCGACGACTTATTACTGCTGCCATTGGTAGGAATTATAAGGTCATTTAGGCTATCATTATCCGCTAAATTACATGAATTCAAAGCCTAATCGAGTTTGATTTTGATTCAAAATTCTTTAAGATGTTTATACAAGGGAAAAAGGAGGAAATCTCACCTCAAATAGCAGTGTCCTCCCTAAACGAGTTTGGGATGCCATATCTTGGTCAGCCTTGAGCTCTCTTCCCCTCTCGAGATCTTCCACTCAATATCTCTGCTTAGAATTGATGCTTGGGAGGTGGGCGAGCTAACAAAGGAACAAAGAGGGGCTATTATTGGCTGAGGAGATGCCATCTTTCATCCCTTTCCTCCATAGCTGACTATGGCTAGGCTAGTTGCACTATCCACCCTTGCTGGCTTCTGATGAAATCAGAGGCTCTCTTATGGTCTCCTAAAGAGGAATGAATCCATGTATATCCACAATTACAGCTCATGAAGTTTTTCTAAATTGGGTAAATTTCCTCTTAAGAGAGCTTTGACCTTTATTTTGAGTTAATTAGCCTAATCATGGGTTATCTGAAATTGTTCATGGGGTTTGAGTCAAGATGAGGTTAAGGCTTTTTTTAGCTTTTGGGCTAGTGTATGGTCAATGCATTTCTAAATCAAAGTTTTGTCCTTAATTAAACTATGGTTTTGACCATGGTTAATTTTGGTTGACCAAATTCAGAATTTGGGGTTTAGATTGACTTGATCATGAGGCATGGTGTGACTAGCTCAATTGGTCAAAAATGAGGTCATTTTGGTTTGATTTGGTCTATTATATCTAAGTGCACATTTTACCCCTTTGATGGTTCTACCTTGTCTCCAAGATGAGGTGGTGCACTAATGGGGTCCCTATTTACAATTGAGATGTTATATGTGAAACCGTGGAGTAGTATCTTATTCGTTCTATTTCGTCAATGATACTACCTTTTGATTATAACTTGTACTTCCTTTGTTGAATGATAAATAATATTGGTGCAAATGATTTGAAGTGACTGTTTCTTAATGTACGCGTGAATTTTGGTTGTGTGAATGGCTTGTAGAATGATGAGTTCGTTTAGTAGATTTTCTTAGTTAATTAGTTGTTAGTGCATTCACAACCATTTAATTAATTTGGGTAAACTTGCTATCTTTTCATTGTTCCCTGCAATACGATAAACCTTGAGTTCAAACTCAAATTTTATTATTTGAGGCCGGTATCCTTGTCGTGCATCACAAATCTATTTCGGCCCTCTAGTGCAGATCCGAGGAATCTTTTAATAAAGAGTTGATTTGTTTCAGCGAGGAGAGTTGAAGCTGTCGGAATGAGAACGTTGACAATGAAATAATGAAAGGGGCGACTGCGGTCTCAAAAGAAGTCAAAATGAGATTTTTAGCAATGACTGTGGGAATTTGAGGATTACCATTTTTCTAGCATTGATGTTTTTCCTCCAATGAAGACGAAACAAAAACGCAGACGCCCATACAAACAGAGCCGAATGAGATTTCAAGGAAGCTTTTAATAAATGTGGAAATGTGGAAGAAGTCATAATGCTCCACCAGATGATGATCTCGCGACACCTAGCTTTTCTTCCGATGACACAGAGCAATGAGGAGATCTCCCCGTTGATGCGGAAACTTTCGTCATTTCTCCCAATCTTATGGGGGGGGGGGGGGCAGTAAAAGAATCCGAATCCTCTGGATTTCGTGCGAGAACTCCAAGGTGAAGTTCTCCAATACCCGGTAGCGATTTATAGCTCAGACAAACATCAACAATCGCATAATACTTATGTCTCAACCTCATGCGAAAATCCACCCGGGCCCACTCTCATTTAAACCGTTGATTGACGAACTCCACCCTGGAGTTCCCGCACGAACTCCAGAGGATCCGGATATGCCCTAAAAGCCTAGGGCAAACTGGAGAACAAAAAAACTCATATTTTTAATCCATTAAATGAGAGCCGTTGGATTAAGATAAGATGATCCTCACCCTCAAATAAAAATTATCTATTTAGAGCAAATTAGAGAGTATCCCCATCTCAGATCTGCATCGTGGATCCACACATCGTGGATTTCGCTCCTTCCCCGGAATAATACTTGCATTGATAGATTAATTAAGTTTCAATTATTTTATCCTATTTTAGATTCCACAGCATATTCCGCCCCCTTCTTCCTCCATCCTCTCAGTCTCCGGCTAGACGGCGGCGGCGGCGGCCTGGCACATGCCTCGATGGCCGCATTGCCATCTACTTCCTCATCCGAGCCAGCAGTAATGGAGCAAGTTATCACCGATGTGTTTGCAAAAACCGTACACACTATTCTCGAATCGAGGTCTCCAAACGTTTCTGCACTAAACTGCAGTGCCGATCCCTGCGACCCATCGTCTTCTTCCTCATCATTTCCATCGAATTTCCGATCACGCGATAGATTCTTCAGTTTTGATCACGGGCCATTGATTCTGGATGTAATCTTGTGCCGTAAGAAGGCAGCTGAGAATCCGGGCCGCAGTTCTCCTGCTGGTATTTTCGTGCGGAGTCTCTCTTCAGAACGAGAGGAGCTCGGCCGTCGCAATACAGAAGAGAAAATCGTGGAGCGGTGGATTCTGCAGTGCGAGAGAGAAGATAGCAGGGGTTTTCATCAGTCATCTGAATTCCAGGTGAGTTTCAGAAAAGCTTCAAAGAAGATCATCGTTCTGCTTAGATCTTTGTATTCCGCAGTTAGGCTTTTACCAGCTTATAAGCTGTTTAGGGATCTCACTGCCTCTGGTAAGAACTACTCCATTAGCCTTTCTCACAGAATCTCTTCTTTTGCGGAGCCTTTCAGCCGAGAAGAGGATTCTGAGATGAGCCAGCTTGATTTTGGGCCTGTAGACATTTTTTCCGGGAAATTCTCCCTTTCTGTGGCTTACTTGAAGAAGACACTTGAGAATTTGAGCTCAGAGCCTTCGAATTGTATGTCTTCAGAATTGATAATGGATTATGTGGGGAGTCCATTGGCTGATCCGCACAGATGGTTTCCATCTCGTGCTGTTTCTGGATCAGCGCCTTCTTATGCTGCATTTTGCCGGCAGCATAGTTGCTGCAGTTTGAGTCCTGTTTTGCAGAATCTTCAATGTTTACATCAAAATGTTGCTTCATCAAGCTCCATTACATGTGTTTCTTCACCGTCATCTTCTTCCTCGGCTACTCCGAGTCGATTATATGTACGCTCGGAGAGTGCTCCTGGTAGCATCACCTTGTTCAGGCATAAGGGTGGTGTTGTAGGACAAAATCAATGCCTGTCAGCATCTTCTTGTTCTAGTAGAAAGAGTCAAGAATGTTGTTCTCATGTAGATGTCTTTGGAGCTCAAGTGAACATAGCATCTGCCCCTAAAACACTTCCAGTAAAAAATCAGCTGCAATTTGAGAAGGAATCGTTAAGGTTCATGGAGTTTCAGACTGGGAAGCTGTTGTCAAAGGTACTCATCAATACAACTTGACTGTAAACCTGCACTCTGTGTAGCTCAATTGGTGATGAGAAGTGAAAGTACTTTATAGTTAAGCGTGCTTAGTCCTTGTGTTGTTCGCTTAACTTGAGTTTCCTTCATCAAAGGGAGATTGCGGTCTCCAACAACCTGCCGGTGGGCATGAAGAGGGGTTGGGGTGTACTGTCTGCAGACCTGTTGAGGCTGAACTCTTTTGAGCTGGATGCTAAGGGTGTCGGCGGTCGTCCTTGCAAGCTGTGTGCCGGGGAGGCCGTTACCAAAAAGTGCACTTTTGTTGTGGGCCAAGCCACTTGAGTACGGCAAGCCCACACAGACACCACTCATGAGCCAATATTTGGCGACTCAACAGCCGGACTGCAGTCCGTGCACCCCAACCATTTATTCGCCCAAATATTGAGAGGCAGGGTATTGGGGTCGGGACTTGAACCCTTGACCTCCTTTATAAGAGGAGACTTATAATTGTTGTACATATCTGCTTTTGAGTTTGTATCTGTGGTTTGATACTTCTTTTATAGACAGCATTTACCGGGAAAGACAGTGCTGGGAACATCATAGGCTTTCAAGCTCCTTGCTCTTCACCACATAGGAAATCCAGAAACTCTAGCAGATTGTTTTTCATGGATGAGTTTGATGATTCAGATTTTATCTGTCATTTTGCTGAAGATGTTGAGAGCAAAAACTCATTCAGGTATTATTCATGTTCTGAACTTGGGCCAAGCATAATTTCCTTCTATTCTCTTGTAGTTTTTGCAATTCCGCAATGATCTTCTCTTCCTTATTTCTTCTTTCAACATCCTTCCCTATATTTTTCATTTCATTTTTTTTTGTTAGGAGCTAATACTGTGATACATTGGTACAATAGTTTCTTTCTTATGCGATCCTGTAGCTATATGGAGACCACATATTGATCTCCTTTTAACAAAAACTTTATAGGATAGTCCTGCTGGGAAAACTTTTAACCGTAAGGATGTCAAGCAATTTGAGATCAATCATTTGGAGGTCAACAGTTTAACTATGGCAATTCTCTAGCCCCATGAGTTATCTCCTACTAGATCACAAGGAAAAAGAGAATGAGATGACAGAGTGTTAGGCACCTTGTGCCTATTAAGAATGTCTACTTTATTGGAGTCTAGGAGGCTTGCAATATCTCAAGCTAACTATTAGTGATTAATGTTATAGACAAAGTATGCATGTAAAGGCCCAATTTTAAAGACTCACTTCCTTGACTCTCTTGTATAGGTTAATCCTACACGCACACGCACACACACGTATGTTATTGTGTGTGTGTGCATGCATGTATTTGTTGATTTAATGTGAAGCAATACAATTATTGCACTTCATATTCCACATTTCTACATGGTATCAGAACTACGTGATTCCTGAAGTACAACTTCGACGATTGAGCTCATGCTCTCGTCAATTGAACTCTTGCTTCTATTTCCTGGGTAATCTGCCCGCCACTTGGACTTCCTAACTTGAGCCCACAAAGATCGCCAACTTCTATTTGGAGCTTGCCGATACCCAACGATTCGATCTCTTCGATCTCAGCCACAATTCCATGCCCTACCCCTATCTTTATAGCCTTTCCAACCACTTGTGTGCTCCCTAGCATTGTCTCTCCAAAACCCGTTGCTCCTGCTGCTGGAACTCACCGACTCATCCAGCACAGAGCTTGTCGTTTATTCTTATTGTCGTGCTTGAAAAACTCATCCATCTAGGAACTCGTCGATTCATCCAACGCATGAACTCACTGACTCATCCACCATAGGAACTCGCCGACTCATCCAGCGCAGGAACTCGCCGACTCATTCAGCGTATGGCTCATTGTTTCATCCAACGCAGGAAGTCGCCAACTCATTTAGCGCAGGGCTCCCCGCCTCCTCCATTTTAGGTCTCATGACGCCCTTCTATCTATAGCTTGCCTTTGTTGTTTGAGCTCTCTCTGCTACCAGAACTCACTGAATCCCTGCTTCCAGAGATCACCGAACTCGAGGCTTGAGTTTGCACACATTTTGAGCTCGCTACTACCATAAGACGAATGTGGAGTCCGCCTCATCCACCATTCCAACGACACTCGCTTCAGCTCCCATTTATGAAGCCCGTGACAAAGTAAGAATTTCCACTATCTCCCTCATCGGGAAGAAAAAATTTATTACGTGGGTTCACTTGATGTGCCGAGGACTCCATACCAAGGATCTTTTTTATCTTCTGACTTGCGTCTCACTTGTTGAGCTTATCGAGCAATGCCTCCGGGATGATGGTAGAGTTTAGTCATGGATTTTGAAATCCAGTATGCCATATTGGATGACTATGCACCGCAAGACCTCCAGGGCCATGTGGGATGAATTGAAGTCTCTATACTTCAGGCATGATTGCCTTTAACATTTGTTCGATCTTTTTACGGACCTCCAGACCGTCGAACTGGGTTCAAATGTTGGCATGACATCATTCATACCGCAATACAAGACTCTTGTCAAGATTTGGATTCAATACTAGCCTCCAACTTTGGAATTTGCTACCAAACGGGCTCAAGCAGAAGCTATTAACATAACATCGATGATGACACAAATATCACCTCGTCTATATAGGGTCCGTGCAAACATTTTTTCTCTCCTATTATTCTCACTCTATCAGATGTTTGCTCCATGATTTTGAAGGCGACTTTATCCATTGATGTCTCCTTGACTTCCTCGCCTACCCTACTCCAAATAAATGTTGAAGCTTGCCCTCTACCTACTGGGAACCGCAGAGGTTGTAACGGGTTTCGCGACGAAGGCCAGGATTGCCCCATCGGACAAAACACTCGCATGTGTACCTATTGTGATCGGGCAAACCATACTGAGGCTGCCTATTACAAAAAAACTTGGGTTCCAACAATAGCCATCGAACTTTCACCACTCCTCTCCAGCGGCGGATGCTCCAGGCACGTCCCGTTCATACATTGTCATCCTATGAGAGGAACTCCAACATTTGCGGGGGCTCGTTAGTTGTTCCTTCAAATTTGCTGCCACTATCGTTTCTAACTCCTGGATCCGGGGCCACCAATTACATTACTTCGCAAACATTGCTAGTCCCAAGTTTTTCATTGTTGCCAATGGAGAAACCACCTCAGTTTGCGGATTTAGAGTTGTGCCTCTCACTCTATTTATTTCTCCGCGCTCTGTATTTCATGTTCCTGGCTCACAGTTTAATTTTCTCTCTGTTAGTTGACTTACTCATGATCACAACTGCTTCATCAATTTTTTCTTCTTCCTTTTTGGCGCAGGATTGACGAACGTGGAATATCACTGGTAGTGGACGAGTGGTTAATGGGCTCTCCACTCTGAACCTACCTACCTCAACTCTATCCACTGTCACTTATATTGATTGACTCAGGCATCTTGACCATGCTCCTCTTCCTATACTACGGAAGACTCTTCTGATACGAGCTCTCCCGTAACACATCAGTAGGGTTACCGGAAGATGGGCGGAGGCGGGGATGATGGTGGCGAGGGATACTGTGGATCTGGAATTGTGGTTGCCTAGGTGGGGTGTGCTTGGGAGGAGAGAGTTACCACAATCTCTTAACAATGCACAAAGAGAGAATAAATTTTTGGATATCCATTCCGTATAATATATTTTTTAAAAATAGGCTTACAACCCTCTTAATGATAACTCCTAACCATGACACTCCTAACTTCTAACTTACAACAAGCAATGAAATAATATAAAAGACAACATACTAAAAATCTCACGTGATAATTGGGCGCGAAGCCCATAACATCACTCCCGCCGTTCACAATGAGCTTGATCTCAAGCTCAAGGGATATCAGAACATGTGCTTATGTCACCCAATTCCTATGCGTCTTTCGCTTTTTCATCGCTAAAACTCGTACTCAATTTTCGAGTTCCGTTATAGTTCTTCAGACCTATAATACTTGCGAATATACTAGTTACGAATTTCAATAAACTTGTAATACGTTGGATATTATTCACCAAATGTCATGTGCCTATACACCACACAAAAATGGTGTGCCTGAGTGAAAGAATTGTCTCCTCCTTGAGGTTTCATACTCCCTTATGTTTCAAATGCATGTTCCAAAAATCTATTGACAATTCACTATCACAACTACATGTTATTTAATTAATCGTATGTATTCGACCATCTTGAACTTTGCGACTCCTTTCTCTATCCAATTTCCATGAACATCTCCCTTTCCTATGTCTCGTGTTTTTGGTTGTCTGCTTTGTCCATCTCATGTTGACAAGCTAGCCTGATATGCTACTAAATATATCTTTGTTGGGTACTCTCGCACAAAAAAGCATATGCGCGTTACTTTTCCACTGATTGGAAAACGATCACATTCGCAGATGTCACCTTCCTCGAAGATCAATCCTTCTAATCATCTCCTCCCAATAATTTACCACCTGCCATCCTGCTTCCCAACGTCCCTATCGACTACTCCCACCACCCGTGCTACCAACACCATCTCCTCCTCTAAATGCGTACATTCGCCGTCGTCCTTGTTTATTTGCCTTGGGACAGTTGCCCCCCTCATGATGACGCTCCTCGACCAGTTGTTCACCTGTTCCAACTACACTCACCCAGGAGGAACTCCCCTCTACAATTCATCCTCACTCCCATTATGTATTCTTTCACCGCTTATCTCCAGAACTTCACAGCTTTGCGGCCTCCCTATCTTCTATTTCCACCACTTTTTGTGATGGAGGCTCTCTAGAATATGAGATGTCAGGTCACAATAGACGATGAAATGGCTGTCGTTTAGGCTTAATTAGACACATGCTTGTTTCCCTTCCTCTTCACCAATCCCGTGTGAAATGTAAATGAGTGTTCGCTGCTAAGCATCGTTCTGGTGGGACTGTTGAGCGTCTCAAAGCCCGTTTTGTGGCTCGCAGTTTCACTCAATAATATGGCCTTAACTATGAAGAAATGTTCTCTCCAGTCACCAAGTTAAATACAATATGGGTTTTGATCTCATTGATCGTCCATCGTAATTGGTAGTTGCATCAACTTGATATCAAGAATACATTCCTTAATGTCGATGTAGTGGAGACTGTATAAATGCAACAACCCTGGTTATGAAATCATGGGGAAATCTCTTGTCTGTCGCCTCAAGAAATTTCTTTATGGCCTTGAGTAGTTCCATCGTGCTTGGTTTGACAAGTTTGGTAATGTCGTTCGAGCTTTTGGTTCACTCGGAGCTCGACAAACATCTCTTTATTTACTTGTCGTCACTTAACAGACACAGTGGTACTTCTTGTGTATGTTGAGAACATCATTTTCCCGAGTGGTGATCTGAATGGTATCTATATGATTATGAAGCACTTGGCCACACATTTTCATAACAAAGATTTGTGTTGACTCCGATATTTTTGTGAATTGAGGTAGCTCGACGACTTCATGGTCTCGTTATATCTCAACGGAAGTACTGCATCGATTTTCTACTGGATGTCGATTACTTAAGTTGTAAGCCTATTGACACACCAATAGATGCCAAACACAAACTCCGTGCTCACGAGTCAGACTCCACTTCTCCCTCATCCAGAGTACTATCGACGCCTTGTTGGGAAGTTTATTATCTGATTGTCACATTACCGAATATCTCATTTCCCGTTAGCGTGATCAGCCGGTTCATGCATGTTTTTGGGTCACAACTTCAAGTTGTCGAGCAAATCCTCCGGTATTTGAAAAAATCCCTGAGACATGAGATTGGGTATAAGCATTCTTCTTCTCTATCGTTAATTGCATATTCTAATGCGGATTATAATGGCTTCCTCTATGATCGTCGGTCTACGAGTGACTATTGCACATATTTTAGAGGGCACCTGGTCATTTGGCGGAGCAAAAAAAAATCAGTAGTGGCAGACTCCTCTCTAGAGGCTGAGTATCGTGTGATGGCGTCTGCCATATCTGAATTCACTTGGTTGGAGAGTCTTTTTTCTGAACTTGGTATCGATCTCCCATCTCCAACCATCCTCTACTGTGATAATCATGTTATTTCCCGTTAGCGTGATCAGTCGGTTCATGCATGTTTTTGGGTCACAACTTCAAGTTGTCGAGCAAATCCTCCGGTATTTGAAGAAAGCCCCGAGACATGAGATTGGGTATAAGCCTTCTTCTTCTCTATCATTAATTACATATTCTAATGCGGATTATAATTGCTTCCTCTATGATCGTCGGTCTACGAGTGACTATTGCACATGTTTTAGAGGGTACCTGGTCACTTGGCGGAGCAAAAAACAATCATTGGTGGCAGACTCATCTCTGAAGGCTGAGTATCGTTCGATGGCGTCTGCCATATCTGAATTCACTTGGTTGGAGAGTCTTTTTACTGAACTTGGTATCGATCTCCCATCTCCAACCATCCTCTACTGTAATAATCAAGTTGTCATTCATACCGCCAACAATTTTGTTTTTCATGAATGTACCAAGCATATTGAAGTAGATTGCACTTCATCTGAGAAAAAAAACAAACCCCACAACTTATTCCCGTTGTCGGTCAAGTCTCTGATATCCTCACCAAAGCCTTGCCTCGCTCCCTCTACCGACACTTCATTTCCAAACTTGATGCCTACAATCTGTATGATCCCGCTTGTAGGGGATATATTCGTTTCTGTTGAATGATATATGTAAAGGCTCATTAGTAAATGCCCGTTTAGCCTCTTAACTACCTAGGATGTTTAGTCCCACATCATGTAATAGATCTCTCTCTCCCTATATATTTGTACTTACACATGTAATTTGACACTGGAAAAAGGATATACAAGGTGTTACTGATTTTCCTTCTCTGATCGTGTACTTCTCTATATGGTATCAGAGGCATACGGTCCTACTTCCGCGGCTAAGTTTTTTTAACCGCTAGTGTCTGTGTCTTCCCACGCGGCTTCTCCTCCTCTGCTTCTCGCGGTTTTCTCTTGTCTTTCCGCACTCTCTTCTCCTTCCGTGGACCACTCCCCTTTCATCTCCCCCCTGGCTTTTTATAACCATCTTCCGCTCCCGCGCGGTGGGTCCCTCCTCCTTCTCGCGCGGACTTCTCTTCCTATCCGCGCGACCTCTCGGTTTTTCGCGGCTTACTAGTGTTGCGGACTGTCCCTTGACCGTTGCACTAGCTCTTCTTGTCTCTCTGCCAAGCTCCTCGCTCCTCGCTTCTGCTGTCCGTAACTTCCTTGGTCTACTCGCGCGGTCTGCTTAACTCTTCTACCCGCACGACTTCTTGTCGCGCGACCTGCTGGCTTCTCGTCGCGCGGTCAGCCCGCTGGTATTGCTGCTTCGACCTACTCTTCTCGCCGCGGACTTGTCTTGTCGCGTGGACTCGGCGCCTTCTACTCTTCGCCTTGCGGCTCTATCTAATCGCGTGTTCTGGGCGCATAGTGCGACTAGTACGGGGTGCTTGTCGCTCGGGCTTTTTCCTTGCCGCTGCGGAATTGTCGATTACCGCTGGGATTGCCTCCTCTCTCTAACCGCTTCGCATCTTGGTCGCGGCTTATTTCCTTGCTGCTAGTGTGTTGTCACTGTGACCGTGCGGTCTTCTCATACAGTTTCTTCGTTGCTTGGCCGCTGCGACTTCTCTAATCGCTGCGGCTTCTCCTTTCTGCCGCGGGCTCCGCATGTTGGTCGCAACATATTCCTTGCCGCTGGTGTGTTGTCACCATGACCGTGCGACTTCTCCTATTCTCTAGACAGGGCGATTTCTCCTCTCTAACCACGCGGACTGTTTTTTGGCCTCTCTTGTGTCGGGTTCTGCCTTTGTCCGCTGCGATCATCTCTAACCGCTGCGATCTTCTCTAACCGTTGCGGGCTCTGTTTTCTGGTCATGGCCCTCTGGACGCTGGTGTTGCCACCGTGACCGTTACAGACTTGGCCCTGCCGCACCGGTTGCTCATTGCCCTTGCGGATTGTTTTCTTAGCCGCTGCGTCTTCTTTGCCCATGGTTGCCCAGTCATCTACACAGAGACTTACGAAAGACTTTGCTGACTTGCGCCTCCAAATCCAGCAACTACAAGGGATGATCGATCATTCTTCAAGCTCTGTGGTATCCATCTTTGGTGGTGTGTTTTCTTGTCTTGCCCATAGTTCGTCCTGGATCTTGGATTCAGGGGCCTCCCACCATATTACCTCACAACAACCATCTCCCTATTTGGACTCGATGCATCCCAAATCTATTACTGTTGCAAGTGGGGACCCCATTCCTATCTCTGGCTTCGCCGACATTCACATTACTCCCTCCATCACTCTTCGCTCTGTTCTTCATGTTGCGGGCTCTTCTTTCAACCTTCTCTCTATTAGTCGTCTTACTCACGATCTTGATTGCTCCGTAACATTCTCCTCCACTTCTTGTGTTGTGTAGGATCGCAAGACACCGTCTATCATTGGACAAGAACATCTCTCGAATGGTCTCTACATCCTTGACCTCTCTCCTCCGACGATTCTGTCCTCTGTTAACTCTTCTGAGTGGCATTGCCGTCTAGGACACCCTCCTCTAAACATACTACGTAAAGCTCTTCCCGATGTCTCCATCCGGGAATTCAATCGCGAGTTATGTATCTATGGAAAACATCATCGGTCTACGTTCTCGCTTCATCCCACTCAGAGTGCTGCTCCCTTTGATCTTGTTCACTTTGATATCTGGGGATCATACAAAATCATCAGTGTTTTTGGCTATCGTTACTTTGCTACCTTTGTAGATGATTACTCTCGCGTGACATGGTTGTATCTTCTTCGTGATCGCTCTGAACCGCCGGGTGTTTTCCTTGCCTTTATCATTGAAACTCGCAACTAGTTCTCCACTACAATGAAAACTCTTCGTTCTAACAATGCTTGTGAGTACACTAGTCACGCGTTCACCAACCTATGTGCTGAGTTTGATATCATCCACCAAACATCATGTGCATATACCCCTCAGCAAAATGGCGTTGTTGAACACAAGAATCGTCACCTTCTTGAGGTTACCCGCTCTCTTATATTTCAAATGCATGTTCCCAAGAAATACTGGAATTTTGTGGTTTCTACTGCATGTTCTCTTATTAACCGCATGCCTTCCTCTGTTCTCAACTTTGCGGTTCCCTTCAATCTTCTCTTTCCCTCCACACCTCCCTTTTCACTCCCTCCTCGCGTGTTTGACTGTGTGTGTTATGTTCATAATCTTTGTCCGTCCACAGACAAGCTCGCTCCTCGTGCCACAAAATATATGTTTGTAGGTTACTCCCGTACTCAGAAGGGTTATGTCTGTTTCTCTCCTAAAGATCACAAGGTTGTTACTTTTGCTGATGTTACCTTTATCGAATATCAACCATATCATTCTCCTCCCACTAGTTCTCTCCTTCCACCACTTCTTCCGCGGCCTGCTGTCCCCATTACTTCCAACCTACCGCCTCTCCTTCCTACACCACTCCCACCAAACCCACCTCCTCTTACTATGCCTCTTCCTCACAAACCACCTATCATTCCTGTGTATACTCGTCACCCTTCTTCCTCCACTACCAGGCAGGAGATGCCCTCCTCTGATGATATGTTGCAGCTTGCAGATCCGGCAACTACTTCTACTGCACACCCACTGACGAATTATGTCTCCTTCCACCGCCTCTCTCCGAAACTTCGGCAGCTTGCTCTTTCTTTATCCTTTATTATCATCCCTACTGTGCAGGAGACTCTCCAACATCCGGGATGGCGAGCGGCTATGGACGAGGAAATGTCTGCTCTTTGGGCAAACCACACTTGGGATTTTGTCTCTCTTCCTTCTGGACATACTTGCGTGGGTTGTAAATGGGTGTTTGCCCTCAAACAAGGCCCAGATGGGACGGTTCAACGTTTGAAAGCTCAATTGGTGGCTCGTGGTTTTACTCAACAACAAGGTCTAGATTATGATGAGACCTTTTCTCCAGTTGCCAAACTGAATACTGTTCGTGTGTTGATCTCCCTCGCTGTTCATCAACACTGGCAGTTGCACCAATTGGATGTCAAAAATGCGTTTCTTAATGAGGATTTGCAGGAATCCGTCTATATGCAACAACCACCCGGGTTTGAGACCACGGGGGATTCTCTCGTCTGTTGTCTGAAGAAGTCACTTTATGGTCTCAAACAGTCGCCTCGGGCATGGTTTGACAAATTCAGTCAGACTGTTAGTGAGGTTGGGTTCACTCGGAGTTCAGCCGACTTCTCATTGTTCACTCGGCATCGTCCGACAGGCACATTGATTCTCTTGGTATATGTTGATGATATTCTTATTACGGGAGATGACCTTACAGGAATACACATGATCAAACAACATCTGACAACTGAAGCCTTCGTTACTTTCTTGGTCTCGAGGTGGCTCGGCGACCTGATGAGCTGGTATTATCTCAAAGGAAGTACTGTCTTGACTTGCTGCATGATGCGGGCTACTCTGGATGCAAACCCGCCGACACTCTCATGGATAGTAATCACAAGCTCTGTGCTCATGCGTTAGACTCTGATCTACTCCATCCAAACCCTGAGTATTATCGTCGTCTGGTGGGAAAACTGATATATCTCACTGTTACGAGACTTGATATATCATTTTATGTTGGGGTTGTCAGTCGATTCATGCATGAACCGCGCATCTCTCATCTCCAGGCAGTTGAGCGCACTCTTCGATATTTGAAGACTGCTCCTGGACAGGGACTTGTATACAAGGCCTCTTCGTCTCCCTTATCTCTGAGTGTTTATTGTGACGCTGATTATGCTGGTTCATTGGATAATCGTCGCTCCACAAGTGGATATTGCACTTATTTTGGAGGACATCTCATTACTTGGCGTAGCAAGAAACAGTTTGTTGTTGCCCGTTCATCCGCTGAGGCCGAGTATCGTTCAATGACAGCTGTTGTGTCTGAGCTCACTTGGCTTGAGGGTCTCCTTGATGATTTAGGAGTCAAGCTTTCCGCACCGGCCACTCTATGTTGCGACAGTCAGACTGCCATACACATTGCCAAAAATCCTGTTTTCCATGAACGGACGAAGCACATTGAGGTTGATTGTCATTTCATTTGAGAAAAGGTTAAATTAAAGACGGTAGATTTAATGCATGTTCCAGTTACCGAGCAAGTTGCTGACATCCTCACCAAGGCCTTACCACGATCTCTGTACTATCAGTTTTTGTCCAAGTTTGGTGCCTACGATTTGTACGCTCCAGCTTGCGGGAGAATGTTGAATGATATATGTAAAAGCCCATTAGTAAAGTCCCGTTTAGCCTCTTAACTACCTAGGATGTTTAGCCCCACATCATGTAATAGAGATCTCTCTCTCTCCCTATATATTTGTACTCACACATGTAATTTGACACTGGAAAAAGGATATACAAGGTTTTACTGGTTTTCCTTTTCTGATTGTGTACTTGTCTACAGTTTCCAAGCCTTGCCTTGCTCCCTCTACCGACACTTCATTTCCAAGTTTGACGCCTACAATCTATGTGTTTCAGCTTGCGGGGGAGTATAAATGAAGTATGTAGGTAAAAGCCTAATGTGCAAGCCTACTTACTCCCTTAGGAGTTCCCTCTCTTGTCGAGATTAATTCATAGTGTTGTTTCGAGTTAAAGTGTCCCTCCTCCCTCTTATATATATGTGTAGATGAACTGGTATTTCTTAACTTAATATAAATCAATAAAATTATCGCACTTCATATTTTGCTTTTCTACAATTGCTCATATGTATAATACCAAAGGGCCCGTAAGAAGTCTGAGAGTAAATTCAATTACTCATGTAAAGAACATAAGCTCCATTTATTATTTCTTATTGTACCTAAGATTAACATTCAAAAAGTGAGTTTTTTTTGGATATCTGGGTTTTCATGGTTGGTCTCGAATAATAATAGTAAGATTTGGATATTATTGAAATATAGTTTCAATGTCATAGTCCTGGCTGATAATGAATTTCTCCATCTTGCTATTTAACAGACGCTCTGTGGTTGAGCACTTTTTATCCTAACTGTGATAAAGGATATAGAAAAACAATTCAAGACAACTAAGAATGATTGTTAATGATATAACAAACCCTTGGTTGGTGACCAATGACTTTAATACTAATAGAGGTTTTATGTAAGCATCTTCTCCGCTCTATATTTCGATAAGACAAACATATCTATCATTCATAGTACAGAATAGAACAAACTACCAAATCTCGTATTCTCGGGGAAGCTTGTGAATACTTGCCTCGCTCATATTCTATTATCATACAATGATTTTTGATGGTGATAATATAAAACTATAATAACTTCAGACTTGATAACAGAGAAAAATATTGTTGTATTACGAGAAAACAATACAGTGAATTAGTGTTCATAGTGAAATAGTGTTCCTATGTAGGTTTCACAAGTATATTAAACTCTCTCTCGAGATAACTAATGACTATTTTTAGGTTGATCAATTGAAATCTTTTTTTAAATCAAAACATCTAAACCTGCTTTATCTCTTTGTAGACCTCATTCATAGATTTACGCTATCTTATCCCTAGTATTATATGTAACTCTCTTTATCTTGGTTAGATTTATTCATATCCAGAATTTTTCAATCACAAAAATTCAAAGCAATCAAGAAACAATATTCCTGAAATATTGAATCAAGCTAATCAGGAAACATTTGATGAATCGTAGAGGAATCTAAGAGTTATGTGATAATAGAAATCACAAACTATGGTAGTTCATTCTAGGGTTCATCACATCCAAATGCTAATATGATTAGTTCCTATTCATAGAATTTGCAGAAAATTCAAAGAGGGGGAAGATTAAAGACCATAAGGGCATTGCAAATTTCCTTCTCCTTGATTGACCTTTGAAAATCAACTCAAATGGTGTTCTTTCCTACTTCAGTTTCTTCAGGCTAACACAGTCAATCCACCTTCAGATTTTTTAGAAAACAGACATTATATGCGGCTGCAGAAAGTGGAATAAAAATGCGGGGATTCGACACATGTTCGTGTGCCTGGCCGTGGCCATCCTTAGCAACACCTTTTATGCGAAACGAGGCGTCGAATTGAACTGATCGGCGTGTTGGCCAGGGCATGTTAAAGCACATGGTTGGGCACTTAGTCATGTGGTGTATGCATCAATGATTCGTCTGGGACTAGAGCAGAGCACAGTTAGTGTACAAAGCCGTCTTCAATGATGTGTGGATCTCTATGATTGGAGCATTCCGGGTACAAAGGTCTGTCGAGGATAAAATTATTGGGGCGTGCCCATGGTCATTTTTCAAATGGTGGGTGTTGGATCTGATGGCAACCTTATAGGGGAAAGGGGTGGGTGGGTAAATAAGGTAAACAACAACAACACTCAAGCCTTTATCCCACTATAATGGAGTCGGCTATATTGATCCTTTGTCTCCATTGTGCGTATCTTTAGTCATAATCTCACTAATGCCTATGTACATTGTGTCTTTCCTTATAGGTTCATTCCAAGTCTTTATTGGTCTACCCCTCCCCCATTTAACATGCATAGTGACTAAACTCTTACAATGCCTAACAGGTGCCTCTAATGGTCTCTTTTGTATGTGCCCAAACCATCTTAGTTGAGCTTCTCGCATCTTCTTTGCAATTGGTGTCACTCTTGTCTTATCCCTGATACATTCATTACTAATTTTATCCAGTCTCGTGTGTCCACACATCCATCAAAGCATTCTCATTTTCGCAACTCCCCGTTTATGCCCATGTACACAATTCACAGCCCAACACTCAGAACCATAGAGCATCACTGGTCTAATTGCAATACGGTAAAAATCGCCTTTAAGTTTTAATGGTACTTTACAATCACATAAGATCCCCAATGCGCCTCTCCACTTCAACCAACCTTGTTGGATTCTATGTATCACATCTTTATCAACATGTCCATCGTTTTGAATTATCGATCCAAGATATTTAAAGCATTCATTGCTGGAAATATCTTGATCACCCAACTTAATAACGAAGTCATCCGTCCTTCTTGCATTGCTAAATTGAAGCTCCATATACTCTGTCTTTGACCTGCTCAACCTAAAACCCTTCTTTTCTAAAATGTCTTGCCAAGATTCAAGTTTTACGTTTACACCCTCTCACGTCTCTTCAACCAAAACAATATCATCCGCAAACAATAAACACCAAGGTATTGCTTGTTGGACATGTCCGGTGAGCTCTTCTAAGATAAGGGTAAAGAGATAAAGGCTTAAAGCCGAACCCTGTTGTAAGCCAACAATGATAAAGAGTTCCTGTGTTAATCCTCCAGATGTTTGCACCCTCATCACTGAATTTGTATAACTATCTTTGATTATGTCTGTATGATATATTTACACTTTTTTTGTAAGACTCTCCAGAAGATCTCTTTTGTATGATATATTTACACATTTCTTTCCGGTGAGCCATTCCTTTGTTAAACACCGTCCGCTACCTCCTATCTATCCGCATCTCCAACATCGTCAAAGAAGCGACTCCTTGCTTCTCTCCCCATCGTAAAACCCCTAATCGCGTCCGCAAACTCCCATCACCCGAGTCGCTGACCTCCATTCCAGACGGAAGCCGCCCTGAACCTTTCTCCGATGATTATTCTGCAAGCCTCACACTGCCCTTGCGTCGAGCAACCACCTTCAGCGCTCTAGCCATCCCCTACCCGCTCTTTATCTTGCACTATGGGTGACTCGTCGGATCAGATGAGTCAGATTATGTCCATACTACAGGCCGTCATGGTACAACAAACTGTCCTCGCGAACCGTCATCAGGAGGTCATTACTGCACTCTCCATGTACATCAATGATCTCTCTACCGCCCCTGCACATGATCAAGCGAGCAGCAATCAGGCACTACCACTTATCCACCATGTGCCATTGTCACTGACCCTCCACGAGCCTCCACCACTAGGCCTCACACGCCCTAACACTGTTATTCAACCGCGATACTCCAGATTGGAATTTCCAACCTATGTTGGAAAAATTGATTCTTTGGGCTGGCTCACTAGATGCGAGCAATTCTTTGGCCGCCAATAAACCCCAACAACTGAAAGGCTTTCTCTGGCCTCTTTCCGCCTTCTCGACTCCGCTATACTTTGAGCTACTCGTCTCCTCATTAACCAACCGAGACTGACAAGGGCAGATTTCAATGACTCTGCAACATGTGCTTTGGCCCTCCCATCCGCAGTATTCCCCTAGGGGCCCTCACCACATTATGTTAGACGGGCTCTGTGGACGGTTATTTAGAGCAGTTTCAGCTTCTTTTGGTGCATGCCACACTTCCCCGGAGACGTAGGTCGCCATTTTCACCGCCGGACTTCGTGATCGCCTGCGACGGGATGTCGAATTTGAGGCCCCTCCAGACTTGGTGACTACTATGAGTCTGTCCAGGCTATGCGACCGTCGCCTTCAACTAACGCAAGGGGCTTACTTGCTCATTAACATAGGCACGCAGCAGGGTCGTATCGAGGGTCAGCCTGCCCCACCAGTTCATTGCTTATCTTGGGCCGAGATGTTAGAGCGATGCATCCATGGATTATGTTTTAACTGCGACGAGTAGCACACTCGGGGACACAGATGCAGAAAAGATTTTCTACCTGCACGTTGATGATTCCGATGAGGAGGATATCATATGAAATACAAACAATAGTCGATCACCCTTGAGCTTGAGGTCAGACTCATTTTGGACAGTGAGAAAGATGTTATGGACTGTTCCTATGGGTTGTGTGCCCATTTATCTAGTTTTTCATGATTACCTTTATTAAGTAGATGTTATCATTGTGTAGGGGCCTCGAGCACCGGGGCTAGTTAATTATTGTATCTTTAGAAAGTGTTATTATTGTCATTTGTCTTTTAGTATGTTGTAAGCCTAGATAAAGGCACACATGTTTGTATGAGGTATGCAAGAAAAGTTATAATTCCTATCCTTTGTGTGAGATATTTGGCGGCTCTCTTCTTTAACGAGCAAATAAGCAGTCCCTCTTATGCTGCCGCGGTTAGGGCTCCACGGTATCCTCCGGATACTACCCCGGCGACCTCCGAGTAGGCCCATAACAAATGATTTCTAATAACTTAATCCATCCCGATCTAGGCGCTTTCACAAAAGGTGATTTCCCACATTCTTAATGTGAGAAAAATCCAAACACAAACTACAAAGATGAGAAAGTAGGTTGAGAAAGGATAAAGAAGACTCCCCAACAATGGAACCCTTTGACAAATTAACGTTGTGATGCAAATATTTTGTCTTTGTAGCGCTATGGACTTTAGAAGATCTCACCATATAATGAACAATATTCGTTCATGCCAAATTAGAGTTATTATTGAACTATTTCTTAGTATTACGAAATAGTTCTAATAGTTATCAAAGCTTACAATTTCTATTAAAATTATCTTCAAAAGCTCTCAAAAATCTCTTCAACTTCGTGTCCAAAAAACCCGACCGTACCGGGCTTGGGCCGGTCCGGTTAGGCCCAATTTTTTGCCCATCGGGCTTGGCCCGGGCTCAGCTTGAGCTGGGCAGGTCCTGGCTCGGGCTCCCTCTCAAAGAGGGGGCCCGATAAGGCCCTTCAGGCCAGGCCGAGCCGGCCTGATTACCCAACAGGCGTATTTAGGCGGGATTTTAATCCCGCCTATTTAAGCGGAATCTGTCAGGTGGGATTAAATTCGGGCCCAGGCTAGGCCCGGGGCCGGCGCGGGCCGGGCAACCAACTAATATGGGGGCCTGGTAAGGCCCCCAAGCCCGGCCTTGGCCCGGGCCGGGCTTTCCCAGGTCGGGCCTAGCCGGGCTTTTTCCGAGCCGGGCCCGGACTTTTTGTACACGACTACCCCACAATGATGTATCATATTTAGCAAAAAACATATTAGTGGAATTGGGTCGTGGGGGAGGTGCCAGACTGCAGGAGGCCGTAATTGCTTGAGAAGTGTGATGCAGGACGAATGTAGTGGGTGCAATTTTGTCCTTAGGGAAACACTAATGATTTGAAGCTAGTGTAGTGTTGTGGTTTGTTCTAAATGATGCAATGTTCATACAATTATCTGACAAATAATTACAAAAAATTCTGAATTCAGCAGTAGAGTCCCCAAACATCCACACCAAAAATTAGGAATTAGAAACGCAAGCAAGATCCAATTGTAATTAAAGAGAGAGTGCTTCAATTAAATGTTTTGCGAATACGCTTTTCAAATAGAATTAAAATTTATAAGAATTTAGATCCCAAACATTATTTTTCTTCACCTAATAAACAATAAGTAATAATAACATCATATTAGAACTTACACAAGTAATTGGAGTCCAGGGAGTCCTAAGGTGGCTGATTTGGAGTGCTGGAGGGTATGGGCGTCAAATGGGGTGGCTGTGACATTATGAGGGTAGTGGATTTGTTAGGAATGCAATGGGATAGCCTCTGAAGTCGAGTAGTGGCTGGAATTGTTGGAAAATGCTGATTGGTTGCTGCAGGGGGAGGAAGACAGGATTGAACCAGAGACGTCTGCAAATATGGGTGGGTGGGTGGGTGGGGGGGGGGGCTCGTAGTGAGAATAAATCTATACATATGTTGAGGGAAGGGTAGCAACCAAGAGGTTCTAGTTCTTGGGAATTAATGAAGATGTGAGTGTCGATTGGGCTAGAGGAGGCCAATAATTGAAAGCAACTGTTTTTAGTGGCGTCTATGTTGTTAAAGGCGCGTCTCAGGCGCGCCTAAGGCTTCGGGCTCATCAGGTTTGGACGTTTGCGCCTTTGGAGTATAAAAAGGCGTGTCTGAGTGCAATTTTTGTTATTGTTGGAAAGCCCATGTAAATAGGCCCATTTATTTGTATTTCTTCTTTTCTCCTCTTTAGTCCCACATCTTGTATAGGACTCTCTTCTCTCTTTCTCCCTCCTATAAATGTGTATTCATACATTGTATTTCATTATTGAGGTAGTATATACCAGGTTGAGTTTTTCTCTACATGGTATCAGAGCAAGACGGTCCGGCCTGTCCTTTTTGAAACCGCCTGTTCTTCCGGCTTACCGGGCGGCTTCCCCTCTCCTGCTTAGCCGCAGTGTCGTGCGGTCTGTCTCTTTTTAGCCGCAGTCTCCATTACCGCGGCTTCCCGCGCGGATAAGGTCATTATAACCGCTTCTTCTGCTCTGTCTCTCTCGTGGCTTCCACCTCTTCTCCTCCTCCTCCTTCCCTTTATAACCTTTCTCACAGGTGGGGACCTCCCTTCCTTGTTTTTCCTCTGCCCGCGCGGTCTCCTTATCTATCCGCGTGGTCTCCCTCTCACTTCTCACCACAGTTCTACCCGCTTTCCTTCTTCCCGCTCGTCGCGACTTGTCTAAAGTCGCCGCAACTTGACTTTGTTGCCGCGGTCTCTCTTCTCGCCGCGAGTTGCGCATCTTACACGCTGCGGTCTTCTAGTCTACCGCCGAGATCTTCCTTCTCGCTGCTCTGCTCTCTGCTCGCTGCGGCTTGCCTTAGTCACCGCGACTTCTCTTCTCGCCGTGAGTTGCGCATCTTACTCGCTGTGGTCTTCTAGTCTACACGCTGAGCTCTTCCTTCTCGCTGCTCTGCTCGTTGTGGCTTGCCTTAGTCGTCGCGACTTCTCTTCTCGCCGCGCTTTGCCTCTCTTGTCGATGCGGCTTCTCCTCTTCTCGGCAAGCTCCGCATCTAGGTCGCGGCATCTCTCCTTGCCGCTGGTGTACTCACCTTGACCGTGTGAACTTCTCATCCGACCTCTTCACCGCCTAGTCGCTGCGACCTGTCTTGTCGCTAGCGGTTTCTCCTTTTTGCTGCGGGTTCCGCATACTGGTCGTGGCATCCTCCTTGCTGCTGGTGTTTTATCATCGTGACCGTGCGACTTCTACCAGCTATTCGCTCCGCATTCTGGTCGTGGCAGCCTCATTGCCTTGCCGCTGGTGGATTGCCACCCAGACCGTGCGGTCTCCTGTCTGGTCGATGTTCTTCCTGTCCGCCGACCTAGCCTCCTGCTCGCCTAGCCATGACGACCTCTCCAGAGTCAACCAGACAGACTGCTTCTTCCTCTGCAGACCGCCCGACCTCTGCCCCTGAACTCCGTGATGAGTTGCAGATTACTATCATTTCGCTAGACGGGAAGAAGAACTTTGTGGAGTGGGTACACTCTGTTCGCCGCGTACTACGGTCCAAAGGTTTTCTCCATCACTTGACCCAAGCGCCTCCTGCTTCTCCTACTGACGATTGGCTGTGCAACGATGGTCGGGTTCAGACATGGATCTTTAACTCCCTTGATACTGAACCCTACCGCATGACCATGTATCACGAAACGGCCAAGGCAATGTGGGATGAGCTCCAGTCTCTATATTCCGGAAAAGATAGTCTCCAGCATCTTTATGAAATTATTACTGATCTCCAGTCCCTTGTTGTTGGCGGGGCCACCGACCTCACCTCCTTTATTGCTCGGGCCAAGACTTTAGTTGAAGCATGGATCCAACATCAACCTCCTACGTTGGATCTCACTGCACAATGGGCTCAGAAAGAAGCCGTCGGTGTGGCCATGATTATGACTCGTGTTCCACCTCATCTTCACAGCGTTCGGGCCCAGATCCTCTCCTCGGTTGCTACTCCCTCACTATCAGATGTGTGTTCTATGCTGCTCAAAGTCTCACCGCCTCCTGATAGTTCTGTGTTGGTTCTACCATGGTGATCTGGAAGTGATCAAGCATGTGCCCTCACTGCCAATGCAATATAAGCCTATGGGGTCACACATAAGAGCTCTGAAAAAGTTGGATAGGTTTGTGTTGGCCTTGCTCATATGTGATATGAGTGAATGACCAAGCCTATGACGATCTGGACATGGTGGAATTTCATTTTGGGACCTGCATTGTGAATGTGGATCGACCGGTATGAAGTCGGCACGAGCTAAAGGGAAATTCGTTGAGTATAGGTAAGGGGTTTCGACGAAAGATCTCGATTCGTCGAGTATCGTCGAGGCCTCTCGCCGATTCGTCGAGTATCGTCCTGGTCCCTCGCCGATTCATCGAGTATCGTCCTGGTCAATCGCCGATTTGTCGAGTATCGACATGGCTCCTTCACGATTCGTCGTATATCGTCATGGTCACTCGTCGATTCATCGAATATCAGGCTGATTCTCGCCGAATTCTGCTTCGATCGGTTTATCTCTTCTAAGTGCGGTTTTTTTGCGGGTCTGCGGGTATCGGTCTTCTTGGTTTGCTATATAAATAGGTTTTACTGTTGAACCGAGAAGACAACTATTCATTCCCGACCTAAATCGCGAAACCGACGACGTATCTTTTCGCGACGGAACTATTCCGCATCCGCGACTGTCGTCGCTGATCCCGCCGACCGCCGCTTGTCGCCGCCGACTGTCTGTCGTCCCTAGCCGTTGCCGGAAAGTGTTTCCAAGGCGTCACCATCGTCATTGTCGCCTCTCCTTGAACGGATCTAGTACTCCGTGGAGACGTTGAGGGCAAGCCTTTTTCCGACCTAGATCTTGTGCGACAAGAGTCTATGGTTTTCCGTGCTCGTGTGGATACCCGTAGAGGCGTGGACACTATTCTACGCTCGGAACTCCGGTCGTTGCCGTTTGTTGGAATCAATCGGAACACCTAGGTTGAGTATTGTCTCAATCCCGCGAAGGTATAAATTTATTTATTTATTGCAACATTACTTCTTGATTAATGATCATCGCAAGATCCACAACATACTTTTTGGGTTTTCCTTGTTTCCTCATTCCGCTGCGCACAACTGTTGTGTCGTATAGCAAAACCCAACATTCTGCTCCTCCGTCCCCGGCTCTCCTGCAGCAGACATCTGCACCCCTACTGCTTTCCCCCCTCCTTTTTGCGGGGGGCATTCTGGCTCTCGGGGCCGTGGACAGGGAGACCGGCCTCGCCCAAAGTGTTCCTTCTGCGGTAAGGATGGTCACCTTGAGGCCATATGCTATCGCAAGCATGGGCTTCCTCCTCGTCCACAGGCCACTGTTGCTGCTACCGACTCCTCCGCTCGTACTGACCTTGAAGAGGTCCGCCTTCAGCTCCAACAACTCCATGGTCTGCTTAGTCACCCACCTGCCTCTGTTTCCTCAGTTGCCTCCATCTCCCAAGAAGGTATCGCTTGTCTCTCCACTAGTCCGCGCTAGATAGTGGACCCAGGTGCCACCCATCACATCACCTCTTTGCGGCCACATCAATACCTGGATTCTCCTCATTCTAAGTGTATCACAGTGGCCAATGGGGACATTTTTCCTGTCTCTGGCTCGGCTGACATCCCTCTCATTTCTTCTCTCTCTACGCTCGGCTCTTCATGTTTCGGGCTCCTCGTTTAATTTGTTTTTTGTTGGTCGCCTGACTAATGATTTGAATTGCTCTGTAACCTTCACCTCTTCTTCTTTTTTGATACAGGATCACGGGACGCAGACTATCATTGGTAAGGGGCGACTGCAGAACGGACTCTACCTCCTTGATGACTCTCCAGCTATCCTCTCTTCAGTCTCCTCCGTCGATTGACATCAGCGTCTTGGCTATGCCCCTTTACCAGTCCTCCAGAAGGCTCTCCCAGATGTATCTTTACCTTCTTTTCAATGTGAATCATGTGTGTTAGGCAAGCAGCCTCGTTCATCTTTTTCATCTCATTGTACTCGGAGCACTGCTCCTTTTATTTTAGTACACTCCGATATTTGGGGTCCGTACAAAGTTACTAGCATTTTTTGTTATCGTTATTTTCTAACGTTTATTAATGATTATTCGCGGATGACGTGACTATACCTACTTCGTGATCGCTCCGAGCTTCCTCGTGTCTTTCGGGCATTCCTTCTTGAGACCCAAACGCAATTCTCCACGAACATCAAAACTCTCCGTACGGATAATGCTCGTGAATACACTAGCCACGAATTTGCGACTCTTTGTTCTGACTTTGGGGTTATTCACCAAACCTCATGTGCATATACCCCCCAACAAAACGGAGTCGCTGAGCGAAAGAATCGACATCTTCTCGATGTGGCCTGCTCCATCATGCTCCAAATGTACGTTCCCAAAACTTATTAGAACTTTGCTCTTTCGACGACTTGCTATCTGATTAACCGTCTTCCTTCCCCCATCCTCCACAATGTCACTCCATTCAGCCTCATGTTCCCGTCTACTCCAGCATTCTCTCACACCCCGCATCTTTGGGTGCACTTGCTACGTTCACACCCTTGGTCCATCCTTGGACAAATTGGATCCCCGGACAGCCAAACACATCTTTGTTGGCTACTCACGGACACAGAAAGGCTACGTATGATACGCGCCGGCTACCCGAAAGTTGACAGTTTCTGTTGATGTTACCTTTCAGGAGGATCTTCCTTTCTTCTCTGCTTAAGATTCTACATCTCCACCACCAACTGTCTTACGTCCTGTCATTCCCGTTACCACTCCACCACCAAGACCTCCAGGCTTGGCCCCCTGTTGCCAAGCCTCCTGTTATTTGTGTCTACACTCGTCGTCATCCTGTCTCCAGTGCCTCACTGCAGTCTTCCTCGCACTCTGATGCTCCGAGTCCCTCTAATCCGACACCGGAATCTATAGCTCATCCCATTGCGAATTATGTATCCTTACATCGCCTATCTCCACAACTTCAGACTTTTGCCACTTCATTATTCTCGATTTTTATACCTAACTCTGTGCAAGAGGCTCTCTAACATCCTGGCTGGCGGGCGGCCATGAAAGAAAAAATGACGGCTCTCTGGGCTAACCAGACCTGGACCTTGGTACTATTACCTACCAGTCAGACACCAGTTAGGTGTAAATGGGTCTTTGTGATCAAGCATGCACCTGATGGGACGATTGAACGTCTGAAGGCCCGTCTGGTGGCTCGTGGCTTCACCGAACAGCAAGGCCTCGATTTTTAGGAAACATTCTCTCATGTGGCCAAACTGAACACCGTTCGTGTTTTTCTCTCGATGGTTGTGCATCGCCAATGGCCATTACACAAACTGGACATCAAAAATGCTTTTCTCAACGACGACCTCTAGGAAACGGTTTTCATGCAGCAACCGCCCGGGTTTGAGACCACGGGGGAGTCCCGATTTTGTCATCTTAATAAGTCCATCTATGGTCTCAAACAATCCCCTCGGGCATGGTTTGACAAGTTCAGTAAGGCCGTCTGACAAGTCGGCTTTACTCGGAGTTCAGTTGACTTCTCACTGCTCACACGTCATCAGACAACGGGAACTGTTCTTCTGTTGGTTTATGTTGATGATATCTTAATCACTGGAGACGATTCAAAGGGCATCCAAGCAGTCAAACAGCACTTCAGCTCCGTCTTTCAGACCAAGGATCTGGGACATCTTCGTTACTTCCTTAGTCTTGAGGTCGCAAGACGACCGAATGGACTTGTCATCTCCCAAAGGAAGTACTGCCTGGATCTCCTTTAAGATGCTGACTACTCGGGATGCAAGCCTACTACTACTCCAATGGATGCAAATCATAAGTTGTGTGTGCATTCTTCTGATACAGACTTTCATCTTCAAAATCCAGAATACTATCGACGACTGGTTGGAAAATTGATCTATCTAACGGTCACAAGACCGGATATTTCCTTCGTTGTTGGGGTGGTCAGCAGGCTTATGCATGCTCTGCAAATATCTCACCTTCAAGTTGTTGAGCGCATTCTTAGATACCTTAAAACAGCCCCGAGTCAAAGATTGGTATACAAAACCTCATCCTCTACTCCAACATTGGTTGCGTACTCTGATGCAGACTATGTCGGTTCCTTGGATGATCGCCGGTTAACCAGTGGTTTTTGTACCTATTTTGGAGGTCATCTCGTTATCGGGCGAAGTAAGAAACAAGCAGTGGTTGCTCGATAATCAGCTGAAGCAGAATGCCGATCAATGACATCTGTTGTCTCTGAGCTTATCTGACTTGAAAGTCTCCTGGCCGATCTAGGGGTAAATCTTCCCTCACCTGCCATCTTGTTATGCGACAGCCAAGCGACTATACATATTGCGAAGAATTCAGTCTTTCATGAACGAACGAAACATATT
Organism: Platanthera zijinensis; assembly: GCA_039513925.1. Taxonomy (NCBI): domain Eukaryota; kingdom Viridiplantae; phylum Streptophyta; class Magnoliopsida; order Asparagales; family Orchidaceae; genus Platanthera; species Platanthera zijinensis. Next base: position 238,213,562 of record CM077081.1, on the reverse strand, counting down.
GAAGTAGACTGTCACTTTATCCGAGAGAAAGTCCAAATGAAGGAGATAGAATTGAAACATGTTCCTGGTACTGAACAAGTGGCTGATATCCTCACAAATGCTCTACCTTGCACCCTATTCTACATATTGCGAAGAATTCAGTCTTTCATGAACGAACGAAACATATTGAAGTAGACTGTCACTTTATCCGAGAGAAAGTCCAAATGAAGGAGATAGAATTGAAACATGTTCCTGGTACTGAACAAGTGGCTGATATCCTCACAAAGGCTCTACCTTGCACCCTATTCTACCAGTGTCTGTCCAAGCTTGGTGCATACGACTTGTACGCTCCAGCTTGCGGGGGAGTGTTGGAAAAACCCATGTAAATAGGTCAATTTATTTGTATTTCTTCTTTTCTCCTCTTTAGTCACACATCTTGTATAAGATTCTCTTCTGTCTTTCTCCCTCCTATAAATGTGTATTCATACATTGTATTTCATTATTGAGATAGTATATAAAAGGTTGAGTTTTTCTCTACAGTTATAAATTTTTTTCAAAATATTGATGTGAGAAAAGTGTAAATAAAGAGGTTTTTTATTGCTTCAAAAGATGAATAATTCAAGGGTATGACCCCTATTTATAGAACGCAGGGATAAATAGAGAAAACTTGAGAGAGAATACACAACACCTGTTACATGCGAGTAGACAGATAAATTAAAAACAGTCTGCGTGGGCTGTGCGGTTAGACAAGCTAACTGCATGGTTACACAACTTGAGATATCAACATGTTCGCTCTGGTTTCTATCCGTCTGTAATTCTGTATGCAGCAGACTACTTCAGGGAGTAACAACTGCGGTTAGACTGATTCTAACCGTTTGGCTGCAAATGTGATATCATCTAGAAATCGCCAAACCGCAACATCGGTCAAGCTTTTACTGATCACCAAAAGACACAATTGCGGTTATCATACAGGGCTACCAGGGGAGGTTAGGCAAACACTAACCGCCAGACCGCAACTGTGACTATCCTCAGTTATCCGCCAAACTCGGCTTTAACAGAACAACAAGAAGACCTTGCCAGCCATCAGACCGCACCGCCATTGATCACCAGACCACACTGCAGTTAACCCTTGCTGATTGCCAGACCGCACTGTAGTAATCCGGCGTGGTTACAGAGGACAACTTCCAAACCTCCAAATAAGGTTGCCAGACCGCCAGAACCAGTCCTATCATCAAAGCGGTAACACAACCAAACTACCAGAGAGACAGTCCGTCAAAACTAGATCGCCAGACCCGTCCGCCACTCATGTCTGCCAGACTGTCAGGACTCCATATTTTCTGACACTCCCCCTCAAGCTGAAGCATATATGTCTACCATGACAGCGTCTCACAGATATCCAAAAAAGAGGATACTGGTTTGGTAAAAACTTCAGCTAGCTTTTTGTTGGAAGTGACAAACACAGTGCAGATTTGATTCTTTAATACTTCTTCTCTGATAAAATGGCAGTGTACTTCAATATGCTTTGTCCTTTCATGAAACACTGGATTCTTCGAAATATATATAGCTGTCTTGTTGTCACAGAATATTGACAGAAGATGATTATTGACTTCTCGAAAATCAAGCATTAGTGCTCGTAACCATTTTAGATCACAAGTAGTCAAAGTCATGCTTCTGTATTCAGCTTCAGCACTTGACCTGGAGACAACAGACTGTTTCTTGTTCTTCCAGCTGATCAGATTTCCTCATACGAAGGTGCAAAAACTAGACGTAGATTTTATATCCTCTTTGTCATCAACTTAGCTGACATCAGAGTAGACTTCAACCCTCAAATGATTATTCTTCTGAAACAAAAGTTTTTTTCCCGGAGACCCTTTCATATATTCCAAGATCTTTAGAGCTGATTGAAGATGACACTCCTTGGGGGCTTGCATGAACTGACCTTCCTACCGCATAACAGATATCTGGTCTCGTGATTGTCAGATAAATGAGTTTTTTCTATAAGTCGTATGTACCTGGTGACATCTGAAAGAAGGGGTAAATTCTCATTCCAACACTTGTCATCACCAATAATCATTGGACACTGAGCAGGTTTAGCCCCAAGAAGACCTGTCTCTTTTAAAAGATCCAAATCATACTTCCGCTGTGAAAACACTACAAAATTGGGCTTCTGGAAGATCTCAATCCCTAAGAAGTACTTGGGAGACCACATATCCTTTGTAACAAAATGTTGAAGAAGATGTTTTTTTGTTAGGTCAATGTTCTTCTTATCATCCCCTGTAAGAAGAATGTCATTCACATAAAAAACAAAAACAATTAGCCCTGTAGAAGTCTTGTGTATGAACAAGGAGTGATCTGCAACACTTCGAGTAAGCCCAATAACAGAGATAACTTCGCTGAACTTCTCAAACCAGACTCGCGGGCTTTGCTTAAGTCCATAGATTGCCTTCCTCAACTTACACACCTGAGACTCCCCCTGAGCAACATACCCAGGAGGTTGCTCCATGTTGAATATCTCTTGTAGATCTTCATAATGGAAGACATTCTTGACATCTAACTGAGATATCTCTCAGTCTCTGTTAACGACCATAGAAAAGAGAACATAGATTGTTGTAATCCGAGCAACTGGCAAGAAGGTGTCAAAGAAGCCCACACCATAGGTCTGAGTAAAACCTTTGACAACTAGCCGAGCTTTATAGCGATCGATGGTACCATCAGGAAAAAACTTGATCACAAAGACTCAGCGACAGCCAACCACATCAGCTCCTAGAGGGATAGGGACAAAAATCCAAATATCATGTTCAGTCAGAGTTTTCATCTCCTCATCCATAGCGGCTTTCCAATGAGTAATATCAAGAGCTTCTTGATAGCTAGTCGGGATGACATTAGCTGAGAAAGCGAAAGCAAAACTCTTGCAGGAAGGCATGTCCAAACTCCTTTCCGAAGGGCAATCAAAAGATCAAGATCTGACTTGTCTATAGTATCACATCCATCCATCAAAGAGACTGTTGGCTCGGGAACTGTCAGCAACGGCTCAGATGGAGAAGCAACATCAAAAGCAAAAGAAGGAGAACAAAGACTGGTGTAGGAGGAAGAAACATAGGTTCAAGTAGATGTGCAGAGATAATAGGTAGAGAAGAGAGATCATCAGACGGTGGGAGAGTAGAGGTGTGGAAAAAGTAAGGAACATCTTCAAAGAAAGTGACATCCGCAAAAACACTGTTTTCGGAGAAGGGGATCATAACACCGATATCTTTTTTGTGTCAGACAGTAGCCAAGAAAGATGCACTTAACGAAGCGAAGAGAGAGTTTGTCACGATCAGGAGAAGAAGAGTGAACAACGTCGTACAACCAAAGACACATAACGGTAAATGAAATGGTGTGGCATCGGGATACAGAATGAATAAAGGAGTTTTGTCATTAAGAACCAAAGAAAGAATTTGGTTGATGAGGTAACAAGAAAGAAGAACGACATGCCCCCAATAGGACCGAAGAACACTCATCTGAGTGAGAAGAGTGCGAGTCACATTAAGGAGATGACGGTTCTTGTGTTCAGCAACGTCATTCCGTTGAGAGGTGTAAGGACAATTAGTTTGATGTATAATGCTACGGTGCATGCAAAAATTAAAAATTGATGACTTAGATACTCTTTGACATTATCAGTACGAATCACTTTAATAGAGACATCAAACTTAGTACGTATCTCATTATAGAATGTATTGAAAACAGAAAAAATTTCAAAAAATTCTTTCAACAAATACAAGCAAGTACATCTAGAAAAATCATCAGTAAATGTGACAAAATATAAACTACCCCTACTAACAGATTTAGTAGCAGCAGAACCCTAAATGTCAGAATGAACAAGTTCAAAAGGACGAAAAGAACTACGTTCTTGTTTTGCTGGAAGAGACGAATGACGGTGTTTGCCTAGTTGGCAAGCTTCACAATTGAGAGAAGAGCCTCCGCGAGGTAGATCAGGGAAGAGCTGGTAAAGAAGGCGAGGAGGAGGATGCCCAAGACGAAGATGCACTGTAGAAGAGAAGTAGAAGCAGAAAAGACAGACAAATTATCAAGGTAGAATAAGCCGTCACTTTCAGTTTTAGTAACAATCGTCTCCTTAGAGTGAGGATCCTGAAAAGAATAAATAGCCGAGGTAAAAGTAGCGTTGCAATTTAGTTGTTTACATAGAGAGGTAACAGAAAGTAAGTTGCACATAAATGTTGGGACGTAGAATGTGTTCTCAAGTTGGAAAGATGAAGTGACATGCACTGTTCCAGATCCGCACACAGGGGATGAAGAACCGTCCACAATAAAAATCAGAGGTGACCGATTATGTTTGTCCAGACGAGAGAAAAGACGAGGATTGTCCGTCATATGATTAGTAGCACCAGAGTTAATGAGCTACATACCCGTAGTGGTCATATGAGCACTACCCGAAGAGGTAACAAGAGAAGTAGACTTCTTCGAGGTAGCGTCACCCGCAGCAGGTCAAAGATGAGGATGCTTGACCCAACAACGATCAACAAGGTGACAGGTCTTGACACAATGAGAGCAAAGATATCTAGAGGGACCACGTCCACCAGAGCAGCCTCAACGACCACTAAGAATGTCATGACGAGCTGGATGAGAAACAGTGTCAGGATGAGGCGGAAATGCAAGCAAAGGACGCTGAAGAAGAATAGGAACAGCGAAAATGCGCAACAATGACATCCAGTGTAGGAGTATCACTCTCTCCAAGAATTTGTTGCTGAATTATATCATAAGAGTCTGACAAACAAAGTAAATAACACACCATCAAAAGTTCATGAAAGTGTTTATGTTGCTCAGCGAGATCGACAGAAAAGGGGCGATGCTGAAGAAGTTCAGTACCAAGAGCTTGCACTTCCTGATAAGCAAAAGCAGGAGTTATGACAGGTCAGACAAAAATACCCACATACAACGTATATATGCGCGAAGTTTAAGCTCCCTTGGAATACAAAACAACAAGATGTGTCCAAGCAGCCTTAACTGTCTCATCATGTCGAATGACAGGAAGACATTCATCAGAAAGGCTATTTGCAAGTCATGTACGAACTAGAGCATCACTTGCGTCTCAGTCATCAAAAACAACAGATCCACGTGGAGGAGGGTCATCAGTAAGATGATTACGTTTGCGTTGAGACCGTAACAAAAAAGTGAAGGAAACACTCCAGTCCAGATAATTAGGACCAGTTAGCTTGGACGAAGTTCCAAGATTACTAGAAGAAGTGGAAATAGAAGCAATAATAGGAACATGTTGCACAGATAGAGTGGAGGAAGAGGACAGAGTCTCCATAAACAACCCACACGAACAGAGTGAAACCGGTCAAAGAAAGCGAGGCCGCGTGAACAGAGCAAGATTGCGCAAACCGGGCGAGACCGCGCGAACAGAGCAGAAGTCGCGAGCAGGGCGAGACCGCACGAACAGACCGAAACCGCGCGAACAAAACATAAGCCGCAAGAAGGATGAACTTGCAGGAAGAGTGAGGAACAAAGGGAGGGTAGGAGGGCGGCAATAAATACAAAAAAAAAGAGACCACGGTTAAGAGAGAAAAAACCGCGGAAAGAGAAGAGGAAGCGGTTAAAAAACTGGAGACCGCTTGCACTGCACCACTCCTGAGAAAGCAGAATCGAAGCAAACAGGCCGATAAATGCTGATAACATGTGAGAAAAGCGTAAATAAAGGAGTTTTTATTGCTCTAAACGGTGAATAATATAAGGGCATGTCCATCTATTTATAGAAAATGAGGGATGAAGAGAGAAAACATGAGAGAGAATACACGTCTGTCACATGCGACTAGACGGATAGGTAAAAAATAGTCCACGCGGTTTGTGCGGTTAGACAAGCTAATTGCACGGTTACACAACTTGAGATATCAACATGTTCGCTCTGGTCTCTATCCGTCTGGATGCAACGGACTACTTTAGGGAACAACAACTATGGTTAGACTGATTCTAACCATCTGGACGCAATTGTGATAGCACTTGGAAATCGCCAAACCTCAGCAACGGTCAAGCCTTTACTGATCACCAAAAGGCACAGCTGTGGTTATCATACGAGGGTACTAGGGGCAGTTAGGCAGGTACTAACCGCCAGAACGCAACTGTGACAATCCTCAACTATATGCCAAACTCTGCTCTAACAAAACAACATGAAGACCTTGATAGCCATTAGACCGCTCCGCCACTGACCACCAAACCACATTGCGATTAACCCTTGCTGATCGCCAGACCGTACTGTAGTAATCAGGTGCGGTTAGGACAACTGGCAAACCGCCAGACAAGGTCGTCAGACCGCCAGAACCACTGTCCTATCATCCAAGCGATAACACAACCAAACTACTAGAGAGACAATATGCCATAACTAGACCGCCAAACCTATCAGCCAGACCGTCAGACCTGTCCGCCACTTCTGTTCGCCAAACCGCCGGGACTCTATATTTTCTGACAAATGAAAAATAATAATGTTTGTTGGATAAATGCTTGAGTGTTGTAATGAAAAAAATAATGTTAGAACTCAATAATTTTTGCATGATTTAGTATTTTTGAAACATAATTGAGCGTTGAGACTTTAATATGATGCATGTGATCATATTAATTCTATTTTTAAAGAGATATAAATGATAGTAATGAATGATTAATGAGTAGAATAAATGAAGAATTTGATCAAGAATATGAACTGATGTTTGATGCCGATCATTTAAAATGAATGTGGTCGTGTCTGCCTTCGCCGGACGCGCGCTTGCGCCTAGGCTCCAAGACCCCTTTGCGCCTTGGTGCATCTTGCGCCTTTAATAACTAAGAGTGGCGTTTACTGCAGATAATGTGGAACTTTTCAGAAATTGTTTTGTTCATGGGTGGTTGTGTTGTTATAAGTGGAGGGAAGGTAATTATTGAAAGTTGGGGTGGTTATGAAATAGTTAATTGGTTGTTATGGTGGTTTTGGGAGAGAGACTGCAACAGTTATGAGTAGTTTTTGGTGGTTACTTGGTAGTTATGGAGTGGTGGGAAGCAATTACGGGCGGCTATAGATGGGACGATAGTTATAGGTAGTTACCTTGACTTCGACACCAAGGATTTTCGGAATCAGCACGGTGGAGAGACTGGAAAAGCCCTAAAAATCTGTCAAAAATTTGCGAATTCAGGAAATCAGCCCCTATACCCCTATTTATAGACTTATAACTCGCTACGGACGACCAAGTGATTGAAGGGTTGTTCTGTCGTAGACAGCGAAACCAATGGAGGGTCGACCCTTTCATGCCTATGAGTGCATAACAACCTTTTGTAGCTCTGGAATCAGGTGAATGTCGAAGAATTGTTCCGCACGAGCAATCCACCCCACGTGGTCGATGCCATTGAAGGAGGGAACGTCGAAAGTGCGGTGTGGTTGGTGGAAGCCCGCAAATGGTGGGATAGGTTTGAGGGGGAGTTCCGTAGGTGCACCGAGAACCGAGGGGGACTCCGCGTTGAAGGCTGAGGAGGTACCTGGATGACTTGCAATTAGGGCATCAAACTTCGCATCTAGTCGTTGCATTAGGGATTGGAGGGAAGCAATGAAGGTCTTGTGATCATCAAGGCATCAAAAGATGGTTGTACTCATAGGAGGTTGAGGCGCAGGTGTGTTGTAGTACGCCTTGGTGCGAAATTGTAGGGGTATGCTTGCGGGAGAAGGGCCGACACAATACTGGAATCGTTAGCTATGCTATCAGGACCATTAAAAAATGGGCGCCTGTTGTAGGATCGACAAGGTCGGGCGGGGAAGGGGCTGGTGCGACGGAAGCGAGGGTGTTGTGGCGGAATTGGTTGTTGGATCACTAAAGGCAATGACACAAATCATGGTGGGCCGAGAAGGAATGAGCACTAGACAGAAGACGCAGTCGCGCAGCGGTCGAGAAGAAAATGCAGTCATGGAGAAGCAGAGGCGGAGTGTAACAATGTGGACCACGATCGACAGAGAAGGAACAACGATGGAAGGAAGACGCAGTCGGGTAGGGGTTGAGCGAAAGACGCAGTCACATATGCGCTTCGGGCGGGTGAGAAGTGGAGGTACTGGATCATTACGGGCCGCGGAAACTGCATCCTGAAGATGACAGGTCAGAACAAATATTAGGGATAAGGTTTCAAGAAGGAGGGGGAAGAGGGTGAAGGGGGGCGAAGGAATAAAATCAGACCATAAGGCTCTTTCAAATTCATCTTTTTTACAAAATAATCTAAATGAGAAACATGCATAGACTTATATAGGACCTACTTTTGAAACATACAAGGGCAAATGGTAAATAACCAGACGGCCCTAAATACATGCACGGTAATAAAATATAGAGCTTACGGGTGCGCGATGACTGTGCGCACTACTGGCTAACATCCGTCGTCGTGTTGGGATCTGTGCTCTCGTCTCTTCGGTCCCAATGCCGACATATGCGTCATGTTTTTGTCTCTTTGGCACCGCTCTCCCCTCTTCCTCCTCACGCTGGATCCACACCTTGGAGATCGCCGACTCACTCGTTCCTCCACCGTGACCCGTAACAAGCTGGTATCAGAGCCACTCCCGCCTCGTCGTTCCGCCGCGCCCCGACTCGCCGAACCCGCCAGCGTTCCGCTCCTACCGACACCGCCCATGGCCGATCGGGATCTTCTCCAGCAAATCATGGACCGGCTGGACCGGATGGACACGCGATATGCTGAGGATCGTGCCTCCGCCGAACTCCGGCCACACCCCCCCGCCTCCAGCGACACCACCGAAGGGGGCTCGGGCTCTCGCCGGGACGGTTCCCCCTTGCAGCGGTACGTGAAGCTGGACTTCCCGGCTTTTGACGGCCGCGAGGACCCACTCGCATGGCTCTCCAAGTGCGAGTCCTTCTTCGCGCATCAACGCACCACGGGCGAGGAGCGTCTTAGCCTCGCCTCCTTCCACCTCAACGGCGCCGCCCAGCTATGGTTCAACCAGATCCAGCGCGAACGGCCGGACCTCCAGTGGGACGAGTTCAAAACCGCGTGCACGCTCCGCTTTGGTCCAGCGGCACGCGGCAACTCTCTCGGTGACCTCATCGGACTCAGGCAAACGGGCTCTCTTGAGGAGTACATCGATCACTTCCAACTGCTCCTCGCTCGCGCGGAGACATGCCGCCTCGATCAGCAAGTCCCCATTTTTACCGCCGGCCTACATGAACGACTCCGTTTGGATGTGGAGTTTCAGGCACCGACGGACCTCACCACCGCTATGAGCATCGCCCGCACATGTGAGCGCCGCATACTCCTTGACCGGCAACCGTTTCCACGCCGAGATTACGTTCCACCGTTCCGTGGGGGCGGCCATTTCAGTTCGCCTTCCGTTCCGCCCACGGGGGGGAGCACCGCCCCCTTCCCGACCAAACAGGCGCCGCCTTCTCGCCAGCCTTTTCGCCGCCGCCTCTCTAATGCCGAAATGGTTGAGCGTCGCGCCAAGGGGTTGTGTTTCAACTGCGAGGACCAATTCGGGCCGGGTCACCGCTGCAAACGGCTGTTCTCGATCGAGGTGGATGACCCATCGGACGACGACGGGGACGAACCTAGCATGGAACCACCCGAGATCTCCTTCAATGCCATTTCGGGACCCGCGGGCGGCCACATGATGCAACTTCCGGTCGCCTTGGCCGGCCACCCTCTTGTGGCCCTATTGGACTCGGGCAGCACACACAACTTCATCCGCCGTACTACCGCAAGCCGCTTGAATCTTCCACTCCTCGCTAGGCACCGCCTCCAAGTCTCCGTGGCCAATGGCCATAGCATGGCGTGCCCCGGTGTGTGTCGCGGGGTCTCTCTTACTATCTACAACCGCACATTCGACATCGACCTCTTAGTAGTCGACCTCGACGGCTTCGACGTCGTTCTGGGTGTGCGTTGGCTTCGCACGTTGGGACCTATCACATGGGATTTTAACAACCTTTCTATGCGTTGGTACGACGGCGCAACATGCATGGAGTGGCAATGTGTCTCCCCCGCCACCGTGCCCAGCGCATTCCTCATCCACGGCTTGGGACCCTCCGAGGATAAGGGTACCCCCGACATGGACCAGCTCCTTCAAACTTTTACCGACACATTTACCATTCCCGAGTCCCTCCCGCCTCACCGCTTACAGGACCACCGCATATGCCTCCTTCCCGGGGCTGCACCGGTCGTGGTACGCCCTTACCGGTACCCGTTCCTCCAGAAGGACGAAATTGAACAACAATGCTCGGCTATGCTCCAGAAGGGCCTTATTCGGCGCAGTGTCTCCCCGTTTTCCTCCCCAGCGCTTCTTGTGCGCAAGAAGGACAATACATGGCGGTTTTGCGTGGATTACCGCGAGCTCAACGCGAAGACGGTCAAGGATAAATTTCCCATTCCGGTCGTGGAGGAGCTATTGGATGAACTGCATGGCGCCAAATTCTTCTCTAAGTTGGATCTATACTCCGGCTACCATCAAGTTCGTATGGCGGCCGAGGACGTGGAAAAGACCGCTTTTCGAACCCACCATGGGCATTTTGAATTCCTCGTCATGCCTTTCGGCTTGACGAACGCACCGGCGACCTTCCAATCCCTTATGAACGAGGTATTTCACTCCATGCTCCGGAAATTTGTACTCGTTTTCTTTGACGACATTTTGATATACAGCAAGTCTTGGGAGGAACACCTTCTTCATATCCGGGCCGTCCTCCTCCTTTGCGGCACCACCGTCTTGTGCTTAAGGGCTCCAAATGCGCCTTTGGACAAACCAGCGTCGCCTATCTAGGCCACGTTGTCCACCAACATGGCGTCTCGGCCGACCCGGAGAAACTCCAAGGGATCGCCGCCTGGCCAACTCCTCGCTCACAAACCGATATCCGGGCATTCCTCGGATTAACGGGCTACTACCGACGCTTCATCCGCAACTATAGTGCTATCGCCGCTCCTATGTTGGACCTCCTTCGCCCCAAGGACTTCACGTGGACCGCCACCGAACAAGGCGCATTTGAAGCGCTCCAAGCGGCCCTCGTCTCGGCCCCGGTTTTACAACTACCCAATTTTCACATGCTCTTTGTCATCGAGTGTGATGCGTCCGCCTTGGGATGTGGCGCCGTTCTACAACAACAGGGACATCCCATCGCCTACTATAGCCGCCGCACCGCGCTACACCACCGGCGGTTACCCGCGTACGAGCTGGAACTAATCGGCCTTGCCAAGGCCGTCCAACATTGGCGCCCTTACTTATGGGGCCGAACCTTTGTAGTTCGCACCGACCACTTCAGCTTAAAATATCTTTTGGAGCAATGATTGACTACTATTCCGCAGCAGCGTTGGGTGAGTAAGCTATTGGGCTTTGACTTCACCGTGGAATTTAAGTCGGGCGCGCTCAACCGGGCGGCCGACGCTCTTTCGCGCCGCCACTCCGACGAGCCAGCTCTACTTTGCGCTATCTCCAAACCGACCACGCCACTGGAGGACACCATTCGGGCCGACATCCGGGCCTCCCCGTCCCTCACCGAATTGCTTCGTCGGGCGGAAGACGGGCTTCTACCGGCCTCGTGGACGGCGCGCGATGGCCTCATTTTGTATAAAAATCGGATTTACCTGGAACCCAACTCGCCACATATTGCCACCATCGTGAGCGAAGCCCATGATCGGACCCATGAAGGGGTTCATAAGACCCTCCACAGGGTGCGCGCATCATTCTATTGGAAGGGCCTTCGCCGCCACACTCAGGATTTTATTGCCCGGTGCACCGTTTGTCAACAACACAAGGGGCTCCATCTTCTTCCCGCCGGGCTGCTCCAACCATTACCGGTGCCCACCCAAATCTGGGCCGATATTTCCATGGATTTCATAGAAGGCCTTCCCCGTAACAAAGGCAAGTCGGTTCTCATGGTCGTGGTCGACCGCTTTTCCAAAGGGGCGCACTTCCTCCCACTGAGCCGACCCCTCGTCGCCGAGCGGGTGGCGCACATTTTCTTCCAAGAGATATTCCGCCTGCATGGCCTCCCGGAGACGATTGTCTCCGACCGCGACAAAGTGTTCACTAGTCGTTTTTGGAAGGAACTCTTTTCCCTCAGCGGCACCAAATTACAGTTCTCCTCCGCATACCATCCTCAATCCGACGGACAAACAGAGGTCGTCAACCGGACGGTGGAGATGTACCTCCGTTGTCTCACCGGAGATCACCCCAGGCAATGGGTGCAATGGCTTCCATGGATTGAGTACTGCTACAACACCTCATACCACTCCGCTCTCCACACAACCCCCTTCCGCCTCATCTACGGGCGCGACCCTCCCAAGCTGGCTACATACGACCAAGGCATGGCGACAATGACCACCGTCGACGACCAACTCCAAACGCGGGATACTATGCTGTCTGCCGCCCGTGAGCAGCTCCTCCGGGCCCAAACTCGCATGGAGACCGCGTACAATCGCGGCCACCGGGATGTCGTCCACGCGGTGGGCGAATGGGTCTGGCTCAAGCGGCGACCATACCGCCAAACCACCCTTCGCCACACCAACGGACCGGACAAGCTAGGACCACGGTTTTACGGGCCCTTCCGGATCACCAAACGCATCGGAGAGGTGGCATATCGCCTCCAACTTCCCGACGACGCCCGCATCCACAACGTTTTTCACGTCTCACAGCTCAAGCGATTTGTTGGGGACCCGCCAACCGCTCATATCGCCGACCTTCCGCCACAGCTTGCGGACAAGCTGTCTTCCGACGAGGAAGGTGATGTTACGAATCCGACACCAACTGTAGAGGTCGAGGACGAGGCACGATGGGGACGTGTGTACCACCGCCGCGGAAACATGGCCCAAGGGGGCAACGACGCTCGCTAGCGGCGTGTCATCTTTATTATTATGCGCTATCTATTTTTAAGCTTTAAGAAACCTTTTTTATTTCCCGTGTTTAAGGCCTAACGGGGGGCCCGCTATTTTGGAACTATTTATATGGGTTGGCTGTGCTTAGAAAGCAGGATGAAAAGTAATCTATTTTCCTCATCTAATTTCTCTCTCTCTTTCTCATCTCCCTTCTCCGCCTAACCCTAACCGCACCGCCGGCACCGCTCTCCCCTCTTCCTCCTCACGCTGGATCCACACCTTGGAGATCGCCGACTCACTCGTTCCTCCACCGTGACCCGTAACAACTGCCTTCCGGACATATCACATGCATTTTAAGTTCTTAGCGCAGCCCCTCAAACTCACCAAAGTGCCCTCTACCTTACAGAAACTGATGAATGAGCTATTCTTGGACTTTTTGCATCGATATATACTTGTATTCTTTGATGATATTTTGATATGTAGCAAGACCTAGGAGGCACGAGCACTTGTATAACATTCTTCAACTCATCTAGCGGCGTCAATTTTAATTCTTAAGTAGATCAAATGCTCCTTTGGGAGATATGGTGGCGCACAAGGGCATCTTCGGACCCGAAGAAGATCGAAGTGGTGACAACATAGTCCATCCCTACGTCAGCTCTGTGGATTTCTCGGCCTCTACTCCCGCTTCATCTCCAGGTACTATACGATTGTAGAGCCCTTGGTCATCTTGCTAAAGAAAAAATCGTTTGTATGGAGAGAAACGGCAACAAGAGCCTTCTAGGCTCTCTAGCATGCCTTTCATCGCCCCTATTCTTCACTTGCCCGTCTTCACCTAGGAGTTTCAAGTGTAGTATGATGCTTCGGGATATGGAACTATGGAAGTGATACAGTACCATAGCAGGGAGGACATTCGATCAGAAGCTTCCCTTTTACGAGCATGAGTTGATCGGACTAGCCAAGGTCATACAATATTGGAGACCGTACCTTTGAGGGTAGACATTCTTGATTCAGACCTACCATTTCCTTTTGAAGTACCTTCTTGAACAACACCTCAACATTGCACCTTAGTAGTAACGAATGTCTACCTTTGAGGGTAGACATTCTTGATTCAGGCCTACCATTTTACTTTGAAGTACCTTCTTGGACAACACCTCAATACTGCACCTTTGTTGCATTGAGTTAGCAAAATCCTGGGTTTTGACTTCCAGTTCGTGTACAAGGCGGGATCATCAAGGAGAGAAACTCTTTGTTATCTTTTAGCTCACCTCAGAGCTTCTCGCACAGCTTTTTGCCTGGAGATACAAGGCTCACCCACACTCTTGGAGCTTGGTTGCCGCATTGTTAGTCCGCGATGGATTACTTAATTATGTGAAAGGGTTGATGTATTTGACTCCCTACACTCTCCTCATTGTTGTTGTATTGGAGGGTATCTATGGAGGAGGCCATGGAAAGGTCCACAAGTCACTCCATCTCATCATAGTTGAAATTTTTTTTTGGAAGCGACTCAGGTGAAGAGTTTATCCGCTTTTTGCATCCTGTTCCATATGCCAATGCAATAAGATCAACCACCTTTTTCCAACAGATCTTCTCTTGCCACTTCCTGTCCTAGACAGATGTGGACTGACATATCTATGGATTTTGGTGAAAGGCAAATCAATTCTTTTGGTGGTCGTTGACAACTCTCGAAGGTGCACATTTCCTTACTCTGGGCCCCACCCTCTCACGACGGAAAGTCTCGCCCGTATTTTCTTTGAGCAGGTGTTTCGCCCGCATGACCTTGCTGACAGTATCATATCAGATCGCGATAAGGTCTTCACCAATCATTTCTGAATGGAGCTCTTTGTTGGGAAGTAATCAAACATTTAGTTTATTGCCAACGTAATATGATCCTACGAGATCACACATACGAATGTGCGGAAATTAGATAAATTATTGTGTCGATTTTTTACTTATATTAGATATAAGTGAAGTACCAAGGCGCAAAAGAGTCTTGGAGCCTAGGCGTAAGGCTCAAGGCGCAAGCGCGCACTTGACGAAGGCAAGGCGCAACCATATCCATTTTAAATAATCAGCATCAAACATCATTTCAACTTCTCGATTAACTTTTTCATCTAGTCTACTAATTAATCATTCATTACTATCGTTTGTATCTTTTAAAAAATAGAATTAATGTGGTCACTTGCATCATATCTAAGTCTCAATGCACAATTATCTTTCATGAACAATAAATCAAGAAAAAATTATTTAGTTCTTAAATTATTATTTTTCTTAATTTTTGAAGAAAGAAATTTACAACAAAAATCTCACTCAGACACGTCATTTATATTCTAAATGTGCAAATAAGACGCACAAAAGCGCAAACGTCTGAGCCTGGTGAGCCTGGAGCCCGAGGCGCATCTTTAATAACATAGATCTCGCCTACTGACCTATAGTGGTGGCGCCACTCTCGTAGAGACCATAGACCATAATCTTCAAACTTGTGTTCAGATTCTCAATATGGCCCGACAGGACCTCCTTTAGGCCCAGACACTCAGGGAGATTGCGTACAACAACCGGCACTGAGAGCTTTTCTTCGTCCCCGATGAATTGGCATGGTTGAAACTCCGTCTTTATCGCCAGACATTCGTCACGAAGGCCCCCTACCACAAGCTGGGCTGGGCCCCAAGTGCTACGGGCCATTTCAAGTGCTACAATGGATTGGCGACTTGACTTACTCCAGCTTCCTGCCTCGTCCCGGATTCACAACATCCTCCATGTTTCACATTTGAAGCCGTTTTTTGGCCCACCCATGATGTCGCCCTTGGAGCATCTGCTTCCGTAACTTGATGACAAGCTTGAGGACAATTTTCATCTCAATGGGGAGATGTTACGGGTCTACGACGGGGATCGACGTAACCAACGATGGCCAAGGAAACAAAAGGGTTGAGTGAGTCCTTCTAGTACCGGTTTGTGCTATTTTATTATTCATATATGCACTACAAATATTTTACTAAGTTTTTAAGCTTGTAAGGTGCGTTTTGGATATTTTGCATGAATGAGTCTCACCTTATTTTAGGCATTTCTAATCAAATATTTTCCGCCTGTCTCTCTCCTCTCTTCTCTCCCCTTTTTTCGTCTCCATCGCCACCGCTCCCATAGGTCCCCAAGGATCAAAGCAGGACAATTCCAGTCTCTTTTGTGAATTCACCCTAGTACGGCCGCATACGAGATCTCAAACAGAGGCCAGTATCAGTCCCTTCCCATGCATCCCTTTAGATAACGAGAAATGCAAAGATTGTAATTATTTGTACAACAGTCAAAAGAATCAAATGTTACTTTCAGGGAAAAAATTCATATTCTAGCTGAATTGAGATCAACTGTTGCTTTTATAAAATATTTCTTAACTCTACTATCCTGTTTTTAATCTGATGCTATCATATAGGGCTAAATCTGGTAACGACGAAGGTCATGCCGATGAAAATTCGACCTCTGGAAGATCGCCTGATGCAGCTGCTGTTGGTGCCCTTGTTTGGATGCTCAAAAGCGCACCGCCACTTGGGCTCGATAATTCCAACACACACAAACCCATGCATGTCTTCAAGGGTAAAGTTTCCGGGCAGAAATCCCAATCGGAGAAGATGAAAAGTAATAGGGAAAATGATGCATTAAAGGTTGATAATGCTTTGTGTTTGGATATTACTGCTCCAGAGCCCTTCAGGCCGAGTACTGTTGCTGATGCTTTCAGAGAATTGAGGGCTTACAAAGGCATCAGGGAATTGATAACTAAACAAAGTGAATCCCAGTTGAGAGATGTTGAGCATATTGCAAAATCAAATACCAGAGATCCTTCAGAGATCAGATAATTATGATTTTATTTTATTTTTTGCCAATATTTAGCTGCTTTTGAGCACAACAGACTCATGATTAGCAGGAAAATAGGTTAAACACGTATTTTACGGAGGCGAGGAAGGAGTAGTAGTCGCAGATTTGTTTAAAATCCATGGCGCAATCTCTCCTTATTTCATAAATGTATTTTTTCCTTTTAGTTTTATGAAATGATTAAATATGGAATTTGTCTTATGCTTATTGTCTATGTGACTTTGTGAAACTTAAATAACATTTGATCATGGATTTGTGAAACTTGATAACCGGTTACCTAGACTCGATTTCTTACTTTAATTTTTAATTACTATTGTAAAGTCGGAACCTGATACAAGCGTCGTTATTTGAACTTGGAAATGCCAAAATGTGAGGGCATTTTTGGAAATGACAAAATGTGTGCAACCCAATGACGCAAAATACTATCCGGTGGTGATGTTTGCTTTCATATGGTATATAATATATATATGAGCATCTTCGCATGTGCTATCGCCCGTGCTCGATGCTTTATGCTCTCGGGTGGGCTTCGACCGCATCTATGCGGGCTGCGCCTTCATGAAGCCTTTGCTCGCCACTCGCACCCCATTGTCTCGACAAATTTCATATGTTGCTCGATCTTTTTGACAGTGGGTTGCGAGCGGCGAGCAAGAGCTTCATGTGGGCGCAATCGCGAAACTCGCCCGAGAGAATCTAACACGGGCCGTAACCCATGCAAAAATGCTTGTATACATATATATACACACTTTATTTATTTTTTAATTAATAAAAGAATTCTCTTATAAACGTTTAAGCTATAATGTTATTATTATTAGCAATAATTAATATTTATTATAATTAAATATTTTAATAAAATTTGAAATTAATCCTCATCTTATAAATAGCATTCTATAATTTAAGATTGATACAACAACATTTCTCATCTTTCTTCCTTAAGTTCTCATACTTCATCAAATCTAAGTTGAGTTGCATTGTACTTCTTCGATGTCCGGCAAAATCGAAGTTTTGAGATCCAGTCGATATTGTATCTTGAAGAAATGAGCATCGGTTGAAAGCCTAATTAAATGATGATGCAACTTCTTTAAGGCTGCCACATCTTATCCAGACTCAATTTCTTACTTTAATTTTTTGAACTTTTTGTTGACGTTGTTGTAAGGAGCAGTCTATCATGGGATCCAGAGCGAGAACTCCTTCCACATGTAGTTCCCCCGCGCGTCGTGCAGAGGCGTCCCTACCACCGACCATTGCCCGAAGTCATATCACATTGTCCTTTAATTCGCATGCATTTTCCATGAGATATGAAGATTTCATTGGGCATCCCTACCACCGACCATTGCCCGAAGTCATATCACATTGTCCTTAAATTCGCATGCATTTTCCATGAGATATGAAGATTTCATTGATGCTACTATTTTTGGCTCTGCACTTCCTATGATTTCTTTCATGTGTTAGTTCTAGGGTTTAGAAACATTTTGTAATCCAATTTAAGAGGCCACAAGATTATTTCTTGATGCACAACCCACAAGATTATATAATCACATACTCTTCTTTTTAAATATGACATCATCAAATTTGTCATTTAATTCATTTTCTCCTAAAAACAACCAATGTATTAAAAAATAGATTTAGCACAAGGAGACGACATTATTTTTGAGCAATGTTATATGCAAGTTGCGGATATATGCAGGTCAAAAAAGTATTCATGCATGCCAAATTTATCTACATGCCAAAAAAAAATCATGTGTTCTTTTTACACCAATCTTTATGCTGCTCCAGCTGATGGGGATATGGTCTAAATAGTTGGGATTATATGGTCAAGTGCATATGGTGATGTTGAAGATGAGTCAATTATGTTGTTATTGTTGAATTTTCTCAAGTTGATCAGCAAGCTAGTACAAACACCAAAACAATATCTTCGGAGCTACCCACATCACAACTTGAACTTGCGAAAAGCAGGAAGCAACTTAGATAATCAAAAACACAGACAGAAGCAAGCAGATCAAAATTTCATTAATCTTCTTTACAGGGCGAGGCATACATGGCGAGACATGATTTCGCCAGTACAGAAAAAAGTAGAAACACAAAACAACTCGGGCGGATAGACCACATAGACCGCCGAGATCGCCGAGACCCCTGATAATCGCCGAGACCGCCCGAGCCGAGCTGGAAACAAACTGAACACGGAGTCCGCCTAGACCGCGAGGTCGCGCGGACACGCCGTTATTCGCCGAACTGCTGCTGAACAGAGGAACAAACCGCCTACCCGCCGAGACCGCGAGGTCGCACGGACAGGATATTGAACTAGAGAGACAAAGCTGATGCTGGAAACCGTCGAATGCAGCCCGCTAAACCCACAGAGGTCAGAACCAAACTCTTGGGTTGACACTGCTAGCCGCGCCACCTGCACACAGTAACCGGTTAAGCAACAACCCGTGCGGATACAACAAATCGAGTCCGCAGCACAAACTCAAGCCCAACTTACTGTTCACTCTGTTGTAAATGGCTTGCCGGGGGGGGTCCAATTTATAGGTCAGGTGAGGAGTGTGATCACCACCCTATGAGATAAGGTCACCGCCCCTTGTTCGCAGCTAACAAAGACAAACCGCACAGTCCGCCCGCACGAGGCAAACCAAATCGCCAAGTCCAGGCGAGATGGCGAGCTGCTCAGGGCAGTCCGCCCAGTCCGCAGAAACAATGCTGGACTAGCCGAGACGCATGAGCGTACAACAGGAAGAACTCACCGTCTGGGGCTTTCTTTGCTTCGAAATCTGGTGCTTGAGAATCTCGAAATCCTCTGATGTTCACTCTTCTTGCTGAATTCGATCCTTCCTTGACGATTCGAGGCGATATATGGTCCTTGTTTCTCAACCGTTCTATTGTTTTGGTGTTCCGCGGGGGAGGAGAGGGGAGGGAGAGGGGGTTTAGTGTTCCATCAAGCGGTTGAACGCTTTCGCGACTCATTGGGCTCGGTGGCTTTTGGGGCGGAAGGAGGGAGAGGGTCGCCTCGTCCGCCGCAAGGATTGCCGCTGCTGAACGAGGGTGGGGCGAAGGGGGCATTGCTCAGCAGTTTGTGCGTCTAGGTCCTCCACGACTTGTTTGTTCATGAGAAGGGGAAATGAGATTTTTTTTAAAAAAACGGTGGCCCGCATATAACCAAAATCAACCTGCGATTAATAGTACTCTTTTTATAAAAACCGTGGCCTACATACAGTCAAAATTGGCCTACGGTTAACAATGCTCTTATTTTTTCATACATGAGAATTCCAATTGGGAAAAACTATTGACAAGTGCTAGCCCTCTATGGCTCTATTCAATCAT
Organism: Platanthera zijinensis; assembly: GCA_039513925.1. Classification (NCBI taxonomy): domain Eukaryota; kingdom Viridiplantae; phylum Streptophyta; class Magnoliopsida; order Asparagales; family Orchidaceae; genus Platanthera; species Platanthera zijinensis. The sequence continues at coordinate 238,193,600 of CM077081.1, read as the reverse complement.
CTCCTCTCTTTATTGTTGCAGAAAAAAAGGTATTTCTTCTCAACTTATTTTTCGTACTATATACTTGCTTATCTAGGGCTTACTCATTCCCTGATCTCTCTTTCTCTCTCTCTATGCGCACCACGATAGTGCTCTGGCCTGACAAAGGTGATATTTGAGCCACCCAACATTGGAATAGTGGAATAAATGTTAGGGATATGGTTTGAAGGAGGGGAGCAAGATTACAGAGGGGGAGAGAATGAAGTCAGCCCGTAGGGCTCTTTCAAATTCATCTTACAAGATATTCCAAATGAGAGACATGTATAGACTTATATAGTGCCTAGTTTGGAAACATACAAGGGCAAATGATAAATAACCAAATGAACTGAAATACATGCGCGATAATAAAATATAGAGCTAACATGTGTGCGATGATCGTGCACACTACTGACCAACATCTGACATTGTGTTGGGATCAGTGCCCTTGTCTCCCTGACGCTGACATATATCCATCTTTTCTTTGTCTCCTCGACCCTCACCCTCTTCTGTATTTATGACAAGAAGACTGCCTTCCGGAACCATCACATGCATTTTATGTTCTTAGTGATGCCCTTCAGGCTCACTAAAGCTCCCTCTACCTTACATCATTGATAAATGAGCTACTCTTGGACTTTTTGCATCGATATATACTTGTATTCTTTGATAATATTTTTATATATAGCTAGGCCTAGGATGCACATCTCGAGCACTTGCGCAACATTCTTCAACTCATCTGGCCTCATCAATTTTAATTCTGAAGTTGATCAAATGCTCCTTCGGGAGATAGGGTGGCATACTTGGGGCATGTAGCGCACAAAACAAGGTTATCTTCGAACCCGAAGGAGATCAATTGGTGACAATTTAGTCCATTCCTAAATCCGCTTTGTGGATATCTCAGCCTCACTGCCGCTTCATTTGCAGATACTATACTACTATAGAGCCCTTGGTCACCTTGTTAAAGAAGGACTCATTTGTATGAAGAGAAGCGACAACAAGAGCCTTCGAGGCTAAACAACTTGCCTTGCATCGCCCCTGTTCTTCCTCGATTTCAGCTGAAAGTTTCAAGTGTAGTATGATGCTTCGGGAAAGGGAAGCGACACTGTACCACATCAGGAAGGACATCCAATCAGAAGCTTCCCTCATATGAGCAAGAGTTGATAGGACTGGACAAGGTCGTACAATACTGGAGACCGTACCTTTGAGGGTAGGCATTCTTGATTCAGACCTACCATTTTAGTTTGAAGTACCTTCATGAACAACACCTCAATACTGCACCTTAGTAGGGCTAGGTTAGCAAATTCTTGGGTTTTGACTTTCAGTTCGAGTATAAGGTGGGCGCCTTGAACCAATTCGTGGATGCCCTCTTGGGTTTTGACTTTCAGTTTGAGTGCAAGGCGACTCGCCTTAAACCAATCTGCAAATTCCCTATCTAGATGGGATCATCTGAAATAGAAACTCTTTGCCATCTCTCGGCTCACCTCATAGGTTCTCACAGCTCTTTGCCAGGAGATACAAGGCTTACTCGCACTCATAGAGCTCAAATACCGCATTGGGAGAAGGGATGCCCCCATGTTGGTCCGCAAAGGATTACGTCATTATGTAAAGTGGTTGACTGTATTTGAATCCCTATACTCGACCTCCTTTTTGTTGTATTGGAGGGCATCTATGGAGGAGGCCATGTAAGGGTCCACAAGGCACTCTATCTCATCATAATTGATTTTTTTGGAAGGGATTCAGGTGAAAAGTTCATCAATTTATTGCATCATGTTCCATATGCCAATGCAACAAGACCAACCACTTTCTTCCAACAAATCTTCTCTTCCCACTTCCGTCCTAGACGATCTGGGCTGACATATCTATGGATTTTGGTGAAAGGCAAATTAATTCTTTTTGCGGTCGTTGACAACTATCGAAGGTGCACATTTCATTACTCTGGCCCTCGCCCTCTCATGACGGAAAGTCTTGCCCGAGTTTTCTTTAAGAGAGTTTTCTCCTACATGATCTTGCTGATAATATCATATCTGATCGCGATAAGGTCTTTACCAATCATTTCTGGAAGGAGCTCTTTGTTCGGAAGTAATTAATTATTTAGTCTTACTGCAAACGTAATATGAGCCTATAATGACGCATATAAGAACCTACAAAAATTGGATAAATGATCATGTTGATTTTTTACTTATATTGGATATAAGTGAAGTACAAAGCCTAAAACGACATTTGATTAATTGAGAATTGAGAGAAATTGTTTGTCAAATTGGATTCGAAAAGGAATAATAAACGACTACTTGACACATGCCGACTTGTGAAGTTGGCGTACACGATTTGATGTGCGTTTAACAAAATTTTTTATACTACTCAACACACGAGACTTATGAAGTCGATGTACATTGACTAGTAGAAACGCGAACTCAATGTGCACAAATAATGAAGTCAGTTAGTAACATAGAACTCGACGCAAATGACTTATGAAATCGACGTGCATCAACTAGTGGATTACTCCCTTTCAACGCACAAATGGGCGGTTTATGAAACTGCAATATATATCGTCTTTCAGGGTTTTTCAGCGTGTGATTTTGAGTATGACTTAATAAGCTCTTATTACATTGACAGTAAGACTAAATTCTTGATTACTTCTAGATCTCAGAAGATTCCAACACTCTTCATCCTTTGCGACGCCAAGCTAGCCTTCTCCTTTAGTTGCCACCCCTAATTAGATGGCTAGATTCAGGCGGTGAACCACATAAGTGAGATGTACCTTCACTGTGTGACGGGGATCACCCTAAAGACTAGGCTTGTTAACCTTCTTGGGTGAAATATTACTGTAATACTTCCTATTACACTTCTTTGTAAATCCCTCCTTTTCTCCTTATCTATGGGAGGATCGATCTCACTTACTGGCCTATAGTGGTGGGGTCGCTCTCGTAGAGACCACATACCATAACCTTCACACACTTGCGTTCAGATTCTCACTGTGGCGTGAGAGGGCCTCCTTCAGTCCCAGACACTTATGGTGACTGCGTACAACAACCGACACTGCGAGAATTTCTTCGCCCTCGATGTATGCGCGTGGTTGGAACACCGAACTTATCAGAAGACATTCGTCACGAAGGCCCCCTACCACAAGCGGGGCCCGATTGCTATGAGTCATTTCAAGTGCTACAATGGATTAGTGACGTGATTTACTCTAGCTTCTTACCGAGGCCCTGATTCACAACATCTTCCATGTCACACATTTGAAGTCATTTGTTGGTCTATCAGTGATGTCGCCCTTTGAGCATCTACTTCCGCAGCTTGATGACTAGCTTGAGGACAATTTTTGTAACGCCCTGACCCTCCCCTTTAAGGTCCATACATGCATGTTATCGGGTTGCATCCCAAGTACCCAACCCCTCTTTAATCTCACACAGGGCACATCAGGTTATTGGACAAGGGAAACTCTATAGTTTAGTGTGCAGTGCGAGGACTTCCCAGGAGGTCACCCATCCTGATACTAATCTCTCTTGAACATGCTTAACTATGAAGGTTCTCCACTCCACATCACCAATTGAGCAGTGGAGAAACTCCATAGTTAAGCGTGATCGAGCGAGAGTAGTACTGAGATGTGTGATCTTCTGGGAATTCCTGGTGTTGCCCACCGTACTTAACTATCGAGTTTCCCTTATCAAATGGAGGTTGCGCCCTCCAACAACCAGTTGTGCCCTGTGTGGGTCTGGAGATGGGTTGGGTGTTTGGGATGCAACTCAGTAACATGCCTACGTGGCCCCTAAATGGGAGGGGGACGTTACAATAAAACGTGCATTTTAATGTAAGCTGAAATGGTGATTAGTGTAACATCCCATTTCCAACTAGACCCCTAAGAGTGGTTTTGTCATGACAAAACCCTAGGAAGCCCAAGAAAAAAGTCAAGTGGACCTGATGGTGTGGATAGGGGCACTATGGTCTGCAAATAGTAAATTCCAAAACCTTGGTTTAAGGTGATCATGGGGCTTCACCAAGACTCCAAGACCCCACCCATACCTTTTTAACCCTAGTGATGAGTCAATGGGTCATTAAGGACCCATGGAGGGCAGTCAAAGGAGCTAAGTTGACCAAAGTCAACTCTAACCCTAATTGGGTCAAATTGACCTACACAAGGGCCAGTTGCAGTCCCTTAGCCAAATGGACCCCACACATACCCTCATAGACCTAGTGAGAGGCCAAAGGGTCACCAAGGACCCATTGGGACCAATCAAAAAGGCTAGGTTGACCAAAGTCAACTCTAGACCTAAAATGGTCAAAATGCCCTAGTTAAGGGTCAAGTAACCTCCAAGGGCCAATCCAACCCCACCTTGACCCTAGGGGAGTCCAATGGGTCACCAAGGACCCATTAAGGAAACTTTAAGGACCAAATTGACCTAAGTGGGCCCTAGTCCAAGTTTGGGTCAAACTAGCCCAAATGGGCTAACTCAAGCTCAAGTCCATTTTGATTGGGCTAACCTTGTTTTGATGGGTGAGATGGACTTATGGGCTGCCATGGGTTAGGTAGGAGCCAAAATTTCAGCTTGGGGTATAGGAGAGAGAGGAGGCCACCATGGAGGAGAGAGAAAGAGAAGGAAGAAAAGGGAGGAGGACTTTTGGGCTCATCCTCCCCCTCCCCAACCCCCTCCATTCACTCCTCTAGGACAAGGAAGGTAGCCCCAATTCAACCAGCCAGTTCTTGACTGGTTGGAGCCATGCCTTCTCCCTACCTACCCAAGCCGCCAAACTTGACTTTGGCCAAAAATGGCCAAAGAGTTTTCAGCCACCTAACACCTCCCCTCTCCCTTTTAAAAGCTTCACTGGACTCCAAGGAGGAATTCCCACACTTTACCTGAAGGAGCCAAGCAGTTTTACTGTGTTGTTGTAGAAGGCTGACCACCACCAGCCACCACCATGCCAATCCGGCGATCAGCACGGCTACAACCGCCCCCACAGGTCCTCCTCTACTCCTTAACCCATAGGCAGATCTTAGAAATCATTAGGGCCAAGGTTCGGGCTCAATTGAGCCCGATCCAAGTTTCAAAATTCATGGTTTTTCCGAAAAATTTCACCTCTCGAGTTCGCCGGAACAGTGCTCCCCGGCGACCGTGCCACCGCCTGGAGATAGCCACAACCACCACGAAGGTGTTGGCGGCGGTGGCCGGCCGGGGAGGTGGCCGGATCGCCGGCGGCAGCAGCTGGAAGATAGCCAAGGCGGGATGAATCCGGGCCGTCGGCTGGAGGTAGAAGACGACGGGATGCTGTCCAAAGGCGCGTCAAGATTCGTGCCGCATGATTAGAAACTATAGATCATTAAAATTCTGATTTATTTCATTTCTGTCACAGTTTTTGTATTTAATGGTTTTAAATTTTAAAAATATCTAGAGGCATGTTCATGAAAAATTGTAAACATATAAAATGTAGCCATGTGGGTCTACTTTCATAAAAAATTGGTTTGAACCAATTTGGGTGCCTGGTTTGACCAGGGCACTCCTTTTGGTGGGATATATACAAATAGCTAGCCAAACATTAAACTAAGTGCCCACACCTCATATTTAGTCCAAATGAATTGAAATTTTGGCAGGGAGTCACCCTAACCAATATCTAGACCCTGCCCAAAAATGGGAATTTTTGGGGATAAATTTTCTATAGTTTTTGTAATTAATTTAATTTATCTAGGGTAAATTAATTTATGAGTTAAATGAATTCCAAATCCATCCAAATTTTGGTGGGTGATACATGAGGTTAATAGTAAGCTCTGGTTAAAATTTCATTAATTTTGGAGGTGATTTGAATGGAAATATTGCAAACCCTAGCCTTGCCTTAAAAAGGGCTTTTCTGTCCAGAAATGTATTTTTGGCTTAAAATGTCCAATTCATCTCAACAGAGGTTCAAATTTGGGTCACTGACTTGGCATGACTTTTTTCACCTTCCAATAAAAAATTATGAGTATTGGAATTGATTTGGCCCAAGATCTTAGGTCAAACCCTAAGGAAGGACTTTTGTACCTTGTGAAGGGCATGTGTCCAAGACACCTTGTATGACCATAAAATTTTGTAGGGAGGGTACTAGGGTAATTAAAACCCTCTGGTGATAATCTTAAGGGATTTTGGAAAGTTTAGGATCCACAAAACCCTAACCCTAGTTTAGGGCACAAATATGGTAGGGTTGGAATAGACTAGTTAAACTCCTTAAACTAAGATGAAATTTTGGTAGAATAGTCATAAGGATATTATGAAACTCTGGTAATTTAATTAGAATTTTTGGGATAATAATTGTAGTACTTCTTTTGTAACACAAGGGGATTCCCCAATTAATAAATTGATCATATTGGTATCTCTACCCCTTGGGAGGTCATGAAAGTTTGGCAGAGAAAGTGTTAAGTATTTATAGACATATATAAATTTTATGAGAATTCTTGAATACATATTTAAGGTACTTACTTCACAAGCTTGGTAAATGAGAAAATTGTTCGATAATTTTTTTAAGGCTCTTTACTGATAAATAAATTATGAAAATTGGTCCAAATCATTTATATGCTATTAAAATAATACTTGAATTTTCTCTGAATTTTTGGAAGTAATATAGCCTTACATATCTCTTTAAATGAATTATTAAGGAATAAATTGAAATGAGAAATAGGGGACAAAATCTTACTGAAAAATTTGAATATTTTGGAGAGTAAGTTGAATATTTATTTTGAATATCATATAAAATCAGTGGAATGATATCTTGTATGAAATTGGTACATCATGTTCATTATTGGAATTTTTAGTTACTACAATAATTAAATAAATTATTAAATAAATAGGAAAAATGTGAAACTCTGGATTTAGGCAATAAAGGTCATAATGGACCTCCAATAATTATTATAGAAGTACTGGATAATTATTTGATGTACTTCCCATTTTACATGACATTTAACCTTAGTGGTCTGCATATAGTAAATCTGCAGTAAATATGTGGAGTATAAAGTTGGGCACATGTGTCGGGATTAGTGGATGTAGGTTTGGATAATTTAGAATGAGTTCATCACTCGAGTTAGGATAAGCAAGAGTTGGGTTTTGGCTAAATGTTAGATGGTGCTCGGGATCAACGAAAGATCGTCTGACCCGTAGGAGGATTTGTCAAAATACTAGGGTTAGTTCGGCGAGCTTTGGCTCGTTTTGTGACGGACGGGATAGTCCGGGGAGCTTTGGCTCGGTTGTTGATTATGACGGACGGGATAGTCCGGGGAGCTTTGGCTCGGTTGTTGATTATGACGGACGGGATAGTCCGGGGAGCTTTGGCTCGGTTGTTGACGGACGGGATAGTCCGGGGAGCTTTGGATCGGTTGTTGGTTGGACTCATAACTATTGCATGTGCATAAAAGGTATAATGTGGTGGGTCTTCGGTCTTGGAGGGTCGATGCACCGACGCCAATACGTCGACTCGGCAAGTGTGGTTAGCACTTCGTCAACAGAAGTCCGGTGCGCCAGCCGGCAAGAGTATGCAGGAGTCCGCTTTGTGCACCAAGCGTTGAGGTGTATGATAGGTCTGACCGGTAGTGCTTTACTGGTTTAGAGGTGGGCGAGGCCCAACCCACCGCTTCTGTCTGCCACTATGGAGATATCCTGGGAGGTAACGGCTCCGAAAGGGGGAACTAAAGGTCTGTGTACACAGAGTCGAGTGGGTGTGTTGCACTTGCATGTTCACATCATGACATAATTGTATTTCATAGCATAACCATTGCATATAACCTGACACCTAATGAATAAGCGGTATGGGACGCTCTATACATTAGGCCCTCAAAAATGACCCCTTGGCTTATAAGTTCGCGCGAGCGTGCTTATAGGTCAAGGTTCTCTTTCAGTACTATATATTTAAGTCTGCTAGTAAAACCGACACCCTATTGTATAAATCAGTATGTGACTTTTTATACGATAGGAGCCCTGCAAGAGATCCCTTAGCTTATGTGTATTCACATAAGTTAAGGTTACTTTCTTATTCAAATTTTATATCATTATTACCATCTTTTTGAACTGTTAGTTTAGTTCCGCTGCCATCTGCTATTTGATATTCTCCACCTTCATGTCCTTCCCTTTCCTTCTCCCCGCTCGGTGCTTAGGAGCCATGGGGGAAGGGGCGGGGGACGATAGAACTTAGTCTTTTAGACTAATGATTTTCGAACCACATCATTTTAGGGAACCACGGAGCCCAGCATGGAGGAGCAGCCCCGGAGGTCGGCACGCTTGGAGATCGGACAGTCTAGTACCGGAGTCCAGATAGTAGGGACTGTGAGTCCCGACCACTAGTAGTTATATTAGTTTGCTTCCGCGATGAGCGATTTGTAGTGAGGACATGATGTACCGGGCATAAGCCCGAGATTTCTGTTATATGTACTATCTGTGGACACTCCCTTCGTGGAGCTTATTTTCTATACATGTGATTCCTGTGGACTTGCTTTTAATTTATTGCTACAATTGTGATCGATTTGGCCAACAGGATCGGCGTTTTGTAGTGACGACCTTCCCGGGTGCGAAGGTATCACCGCAAGGCGACGGTTCTGGGCCTAAGACCCCGGTGTCTAAAAAGAGAAAAAAAATGGGGGTCTTACAATTAGGAGTTGAGAAACTTCATAGTTAAGCATGCTCGAACGAGAGTAGTCTCGAGATGGGTGACCTCCTGAGAAGTCCCAGTACTGCACACTTAACTATCGAGTTTCCATCTTCAAAGGGGGCTGTGGACACCAACAACCCACCCGTGGATGGAGAGGGATTGGGGTGCAACCCGATAACAATGCCAGTTGGGTCCCAGTGGTCTCTCAGTGGATTTTATCCGGATTGGAGCATGTCCTGGGTTGTTACAGTTTGTATCTTAACGGGGAGATGTTACGTGCCCACGCTGGTGATCGACATGCCAACGACATGCAAAGTGACAAAAGGACTGAGCGAGTCCTTCTAGTACAAATTTGCGCTATTTCATAATTCATACACACTACACATAATTTACTCATAGTTGTTAATCCTTGCAAGGGACATTTTGCTTGAATGAGTCTCATCCTATTTGAAATATTTTGGTTTGAATGGAAGGAATGAAATTACTAATCAAATATTTTCCCTCCCTCTCTCCCCTCTTTTCGTCTGTCCCACCATCACTTACATAGGTCCCCACGATCAAAGGAGGAGAATTCCAATCTCTTCTGCAAATTCGCCCTATTACGACCGCATACAAGATCTCAACCAGGGGCCAATATCATCGCCTTCCCATGAACCCCTTTTGATAACGAAAAATGCAAAGCTTATAATTATTTGTACAACAATCAACATGATCAAATGTTTCTTTCATGGAGGAAAGCAATAAAGACAGAAATCAAGATCAACTGTTGCTTTAAAAAAAATCATAACTCTACAATCCTATTGTTAATATGATACTATCATATAGGTCTAAATATGGTAGCGGCAACGGTCTTGCCGGAAAAAATTTAACCGCCCGAAGATTGCCTTATCCAGCTGTCGGTGCGCTTGTTTGGATGCTTAAAAGCACACCTTCACTTCAACTTGATAATTCCAACACACAAAAATACATGCATGTCTTCAAGGGTAAAGTTTTCAGCCAGAAATCCCAATTGGAGAAGATGAAAAGTAATATGGAAAATGATGCATTAAAGGTGTGTTGATAGTACTTTGTGTTTAGGGTATTACCACTCCAGAGCCCTTCAAGCAGAGTACTGCTGCTGCTTTCAGAGAATTGAGGGCTTACAAGGGTACCAAGGAATTGATAATTAAGCAAAGGGGTGTCACAACTGAACAATTTTTGGGTACGGTACTCACACAGCTACAGTGCCGTGCGAGTACCGCATCTAGCCGTTCGATTGCACTCGCACAATTTTTAATGTGCGAGCATAATTTTTGATGTACGAGCACACGGTTGGATGGGCACTCGCACGACACTGTAGCCGTGCGAGTACCGTACCCAAAAAAATTTCTGTCACAACTCACAATTGAGTGATGTTGAGCAAATTGCAAAATCAAATACAAGAGATCAATCAGAGATTGTATAATTATGATTTTATTTTTTGTCAATATTTAGGCTGTGAGTCCTGGGAGCAGGGGTGCAAACGAGTCGAGTTTGAGCCAAGCTTGGTAAAATTTCCAAGCTCGAGCTCATTTTGTCTTGCCTCGAGTTCGAGCTCAATGCCTGCTTATCGAGCTCGAGCTGCACAAGAGTTTTTTACCTCATGAGCCTAATTTTTTTTATATTTTTGTTTTTTTAAAAATATATATAAAAATAAAAAGCTCGCGAGCCGACTCTTGAGCTCGTCAACAATAATATCCGAGCTCGAGCTCGAGTCGAGCTTTTTTCGAGCCGGCTCAACTCAACTTGCACCCTTAGGTGGAAGTAATTGGCCTCTTGCAAAAATGCAGGATAAGACTTGTCTACATTTCACCCTTATGGTGGGATCCTTCCCCAATTGTGAGTTCTGGCTGAGAAGCATGTCGAAGGTGGGCAATGATGGCTTTATATAAAAATGTTTTCCCAGTGCCAGCAGGCCCGTCAATGAAGAACATACCGGCACTGCCTTGTCGAGCACATTCAGTTATAGTATGGAATATGTAAGACTGACGTTCATTTAGCGATGACACAGAATGAAGGTCTATTGTTGAAACAGGCAACAGAAGTTCCTCTGCAATTAGGGTGGAGGAGGTTGTAACATTCTGAAATTGTTGAGACATTTGAGGAAGATCAAATTGTGTAATGGATTTGCTGTGTTGCTGAAGAATGTTGTCAATTTCACGGAGGAGCTTGTTGACAATATATACATGATTGACAGAGGACGATGTAACATAATCTTCTGTCATTGCAGAGTAATTGTCATTCCAGAGCTCTCCAACATTTGTAGGATTGCAAAATAAAAGAATTGTTGTGAATAAACTACGCAGTGCTGCGGGCATCTGGAAGGACCTAGCGTCGCGCATGCAGGTATGCAGACTGTTGTCTTGTTCTAACAGACCGTAATGTTCAGCGGAGGTCTTAAATGTTGGATGGAGAGTAGTACCAGTAGTCAACAGATGTTGGAAAGACCTTGGTGCACGAATATGATTTAAGAGCAACCGTAGGTAAAATCTTTCTCCTTCTGAAGGATGTACAGAGTACATTCGAGCAACAACTTTTTGGCGACGCCTTCGTTTATGCCAAGTTTTTGAGTTCGTATTCCATGTGTAGTGTTTTGGGAAGTCTGTGTAGAAATAACCGCGATGATTTTGGGTAATGTTGTTAATATTGAAAAACTCTGTCAACATTGTACGGGAGTTACGCTCGTTTGTCAGAATGTTACTAAGCGAATCAGTACTGCGAAAGTGGACCTGATGCCTGTCTGGTAAATGTATCTGTAAACGAATGACCGAAGGATATGTTTGATACATATTGAATTTGAATATTTTCCAGAATGCTTCCTGTGGACATATCCATCGGCCGTTGACATACTGAGAGATCTCATTTCGATCTGAACTGTCATGGACTTGGAATTCAATGAAGTCAGGCCCTTTGTGAATGTATTTGTATAAATATTTAATACTCTTAATACTGCTGCAAATTTCAACATTTATGTGGCAGTCATATTTTAGAAGCAGGTATGGGTTATATGGTACAACCCATTGGTTGGTAATACGGAAATTTGTAGCACGGCGCAGCCTAAATGATCGGTCATCATTTCTGCGTCGGTAGATTGGGTATGAGTCAGCTCCTTGTATTGTATGTTCAGAGAAGTTTTTTGGATAACCTTTTTTGCATGTACCGTGCTTCATGCAGGATGCGTGAGGATTTACATATCCACATGGGCCATGAATCATATGTCGAATAACTGCGTGATATAGCTCAGGCTCATCTTCAACGTGAGGCAGCTCAGCGCGAACAATCTGGTCGTAATTGTCTGGAGTGTTCATTTTGTCGTGTGTATCAAAAGTGATCAACATATGAACATGAGGCAAACCTCTTTTTTGGAACTCAATCACGTGCACGTGGCTAATGGTTTTTCCCAAAATATGTTTATGGAAAATGTCTTTTTTTAATTTCGTGTACTTTGCATTGAATATTCGTGTAACTATATCCGGTCGGTCTTAAGCGGTTTGTCCAGAGTAGAGCAAATCTGTAATTTCTGGCCATGATGAGTTGCATGTCATTGTTAAGAATAAATCTAGTCTACCATAATGTTGAACAACGGACATTGCATCCTGATAACGTTGGTACATGTCTCGTGGGCTTCCAACAAAGGAGGATGGTAAGATTACGCGATGACCAATATTTGCTGAATCACAGTAACACAATATATGTAAATCAATTGCTGATAACAGAGAATAATGTTACGGTGAAGTGCATTGGAAATGTTACCGTACCGCCAAAACTTTCGCCAGCATTCAAACAGTCTTGTAAACCACAGTAAAGTTCAGCACGAAGAGTGTTTTGGTTTCTTTTAATCCAACGTAATTTTTGAGTTTCTATTTTAATGTAGTTGTCAACAACATATTGCTGTAGTAGTCGACATCCGTGCAACAGTAATGAAGAAGATGGGCTGCGGTCCTATCGTAACATAAGGTTCAGTATAAATGCATCACATGTGAAAACGTACACAATATAGTGAGGAGGAACAGTGCGTATTGGGTACCTGTAGTATGTAGGAGTAGTAGTCGCAGCAGCTTACACGGAAGTTGTTTAATCCTGTATATTCAGCTATCCAACCATATGTCCCATGCGGGAGAAGCAGCGGGTATTGAAGAGGGTCGTAGAAACCAGTGTACTCTTGCACAGTGCACAGATCACCTTCAGTTGTCTCAACAATTATGTTGCGCTCGTTTGAATCCATACTGTCTTCAGCTCCGATAATTATAGCAGCAACCTGGGGGGCTGTTGGTAGCACATATTGTGGTTCACGGGATGGTCTTTCTTTAATGAGCAACTTGCAGTTTATAATGTCTTCACGCTCAGACAGACGTCGTAATGTTTGCACAAATGGATTGCACGCATCCAAAATTAATTTAAGCTTCTGCAGTGTTGAGCGGTCTAATTCTGAGTTCTCCTCCAGACGATGATCTATTTCATGCTCCGTGTCGTATATATATAGCTGCAAGTATCTGGGCCTTGTGTTTGAAGGAGGAAGAAGAGAACCAATGTGATGATATATTGCGCCATGAGCTCGAAAAGTGTAAATAGCATGCTGATCAGCAGCCAAAGATCTGTCTAACTTAACACCCATAGACGTAAAAGAGAATACGTGGTTGTACGAACGTATATATCTTCTGAAAGCACGGCTTTGTACAGTATTACTGGTGAATAGATTGTAGAGTTCACGGGGGAACGGTGGAGTTGGTACACGGACTCTACCATTGTTACAGCACATTGACGCTGTTTCACCGTCGAACAACTTAGCATGGCAGTAAACACAGAGTTCTGGGAGACGCAAGCGTAGGTAAAGGATCTGCTGAGGTGCAGTAGATATGCGGGCAGTGTTATGGGTTCTGTAACAATGTGCTCTTGTACTGTTACTGGCAATGGAGGTCGAATCACTGTCACTGTTCAGTGTACGCGGGTCAGAGCTTGGAGGGGCTACAAACAGTGAGTACGATATACGTGTTAAAAAACGTCAATTCGGGAAATTTACATAGTATGTGCATTGTATTGTAAATACGTGGCACTTACGTTCGAACACATTGTGCTGTGTCTGTTGAAGCAAGAGTTGAGGCACAGACTGTAACTCTGTAGAGTGCTGTAGCACAGTGTTCCCATGTGATGGAGTGAAAGGTGTACGTGAAGATGATGATTCGCCAGCGTAGATCGCATGCGGAGAATGTCTGTTAGACGGTGGCAGTGTTGTTAACATGTAACGGTGGATAACACCTTCCGGAGCATACGATACTGTGCTTGTACAGGGTATATCTGCTGAACTGATAGGGTTGGTGGGATCGGGAGCGCGTGTTGTTGTAGTTGTAGTTAAATCATGTGGGAGTATAGCACTTGAGTGGTCATGGATGTTCTCGTGGCGTAGCTCTGTAGTTTGAGGTTGGGACAGTCGACGTCTCTGAGAACGGGTTCGAGCGGCGTCACGCCAAACAGCTCGTTGATGTTCCCGTTGCAGTTCAGTCATTTGCAGCCACCGAGATCTGTGACGCGCTCGATTTGAAGTTCGTTCTTGTTCACGTTGTGCCTCAGTCATGTTGGCTCTCCTGGTTCGTGAACGTTGTCGATTAGCAGCACGTTGTGCAGATCGATGTGCTTCAGTTGCGTCCATCGTTCCGGAGGTCGTGGAGGTTACGACGACCTGAAATAATATATCGAATAAGTAACGTAAGTAGACAGTGTCTTGCAGGGTGTTATGTGGAGTGATCCGTACGAAGGTTTTGTGCGTTCAACGTTTTGCGCATTTCCAACGGATCTACCCCACCTCGCAGTATGTCACCCATGCATTTGGTGAAATATTTTTTGGTATGCATGTGTAATTTAATGTTACTGTCACCGAAGAGATGATGTAATGTCGTAAAATGAGAAAAACCCAACAGGAATCAACTTGTTTTTTGGCATGTTGATTAGACTGTGTGTGTGGGAGACACAATATGTAGGTTGTGTGTAGATGGGTTATGGAAGGAGTATCCTCATGAGTATGGAGTAGTAACAAAATTAAGAGGAGATCATTGTGTCTGTCCTCCTCACTGAAATCGCGGGGATGAGGAGTACACGCGGCAGGAAGAGGTAGCAAATGAGCAAATAGAAGAGGACAGCGCCGGTGTGATAAAGCGGCGAGCAGCGAGGCAAGCGGTCTTGCAGCGGCGGAGGCAAAATCTGGAAGCGGTGGCTGCGAAATCCAAAAGTCGCGGGAAAGCCTTGGCAGCAGCAGCGGTGGGGAAGCGTCGGCAGCAGCAGCGGAGGGGAAGCGTCGGCAGCAGCAGTGGTCGGGAAGCCTCGGCGTGACCAGCTTCAATTGGGGGAAGAAATCGCGGGGATGAGGAGTAAACGCGGCAGGAAGAGGTAGCAGATGAGCAAATAGAAGAGGACAGCGGCGGTGTGATAAAGCGGCGAGCAGCGAGGCAAGCGGTCGCGGCATGCGGCATGAGGACGGGGCACGCGGCCGACTGTGCGTGTAGCGGCGGTTAAACGGCGAGGGCTTTCCGGGACTTCCATCGTGTGACGGAGAGAAGAGAAGAATGGCGTGTAACCGAGAGAACGGCGGAAGATGGACGGTAACGGCTGCACGGAGAGAGTGGACGGAAATTCAGAACAGCCTTATTAATAGTAGATATGAGAGGAGGCCGTGGGCATCAATGATATTTCATGAGAGAATTCATTCATGAACAATAGTTTTCGCAGGATTGGTAGGTGGACAATTTAATGTGGAAATTCGAATTGAGCCAATTCCAATTTCTATCTCTCAATTCCTTTCAAAGGAACGGAGCTTAAAAATTGTGTGCCCCCCTCAGTGGTCAGAGCATTTTATAAGATATGCCAGGGATTCTACTGAGCAAACTTTTTTGATGTGGAAAAGCATCATGCATTACTAATGTAGACATGTGCTTGGAATTTGGTAAAGTTCGGTATCGTATTTGCACTCAGGGTTTATTTCATTTTTACTCACAGCAGTTTTTAAGTAACTCATTTAATCTGCTAGACACTCATCTTAGCTGCATTTAGAAGAGCAGTTTCTCAGATTTATTTCCAGATTTCTGTTTATGTTATATCAGTTTTCTGTGTGTACATCTGTGTATAGATGTTAATCAGATATCATAACTTCTCAGATTTGTAGTTGCTAATCAATAGGGAGTGTCTACAACTGTGTATAGATGTTAATCAGATATCATAACTTCTCAGATTTGTAGTTGCTAATCAATAGGGAGTGATGCTGTGGTGATTATTTTCTGTGTTTTAATAGGGAGATCTGTATGATTTGTTAATAGTTTACATGTAAAGTAATATATTTATTACTTTAAATTATTCGTAGCCTGACAATATATATTTTAAGGTTTAGCCTTTCTATTTATGCAACTTTACTTGCTCAATCTCAGGAGTGCAGGAGATCGTGTTGCGTTAGTGAAACTATTTTGATGAAATGTACGCATTCCTCTTTAGTTAATTGTTAAGCTGGTAGAATTAATGGTATTTTCACTAAGGCATCTTCAGTTAATTGTTAAGGTGGATGCTCAAAATTTACAGAACACAGTTCACTTTGTAGAATGCTTTTAGCATAATATTATTTTTTCAGAGTTGTTTTCAACATTGGGTACTAACAAAGGTTTGTATTTGAAATTTTTGTTACAGCTGACATGAGACAAAAAGAGTGGAAGGCGGAATTATATGAAAGATGAGAACTGAATTCACAGAGTAAAACAGAAAGGAGAGCCGTAAAAATGAGCATGTAAACGGGAGATAAATTAAAATCAGAGCTTATGTGAATACGTTGAATTATTTTGTGATGGGCTTAAAGTATGACACTAAGTAATATCATATAGCAGTACGCATGAGAGTAATATTTATTGGGAATTGCCGTCCCTGTCGGAAGCATATGAAGTTTACAAATTATCACAGACCAAATTAGCTAACCAATTATTTAATATGTATCAGCTGAGACCTGTAATTCAATATCAACGGGACTCTCCCATTTTTAAGGCAAAAGTCAAAGAACTTTGAATGTGGAATATGTCAGGCCAAGTCAAAATATAAAAAGATTCAGACATACGTAATGAACGAATGGATGAAGTGGTTACAAAGGCATTAGCAATATGAATGATCTCCAAAAAAAATGTGTCGACTACTACCTAAGCACTGGTGAAGTAAAAGAAATAAAGCGCGTATGATTAAAAAAGGGGAATCAAATCAATTGGATTTATATATCGAGAAGTAACAGATTGGATTAGTGTTTACAAAAAAGCATATGCATAAGTTTGCACCGATTGTTGTTGAGCGGCGTTTGGCGGCATAGAGCTGCAGCGGGAGCAAGGTTAGGAATGGGAGGACGAAATTTGATTGCAAACTCAGCAGATAGAAAGCCTTAAAATAAAAAAAAAAAAATAGCAGTGAACGTGCTCAGTCCATACAACTACCAATAGAAGCTCAGGCAACACAACCATAGCAAACATTCAAAGCAATAAGCAAACAAAGAAACTGGGCAGGTCAGTAATCGTAGAAATGTATAAGCATACCTGAAGCGGGAGCAAGTTGATGAAGGGGAGAGATGCGGAAATAAGTAAAGCACCGGGGCTAGCTTGCGGGAGTTGCTGACCTATCACTGGAGAAGAGCACATGAGTAAACGGAATCAAAACCCAAAGAAACAAACAAAGTGACAAAACAAATCAAAGAGGAAATGAGAAACCAATTCCAGAAAGACAGAGTTACCGGCCAGTTGGGGCAGCAGCGGTGGTAGGGAAGTTGGAGAAGAGGCAGAAATCGCGTGGATGTAGAAGATAGGGGATGGACGGAGAGTGGCTGAGAAAGTAGACAAAAAAACCAAAATCTAAACCAGAAGAAGAAATGAATTGAGAAACAACTTGCAGAAATAGAAACTTACCGGAAACTCGGGGCAACAGGGGCGTTAGCGAAGTCGGAGAAGACGAAGGAACCGCCTGGACGGCGAAGGTCGGGGTGGGAGAAATTTCTCTGCCGGTCGATCTGAAATATCGGTACAGTGATGTGAGGAGGGCAGAAAAGCGCCGTGGAAGCGGTGGGAGGCTGGAGAAGACGGCACGTAAAATGGCGGAAAGGGACGATGAGGGATTCAGAGAAGGACGCGTTGCGGAGGAAAGAAAAGGACGACTGACAGCGGAGTGGAGGAAGAGGCGGTGCTTTTCGTCTTAACGGAGCCGGACGGAGCATGCGGCGGTCCATTTTCTTCGTGACGCAGGCGAACGGGGGTAGCAGCAGGGTAAGCGGCCGGGGCTGTTCCGCGAGGGCACGCAGCGAACGAAGCAGGAGGAAGTGCTGGCGGGGCTTTCCGGAGATTTCACCTGCTCGACGGAGACGGAGGCGGACGGAGCACGGAGAGAAAACGGCAAATCGAACCATCCTTATTAATAGTAGATATATTTATTAAGATATTATTGTTTTATTTTTTGCATATTCCAAATAAATTCACTGGATTAACGCGCAATAACAATTTTATCCACCTCGCCAATTAGAAGATAATTATTAATTATTAATTAATTTAATTTTCAAGATCACATGCATCAATTATTTTAATATTTACTCCGTACTCTAATCCGATGACTACTCCCGTTGAAGAATCTCGTGCAATAACAATGCGTAGAGAGAGTTAAAATAGAAGGCTACTCCGCCGTTGGATCTATGTTTTCGGATCTGTACGGCCACCAATGCTCATCAAGCCAGCCATCTGATTTGGTGTATAAATAATTTTATACTACGGGCCTTGTAGCATTTCTGTAGCCCTTGAAGTGCCCGTCATAAATGGTCCGACTGCTGCAACTCCCAGCTTCCAATCTTCTTTCAGCTCTAACCAGTGCCGTCGATGGACCCGAGCCGGCCGGCGGACATGCTGCCGACGAACCCACGTTTCGCCGGCGACCAGATCCCGCCAAATCCTCGCCGTACTGGCCACCGGCGAGCTCACTCCGAGTCCTTTGTCCGCCTCCCCGACGACTTCCTCTTCGACTCCGACCCTGATTTCAACATCTCAGACATCGAGTTGCCCTCCCTCTCCGACGACAATGTTTCAGCCGCTGCTCCGGCGATTCCCCACGATTTTGGCGGCGGATCGGACCTCATGAGTGGTAGGCATGCCGGAGGCGGGGAGCACGGGAGGAGTCTGTCTGTCGATGCGGGGTTCTTCGAAGGACTGGGATTTCAGGCCGGTGGTTTCTCCGGTGGTGCTATGCCGGAGAAGAGGGCGCAGCACCGGCATAGCAGCTCTATGGACGGGACGACGTCGCCGTTCGAAGCAGACTCTCCGGGATTGTCGGATTATGCGAAGAAAGCGATGTCGGCGGATAAGCTTGCTGAGCTTGCTTTGCTCGATCCGAAGAGAGCCAAGAGGTCTGATCTTTAATCATTTCCCCCTTTTATAAGCTCGGCATGCCTTATTTTCTCTATATAGATTTTGTTGATCTGAACTGGTTTTTTTTGAGGGTTTAGGGTACAGAAATGTATGATTTATGAAGGTTTTCACTGTAATTCCTGATTTCTTCCCCACCATAGGTTTCCAACTGAAAAGGGTTTTTAATTTCCTCTTCGTTTCTATATAAAGGGGGGTTCTGTGGCCGTTGCTTATACTGACTGGTTCCTTCTATTTTTTTTCACTCATTCCTTTATTTTCTGTTTTTAATTTGCTCAAAAGAATTTTGTTTTAAGGAAATTCATCTACTGAGTTAAATTCACATCAAGAAGTTGTGGAGACTGGATACCCTATGAAGATTATTGGGCTATTGACATTTTGCACCCCCAAAATATGGGTTATTGATACTTTGCATTTTGAATCTTTAAAATTGTCACTTTGCACCCCTAAAATACCAATTTTCGGCACTTTGCACCCCAGACTGAAATTTTAAGGGTATTTAGGTCCGTGCAACATCAAAAATGGTCATTTTGGTACCTTGCATCCCCAAATATTGGTTCTGCTTGGACCTAAATTCTACATTTTTGATGCTGCATGGACCTAAATACCCTTAAAATTTCGGCCTAGGAGGTCCAAAGTGCCAAAAAATGGTAATTGGGGGGGGGGGGGGGGGTACACAAGGCTAATTTATAAAATTCGGGATGCAAAGTGCAAAAAACCCATATTTTGAGGGTGCACAGTACCAAAAGCCCAAGATTATATAATATTTCAAGAAATTTACAATTTTTTTTTGGCTGTAGAATACTTGCAAACAGACAATCTGCAGCTAGGTCCAAAGAAAGAAAAATCCATTACACTAGTGAACTTGAACGGAAGGTGCAGACACTTCAAACCGAGTCTACCACTCTCTCAGCACAGCTTACCCTGCTTCAGGTAGGGATGGTTTGAACTGACACTCCTGAGTGCAAATTAACTACCCTATGTACATATTGCTTTCTATTTTTTTTCTTTCTTAATTTCCAAATGACAACTCTGCAATTGAAATCGCCTATTTATGAGAGGATCATACAATACAATGACTCATTAGCCTATTTATAATTGTTGCTTAAGCTCTTCTTCTTTAATGAATTTGATGCTGATTTTCCTTTTTTGGTTTAAGTATCACTGAGGATTATTGTTATGCTTGTTTGAGTAGCACAGTATGTCTCACCGAATGAAATAAGGCTTTGAAAAATATTTATGATGTTAAAACCATGGTTGATGCATGCATTCCTTTCCTCCTTGATTGTCATGATTTTATTTGGGAGTTCAGATAGATCATTTGTATGATTTTGTGTCATAAATCATTCATTTACTCATTTTTTAGGAGTTAGATTGTTATTTTGATCTATGTATGCAGTCTAAACTTATCAAGAAAATGGTACATATTTAAAATAGTTTTTCTTTATCACCAAGTAGTCCAGTACAAAACTATCAGTTTATTGGTATTTTTCTTATAGTACATTTTCATATCAAGCATATTTAATTTACTCTGTAAAAACAATTCACTGCACAATAGATATTTTTATACTTAGAAACCTACAGATATTAGTACCCTCCCTATATAATATTGAGATGTGGTATTTACCAATCTGTTTCCTTTCCTGAAATGAAAGAGCTTCTAAAGATAATACATCCAATTAACGGCTGAATCCTAATCTTGTATACAGATATGTTATCTGTACGATCAAGATGATTGTACTTTTTCCTTGCTCGTGCCGCTTGATCTGCATCTTGCTAGTAAAGATCCAACATTTGACAAGCTTGATAAGCTTCCATCAAAGTCTATATGGCATTTGGAATAAGACAAAATGGCAAATAAAATATTGGTTCATCACATATGAATTCACCCTGCATTCTATTCTAGCAAGCTGAATTATTAATATTCTATGTGTGTTTGGTGTAGGTCGAGTATGCACACTTTAGTGATGTATAAGAAATATTTGTGGAGTGACAGGAGATTTTTAAACAAAATGAGACTACGGCTCCGTTTGGGAGGACTTATTTTCACCGGTCAAGCGGTAATTAAGATCCGGTTCATGCGGTCGTAACCGCTTGACCAGTGAAAATAAGTCCCCCAAATGGAGCCTTCATCAATTATCAATATTAAATTCTAATCTTATGAAGATATTTACAAAGGAGATTCAAAGTGATGTGCCTTGGTATGCTTTTTTTTTAGATAACATAATTCTAATCGGTGTGATTGTTGCTGATATGAGTAGAATATTTGATGAATAGAGAAAATACATAGAACACGAAGAGCTGAGGATTAACAAAAAAAAATGAATTGTTTGATATTGAATACTAGTGGGAATGATATAATTGCAACAATATTTCTAGAAGATATACTGATACCAATGTGTGATCCACTTAAGTATTTTAAATCATCATCATCATTCGTAAATTTAAATTATAGGCTTCATTAACATCATCGTAAACTTCTAGATTTAAGGTTTGATGATTGGTGGGGTCATACCAAATTTATAGGCGAACTGGGTTGCCCATAGCCAAAACATCCACTCCCCCACTAACGAAGTGGGGGGTTACGGTTCAAACCACCTCGCGTGCGATCGCAACGTCCGATCCACGACGTAACCACCGCACACAGGATCGTAACCATCGCGCACATGATCCTAACTCCCGCACGCGGGATCGCCAACCGCCGCTTTGGATCCCATGCGCCGGCCTCCTCGCTGCCGACCGGCAGGCCTTAGCGCCGGCCGCCCCTTTCTCCCCGGCCGCCTACGGCGAGACTGGCCGGGGAGGCGCCGACCCCCAAGGGACCGGCAACCCCTTTTCTCTCCGGCCGCCTACGACGAGGCCGGCCGGTGAGGCGCCGGCCCCCAAGGGACCGGCCGCCCCTTTTCTCCCCAGCCGCCTACGACGAGGTCGTCTGGGGAGGCTCCGACCCCTTGTCTCCCTCGGCCGCCTACGGCGAGACCGGCTGGGGATACACCGGACTCCGAGGGGCCGACCTCTTTTCTCCCTGGCTGCCTACGACAAGGCTGGCCGGGGAGGCGCCGACCCCCAAGGGGTCGACCGCCCCTTTCTCCCCGGCTGCCTACAACAAGGTCGGTGGGGGAGGCATCGGCCTCCTCCCCTTTCGGCCGCCCGCCGTTTGGGCGGCCAAGGGGTGCCCGGCCTCCTAAGGTCGGCCGCCCCCTTAAACCGGCTGGCGGGAGACCAGCCGAGGGCTTTGGCGAGTCTGTTTTGGACCCAAGGGCATACTCAATATTTTCTTGAAAATGGTGATCTGTGTGCTTCGAACGGAGCGATCCAGTTCGTCCGGCTGATGGTTACAAGGGGAAATTGTCGACTTGGCCCTCTCCAGGCATACTCAATATTTTCTTGAAAATGGTGATCTATGTGTTCCGAACAGAGCAATCCAATTTGTCCGGCTGGTGGTTACAAGGGGAAATTGCCGGCTTGCCCCTCTCCAGGCCTATAAATAAACCTCTGATTTTTCTCATTTCGCTAACTTCGGAACTCGGATCTCTACGGAATCCTTGTCTCTCTCTAGCTCTTTCTCTCTCTTGCTTTCTCTCTCCCTTCACAGGTCCACCGTCGCCGCGCCAGCCGTCAAGACAAAGTACGCCGCCAACGAGCTCTCCTCCAAGCCAAAGACCGTCCGCGATCTCCTCCGTGCAATTCGGCGCTCGTAGGAAGTTGCCCGCTCGTCACCCACAACCGTCAGCACTCCGAGCGCACCAACTGCAGAGTTCCCGTTGTGCCAGCTCAACCGTCCGCCAGTGATCGTCTAGAAGCGCGCATACATTCTCCCGCGCACCGAACGCCGTCTCTTTTTCTCCCCCTCAAATTGTAACGAGTAGTGGTCTGTCGCCCTCAATTCTGCCAAAGAAGCATTGCAAACCCAACCGATCTAATGGAGGAGTTCCTGTCGGCAAAGTCCTGACCGTAGTTTTTCACCATGTTCAGAGGGTTTTCCACGTAAAAAAACTTGTCTCGTCTGTGATCTATTTCTGTGACTGTTGCGTAACCGATCGCTCCGAGTGCTAAGACGGTTTAGTTAGTCTGGTCTATCAGGTGGGCAGTCGTGAACTGTAATAGTTTGGCGTCGTCTGTGGGAACACATTCTCAGGAATCCAGGGAAGATTTGGAAGAAATCACACCTTGCGCTACAACAACAGAGAAAGAAGGATATGGCCGTGAGGAGCACCTAGACGACTTGAAGGTCGGCTCGTCCTGAGCACGACGACCTCGCCCAATCTCACCCACCCGTCAACGCACCGTAGCAGGAAGAGGCCTCCATCGTACCAGATGCCGCCCTCCCAGGAAGAGTCACCCGCATGGAGGAGTACCACACAGAAGTGCTCGCCCTTTTTAGAGGCCTCGCTGCCGCTCAAGCACCCGCGGGAGTTCCAGCGCCAAAAAACATACCCCCGCCACCAGGTCACGACCAGAGAGCACAATGAGAGGAGGACTCTGAGTTATCGCAAGAAGCTAGTATAGAACATCCCATCCGCAAAGCAGGGGCTGCCGAAAACGGACTGCTTCGTCGCCCCCAGCGGGTAGGGGCCCCCGAGAACATAGCAGGGGGAATGACCAGAGAAGAAGTCAGAGAGTTGTTTGAAGGAGAGTTCGGCCAGGTAGGCTGCAGGGCAGCGCAGGTTCACCGCCCGATGAGGAACGGGTCGCCACTAATGCCAGAAGTGCTGACACACCCGGTCCCACCGGGTTTTAAACTCCCAAGCATCGAGTCATACGACGGAATGGAGGATCCCTTGGATCATGTGAACCATTTTATCACGATCCTTCGCATCTTTAACGTGCCCGATTCGCTGCTCTGCCAGGTCTTTCCCGCCACTCTCAAGGGGCAGGCAAGAACCTGGTACCACTCGCTCAGAAAGGGGACCTTCCAGAACTTTGCACCGCTCACCCAACAATTCCTGGACCAGTTCATAGCAAACCGCCGCATCACGAATGACCCATCTCATCTCTCCGGAATCCGCCAGAGCGAGGGGGAAACCCTCAATGAGTTTTTCTGAAGGTTCACTACGAAAGCCAGATAGATCTCGGTGGTGGACCTGGAGCTCTTGCGCGGAGTCTTCCTCGTGGGGCTCCAGCCATGCGGGTTATATTATGTCTTAATGAGAGAAACAGTCCCCAGTTATCCGGACTTGGTGCACTGATTTGAAGGAGGAGCAAAAAGGAAGAGAGAGGAACCTGTCCTAGGGCGTCAGGAGGAACGCAAGGAGAACTTCCGCCAGCAGGATCGTCGCGAGAATCACCCACCTAAGCGGTACCAGGAGTACGCACCACTCAGTACCTCGCGCACTAATGTACTTTACGCCATCCGAGATGACCTAGCGTTACGAAAGCCGTAGGAAGCTCCCATCGGGAGGGGTGATCAGAGCAAGTACTGCGAGTTACACAAAGGAACATGACATTCCACCGATGAATGTGTAAGGCTCAAAGACGAGATCGAAAGACTCGTATGATAGGGCGTCCTCGGCAGATTCCTGCAAGATCAGACAGTAAATCGCCAAGCTCAGCAAAGAAGGGAGCAACCACCCGCGCTTCAAGAAGCACAAGGGGGACGACAAGTGGTTGGAACGGTGGAAACCATAGCCGGATCCCCCTTCCCCGTCGTAAATTCTATCGCACAGTAGGGACAGAACGCCCAGAACCCGGAGAAGATTAGCTTTGGAGAAGAAGATCTGAAAGGACTGCTCGTACCCCACCAAGACCCATTGGTCATCATTACTGAAATCGGGAATCCTGCCTTCCGTGTCAAACGGATATTGGTCGACAACTGAAGCTCTGTAAATGTTTTATTCATACTTGCCCTCCGCCGACTGCAGATTCCCAAAGAGAAGTTGCAGCCGGCCGCGAGCCCGATTTACGGTTTCAGTGGAGGGCCAGTCCCGGTTGAAGGAACGATCACACTCCTGGTCACTTTGGGAGAATTCACGCGACAGGTAACACATTAGGTTCAGTTCGTGACAGTGGATTCAGATCTCCATATAACACGATCTTCGGCCGACCACTCTAGACCACGTTCAGAGCTATATCCTCAGTTCCACATCTTGCCATGAAGTTTGTTACACCTGCCGAAGTAGGGGTCGTTGGGGGAAATCAGGAAGCGACGCGGACATGCTATCTTCAACAACTTCACTCCGGGCAAGGAACATTCGTCTACCCTCACACAACTATCATCAGTGCGCCCTGAGTAAGTGGGTCCGGACTACCCTAGAGGCTCTGGTTTCAGAAAGGGAACATGAATCAGGCGCAAAGGCCCAACAATATTACGTTCGTCGAATGAGTTTTATTTTTGTGCTTTCGTTTCACTAACAAACAATGAACCTTATAAAATCGTAAACATCTGCTTGTGCGCAAACTATCTTTTATCTTTGTTAAACGCAAAATATTTGTCTACTTTAAATATTGCTATTCCAGGGCGTGTCAGCAACTAGTGCGCAAAGGCTCGCGCTAGATCTCAAGCTTAGGAGCCAGTAACGATATCTGCTCGTCATCATTGCTTCACGGGCTCCTCACCGCTGCGGATCGAGTATCTCTTCAAGTAGAAGGTTACGTTAGGATTTGCCCCCTGACTCTTCTAAGGGCTCCTAGCCCTTATGGCCAATCTGCCTGCGATCTAAGGTTCCCCCTTCTCCCACAATTGGTCACGACGTCGCCAGGGCCTGCCCCCCTCGCGTTCGCCAACGGTCTGCAAGTTTCCAAACTTCGCCGTTCCTTCAAGGCTCCCAGCCCTTGTGGCCTCTCTGTCTGCGATTGAAGGTTCGCCCTTCTCCCGCAATTGGTCACGACGTCGCCAAGACCTTCCCCCCGCGCGTTCGCCAGCGGTCTGTAAGTTTCTGAACTTTGTCGTTCCTTCAAGTTCCCAGCCCTTGTGGCCTCTCTGCCCGCGATCGAAGGTTCGCCATTCTTCCGCAATTGGTCACGGCGTCGCCAGGGCCTGCTTCCCTCGTGTTCCCCAGCGGTCTGCAAGTTTCCGAACTTCGTCGTTCCTTCAGGGCTCCCAGCTCTTGTGGCCTCTCTTCCTGCGATCGAAGGTTCGCCCTTCTCCCGCAATTGGTCATGCCGTCGCCAGGGTCTTGCCCCCTCGCGTTCACCAACGGTCTGCAAGTTTTCGAACTTCGTCCTTCCTTCAGGGCTCCCAGCCCTTGTGGCCTCTCTGCCTGCGATTGAAGGTTCACCCTTCTCCCACAATTGGTCACGACGTCGCCAAGGCCTGATCCCTCGCGTTCGCCAGTGGTCTGCAAGTTTCCAAACTTTGTCATTCCTTCAGGGCCCCCAACCCTTATGGCCTCTTTGTCTGCGATCGAAGGTTCGCTCTTCTGCCGCAATTGGTCACGACGCCGCCAGGGCCTGCCTCCTCGCGTTTGTCAGAGGTGTGCAAGTTACCGAACTTCATCGTTCCTTCAGGGCTCCTAGCCCCTTGCAACCCTCACTGCCTGCGATCGAAGGACCGTCCTTCTCCCACAGTAGGCTGCGACGCCACCAGGACATGCCTCCCTCACAATGGCCCATGAACGATGGTCCTCACCGCCTTGCCTAGCAACATTACCGGTTCTGGAAGCCCGACACCAAGCTTATCCGGCCCGAAGCACCGCTCTTCACCCTGGAAGAAAGTTGCAGAGCCGCCACAGGCCCGCCCTCCTGTCGCCAGCTTCAAAAACGCATCACATAGTTATTTGCAATGCACCATAACACGAAACAACAAAATATGTGTTAAGCAGTAACAATCAGTAAAATGATAAAAACAAAGCAAAAAATATAAAGTTACAACAAAGTAAGTGCACCAGTACGACAAGGGCTAACAAGTGCAAATTATACAAGAAACTCAAGTACGAAGGACTACTCCTCGTCATCAATATCAACAAGCTCGTTCTCGGACAGATCCTCGAAGCCTAAGTCGGTGACGTCACACCCCCACTTACGAGACACCATCTTGAGGGCCTTTGACATACAACGAAAGAAGGCCACCTCCCGCACTTCTTCCATGTCTGGCTTGACCTCCTGCATCCATATCTCCTCACGAATCTCCTCAGAATGCAAGCAACGATCTCGCATAAAGTCGATAGAATCCAAGTACTCAGCGACCCCGACTGCTCTTAGCTCAGCCAAGCGCTCCTCCGAAGAAAGGCGATCAACTTCAGACTTCAGAGAAGACCGCTCTGACTAAAGAAGAGTGTTCTCCTCTTGCGCACCCTCCAAAAGCCGCGCTGTCTTTTCCACCAAAGTCTTCTCTGTCTGAAGCTCCTCTTGCAGCTGCGTCATCCCAACCTTCATTTCCGCCTCAAACTAGCGAAAGCGGGAGATATCACGATCTTGCCTCCCATTCAGATCAAGGCAGGATCCCTGCATCACTTGACACTCCTCCTGAAGGGACTAGTAGTTGTCCTTCAAAGTAGCCAGGAGATCATCCCAAGAAGGGGAAATAACGGCTTGAACGCCAGGCTGCAACGAAGAAAATTTGTCAGAAGGAGCCAAAAGGCTTGGACAAATCAATGCATGGAACTATACTCTTACCGTCATGATCGGCCTCGAAGATAGCACGTGTCTTCCATTCACCGGCCGTGGCACGGGAGTCTCCTCAGAAACTTGGGGGCAGCGGAGTCTAAAATCTCGATGTCAGGGTCAACAAGCATAGTTGCCTCAACCCTAGAAGAGCACAGAGCCGCCTCCCCGGTCGCCTCCAAGCAAACTCTCGATCTCCTTGAAGGACGACGCTCAACCGCTGAGTCGCCGCAACCTTCAAATACCATCTTCCTCTTCTGGTCCCGGGCCAACGGGACCGCAGCAGCACGCTCCACATCAGCCAAAATGCCACATTGCAACAGACGCTTCTCCTCCATGAAAGAGGAAATATTAAAGAGACGATTCGTCAGCTCTCGAGGTTCAGAAAATTCCAGTAACGGAATAAACTCACGCTCGCACCCATTCATACTGCGATAATGATCAGGGAGGGTGTTCCAAAGCTCCGGCAGTTCCCATCAATTACTGGCGTATCCGTACAAAGTGTTCCCATGACATCGGTCCACCTGACTCCCAAAATCCAGCCAGCATTTGTTGCTGAAGACATCAACCTAACTGCCGTTATCGGCGCGCACCTCACACCAATCTTTGAAGATATCCAAGGAAAGCTTGGAGCCGTGCTCACGGAAGAGGACCACAAGCCCGACAATACGCGTCATCGCCAAGGGTGTAAACTGGGACACTTACACCCCACAGAACTTCAGGATCTCAACTACCTTCTCGCATGGTGGCAACCGAAATCCGGACTTCAACGACGACTCACAAAGAGTCATCCAACCCATCGGTGGATTCTGCACTCGCTCTTCGGCATGTGGAATCCAGATTTCCATTCCGACAGGTAAATTGTATCACCCCCTCCAAACAACGATTTGCTCCGGGGAAAGAGTAGAGCGCAGCCTCATCATCCTGCCTTACTCCACGGGCCGTGGAGCCTGCACATATAATTGATCAAAAAAGGAAAAAATGTGACACCCCAAGTAATCGGGAGCAAAACCCACGCAAGCCGCACAAAAAAGCGGCGCCCCCCGAAAATCGGAGTCTCGCGAGGGGGACCAAGTCCCATAAGGAGGCACACACAGCTTGGAGCGCGCACACGCGAAGCCTGAGCTTGCACGCGGCCACGCACGCGCGAGCACAAGGCCTGAGTGCGTGGGCACCTTGCCGGAGCGCGCGTGCGCGCCTGTCCCGAGCGCGCGGGCGCGCCTGGCCCGAGCGCGCGGGCGCGCCAGGCCCGAGCCCGCGGGCGCGCCAGGCCCGAGCGCGCGGGCGCGCCTGGCCCGAGCGCGCGCATCAACCCCGAGCGCTCGCGCGCGCCTGGCCCGAGCGCGCGCGCATCAACCCGAGCGCGCGCGCACACACGCATAACACATGCCTGCGCGGAAGCGCTTGCGCGCGACCCGGGTTAGTTCGCGCGCACGCCCCCTTTTCTCCCTCACCTCCGCTCGCTCACTGCCGTACCTTTCCGGACCCGACCGTCGCCTCTCGCGCTTTGTTATTCTTCTCCGCCATTGATGTTGAAGATATGCACGATGAAGAATATCCTCACTCCTCTCCTGAAATTTGTACTCCACAGGCTTTGGGGGGAATTTGATGAGGTCGTACCCAATTTGTAGGCGAACTGGGTTGCACATAACCAAAACATCCACTCCCCCACTAACGAAGTTGGGGGTTACGGTTCAAACCACCTCGCGCGCGATCGCCGCGTGTGATCCACGCCGTAACCACCGCACACAGAATCGTAACCACCGCGCACAATATCCTAACTCCCGCACGCGGGATCGCCAACCGCCGCTTGGGATCCCGCGCATTGGCCTCCTCGCGGCCGGCCGACGGCCAAAGCGCCGGCCGCCCCTTTCTCCCCGGTCGCCTACGGCGGAACTTGCCGGGGAGGCGCCGGCCCCCAACGGACCTACCACCCTTTTTCTCCTCAGCCGCCTACGACGAGGCCGGCCGGGGAGGCGCCGGCCCCCAAGGGACTGGCCACCCCTTTTATCCCCGGCCGCCTACGACGAGGCCGGTCGAGGAGGCGCCGGCCCCCAAGGGACCGGCCGCCCCTTTTCTCCCCGGCCGCCTACGGCGAGGCCGGCCGGGGAGGCGCCGGCCTCCGAGGGGACGGCCGCCCCTTGTCTACCTCGACCTCCTACGACGAGGCTGGCAGGGGAGGCGCCGGCCCCCGAGGGGCCGACCGCCTCTTTTCTCCCCGGCCACCTACGACGAGGCCACCCGGGGAGGCGCCGGCCCCCAAGGGGTCGGCCGCCCCTTTCTCCTCGGCTGCCTACGGCAAGGTCGGCCAGGGAGGCGTCGACCACCTCCCCCTTCGGTCGCCGACCATTTGGGCGGCCAAGGGGCGCCCGACCTCCTAAGATCGGCCGCCCCTTAAACCGGCCGGAGAGAGACCGGCGGGGGCTTTGGCCGGCCCCAAGGGGTTGGCCGCCCCCTCTGGCGCCCTCGTACAGGGCGGCCGCCGCCCTCGTATGGGGCGGCCGCCGCCCGTAGCTGCTCACAAAGTAGGCGGTTGGGGGTGGTTACTGCGTGTAACCACCCCCGTGGCCCGTTGAGCCGTTCCCGAGTTCGGGCGGGTCTATTTTGGACACAAGGGCAGGGTCGGTATTTTTCCTGAAAATGGTGATCCGTGTGCTCCGAACGGAGCGATCCAATTCGTTCGGCTGGTTGTAATGGGGGAAATTATCGGCATCTCCAGGCCTATAAATAGACCCCTGTTACTTCTTATTTCGCTAACTTCGGAACTCGGATGTCTACGGAATCCTTGTCTCTCCCTCTCTTGTTTTCTTTCTCCCTTCACACGCCCGTCGTCGCCGCGCCAGCCACTAAGACAAAGTCCGCCGCCAACGAGCTCGCCTCCAAGTCAAAGAACGTCCGCGATCTCCTCCGCGCAATTCGGCGCTCGTAGGAAGTCACCCGCTTGTCGCCCGCAGCCGTCGGCACCCCAAGCGCACCGATTGAAGAGTTCCCGTCGTGCCAGCTCAGCCATCCTCCAGTGATCGTCCAGAAGCGCGTAGACATTCTCCCCCGCACCGAACGCCATCTCTTTCTTTCCCCCTCAAGTTCTAACGAGGAGCGGCCTATCGCCCTCGATTCTGCCAAAGAAGCATTGTAACCTCAACCGATCTAGTGGTGTTTCTGTCGGCATAGTCCCGACCGTGGGTTTTCACCATGTTCAGAGGGTTTTCCACGTAAAAAGTCTTGTCTCGTCTGTGATCTATTTCTGTGAATGTTTGCTTAATCGACCGCTCTGAGGGATAAGACGGTCTAGTTAGTCCGGTCTATCAGGAGCACAGTCGCGGACCGCAAAAATGATTAAATGGGAAAGTACCTAAGGAAGGACATACACAACAAAGACTTTAATGTGAATAGATTGGCAGATAAAGTTACTATATATCGATTATGTAGAAAGAAAGGGTTAGATTGATGTTAACGTGGACACATACTTTATAAAAGGATTAACACAAGATATATTTAGTGCCTCTTATGGCAGTCAACAAGTAGATTTTGTGGTTTCCTTGATAATTTACTTTGTTGTAAATATTTATTGAAATCACAAAATTGTGTTTCTCAAATAGGTGATTACGAGTGACATGAAGGTTCGGAAAATAAGGGAATGGAATAATAACTCATAAATACTGAGGGAGGGAATATTGGGCATAGCAATAGAGACGACACTATTGACCTCCAAGCTCAACTCCCCGATAAACTCCACGGCTCCTCGGGGAGTCTCATAGACATTAGATAATGCTAACTAAACCATCAGTGGTGATCATTGGATAGGAGAATATAACACGATGATGAATGCTTTGTCAATTGAATTTGAGGGTCAGCGAGTGGTCGACGATAGAGTAAATATTGCCATGGTGGTGTTCAATAACAATGATGGCAATAGAGCATTCAAATGCCAACATTTCAAATTTTCGAACTTAGTTTTTGTTCCATGATTGCCAGCAAAGCTAGGGATGAAATGGTTGTCTCACAGAAGTGTATGGTCTTATGGGCTAGAATATTTTATTTTGTCCATTAAACATGAAATTGTCGTCTACAGACTCAGTTTCCTCCCCTCACTTGAGCATTCTATCCACTGTGTAGCTGCCAGCAACTTTAGGCAACCTATTGGCGGCAGGCAGACCTAGTCGAGGCACCAAAATGCTTATCGAAAAGGTTTCCGCTAGATCCCCGTATAACCCGTCGCAAAAAAGGACCATGTTTCTTTGGGCTCTCGCCCATCTGCTGTCCCTATTTCTGCTGGTCAGATTGGGAAGCACCATAACATTCTTGATAAAGTGAACCCCCTACTCCAAGGTTCCCCTAAGGATCCTTTCTAGATGGCGCCAACCAAGCCTACAGGCAAGGCGAGGCCTGTGAGGCCGAGTGTCGACCTTGCGATGAGAGGCCCTTTGCTGGAAGAGGATGACAAAATTGTCTATCAGCAAGACTTTTATGAAGCCTTCTACTGTTAAGGTACCAATGCATTCTGCTGTCCTCTAAGTCGAGTGTCCTCTGTCTGACTTTTATGATTCTTCTTATCACTTATTCGAATAAATGATGCCTATTTCCAAGATTTATGCATCATTTTTCTTTGATATATCACCCTTTCCTGATCTGAACAACCATTAGAGGATGTTGTGCCTTGCAAAAGATCAAAGCGATGACTCCTATTGGGTCAGGTGGCCCTTTCCTGGGCGGATCCTTTCACTGTCTGAGGTTCAGCGGACCCTCTTGATCAAAATCCCATATCACACTTTATTTGACTTCAGGACATTTGTATTAATTATTTTCTATGATGCAGATGTCCACGAACTCTCCCCCATTGTCGTGGACGATGGATTTCCTCTTCCCCTTCTAGTCGTCGGCATCATTGCCTTGGCATTATGGGATGACATCTTCAACTAGTTGCGAGTGGAGGAGTCCCGTCATGAGGTGTGACTCTACGACCTAAAACTTTTCTCCACAAGCTATGACGACATGGGCGGAACTAAGTAGGGACACCCTTGGGCACGTGCTCAGGCGTGATTTATGATTTTTTTTTCATAGCTATGTGCCTATGCGGAACTAAGTAGAGTTTGGTGAAATAGAGAGTACGGCTCCGTTGTAGTGATAGTCGTCTTCCCCACCAAAACAGAGCATCCGAATTGTTGCTATTGAGGA
This sequence comes from Platanthera zijinensis, assembly GCA_039513925.1. Taxonomy (NCBI): domain Eukaryota; kingdom Viridiplantae; phylum Streptophyta; class Magnoliopsida; order Asparagales; family Orchidaceae; genus Platanthera; species Platanthera zijinensis. Next base: position 238,160,844 of record CM077081.1, on the reverse strand, counting down.
AGAAGTGGAGAGGAGTGGATACGACGAGAAGAAGAGAAGGCCGTCTTCTTTGGTCTTTTTGCTTACGACTTCTCTGTAATTGCCTTTGTCGACCAATAAAAGCTCCATGAGACTGGCTTTGAATCCATGGACGGACTCCGACTCCTTTCTCTCCTCCGCATTTGCATTTACCATTTAATCAAGAATGGAGAACAGCGCGTTGAGGTCGAACTTCGGTGCTATCAGAAAGGAAACAACTTTCTTAAACAGCTGGTGAAGTGAGGATTTTTCGTGTGTTTTTAATCCTGTTCTCTGCCTCGTTGGTGGTACAAAAATGGTGACTTTATCGAGGTTATGTAACATCCTTGATGAAGAAATAGGGCGTCATGATAGTATGACAGAGTCGGTCCTTTAATATAAACTGAGCTCATAAAACCTGCAACTAATGTTTTTTTTTGTTTTTGTTTTCTTCGTTATCTATTTCATTTTTTTATCTGTCATTTCACAGTCAATCTTCTTTTGATTTTTTTTTTTTGGATTCTTTATGTGTTGCATCAAGAGAAATCTTATTCTACTGCTTGATTTAGGAAGATTAAAGTTCAATATTTTACTAATTGCAAGTGTGCATTGTTCAACATCTTCTTAATTGTGATTGTCCATTATTTTATGTTTGTTTTCATTATAAATTATGTTTCTTTCAATTACTTGGATCGTGATCGACAATTTTTTCACAAACAAAAATAACAAAAAAACGTATTAAGTACGTTTTTCTTCCTGTATTTCTTTGAATTTTGATTTAAAAATTTATAATAAATAAATTACTTTTTACATGGTGCCCGGATCAAACTAAAATTCTAGTTCCGCCACTGTATGACGATATGACACTTGCTTCAGGGTGTTGGAGCAGGTGGAGAGGAGATTGCTTGGGTTGTGGGATTGCTTCTTGACTTGGCGGAATGGAGGGCAGAACCGACAAAGTCTACCTTTTTTTTAATCTGGGAATGAACTGTCGAGATTCAACGAGATCGTTGTCTTCCTCTAAGATGACAGAACTTGTCAGGAGGCGGCGTTGGAGCCACAACATCTATTTGATGTTCTGGCACGCCGTTTGGAGTCGTTTGTAGTCATGAGTGGTACTGCCGCAGAATCCCTGCGACGATCATGTGACTTGCTGCGCTAGAGAAGGGTGTTGTTCAGGTGGTAAAAAGCCTCTTCAACATCCCTCTGCTTCCAGGCGTTGATGCGCTGTTCACCGAAGTTTTGAAGGAGAAAGAGCCGAACTTGCACTATTATTGTGAGCACCTGAACTCTGTCTTCACTCTAGCTCTTGCTGAGTATACAATTTATACTAAGTATCTAGCATTTCCCTCCTTTCTTCTTACTTTACTCCTAAATTTATTACTTCTCGCAAATCTCCGAGAGATGCTTCCCCGTCATCCAGTGTACGAAGCACTGGTGGTCGCACTCTGAGCCCCCAACACTTATGCACCAAGGACCCCCCTCCCCCGCCCGTCCCACAGGGCGCCCTTACTTCAGCTACGATTTAGTATGAGATCGACATTGCTTTGGAACCCCTGATAAGCTAGGATCCAAAGAGCATCGAATGTTACTCATCGCTCGCTTGAATGGCTTGATGACATGGGTGGATGACAACAAGAACATTGTCTACAACCTCAATTACACCCTCTACAATAAGGAGAGTGCATGGGAGCTATCAACATCTTCTTAGAAGAAGGCATTGAACAAGATGGCCTGGGTTGCTTTAGCAATTTCGGCATCTCACACTACACTGGGCAGTCGTACTCAGACACGATTCTGCGTTTTTAGGGAAGTGACTGACCCAAGAGAACAAGGTGAGTTTTCGACATGAGGCTATATCAAGGACAATGAGCGAGAATCTTCAATCGATCCCTCAGATTCCGCGTCTGATCGCGCGAATGTTTGGGCTCAAGTAATCTGGGTTGCTTCTCATGTGGTTGAGCTAGTGGTCTTTGCAGGTGGAGGGTGATGTAGGGTAGGCTACGTTGGTGTGCGACTAAAGGCAATCCTAATGTGAGGTGCGGGGAGAGTTTTATTATCCTTGAACACTATATGTAACACACATGCAAGGGCTGGAGACGAATCAAATCATAGCAATGAATGACTAAATCGGAAGCAAATAATTTTAGCAAGGCAAGATGATTCTTTTATGCATGCATGCATGCTTTGACTTTTCTCCGCATGGAAGATCAAAGCGAGAGCGCACTGTGAATAGTTCATGTAAATCACAAGATATCCCAGAACAAATTACTCTTAAACAGAAGACCCAATTAAGCATGAAAGCGCATAATCATATATTAATATTGAAGAATAAAGCTCCGTACTGTTAGGAAATACGAGATCCAGAGAACGCGCAAGAAATCGCAGAAAAACTAACAAGCAAAACACGCAAAGATTTAATGTGGGAAAACCCCAAGATCGGGGAAAAAACCACAACCACCTCCGCCCAAAAAATCCACTATGAAAGAGATCAAGAGTACACCGCTTCTATTCCGACGTTCCTCTTCTTCAGTTTTCGCATACCCGTGCACAACCCTAGGCCAAAATAGGCCTTTTATACACGTAACAAACAGGACAAGGAAAATTACATAAATGCCCCTGACAAAAATTACACCTAACAAATAGGCGAAATCGTGGTGAGTGCACAGTACTCCCAGACGTAGTCAGGCTCCACAAAATAACACGTACAACGATAAAATACTCACTTAGGGGAGTAGCCGTGGATGTGGTAGATCCAATAGTAGATGTATTTGTGCTGTCCCACTGGTGTTAATGACGGTGGATTTGGGATGGCTGGTGACTGTCAGGTAGGGATTCTGCAGGGGAAAATGGGTGTCAGTTGGGGCCTAAATATGGGGAATTTAGGGCCCAGACAGGGCTTCCGAGGGTTGACGTGGAGGTTCCAGCAGAGGGAAATATGGTGATTAGATGGGGCATGGTTAAAGGAGATCTGGTTGTTTAGAGACTGGGGAAAAGGAGTTGGGTTCTGTATTTAGAGAACTGCGTGATCGGAGATGATTCCTGATGCAGAAATCTTGGAAGGTTGCATCATGAGTAAACATGAAGGGAATACGGGCTCTTGGTGGAAACAAGGATATTAATTTCCTGGAAGTAATTAGGGGGATCCTTGTGAGTGAATCCCCTTGCAGGAAGAACAACCGCAGCTCCTTTCGTGAAGGGAAATTGGTGGGAGGAAACACCAGTTAGACTGGAGATTGGATGGTGGTTAGGACTGTCTGATGGGTTCGGTGGGGGTTTTGGACGGGGGGGGGGGGGGGGGGGGGGGGTTATTGATGTACGATACAAGAAAGATGCAGGAAAATACCGAAGAGTTGTTACCTAGTGCTTCACAGAGTCGTAACCGTGAGAGGATCGACAGATCCCTTGAATGGTTCTTCTCCAAAATCAGCAATGAAACGGTAGCTGCCCCTTACTTATATTTATAATACACTACTCTAGGTATCCCTTACATCAATGTCTATGATTGTCCATTAATGTAAAAATTCCATTACATTAAATAATGACTAAAATATAATATAATATATGAAAATACAAGAAAATAAAAATCTCGACGCATCTGTGGAGTGGGATCATCGATCCAATCAAGTTCTCTTGCATGAATATACAAACGTTGGTCACTCCTTGCGGTGAGACGCTTCTGGCGGGTGATCCCCATCAAGCCCCCCGACTGAAAAACCTTCATCTCTGATGGATAAAGATGACCATACTGAAGTCGAAGTTCAAGGAAAGTCAGTTAAGATCTGCGGGCGCTATCCATGTGTCATTGGTGAAGGGACTCCTCACCAGTGTTCCAAGTATCAGCATACAAGACCGTACAAAGAGGGAACACATTCATGTGATACTATCATGCTCTCTGCACTCAACTCACATGTTGGTGGTCCCAGTGCGATTGATGGTTCCAACGGTGAAGTCATAGAAGACTGACCAAAAGGTGGGTGGGGTTCGGGAGTGGGTTGGGTTCGGGAGTGGGTTGGGTGTGAGACTAAAGATATGGAGGTGTAGGCTCAGGAAGGTCTCCACAATATGGGTCCACATACATGCGAGGCTCGTAGTATGATGTCGGGTCCATTTCCCCACATTATGAAATGTCGCCTTGGTGATGGAATCACGAACATCCTTTGGGTCGTTAAAGGAGGGCAAATTACTTTTTATTGGTGGCACATTCGTGCAAATTCTCTTGACTCTCACTTATTTGACAATCAAAGATACTCTTACCTTAAAACTTGCTTCTATTTTTTGCACCTACTTGAATGGCTCATGTATTTGTTCAGTGTATTATCCTCAGCACACAAAGTATCTCTTCATTCTTTACACATCTTGCCAACGTGTTCATGAGGGTTTTGTGGTATAGCTCCCCTCTGTGCATCGAGTAGTGAGTCGCCTTTAAATACAATCTTTACCTACTTATTACTCAATGATGATGGTCTTGTGCTGTCAGGTACATGTTAAACGGCTCGACTCAACTTTCTCTCACGTTCTCTTCTTAATCTCCATGAGCTCCCATACATTGATCATCAGATGGAACAATTTTGTGTTGTTACTCCTATCAAAGGCCTCATATTTTTCAATCTGATTGACTTCGGTGCTCTGGTATCCCAGGATCTGATCGTTGGGTCTTTCATATCATATTCACCTTACTTGGGATGTCATTACCAGTGAGTCTAGTTTTACATGCACTCCCTTTTTCTCGAGTTCTTTTGTCAACCGAAGTCCCGTTATTAGAGCCTTGCGGTTGATTTTGTTATTGTTGCTCGAAAGTGGAACTTGAAAGCCTTCTCTACCCTTGTTTTGTTTGGCTTTTCAACTCGACCTCAACTCCAGACAACTTTTTGTCTGGTGCTCCATCTATGAAAATTGTCCGCACACTGATAATTCCTGCTCACAGTCAGGTTGATGACAAATTCGACCAGGTGATTAGCGATCAGTTGTGCTTTAATCGTGGTTCTCGATAAATATGAGATATCAAATTTTCCCGGCTCCATTGATTATTTTGCGATCCTTCTCGATTGTTCCATCTTCCCCATCTCTATGGAATGACACTGGTGCCTACCGGCCTAATGGCCTATGTATTGAGATGATGAGGGAATATCCTATTTTATCTAAGATTGGGCACCTCACCTCTGCATCCCACTGCTATATTAGATGGGCCACTGCTTGCGCCCCTATTTATCTAACATGGATTTTTATCATTGCGCCTTTGCTCACCCTAAGGATCAAGATTAGGTTCTCGGCTTCACGTGGGCTTTGGAGGAGTGCTGCGCATAACAATTGTTGTTTGAGGTCATTCAGGGTCTTGTTGCATTCGTCTCCCGATATGAGTTCCAATTTTATGCACAAAATTTTGAAGATGGGCAAGCACTTGTTTTCCGTTTTGGACAAAAGTCAACTCAACTCCATGATTCTCCCAGTTAGCTGTGTACTTCCCTCACATCCCTCAGGAAGACGATGACTTGGATTACCTTTACCATGTCAGAGTTCGACTCAATCCCGCTTGATTTCATGAGGAGCCTCAAGAACTTCCTTTTGCTAACCCCAAAGATGCATTTGCACAGTTTAACCTCATGTTATATTTTCAAAGCGTCCTAAAGTTCTCAGTGAGATCTCATAGATGGTCGTCGATTTCTTTACTCTTAACCAGGAAGTCATCGACGTAAATCTCTAGTTATGCCTGTTACGGATCCCGACAGAGCGGATGAGGGCGAAGGACGACAACCAGTATGACGGGTGTATCAAGCCGTGAGCGCGGCGCGCATAGGGGTGTTCACAAACCGAATCGAATCGAATAACTCTTCAATCGAATCCAAATTTGACATATAATGTAGAGATTCAGATTCAGATTCGATTGAATATTCGGTGTCAGATTCGGATTCAGATTCGTCATGAAATGTTGGATTCAAAATTGGGTTCGCATTCAGATTCGAATTCGGATTCGAACATGGATTTGAATTCGAATTCAAATTTTATAATATTTAATTTAATATAATATTAAAGTATAATTATATTTAATATTTTTTTACATATATTAATTTTTTAAAATATATATTCCAATATTCACAACTATTCGCGAATCCTTCGAATAAGAGGAAAATTATTCGGATTCGGATTCAAAAATTATTCGAATATGGAATTCGGATTTGAAATCAAATAATACGAATTTTAATCGACTCTTCACGAATCGAATCCCGAATTATTCACGAACTATACTATTTGTGAACAACCCTAGGCACGCTTAACATGTCGGCCTAGCCGACACGTGTCTAGGATTATTATTGTATTCTTTATAATATTTGTGTTCTTATGTTTCAATACCATTATGTTATGTTGTGACCGGCGAATATATAAGCCGGAGGAAAAACCGAGCCCTAACAACTTTCATGTTGTACATTTTTTCTAAAAATGCATTAAAGTGGGCCTATTTTCAAAAGGCGCGGAAAAACCGTACTTGGGTTATATACGAGACGCGCAGATTTACAGTATCCCCATTATATTTTGGGTATGTTTGAAAGTATTATGAATCTCTGATTTCTTTTCCTTCTCTTCTCTTCTAATTTTTCCCTCCCTCCTCCCTCTCTTTTCCCGAGCCCTAACAATTTGGTCTGACCTGCCGCCTTCTGGCCGCAGTCTCTGCCGCCCGAAGTACTCGCGCCTACCCATTACGGAGTCTGCGCTTCCGTCCTGCTTCCCCATCGCACATCGCCACTTGGTCGTGCCGCATGTCGTTGCTTTCCCGCGCCTACACATGTCTGTTGTTGCTTACCTGTCGTGCTTCGCAAAACCGACACATTTCGGGTCCCTGTTTTGGCACGACTCTAGAGCTCCTCGCCATCATTGTTCTGTACCGTTATCAAAGCTCCCGATCTTATTGCCTGCCCTTGACTCGGCTCCAGCGGTCATCGCACCTCCGCCCTACCGCTTCCAGCACTTCCAAGTTCCCTTCCCTCCATACGATCAATTGCATGCCCCTTAGGCTGCGATCAATGGTCAACATCGACGCAACTCCGCCGCCCCCACCCCCGGATCCAACCATCTTTCGTTGTTTGAATGAACACGATGAATCGATTGTGTCGCTGCAGGCCCTCATGCTACTCATATGCATGGACGCTAAGATCGACGCCCTCTTGGCCGGCCGCCCTACCACATCCACGACGTCCGCGGTGGATTCACCGTTCTTCCTCGGAGCTCCCCCGAAACCTTCCCATGCAATAGCCCCCTTGCCTGGGATTCTCATCGGGCTCTCGTTCCTTTGATGTTCCCTCTTTCAACGACATCGATCCCATAAGATGGATTTCCCGGGCCGAACAATTCTTTGAGATACAACAGATCTCGGAGCAACAGAAGGTCAACACGACATTGATTGGCATGGAGGGCTCCGCCCTCCACTGGGTGCGCTTTGGCAATCCAAACCAATCATGTCTTGGTTGAACCTTTAGTAGAAGCTCATTTGCCGTTATGACACCCGCTACTCAGGCTCCGCCGTAGAGCGGCTCTTCAGCGTCCGCCAGATGGGCTCCCTTGATGAGTATATCAATGAGCTTATCGCCCTCGCGACGCATGTACCAGGACTTCGGCCGGACCACTACCTCTGCTTCTTCATGCATTGGCTCCTCCCACACATCCGCGCCTGTATCCGCACCCACCATCCGCCTTCGATTGCAGAGGCCATGGATCTTGTCTGCTTGGTTGAAGCGGAATTTCAAACTTGGCCTCTAGACATGGGCAAGCCACCACCCGTACCTCCGACGTACCCAGTCAACCGACCAACAACGGCCTACCATCGACCACAGCTGGAGATACCCCCGGCCCCCGGCCGGGCTGCACTACCGCCCCACCCTCTTAGGCTTATGACCCACCCCGACTCTCCAATTAGGAATACCATGATCTATTGATGCAACCCGCGTCGCGTCGTTTTTTTTAATTATTTTTAGTGCACGTCTTTTATTATTGTAGCGCACGTTTTTGGGCATTTTTGTGTTTTTGTGTAGCCTCGAGTTGTATCGCGCATGTATGAGCGCTTAGATGTTAATTTTGTATCGCGCACGCTTCCGCGCAATTTTTTTTTGGCTCGTTGGTGTGACCGGCCAACGTGACCCTAAATGCATAGGTCTGGTAATTGTAGGAGGTTGGTTAATTAGGCCAAGCAATTTTTAATTAACTATTCTGATTATGTTTTATAAGTATAAAATTATAAATGAGTTCATTGTAATTTGGCTTTTGAGTTGGTAGCTTTTCTTTGAATCTGCTGCCCTTGTCGCAAAGCCCGCCCATTCAGCTTGGCCCACTTAACCCCTAATGAGACAAACCCTAATTCCCCCTATAAGAACTATTCCGCATCTTCCTATTCGCGCTGTAAGAAGAAATTGAACGAACCGTGTTTAGGAATCGTTCGATTTCTCACCCAGCGCCACCTCTGCAACCCGATACCGATGCCACTGCCTGCCTGCTCGACTGGAGGCCCGACGCAGCCCCTTCCTTCCCTTTCCCTGCCCAGTCCGGCTCCGGCGCCGCCTTTGGTGGCCCTTTCCTGGGCCGGCGAGATCGGGAGTTGCTTTCCCCTTCCTCGATGGCAACGAGACCACCTCCAGATACCTCCACAGCTGCCTTCCGACCTCTCCCTACTGTAGCCGACGACCCAGCTGCCGCTGATTTCTTCTCCAGCTCCTACCACAACTTTCCAGATTTCTCCTGCTTGACGGAAACCTCCCGCGAGGCTTCGTCGATTGTCACTTCCGCTGCCTGAAACGTCGCCTGCCACCGTCGAGGCGTCCGCTGTCTTCCTCCGGCGGATTCAGGCTCCTTCGGCAAACCATCAAGCTACTTCCTCCTCCCACTTCTCCGCCTACCTACTGTGATCGTGCCGTGGAGGATCGAAAGCTACGCGGGAGCTCTTGGTGAGATCTCTCCTTTCCCCTCCTCTCAATCTTCTATATTAGCGTTTATTATGATAAATTTCAGCAAGGTTGTTTCATCCTCGTGTAGCACGCGCTCGCCCTAACCATTCCTCGCCGTTTGTTCACCATTTTGTGTTAGGAATGCTCTTTTTGGAATATTTAATTTTGTGTCCAGCTATTTTCACTTAGACTTGGGAATTTCGAAGCCTAGTTTGCATCAATTTGGTGTGGCTGCTGGGATATCTTACTCCTATCGTGGGATAGCCGAGAGCCGATCGTTTTCCAATTCTAGGTTTTGAATTTTTTTCAAAAAAAAATGATGAGTGATTTAGATGCTCGCATTAGAGCTTTGAAGAAAGATGTTGAGCGCATCACTGCTGACGTCCGACAAAATCTGCATGGGTTGTGCACCTCTGTTCACAACTTGGAGGTGACAATGCGCACGTATTATGCTGCTCCTGCATCCCTTCCCACTTCATATCACATAGTGGAACCTGAGGTTAGGTGTTTCGTTAGTCCTCCACATCTCGTCAGTTTCACGACGAGCACTTTAGCTTCACCCACCCCCACTGTGACGCTCACTTCAGTCGAGGAAATTCTTCCCGAGCCCCTGCTCCAGGAAGAAAAGTTTCCTCCTATCTTTATTACCCCGACTGATGTCGTGACTCCACGTGTCTCTACTACAACACTCCCTTCAGTCGAGGAGGTTCTTCCTGAGCCCCTGCTCCAGGAAGAAGAGCTTCTTCCTATTCTTACCACCCTGACTGAAGTCGTGTCTCCACCTGTCTCCGCTTATGCACCCCCTTCGATCGAGGAGGTTCTTCCCGAGTCCCTGCTCCAGGAAGATGAGTTCTTTCCTCATTCCTTCATCCCGGTTGACATGGTGTGTCCACTTTCCCCCATTGACTCACACCCTGCATTCGTCGAGTTGTTTCCTGAGGCCCCACTCCAGGAAAGACTTACTAGTGATGCGTCACTCGCCTCGGATGACACATCATCGCTTTCTCTTCTCCCAGAGGAGTTGCTTAGTGATGAGGCCCTCATCTTGGGTGACATGGACTCGTGCATCTTGTGTCCTGACGTTCTTAGCCCACTACCGCCACAAACCCTTGAGTCCACAGATATTGTGTTCGGTGGTCCCTCACCTGAGGCCCCCGAGGCACCAACTTTCATCGACTTCGTATTCGACGAGCACGCCTCTAGTCCACATCACTTCTCTTTAGTTGAAGACAAGCATGTTATACCACCACCTCACTATCGTTCGAGGTCTGAAACTTCTAGGCCTACTCGTCTCGAGAGAGTTGAGACGATACTTCGATACTTCACTCCCCATCGGGACACTCGCTTCAAAGGATTTTTATGAAAAATTTTTCACGGTCAAATTAGGATCTTCTTAAAATTTTGTGACTCGAGTGGGACGTTGACGGGCGAAATTAGGACGATATTTGATCCGGGTCTAGCAGACGTTCGTAGGTGTCTATCGAACAAAAGTATGCTGCATTATGAGTTATTGATTCCACAGGCGATTCCACTTGCTTCCTGTTTCCCCCACTGCCACATGTTTTCCCCACACACCGCCCCTGTCATCCTTTGAAAGCTCTAATAATTATTGTTTATTTAAATATTTAGCATGAGATTTTGACTAATGGATTGTGAGCTTTTGGGATGAGAGGTTACTTGCAGGTTTTGGGTCGCAGTCATGACATCAACAGGACATTATGCAACATCTCTCTGATCGACGCTTAGACTTTCTACTTGCAGGTTACATCGAGTCTCGTCGGGGTCGAGCTCTTTCAACCCCGGGAGAATTGATGCAACCCGCGTTGCGTCGTTTTTTATTTTTTATTTTTAGTGCACGTCTTTTATTATTGTGGCACACGTTTTTGCTCATTTTTGAGTTTTTATGTAGCGTCGAGTTGTATCGCGCATGTATGAGCGCTTAGATGTTAATTTTGTATTGCGCACGCTTTCGCGCAATTTTTTGTTTGGCTCGTTGTTGTGACCGACCAATGTGACCCTAAATGCATAGGTCTGGTAATTGTAGGAGGTCGGTTAATTAGGGCAAATAATTTTTAATTAACTATTCTAATTATGTTTTATATGTCTAAAATTATAAATGAGTTCACTGTAATTTGGGTTTTGAGTTGGTAGCTTTTCTTTGAATCTGCTGCCCTTGTCGCAAAGCTCGCCCATTCAGCCTGGCCCACTAAACCCCTAATGAGACAAACCCTAATTCCCCCCTATAAGAACTATTCCTCATCTCCCTGTTCGGGCAGCTGGGAAATTGAATCGAACGAAATCCTTTAAGGTTTCTTCGGTCGATTTTTACCCAGCGCTGCCAACCCGACTGCTCCAGCCCTTCCTTCTGCGCCGAACCTGCTCGCCGGATCTTCCAGAGCCACCACCACCTCCAGTCGAGCAACACCTTGAAGCCACCACCTCCTTCCTGCACTTCTTCCCGGGGAAGCTCCTGCAACCTCACCGCTACTTCCAGTTTCCCGCTTCACCATCGGAAACCACCAGGGAAGCCCTTCCCGCCCCCAGATCCGCTGCCTGAAGCCTCTCCAGCCGCCTTCGAGCCCCCTGAGCCTTTTTTGGGCATTGTCGACGGCCCCAGCTCCCTCCTCCGGCGGTTCAGTGTACCTCCGACGTTTCTCCTTCTTCCCGTGGACCTGTTTCATGATTTCCATCCATAGCTGCTACCCCCCAGGCCCGACCAGGCTTCAGTCAGTTGTTCCGACCAGTCCCCAATTCTTCCACACTTCCAGGCAGTCCGATTCCAGGCAATCCCGAGCACAACGTCTTGTAGCATTCCCTTCAGCTTACCCGAAAACTTGCAGTGGCTGTCACCTCTGCCCTTGGTATACCTCTCCATCTCATTTCACATCCATTAGTCATTTTATGCTAAATCATAAATGAATAGTCAAGTATTATGAGCTTGCCCTAATTAATTGCTACCTCCTCATTACCGTTTATTTTTGTTTCACGTGCATGCCACCAATTAATTTTTGTACCCGTGGAATTGTGACTCGTAGCGTTTGTATGTTCGTGCGGTAGCGTTTGCATTCGCGAGCGACGGCTTGACCGTTTATTTCGTTAGAAAATAGCCCGCCACAATTATTTTAAATAGGTCGCATTTTACTTTGTTTAAAACTACACCCCCTCCTTGGATCACATCATCTATGTACCAAGGGGCTGTGCTTCTGCTGCAAGCAACCCTACTCCCTTCTCACGAGTGCCCGCTGAAAGATCTTTGAATCCTCTTTGGCGAGTAGGAACCCGAGGTGATACTCGTTGACTTCGAGGCCCTGGAGTTGGATACGGCGACCGAGGATCCCCCAACGAGTGTACTATATGCATTCTCTCTCTGAGTTTTTTCAAGTTTATGTTACGTTTTTTGTTATGGTGCGCACACAATTCTTCTCTTCCATACACATTTTCCGTTCTGATTCAAGGGGGAGTACCTCTCTTATGCTTTTCGAGATTTGCTCGTTGCTCATGACACTCTCCCTCAACTTGTCTGTCCCGGTGCTCACGGTTAGATTGACACCGCTGAAAGGAAGCATCGCCACATTATTGAGACAGCCCACACTTTTCTTATTTCCTCCCATGTTCCTCAATTTTGGGTTGAGGTTGTTTTCACCCTTGTCTATCTAATTAATTTGCATCCTTCCGCTTTTCTTCAGGGCTAGAGTCCTGGTGAGTGTCTCTACTCTCGACCCCCATGTTACACTCATCTTCATGTTTTAGACTATCGATGTTATGTTCTTCTCCCTCCACGTGAGCATAGCAAGCTCTCTGCACAGTAAGATCCTTGTGCCTTTCTTGGATACAATACTGAGCACAAGGGCTATCGATGTTATGATTTCGTTGCACGTCGACTTTGCATCTCACGTGATGTCATTTTTGACAAGTCTCACCCTTTCTTTGTGTCCTCTGTCCCCTCGACCTCACACTCATCTGTTACTCTCACTAACGTGCAGTTCCTCACTCTTCCCATCTCCCCGCCACATGTATCCTCTCCTCCTGTATGTTCTCCTCCTCTTTCCTTGCCGCAATCTACCCTGTCACCTTCTCACTCCTCTTCTCAGTCACACACTTCTCCCTCTGATGATCTGTCCACTTGGGATCGTATCTTTCCTCTTCTCTATCACTATACTCGTTGTCCTCCCCCTATCTCCTCACCTCCAGTGCCCCCAGTCTCAGTGCATGCCTCCTCCAGTGAGTGTCTTGTGGATGATCCTCCTGTGCGCCGCAACCCACCTCGTAAGAGACGTCCTTCCGATCGCATTAGCCTTACTACCTTACCGTTGGACCTACCTGCCCGTCTTGCTACTGCCTATAGTACTCCAGAGCCAACTTCCTACCGTGAGTTTGCCCAGATACCTGAGTGGCAGATTGTTATGCCTGCTGAGTTGGAGTCGTTTGAGCACACTCGTACATGAGATCTTGTTCCTCTTCCACTTGGTGTTCCTATTACTTGCAAGTGAGTCTTCAAGATTAAGACTCGCTCTGATGGTTCTGTGGAGAGGTACAAGGCTTGGCTAGTTGCTCGTGATGTTCAGCAGGAGCAAGGGAGAGACTATGGCGAGGCTTTTGCTCCATTCGCTCACATGACTACGGTTCGGATTCTTATTGCAGTTGCAGTTGTTCGCCACTGGTCTCTGTCACAGCTCGACGTGAAGAATGCATTTCTTCACGGTGACCTTCAGCAGAAGGTATACATGCTTCCTCCTTCTGGTCTATTCTCTCCTTCAAGCCTTGTTTGCCACTTGAGGCGAGCTCTTTATGTGCTCAAGCAGGTGCTCCGCATGTGGTTTGCACATTTCAGCTCAATCATTACAGCCCCCGGTTTCCAGCTATGTCCACATGATACGGCCCTGTTCGTGCACTCCTCCTCTTGTGGTCGGACCATTTTGTTACTTTACGTGGATGATATGATTATTACTATTGATTATTCTTCTCATGTGACTTTCGTCAAGCATCACCTTCAGCAGCAGTTTCAGATGACTGACCTTGGACAACTGAGCTACTTCTTGGGCATTGAGGTCAACTCTATAGACTGCGAGTTTCAGGTATCTCATCAATGTTACACTTCAGATCTCCTAGTTCGGGCTGCTCTCTTTGACTCTCACACAGTGGACACCCATATGGAGCTCGACCTTCAGCTACGTCCGGATGATGGGGTTCCACTCTCTGATCCTACTCGTTATCACCATCTCGTTGGGAGTTTTGACTATCTCACCATTACTCGGCCTGACATTGTTCATGTTGTTCATGTGTTGAGCTAGTTTGTTAGTGCACCCACCTCTATGCATTATGGTCACCTGATGCGGCTCCTGCGCTATCTCAGGGCGATGACTTCCGTGGTCTCTTCTTCTCCAACAATAGTTCTCTACATCTCCGGGCTTACTTGGATGCTACCTGGGCTAGTGATCCAGTTGGCCGTCGTTCTATCACTGGTTGTTGTCGTTTCTCGGGTTCTTCACTTATTGCATGGAAGTACAAGAAACAGACTGGTATTTCTCGTTCTAGTACTGAGGCTGTGTTTCGGGTCATGTCTACCACCGTTGAGGATATTATTTGGCTTTGTTGGCTTCTTGAGGACCTTGGCGTCCCTTCTTCAGATTCCACTGTCCTCTACTGTGATAATACCAGCGTCATTTAGATCACGCTAAACCCAGTAAATCACCCACTCTCCACGAATATCGGGGTGAATGTTTTCTTCCTATGTGATAACTATGACCGTGACACTCTTGCTCCTTTCTTCATTCCATCCGAGCAACATATTGCATATTTGATGACAAAGACACTGACGAGGACCTAACATGCCTATATATTGTCCAAACTCTTGGTGATCCCCCATGAGTTTGCGTGCGCGGGGGGGGGGGGGGGGGTTGTAGATATAGTGTATAATTTGCGTGGTAGAGTTAGACTCACCTCGGGTGTTATGAGCACCCTCTGTTGTACATGTATATATATTGTTATAGTTCATGGAATAATACACATTCAATCCCTATTTCCTATCATGCCTCACCATTACTTGACCCGATATAGCCCATGATGTTCATGTGTTGAGCTAGTTTGTTAGTGCGCCTAGCTCTGTGCATTACGGTCACCTGCTGTGGCTCCTGCGCAATCTCTGGGCGACAACTTCTCGTGGTCTCTTCTTCTCCAGTAGTAGTTCTCTACAGCTCCGTGCTTACTCGGATGCTACCTGAGCTAGTGATTCTATTGACCGTCGCTCTGTTATTGGTTTTTGTTTGTTCTTGGGTCTTCATTTATTGCATATAAGCCCAAAAAACAGACTGATATTTCTTGTTCCAACACTGAGGCTGAGCTTCGTGCCATGACTACTACCGCTGAAGATATTATTTGGCTTTGTTGGTTTCGTGAGGACCTTGATGTCTCTTCTTCAGATCCCACGCCACTCTACTATAATAACACAGGTGCCATTCAGATTACTCTAAATCTGATGAAGCACTCACTCTCCAAGCATATTGAGGTGAATGCTTTCTTCCTACGTGAGCACTATGGTCGTGACACCTTTGCTCATTTTGTTCCTTCCGAGCAATAGATTACCGATTTGATGACAAAGACGCGGACGAGGACCCAACATGCCTATCTACTGTCCAAATTCTTGGTGTATGATCCCCCGTGGGTTTGTGGGGTGGGGGGGGTGTTAGATATTGTTTACGTTCTTGTGACTGAGTTAGCTTAGGCTCACCTTGGGTTTAGTGGACACCCTCTGTTGTTCATGTATATATATATATATATATAGAGAGAGAGAGAGAGAGAGAGAGAGAGAGAGTGGTTATACATAGAGAACCGGTTCTCTGAACCTTACACAGAGAAACGCGAAATTGACCCTCAAATGTATTTCAAATCAAAAAGTGGTCATGTTGATCACTTTTTGATTTGAAACCGTTTAAGCCCCCGATTTGGGCCCCGAAAAAAGTCACGCCTAACATATGTACGGACGTTCGGGTTCGGCGTGACTTTTTTCGGGGCTCAAATCGGGGGCCTAAACGGCTTCAAATCAAAAAGTGATCAACATGAAAGTTGTAGATCTCGATGTAGATCTCATCGAGATCTACAACTTTCATGTTGATCACTTTTTGAAATAAGATACATTTGAGGGTCAATTTTGTGGTTTTCTGTGTAAGGTTTCAGAGAACCGGTTCTCCATATAAAATTTCTCTCTCTCTATGTATATATATTCCTATTGATTTTGTGAATAGACAGAATCCAATCCAAATTCTATCACAGATGACTTAAATTGACCACCACAATAAACACAAAAACAATTTATTGGAGAGCCACGTGCAGTCCAAACATCAAAGTGAAAAGGTCAAAATATTTTTTTAGTTCTAGTAGTGTTATTAGAATTTAGTTATACAATATTTTGCTATTTCACAGGCTTCACAAAAGAAATCCATAGTATAAAACTATAAATAGAGTAGTCCAAATAGAACATAGATTTCAATATCCTCAAAGGAGCATATTTCCCAGTCTGTAATGCCATAAACTCAAGCAATTTTATTGTAAAGTACATGTTCACAATCCAATTTTTTTTATAAAAAACACAATACAGTCCAAGAATTTTGAAACCATGTTTCTTTTTCTCATTAGCCTTGCATTTTTTTCCATCTTAGGGTCTGTTTGTGGTACCGGTAGTATTCAAGCTCCTTTCATATGTGAAGGGAGCTCCATTCAAAATGGAGAATGAAGCTCGAAGTTCTAGTACGAAAGGTGCTTAAAAATTCAGTGACTTCCTCGAACTTTATCGCACCCCGGAGGAAAAATGGTTTCCCAAACAATACCCTCATTTTCAACTGAGCTCCTTTTGGACTGGAATGGAGTCGCACCGGTGCGCCAAACAGAGCCTTAGAATCATTGTTGGGAACCTTTTTTTTTAACTTCACAGCATATAGAGGAACCTCAGTAAATTTGTTTTTGCCTCTTCATCTTGCAATTAATTAAATTTTAACTACTCTTATGTGCTGCAGAGAGATACCACGGGTTTAACCACTGCGAACAGGGAACTCAAACTCCGTCTGCAGGCAATGGAACAGCAGGCTCATCTCCGGGATGGTAACTTACCTTTCCATATTATCTCTTTTTACTTAAATCAATTTTGTTTTTCATTCGGTAGGTAAGTAGGTTGCGGTTTTTAATTATTAGTCTTTATTAGTTAGTCAATATATTCATTTTAATACTAATTTTTAATATTATTAATTAATAATTAACCGTCAAATTAAGCTTTTATTGTGATAATAAATTTAGTAAATATTAAAAATTATTTACCAATGCACAGTATTAATACAAATTTATATTATATACATGATGTTGAAGCTAAAAACTGGGCTTAACGAGAGTTCGGACCTTGGGGTGTAGCCAGCACCTACTTCTCCCAAACCCAAACCCCTGACTAGCGACAAAGAGCTAGGAACTAACCCTAAGCCTCAGCTGGGAGGTCCCTCCACTAACCCGGAAGATCTCTGAGCGCTTCCCCTCCAAAGCCAATTACTGGGCAAGGAGAACCTCGAAGAGCACTAGCAGATTTTAGAAATTGTAAAAGCCCTACCTTCTGAGAAACTCCATGGGTCTATTTATAGGTTTTCAGTATCTGGTCTGCCAAAAGCGTAATTTTGCTTCCCTGAAGTTACTGAAATACCCTGGGCTGGTCTGCCAACAGCTAAACTCCGTTGTTCTGAGGAGCTAAATGCATACCTAGGGGCATACATGTAATTTTCACCCAAGGGTACCCAGGTAATTTCACCCCTGGCGGAAGCCTTTTCACTGAACTTGTGGGCTTCTCGCTTGTTACGCGCGAGAGCCTTCCCGCCTACCCCGGGCGGGAGCCAATAAGTTAACTCTGAGTTCGGTTTGACGAACGCAGAGCTCAGCTCGACGAACGCAGAGCCCAGCTCGACAAAAGCAGAGCCCAGCTCGACAAAAGCAGAGCCCAGCTCGACAAAAACAGAGCTCAGCTCGACAAAAACAGAGCCTTCCCGCCTTCCTCTAGCGGGAGCGAAAAGGCCAAAGGGCGCTGAGAGCATTGAGTGGAAAGACCTCACCCAACGCTAAAACCTGGAAGGCGCCGAGAGCGTTGAGTGGAAAGACCTCACTCAACGGCAAAACCTGGAGGGCGCTGAGAGCGTTGAGTGGAAAGACCTCACTCAACACGAACTCCATGGGGCTTCCCGCTTCTCCAAGCGCGACCCTTTGCGCATGCCTTGGGCGAGAACCCCTTCCGCCTATTCTTCTAGCCTGACCCTATTTTACTTAATGCCAGCCCAAGGCTAGCCCAATGGGCATTTAGGTCCCACCCAGCGAATATGAGGCTGTACACATTATACCAATGTATTATATATATATTTTTACAATTATAAAGTCTATCTTTTTATGATGGCATTAAAGTTTATACAAACTTATATTATATATATTTTTATATTAATAGCATATTTAATTAATTATAATAAAAATTTATATCAATGTATTATGTGTATATTAATACCTATTAACAAAATTAATAATAAACATTGTTAATATTGTTGCGGGTCACCCATTTTTTTTACGGTCCGGAGGATCGGTCCGCCCTAGCTCGAGATTGGACTGGGAGCACAAACAGTCAATGAAAAACAACAGCAAATGACAATGTTTTTTTTTGACGTGGAAAATCCGGAATGGGTGGAAAACCACGTGGTCAGATCTGTGATGAGTCAAAATTCACTATTTTGTTTGGTTTTTAAGAGTCAAAAGATTTTCTCGGAGGGTGACAGACCACCTTTCCGTTACAAGTTCTGAATATGAAAACAATAGAAAATAAATCAAGTCCTTGGAACCTAGGTGAAAGCGCTCTAGTGGAAAAAATCGTTGAGTCCACGGAGCCTTGATGGAAGCACTCTTACCAAGCCTGAGCCTTGATGGGAGCGCTCCTGCGGAGAAAAGATGTCGCATCTTAGAAGTCTTGAGATGTCTTTGCACTAGAGGGAGCAAAGCGAATTCTAAGTGGAGGAACGATCTAATTCTCACGATCTCGCCGAAAAATTTCAGAGTTCTCTCTAGCCTCTAGAGTTGTTTGTCTTTAAATGAAGGTCTAGGGGCCTTTTTGGAGGAATATGTTGGTAATTGCGGCGGGACGGAATTCGTGTTGGCGAATGACGTCGCTCCGTTTCGGTCACCTGGATCACCAATTTCAGCGAAATGACGAAAGCACCCCCCAGGCGGCCCGAGAGATTGCGGCTTGATGCACGCGACTCGTTTGGTCGGGTTGGCTCCCCTTCGTGTCTTTGGTCGAAATATTCTTGTTTTGACTTAGAAAAATCAGGGGGAATATATTAATGATGTTTATAAATAATATATTATTTTTATTATATAAATGTATTATATATTAATAATATTAATAATTAAAATTCATAATATATTAAGGATGTTTTTAGATAATATATTCTTTTTATTACAATTATATTAATTTATAAATAATATGTTATTTATTTTCATATCATATAAACACAAACACGTTTAACTGTTTCAAATAGCACTGTAAATCTGCAAATATATATTTTAAAACAATTTTATGAATTTTTTCAACATTCTTATTTTGACTTGGAAAATTCAGGAGGAATATATTAATTATGTTTATAAATAATATATTATTTTTATTATATAAATGTATTATATATTAATAATATTAATAATTAAGATTCATAATGTATTAAGGATGTTTTTAGATAATATATTCTTTTTATTACAATTATATTAATTTTTTAATAATATGTTATTTATTTTCATATCATATAAACACATAAACATGTTTAACTGTTTCAAACAGCACTGTAAATTTGCAAATATATTTTTTAAAACAGTTTCATGAATTTTTTTCACCACTGCAAAACTGTTAGGGCAAAACTACGGAGAGAGCAACTAAGAGGGAGATCTAGAGAAAACTAAGAGAGGATTAGGGTTAGAGAGGGAGAAAGAGGCTACCTGATAATACTTTTCATAATCCCCAAAAGGGGAGCTGCCTGGATATATATATATCCGGGCATGGAGGGGCCGGCCGGCCCCTCCCAAGGGGGCTGAACCCGCCTGGTTCAACCCCTGGCCGACCCTTGCTTCTCCGAACATAATGACGCCCCGTAAAGCGTAGCGGGGGCGTAACATTCCCCTCCCCATCAAGAACAAACTTGTCCCCAAGGTGGTAGTCTGGTTAGAGCTCCTTGAAATCGAAGAAGTCCACCCAAGAGTTGTGTGTTGGCGACAGGTTCTTCCATTTGACCAAGAGCTCGGGTCGGAATTCCGCGCCCCGGTTCTTCCACCTGTGCCCCAAAATATCCTCTGGCAGCGGCCGCAGCTCCCCCGTAGAAGTAACCTCAGGCAATTCAGCACTTTGCTTCTGGTTGCCACGACGAGCCACAGACAACTGCCGGTACGGCTGGAGCTTAAGAAAAACTTCGTCACCAACGGCGAACTCCCGCTCCGTGCGGTGCTTGTCCGCCTGGGACTTCATGCGTTCTTGTGCCAGACGGAGATTCTCCCGAAGAGTTACCAACATGCGATCCCGATCCAGAAGAGCACGATCCACCTCCGGAAGAGCTGTGCTACCCGGTTCATAGCTAGCCAAAGACGGAGGCGGCCGCCCGTAAACCACCTCAAACGGCGTCATTCTGCTGGCTGAGTGATAGGCCGTATTGTAACAGTACTCGGCCCAGTGTAACCAATCCGGCCAACTCCGAGGCTCATCCCTCACAAAGCAACGAAGATACGTCTTGACACCCCGATTGAGGACCTCCGTCAGGCCATCCGACTGCGGGTGATGTGCCGTGCTGAAGTGTAAGCGAGTACCCTGCAACCGGAAGAGCTCCCTCCAGAACCCACTGACGAAGGTGGGGTCTCGATCAAAAATAATGGCACGAGAGAGACCATGCAGTCGAACAATTTCCCGAGCAAAGAGTGCGGCCACGGACTCCCCGGTATACGGATGGTTGAGGGCCAGAAAATGGCCATACTTGGAGAGCTTATCCACCACGACCAGAATGACTGACTTTCCTTTAGACTTAGGCAGCCCATCAATAAAGTCCATGGACACCGTGTCCCAAACAAGCTGCGGGATGTCCAATGGCACGAGCAGCCCTGCAGGAGAAGAAGTCTCATATTTCTGCCGCTGGCAGATGTCACAGTGGCGAACAAACTGCTGAATGTCCCGTCGCATGCCTGCCCAAAAAGCGTTTGCTCTCGCCCTCTGGAGGGTCCGGAGCACCCCCGTATGCCCTCCACTCCTTTCAGCACCCCCTCACACTGCAGCTTGCTGCCATCCGCCACCATAACGTGAAAAGCAGCCCCCCTGTCAACCACGTGCCCAACTCGCCGTGCCACGTCGAGATGTATGAAGTTGTGGGTGCTCCCACTGTCCACCAGAATAGTAACCTTCTCTTGGGCAATCCGGCCCGCCAGCCGCATAGTAAGCGGGGGAGCACAACCCTCGAGAGCATGTAAAGAAACCCCGAACTCCGTCTCTTCCAAGTCCACCTCCAACTCCTCATCCGGGACCGGCTCGTCCGCATCCTGATGCAACACGAAAACCTGTGTCTTCTGGCATTTATGACCTGGCACAAACTTCTCGTCGCAATTAAAGCACAGACCCTTCTCCTTCCGAGCGGCCAACTCGCTCCAAGACAATCGAGTCACCGTCGGTTTGTTACTCGTGGGCTGCTCCCGTCGTGCTGCTGTGGCAGGGGCCGAAGGCGGCCTACTCATGATACGGGCCCGCTGCCTGTTGAGCTTCTCCTCCTGGATCCGCGCCAAGGTAATGACGTGATTCAAGGAACGGGGCATGAGTGCCTGCACCTCGTCACGAATGTGCTCCTTGAGACCAGATATGAAACAGCTGTAGAGTGTCCTCTCTGGCCACTGAACCCGATTTGCCAACTTCTCGAACTCCGTGCGATACTCCATCACCGACCCTTTCTGACGAAGCTTCTGAAGGAGTGCCTCAAAGTTCTCGTACTCCAGTGGGCAAAATGTGGCCGTAAAGCCATCCACAAACTCCCCCCACGACATGTACTCCCGTCCGCGCAGGAACCACTGTATCCACTGGAAAGCGTCGTCCTTCAAGTGGAAGGACGCTAACTGCACCCACTGGCCTTCAGGCACCTCCTGGTACTAGAAAAAGAGTTCAGCCTTTTGAATCCATTCCAAGGCGTCGCCGCCCTCGAACTCCGGAAAATACATGCGAGTTAATCCGGGAGTCAAACGTTGGGCCCCTTGACCCCCTTCCCGTCTTGCGTGCTCCCCATGCTCGAATCCGTCGTAGCCTTGATGCTGACCCGCTCCCCAAGGCGGAGGTTGCGGCTGGCCGCCCCATCCTGGGCCAAAACCGGCCACCCCTGGCGGCCCAAACCCGCGCGGCGGAGGGAGGAGCCCTCCTCTTTGTTGTCCTGTCGTGTCGGGTGGCCGCCGGAACCCAAATGGGTCGTCACCGCCCTGGCGCCACTGCCCTTGGCCCGATCCAGGCTCGCCGAGCCCCACTGCCGTAGATCCCAGCGGAATCGACCCCGCCGGACCCCCGTACGCCGCCGCCGACCCCCCGGGTGGGCCGTAGGCCGCCGAACCAGCGCCCCCCGTCCCCGGCCAAGCCGTGCCAGGCGGAATCCCGCCGGACGCCCGTTGCCGTTCCGTTTCCGGAAACCGCACGCCGCCGACACCTTCCGCAAGCCGCGCGCCGCCCGCAGCCGCGGGATTGGCCTCTGATCCGGCCGAATCTTCGCTCGCCGGTGCCTTCCCTTTCAACAAGGTCTTCAACTCCTCCATCTGAGCCTCCAACCGCCCTTCCAAGGCCGCCATCGAGTCGGTTAGGCCAACAACGTTCTCCTCTAGGGTTTCAATCCGCGAGGACTCCTCTTGAGTGCGAGTGGTCACTATTTCGGAGAGACGAACACCTCTGATACCAAATGTTAGGGCAAAACTACGGAGAGAGCAACTAAGAGGGAGATCTAGAGAAAACTAAGAGAGGATTAGGGTTAGAGAGGGAGAAAGAGGCTACCTGATAATACTCTTCATAATCCCCAAAAGGGGGGCTGCCCGGATATATATATATCCGGGCATGGAGGGGCCGGCCGGCCCCTCCCAAGGGGGCTGAACCCGCCTGGTTCAACCCCGTTGTTTAGCGCGCCCCTGCTTCTCCGAACATAATGACACCCCGTAAAGCGTAGCAGGGGCGTAACAAAAACATCACATTTGTTCACTGCTATTTCCCACCACTGCTTCTCCCAGCGCTACAGATGAGCCAAACAAGCCTTAAGCGCTGTTTGGGGAGGTGGTGGCGGTGGGAAAAATTTTATTACCACTACCACAGTTCCTTTTAGATTATTTGAATGATGAGTTTTTTTAAAGGAGTTTTTTCAAAAAAGACGTTCCAAAGCTTTCTAAAAAACACTCTATTTTTGACTTTTCGTCTTATATTCGAAGGTTTATGAAAGTCATGCCACCCCCATTCACGTTCTATCCTTTTTCCTTCTTGCCACTTTTTTTTTTTTTGAAAATCACTTAAATTGAGATTTTTCAAACAGCCTACAACTTATTCAAAATAATTATTTGGACAATTCTAATGCCGCCACTAGTTTCCCATCACAGCTTTTTCTACAGCAGCCGCCCGCCCGCCGCCCCAAACTAAAGCCTAAAATCTATTTGTAATGAAAAAGTACAGTTTAATTACTTTCACATGGATATGTAACTTGCATACTTTTTTTCTCACTTAAAGGAATAGCTGGTACGATTATATTAGTCCTCAGTAAAAAAGAAAATAAGTCTTTAAAACATTACAGTTTGGCTGATTTGCACTTTGCACCCCCCAATTACATCATTTTGGCACTTTGCATCCTAAATTATTAAATTTTGCACTTTGCACCCCCCATTTACACTTTCTTTGGCACTTTGCACCCCAACCTTAATATGAGGGGGTATTTCGGTCATTTTGAGTTGAAATTTTTTTTTCCTGACTGCCGTCTTCTAAAAAATATGAACGCAAGATTGCATTGTCGGCGGTCGCCTGTCTTTCAGGTCCATCTCACCCACACGGGAAGCTTTTTGATCGTTCTTTGAAGATATTGTAGTCTTGTATATATATGAGGTTACTCTAATGCGGGCGTACGGGCAAGGATTAATGAGACTTCAAATCGAAAAGTGATAAACATGAAAGTTATAGATCCCGGCGAGACGAACAACTTTCATGTTGATCACTTTTTGATTTGGAGCTTTCTTGGAACTCGATTTGGACCCCAAAATCTAGGACGGCGGAATTGCTACAGTTAAGCGTCCGCCGCCACAGATTTCGGGAACCAAATCGAGGTCCAAGACGGCTCCAAATCAAAAAGTGATTAACATGAAAGTTGTAGATCTCGACGATATCTACAACTTTCATGTTGAATAGTTTTCCTAAAAATGCCGTTTAGGCTCCCGATTTAGCCCCCGAAAAAAATCAGGCGGAACATATGTATGTTCCGCCTGAATTTTTTCGGGGGCAAAATCGGGGGCCTAAACGGCATTTTTAGGAAAAGTGTTCAACATGAAAGTTGTAGATATCGTCGAGATCTACAACTTTCATGTTGAACAATTTTCCTAAAAATGCCCGTAGAAGACGCAGATTTAAAAGATGCGTATATAATTATATCCACGTAACGCGGATATACATTAAACTCATATATATATATCTACAAGACTATAATATCTTCAAAGAACGATCAAAAACTTCTGGTGTGCGTGAGATGGACCTGAAAGACAGGCGACCGCCGACAATGCAATCTTGCGTCCATATTTTTTAGAAGGCGGCAGTTAAGAAAAAAAATTTCAACTCAAAATGACAAAATGACCGAAATACCCCCTCATATTAAGGCTGGGGTGCAAAGTGCCAAAGAAAGTGTAAATGGGGGGTGCAAAGTGCAAAATTTAATAATTTAGGGTGCAAAGTGCCAAAATGATGTAATTGGGGGGTGCAAAGTGCAAATCACAGTTTCATTACAAATTATATATATAAAAAAAATCCACGGCCATGAAAAATCAATAAAAACACCAAAAGATTGAAATTTATGATCACTCTAACCCAGAGATTAGAGGCAAGTCAGAACAGTGCGTGCTCAAACTAAATAAAAGGTCTGAAATTTTCCCAGAAGTGTTCCCCCTAAGCCCTAAGAACCACAGTTCACTCCATTCTGCTTTGAGATTTCTTTTCTCCTTTGGGTTCAACTGGTGATGGAGGCTGGCGTGAAGCCCCTCTATCTAAGGAGGTCGCGGGTTCAAGACCTCATCTCAACAACTCACCGCACATGGATCACGCTCTGTGCGGAGATGGGCTTGGAGGCTTGTTCAAAAATGGAATCCTGCACGATCCATAACAGCCCTAATCCTTAAGAACCACAGTTTCCACCATGCTCTGCCACTGTCTATCCCCCGGGCATGCCTTTTCCATATGGCATTTTATGTGCATAGACACTAATACAGTACACACCAATAAAGTCGACTTCTATCCCATGCATTCTGATGCATAGACACTAATACACTGCGAAAGTTTAGCCCAACTTTATATGCCTGTGCTCAACAAACCAAATGTTTAGCCCAACTTTATTACAAGAGAATTTTTGTATACCAAATCTACAAAAAAATGGAGTCATTTAACTCATTTTTGAGCATTTTATGTTTGAATATAAAAATTCGGCCCATTTATATTCATGCAAAAAAATAATTCTATGTTCAAACTAAAAAAGCTCTTAAATGAGTTCAAATGACTTCAATTAAAATCAAATGATGCAAAAATATGTATTTGCCATGCACCAAATCAAAATTTTCGAGTTTTGCAGCTTTGAACGAGGCATTGAGAGAAGAAGTTCAGAGGCTGAAGATAGCGACAACACAGATTCCAAATGCTAATGAAAGCGCCTTCAACCGAGGATTCGAGCAGTCCGCGTCCTCTCCATTTTACGCTCGACCTCAGCAGTTTCCGAACCAAGGTCGGAATTTGCTTTCAGGCCTGCAGTCCCCACAACTCTACTCAACACGGCCTCCACCATCCTCAAATGGCCATACATTCAACGACGTCCATGATTCCATGGACTTGATGTGATGACGATCTGCATAATTTTCATAGCGCGCGTCGTAATCCCTGAAGTCGTGGTCCAATTAATTTAATGTAAATGAAGTTCTTTATTGTATAATTATCATTGATTATGGCTAAACTGCTATAGCTCAGCCAGTTGTTTCTGCAATAATTATATTCTTGTTTTTTTGTATCCTTTCACTTCTGTTACAGATATATTTGAATGTTTTACTGGATAATTATTGCTCTCCTAGTACTTTTAACTGTTATTCTCTGAGTGATTTTCTGCTTGTTTACCCCTTCATCACTTTTCTGGTGTTTGTTTATTATTGTTTGTACTTTGTAGATACTGATTCTGACAAATTTTCTACGCAATGTGGATAAGAAAGGAGCGACACCAATTGTAGATAAGATGCGAGAAGCTTGACTAAGATGCTCGGGACACGTATAGAGGATCATTAGAGGCACCTGTTAGGCGTTGTAAGAGATTAGTCATTAGGCATGTTAAATGGGAGAGGGGTAGATCAATAAAGACTTGTAATGAAATTTTAAGGAAATACGCAATGTACTTGAGTGTTGTTGTAACGTTGATGTTTTGTGTGAAATTTGTCCTATTTGTGGTCTAACAAAGTAGTGTATCTTAATTCTGTATTTCTGTGCAAATATGATTTTTTTTCTTTGCTGCTTAGGGTCCGTTTGGCACAACGGTGACGATTGTGAATGCCGTGCGATTTTTTTTTTCGAGGATCAATATTAAATTTTAACCAAAGTTTTAGGACTTATATTTGAAAAACATAAGTTCATTGACTTATTTTAATCATAGGTTAAACTTGAGGCCTAAATATGTTACCTAACTCTATTTGCAGTCAGAATCAAAACAAAGAATCAATTTTGCTGTTTGGCAAAACACTGCTGCAGTGGCTGCTTAAATTAAAATTAATATTGTTATTTATTTGGACTTTTTTTAGAGGCCATAAGGCCTTGGACTATGGATTGCTTTTAGTTGTGGAGACTCTTAATATTTAGTGGGTATTTTCCTTGCTAGTTGACTTTGATTTCTTAGTAGTTGTTTGGAATATTCTTTATATCACTTTTTACTATTGTATTTGTGAGTGTTGTATGTAATGTGGACCAACCTGACCTATACAATCTGATAAATACTATTGGTGTGTTATAATTTGGTATCAGAAATAGGTTTGGAGGTTCTAAACAATTAGAAAAGAGTTGTCCACAAAAAATTTGATTGATTTGAACCATGTGTGTTTCATTGCTTGATGTTTGTTTAATGTTAATGTAACGGGGTCGACACATTTTATATTCTAGACTACCTAAGGTGATGCGTGGACATCGCAGGCTCGGGAGAATCATACAGGTAATATGTTATGCCCTAACTAGGAGAGAAACTAAGAGAAGATGTAGAGGAAGCTAGAGAAAGAGATTAGGGTTAGGGTTGAGAGAAGAGGAAGAACCTGAATATATTCTTGCATGCCATCCAAAGAGAGGGGTCCGGATATTTATACCCCCGGACCCAAGACCGGCCGGCCAAGGGGGCCGGCCGGCCCAATGGGGCTGAACCCGGCGTGGTTCAGCCCCCCCCCCCCCCCCCCCGAGCCATATATTTAAGAAGAGGGGGCTGAACCCATTGGTTCAGCCCCAATAACGCCACGTCCGTGCCGCCGCCGCTTGTAATGTTGTCCAAACAACCGAGCCTCGTCCGGGGGCGTAACATTCCCTGCCCCATCAAAAGTCAACTTGTCCCCAAGGTGATAGTCCGGGTAAAGCTCCTGGAACTCCAGTAAATCGACCCAAGTATTGTGCTCTGCCGAGAGATCCTTCCACTTAACCAATAGCTCTGGACAGTACGCCGTGCCACGGCGTTTCCACTTAACCAACAGAACATCCTCCGGAAGCGGGCGAAGCTCGCCACCACTAGTAGCCTCGGGCAACACGGGGAAGACCGGAACAGCAGGCCCCAACTTCCGCTTCAGCAAGGAGACATGAAAGGTAGGATGAATCCGGGAGCTCGCCGGTAAGGCTAAGGTATACGCCACCGGCCCGACACGCCGCGTGATCCGAAATGGTCCATAGTAGCGGAGTGCCAGTTTCTGATTTGTCCGCTGGGCCACCGACAACTGGCGATAAGGACGAAGTTTGAGGAAAACTTCATCCCCCACCTGAAACTCCCGCTCGGTACGATGACGATCGGCCTGAATCTTCATACGATCCTGTGCTGCTCGAAGGTTCTCCCGTAGGGTGGTGAGAGTCCGATCACGATCACGGAGCGCCCGATCAACTGCTGCCACGGCCGTACTCCCGGGCTCATAACTGCTCAAGGTAGGAGGTGGACGCCCATAGACGACCTCAAACGGCGTGAGTTTACTGGCCGAGTGATAAGAAGTGTTGAAACAGTACTCCGCCCAATGTAGCCAACTAGTCCAGGTCCGCGGCTCATCCATGACAAAACAGCGAAGGTAAGTCTCGACGCCCCGATTTAAGACCTCGGTCTGGCCGTCAGTCTGGGGATGATGAGCCGTGCTGAAACGTAAGGAAGTCCCCTGCAAGCGGAATAGCTCTGTCCAAAATCGGCCTACGAAGGTCGGATCACGGTCTGAAATGATCGTGCGGGGAACACCATGCAAACGAACAACCTCCCGCACAAATAAGGTCGCAACAGACTCCGCGGTGTAGGGATGGCTCAGAGCAAGGAAGTGCCCATACTTGGACAACTTGTCCACCACTACCAAGATCACTGTTTTCCCCTGCGACTTAGGTAGCCCATCGATGAAGTCCATAGAAACCGTGTCCCAGATCTGATGTGGAATTTCCAAGGGAGTGAGGAGGCCGGCCGGAGAAGTAGTCTCATATTTTTGTCGTTGGCACACCTCACACGTCTGTACGAACTCCTGAATGTCGCGGCGCATGCCCTTCCAAAACACGTTGGCCCGAGCCCGCTGAAGGGTGCGAAGAACGCCGGCGTGGCCGCCTGTCGGCGACGAGTGAAACTCATGCATCATCACCGTGCGCCAAGCAGAATGAGCAGGAATGACCACCCGCCCGTGATAGAAGAGTCGGTCATTCTGTAAATGGTAGCCTGGAGCTGTCGCATGACCTTGCTGCAAGTCCTCCACAATAGCCCGTAACTCGGGGTCGCGCTGCACCGCGTCTTGAATTTCATCCATCGACTCCAACTGCGGCCCGGAAATGTGTGCCAAACCCCCTTCGGGTAAGCGAGAGAGGGCGTCAGCCACCCGATTATCCTTCCCCGGTCGATATTCGATCGCATAATCATAGCCCAACAGCTTGGTGACCCACTTTTGTTGCAGGGGGGAAGAGATCCTTTGCTCCAAGAAATGCTTCAAACTCTGGTGATCGGTCCGGATCGTAAAATGACGCCCAAGTAGGTAGGGCCGCCAGAGAGCCACCGCATGAATCACCGCCAGCATCTCCTTTTCATACACTGAGAGACCCAGAGTCCGGGGAGCCAAAGCCTTACTGTAAAAGGCGATCGGCCACCCCTCCTGCATCAAAACCGCCCCCACACCTACGCCAGAAGCATCTGTCTCGACCACGAACCGTTTGGTAAAGTACGGGAGTGCCAACACTGGAGTCGTCGTCATAGATCGCTTGAGCGCCTGGAAGGCGGTCTCGGCCTTAGCGTGCCACTCAAAAGCATCCTTCTGTAGCAGCTGTGTAAGTGGCCTAGCAATCTTCCCGTAGTCCCGTACAAAGCGTCGGTAGTACCCAGTGAGGCCTAAGAACCCCCGCAGTGCCCGAATGGTCAACGGTCGGGGCCACGACAGCATATTCTCGATCTTCCGTGGGTCTGCCTTCACCCCTTCAACAGAAACTAGATGCCCCAAATATTCCACCTCAGGTTGTCCGAAAGAACACTTAGACCGCTTAGCATATAACTGGTGTTGCCGAAGAGTAGAGAAGACCTGAGCCACATGAAGTAGATGATCCTCCCAAGTAGCACTGTAAATCAGGATGTCGTCGAAAAAAATCAGGACGAAGCGTCGCAGGAAGGAACGGAAAATCTCATTCATATTGGCCTGAAAGGTAGACGGCCCCCCAGTCAATCCATTGGCCATCACTAAGAACTCATAGTGACCGTCATGAGTTCTGAAGGCAGTCTTATGCACATCCTCCTCTTTCATCAGGATCTGATAGTAGCCGGACCGCAGATCCAGCTTGGTGAACAGGGTCGCCCCATGCAACTCATCCAAGAGCTCCTCGATCACGGGAATCGGAAACTTGTCCTTCACAGTTACACTGTTCAAGGCCCGGTAGTCCACGCAAAAGCGCCATGATCCGTCTTTCTTCTTAACCAAAATAATCGGTGCAGAAAAAGAACTGGTACTAGGCCGTATGATACCTGCATCAAGCATTTCCTTCACACTGCGTTCAATCTCGGCCTTCTGGATGTAGGGATACCTGTACAGGCGGATGTTGGGCGGTTCCGCCCCAGACTGTAACACAATCTGATGATCACGGAAACGTGACGGTGGAAGGGTACTCGGCTCCTGGAAGATGTCATCATACTCCTCTACAAGCGGCCGCAACTGATCTGGCACCTGTGTTAATCCCTCCTCGTCCGACCGCACCCCCAGCAGGATTGCCATCAAGCTACTAGACTCCTCCAGCTGCTGCAAACTGCGAAGGGAAATCTCCTTAACTGGAGACGATCTGAGCCCCGTCAAACAAAACTGTCGTCCGCCTTGCATGAATTCCATCGTCATCTGATCCCAATCAAAAGTAACCCGCCTCAGCTGCTGTAACCACTGCACTCCCAAAACCATATCTGAGCCTCGGATCGGTAAGAGGTAGACGTCCGTGCACCCCACATATTCCTGCATCCGAAGCTCTACCGCTTTCAACATCCCTTGGCACTGTAACTTGCTGCCGTCTGCAACCATGACCTGAAAGGCTGCACCCGTGTCGATCTGTTGCCCCACCTTCCTTGCTACATCTGGATGAATAAAGTTGTGGGTGCTCCCACTGTCGACCAAAATCGTCACCCTCTCACGCCGAACCCGTCCAACCAACCGCATCGTAAGCGGGGGGGGGGGGGGGGGATTGTATCCCTCCATGGCATGTAGGGAAACGCCCAACTCCGTCAGGTCTAGGTCTCCCCCAAACTCCACCTCCTCTGGTAATACGTCCTCCTCGAGCTGCTCCTCCTGCTGCAACATGAAAACCTGGACCTTCTGGCACTTGTGACCGGGGACGAACTTCTCATCACAATTAAAGCATAAACCCTTCTCCTTCCGAGCCGCCAACTCGCTCCAAGACAACCGAGTCACCGTTGGCTTGGTGCCCGTGGGGGGCTCCCGTCGTGCTGCCATCGTCGGGCCCAAAGCTGGTCTACTCGTGTTACGTGCCCGTTGCCTGTTGAACCTCTCCTCCTGAATACGTGCCAACGTAATGGCATGGTTCAAGGAACGGGGCATGAGTGCCTGAACCTCATCCCGAATATGCTCCTTAAGACCGGATATAAAACAGCTGTAAAGCGTCCTCTCTGGCCACTGAACCCGATTCGCCAACTTCTCGAACTCGGTCCGATACTCCATAACCGACCCCTTCTGACGAAGCTTCTGAAGGAGTGCCTCAAAGTTCTCATACTCCAGTGGCCCAAACCGGGTCGTAAATCCATCCACGAACTCCCCCCAAGGCACGTACTCCCGTCCCCGCAAGAACCATTGTGTCCATTGGAAGGCATCATCCTTCAGATGGAAGGACGCTAGCTGTACCCACTGGCCTTCAGGCACCTCCTGGTACTGGAAGAATAATTCGGCCTTGTGAATCCATTCCAGGGCGTCGCCGCCCTCGAACTCTGGAAAGTACATACGCGTTAACCCGGGGGTCAACCGTTGTGCTCCTGGACCTCCGTCCCTCCTTGCGTGTTCCCCATGCTCAAAACCCCCGTACCCGTGCGGCTGTCCCGCTCCCCAAGGCGGAGGCTGCGGGTGCTGCGGCTGGCCGCCCCACCCTGGGCCAAATCCGACCCCTCCTGGTGGCCCAAACCCGCGTGGAGGAGGAAGGAGCCCCCCCTTTGCTGTCCCACCATGTCGGGTGGCCGCCGGAGCCCCAAAAGCTCCTCCCCGCCTCGGCGCCACTCTTCCGGGGCCGATCCCAGTCCTCCGAAACCTGCTGCAGTGAATCCGGGCGGAAACAGCCCCGCCGGACCTCCGTAACCCGCTCCCGAAGCCGCAGGAGCCCCGTATCCCGCCAATCCCGTGCCGCCGACCCCTCCATGCCACGCCGCGCCGGCCGGAGCCCCTCCCGCAGGCCGCACGCCCCCGACGCCTTCCGCAGCCCGCGTAGAGACGGAGCCGGCTGGATCGGCTCCCGATCCGGCCGAATCCTCGTTGGCCGGGCCTTTCCCCTTCAGTAGGGTCTTCAACTCCTCCAAATGGGTCTCCAGACGCACTTCCAACGCCGTCATGGAATCGGTGAGGCCAACAACATTCTCCTCTAGGGTTTCAATCCACGAGGATTCCTCTTGATTGCGAGTATTCACCATTGCCGCGAGAATCGACTCCTCTGATACCAATTGTTATGCCCTAACTAGGAGAGAAACTAAGAGAAGATGTAGAGGAAGCTAGAGAAAGAGATTAGGGTTAGGGTTGAGAGAAGAGGAAGAACCTGAATATATTCTTGCATGCCATCCAAAGAGAGGGGTCCGGATATTTATACCCCCGGACCCAAGACCGGCCGGCCAAGGGGGCCGGCCGGCCCAATGGGGCTGAACCCGGCGTGGTTCAGCCCCCCCCCCCCCCCCCCGAGCCATATTTTAAGAAGAGGGGGCTGAACCCATTGGTTCAGCCCCAATAACGCCACGTCCGTGCCGCCGCCGCTTGTAATGTTGTCCAAACAACCGAGCCTCGTCCGGGGGCGTAACATAATAGCCATACTGTCCCTAGTTTGATGAACACGAATCTTTTCCATGCATGTTTCTGTAAGATGGTAGCTTAGGCTGTGGCGGCGGATCAAGACATACAACCGGTTAATGTTGTAGTTGAAGGTACACCCCATACTAGGGTTGAGTATATTATTTGAAACTCGAAAGTCGCTCGAAAATCGTTTGAAAATTGAGTCGAATCGGAATCGGTTAAAATTGATTCGACTCAATTTGAGTCGATTCAATTTGACTCGAATCTGATTACGAGTCGATTTCGAGGCAGCCCTGAATCGCTCGAAATATGATTCGAATCAACTCAAATAATTAAAAAGATTATGTATTTATTAATATATTCTTATTTTAAGATTAAAAATAACAAAATTTAAAACTAAATAAAAAGAATGAAGACTTTAAGTGTTTCATTTGCTAAATTTATAGGTTGGCCAATTTAATTTTGAGCAAACTAGGAATAAAACGAAAAATTGCTCAATTTTGAGCCGACTCGATTCGATTTTGAGCCAACCCGGAATCGAGTCATTTCGAGTCGAGCCGACTCGACTCAAAATCAATTTCGATTTGAGCCGAGCCAAAATCGCTCGAACTCGATTCAATATCAGCCCTACCCCATACTCTGAGTATTGTTGATGCACATATTACAGTGGTAGAGTCGATTGTGGATCAATTAGTTGGCTAGAAGAATCATCTGCTTAGGAATTTTCAAATTCCCACCAATTTATGTTCAAGGGTATTGGTACCCCAATGGAAGCTGAAGATTGGAGGATTCAAATTGAAAGATTTTTGGAGGCCACTGAGACCACCGAGGATAAGAATGCACCACTTGTAGGAATATGAGTTTCACATCTCTTGGTTTATGAACAATAAAGTCTAATTTGTATTTGATCTACTTTGCTTGTGTTTATTATGTGTAGGCCAAACAGATGTAATAGAAAAAATACATGAGAGACATGGACGAAATTGGATATTATTGCAGGAGGTGAGTACTGTCATCGACGGTAACTCGCATTCCAGAAGGATAGTTGATGGGATTCACCCCAGTTTATAGAGAAAAGTGGGCAAGTAGCGAAATTCCCATACCCCCATTTGCATAGTAGGAGGTTACATGCGATAACTGTCGTACGCATGATCCATACACCCGATCTGCGCGATAACTAGCACGCACGGGATCCAAACCGTCGTGATCCCGTGCGTGGACGCCCAACCTCCGCCTCTCGGAGGGGGGCGGCCTCGGTTGACCACAGTCGCGACCGGCCTCGCCGCGGCCAGCCGCCTCTAGGTCGGTCTCGACCACGACCGAACCCTGTAAGTTTCGGCCGCCCCATCGCAGGCGGCCTCGGTCTCCCCCCCGCAAGGAGGGCGATCGCCATGATGCGGGGGGCCTCAGCCCCCGTAAGGGGGGCGATCGCCCCGACGCCCCTCGCCAAGGGGGTGTCCTCCCCATGGCCGCCCCAACGGAGGCGACCAGGGGGGGCGGTGTAACGCCCCAAAATGTTGTAGGAGCGACGGGAATCGCTTTTGGCCAAGATAAATTTTGTGGAGCAGGTGACACGGGTCCCGACACGGCCGTGTCGGAGGCCGTGTCGGCCGTGACGAGCTCGGTCGTCGAGATGGCCATGTGGTCGACCATGTCAAGGTCGACGATAGTTGAGTATGGAACACGGCCAGGCACACGGCCGTGTCACAGGCCGTGTAGCTTCGGGTAGTTTCGAAACTTTTCTGAGGTATTGCACACGGGGCATGACACGGGCCCGGACACGGCCGTGTACCAGGTGACACGGGCGTTTCAGGGGCCGTGTTAGAGGCCGTGTACTTCTCTGACTGAAAATGTTGAAAACGGGTGCTGTGACACGGGTCACGACACGGCCGTGTGGAGCGAGACACGGCCGTGTCGAATGTCGTGTCAGGAGCCGTGTGCTGGTTTTCGAATCGGTCGAGACGGCGAATGGCTAACACGGCCATGCACACGGCCGTGTTGCAACCCGTGTTCGGCCCAGATTTTCTAATTTAGGTTCCGATCGTGGCCGTTCGTTCTTTTCCTTGGAAGATCCAACGGTGGGGGGCCTCCCTGGGCGGTTTAAGGCCGGGAATAGGGTTTGAAACCCTCATTTTCTTTGGGGCTTTATCTCTCTTGATTCTAGAGAGAAGGGAGAGCAAGGAGGAGGAAGGAGGCCAAGTTCCGGCCGCCGGCGAAGCTTCGGAGGTCCGTTTCGCGAGCGGAGTTCAGATCCGCGAAGGTGGGAGTGTTGCGGTGGTGTTCATCCGAGCAAATCTTCTCCATGGCTAGGAAGAGGGGACGGAAGGTAACGACACTTCTCCTCTCGGTTTTTAGGATTTAGGATGCATGAATAGCATCCCCTTCCTTTCGTGTTTTGAGCACCGGATCTCTCAAATGAGAGGGATTCGTGTAGCCTTGGTTCAAAAGGAACCTCCGGGTTGATCGTGTTCATCCTGGCATGCTTGCATTAGAGATCCGCTCCGTTAGCGGATTAGGCATTGTGGGTAAAGCCGTGGTCGCGACCGATAGTCCGACCCGGTGATGTTGCATAGCGAGCTTCGGTAGAAAATCCGTTGCGGCAATACGCTGTTGTGTGTATGCGTTTCCCCCCTTATATTTGAGTGAGTACTCGTAGTCGGAACCGGACGAGGTTAGCTCCGCTTTGTGCGGTAGATGGTTTCCTTGGAGCACGGGAAAGACACGGTGCGAGTGGCAATTGGGGTGGGGAAACCTTTGTTTGTGCTGTGCTAATGCGCGGCTATGTCTCCGTGGTCGGCTGACTATCCCGTGACGCGCATGTCATGTGGGGAAAGTGTCCCGGCGAGACTAGCTCTTGCGTGAGACTGACGAGAATGCCGAGCGGAGGGCAAGCCCGGGCAGTGTGGCCATGAGCGGGTGGGGTCCAGCAAGGCTTCTTAGAATCGGTCAGTGTGAGACGGAACCCTGACGTGCGAAGTCAGAATATGCGGGCAAGCCCGGGGTTTAAGACCCATGTGCGGGTGGGGCCATTGCAAGGTTCCGTGTGACGGCCTGTGTGCCGTTGGGGACATGGTGTCTCCCTTTTGTTTGCGGCTTTAAGCCAATGGGGAAACGGAAGTACCCAATGTTTGATGTTGTGCTAGATGCATACGAGCTAGGGTGCCTTGGGTGAAACCCGGGTTGCATTCATGTTGCATAGTAGGCCCCTTTTACTTTGTACAAAACATAGAGAACGTGTATGTTGTATGAGACATCCAAGCCTGTTTTACCGCTTTATATATATATATGCTCTTTTGGTATACGAAGTGTTAACTTGCAGGTGGAGTGGTACCCCGGGGTCCGTTAGAGACGGCCGGGAGGAAATGTGTTTGTTACACAGTAGAGGTCAGCCTTTGCTGACCCACGTTACTTCAAATCCTTTCAGGGCAAGGATCGCATGCAGGAGCTAGCGCGCCGGGCGAAAATCCCTAAGCCTCATGAAGTGTTGCTGTGCTTGGCTAGTTTCTTTTCCTTGTTTCGTTGATGTTGTTTGATCATGTCCGGCTTGCATGCCGAGGTAGCCTAGGGGTGCTTGGCACTTTTATATTTTTGGACTTATATTGTGTAAGGCCTTAAGGCCATTTCGATACTCTATTGTTAGTGGATAACTTCTGTCTTTTAGTTTTATGTTTCCGCTGTGTATGTCTGGAGTTTTGAGTTTGGGTAGTTTCATATCATCTTTTAATACTAAAGTTGTGGTGTCCGTATGTTGTGGGGCCCCGGCCGGACCCATATTATATGGTCTTTACAGGGGAGGTGTTACAATTTGGTATCAGAGGGAGGTTTGCGTTCCAAGGAGAAGTTTCACGGTCGAAAGTATAAGTCGAGTCGCGTATAAGAAGTTATCCACATAGGAGTATCGCGGGACCATGAGTGTCCTTGTGTTCGAGTCTTGCGATTAGAGACTGATTTGTGTTTTCTTGCTTGTGTTTAGAGTGCAAGCAACGAGGCTGGGACCTCGAGGCCAAGAGAAGAGCTCTCGGCAAGTAGTGTGACTGCGCAAGGTCCGCTAGGGATGGGGGTCACACCGGCCGACTTCTGTCGTATGCTTGCAGAAGCGATGGTGGCGGCCCAAGCTGCAGCGACAGCTCAGGTAGCAACTCCTGCTACCCCGGACACGGCAGCGACCGTGCAGGTTGAGGAGGCCAGCCGGGCGGAGCCGCAGGCCGAGAGAGTGGTTGTCGGGCATGGGGACCGGCAAATGAAGTACTTTTTGAGTTTCCATCCTCCAACCTTCAAGGGAGTTGGAACGCCCACAGATGCGGAGGACTGGTGGGCTAGAATTCAAGAGCTTCTGAGGGCAGCAGAGGCACCAGATGAGAAAAAGGCGGAGTTCGCAGCCTTCATGCTAGAAGGAGATGCCAAGTTATGGTGGTTGAGCCATAGTGGCCGGCAGTTTCCAGGACGCACACCATCCATCGAGGAGTTTGGGAATGCCTTTCTGAAGAAGTACATTCCCGCATCAACAAGGTTAGCCCTCCAGAGACAGTTTCTACATCTTGTGCAGCGAGACAAGACAGTGGATGAGTATGTTCAGGAATTTACTCGATTGGGTCGTTATGCGGGGACGACCATGACGGACGATGAAGAGAGGGACAATCTCTTCTACCATGGATTGAGGGAGAATCTAAGACAACCCCTCATATCGATGAAGCGTGCGAGCTTCAACGAATTGGTGGAGGCGGCACGAATTTTGGAGAGCGATATGGAGCGATCCCAGCGCCGAAAGGATTTCACACCCAAGCAGGGGGAAGAGAAGAAGTCGGCTCAGTCCCATGGAAAGGCGGAAGGGAGCCGATGGAAGAAGAAGCCTCCCCCGTTTAAGTCGGGCGAGAAAAGTAATTGGACGTCCGGAGGGTCACGCTCTAAGGGACCGCAGACGTGTTACAGTTGTGGCAAGCCAGGCCACATAGCAAGATTTTGTACCCAAGGGGGCGCTGAGCAAGAGCCACGGCAGGAGCAGATTGTGCGCTCCGGCCCCAGTGCCGCAGAGAAAGGGAAGATGGCGGAGTCGAGTGCTTCCCGGTTTCAACCAGTGCAGCCAAGGGCCTACAACCTTGGGCAGCAAGAAGCAATCCGTCAACCCGATGTGGTGACAGGTACGAGAATTCGACCTGCACCTTAGATTTCTTCCTTTCAAGCCTTTTTATATTTGTTGCATGTGTGTAGGCTTTGTAGTGGTATCAGGGTACCCCGCTAGGGTACTTTTCGATACGGGAGCGTCGCACTCCTTCCTTGCGGAAAGTTTCATCCGGAGGATTGGAGTTGAGTCCTTCTCAACGGACTCAGAGTTGAAGGTGCGCATGCCCAATGGGTCATCTATGACTACCAGGGCTAGAGGCCGGATTTGTTGGAGTCTTGAGGGGGTCGACTTCATATTGGTAGCGGCGATCTTGCCATTGTCCGAGTTCGATGTGATCTTGGGGATGGACTGGCTAGCGGAGCAGCGTGCCAGTATCGACTGCTTGTCCAAGGTGGTAACCCTGAGGGGCGTGGGGCAAGCGGAAGTCAAGTTTGAGGGCCTGCATGGAGTGGCATGTTCCCTAGTTTCGGCACTTCAACTAGTGCGAGCTGTTAACCAGGGAGGTGTAGCTCTAGTAGCATTGTTGGAGGTTAGCCTTTCCAGGCTGTCTCTTGGGGAAGTGCCCGTGGTGGCGGAGTTTGGAGATGTTTTTCCCGAGGAGCTACCGGGAGCACCTCCTCGGCGGGAGATTGATTTCTCCATCGAGTTAGTGCCCGAGGCTAGACCGGTGTCACGTCCACCATTTAGGATGGCACCAAAGGAGTTGGCCGAGCTCAAGGTTCAGTTGCAGGAGCTTTTGGAGCAAGGGTATATCAGACCCAGCTCTTCACCGTAGAGTGCGCCGGTGTTATTCGTAAAGAAAAAGGATGGTAGTATGCGTTTGTGCATAGACTACCGAGAGTTGAACAAATTGACAATCAAGAATAAGTATCCGATTCCTCGGATAGACGATCTCTTCGACCAGTTGGTGGGGTCGGTGGTGTACTCCAAGTTGGACTTGAAGTCCGGATATTATCAGTTGCGGATTCGTGACGAAGACATACCCAAGACAGCGTTTGGTACGATATATGGTCATTTTGAGTTCTCAGTGATGCCGTTCGGGTTGACGAACGCGCCGTCCGTGTTCATGGACTTGATGAACCGAGTGTTTCGCAAATACTTGGACAGGTTCGTCGTCGTTTTTATCGATGACATTTTGGTGTATTCCAAGTCGGAAGCGGAGCACGAGGTGCACTTGAGGACAGTGTTGCAAGTATTGAGAGAGAACCAGCTTTATGCGAAGTTCTCCAAGTGCGAGTTCTGGTTAGAGAAAGTGGCATTTCTAGGCCATGTGATTAGTGGGGACGGGGTGGCAGTGGATCCAACGAAAGTAGAAGCCATCAGAGAGTGGCCAGTTTTGAGGATCGTGGCGGAATTTCGAAGTTTTCTTGGACTAGCCGGGTACTACCGAAGGTTTGTGGAAAACTTTTCGCGGATAGCTCTACCCCTCACTTCACTAACTCGCAAGGATCAGAAATTTGTATGGACTCAAGAGTGCAATGAGGCATTTGAAACCCTGAAGGAAAGGCTAATGACGGCGCCGATCCTAAGTCTACCAAAGGGGACCGAAGGATTTCAGATTTTCAGCGACGCATCCGGATGCGGTTTAGGGTACGTGTTGGTGCAGCATGGCAGTGTGATAGCTTTTGGGTCGAGGCAGCTGAAGCCTCATGAGAGAAATTACCCCGCCCATGATCTGGAATTGGCGGCGGTAATTTTTGCTTTGAAGCTGTGGAGGCACTACGTTTACGGTGCGAAGGTGGAGATCTTCACGGACCACAAGAGCCTGAAGTATCTCCTGGATCAGAAGGACCTAAATATGCGGCAGCGCAGGTGGGTCGAGTTCCTTGGGGACTACGAGGTGGCGATTCAGTACACGCCAGGAAAAGCCAATGTGGTGGCGGATGCTTTGAGTAGGAAATACTCGGGGCAAGGAAGTTGGATTGAAGCTCACGATGAGTGATTAAGGCGGGACTGGGAGTCCCTTGGTTTGGAATGTGTGGCAAGAGGCGAGTCTAGCGTGGCTCGGCTAAACTGGATTGAGATGCAGAATGACTTATGCGATCGTATTCGGGAAGCGACCCGTGTGGATGAGGAGTTCCAACCCTTCGTGGAGGAAGCTCTTAAGGGCGAGGGTAGCGCCTGGGAGATGGTTGATGGGGTTCTGAGGAAGGGCGGAAGGATTTGTGTACCGCAGTTCGGCAAGCTCCGCGAGGAGTTGATGTTTGAGGCCCACTTCACCAAGTACTCCATTCACCCGGGTAGTACAAAGATGTACTTGGACTTGAAGAAGTCCTATTGGTGGCCTGGGATGAAGCGGGACGTAGCTTTGTATGTGAGTCGGTGCCAAACTTGTGCCTTGGTGAAGGCCGAGTGTCAGAAGCCGGGCGGGTTCTTGAAGCCTCTTCCAATCCCCGAATGGAAATTTGATGACATCTCCATGGATTTTGTGCATGGGTTGCCTAGATCGCAGCAGGGTAATGATGCCATTTGGGTGATTGTGGACCGCTTGACCAAAGTGGCACACTTCATCCCAAACCGGAAGGAGGACGGTGTGGAAAAGTTGGAGTTGTACGTCCGCAATATTGTACGACTCCATG
This sequence comes from Platanthera zijinensis, assembly GCA_039513925.1. Classification (NCBI taxonomy): domain Eukaryota; kingdom Viridiplantae; phylum Streptophyta; class Magnoliopsida; order Asparagales; family Orchidaceae; genus Platanthera; species Platanthera zijinensis. The sequence goes on along the minus strand of CM077081.1, from coordinate 238,120,231 downwards.
GGATTCCGAAGAGTATAGTCAGCGACCGGGATGGACGTTTCACGTCTAAGGATTGACGGTTGGTGCAGAAGAGCTTGGGCACAAAACTCAAGTTCAGTACGGCTTTCCATCCTCAAACCGATGGGCAAACTGAGAGAACGAACCGTACTTTGGAAGATATGCTAAGGATGTGCACTCTCGACTTCGGCAAGAAGTGGGAGGATCACCTCTTCATGGTGGAGTTTGCGTATAACAATAGCTACCAAGCTAGTATCAAGATGGCGCCATATGAAGCTCTTTATGGGAGGCGGTGTCGAACACCGATGTCTTGGACAGAGGCGGGAGACACAAAGCTTTTGGGGAAAGAAGTGGTAGCCGATGCTAGTGAGCTAGTGCGGACCATCCAAGAGCGCATGAAGAGTAGCTCAAGACCGGCAGTCGAAGTATTACAATGCTCGCCACAGACATGTGGAATTCGCGGTGGGCGACTGGGTGTATCTTAAGATCAAGCCGTTCAAAGGCGTTTCACGAGTTCGCCGACTCAAGAAGCTGAGTCCGAGATTTTTGGGACCATTCAAGGCCATCGAGCGAGTGGGAGAGGCAGCGTATCGGTTGACGTTGTCCACGGAGCTAAGCAGTTTGCATGACGTTTTTCACGTCTCCGTCTTGAGGAAAGCCTTGTTAGAGGCCAGCGTGGTGATTGAACCGGCGGCGGTACCGGTAGAGGAAGACTTGAGGACGCGAGTACGTCCTATCGGGATAGAAGATTCGGAGGTTCGGCAACTGCGGAACAAGGAGGTCCGACTCGTAAAGGTCCGTTGGGACAATTGTGGCTGCGAGGAGCTCTCATGGGAGCGAGAGCAGGCCATGCTGGAGGAGTACCCCGAGATTTTCTCCTCAGGTATCGTTTAGCATTTGTGTTCTTTCCATGTTTTAATTTCGGGACGAAATTCTTTTAAGGGGGGGAGAATTGTAACGCCCCAAAATGTTGTAGGAGCGACGGGGATCGCTTTTGGCCAAGATAAATTTTGTGGAGCAGGTGACACGGGTCCCGACACGGCCGTTTTGGAGGCCGTGTCGTCCGTGACGAGCTCGGTCGTCGAGATGGCCGTGTGGTCGACCATGTCAAGGTCGACGATAGTGGAGTATGGAACACGGCCAGGCACACGGCCGTGTCCCAGGCCTTGTAGCATCGGGTAGTTTCGAAACTTTTCTGAGGTATTGCACACGGGGCATGACACGGGCCCAGACACGGCCGTGTACCAGGTGACACGGGCGTGTCAGGGGCCGTGTCAGAGGCCGTGTACTTCTCTAACTGAAAATGTTGAAAATGGGTGCCGTGACACGGGTCACGACACGGCCGTGTGGAGCGAGACACGGCCGTGTCGAATGCCGTGTCAGGAGCCGTGTGCTGGTTTTCAAATCGGTCGAGACGGCGAATGCCTAACACGGCCATGCACACGGCCGTGTTGCAACCCGTGTTCGGCCCAGATTTTCTAATTTAGGTTTCGATCGTGGCCGTTCGTTCTTTTCCTTGGAAGATCCAACGGTGGGGGGCCTCCCTGGGCGGTTTAAGGCCGGGAATAGGGTTTGAAACCCTCATTTTCTTTGGGGCTTTATCTCTCTTAATTCTAGAGAGAAGGGAGAGCAAGGAGGAGGAAGGAGGCCAAGTTCCGGCCGCCGGCGAAGCTTCGGAGGTCCGTTTCGCGAGCGGAGTTCAGATCCGCGAAGGTGGGAGCGTTGCGGTGGTGTTCATCCGAGCAAATCTTCTCCATGTCTAGGAAGAGGGGACGGAAGGTAACGACACTTCTCCTCTCGGTTTTTAGGATTTAGGATGCATGAATAGCATCCCCTTCCTTTCGTGTTTTGAGCACCGGATCTCTCAAATGAGAGGGATTCGTGTAGCCTTGGTTCAAAAGGAACCTCCGGGTTGATCGTGTTCATCCTGGCATGCTTGCATTAGAGATCCGCTCCGTTAGCGGATTAGGCATTGTGGGTGAAGCCGTGGTCGCGACCGATAGTCCGACCCGGTGATGTTGCATAGCGAGCTTCGGTAGAAAATCCGTTGCGGCAATACGCCGTTGTGTGTATGCGTTTCCCCCCTTATATTTGAGTGAGTACTCGTAGTCGGAACCGGACGAGGTTAGCTCCGCTTTGTGCGGTAGATGGTTTCCTTGGAGCACGGGAAAGACACGGTGCGAGTGGCAATTGGGGTGGGGAAACCTTTGTTTGTGCTGTGCTAAGGCGCGGCTATGTCTCCGTGGTCGGCTGGCTATCCCGTGACGCACAAGTCATGTGGGGAAAGTGTCCCGGCGAGACTAGCTCTTGCGTGAGACTGACGAGAATGCCGAGCGGAGGGCAAGCCCAGGCAGTGTGACCATGAGCGGGTGGGGTCCAGCAAGGCTTCTTAGAATCGGTCAGTGTGAGACGGAACCCTGACGTGCGAAGTCAGAATATGCGGGCAAGCCCGGGGTTTAAGACCCATGTGCGGGTGGGGCCATTGCAAGGTTCCGTGTGACGGCCTGTGTGCTGTTGGGGACGTGGTGTCTCCCTTTTGTTTGCGGCTTTAAGCCAATGGGGAAACGGAAGTACCCAATGTTTGATGTTGTGCTAGATGCATACGAGCTAGGGTGTCTTGGGTGAAACCCGGGTTGCATTCATGTTGCATAGTAGGCCCCTTTTACTTTGTACAAAACATAGAGAACGTGTATGTTGTATGAGACATCCAAGCCTGTTTTACCGCTATATATATATATATGCTCTTTTGGTATACGAAGTGTTAACTTGCAGGTAGAGTGGTACCCCGGGGTCCGTTAGGGACGGCCGGGAGGAGATGTGTTTGTTACACAGTAGAGGTCAGCCTTTGCTGACCCACGTTACTTCAAATCCTTTCAGGGCAAGGATCGCATGCAGGAGCTAGCGCGCCGGGCGAAAAGCCCTAAGCCTCATGAAGTGTTGCTATACTTGGCTAGTTTCTTTTCCTTGTTTCGTTGATGTTGTTTGATCATGTCCGGCTTGCATGCCGAGGTAGCCTAGGGGTGCTTGGCACTTTTATATTTTTGGACTTATATTGTGTAAGGCCTTAAGGCCATTTCGATACTCTATTGTTAGTGGATAACTTCTGTCTTTTAGTTTTATGTTTCCGCTGTGTATGTCTGGAGTTTTGAGTTTGGGTAGTTTCATATCATCTTTTAATACTAAAGCTATGGTGTCCGTATGTTGTGGGGCCCCGGCCGGACCCATATTATATGGTCTTTACAGGGGAGGTGTTACAGGCGGCCACCCTGTGGCTACCCCGGTGCGAGGGGCCTCAGCTACAGCCTCTGCAAGGGGGCAAGACGGCTGCCCCGAGGCTCATAAGTATGCTCAAAATAAAATACATAATAGAAATATAGATTTAATTTGAAGATTCATTGACATCATGCTTGTCGACGTCAACTTTTTCTACCGTCTTGATTTAACTTGTCCTAATCATACGACAAACCCTTTAATTTAAACTGGATTTTCTATAAATAACTTATAGATCTTTCATGAAGTATTTAGTTGGAGTTTTGTCTGAGCGTCTGCAGTTATCCCCTGTTGACGTGGCATCATGCAGCTCAGTTGGTGATGAGAACTGTTGAAGGTTTCTCATAAAGGGTTGCGGGTTCGAAGCCTAGCGCCAACATCGCACTATTTCTGAGAAACATGCACGGAAAGGCGTTGGGGTGTACGGGCTGCAGCCCTGTAGCAGTGCCAGTTGGGTTCCAGTAAAGCCCTTGTTGTGGTCGGGCCTGGGCCGTTACCCAAGAAGCCAACCTGGCACCGATACAGGGCTGCAGCCCATGCCACCCCAACCCATCTCCGACCTGTTTCTCAGCACGGTAGGTTGTTGAAAACGCAGGGCTTCGATCCTATGTCTCCTTAACAAGGCACCATCCACAGCCCTCATCACCAACTGAGCTGTTAAGGAGGCATGGGATCGAAGCCCCGCGTTCTCAACAACCTACCGTGCTGAGAAACAGGTCGGAGATGGCTTGGGGTGGCATGGGCTGCAGCCTTGTATCGGTGACAGGTTGCCTTCCTGGGCCGTTACAATGACAGCTATGCTAATATGGTTACTCTCGCTGAGCCATTGATAACTTCCCAAAAAAAGTTATCTAGTGCTTTATTTTGATTTAATATTCATCGTATTGGGAAACAAATGAATTAAATAAATAAAAATATGAGTAAATTCATAATTATTTTATTTGTGTTTAATATGTCTAATTTTCCTTTGTTTTCTTGCTAGAAATGCCGAAGAAATCGATCCGGAGAAGCAAAGCTGGAATTGTTTTTGGACTGTGCAGGTTGTTGCAACAACCTGAAAAAGTTGTTGCAACAACTGCTTGACGGATTTTGAATTTAAAATTTGAATTTTACGTCAAAATGAAAATTAAAAAAGGCAACTTTTGGTAAAGGGCTGCACGTTTTTAAGAGTATAATCTCATAGCATATGGAGATATAGAGGAATCATTAAAGAGGAGAATTTTAGAGCATCATCTTGGATATTGCTTTGGAGAAGAAGAACTAGAGCAAACCGGATCTTGGAGAAGGACTGTTTGGGGCCGACTTGGAGAGTAATTTCCTGCACTATTTTGAATCCTTTCCATCATGTGGTGTAAGATCTTTCTTATTTTGTGGTGTTCTTCCGCGGTTATGAACTAAATTATCTTGGTCTTGTATAAGGAGAGTACTTTGTGTGTATTTATGGTGTATGTCTCTTGTTGTTGAGATTTATTTGATGATTTGTCCTCTTGTGAACTTTTGAATTTATTTATGAGATTTTTGGATTTGATCTTCATCTATTGTTGCGTTGCGAGAATCGAGAGATGAGTGACGTAATATAAGGTTGAAAGTTATTTTATTGTACCGCAAGAATCGAGAGACGAGTGGTGTAAAACGTTTAACCAAAGATCTCCACTTTTGCGTTGTACTTCGAGATTCGAGAGAGGAGAAGTGCAACCGCTCACTAGTTCACCGTAGTTTAGAGGTGAGGAAGAGATTCCCTCCTTTTGCTAGCGATCCGATTTTTATGTTAAGCAGTATTCTTCATTCTTCCTAAGTTAGAGATAACTAGGAGAATTTAGGACGTTGGGATTTCTGAGATTCGAGAGATGAGGATTTCTTCTATAAAAATCATTGCATGATAATTCATTCAAACACTCTTAACTAATATTATTTCTATGCACCATATAGATGCACATAGGAAATCTGAATACAAGACTAATTCCGCCAATTTATAAAAGTTTTTTTCAAAGCTTTCAAGTAGTCTAATTAGTTTAAATCTTAGTTAGAAATCATTATTAGCTTATAAAAATTATCTCTTTCGACTTATTTCACTTGGATTTAAAGAACGGGTAGAGCTAGTAATTACGAGCACTAGATTAATCACTTCCTCGTGGGAACGATCTTGATTCATCATTTTATTACTTGATCCGGCACGTGCACTTGCGTTATTTTATACATCTATTTCGGGCGTATCAGCCATCCAACTTTATTACTATAGTTAGACATGGAAAGACTAGCACTGAGTGGTTCCTAGATTCGGGGGCAACATGTCACGTTTGCAACAACGCTAATCTGATGATAGGGCTCACTGATGTGAAAGAGTCTGTGACTGTTGCAAATGGCGAGACAGCTGACATCATGAAGGTGGAGAAAACAACTCTATTGCTCTCCTCAGGTAAGACTTTAACTCTAATGAATGTTAAGTTGATTAATTCACTAGCTGCTAATCTAGCATCCATAAGTTTGATGTGTATGTTGGTATGTCCTTTAACTTCTATAGCGGTAGAGTAACACTGTCAGTTAACTCTCACTTTTTTGGATATGCTTACGTCCAAAATAGAATATACCATCTAAGTCTAGCAAATAAAATAGTTCAACAAGTTCAATCAAACTTAGTTAGTCCCAAGACACATATGACACGTGAACTATAAGAAAATATTCCAAATAGCTAGAACTCACCAGATCACATTAGACACTAAAAATCAACTTGAAAAATGTGAAGTGCGTGTTTATACTAAGATCATTAGGAAATCTTTTAGTGCTGTTATTATGAGCATAACACCCCTAGAGCTAATACATTCCAATATCCGTGACTTTAAAAGTTTTATCACAAGAGAGGGTAAAAAGTATATGATCACCTTTATAGATAACTGCTTTAGATTTTGTCACATTTACCTTCTTTAAACTAAAGATGATGAGTTTGAAAAGTTCTGTTTTTTCAAAACCAGGGTATAAAATCAACTTGACATGAAAATTAAAAGGTTTAGAAGTGATAGAGGAGGGGAATATATGTCCATTGAGTTCAAGTATTTCCTTGCTTCTCAAGGAATCATAATAAAAACCACTGCTCCTTATTCTCCCCAATCCAATTGTATAGCCGAGAGAAAGAATGGAATGTTAACAAAAATGTTGAACTATATGCTCCTCACTATATGCATGCCTTCCGCTTATTGGAGAAAAGCAATCTTAACTGTGAATCACATTCTGAATAAAATCCCTCATGCTAAATTAGAGGTTACATCCTACGAGCTTTGGTTTAAGAGACCCTCATCTTTAACCAGACTTAAGATATGGGTCTGCATAGTGTATGTCAAGGTTCCTGACCCTAGAAGATCTAAGGTTAGACCTAGGACCAACATATGTGTCTACTTAGGTTGTGCTGAATATAGTGTTGCAGATAAATTCTTAGATATTTCCAATAATATCGTTATAAAAATAAGAGATATCATGTTCTTTGAAGACAAATTTCTAAAAGACAAGAACCTGAGGCTCCTAGTATGCAAGCAATTATTACTAAGGAAGATCCTGAATTAGTACCGAGCACCTCTTATTCCGTTCTGGTAGACAACTCTGGCCTAGAGTCTAGATGGACATTAGTGAGAGAGAGAATTCTCAGATCCTTCGGTAGTGATTTTGTCACTTACCACGTCTAGAAAGAAGTCATTGATGAAGAGATAAACTCGCTACTTCAGAACAACACTTTAACGTTGGTTGATAAGCCAAAAGGGGATAAAACTATATATTGTAAGTGAGTTCTGAAAAAGAAGCTCAATCCTGATGATAGCGTAGCTAAGTTAAAAAGCACGCATGGTGGCTAAAGGTTTCACAGAAATAGTTGAATGAATTATTTTGATGTATATTCACCAGTGTGTCACTTAACAACCATCAAGATCCTTCTTGATATTGCGTCTATTGAGAACTTTATTGTTCATTAAATGGATGTTAAGGCTGCGTTCTTGAATGAGGATCTGACCGAAGAAATATACATGAGTCAACTTGAAAGATTCATAGTACAATGTCACGAAAACAAAGTCTGTAAGCTAATAAAATTGCTATACAGATTAAAACAAACACCGAAATTGTGACATGAGAAATTTTTTTATAGTATAAAGAACTTGGGATTCATGTTGAGTCTCTCCGATAAATGTCTTTACATACGTCATAGATCAAATAAAGTTGCTATAATATGCTTGTATGCCGATGATATGCTTATTTTAAGATATGATCAATCTGAAGTGGATGACGTAAAGTAAGGTCTGATAAAAGAATTTAGCGTTAAAGACCTAGATGTAGCTGAAACTATACTAGACATGTAAGTGAGCTTTGAAAAAAAATGTTATTTCCCTGAGTCAAAGACACTACATAAAATTCATGTTGGATATGTGAGGATATAGTGAAAGTAAAGCAGTAGTGACACCATACGATTATACTAACCGCTTAAAGCCCAATGAAGGAGATGCAGTTAAATAGTTAGATTATTCTAAACTGATTGGTAGCCTCATGTATGTTATGATCTACACAATACCTTATATAGCCTTTATGGTAAGCATGTTGAGCAGATTCACTAGTAATCCTGGCCCAAACCATTGGAATGCCCTCGATAGGCCGATGAGATACTTAAAGCACAGCCAACAGTATTTTTATGCTACAATGGTCATCCTCTAGTTCTGGAAGGATATTCTGATGCATCTTGGTACTCAGAAGCAAATGACAGCAAGTCCACTAATAGATTCCTCTTCACATTAGGAGGAGCAGCTGTAGCCTGAAAGTTCAAGAGGCAATCATGTATTGCACTCTCTTTTATGGAATTCGAACTCTATGCTTTAGCTTTTGTAGGAGAAGAAGCAAAGTGGCTAAGATATTTGGTCATGGACATTCCACTGTCGAGCCTGAAACTAAGTTATGTTACAGTTTACTGCAATAATCAAGCTACTAAAACGATTGCTACGAATATTTTGTTCAATGACAAAAGAAGGTAACTAAGAATGAAACAAGTCTGATTGACTCTCTAATAAGTCAAGGGACAATGACCAAGCTTGATGTGAGATCGAAAGATAATGTTGCGCATGGCTTGATAAAAGGACTAAATAAAGCTCTTACAATAAAAACATCGGGGGAAATGAGATTAAAGTTCATAGAAATATGAAACTTTCTTCCAATGTTTATGTTTTGATGTTTAAAACCTATAACTACAATATTCAAGCATCTAAATAACAGACTGAAAATCCAAAATAATCTCTTGATGAAAGCCCAAGGTGGTTAGATGCTAGTTATTCCACATTTGATAATTTAACATCTTTTTCATCGTAAGTTGATTCAAAAATTATTCAACTGAGAATAAAAAATCGTTGTAAAGATTAATCTAAACATTAATGATCATAGCACATTATTCCACACTTGATAATTTTGAAAATGACGGTGTGTCAAGTCATATGATAAGGTACACATTGATTCTTAATGAGTAAGATAATAATGTGTGATTTATCAAAATCATAACTTGATTGGTCTTAGTTAGACTTGATAGAGATGCTGATAGTGTTACTTCACAATTACTACAAGTAATAAGCTCATTTAGGTAGAACTAGTTTACTTTAAACGTTAATGCATATGTTTATGAATTCATAAAGTCTATGAAGATAGTAGTGGTAGATGTCATGAGGTAGATGTGGATGAAACTTCTCTCGGTCACTTTCCTGGAAGCTTTTCTTGGTCAAAAACACATGTCATATTTTACGATCAAAGACGATTGTCATTTCCCACTTAATTTGAAACACATACTTGAAAAACATAATCTAACAACGGCTAGCCGCATTCACACATAAGAGAAAATTATCTTGTCACCTTAAAACTAATTTTCATACTCTCTATTTCATAATGGGCAAGATGATTTTATAGTTCTCAATATTTTATTTTTGTGCTCTTTATAACTTGAAGTCTTGAACAACTAATTTTATAGTTTTATCTACTTAGAAATTGATTATTTAGGATCCATTTGGGAGGGCGTCATGCACGCTCAGGTGAGTTTGCTGCCGCGCCGGCGTTGTGGAGTCAAGTTCTGAGACTTTTCATTCAGCCCCTGTTTGCTCGGTAAAATGACAGCAAACATCACTGATGGCAGAAAAATAAACGCCCTGAAAAGTGCCGCCAACGACGTTAGCTCCCGCACTTGAGCACGCCGCCCTTCCAAACGAAGCCTTAGTTGTAATCTTATCATTGAGTGAAATCATCAAGAATCTATATAGTCTCCTATGAGTCCTTACATGCACTATCAAAATAGTTTTGATATATTTTGTAGTGGTGTGCATTAACAATATGCGGTGCATTTAAATTTTTATAACGTGCATTTATAATTGATGTGCATATAACGATATTTGACGTGTCTAAAACATTATTTTTTTGGGATATGCAGACCAATTTGGATAGTGGTGCACATAAAGCCCGGCGGGCCCGGGCTTGGCCCGGGCCTGCAGGGCCCGGGCTTTTCCCAACCGGGCCCGGGCCGGGCCTAAGAAGCAACCGGGCCGGGCCGGGCCGGGCAATGCCCCCTGGGGGGGGCCTGGTAAGGCCCCCCAGGCCGGCCCGGGCCGGGCCCGGGCTTAGCCCGGGCCCGGTTATTATTTTAAATTTTTTTTTTAAAAAAAATTATATACTACTTAATTTTATATAAAAATTAAAAAATATATATACAATTACAAATTAGTAAATTACCATAAAAATAAAATAAAAAACACAACAACTGAACAACATAATATTGAAATTTTTTTTTATTAATAATTAATGTAATGAAATTATACAAATTTAGGAATGTGTAAAATTTACACTGTAAATATACAAAAATTAGGAAATTCTAAATTTTTAAAAATTACAAATGTCAAATATTCTAAATTATTAAAAATTAGAAAATTACAAATCAAAAAAATACAAAAAGTTGCCTAGTGGCCCTAGTTTAAATTGATCGCGTCCATCTCGTCTTCCATGTCCGACGAGCTATCCTCGATCGCTGAAATATGCTGCTTTCTCTTCATCGCGTCTAGGTGGTCCTTGTAGCATATGCAGATCTCGAGCGATTCTTCGCTTAGCCGACTTCTCCGCTCGTTTAAAATCCTGCCACTAAGAGAAAAAGCTACCGTGCTAGCTTGGATCGTTAGTAAATCTCGGGTCATATAGGCCATAATAGGATAGGTATTTACTTTACCTTTCCACAATTTTAAAATATCGAAATTTTCTAATTCGTCCGTGGACATAAAATCGCGAAATTGTGTTTTTGTATACAACCCTAATTCATTTAAACTACTAGATGTTGTGCGCGCTTTTTTCCTAGAGGCTAACTCTAACATTTTATTTTTAAAACTACTAGATGTTTTGGGTTGCGACACATCCTCTCGGGACCGCGACCCATATAAATTATCGTAATAATTATAACATTGAGTAAAAATAGTGTTAAAATTTAAAATATTCAGATTATCTAAATCTGAATTATTTAGATCTACGCCTATATTGTTATTTATTTCTTCAATAAAATTTTCTACGCCGTCTACGCCGAAAAGAGGATTCAAAGCGGCGGCGCATGAAAACATAACTGGAATTTCTCTATAATATTTTAAAAATTTTATTTCCATTATTTTTATTAATTCGATCCATCCGGCGTGTTGTTTAAAATAATTTAATTTTTGTGAAATATTAACAATATTTTCAATAACTAGCGGGCTAGTAGGATAATATACGCCCGATAAACTATTTGTCGCAGTATAAAAAACTTCTAACAAATCCATGTAATTTTCTAAAATTGCCCAATCGGACTCGGTTAATTCATGTTGACCTAACAAAGTATAAAATTCCATTAATAGTGTTTTTTGGCGAATCGCTCGTTTTAACATTATATATGTAGAGTTCCATCTAATTGACATGTCAAATAGAGGTTTCAAAAATTTGTGACCTTGACCGGTTACGAATTTTTTAAAATCTTGACGTCGTTGTTTAGAACTATAAATAAATTGTAACATTAAACGTATTTTATTAATGTATGGTTCCATATAGGACAAACTATCCTGCACTACTAAATTTAAAACGTGACACGCACAACGAGTATGAAAAAAGGCGCCGTTTAACATAGGTTTCAAATCACGTTTTAACCACTCAATTGAGGTGGTATTATTTGTGCCGTTATCGAAAGAAATACTCATAATTTTATCTTTTATTTTAAATTCGCGCACACATTTTGAAATTATTTGATAAATCGCCTCACCGGTGTGCGGGACTTCGAAACTTTCAAAACAAATTATTCGTTTATTTAGATCCCAGGAAACGGGATCGACCCAGTGACACGTTATAGACATATATGATAATCCTAATTTTATACTACTTGTCCAAACGTCGCTCGTTAAACTCACTCGACCCTCAAATTTTTCAAAAAAATTTATTAAATTTTGTTTTGCCTCTAAGTAAAATTTAAGTGCGTCGCGTCTAATAGAAGATCGACTTACTTGGTGATATTTGGGTTGTAGCCCTTGGTGAATGTACTCGGTCTCTTCTTCGTTGTCGTAGTGGCTGAACGACAACCCGCGCCTGATGATGTTCTTCACCTGCAGCTCTCGCTGCCGTCCTTGATCGTACGTCCAGATTTGTCCGGATGCCGATAATTGCGCCTGAGTCGACTCGGGAGGAGCTTGTTTGGCTGCGCAAGACTTAACGTGTCTTGCGAGTGTCGAGTTGCCAGCGGTCGAAAGTAATTTCGAGCACTGTTTGCACCTCGCCTTTTGCTCCGCGCCGACTTGTACTAAGTCAAAATATTCCCAAACTGCCGCCGTACGCTTGTGCTCCACCACTTCGTGAGCGACGAATGAGGAAGACGACGCTTGCGTTGACGACATGCTCGCGAGAAAAAATAAATAGAGTTGAGACTTGAGAGAGAGAGAGAGGGTGGGAGGGTGAAAGGAAGAATTTGAGGGGGGAGGGGGGGGGGAATTTATAGTTTTTTTTTTAAAAAAAAAAATTTAAAAAATTATTTTAAAAAAAAGCAGCCACTTGGGCTGCAAATAGCAGCCCAAGTGGCTGCTGCCAACCAGCCAACGGCTCTTAGAGCCGTTGGTTGCTGGCTGGCAACCAACGGCTCTAAGAGCCGTTGGTTGGAACTTGGAACCAACGGCTCTTAGAGCCGTTGGTTCCAGCTAGCCCGGGCTTTGCCCGGGCTTTTCCAGGCCCGGGCTAAGCCCGGTGACCGGGCTTTGCCCGGCCCGGCCCGGGCCGGGCACCGGGCCGGGCAGTGGCCTTAGACTGGGGCCCGCAAGGGCCCCATGGCCCGGCCTGGGCCCGAGCCGGGCTTGGCCCGGGACCGGGCCTACCGGGCTTTTCACCGGGCCGGGCCGGCCCGGCCCGGTGAGCCCGGTTTTTTTGGACACCTCTAAATTTGGATATGTCCAATCCAAAGATAAATATAAGTCAAATTAAAAAAGAGTGGTGTTACGGGCACACCTAAAATGGCTATGGGCACACCAATAAACTCAAAAAATCCCCCCTAAATTCATTTTATTTCCTGCTCTATGTACAGCCAAACCCGTATTCCGCCTTTTCCATTCGCGCCTCCAGCCGATTAGGGTTTCGGAATACCGCTCGCCGCTCCTCGCCGTCGCTAATCGCCGCTCGCCGCCGCTCGCCGCCGCTCACCGCCGCTCGCCGCCGCTCGCCGCCGCTCCCAGCCTTCGGAAGCCACCTTCAGTTCCTCCTCCCTAAGGTATTCCACCGTCTCAGAGCAGTCCGCGCCCGCCTGCAGATTTCCGCGCCCGCCTGCTCGCCGCCGCTCGCCGTCGCTCATCGCCGCTCGCCGCCGCTCGCCGTCGCTCATCGCCGCTCGCCGCCGCTCCCAGCCGCTCGCCGCCGCTCCCAGCCGAAGTGATTCCCGAACCGCCGAGGTGAAGCTGGTGCTTCCGAGTAGGTTTTGATTTTTTCTTCCCTTAGATTTCTTCATTCCTGATTTTGCCCTAATCTTGTTCTAATTTTTATCTCGGTTTAGCCTGCATGCGTGAATCCATGACCCATGAACCTATTTTGATTCAGCATGTTATATCCCATTCACATTTTTCATTGAAGCCCTAGCAAATAACAATCCCATTCCTGACTTCCGGTCTGACCGCCTTCCGCTCCGCAAATTGTAATCCCAATCCCGCTGCAGCTTGCAGCACCGTTCGCCTGCTTTGCGTCCCTCGACGCTTCCGGCTCCGGCCATCGGTGCGGGCACTAACAACATAATTCGCCACCGCCTGTAAGAGAAATCCACATACCTCTTTTGAAGCAAATAGGAATCCATGCACACATCACTCATGGATTGAAGCTCTATCTCCCTGGTCCATAGTCCCTACCTTAAAAACTTTTACTGAATGTCTGGAATTCTGTTAAATCCTACCTCCTCCTTGCAGGTAATGAGTTAACAATCCTCATCTTCCTTGCTAAATACACCCGCAAAACCACATAAAATCGAGTTTCTCATTTTCCATGTGCCCATAACACAAATCCAAGGCTTGTTCATCTTATTATGTGCGATCCGAAACACTATATTTATTGGATTTGTGAATGATAATCACTTCATTCAATTATTGGTGCGGGAGGATTGCCCGTTACCTCCAATAATCAGTACATGACGGAGATATCATGCTACCATTGCGGAAATGTGGGACTTGAATTACAATGCAAGAATTAGAGAGGTTGTTAGCAAGGAACAAGTCGAAGGAATTATTAATTTGACAGATCCATGACAAAGTATGCTTAATTTTGAATTATTAGTCAAATTTACGTTGCTAAATATAATTACTAATTATCATATTAAGGTTTTTGATGCAGATAAATGAGGTTTAAAGGTTGAATGGATAGTTAGCATTACTACTTATCATCGAATGATGTTAGGTACAAATTTTAAATTTTAAATTTATATTTTAATTCGAACATACTCTCATGTTTTATAATTTTACTTTGATGCAGGATGCGGGAATGAACGCAAAACTGTTGCTTGGAAGATTTTGTAATATTAGATTTTTAAAAATATATTACATTTGACTACAGTCAAATTCTTATTTTGGACTTGATTAGATTTCTCTTCGATTATTAGTGTATTTTGGACTCTTTATAATTATATATTGAAATGCCAACATCCTCTTTTGGAAATTTCTTAATGTTTTAGTGCAAATGGTTCTTTTTTATAAATGGTGTGTCCATAGCCAGTTGGTGTGTACATAGCTGAAGTGGGTTGTCCATAAATTTTGGCTGTCCATAGCCAAAATTGGTGTGCCCGTAACACCACTCTTAAAAAATCATGTAAACCGGTATAGATTTTGACATGTACATAACTGTTATAACATTTCACAACCTGCAAATAGCCGAAATTGGCCTTCATATAATTATTACTTATAAATATTTCTCATTAAGCTATGTATACGTTCCAGCTGTACCTACGAGAGAAAATCCGGCCGTAAAATCGTGAAATCAATGACGTTTGATCATTTTTCAATACGATGGTATTAGAGAAAATACAATCATATTTTTTAACGGAAGATTCAGGCCATTAAAATCACGGATTATACGGCCAGATTTGATCTCACACGAAATACCTATAATTAAAGGCGATTGTTAACCGCAACCCGTTATTGGTTAGTCGCACCCCAAAATCTCCAAACTTTTCACGCCTTTTCGAAATACGCCTTGTACATACAATTTCAGAAAAAGTGTTCAGCACGAAAGTTGTAGATATCGACGAGATCTACAACTTTTGTGTTGAACACTTTTCCTGAAATTGCATGTACAAGACTTATTTCTGAAAGACGCAATATCTAGGCATATTTCCAAAGTACATCTTGTACATGCAATTTTAGGAAAAGTGCTCAACACGAAAGTTGTAGATCTCGACTAGATCTACAACTTTCGTGTTGAGCACTTTTCCTAAAATTTGATGTACAGGACGTATATCGAAAAGACGCGAAACATTATGAGAATTGAAGTGCCACTAACAAATAACAGGTTGCGGATAGCCTAATTAAATACCAAGAAATTTTTCTAGGGAGAATCGGCCGGTGGAGATGAAGAAATAGCAGCAAAACAGGAGCAACACGCGAGCAAACCGATTGACGCGAGAGAAAATGGAAGACGCGAGAGAAGCTCGCCGGAAAAGGCTGTCGGAGCGTAAAACAGACCGTCTTGCCTTCATAACCGGCCAGAGTTCATCCCCAATCCTATCCGCAGCGCAAGACGGTAAGTCTCCTGCCACTGGTCTCTATTGAACCTCTCCAGATTCCCCCTTCTCCGCCCACCGTTCCCCTTTTCCTACTCTGAATTCCGAATTGTATGTTTTTGATGAATGTTTCTCAATTATGTAGCAGTTGTTAGATCCGTGCTGAAATCTTCCCTATTGATAATATGTAATTGGTTGTTAGAGGAGGTAATGTTTATGAACAAATTTTGAACTCGCAGCAAAGGGAAACGCAGGTAGGTTTATAACACAATCAGTACGCTTCTGTGTAAGATTTGTGAACATAGCATGGAAAAGCTACCTGAACGCAAAGATTGGTTTAAGTTTTTAGTATACTAGTTTCTTTAATCGGGAGTCTTTTAGATTTTGTAGGGATTATTGGATCAGTCAATCTGATGGTTTCTTAAAAGAGGGCGCAAAATTTGTAGGGATTATAGAGCATTTTGTAAAGGATTCAGAGCGCTATGATTTTGCTTCTAAGAGTACATTTGATAAAAGGGACAATTCTGAGAAGATGATACAACTTACCCGAAAAATATAGCAATCAAAGAGAATAAGAAAAACAAGGGGGATTCACTTCATAACACCTTCCTTCAACTCCAGATGCAAGAATTAAACAGAAACAGAGAAATAGCAAGTTCTTCCACAACACACACAAGCATATGAAAATAAAACAGGAAAGATAAGGGTGATCGAGCCTAAGGAAGAGGTGGCTTCCTGAACAGTCGATCGGCTAGGGGAGAGGGCACTTCCGTTCTCCACGAGCAGCAGCACATACAAAACCAAAGTCTTTTTGCATAACCCAAAACCCTAAAACAGCAACATATAAATACCCGGCCACCCACCAGGAAGAAATACCAAAATCCCCCCCCCCCCTGAACCTGGGCGGACAGCGGCCCGGTTGGACCGGATCGTATCAACTGCCTCCCCCATCGGATGTTCCTTGTCCCCAAGAAACAAACAGAGGATACCTCTCTTGGAGCGAGTCAAGATCTTCCCACGTCGCATCTTTCTTGGAACTGCCCATCCACTGTATCAAAAATTGGGCGACGACGCGTCCCTCCCGGTTGATGATCCTCCTATTCAAGCTCCACAGTGGTTCCATCAAAAGAGTGCCCGTTGCCGCGCCAATCAATGGTAGGTCTACCGGTTGAGAGGGAGGAGACCCGATGTGTTCTTTCAGCTGGGATATATGAAATGTTGGGTGAATCTTGGCGCCATCGGGTAATTGCAAATGGTAGGCCACCTTGCCCACCTTCTCCAGGACTTTGAACAGTCCGAAAAACTTAGGGGATAGCTTCTGATAACCATGGGGGCGGAGGCTGATCTGACTATATGGCTGTAGGCGGATATAAACCCAAGAGTCCACCTCCAACTCTTTCTACCGGCGTGCTCGGTCTGCCATGACTTTCATCCGGTTCTGTGCTTGGGCTAAATTCTGTTTTAAGATAGAGAGGACGTTCTCCCGAGCCGTTAGTGAACGGTCCACCTTCTCAATCACAGACATCCCGTCGATGTAGGGGGAGGGGAGTGGCGGTTCTTGCCCGTAAATTACCTCGTAGGGAGTCATGCGGAGTGCGCTGTGAAAAGAGGAGTTGTACCACCATTCGGCGAGGGGTAGCCATTCGGCCCAATTCCGAGGTCGCTCATGACACATGCAGCGTAAATACCCCTCTACGCAGCTGTTGACCACCTCTGATTGTCCGTCGCTCTGCGGGTGATATGTCGTAGAGTGATGTAATTGAACTTGAAGAATGTGGAAGAGCTCAACCCAAAACTCGCTCAGAAAGACGGTATCTCGGTCGCTGACAATAGCTGTAGGAAGACCATGCAAGCGGAAAACTGAGTCGAGAAACACCTGAGCCACCTCCTCGCCCGTGTACGGATGGGGCAATGCCATGAAATGGGCTTGTTTGCTCAACCGGTCCACTACCACGAAAATAGTGTCCTTCCCCCTACTGCGTGGCAACCCCGCGATGAAATCCATCGAAATATCCTGCCAGATGCGCTCGGGAATGGGTAGAGGTTGCGGCGATCCCATCTATAGTTGATTGGAATGTTTGCACCGTTGACACGTGGGGCACATTCAAATGTAGTTATAAAGATCCGTCTTCATGCGCTTCCAATAGAACGCCCCTTTCAAGCGGTGGTAGGTAGCAGTAATTCCCGAATGGCCACCCATTGGGTTATCGTGGTATAGCTGGAACAAGCGTTGCTTGAGCTCCGGATCATGGCCTACCACCAACCTTCCTTTCCTCTGAAGCACCCCGCGCCGCCATTGATAATTCGGCTTGTAGGCAGGCTCGGTCTCCTCAGCCGCAATGATGTGTTGCACATGCGGATCCTGTTCCCATGAAGATCAGACGGCTTGTAAGATGTCGGATTGGAATACCACCATTGCTAGGAGCTCGCCATCCCCGTGCTCATATTTCCGAGATAAAGCGTCGGTGCATGCATTTTCCTTGCCGCGCTTATATTGGGTCTGGAAGTCATACCCCATGAGTTTCGCCAGGTAACGTTGTTGGGCGGGTGTCGCGATCTATTGCTCGAGCAGAAATTTTAGGCTCTGATGATCGGTCCTAATGATGAAAGGCAAAATGACCAAGTAGTGTCTCCAATGGTGGACCGCCGCGACCACTGCTAGGAGCTCCTTTTCATAGGTAGAGAGCTGAGCGTTCTTAGGTCCGAGAGCCTTGCTGAAATATGCCACCGGTTGACCGTCTTGGAGCAAGACCGCCCCTATGCTGACATCTGTGACATCTGTCTCCCTGACGAAAGGCATGCAGAAGTCGGGAAGACGTAAGACCGGCGGTTGGGATACGGTTGTCTTCAGTGCGTGGAAGGCCTCCTCCGCTTCGTCGCCCCATTTCAGGTGTCGATGATGTAGAAGAGAGGTGAGTGGTTTGGCTAGCACCCCGTACCCCTTTATGAAACGCCGGTAATAACCGGTTAGGCCGAAGAATCCCCGTAGGTGCTTTAAAGTGGTGGGTACCGGCCACTCGAGCATTGCCTTGATTTTATTCGGATCCGTCGCCACGCCTCGAGAGGATATGAGATGACCAAGATATTGAATTTGTTGTAGCCCAAAATGGCACTTGTTGCGTTTGAGAAAGAGTTGGTTTTGTCGTAGTAGTTGCAGGGTGGTATGTAAGTGAATCAAGTGGTACTCCCAAGATTGGCTAAAGACGAGGATGTCATCAAAAAATACCAAAATAAACTTCCGGAGGTGCCCCCGAAATACAGCATTCATAAGGCTCTGTGAAAGGAGCATTGGACAATCTGAACGGCATCACTAGAAACTCGTAATGTCTGTTGTGGGTGCGGAAAACGGTTTTGTGGACAAAACAAACACACTCAAATACACGTGGAGGAAGATGAGATGTGCGGACGACATATTTGGTGTACAAATGAAAGATATGTGAGACATTGTAGAGTACTAGACATGAGACAGTTAATGAGGTATGTCGCGGTGATGACAACTTTATTCCAATAAGATTTGGGAAGATTCATTGTAGTAAGGAGGCACCATGCAACTTTTGGGAGGTATTTCTTGTGTTCAAATGCACCATTTTGAGTGGAGGTATTACACATATGGTTGGATGGAGTCTAACATGATTAGCAAGACATGTGACAAAAACACTACAGTTATCGTACTTCCCCCATTATCACTATGAATGATGTGAATAGTGTTGTCGATTTGAGTGACCACAATTTTGTGTAAAAACTTAAAATAGTCAATGATGTCACTCTTCTTTTTTAACAAGTAAGCCCAAGTAGAACGAACAAAATAATCAATAAATGTCACAAACTAATTGTGACCAAATAAAGAGATTACAAGAGAAGGTCCCGAAGAATTCATATAAATAACACAAGGAAAAATACTTAGAGATGCACTATGATTGAGATTATGATGTACATGTTTTGAAAGTTTACAAACATCACAAATAAAATTGTTGATAGAGCTAGAAAATGTAGGAAACAAATTGAAAAGATAACTTGCAGAGGGTTGTCAGAGGCGTTGATTGCATCGATAAACATCCATAGAAGAGGGAGTAAGAGCTTTGGAGTAAGTTTGTTGGTCTAAGATGTAGATTCCCCTATAGTTCCTATCATTGTCAATGCGTTGCTAGATCCTAAAAAACACACCCATTGGAGAGGAATGTTAAAGAGCAATTTAAATATGTGATCAAGCAACGGATTGATATAAAATTGCGATGGAATATGTAAAACTGATGTGACGGGCATAACAAAAAAAATATAAGATGGTTCATTTGCCATCTATGGAAGAAAAAGATCAATTAGTGGTGATAAATTTATCTTAACTAGAAAGGGGATGTATGAGGTAAAACCTCGCGATCATCCCCCGGTGATGTCATCAACACACCAGAATCAATGATATATTCTAATTAGATTGCGGAAGCAAATTGAGCGCTTTGAGTGATAGAGGTCGTGAAAACATCGGTGGAAGAGTTGCCCCGAGAGTGCATAAGACGTCATATGACATCAAACTCTTTAGTGGAAAAACCATTGGAGGGGATCTTACCAGTATTATCTTCATTGGATTTAGTGGTCTGAGCAGCAAAGTATTAAATGGCTTAAGAGTACTACCTCGTCCATGACCATCATTTCCTTTCCGCGAAGAGCAATATGAGGATACATATAAAAACAAGATTCACGTACATGACCCTATATTCATGTAATCAGACAACCGAGTAGGTGGGACTGATGTAGGATGCTATTGACCAACTCCAGCAAGAGCTGAACGATCAGTCACTTTGTCAGAATTAATAGAACGACAATGATCTTATTACCTAAGACCATGTTGAATGCTTCCCAAAAGGAAGGGAAGAGGAAGTCGGCTTTGTAAATGAGTGCAAACCATGTCGAAGTCCTTGTTTAGGCTTATAAGAAAGATACTAAGATGATAATGGTGCTCCTTTGTCTTCAACGCACTAGCAGTGATAGTGCGTTCTGGAGTGGAGTCTCCAAAGTAGTCATATTCTCTATAGAGGCGTTCAAACTCAGAGAAGTATGAGACAACACTAGAAGAGCCTTCTTTGCGTTCGATAAGGTATCGAGTAAGCTCATACACTTGTGTAGAGCTACCAATTTTAGAAGAAATCTCTCAAACCCGAGTCCAAATCTCGAGGGCAGAATCCATAAGCATGTAGTTTTCGTAGACTAAGACATTGTGTGTAGAAGTCATGAGATCACTCGGGAGTTGTCAGCATCCCATTTCTTCCATGAAGGATGGGTACTGGGTGGTTGAACCATAGTCCCATTAATGAACACCTATAGTTGATGATTTCGAATGATATGCTGCGCAGTTCGACACAATTCGGGGACATTCCGAAGGACTTAAAGGGACCATGAGTCTATTGATGGTCATTGGGGGGGGGGAGGTCATAAAACTAGTTGGGGGTATGAACACTCGTATTTGAGGAGCTTGCCATGAGACAGTCACGTGACAAGATAAAAGAGAAAAGAGGTTTAAATGAAGTCGAGTGAAACTTGCACTGCGTAACCCAACAAGGAAATAATGTTAGTCTTGATAAAATCTCGTGGACGCTCCCGATGATTTAGGGTGCCATCAAACGTTTGCGAGTGCTGAGAAAGGGCAGTGACGAGATGGGCTTCAGCCGATGGAGTGCCGGTTGAACTGGAATGAGGGGGGCACTATCGAGTGCTGGTTGAGCTAGAACGAGAGGGCAATTGGAGAGCTTCTAAGTCTTGCAGGGAGTGTTCGGCGAGAACGAGGAGGGGGATTCAATAGATAAATAGTTGTCCG
This sequence comes from Platanthera zijinensis, assembly GCA_039513925.1. Classification (NCBI taxonomy): domain Eukaryota; kingdom Viridiplantae; phylum Streptophyta; class Magnoliopsida; order Asparagales; family Orchidaceae; genus Platanthera; species Platanthera zijinensis. The sequence continues at coordinate 238,098,923 of CM077081.1, read as the reverse complement.
ACAACAGTGAGTTGGGCTTCAGGCTTTAGCGAGCTTCTAAGACTTATGGTGAGTGCTCGGCGAGAATGAGGAGCGCGATTATTTGGAGACACCAGAGATCCGCGGCAAGTACACACGAGTGCTTGCTTGAAGTGATTCTAGTTCGGGGGATTTTGCAACTACAGAGAAAGGCTGCTTGCAGTGACGACCCGAGTAGGAGCGGTTAGCTTCGAGTGAGGATACACGATCAGTCGTTGGCTAGAGTTGAACGTGAGCCTTTGTGGTTGCGGGAACACTACACCAAAGATGTCGCGAGCTCGAAGAGGGAACAACGAGTTTGACACAACATGATGGAGGTTGTTGGATGTTAAATCCAGGCGCAAGAGATAGCGCGAGACGACTTATGTTGCAAGAACGCGGTTAGTCGCGAATGAAAAAATGCGAGAAAAACCTTGTTGCTTTGATACCAAGTTGAAAATCTAAAAAATTTTTATTTCCAATCTAAAACTATTAACATTATATTACACTTTTATATATACACGGAGGAGAGACCTCAAACCAACATTAGAGGCGTGAGACCAATACATGGATGAAAATAATATGAACCTTTACAGTGGGCTTTTATGTACAATTCAACTATAGCTACCTTCAATGTTCATGTTTTATTTGGCAGAGCACTACCAATGAACCATCAATCCTGTAAAATCCTTTAATTAGGTTGGAAAATCTCAACTAATGGTGCAATAAAAATATTCATCCAAAAATTCACAATTTAAGAGAAAGACCTGATGAATCAGTCATATACTCAAATGCCACAAAAATTTTACTCTGGTGTGTTTTGATTAGAAAGGTTGCAAGAATATGGGAACATGCGGTGCCCCGCTAGGACCGGCTCATCATAATCATGGTTTGAAGAGAGATCTGGGCCATCCATTTCTATGAACCTGATCTAGTTGGTTTGAATAGTTTGACCACCAGTGACAAATATTTAGAGGTAATTTGACATTGAAGTAGGGCATGAACATGTGTTAGATTGCTGGCAAGAGTTAAGAAGACTAAACTTTAGAAGGTACCTATAGCCCAAAATGGAAATTCACTTCCCAATTTTCCAATTAAATTTTATTTTGGGCATTTCAAACTATTATTATTCCCTTTAGAGTGATCCGAATATGGCATTTGGCAAATCGCAAGCCCATTCTCCTTTTGAATGCTGCCTTTTTAAATCTATTTCATTGCATATCCTTTCTTTTTTAAGAATTGTTTTGGGATTATAATTTACATATGATGATTAAAATTCTTACAATTAGACATTTTTCAATGATGTGGATTCTGAATGAAGGAAGAATGGTTATGTGCACATAAATCAAAATGGATTCTTGAGTCTACCCTCTCTATTGTCTTTGGCTTTGATTTTGAGGGCATGATTCCACAGCAAATGTGATGGTTAGGGGGCCACTATTTCAGTGGTATCTGTGAGCAGCCACTCTGTGCATTTATTGTCAAAGGTTAGGTCTTTCTCCTCTGAGAGAAGCCACTTTGTGCATAGTGCCAAAGGTTAGGTCTGTTTCCAATCCTCCCCCGAACATACCCCCAATGATTGGGGACTATATGAGTTCTGTTATTGTTGTAGACATTTTTCAATGATATTAGCAATGTTTGTTCTGATCTCTTCACTTGCAGAGGTTCAAAAAGCTCAGCTAACTTGATTTTTGCAACTTTTCATGAATAGTTACTTCCAGGGTGAACACTCTTTCTGAAACGCCCAGCCATCATCATAGTGATGATATTGCTGGCAGTGTGTTATCCAACAGTAATAAGCAAGAACCTGTTTCAAAGCCGGACACAACCCGATCCAACAAACATGAGATAGAGAGCGAAGACACACAAATCACAGCAAATTACGCATCGAGGGAGCAAAAGAACGAAGCTGCATCCGATGAACAGAAGGGAGGAGATATAGTTGGACGACTGTTCACGACGTCAATGGTTCAAAAACCAGCTGGTCATGATCGCCGTAGAGCTACAACTGAATCTCGGAATATCTTTTCTGCCATTTTTACGCCCGGAGACATCAATCACTCCGTTTCAACAACGGAGAATTTACGCCTCGCCCTTGCTTTGGTGGTGTCCCTTCTGGTGGTTACATCATACAAACGTTTTATAATTGGGAGTGCGATTTTGAGCAGCATTGTTGGCTTCAAACCACTTTTCTTCATTCTGCTCACTGACTTGACAATCATTCTTGGATCGGTGTTCTTGAAGCAAGGAATTGGTCACAGACGAGAAAAGGATGCGAGGAATACGGCGGATGTGGACAATGAATGGCCGAATGATTTGGGCAGAATTTTTGAAATTGGCACGACGCTCCATAAAGTTATCAGCTCTGCATTCATGGATTGCAGCATTTGTGCGGTAATCGTCATATGCGGTACTGCTGTTTGAACTCTCGCATTTTTTTCGCCTTCGGTTAATCTCGACAAAGTTCTTTTTTTTATTAACACAAACTTTACCCCCTCTTTCTTAATTCTGTGGTACCTCAGCTGAATCTTTAACATCACCAGACTTTGAATTTTGAGATTAGCATTTGCTTCAGAAATCCTGCACTTCTGAAATTCCTAAAAATTATGAAAACAGTGTTATTGTATATACAATCTTTTAACTACTCAAAATTATGGAGAAACATTAACAGTATTTCCTCTGCTAATTGTTAGGTTGTATGATTAATTGTTTGAAAAGCATCAATATATAACCAGCATCTGATATGAACTTTCACACGGAGGATAACAGATTGAAGGCCTGTAATTTTATTTTGTTGTCCATAATTTGTGCCCCATGGGCGCTCATCTTTCTTGCCCTAGACCCGAAAGTGTGGCAGCTTTTTCGCTGTGGCAGTTTCTTCTCGCTATGAGCATGGTTGTGCTCATTTAAGTGCTTCCATAGCGGGTTATTCGTTTTGCTTATCATGGTTAAAAATTAGTACCTTCGATGATGCTTTCTTAGAAATGTGTCATTGACAAAAACGATATCGAGTGGTGGTGAAAACTCTCTCAATAATTATTGGTCACCGCCTGATCTTGGTCTGTAAAAATGGTGGTTGGTTGTTTACCATCAACAAACCTTAAAAGGTCTCAAAAATCCAACAAAAAGATTTGATTGTTTCCTTTACTGCAAATGTCATGCCGATAAAAACGTTATGTCAGTGGTGTTTCACCGCAATAAAGGGAGCACATGTCAAATGTACTTATTCAATTTATAAGTGGTGTCAAAAATGATGATATCACAAAAACAATCATAATCTAATTTTTCATGTCTGTTAATGAAAAAAACGCAGGCTATTCATTTCATCTGTCTGCACATCAAAAGAAAACATGTGATCCTCTAATTATTTCCAACAACATTGTCGAGTCTCCATTTTCTATCTCTGCTTTTCTTTCTTGATGTCAAGTGTTGTATGCATCTCTCTTAGAGAATCCAATATTTTGAACACCGCCAACTTCTTTCGCTAAGAAGTTAAATGCGTCAACGGTTCTAATTCCTACTCTCATTATATTCTTGATAAGTGTTGCTTGGCCGTCAGATATACAGTGATGTAATCTTTACAAATGTGTATCTTTCAATAATGCTAGTGGATGATTATGTTCTTCAACAAATTTTGAGACCTTCAAATTCTTTCCCTCTTGATCAACAGTGAAGTGTATGCACGTCAAACATCTGGTGCGGTGAGCCAGTTTGTGAAACTTTTTTTGCACATACTCTCTTCCCTTGATAATCTTTGTATGCGTCCAATATTGAATAGATTATTTACGGACGCTAAAACCACTATTGCGAGCATATTCATTGTACATTGCATATGCCTTTTCATCAAAATGAACAATAGGGAGAACGATAACCTCCTTGTTACATGCAAAAAAAGGTGTAATTGCTGGTAACTGAATGTCGAATTATTTTCTACTTCATTTATTTAGGATTCATAAAAATTTCAGCATGGTTTACCGACAAATACAGGTGGTTTAGCTAAATATCCGATCGTCTTTTAACAAATACAGTTGTTTGATCGACAAATCTGATCGTTTTTACGGACATCTAGTTGTTCTTTCCCTAAACAAACTAACAAGAGCGTCAGTCGAGCAAGAAAGCAGAACACAAAAAAAGAGGAGGAAGTAGCTTACAGTATTCATTGCCGTCTTAGCATTCCCGACTAGCAGTTCGCCGGTGGGCATACTACAGATATTTGTCCACCCACGCCGATTTCCTTCTGTCAGAAGAGAAATGGCTATTATAATCACCTCTGGTGATGATTGGGATTCGCACGGAGATATCGAGAACTTCTTGGACCAGTGAGGATTTACGAGGACACGAATGAGGTACGATTAAAACCACTTGGTTTGAAATGAATATAACGCCGCAGATCACGGGAAAGTTTTTTGGCCCGCCTGAGCGGAGGAAAATCATCGTCCGGGACTTTCACGATTCTGACGCGTGTCCTTAAGTTTTCTGCCTTTGTTATTTATTTTCTTTCCTTCGTCAGTTTCTCTTGGAAAATTTCTACATCAGATGTAAAAATATGCATGCATCTCAGACATTAAAGAAAAGAACTAACAGATTATATTGTTATCTCAGATGTTATAAAAAAATACTTGAGATAATTTGTAGTTAATTCAGATAATATGAGAAATAAATAAATCTGTCTTATCAAAATAAATAAATCTTAGATATTATGAAAAATAATCTATGTCACATATTAAAATAAATAAATATATATATATTATTATAAGCTTTATTTAAATTATAGGTTTTAATTAAATTATAAGTTTTACTTAAATTATATATATATTAACCCAAAAAACACTCTATAGTCAAATGAAAAAAAAATTAATCTCAAATATTATAGAAAATATGTGAGAGATTACATTTTTTATCTCATATATTTCATAGAATAGTTGAAAGATTACATTTTGTCTAAAATATTACAAAATATTGCTGAGAGATTATATTTTTATCTGAGATGTTACAAAAAATAATTGAGTGATTACATTTTTATCTGAGATATTATAAAAAAATAGCTGAGGGATTATATTTTTATCTTAGATATAATAAAAATTGGCTGAGATAAAATATTTTTAACTAAGACAATGCAGAAAATAGCTGAAATATTAGAAATTTCTCTGAGATATCACATTTAATTATAAATTTAAGTAAAACTTATAAAAATATTTACTTATTTATTTTAACAAATGTTATTGATTATTATCTGTAATATATAAGATTTATTTATTTATGTAACATAAATTTATTTATTTCTCATATTATATGAGTTAAAAATAAATTATATTAATTTTTTAATGTAATATTTGAGATAACACTATTTTCTGTAATATATGAGATTAAAATGTAATTTTTCGATAATTTTCTATAGTATCTTAGATAAAAATATAATTTTTCAGTTATTTACTTGTGAAATATATATGCATACATATTTTAATAGCTGATATAAGGAGCTTTTCCGAGAAAAAAATAAAATAGGGATAAGAAATGATCACGTGTCAGAATCATGAAGGTCCCGAATAATGATCTTTGTTTGGGACCGGACCAAAAAATTTCGCCCAATGATAAAACTATCAACTAAATTCACCCCAAAAATTTCCTCAGATCGCAACAGCTGTGCCTTGTAATAATAATAATAATAATAAAGACAAAATATACGGTTGGCAAGCCGCAAGCACCATGAGAATATAGGGATCCGGATCCCTGGAGTGTGTACGGAGAACTTCAGGGTGGAGTTGTATCCAACGCGCGAGAACAATTCATCTCCAATCTTGTGGCGAGATAAATCCAGGCGTTAAAAGAAAAAAAAAATTGAACAGTAAAAATAAAAATAAAAAAATTTGAAAAAAAACTTGAATTCTCTCGCGGGTTGGATTAAAGCGCGAGATAGATCGAACTCCACTCTAAAGTTGTCTGTACAAACTCCAGAGGATCCAAATCCAGAATATAGTCGTTCATTCATTATTAGTGTAAGTAGACCTCTGTGGCTAGATGTTTTTATTAGCTTAAATTAGTCTGTTAGCTAGTTTTAGATGTAGCTCTCCGGCGGTAACAAGTTCCTGCCGGAAACACTCGCCGGAATCTTGTAACACCGGCCCTCTAGCTCAAAACTTCGCCGTCCCTACTGGTAGTGGCGGATCTAGAAATATTAATTAGGGGGGCCGGACATCAACTTCCCCAAACAATTTTTTTTAACGTCTTTAGCTTTTCAGAGACGTTTCCCCCTCATCCGGCCACCGCTTTTGACGTATAAATAGTAAAAATTCATTGTCTCGATGAGAGAAATTCAAATCCACTAATCATTTTGTAAAATTCTTCGGGAGGCCCGAGCCCCAGCCCCCCCCCCCCCCCACCCAGATCCGCCCCTGCCTACCGACAAACCCTGTTCCAGCTTCCGGCGATCGTTCATCTGCCGATTTGATGTCGGCGGACAAGATCCGACTTTTTTCTGGTTAATAAGGCTTCGTGACGAAACCGGCCCGCTGCAGGAACCGCCTATTTGGCAGGGCCATGGTCGGGTGGTTTGGCTCCGCCCCGCCGCAAGAAACCCTTGAAAACTGATGGATCTCGTCTGCATCACAATTTCCGCAATAGCGGTCCAGCGATGCAGCGAAACGCCGAAATCCGCCCCCACGTCAAACCAAACTAGCCCCAAGTCTTCCTAGTCGTGAAGACCGCACATTTTCAAAATATAAAACGATGCGAGCTGGAGTGTTTGATTATTCGGTAAAACGCGTTCCCACCAGCTTTTGGAAAATCCCACATATGCCCCCAAATGTCAAAAGACTAATCTTTTATTACAAATAATCAATAATTTAAATTTCGCCTTGACTTCAAGTACATATTTGATTTTTTCCACATTAAATATTTTATTCAAATTTATTTATAAATATTTTTAAAGATTATGAATTATTTTTTAAAAGCGTCTACTGATCTAAAATTATAAGAAGTAATGAACTTGTATAGATTTGGCCTGCACATGACCGTTATGAAATTATGTGGCCTGCATATAATCGAAATGAGGCTGCATATAATTTGTGTATAAAACATTTAATTCCAATAGTACGTAGGAGAAGAAAAATATCAACATATCTTAAAGAAAAACATGAAAATAGGGAAAAAATATTTTTATTTTTCTAGATTTTTGAAAATTTTCTACTTTCACAAAGACCTAAACTTATTTTTGTAACATAAACATCTTTTACATTAGGCGTTATGAAAGTTTTAGTCACTAGACTTGTTAAACGGGAGAGGGGTAGACTAATTAAAACTTGAAATGAAACTATAAGAAAAGACATAATGTACTTAGGCATTCGTGAGATTATGACTAAAGGTAGGGCACAATGGCGACCTAGACCTTCCTACGACGACTCCAGCAGTGTTGGTAGACGACCCCGCGCATTCCCCGACAACCTGCAACAAATCTAGCGGGACGACGATTTTAGCGCCTGTAGATTCCACCCTAGCAGCGACAAATCTGCCGACCGATCAGCTGACGACCCCAACGGCTTCTACCGGTTGAGGTCGTCTAGGGTTTTATTAAGGGGGTTTTGTAAGAGTTTTTCTAGAATTGTATCTTTTGGTTTATCTAAAGGTTCTTCTATGAGTTTATTTTATCTAAGGGTTTATTGGGGTTCATTTAGCATTTATTTGTTGGTTCATTTATGAATCTATCTCCCCATTTATCTAGGAATTTATCTATGATTTCATCTAAGAGTTTATCTGAAATTTATCTAACGATTTATCTAGTGATTTATCTAGGTGTTCATCTAGTGATTTATTTAGGTGTTCATCTAGTGATTTATCAATGTTTTCATATAGGAATTTATCTACGATTTCATTTAGTGGTTTATTTATGATTTCATTTTTGAATTTATCTGAAGTTTCATCAAAGATTTAACAATAGTCGTGTTGGAGTATAACTTTTCTCAAGACTATAACTCTGTTAAACCTTTGGGTTTGTGTTTGCGGTGAGAATGAGCGTTGACAATGGAGCGGTGAGTAACAAAGAGAAATGTAGTTGATCTCAAAAAAAAGATCAAAATATGTTTTGAAGCGGCGGTGATGTCGGTGGGAATTTGACTAATACCAAAACGCATTTTTTAACAATACTTTTGGGGGTAGCTTAGGTTATTTTTGTAAGGAATGAGTTCTGCAATCACCTGTTTATTTTTATTATCTACAGCTTTAAAGAGAATAAAATTTATTATTTACAAACATTTTTGTCACCGGCACTTCAATGAAGAAAATTATAAATAAAATTAATTGGGTTTTCTTTGAAGACTTTATAGGGAATTTCGGGTTATAATTAGCTGGAATTTCATGTCTTTCACTAATGGAGTGGGGAGTTAAGGGGAAAATCGTCTCACGCGTGATTCGCGCACCCGATCCACACATGATCCGCTATCCAACCACCGCGCACATGATCCAACTGTCATGCACGCGATCCCCACGTTGCTCCAACCGGTTGCCCGACTGGCCGCTGCTCCTTCGAGCGCCGCCTCGCGACCCGCACCCCACGCACGCGACCACGGGGAAAAGGGAGGCTGGCCCCCGCACGCCCTCCGTCGACCGGCTTTCGTGAGACCGGCCCCGACATGGCCTCTGCCTGCCGACTTCTGTGAGGTCGACGCCGGCGCGACATTGGCCGACCGACCTACGCGAGGTCGGCTCCGGCGCGGCATCCGCCAACCGGCCTCCGCAAGGGTGGACCCTTGCCGCCGCCCAGTAGGCCTCTGCGAGGTCTTCTCAAGTGCGGCCTCCGCAAGGCCTGCCCCGGAGCGGCTGTCACCTGGCCGGCCTCCGCGTGGTGGGCCCCGATGCGGACGCTGCCGACCGACCTCCACGTGGCTGGCCCCGACGCGACCTCCACGTGGACGGCCTCGGCGCAGCCTCCTCTCGGCTAGCCTCAGTGAGGCCGGCCTGACGTAGCCACTGTCGGTCGGCCTCCGCAAGGCCTGCTTCGGCGCAGCCGCAGCCCGGCCAGCCTCCGCGAGGCCGGCTCCGACGTGGCCTCCGCGAGGCCGACCCCAGTGCTGCCTCCGCTTGTTCGGCCCCGGCGCAGCCACCGCCGGTCAGCATCTGCGTGGCTGGCCCTGGCGTGACCTCTGCCAGGCCGGCTTCCGCGAGGCCATCCCTGATGCAGCCACTGCTGGTCGGCCCTGGCGTGACTTCCGGCCGGCCGGGCTCCTCAAGAACGTCCTCGGCACGGCCGACGACGATCGGCCCCCGCAAGGCCATCCCCGGCGCGGCCTTCGCCCGACCAGCCTTCGTAAGGCTGGCTCGCTCCCGGTCGGTCGCCCAATCGGCCTCTACCTGCAGCCAGGACTCCCTCCGGTCAGCCCCCACTCCACCGTCGGTCGTCTCCCCACCGTCTTATCATCTCTACGCAATCTCTGTTGTCCGTTGTACGGATAACCACCTACGTAACCACCAGCGGAACCACCAAATATAAGTGGGTGCAAATATCTGAAAGTATATCGGTCTGTGAATAGTAAAATCATTAAAATAATGTGTGTCGAACTATACTAAAATGGGTTATAAATAACAAATATGGTGGTTACGGTCTGCAAATAGCCGTGTAACCACTGTAACCACCCATGTGGCCTATAAATAGAATCTCAAACCCTGTTTCATTCTTACCTTTTTCCCTCGGCTTCTCTTACGTGCCAGAGCTCTCCCTCCCCTCATTCGAAGATTTTGAGTACCTTGAAGAACATTGAACGCTCGTAGCAAGCTCATCTACCATTGTTCGCCGACCCTCTACAAGTACATTGTGCTCCAGCCTCAGAGCGCAAGAAGAAATCCACCCAGACGTCAGTACACGAGCTCTCCACCGCGGTCAAGGACATACACTTAGTTCCGTAAGCGGTGTCCTGTCACCCTTCAGACATCTCTCTCTCTCTCCCCCCCCCCCCCCCCCCCGAAATTGTAACGGGAAGCGGCATGTTGCCCTCGCATTCTCTTCAAAGTCTTGTAAACACTGGCAAATTATGAAGTTTGGTAGACGCCTAACCGATCACATGGGTTTTCACCCTATTCATGGGTTTTCACTTTAAAAAAACTGTCTTACTATACTCTATTATTTTTGTGACTGTTTTTCGCGCTCGACTACTCAAGTGTTTAAAAGTCCAATTTAAATCAGTCTATTAAAAGTTTCGAGTACAACAAAAATAAAAAGGAAGACATTAATTTCTGCAGTTACAAGTTTTATATCGCAGCAAAAATAATATTTGATCTTTTAATCTAATGAATGAGTGTTTACATTTATTGAGAAGTCTCCAACATAAAAAAAAAGTGTGATGTTATGGGATTTGAGGGGTGTGTTGTACATTGCCATCTGAGATGTGCACGCATCTTCGTGCGAGATGTGATGTACTCGCAGTCATTTGATGTTTGCACTGTACCATAAAATGCAGAATCTGTAAAGTGCAGACACCCCCATTCCAATGGTATGGGTGGATCTGCTTTAGCTAATGGCAGCACAAAAATAATGATAAATCTAAAATATTAATGTCAGATGAAAACATTAATTTGCAACCAAACATTAAATCCATAATTTTTGTCTGGAAGATGACTCCCATTCAAAAATAGGAGGAAATATGGTGAACCCCCGCGACTAGTTCGCAAAACCCTTGGACGACGGGCTCGTGAAACCCCCGGCGACGGTTCGCGAAACCCTCCATCAAAGAGAAGTACTGCAGCATCCTCGTTATGACTTAGGCTCCGTTTGGGAGGACTTATTTTCACCGGTCAAGCGGTCACAACCGCATGAATCGGGTCTTAATTATGGTCCGATTCATGCGGTTGTGACCGCTTGACCGGTGAAAATAAGTCCTCCCAAACGGAGCCTTACTCATCAGAACCCTAGCATGCCGCTGCTTCGAAAATGCTTGGGGAACCATGAACACAGGCTCACTATCACCTGAAAACTAGGGATTGCAGATACAAGTCTTTGTTTTTTTTAATTCTCAAGCATGTGTTGCGTCATAATTATTGATGAGGCCCTCATAAATTTGTTGATTATTTGCGGCTGCAAATGGCCTCCTTCCCATGATTCACACTAACTTAGTGAGATCATGGGTTTGATTGCCGCACATCTGATCGTCACATGCGATATTCATGCACCGTCCGATCCTCCACCACGATCGGTCGTCGGCGCCGCCATCACCGGCATCGGGCGGGCCGCAACCGACCGGCCACGCTGGGGCCGCGCCAGGGAGCGCTGCCCGCAAGGGGGCGGCCATGGCCGACCACCCCTCCCCGCGGCTGCGGAGCGCCGACCGCAAGGGGAGGCCAAGCCCGACCGCCCCTCCCTACAGCTTCTCCCGCCGCGGCCGGCCTCCCCGCCAGCCGCGGCTCATCCTCTCCCCTCGCCGGCGACCGTTCTCCCGGGAGATGACCGCTCTTTCGTAGAGCTCTCCCCGCCGTCCGATCGTTCCACTACGATCGCCGCCTTATATTTTGCAAATAACCACCCACTAAATGACATGATTGGTGGGAAATTATCAATAATTAAACTATGTCATGCATTTAGTGTAAAATATACACATAATATTCCCCCCAAAACTATAATAAATGTGGTTTGCAAATAATAATCATGGTGGTTACGGTGTGCGTATAGCCGCGTAACCACCATAACCATCTTCTGGAGCTTATAAAAAGGCATCAGGACCCCCCTTTATTTCTAACTTTTTTTCCAAGTCTTCTTCTTCCTCATGTCGAAGTTCTGCCGGAATTCTCCTACGAGCCTCCTCCACCAGCCAGATGGCTAGGAAATTCGTCTGAGCCCACTACATTCTAAGAAAGAAGGCGCCCTGCTTGCAGCTTCAGGGAGCTTTCTACATGCGCAACGCCACCCGAATCACCGCTAACGCATCCCGGTGCACTCTACCACGAAGTCTGCTCGTCAAGCAACATCTGAAAACACTCATCTCCTTCCTTGAAGCTGGCAGTAGCCTATATATTAATATATAATAGTACTACAATATTACATGGGCGAGCAATCCTTTGAGAGGATGAAAGATGAAGCTTGGGTTAGGGGCATTCCCCTTTCCCACCAAAAATTCGAAGAACAAGACATATTTGCAACATAATTAGCCGCGGAGTTTGCCTTCCGGTCAATTTGAGAAATAGCCACTTTGGGAAAGTCTTTAAAACAGCTAGCTAGCTTGGATTCGACTTCTCCATCATAAAATCCCGAGAGTATGCGGTTAAGCGCCGCAATAGCAGAAGCGGAGTCGCCCTCAACAACGACGCCAATAGCATTATTCAAATAGTCTTTAGCACGTGAAGTCCCATGCAGCGCACTCATCTCCTTCCGAGTGTTAAAAAAATCAGCTTCGAGTGAGCCGGCCTGTCGCCCACCAAACATTCCACAATCTCTCCTCCCAAAGTTATAACGAGAAGTGACCTGTCTCCCTCGGTTCTCCGAGCACTCTGTAAACTACTGCTAATAGTGAAGTTTGACCGGCACCGTCCCAATCACGCAGTTTTTTACCCATTCAAGGGGTTTTTCTACATTAAAATCGCCTTGTGTGATTTTACTTATTCTGTAATTGTGTGTGCGCTCGGCCGCTTCACGGGTTAAAACGGCCTAATTTAATCTGATCTATCAGAAGTATTGAGTTGACCGTAACAATTATGTTTGGAATTGGAGATAAATCTCATAAACATTTCATACCTTTCAATATTTGGTGAAAAGCATTTGAGTAGAACTTGTAAAAGCTTGTCATCCCCAAATGTAGCAAAAGCTTGTCATCTCCAACTTCAACAAATCTCAACAACAAAAAAACACAAGAGCATGTACAAGTTCTAGAACAAGTGGAAACCCGGCATGGGTATATATCTCCTATGGGCGATGAGTAGCGGCCCATGCCTAAAAGGTTAGCTCACCAAGCTATCGAAATCGCAATGAGAGAAAGGGGGCGGCGACTTGAGGCGATGCGGACGGTGGGGGTTAGGTTGTTAGGGCTGCTACTAGTACGATTTGAGGAGAAGAAAAAAAATATCCTTATTTTTTCAAAACATGATTTGTCATTGAAAGTTAAGGGTAAGTTTTACCGTACTATAATTAGACCAGCGATGCTCTATGATTTTGAGTGTTGGGTAGTGAACTGTGCACATGAGCGAAAAATGAGAGTTGCGGAGATGAGAATGCTTTGGTGGATGCGTGGACACACGAGACTGGATAAAATTAGGAATGAAAGAATCTGGGATAAGACAGGAGTAGCACCAATTGCAGAGAAGATGCGAGAAGCTCGTCGAGATCTACAACTTTCGTGTTGAACACTTTTCCTAAAAATGCATGTACAAGGAGTATTTTCAAAAGGCGCGAAAAATTAAGAGTAAATAAAGTGCGAATATCCAAAAGTGCAGTGCTAATAACAGTTACCAAAAAAAACTAACCATTATACACATACTAAAGTTATTTCAATAATAATAAAAAACACGCTTAACTTTTTTATTAAAATCACATGATATTGACAGGGTCACATGAATAAAGTGATATAAATCCGGATTCTCTCAAGAAGTTTAAAATCAGTAAAGTTATTTTTGAAATCCGGATTCTTTCAAACGTAGGTTCCTTACTCTCAAGAGGATCACAGTGCGGGCACGATTTTACATGCATATGCATTCGTATGGTAAACACATCTCTTTTTCAGCACGTTTTTTGACACGCATCATACGGCTCCATTCCATCTCGCACAGTGCGGGATACACACTTTAATATCCCTCTGACCTGACCGACACAAAAGTAGGTGTGTTAATCTCACGAGCATCACCGCGCGGACACGATTTTACAAGCATATCCGACTACATATAAAGCACATATCTTTTTCAGCATGTTTTTTGACGCGCATCATACGACAGCATTTCATCTCGCACGGTGCGAGATACGCACCTAAATATCTCTCTGACCTCACCGACTCAAAAGTAGGTGTGTTACTCTCACAAAGACCCCTATCGGGGGCATGATTGTACAAACATATTCGACCCTATATTAAGCACGGGAAAATTGTAGGTGAGTTACTCCCAAGTCCCATCTATTTCCAGGTGGGAGATGTGGCCGAGATCTGCAGTTAAATAAAGATTAACGGTCGAGATACGAGAGATATGACCGTATCTCGGCCGTTTAATGATCAATCCTACGGTAAATACACATCTCTCACCTAGAAATAGATGAGAGTAACCCGCCTACAATTTTTTCTATTAAGCACATCTTCTATCCAGCACGTTATTTGAAGCGCATCATACGGCTGTATTCCATCTCAGACGATACCAGACACGCGCCTAAATATCTCTCCCGTTGACCTGAGCGTTTTCATAGGTGTAAGCATTAAATAGGGTTAATAATTTAAAGAGTGCGGGAGCCTGGAAGGTGCCTGGAAGCTTCCTTTGTCAATTTTTGAAGACGGGGGACCCACTGTTTTTGTGTTAGAAGCTTGAACACGTTTCCACGTGACATGTAGCACGCGCATCTTTTTATTTTTTAATTAAAGAAAATATCAAAATAATATTATTTTGTAATCGGTCCTTATCGTGCTGCCCCACGACCGACGTTATAAATACTTTTTTATTGGACCTTTATTTAGAGTAATGAGCATCCGGCCTCGATGTCTTCGGACGGCTTTCGACCGCATTCAAACTGATTTTGTGCGTGTAACGAATACAAAAGAGTAAAAAAATCTAACTTACGATTGCATTTTTTATTTTCTAAAAAATATACATTTTTACATACAAAACTTAATTTCTCTCTCTCCTCTTTTTCTCTAAAATCACAACACCAATCTCGCACTCCCTTTCTCGAGAATGTTCTGTGCGTGCAACGCATGAGAGAATTGTGAGGGATCTTTTTTTAGTTCAAAAATATAGTTGGATTTTCATTGATTGTAAAATTCAGTTGAATTTTAGTTCGAAAAATGGACTGGATTTTTAGTTCAAAAAAGTATTTTTTTACAGTTGAATTTTCACCCCAAAATATAGTCATATGAGTACTTAAAATGAGCGTAAAAATACATAGTTTAATATTTCGTGAAAAAATAGAAGACATAGGAGAATTTTGTTTTTCCCCCATGATCCTCCTCGTAAGTCTAACGCACGGAAAATTTTTCCCCCTTTCTCGAGAATTTTCTGTGCGTGCAACACATGAGAAAATTGTGGGGGACGTTTTTTTTAATTCAAAAATACATTTGAATTTTCCCTTTCTCGAGAATTTTCTTTCTCCTCTCTTTCTCTCTCTCCCCACCCTCTCTTTTCTCTCTCTCCATCAATTTCTCCCTCACCCCCAACCTATATAATATAAGAGCGCCCGTGCTCGATGCTCTCGGGCGGCGTCGAGATGGTGGATTGCGTGGAAGCGGTCAAAGCCCGCTTCTATGCGGTCGAATACGACCTGAAGCATCAAGCACCGGTGAAGCCAGTGTGCAGGCGGGCGAAGCCCGCCTGATGCGCCCGAAGGCCGCCCGAGAGCTTCGAGCACGGGCGTAGCACGTGCGAAGATGCTCATATTAAATAAAATTAAAATAATAATATATTTTTAAATTTAAATTATACAATATAATAATATAATATAATTAAAATAATATAATGTAATAAAATTATATAAGTTTTAATTAAATAATTAAAACTTAGACATATATTAAATTAAGGCAGGCGGAGGAGGAGGGGGGAGGCCAACCGCCGGACACCGGCGACAGTACCGGCGGGGGTAGGCCGGCGCCGGCGGTGGCCCTGCCCGTGAGCCCCAAGCCTGGAACTCACGGGCAGGGCCACCGCCGGCGGTGGCCCAGCCAGTTCGCCTCCAGCCTACCCCCTCCGGGGTCGCCGATGTCCGGCGACCTCGTGGGTGGGGTCCGGTCAGGCCAACGCCGGCTCTGGAGGCGGCGCGGGCTGAATATTTTGTTATTTTTTTATATAAAAAGCATTGCTGGTAGCTGGTGGTATAATAGGTCTTCCAAATGTAACGGACGCGTTTTCTGTAGCAATGGCACTGTAGCAATCAAATATTTGCATATTTCTTGTAGCCCGTGCTTTAAGCTCTCGGACGGCCTTCGGTCGCATCGAAGCGGTCTTCGCGCGCCTCCACGTAATTCACCAGCTCGGCACCGCAACCACCACTCGCGGCCTCCAGAAGCCCTATGAGTTTGCATACGCGCTCTGGGGGCCGCGAGTGGCGGTTGCGGCGCCGAGATGGTGATTTGCGTGGAGGCGCGCGAAACCAGCTTCGATGCAACCGAAGGCCGCCCGAGAGCTTCGAGCACGAGCGTACGGTACTGCACTCCATTCACCCCCCTGATGCGGCCGAAGGCCGCCCTTCGGCCGCCCGAGAGCATCGAGCACGGGCGTTGCCCGTGCGAAGATGCTCGTATATTATTATAATATGATAATATTTTTATATAATTATTATATATGAGTTTCTTGTAGCCCGTGCTCGAAGCTCTCGGACGGCCTTTGGCCGCTTCGAAGCGGGCTTCATGCGCCTCCACGTAACTCACCAGCTCGGCTCCGCAACCGCCACTCGCGGCCCCCCGAAGCCCTATTATTTTGCATACGCGCTCTAGGGGCCACGAGTGACGGTTGCGGCGCTGAGTTGGTGAATTGCGTAGAGCCGCGCGAAACCCGTTTCGATGCGGCCGAAGACCTCCCGAGAGCTTCGAGCACGGGCGTACTATACAGTACTCCATTCGCCTGCCTGATGCGATCGAAGGCCGCCAGAGAGCATCGAGCACGGGCATAGCCCGTGCGAAGATGCTCGTATAATATATATTATCTACTCACCCCCCCCCCCCTCACCCGCCATCTCTCTCTCTCCCCCTCTCACTCTCTCACCCTCTCTCCCTTTCTATAGCTTTAGAAGCCCTATTTTTTTATTTTTTTAATGATCAAACGATCGGACGGCAGCTGATTTATCAAGCTATAGATCGACGACGATTAGAATTTTAAACTCATGAATTTATATTTTCTTTATAGTTGTAAAGACGTTATAAGATGTCCAATTATTATTATTTGAAGCACATCGTTATTTACGGTCTGAATAATTTTATTTATAGTCAAATTGTTTATTTACTGTTCAAATTTTAATAGTAGCTTAAAAGACAAAAAATAAAAAACACATCATATTCTAATTATTTAATAAAAGTTTTCATAAAAAAATGTTTTTCATAATAAATGTTCAAAGTGATGCAAAAATTTAAACATTTTAGTATTAAAATAAAAGCCAATCTTTCAAATATAGGAGATGCAACCACCAGTTGTAAAATTTTGACCCGTGTATATACAAGAAGACATAATTAGTCATGAAATTATGATAATGTACAATAAATACCTTGAGAAATTAATATAATTAACTATTTTATAACTTGTAAATTTGACAAAAGTAGTGACTTAGCATCAACCTCTACATAAATCCGTTCATCTATATTAAAAAAAAATGTGTTTATAAGTTTTGACATTTATAATAGATAAGATTAAAATTGTAGAATTATAAGTTTATACCTTGATTTCAAGGATCAGCCAGATTATCGATTGCACTTGGAGTCTCATTAAAGTGCATATCTCTAAACCGTGATATATATTGAATGACTAATGATTCTGATATTGATTCGTGATATCTTTGCCACATAGAAAAATCGATAGGAGTGAGCATTCTTCATTCATAACCAATTGTATGAAATGATTCTCATTTACAAATCATATAAATATGATCCTTCCAACTTCTGAAGGTGCAGAATGTAGCGATAGGAATGTAAATGATTGAAATTTTGAGAATGCACCATTGTACCATGATGCGATCACTAATCTCATATCCGATATAGACATTCATTTGTCAAATAGAGCTGACACAACATTGCAGTTCAAAGATAGCAATAGCTCTTGCAATCTCACATTTCCAAACATGTTTGTGTACAAATTATGGTTATGTTGTAGTTCTAAAGAGAGATCTCTATGCACTTGCAACCAATTTTCTCCCATGTTTAAAGATTGACATACAACCTGATATCCACAATGTCCATCACCTATCATATTTATTGCATCCCTTATATGTTTCGAGATCCAAGGCGGCATTTTCTTACGAATAGAGCGTAAAAATGTAGTGTCTTTGAAACATTTTCTCAGTAACTTTAACTTTGACATATTGTTACTTCCTTGTGTTTGCTTATTCAAAATAACATGTTCAAATTGTTGAAGCCAAAAACTGGCCTCAGAGAGTTCAGAACTTGGGGTGTAGCCGACACCTACTTCTCCCAAACCCTGACCCCTGGCTAGCAACAAAGAACCAAGAACTAACCCTAAGCCTCAGATGGGAGGTCCCCCCTCTAACCCGAAAGATCTCTGAGCGTTTCCCCTCCTTAACCAATTGCTGGGCTAGGAGTACCTCAGAAAGCACTAACTGATTTGAGAAAGTATGAAAACCTACCTTCTGAGGTATCCTGTGGGTCTATTTATAGGCTCCCAGTATCTGGTCTACCAACAACGTAAATCTGTTGTTCTAAAGGGGTTATTTGCAGCCCAACTTGGTCAGCCAACGGCGTAATTCCGCTGTTCTGAGGTGCTAAATGCAGACCAGAGGGCGTCTAGATAATTTCTCCTCTGGATTGTGCTGGGCAGAAACCCTTCCGCTTATTTTGTAGGCCTTCTACCTGCCGTGGAGCAAGCCGCGAGGCGTTGAGAGCGCCGAGTGGCGAGGCGTAATTCAACGCCGAGAATTTAAAGGGGGGTTGAGTGGCATGGCCTCACTCAACGCCAGGACCTGAAGGGATCCCGTTTACATAGACTCAAGCCTTCCTGAATGCCCCGGGAAGGAACCCTTTCGGCTATTTGCTTGACTGATCCATTTTCAACCCAAGGCTAGCCCAATCCTCGCCTTCCGGGCCTCTAGGTCTCACCCAGCGAATATGGGGTTATACACAATTCCCTCTATTTGCGAGCTAGCCTTGTGCTCGGAAAGACACGTCCAGCCCCAGATATTCACTGAGCGCTTGCTGACCTAGAAGAGAATCTTTTGTGGGTCCTACCACGACCCTATATATATAAAGATATATGTCACTGATCCAGTCCTCAGGAAACCGCTGTGGCTTCCACCTTCCTCTTAAGCTCCCGTAAGGCTGTCAAGATGTATGCTAAGCGCAACGAGAGGCCACTCTCACAAGAATTCCAAGACCATCTTGTCGCGGCTCAGGCGAGAGACCATGCAGACTGCACCGAGGTTGCCGCCTGGCTAATGGTCAAGAGGCCCGCCAGCTCTCCCTCCCGGCTGAAGAAGAAAGCCAAGTCGGTTAGGCGAGACCACTCAAAGAAGGATCTAGCCTCGCCCACCCCGACCCCCGGTCGTGCCGATAACCCTCCTTCCCTGCTGGAGGTATTTTTCTTGCTTTGCCTCTTTTGCGCGAACCCTCAAAGGGGCCTGCCCTACTAATATGCGACCCTTCTCACAAGTATCAGTTTCAGAAGACGTCGCGAATGACTTCCCGACTAATACCGAATCACCCCGGCTCCCTAATGAAAGCTTACCGCTGGTTTTGGAGGTTGTTTCTCTGGTGATCCAAGCCGAGCCCGCGAGAACCCTAGGTACCTTTCACGCCTGGCTCCCGCTTTAACCAGCCCGCTTGCCTTTCGTTGACTCTCTTCTCGCAGCTCCTGTCCTCGAAAGCCCAAGCCTCCTCGACCGGAGTCCAGAAGTCCCGCGCAGAAAGATCCCGTCAACCGGTTTTCCCCTCTCGCCTGGGAGGATTATTATCGTATCATCCGCACCCGCGTTTGGGTCTCGGCCTCCGATGAAGGGAGATACCGTCATCCCACAATTGGTTGAGGCCAACACCCTGGAGCGCGCGACGCACCCCCCGGGACGTGGCAAACCGATCCACCTACTCTTCGGAAAAATCCCTGAAGGGAAACCCAACCCTTCTCGCCAATCCGCTGCCGAGAGTCCATCCCCAACCATAAGTAAGGAGGAACTTTGACCAGTCCTTTTGCCTTTGTCTGACCTGACTGGCCCTTTCTTGCTAGATCCAAAGATTTCGGAAGCGGAAGTCGATGAAGAAGAGAAGATGATCTCGCCCCCGCCTTCCCCCAACGAAATGGAGGACTATCTCGACGCCTGCGAGAACGACAAAACTCGGCGGAAATGAATAGCGGAAGTCCTGTTAAAGCTCGTTTGGATGCGCCGAGCCGATTCGGTGGCGTTGAATAGGTTCTAGACGACTGTTGAACAGCAGATGGGCATGATCGAGAGGGATTACTCCCGTCTTCTCGGCGAGCAGGAACGGCAGGGTAAACACAAAGAGACCTCCCCAGGAAGGCACATCGTGCAAATTCGGGACCAGCTGCGCTTGGCAAACCAGGGCCTCACCGCCATAACCGCTTATCACTACCCGCGAGTGTCGTCGAGGTTAGGAAGGCAAGGTCGGGGCCACTAGAGATGGGAGCAGTACTGAGCTCCGCTAGATCTCGCTTCTTCTTTCCCCAACCTCCTGGCCTACCCTTCTCGCGATGTACCCCTTCCGATCAATTTTAAACATTTGCTATCAACATTATTATTTCTAGGGATCTCGCCCAGCGAGACGCCCTTGATATTTGATTTTATGTACTTTGTTATTTTATCTATCTTACCGAGTGTCTGGTTCCCGCACCCTTTTTTGCTTTTCATATATGCATGCTGCTTCACTCTTACCCTGGATCCCTCCCAGAATCTCTTTGCCGTTTGCAGGTGCGAGAGGCGTCGGCGAGGCGGGGTGGAACATGAAGAGTAGAAACATTAAAATTTGCTAACCGCACTTCCGCTACCTAGTTAAACCCTAATGATTACTTCTCTTTCTATAAATAGGTAAGCTCACCAACCACATTTACTTCTTTCTGACTCCACGCCTTCGTCTTCTTTCCCTTGCTCGCGCCACCCTCTACAACTCAGAGCCTCTCGCCTACTAGCCTTTCCTCTCCCCTTCCAACTTTTTCTTAAGATGCCTGGCGAGACCGAAGGCCGTTCTTAGTGTGCGCAAACCTTCCTAGACCATAACTTCTCGCCCTGTCGGTTGACCAAGGCGGAATACCTTTCGGTAGTTGAAAATTTCATCCTGCCGAAGTTTGTTGGGCGAAACATGGAGAACGAGGACAGATTCAACTTTGTGCCGGAAGGGGAGCTCGTCATCCCTCTGGAACATTTCGAAATGGGGTTCCGCCTACCCCTCTCACCGGAGATGCTCCTAGCCCTTCGCTACTACGGGGTAGTGCCGGCTCAGCTTAACCCCAACTCCGTTGCGATCCTGGTAGATTTCGCATGCTATATGCGGGCGGAAAGGATCGAATTCAACCTGCCCTTCTTCCGAAAGCTGTTCAACTTCCGGTCCAAAGGCGGGTCGGTTTCTTTTCTGGGCAAACGGTGAAGACTAGCGGTCTAGCCAACAAGAACTACAATTGGGCCCAGAAGTTTGTTTTCATCTCCGGGAACTTTGGCAATGTTCCTCTTGCGCCAGTTCAGTATGACGAAGCGACCTACAAGCCTCCCGCCCTTGGGGAGGGGGTGAGAGGGTGCCCTCCACGAGTTCTTCGGAATGAAGACCTTCGATGTCCAGTTCCTTCAGCGAGACCTGGACTCACTTCTGTCAGTCCCTCCCGGCGAAGGTACCCTTTCAGCCCATTTCTGCAACCCTTCGTCATAGATTAGGAGTTTGATCGTTGAAGCTTTCGCAGGTGAACGAGAAACCCCCCTCCACCAGCCCTTCGATGAGACTAGGGACTTCGCCAGCACCCTAGCTCTCGCCAAGTCCGCCGCCTTGGCCTGCCGAAAGGAGCCCAGCCCCTCTTCTATGCCAAGTGCCCGGAAGCGGAAGCCCAACCCCCCCCTTCAGCTCCTCCTAAGAAGAAAATAAAACCGTTCGCAGCGGATAAGGGCAAGTCCCTCGTCGAGACCCCAACCGGATATCCGGTCGAAACCCCGGCCACGCTCTCATCTTCTGCAGGGGAAGCAGGTGTTTCCGACGAGATTCATGCTATCACGAAGAGGGTTCCCGCCAAGCCCGTGCCGAAAGGGAACCGCAACTTCAGCTTGGGCTGGTAGCATCTAGATAAAGAGGGTCGACCCCTCCTGAAGTAGGACCCGGAAATCAACCAGGTCACCCTCTCGTCGCTTCTCCCCTCCTGGCTGGAACGAGAAACCTCCAGCGGAGAGGCCTACGCGGTAGGCTTCGGGCTTTACAAATGAGAGAACGCGAGCGTCTACGACCAAGAGACCATAAATGGTCTCGCTCATGAGTCTATGTAAGTCTAGATGCGCGCACTTGAGCTCACACACATGTGTCCGCACCACGACCTCCATATAGAGCGGAACCTAGGCGACTTGCGGAAGTCGCGTGACCAATCAGCGGCTGCGACGGCCGCACTGAAGGAAGACCTAGCAGGCTCGCAAAAGCTTTTCTCCCTTCGTCCGTCAATTGAGGTATGCAAGGCTTTTGACGCCTTTCGCCTTTTTATCATTTTCCACAACTCAAAGGACTTTTTACAAGATTCCGCCCAAGCCCAATTGTCGCGCGCGAGGGACACCGACCTTGCATGTGAGATCCAACTTCTGAAGGCCGAGCTCAAGCTCGCGCAAAAAGTCAAGGCGCCGGCTCCAACGTCCCTGTACAAGAGGCTCAAAAGTCGTCACTTCTCAGAGTATGAGATAGAAGTGATGATGCAAGAAAACGCGCAGGCGGCGACCGCGCAGACAGGAAATTGGGAGTATCTGATTGATGATGCGTGATGATGTGTTAGATTCATACGCTATAGGGTGCCTTGAGTGAAGCCCAGGTTTGCATACATGCTGCATTGTATACCCCTTTTATTATATGCTCAACATAGAAACATGTTTGTTGTATGAGACATCCAAACCTGTTTTACTACTTTATATGTTCATGTATATATTTGCATACGAAGTGCTGACCTGCAGGTGATGGAGTGCCCCGGGGTCCGCTAGGGACGGCCGGGAGATGTGTTGGTTACACAGTTGAGGTCAGCCTTTGCTGACCCACGTTACTACAAACTTTTACATGACAAGGATCGCAAGCGGGAGCGGGCTCGCTTGCCAAAAATTCCTAAGCCTCATGAAGTGATCTCTTTATTTAGTAGCTCTGTTTGGTTGAATGTTATGATTAGTGCACTATGTTTCCGGCTTGCATGCCAAGGTAGCCTAGGAGTGTTACTGCACGCTGTTATGTTGATATTATTATTTTAGTCTTTGGACTCATGAATATTGTAAGGCCTTAAGGCCATTTTGATACTCCTGTGATGATGGATAACGTATAGTATTGTTAATTATTTCCACTGTTTTTAGTCTGAGTTTTGAGTTGGGTAGTTTTATATCATCTTATAATGCTTAAGATGTGGAGTTTGTATGTTTTGGGGCCCCGACCGGACCCATATTATATGGTCATTACAGGGGAGGCATTACACATGGAAAACCCGAAAATGGTAAAAATCACGTGGTCGAATCTATGACGAGCCAAAATCAACTAACTTCTCAGGATTTTACAAAGATTGATTTGATTTCAAAGGGAGATAAACCGCTACTCAGTTACAAGTGCGAAGCACAAAAAATGAAGAAAAACGGCTAAGTACTCGGAGTCTCGATGGAATCGCTCCAGCCTTGGAGTATTGTTGAACTCATGGAACCTTGGTGGGAGTGTTCCGGCTGGAAAACTCTCTAAGCCCACGAAGTCGTTGAAGGGAGCATTCTCATTGAAGTGGAGTCATGATGGGAGCGCTTTCACGGAGGCGGTTGACGTGACTTTAAGTTTGTTGAAACAATCGCGCAAGGAGAGAAGCGGAGCAAATTCTTAAGCAGAGAATCGACATAAGTTCACAATCTCGCCGGAAAACCTTAGAGCTCTCTCTTGCCTCTCGAGTCACTTGTCTTCAAACGAAGGTCTGAGGGCTTATTTATTGTTTTCTAGAGGGTTATAATGGAAATTGTGTCGGAGAATAATTTGTCTTGGCGAATGACGTCACTCCTTTTCGATCAGCTGGATCACCAACTTTAGGGAAATGACGGAGGTGCCCCCCAGATAATTCGGGCGGCTCGGGCATGTGCAGGCGCACATGGTGCTTCTGTACATGTCGGTTGGGCACGCTTGCGCGACTCGACTGGGCACATGCGTGGGTTCGACCCCCTTCGAGGGTGTTTTCAAGGCTCGAGTAAATGCGGCTTGCGCGCACAACCGGTCTAGTCGAGCCTAGGCGTACTTGATCGATATGATCCTCGATGTGACTTTAGGATTTTAGTGGGAACCCCATCAAATGCCCTCAAATTTTTGAAAGTCGTGATCCACAAAGCGATGAACCCAAAAATTTCTAAGCTTTGCTATTTCGTCTCGAATTTGTGGACTTAAGATCATTTCAGCATGCGTGCGTGTAACGCCCTGAAACTCAAAAGAGGAACTGATGGCGTTTTCAGGCCAAGTTGGGTTCCGAATAGGCTGACACGTCCTGTGACACGGGTGTGTTATAGGGCGTGTCATGCTTGAGTTCGACAATTTTCTGAGAGGTCGACGAATTTCAAGTACGAGCGTCGAGACAGGACACACAGCCTGAGACACGGGCATGTCATAGGCCGTGTCCTGCTCGGGCAGTTTGGCGAGTTTGCTGAGGTTATTACACAGCCTGGGACACGGGCGTGTCCTAGGGCGTGTCTAGCACACGGCATGTGACACGAGCGTGTCACATGGCCGTGTCCTGTTCGGGATTCGACGGTTGCAGTGTTGATTGAAGCACACAGCCCATGACACGTGCGTGTCATAAGAGACACAGACGTGTCCCAAGCCGTGTTACAGGCCATGTCCTGTTCTGTAATTTCTGGTTTTACGGCGAGTGAGGAACACGGCCTTAGACACGGGCGTGTCACAAGCCGTGTTCGGCCCAGGAAGTTCTTTTTCAGGGCGAATCGTGGTCATTCATTTCCTTCAATTAGGATCCAACGGCTCAGGCTTTCCCCTGCTGGTATTTGGATGGGAATATGGTTTTCAAACCCTCATTTGCACTTGGAGCTTTCTATTTCCAAGGTTTAAAGAGAGGGGAGAGCAAGGAAGAAGGAGGAGGTCAACTCCGGCCGCCGGTGGAGCTTCGGAGCCCCGATTCTCGATCCGAGTCCGGATCCGCGAAGGCAAGGCCATTGCGGTGCTTTTCATCCGACTAAGTTTCCCCATGGCTAGGAAGAGGGGTCGTAAGGTAACGACACTTCTCCTCTTGGTTTTAGGATGCATGCTTATCATCTCTTCTTTTCAGTTTTTGGGATCCAGATCTCTCAAATGAGAGGGGTTTGGGTTGTCATGATTCAAGAGGAACCTCCTGGTCGATTGTGTACGTCCCCGACAGGTTTTTGCATTAGAAATCCGCTCCGTTAGTGGATTAGGCATTGTATGTAAAGCCGTGGTCGCGACTGTTAGTCTGACTCGGTGATGTTGCATAGCGAGCCTTAAGGATTCTGTAGAAATCCGTTACGGCAATACGCCGTTGTGATGTATGCGTTTTCCCCCTTTTCTTGAGTGAGTACATGTAGTCGGAACTGGGCAACGTTAGCTCCGCATTAGCGGTAGATGGTTTCCTTGGTGCGCGGGAACGTTGCAGTACAAATGGTGGATTAGGGTGGGAAAGATTATGGTCGTGTTATGCTAAGACGTGGCTATGTCTCCGTGGTCGGTTGTCTATCCCATGACATGCATGTCATGTGGGGAGAGTGTCCCGGCGAGACTAGTTCCCTTCTGTGAGACTTACGAGAACGCCAAGCGTAGGGCAAGCCCAGACAATGAAGCCATGAGCGAGTGGGGTCCAGCAAGGGTTCTTAGAATTGGTTTGTGTGTGAGACGAAATCCTAACGCGAGAAGTCAGAATTTGCAGGCAAGCCCGGTTTTAAGACGCATGTGAGGGTGGGACCTTGGCAAGATTTCCGTGTAGCGGCTTTTTGGCCGTTGGGGAAATTGTAGTCCCCTTTTGTTTACGGCTTTACGCCAATGGGAAAATGGAAGTACCCAGTTGATATGATGATGTGCTAGTTGCATACGCTATAGGGTGCCTTGGTCGAAGCCTAAGTTTGCATACATGCTGCATAGTAGGTCCCTTTTTGTTCTGTGCTCAACATAGAAAACGTGATTGTTGTATGAGACATCCAAACCTGTTTTAAAGCTTTAAATGTTTATGTATATGATATACGAAGTGCTGACTTGCAGGTTGGAGGGGTACCTCGGGGTCCGTTAGGGGCGACCGGGAGGAGATGTGTTGGTTACACAGTAGAGGTCAGTCTTTGCTGACCCACGTTACTACAAATTTTTACAGGGCAAGGATCGCAAGCGGGAGCAAGTGCGCCGGCCGAAAAGCCCTAAGCATCATGAAGTGTTTGTTGTGCTTTCTAGCTTGTTTCCTTTGATTGTATGCTTCATGTTTTGGTATACTCCGGCTTGCGTGCCGAGGTAGCTTAGGAGTGTTGTTGCACGTTGATGTCTGACCTTACGGTCTTTCCGTTTTGGACTCTTTTGATGTAAGGTCATAAGGCCGTGGTGATACTCTTGTTTTAGTAGTGAATAACTTCTAATTGTTTGGTATTTTTCCGCTGTGTTTTATTCAGAGTTATGCGATTGAGTAGTTAATATCATCTTTTAATGTCAAAGCTGTGGCGTCTGTATATTATGGGGCCTCGGCCGGACCCATATTATACGGTCATTACAGGAGAGGTGTTACAATATGGTATTAGAGGGAGGTTAGCATTCCAAGGAGAGGATTCATGGTCGAAAGTCATAATCGAATCATGTATAAGTCATCCACATAGGAGTATTGCGGGACCATGAGTGTCCTTGTGTTTGAGTCTTGCGATTAGAGACTGATTTGTGTTTACCTTGCTTGTGTTAAGAGTGCAAGCAACGAATAGGGAATGTCGAGGCCAAGAGAAGAGCTTTCGGCGAGCAGCGCTACTGCGCAGGGTCCTTTATGCATGGGGGTAACCCCAGCTGATTTTTGTCGCATGCTTGTAGAAGTAATTGCTGCAGCCCAAGCTACAGCGACAGCACAAGTAGCAGCCCCCATTGCTCAGGTAGCAACTCCTGCTACCCTGGATACAGCGACGGCCATGCCGGGCAGAGAAGCCAGACGAGTAGAGCCGTTGGCCAAAAGAGTGATTGTCGGGCAAGGGGACCGGCAAATGAAGTATTTTCTGAGCTTCCATCCTCCAACATTTAAGGGAGTCGGTATGCCGACTGATGCAGAGGATTGGTGGGCACGGATTCAGGAACTTTTGAGGGCGGCAGAGACGCCAGAAGAGAAGAAATCGGAGTTTGCAGCCTTCATGTTAGAAGGAGACGCTAAGTTGTTGTGGGTGAGCCATAGCAGCCGGCAGTTTCCTGGACGCACCCCGTCCATTGATGAGTTTGGGAATGCTTTCCTGAAGAAGTACATTCCTGCGTAGACAAGGTTAGCCCTCCAGAGGCAATTTCTGCACTTGGTGCATCGAGGCAAGACTGGATGAATATGTTCAGGAATTCACTCGGTTGGGTCGTTATACAGGAACGACCATGGCGGGCGATGAGGAGAGGGACAACCTCTTCTACCACAGATTGAGGGAAAACCTGAGGAAACCCTTCATATCTTTGAAACGCCCAGGTTTCAATGAGCTGGTTGAGGCGGTCAGAATTTTGGAGAGCGATATGGAGCGAACCCAATGCCGCAAGGGTTTCGCACCCAAGCAAGGGGAAGGGAAGCCTTCTCAATCCCAAGGAAAGTCTGAAGGGAGCAGATGGAATAAAAAGCCTCACCCGTATAAGTTCGGTGAGAAAAGCAATTGGACGTCCGGAGGGTCTCGCTCTAAGGGACCTCTGATGTGCTTTAATTATGGCAAGGTGGGGCACATAGCTCGATTTTGTACTCAAGGAGGCACTGAGCAAGAGCCAAGATAGGAGCAGACTGTGCACTCCGGCCCCAGTGCCGTAGAGAAAGGGAAGATGGCAGAGTCGAGCGCTTCTCGGTTCCAACCGATGCAACCAAGGGCCTACAATCTTGGGAAGCAGGAAGCGATCCGTCAACCCGATGTGGTGACAAGTATGAGAGTTTAACTTTTAACCCTGAGTTTCATACTTTCAAGCCGTTTATGTTTGTTGCTTGTGTTTAGGCTTTATGATAGTTTCTGGATACCCCGCTAGGGTATTGTTTGATACGGGAGCGTCACACTCCTTCCTTGCAGAAAGCTTTATCCGGAGGATTGGAGTTGAGTCTTTCTCAACAGACGCAGAGTTGAAGGTGTGCATGCCCAATGGGTCATCCATGACTACCAGGGCTAAGGGAAGCATTTGTTGGAATTTAGACGGAGTCGACTTCATGTTGATAATGACAGTCCGACCATTGGTTGAGCTTGATGTAATATTGGGAATGGACTGGCTAGCAGAGCAACGTGCTAATATTGACTGCCTATCCAAGGTGGTAACCCTGAGGAGCGAAGGGCAAACAGAAGTTAAGTTTTAGGGTCTTCACGGAGTGGCCTGTTCCCTAGTTTCAGTCATACAGTTGGTACGGGCAGTTAATCAGGTAGGGGTAGCCCTTATAGCATTGTTGGAGGTTAGCCTTTCTAGGTTATCCCTTGGAGAAGTTCCCGTAGTGGCAGAATTTGAGGATGTGTTTCCTGAGGAGCTTCCTGGAGAACCTCCTCGACGGGGGATTGATTTCTCTATTGAATTAGTGCTAGAGGCTAGGCCGGTGTCACGTCCACCTTTTAGGATGACACCAAAAGAGTTGGCCGAACTCAAAGTACAGTTACAGGAAATGTTGGAGCATGGGTATATCAGACCCAGTTCTTCACCGTGGAGCGCGCCGGTGTTGTTTTTGAAGAAGAAAGACGGTAGTATGCGGTTGTGCATAGACTACCGAGAGTTGAATAAACTGACTATCAAGAATAAGTATCTGATTCCTCAGATAGACGATCTGTTCGACCAGTTGGTGGGGTCGGTGGTGTATACAAAGTTAGACCTGAAGTCAGGATACTATCAGTTGCGAATTCGAGACGAGGACATACCCAAGACAGCATTTGGTACGAGGTATGGTCACTTTGATTTCTCGGTGATGCCGTTCGGGTTGACGAACGCACCATTCGTATTTATGGACTTGATGAACCAAGTATTTCGAAAATACTTAGACTCTTTTATAGTCGTCTTTATTGATGACATTCTAGTTTACTCTAAGTCAGAGGCGGAGTGCGAGACTCACTTGAGAATAGTCTTGCAAGTGTTGAGAGAGAACCAACTTTATGCAAAATTCTCAAAGTGCGAGTTCTGGTTAGAGAAGGTGGCATTTTTTGGCCATGTGATTAGTGGGGATGAGGTGACGGTAGATCCAACAAAAGTGGAAGCCATCAGGGATTGGCCAGTATTGAGGACCGTGGCGGAAGTCCGAAGTTTTCTTGGACTAGCCGGGTACTATCGAAGGTTCGTGGAGAACTTTTCGCGGATAGCTCTACCCCTCACTTCACTAACTAGTAATGATCAGAAGTTCGTGTGGACTCAGGAGTGCAATCAGGTATTTGACACCCTAAAGGAAAGGCTGATGACAACTCCAATCCTAAGTCTGCCAAAAGGGACTGAAGGATTTCAAATTTTTAGTGACGCATTCAGATGTGGTTTGGGGTGCGTATTGGTACAACATGGCAGTGTGATCGCCTTTGGGTCTAGGCAGTTTAAGCCTCACGAGAGGAATTATCCCGTCCATGATTTGGAGTTGGCGACGGTAATTTTTGCGCTAAAATTGTGGCGGCACTACGTTTATGGTGCGCAAGTGGAGATCTACACGGACCACAAAAGTCTGAAGTATCTCCTAAATCAGAAGGACTTGAATATGCGGTAGCACAAGTGGGTTGAGTTCCTTGGGGACTGCGATGTGACGATTTAGTATACGCTAGACAAAGCCAATGTGGTGGCTGATGCCTTGAGTAGAAAATACTCTAGGCAAGGGAATTGGATCGAAGCTCATGATGAGCGATTGAGGCGGGCCTGGGAGTCCTTTTGCATGGAGTGTGTAGCCAGAGGCGAGTCTAGTGTGGCTTGGTTGAACTGGATTGAAATGCAGAATGATTTGTCTGATAGTATTCAGAAAGCGACCCGTTTAGATGCGGAGTTCCAACCATACGTGGAGGAAGCTCAAATGGGCGAGTGTAGCGCCTGGGAGATGATTGATGGGATTCTGAGGAAGGGCGGGAGGATTTGTGTACCGCAGTTCGGCAAGCTCCGTAAGGAGTTGATGTTTGAGGTCCACTTCACAAAGTACTCCATTCACCCAGGCAGTACAAAGATGTACTTGGATATTAAGAAATCCTATTGGTGGCCTGGTCTGAATCAGGACGTAGCTTTGTACGTGAGTCGGTGCCAAACTTATACCTTAGTGAAGGATGAGTGTCAGAAGCCGGGCGGGTTCTTGAAGCCTCTTCCTATCCCCAAGTGGAAATTTGACGACATCTCCATGGATTTTGTGCATGGGTTACTAGATCGCAGCAGGGTAACAACGCAATTTGGGTGATCGTGGATCGCTTGACCAAATTTGCACGCTTCATCCCAAATCGGAAGGAGGACAGCGTGGAGAAGCTGGTGGAATTGTATGTTCACAACATTATGCAACTATATGGGATTCCCAAGAGCATAGTTAGTGATCGTGATGGACGTTTCATGTCTAAGGACTGGAGGTTGGTTCAGAAAAGTCTGGGCACGAAGCTCAAGTTCAGTATGACTTTCCATCCTCAAACTGATGGGCAAACCGAAAGAACGAACCGTACTATGGAGGATATGCTGAGGATGTGTATTCTTGACTTCAGCAAGAAATGGGAGGATCACCTCTTCATGGTAGAGTTCGCGTATAATAATAGTTACCAAGCAAGTATAAAGATGACGCCATACGAAGCTTTGTATGGGAGGCAGTGTTGAACACCGATGTCTTGGACAGAGGCAGGAGACACCAAACTTTTGGGAAAAGAGGTGGTAGTTAATGTATGTGAGTTGGTGCGAACCATTCAAGAGCGCATGAATGTAGCTCAATATTGGTAAGCAAAATATTTTAATGCTCGCCATAAGAAGGTAGAGTTCATGGCAGGCGACTGAGTATATCTAAAAATCAAGCCGTTAGAAGGCGTTTCGCGGATTCGCCGACTCAAGAAGTTGAGTCCGAGGTTTTTGGGACCCTTCGAGGTTATAGAATGGGTGGGAGAAGCAGCGTATCGGTTGGCGTTGTTCACGAAGCTGAGTGGATTACACGATGTCTTCCATGTCTCCGTCTTGAGGAAAGTTTTGGTAGAGGCTAGTGTGGTGATCGAATCGACATCAGTGCCGATAGAAGAGGACTTGAGGACGCGAGTTCGTCCAATTAGTATAGAAGATTCAGAAATTCGGCAGTTGCGGAACAAGGAGGTCAAACTCGTAAAAGTTTGTTGGGATAACTGTGGTCATGAGGAGCTTTCGTGAGAGCGAGAGTAGGCCATACTTGAGGAGTACCCCGAGCTTTTCTTCTCAGGTACCGTTTAAGTTTTGTTTACTTTCTATTTAAATTTTGAGACAAAATTCTTTTTTGGGGGGGAATTGTAATGCCCTGAAACTCAAATGAGAAACTGATGGCGTTTTCAGGCCAAGTTGGGTTCTGAATATACTGACACGGCCTGTGACACGGGCATATCACAGGGCATGTCGTGCTTGAGTTCGACTATTTTCCGAGAGGTCGACGAATTTCAATCGACGAGCGTCGAGACAGGGCACACGGCCTGAGACACGGGCGTGTCATAGGTCGTGTCCTGCTTGGACAGTTTGGCGAGTTATGCTGAGGTTGTTACACGACCTGGGACAGGGGAGTGTCCCAGGGCATGTCTAACACACGACATGTGACACGGGCGTATCACATGGCCGTGTCCTGTTCGGGATTCGACGGTTGCAGCGTCGATTGAGGCACACAACCCATGACACAGACGTGTCACATTAGACGCGGGCGTATCACATGCCGTGTCCTGTTCTGTAATTTCTGGTTTTACGGTGAGTGAGAAACACAGCCTTAGACACGGGTGTGTAACAAGCCGTGTTCGGCCCAGGAAATTCTTTTTCAGGGCAAATCGTAGCCGTTCGTTTCCTTCAATTAGGATCCAATGGCTAAGGCTTTCCCCAGCTTGTATTTGGCCAGGAATAGGGTTTTTAAACCCTCATTTGCACTTGGAGCTTTCTCTTTCCAAGATTTAGAGAGAGGGGAGAGCAAGGAAGAAGGAGGAGGTCAACTCCGGCCACTGGTGGAGCTTCGGAGCCCCGATTCTCGATCCGAGTCCGGATTTGCGAAGGCAAGGCCGTTGCGGTGCTTTTCATCCAACTAAGTTTCCCCATGGCTAGGAAGAGGGGTTGTAAGGTAACGACACTTCTCCTCTTGGTTTTAGGATGCACGCTTAGCATCTCTTCTTTTCAGTTTGTGGGCTCTAGATCTCTCAAATAAGAGGGGTTTGGGTTGTCATGGTTCAAGAGGAACCTCCGGGTTGATTGTGTACATCCCCATCATGTTTTTGCATTAGAAATCTGCTCCGTTAGTAGATTAGGCATTGTAGGTGAAGCTGTGGTCACGACCGTTAGTCCGACTCGGTGATGTTGCATAGCGAGCCTTAAGGATTCGGTAGAAATTCGTTGCGGCAAGACGCTGTTGTGATATTTGTGTTTTTCCCCTTTTATTGAGTGAGTACATATAGCCGGAACCGGACAAGATTAGCTCCACATTGGCGGTAGATGGTTTCCTTGGTGTGCGGGAATGTTATAGTACAAATGGTGGATTAGGGTGGGAAAGATTATGGTTGTGTTATGCTAAGGCGTGTCTATGTGTCCGTGGTGGCTGGCTAACCCATGCCATGCAAGTCATATGGGGAGAGTGTCCCGACGAGACTAGTCCCCTTCTATGAGACTGACGAGTACGCCAAGTGTAGGGCAAGCCCAGACAATAAAGCCATGAGCGGGTGGGGTCCAGCAAGGTTTCTTAGAATCAATTTGTATGTGGAACGGAATCCTGACGCGAGAAGTCAGAATTTACAGGCAAGCCGGAGTTTAAGACCCATGTGAGGGTGGGGCATTGGCAAGATTTCCGTGTAGCAGCTTTTGGGTCGTTAGGGGCATTGTAGTCCCCTTTTGTTTGCGGCTTTATGCCAATGGGGAAATGAAAGTACCCAGTTGATATGATGATGTGATAATTGCATACGCTATAGGGTGCCTTGGGCGAAGCCCGGGTTTGCATACATGCTGCATAGTAGACCCCTTTTTGTTTTGTGCTCAACATAGAAAACGTGATTGTTGTATGAGACATCCAAACCTGTTTTAAAGCTTTACATGTTTATGCATATGGTATACGAAGTGCTGACTTTCAGGTTGGAGGGGTACACCGGGGTCCGTTAGGGGCGGTCGGGAGGAGATGTGTTGGTTATACAGTAGAGGTCAGCCTTTATTGACCCACGTTACTACAAATTTTTACAGGGCAAGGATCGCAAGCGGGAGCAAGTGCGCCGGCCAAAAAGCTCTAAGCCTCATGAAGTGTTTGTTGTGCTTTCTAGCTTGTTTCCTTTGATTGTATACTTCATGTTTTGGTATAGTCCGACTTGCATGCCGAGGTAGCTTAGGAGTGTTGTTGCACGTTGATGTCTGACCTTGCGGTCTTTCCATTTTGGACTCTTTTGATGTAAGGCCATAAGGCCGTGGTTATACTCCTGTTTTAGTAGTGGATAACTTCAAGTTGTTTCGTATTTTTCCGCTGTGTTTTATTCTGAGTTTTGAGATTTGGTAGTTAATATCATCTTTTAATGTCAAGGCTGTGGCGTCTATATATTGTGGGGCCCCGACCGGACCCATATTATACGTCCATTACAGGGGAAGCGTTACAGCGGGTCACTTGTTACTTTGGTTTGCAGCGTGAAATACCCCATTGGTTGTTCTTTGATACGAGTGTTGATGCCTTGGATCCGTCCATGCCTGCTTCGTGAGCCGAAGGTTCCGTGAGGATGCCAAGAAGACAATCCTTGCGGTGGACTACTCACGGCTTGCCCTTACTTGTTTGGCGATGTTAGTCGCGCGTTGCAGGATTGTCCTTCTGCTTTGATCTTTGTGTGCTGCGATGATGCGCAAGCGTTTGGCTTTTCACATTCCCTTTTGTATGAATGTGTGAGTATGATGTTACATGCGAACTTACAGGGTTGCCATAGAATGCTAATGCAGGCGGCAGATCCCTGAGCTTGACGTGAAGGAGTGTGTTTCCCCCTTGTCGCGGAGGGACCTGCTGATTTGGTTCCACTAGGAGACATAGGAAGGTATGGTGCTGGTTTCTATGCTGCAGCTTATAATGATTTTATGCCCGTTCTTGTTAGGAATTAGGACGAAGATTCCGTGAGTGGATGCCACTGACGACGTCTTCTCTTCGGGATGTCGCAATAGTGCGAGCATGCGTGCCTGTAGAGTTCAGGGAGTCCTGTGGGCCTTGGATTATCTTGCGCTCTTACGTCCTTCACATGTTGTTGTTGGCGATTTATCGCCGGATGTTAGTGGAGAGAGCATCCCTCTTGCACGCGTCGAGGGAGGGCACTTTCCCCCCTTGCCTAGGCGGTGCAGATGGACTAAGTTCTGTTTGTTTAGGGAGACGACGATGGACCTTGGTCTATGTGGGCTTTGCGAGTCTCTAATGGAGAAACCCTGCTTGCCTTTGTTTGAGGGGGAACAAAGTCCACTCGTAGGGTAGTGGTCATGAAACTTTGTTCGATTGCATTTTAGAAGAACCGTTGTTCGTCCAAGTGGTGGTGACAAGTAACCTTTATTCGTTCGCGCCTTAGGAGAATCGAGATCCGTCTGTGTGCAGGTGACGAAGAACTTTTGTTTGTTCGCGCCTCAGGATAACCGGAGTCTGTCTGGGTGGGGGATAAATGGCCCCAAAAATATTTCATTTTAATATATATCTTCTACTATATATAGGAATATGCACATCTTCAAGCACACCATACTTTTCCTCTCAACTGTTTGATCAACATGTCTCTTTAATTTCATCCGTAAGATGGAGATAGTGAAACAAAGTTTGAGGAGAGAAAAAGAGACAAGGCAAAAGAAAAATAATAGGTCTCTTAAACCTAAGAAAGAAAATGGGAAAGAGAGAGAGGGGTGGGGGGAGGGACAAAGGGGAGAGAGAAATAAAAAGAGAGGGAGAAAGTGGGCAGGAGAAAGAAAGAGAGAGGGGAGGAAGTAGAGATGGGGCCCACCATAATGATATAAAAACTAGAAAGAAAGAAAGAGAGAGGGAGAGGGTGGAGGGACTAGGGAGGGATAGCGGAGAGAGAGAGAAATAAAGAGAGAGGGAGAACGTGGGTAGGAGAGAGAGCGGGGGAGGAAGTAGAGATGGGGCCCACTATAATGATGTAAAAAGATAGTGAAAAAAGAGAGAGGGAGGGTAAGCACATAGCTCAAATGCGCTTGCGATTGCTGTCGCAACCCGCTTAGTTGCAGGCGAAACCCACCGAGGGGCGTACGAAGCCCGCTTGAATTCCAAGCGGGCAAAACCCGCAATGACGCATCGAGAACGGGCGAAGCCCGTTCGAAGATGCTAGTGTGTGCGTGTGTGTCCTCTGCGGGCAATCTAGCACGCGAGCGTGTGGGCAAAACAGTCGTGTGTCATCTGCGGGCAATCTAGCACGCGGGCGTGTGGGCAAAATAGTCGATCCTTTTAATTAATCGCGTACACAATATGATTAATCATACTGTGCATGCCCGCGATTATGCACGCCGGCGAATCCAGGGCGGCCGGTGGCCGGCGTTTCGCAGCCGTTGGCCGCCGCGGGGTAAAAAAATTTGCTCACGCGGAAAATTTTTTGTGCGCAGCGGCGGCCGGCGGCTGTGGGCTCGCCGGCCACCGGCCGCCCTAGATTCGCCGACGAGCACAAACCCACAGTGGCCGGCCGGCGCCGCCGGTGGATCTGGAACCAGGAGGAGGTGGATCCGCCGATTGGGAGGTGGATCTGGACCAGGAGGAGGTGGGTCCGCTGGTTGGGAGATGGATCTGGACCAGGAGGAGGTGGATCCTTCAGCTTAGGTGTTGTTGAAGAAGAAGCTTGCAGATCTGACGAAGGTGGATCCGCCGAAGGTGCATCAGATGACTCTTCTTCCCTGCCCGCACGCCCGCACGCCCGCACCTAAGCCTGCCCGTACATGATCAACCCCATATATATATATATCAATTGTTTTTTAATATATACACACACACGAGAGAGAGTGCACGACCCCCTTGCCCCGCGTGACAGTACCCAGTCTACGACGGCGATCTCCTTTTTAAAAACATTTTTGTTTATTTTATTGTTTTAGTATTTTAAAATTTTTGTGTATTTTTTTATTTTTTAGAAATAACTAAATTAAGATTTTAATTAAAGTAATTAAGAATTAAATAATTAAAGTAATAATTAGCCATGGGCATAAAGCCCGATCGGGTCGGCCCGGTACCGGGCGCAACGGGCCCGGGCTTTTCTCAATCGGGCCAAGCATGGGCTTTTCTTAAACCGGGCTCGGGCCCCTGCCCCGGGAGATTGCCCTATCCGGCCCTTCGGGCCGGGCCGGGCTCCCATTTCTTTTAAAACCAATTAAATTAGTTTTAAAAAATAATATACTAAAAAAAATACACTAAAAACAATTTCGCTTGCATAGTCGCATGGGCAAAAAAAAACAATTTCATTAATATTAAAAAATATTTATATAATTACATCTTACATTTACAATTTACATTAAATTCATTAATTGAATTTTTTTTTAAATTTATTATCATTTTAATTTTAGATGAAAAAAACTACAATATTAATTAATTTAAAAAACAGAAAAATACAGTTTTACACTTTCACTAGATGTGCGCTTGCTCTTCAATCATCTTATAAATTCATCGCGTCCATCTCGTCTTCGATCTCCTCTGAGCTATCCTCTAATGCTGTAATGTGATGCTTTCTTTTCATAGCATCTAAGTAGCCCTTGTAGCAGATGCACATTTCTAGAGATTCTTCGTTGAGTCGGCTCCTCCGCTCGTTCAAAACTCTGTCACTAAGAGAAAAAGCGGATTCCGAAGCTACCGTACTAGCTTGGATTGTTAGTAAATCACGGGCCATATAGACCAACATATGATATGTGTTAACTTTACCTTTCCACCAGTTTAAGAGATCGAAGTTTTCAATCTCCTCCGTGTTCATAAAATCACGGAATTGTGTTTTAGTGTACAATCATAATTCATTTAAACTACTAGATGTGCAGGGGCGGATCCAGGAAATTTGACTAGGGGGAGCCCAATCAAAAGGCGGAGAATTTTTTTTATGATCGACGTCTATACCAAAATTTGCACATGTAGAGATATCACAATTGGGTCATAAAAAAAATTATTTCTTATTGTAACTTATCTATTTAGAGACATTTAAGCTCAGTCTTTTATCAGTTATTAGAAAAATGGAATATTGTGTGATGCTGGTCTGATCTATGTTGCAGTATATATAATAATAACTTTTTAATAATTTGAGATGCAGTAATTTAAAAAGTATTAACAATTCCAATTTGAATTGTTTGTTCAGGTTAAATATTTGTGTGATGAAGTAAATAAATACAAAAAAAATGTTGATAGCAATGAAAATGTTTAAGATGACGTCATTGCTATAAAGTATGAGTTGCAATAAAAGTGTA
This sequence comes from Platanthera zijinensis, assembly GCA_039513925.1. Lineage (NCBI taxonomy): Eukaryota > Viridiplantae > Streptophyta > Magnoliopsida > Asparagales > Orchidaceae > Platanthera > Platanthera zijinensis. The sequence continues at coordinate 238,061,223 of CM077081.1, read as the reverse complement.
AAGTGTTATCATCATTATTTAAACATTCGACTGACCACATTATCGTCATCATTCGTCAACACCCCTAAGAACTTATGAAACTTTCTCTTTAAAGTAAGAGAAGTTCATATTAAAACGAACTTAAAGTAAAAGTGTGGACGCATGCTCCTGCAGAGAATGAGAATTTTAACAAGGGGGGCCCAAACTATTCAAAAAGTTAAAGAAACACGTAGTCAAAATTCACTGACTTTGATCTCATATATTCTTAGGGTGTAATAAAAGAGACACTGAGAAAATAAATAAGATTACAGGAGTTAAGTAAAGAAGACGTCGTGTTATATCATGCTGAAGATGACGATAATATTTCTTTCAGAGATTTCAAAGAAGCTATGAGTAAAAAAAAGGTGGACTTCGCGGGGTCAAAATTGTTTGCAGCTATCTTAGCTAAATTTATAGGTTATCTCCATAAAAATTAATTAAACCAGTTACATCTCATGTCAACTTTCTCATCTTTCAACCAAAAAAAAATTAAATGACTTCACCTTTCTGGGCCCTTTTTCCCTTATTCGGACACCGTTTTTGATGTATAAGTAGTCAAAATCCATTGGCTCGACGAGATGAACACAAATTCATCATCTATTTTACCAAAATCCTTGGGGGGGCCCGGGCCCCCGTCGGCCCCCCCTTAGATCCGCCCCTGTAGATGTGCATGTTTTTTTTCTAGCTGCTTATTCTAAAATTTTGTTTTTAAAAGTATCCTTTATTTTTGGTTGCGAAATTTCTTCCCGGGGCCGGAAACCATATAAATTATCATAATAATTGTAACACTCGGTAAAAAGAGAATTAAATTTTACAATACTGGCGTCGTCGCAATCATCGAAACTTAAATTTAAATTTAAGTTTGCATTTATTTCCTCTATTAAATTTTCTACGGCGTCTACGCTGAATAACGGATTTAAAGCGGCGGCACACGAAAACATTAATTACAGACATTTCTCTATAATATTTTAAAATATTTTCTTCCATTATTTCAATTAATGGAAACCATCCATCATGTTGTTTATAATAATTAAATTTTTGTGATATGTTTACAAAATTTTCAATAACTAGTGAGCTAGTTGGATAGTACACGCCGGATAAAAAACCCGTCGCTCTATAAAAATATTTTAATAAATACATGTAATGTCCTAATACGTCCCAATCGGCATCGGTTAAATCATGACTATTTACCATATTATATTATTCCATAAGAAGTTATTTTTGTTGAAATACTCTTTTTAGCATTTTATATGTTGAGTTCCATCTAATAGGTATATCAAATTGTGGTTTCAAATATTTTTTATCCTGTGCATTTACAAATTTTTTAAAATCCTGCGATCGTTGCCTAGAACTATAAATGACTTTAAGCATAAGACAATTTTTTTCAATATACGGTTCCACTACTAAATTTAAAACGTGACAAACACAACGAGTGTGAAAAAACGCACCGTTTAACATTGGTTTTAAATCGTGCTTTAACCAATCAATAACTACGTTATTGTTAGAGGCGTTATCAAAAGAAATACTCATTATTTTATCTTTTAATTTAAATTCGAGTCCACATTTCATAATTATATTATATATAGCTTTACCAGTGTGCGGATATTCGAAACCTTCAAAACAAATTACGCGCTTATTTAACTCCCATGAGACGGCATCGATCCAATAACACGTGATACATATGTACGATAATCCTACTTTTATGCCATTGCTCCAAACGTCACTCGTTAAACTTATACGACCCTCAAAATTTTTAAAAAAATTTATTAACAAATGTTTTGATTCTAAATAAGATTTAATGGCGTCGCGCCTAAGAGAAGCTCTACTTACCTGTTGATATTTGGGTTGAAGGCCTCTATGTATGTACTCCGTCACATCCTCGTCGTCGTAATGGCTGAATGACAACACACGTTTGATGACATGTTTCATCTGCAGGTCTCGTTGGCGAAGTTGACCATATGTCCAAATTTGTCCCGCTCCTGAAATTTGGGCCTAACTGTACTCGGGAGCTTGTTTCGACACGCAAGACTTAAGGTGTCTCGCTAGAGTTGAGTTGCTTGTAAGGGTCAGCAACTGCGAGCATAATTTGCATCGTGCCTTAAATTCGGCGCCAACTTGAACCTTATCGAAGTGCTCCCAAACTGCCACCTTACTATTGTGCTCCACCACTACAGGCGTACTCAGAGTAGACGACTGAGGCATTGAGGAGGACGATGTCATACCGTCGTTAAGAAAATGGGAGAGAAGTAGAGAGAGTGGGAGAGAGAGAGAGAGTGGGAGAGAGAGAGAGTGGGAGAAAGTGAGGGGTGCTCGGGTTGAGGATTAAGGAATGAGAGAGAGTGTGAGATTGAGTGAGAGAGAGTGAGAGGGAGGAGGGGGGGGGGGGTGATTTTATATATAAAAAATATTTTTAATATAATAATGAGCCTAGGGCCTAGGCTGGCCAGCCTAGGCCCTAGGCTCTGTACAGCAGTACAACAACTTGCTGTACTGCTATATAGCAGCGGCCAGCGGGGCAGCTGACCGCTGCTCTGCTAACGGCTCTATTAAGAGCCGTTAGCAACGACTCTTAAAAGAGCCGTTAGCAACGACTCTTAAAAGAGCCGTTTAATTAACAGCTCTTTTAAGAGACGTTAACTTAATATTTTTCGGCCGGGCTTTGCCCGGGCCCAGGCCAGCCTAAAAATCGGGTTTTGCCCGACCCGGCCCGGCCCGGGTACTTGGCCGGGTAATTGCTATATATATGTATATGTATATATATATATATGTATATGTATATATATGTATATATATGTATATGTACATACGAGTGACAGACACGGGCCTCCGGCCCGATGGCCACGCGCCACAGTACCTGGACGGCGGCGGCGGGCTTCGCCCGCCTCCGGCCCGATGGCCACGCGCCACAGTACCTAGACGGCGACGGCGGGCTTCGCCCGCCCCCCGACGGCGATGGCGGGCTTCGCCCGCGCTCCTCCGCCAGCGACAGCGGGCTTTGCCCGCCCCCGACGGGCTTAAAAAAACATTTCACCCGCCTACTGGTAGGTTATATTATCATAATATATAATCATTATAGTTATATTATAATATAATTTATAAATACGTGCCTTTTGTATCTGCGTCTTCTACGGGCATTTTTAGGAAAAATGCTAAACATAAAAGTTGTAGATCTCGATGATATCTACAACTTTCATGTTGAACACTTTTCCTAAAAATGTCGTTTAGGCCCCCGATTTGTCCCCCGAAAATAATCAGGCGGAACATACAAATCGGGGGCCTAAACGGCATTTTTAGGAAAAGTGTTCAACATGAAAGTTGTAGATATCATCGAGATCTACAACTTTTATGTTGAACACTTTTCCTAATAATACCCGTAGAAGGAGCAGATTCAAAAGACACGTATAATATAAAATTAAAGTTTTTATAATCCCACACTGTCGGTAGGTTTGAAGCTTTTGAGTTTAAATATAGAATTCCATAAAAAATGTTTGAAATTAGCGGGCTTGTGGGCTGTCGGGCTTATCTTTAATTGTATGAACATGCAAGTTTGTGGGCTGGTCTTAAATCAAAGCTTTTAGCGAGTGTTGTTTCTTAAGACCTTTTTAAAGTTATCTACCTAACTTTAAGACCCCCTAGTAGTAGGTTTGAGACCCCTAGTAAAATGTGAAGAGAGAGAGTTGGTTTGATCGGACGACTGTTGAATAATGCATCAAGATCAGGCGGTCCAAATCACTACAATGAATTTAAAATTCATGGATTTGATATTTCAATTATAGTGGTAGAGATATATATGCATAAAAAATATGCGAAACATTGTTGAAATTTGACACAATGTCAAGATGGAAATTAATTATGACTTATTTGTGTGTGGTTTGGGTTTGAAATCCAGCGGAAGATTTTCTTTTGATTAAATTTCGGAGCACTCGTCCGGTTTACCAGGCCCGTCCGCCCAGGCTTGCCCAATTGTGTTTTTTCCCTAGCATAATAGATAATAGACGGTCGAGATTGATTTGGAGGTCTACCGTGTTACACCGCGCAATCGCAACAGTCGATGATAAATCTTTGTATATTGTACGAGTGACAGTGCACAGGGGGCACCCCGTGCCCTGCGCGATAGTGAAGTCTGCTCCCGACGGATTTTGCCCGCCCGGCTCTTATAAATATAAGAGTTGGTTCTTATAAATATAACTTTTTCTGTGATGATCTCATTTTAATGTTAATCAAAAGTTTAATTAATTAATTAAGAATTTATTTAATATTTTTATTTGAAATTATTTTTATTACTTTATTTTAATTTTTTTTAATTAATTTCGTTTTATTAATTTTGCCCGTATTTAATTAATTGTCCTAACTATATTATATAATTAATTTTATTAATTAAATACCTAATAAAAGATAATAATAAAAAACTAATGAGTGAAATAAAAAACGAACGATTAAGATTGATTTGAAGGGTCTCAGATGTTAGTCATGTTACACCGTACAATCATATATTTTTGTATATATATACAAGTGACAGGCACGTGCCTTCGGCCCTGGGGGCATTCGGCGGGGGTGAGACAATCGGAGGGGTCCGATATTCGGCGGGGTGCGACATTCAGCGGGATGCGACATTCGTCGGTGGTGCGACATTTGTCGTGGGGACGACACTTGTCGTGGGGACGACATTTGTCGTGGGGACGACATTTGTCGTGGGCGGTGACATTTGTCGTGGGCGACAACATTTGTTGTGGGCGGCGACATTTGTCGTGGACAGTACCCGCCTGCAACATATACATGAGTACTCAAAATGACCGTAAAAAAATATAAATCAAGAATATAATTTTTATTTTGTAAAACAAATTATATTTTAACGTAAAAACATTAATCTTTCTTTTGTCATTTCTAGATATAGGCCATAGGTTTAGGATACCTAGTATTTTTATTTTTGTATTTAAATATTGTAAAGTTGTGTAATTACCTAAAAGGATATTGACTTTATAATATACTAATATAAAGTGTGGTATAATTGTGTAATTATGAATACAACTATAAGGGCAATATAGGGACATCATGCAATGTTTCACCAAAGAGTAGTTTTCCATATTAGTAGAGATATATATCTACTATTATATGAAAATTACTCTTTGGTGAAACATTGCCTGATATCCTTATATTGCTCTTATAGTTGTATTCATAATTACGCAATTATATCAAATTTTATATTAGTATATTATAAAGACAATATTCTTTTAGGTAATTACACAACTTTACAATATTAAAATAAAAAAAATAAAAACACTAGATACCCTAAACCTATTGCCTCTAGCTATGAATGACAAAAGAAAAATTAATGTTTTAACGTTAAAATATAATTTGTTTTACAAAAAAAAATTATATTCTTGATTTATAATTTTTTACGATCATTTTGAGTACTCATATGTATATGTTGCGGAGCGGGCGAGTACTGTCGCGCGAGGTCATAGGGGCAGGTACTGTCCACGACAAATGTCGCCGTCCACGACAAATGTCGCCGCCCACGACAAATGTCGTCCCCACGACAAATGTCGCACCACCGGTGAATTTCGCACCACCGGCGAATGTCGCACCCCGCCGAATGTCGCACCCCGCCGAATATCGCACCCGGTCGAATGCCCCCAGGGCCGAAGGCCCATGCCTGTTACTTGTATATATATATATATATATATATATATATATATATATATATACGAGCATCAACGCACGGGCTACGCCCGTGCTCGATGCTCTCGGGCGGCCTTCGGCCGCATCAGGCGGGCTTCGCCCGCCTGCGCACGGGCTTCGCCCGTGTTCGATGCTCTCGGGCGGTCTTTGGCCGCATTTGGCGGGCTTTGCCCGCCTGCGCACGGGCTTAGCCCGCCTGCGCATGGGCTTCGTCCGTGCTTGATACTCCGTGCGGCATTCGGACGCATAGAAGCGGTCTCCGCTTTCACGTAATTCAACGGCCCGGCGTCACAACAACACTCGCAAGCACGCGGCGTGTATGCATCTATGCGGCGCCGAGCATCAAACATGAGCCTCGAAGACTATGATTTAAGTTTGTAGGACAAATGACGGTCACAACGTAATCGGTAGTAATTTTATTATAAAACATTCTCGTTCAAAGATCGGAACTATAACTGAAAAACTTTCTTTGTCAAATTCCGAGAAGCAGAGAACACAAACTAAAAGCCTTATGACTTCAGAACACATACTGAGAACGCGTGTAGAAACTGAGAAGCAACTTTTAATAGTCAAAACTGATAAAGGTTTTGACAACTGAGAACACAATCTATAACATACCATAAATATTTGTTCATTAGCACAAATTCTTTTTGAACATTGCATAACCCAAAAATAACTATTTTCAGAGGGAAAAAAGGCCTGGCCTTTGACATGGCTCCGGCCTCCTCCGCAAGTCTTCGACATCCGATGATGAGAGACTTCATGTGTCGGGCTGCCTTTGTGAACATCGATGGAGGGCAACGCTGATTTATTTGTGGGGAGTTCGTTGCAAACAATTGAAATTGAAAAAAAATAGTACATGTGAAGCAAATCATAGACCAAGGAGCTAGAGATCGCTTAAACTAACAATAGTGCTATGGACCTCAGCGTCTGTTAATGGCAAAAAGGTTGCAACAATTATTCATAGAATTAGGCACAGAAAACTTGAACTTATATTAAAAAGATGTTGAAGCTGGAGTATTTGTTAGCATAGAATTGATACCAGAAATAGCACATTTTATTTCAAAACAGATCCTTAACATGCATTCGTACTCATGCTGAAGATGCAGTGCACAGGCTTCGTTCGACTGTGCACGGACGTGCTTCGGCCGCGTAGAAGTAGTCTCGGCTTCCACAGTGATAACTCGTGTTGCTGTAGTGCACCTCTTTCTGTAAATCATGAAGTCTTTTTGGCACACATGTGACTACCAAAAAAAACTATTAACTCAGTGTACAAATGATGATAGTCGAATGTTTCAAGAAAGTAGCAACTGTTAATATTCAGCATCAATCTAAGGAGAGGACAGAAACTTAATTTATATAAAATAGTAGTACAAAATGAAAAAGTTGAGAAACAATGTTACACATTGAGTTTAGTACGAATCGTCTATCAAATTTTCATAAACCATAGCAATTGGCACGTGCGTGTGTACTTTCGAACTCAGCAGTATCAGCAGCGATTCATGGCATATTTTCTTCAGTGGCCTTGCGAGATTCTGCATTGGTGGAACATGTAAAGTGATATCAATTGTTCAGGAATGTTTGGTGAGTTATGTTAGTATTTTTGTAATGTATTGAATATTATTTTGTATGTGTTACCTGCGAATCATTGTAAACACGTAGTTCCATTCTTGCTGTGTTGTTAGACCTGCTGGCACAGGTGGGATACGTAGTCGAAAACCTGGAATCTCGTTTCGTGGAAGATCTGACCAACGGGTTGTGGTTGGCGGATAAAGCTCATCATAGTAATTGTCATCTAAGTCAGATGATGTGTTGTTGTTGATAGAGGTAACTGCAAAACAAATTTTAGACTGTTTGTTTTAAATTGGTATGGTAGTACAAATATAGATATGTGAAGTTGTAATGATTTACTGTGTTGTGTGGCAGAATCATTAGGTAACTGTAGCTGCTGATTTGCTGAGGTGTTGTTTTCCATCTGTTAGATTTGTTAGAATTTAGTAAAAAATTCTTAATAATGGCAAAATGAGACAGTTGTGGATACCATATAAGCAGTAACATGTATATCATATACAAATAACATAAATTATATTTATTACAGAGAGTTACGGTATGATTTTGAAATCAGAGTATTAAGGTTTAAAGTTGGAAGGGAGTCGAGTGCTCGTGGATGTGGTCAAAGTTGATGTAGTTGCACGTGTTTGGTTAAGTAACATAGTGTATGATTGCATATTTCTTTTTTTTTGAACGCACATGTAAATTGTACGTGATTACATTTGAATTTGTAGATGCAAATGACATATTTTGTTAAAAGTGCAGTAGTTGATAAAAGGTTTATGTTGATCGACCTATAGCCTGTACTTTTTTTTTACACAACTCAAATAATGTGTATTCCCTGCATACCTTAGTGTGATACTGTATGCTGATGTTGTAGTTGTCTGAAGATTTCTTTGTAAACAACATTTGCTGTATAGATACCTGTTTGATTATCAATCTTCCCTTTCTGGACTAACACATGTGTGTTTTCTTGGCAAGTGCCTCGTGATAGAGCCACGTACAGTTGACCATGACTGAATACATTATTTGGTAGGTATATTCCGACATGCTGGAATGTTTGTCCTTGAGATTTATTTATTGTAAGTCCGAAGCTTAATCGTATTGGAAACTGCTTACGTGTTAACTGGAATGGTAATTTGATATCTTCTGCAGTATTTAAAGGAATTCGCGGCAAGAAAACAAATTTTCCTTCAAAATGACCTGTTAGAATCTCTGCCTCAATTACATTCTTTGCAAATCTATGGCACATAAGCCGTGTTCCATTACACAGACCCATTTTTGGATCAATATTCCTGAGTAACATAATTGGTGCTCCAATTTTTAACTTTAACTGATGAGGTGGTAAGTTACCTGGTGTTAATGTATTTAGGAATTCAGGTTGATAAAAATTCCTCGTATCATCTGCCACAGAATCATATGAGTAGTATATAACATCTTCTCCTGGGAGTTGTAGTAGAGTGATATCGTTCAACATGTTTACGTGCTGATTGAGAGGTGTTAGTATAGCTCTATCACGCATATAGTTCTTGTCTCCAATATGTGATTCCAAATTTGGAAATGTCACATTTATTAAATTTGTGATGGATTGCTCACCTTCCCATAACATGTTTAGTTGGTCTGGAATCCTAATCATGTCATCCATTGTGCTTGTTTCTGTACCATTTCCAACTCGGAGCAAAAATTTAGCAAAAGCAATATCATGTTTTGCACGCATATTCTCTGTTAAACTTATAATCTTTACATGATTCCATAGATATGATTGAACAATAGTTGCATTAATTATTTGGGCTTTTGTTCCATTTACGACAACAGGTAATACTTGACGAAAATCACCGCCCAAAATAACAATCTTTCCTCCAAATGGCTTGTTAATGTTAGTTGCGTCACGGAATGAACGGTCAACTGCTTCGAGTGCCTTCTTATCAGCCATTGGGGCCTCATCCCATATGATAGCTGATGATTTTCTGATAAGTTCAGCCAAATTTGATTGTTTTGTAAAGCCACAATATGACTGGGCATGCAATTTAATAGGTATACTGAATTTTGAGTGTGTAGTTCGACCACCTGGTAATAGAGTTGCAGCAATTCCTGAAGTTGCAGTAGCTAATATGATGCATCCTGAATTGCGAAATGTTGCGAGAATTGCACGGTAGAGATATGTTTTTCCAGTTCCACCTGGGCCATCAATGAAGAAAAACTCCTCTGAATTGTTTGTTATTGCAGAACTTATTGCATTGTACGCAGCTAGCTGACCTTCATTAAGTGATGTGACGGTATTAAGGTCAGCTGAGGTAATAGGTAATGATAGCTCTGCTTCAATAAGACTGGAAATGTTTCTGAAATGTTTGAAAGATTCATTTATTTGGGGTAGGTCAAACTCTGTAATTGAACGTTTATGTTGTTGAAGAATATCACTGAGTTCGTGTAATAGTTTATTCTGAATATAACTGCTGTTAGTGGCACTGGAACCTGGGTAGTCTTCTATCATGCTTGCATAATTTTCAGACCATAGAGTTCTAACATCAGTTGGTTCACAAAATATCAAAATAGTAGCAAACAGTCTTCGCAACGCAGGTGGCATTCTGAAAGTTCTAGCCTCGGTTAGGCATTCTCGAATACTATTATCTTGCTCAAGCAAACCGTAGCTTTGTGCAGCTTCCTTAAAAGTGGTATATTGAATGTTGTTGACAGTCAGTAAATCATCAAATGATTTGGGACCTGGAACATGGTTTAGTAGCATACGCAAGTAATATCTTTCATTATCAGCAAGTGGAACAGAGTAAATCCTACCAATAACTTTTCGTCTTCTGATTCTTTTTCTCCAGTACTTTTGTTGTTTGAACCAACGATAATATTTAGGAAAATCTCTATATAAATATAGAGTAGGTTCCTGATGGTCATTATATATATTGAAAAATTCAGTTAACATTGTCTTTGAGTTGCGGTTGTTTGTTAAAATGGATGAGATCAACTGTTCCGTATGGAATTGTATCTGATGTTGATTTGGAAGATGAATTTGTAGTCGTTCTACTGATGGATAAATTTGACTCATCTGAAACTTGAAAAGTCTCCACAGTGCCTCCGGTGGACATAACCATCTGCCATTTATGTAATTATTGATTTCATCGTGATGGGTATCAGGTTGTAGCTGAAAAGAAATTTGATCAGGGCCCTTGTATACGTACTTGTATAAATATTTTATACTGTTGATACTGCTGCAGATTTCAACATTTAGATGACAATTGTATTTTAAAAGTAACCACGGATTGTATGGAACAACCCATCTGTTGTCAACGTTGAAATGTGCATTTCTACCTAATGTTATCAGACGGTTGGTGTTTCTTCTTCTATATATTGGATATGCGTCATTGCCTTGAAGTGTCATCTCTGAGTATTGTTTAGGAAAACATTTGCTACAAATCTTGTTGTGCATACATTTAGCATTTGGATTGTACGCACCGCATGGACCGTGAATCATGTGTTTTAGTACAGCCTGATATAATGTAGGTTCCTGGTTTGCATAGGGAATTTCAGCTCGTACAATTGAATCGTACTCGTCTGGAGAGTTTAATTTATACGATGATTCTAGCAGTACTAACATATGTACATGTGGTAATCCTCTTTTCTGAAATTCGATGACATGCACATGTGCGACAACCTTACCCAACACACCTCTTCTGAATATATCTTTTTTCAGTTCTTCATATTTTGAACGGAATATTCTCGTTAATATATCTGGACGTTCGTATGGAGATTGTCCTTCTAGTAGATGGTCAGTAATTTCTTTCCATTCTGGATTACAGGTCATTGTTATAAATAAATCGGGTTTTCCACTGTGTTGAACAATTGCCATAGCATCTTGGTATCGTTGATATAGATCTCGTGGGCTGCCTATAAATGTTGAGGGCAATATTGTTTTTCTTCCAACGTTACCTAATAAAACATATTATATGTTACAGCAGAATATTAATGAAAAGGTTAAGAATACAAATATTTGAAGTACATAATTTTATGTACCAGCATTATTTTCACCCGCATTAAAGCAATCTTGTAAACCTGAGTACAGTTCTGCACGTAAGTCGCTTTGGTGTGATCTAATAAAGCGTAGCTTCTGTGTTTCTACCTTAACATAGTTGTCGACAACATACTGCTGAAGTAATCTTCCGCTGCGTAGGAGAGTTGAATTAGATGTCTCTCGGATCTGCATGATGGTAATTACAATTATATGTGAAGGCAGTAATATTTGTAAGGAAAAATGGTAGAAGTGACGTAATACCTGCAACATGTATGAGTAGTAATCACAACATGTTATTTTTGTGTTGTGTAATGACTGTAAGTTGCAAGACCAACCGAACGTGCCATATGGTAATAACAATGGATACTGAAGTGGATCGTAGAAACCTGAGTATTCAGGGATATTTAAAAGTTGATCTCCAGTTGTGTGAATGATGATATCTCTTTCGTGTGTGTCACAGCTGTCTGATTCTCCAACTAATATAGCAGCAACTTGAGATGCAGTAGGTAAATTGTATTGGAGCAGAGTAGACGGACGTTCTTTTATGAGTAGCCTGCATTCTTGTAAATCTTGTCGTTGTGCCAGTTGACGGAACATATGTACGTAGGGGTTGCAAATATACAAAATGCGTGTTAATTGTTGAAGTAAATCAACATGCAATTCATTGTTTTCTTGTAATCGATTTGACATTTCATGTTCAGTGTCGTAGATGAATAACTGAAGAAATCGTGGTCTTACACCAGTAGGAGGTGTTAGGCTTCCAATTCGATGATAAATTGTTCCATGTGCTCGGAAACTATAAATACCTTGCTGAAATGATGGTATGGGATCATCAATTGTAACGCCAAATGATGTAAAAGCAAAAACATGGTTGTAGGAGCGCAAGTTTTGCCTAAAGTGTTTGGCTTCCGCGCTTTGGTCAATGAATAAATTCAGGAGTTCATTTGGTGTTGTGATTTCTGGAAGTGCAATTCTACCTCGATTACAACACATTGTATTTTTTTCATGATGAAATAATTTAGCCTGACAGTAGGAACAAATGGTTGACATGGGTAACTCAAAGTTTGTCGCAAAATGTGCTGGGTAGAAATTTCTTGCACAATTAGATTGAATATACGATCTACTGCCCAAATCAACATTGTCCTCCACGCTGTCGATGTTATTGTCTGATTCTGAGCTAGAAATGACAGTATTTGGTGTAACTGCAAGAAAGACGCAGTTAGTTTGTGAACGTAATATCTATGAAGTAGACATGAAATTGTACTTTTACTGAACCTGATGTTGTAGGTGCATGTGCTGCTGCTGAACTTTCACCGCGGTGATATGTTGACTGTGTGTGTACGAAGCGGGGCAATGGTGTTGTTTGTTGTTCGTGAAGGTGTCGCTTCTCTCGTCTTCTCATGTTTGTTGCAGTACGCTGTTGTAGAGTCATACTATTTCTGCGCATGCGGGCTGAGGTACGATTTAGTAGTCGGCGGCGACTCCCTGTTTTGGGCACGCGATATGTAAGTAGCTTATGTTGAGTAATAAAATTAGTTGCTTATTTCAGGGTTTTTTTTAGGTTGGACAACCTGGGCTTAGAAGATTTTGAAGTAACTCTTCATCTGAGTCAGGTTGCATTTCCATCTACTTGATGTACCTATTAATAATAGATAGTGTGTCAATTAACAATGTCACATTACTTTTGCATACAGTAACTGAGTATTAAACAATAAAAAAGCACGTAAATGTTTATAAGTAACCAGTAGTTGAGCAGTTGGTAAAAACACATTGTCGAATGGACTGTTTGGCTGATTAAACATTGCTTGAAGGGTACAGTGGTAATGTACAATAGTATAATATGCAAACGTTGGTACACGTTACATACATATCCAGTAAAGCGTGGATGGTTCAAGTTACTGACGTATATATAACTGTACATTCTTCGACGCTGGACTTTAATTAATATGTTGCAGATAGTATTCTGGCCTAATATCAAAAAGGCGTAGCTCTTGTCTGAGACTGATCTTCCATTAATTGTTTGACCGTGTATCAGATTTGTGGCCTGATGCATTGTAGCTTCATCAGCAAAGATTACTTCTCCTGTCCCAGTTGGGTTGCCTTCTGTGTCAACGTCGGCCTTCAGCAATAAAGGTTTAGTATGTTTGAATTTTAAAACATAATGCTGAAACAATGTCGTGACAGTGTTGTGTTTGAGTAAGTACGCTGGCGTGTAGAAACCCTGGCATTGTTTGAAAGAGTGATCTTAAGAGAGCACTTGTTGTACCATGATCCAGGTTGCTAAGAAGTACAGCGAAGTAGTAGTATTCACGCATATGTGAGGGCACATTTGCCTCGAATGTAGAACCAAGGTCATTCTCAAGAGTCATGGTTGCTGACAGTGCGTGCTATGTACCAGTTTATAAAAAAAAATGACAAAACAATTATGTCAAAGAGCATAGCAATTTCGGAGTTTGTTAAAAGAGAAGTTGGGAATTAGCAAAAAATGCAGCGTTGAGTACATATAATCATATTAATATTGAAGGAGAGAAAATATAATGTATCATTTATTGGGAGTAAATATAGATTTTAGACTGGAAGAAGAAATGTTATTCATATACAATGTGTTTTTTTTTATTTTTGGCGAACAGGAAAAGAATAGTACAGTAACCCAAAGAGAAACCGCTGGAGGGGCAGAATTGTGGGAATATTGATGTGGTCGACGACACGTAAGAGTGGTGAGTAGTTTGAAGGCTCAAATTTGTGAATAAGTAGAAATGGGAAAGTGTTGTCGGGGAATTCATTGCGTGACGTAGAGAGAACCCAACAATTATAGTACAAACAGAGGGCCATGACAGAGGGAGCATTGCACCGTCGTGAAGAAGAGCTGGGGTTGGCATCGTCGCGCTCTTCATGGTTTCACACTGAGCAGGTGGTGATTGTCATATGAAATAAGCTATTTAATTCATGTAGAATAAAGAACAAACAGGTCAAGCATATCAAGCAATATCAATATGAATGGAAGAGAGATTCAAAGGGTGTTTTGCATAAATACAACCTAACAGCATAAAGAAACAATATCACCGTACTTGCAGAACTCTGGAGAAAACTCAGTGAGAGGATATAAGCAGAAATGAATCCAAGTAGCTGCACATAAGTAACAGCGGTTGGGGATGAATGATATGCAAGTAGCAACGTTAAGTGGGAGAAATTCAACAGATAAGAGAGGCTCGGTGAAGCAGAGGCGCGGAAGAGAACCGTAGGAGAGCTGTACAAATTTTGGAGTGGTTACGGATGAGTTGTGCAGAGGGAAGATGAGGTAATAGAGAAATGATTTCTTCGAAAGGTAGCATCTGTGAGTGCAGAGTGCACTGCATGAGTCTGTAATGGAGCAAATTTATTTGGTGGATGAGTTGCATGGACTCAAGAGCAGGTTGCTGCAGTCCATAGTGCAGGGCAAACTTTGGGTAAAGAATCGGTTGATGCATGTTCACAGGTGCATGAGTTTGTAATGCAGTGTTTAAGTTTCGGTGCAGTTTGGTGGGGCAGTTGGGTGCAGTTTGCTGCACTGTGCAAATGTGCAAAATGCAGTGCAGTTTGGTGGGGCAGTTCGGTGCAGTTTGGTGGGGCAGTTGGGTGCAGTTTGCAGCAGTGTGTCAAGGCGACAGTCACATGTTGTTGGTAATAGATAAACTATTATATATAGATGCTTGCCTTAACGCCATTTTAGCATACTTATTTCTAGGAGTTGAATTTCATTTATTTATTATTTACTGATTTAATGTTTTTAAAGCTTACGTAATTTTTTCATATGATAATTAGTTGATTAAGCGTGAAGTTGAATTTCAGCCGCACGGGCCCACGATAACTTGTACTATTATATTAACTCTCTGATCTCATTATATAATATTACAGGTGTGTAAGTAGCTCATAAATCGCAATTCAAAATAATTTATATTTCTACATGTGGATTAAATAGTTACTAAATAAATGAACTTGATACAAAAAACATTAGCCAATTTAATTAGGTGAAGCATATTTACTGTTTGTAAAATCACAGTAAAACGGAATTGAAATTATATACATTAAGTTATTTCTCTTTAACCATCAATTTTGTGTTGTGTAAGACTATGTTAGGATTCATACATTTGGATGAAATTGAGGAGTTCTACCAGTACGGGCAACTGTCATTTCAGTGGAATTGGAGCTGGAATTCAAATTTCAAAAGCTATTTTCATAGGCATTTGGGCAGGAGTAAAGTAAGAAATCAAATCAAATCAAAAACATGTTTAAATTTGACAGCTATTCTCATAGCCGTAATCCATACAAACAGTTTCATATCTCAAATAAAAGTCACTGCTTAAGTTCAGACAAATACATATAAGAAATCAAAAAGGAAATAATCTAAAATTGTATGACGTCACGAACCGTAGGAACATATTTGTGCTAACATTCATAACATTCATAAAATGTAGTATATATAAATGTTGACTGCATTTATGAAGGAATAGCATGACTGCAGTTAATGGAGAAGTTTGAGTTTTCCCTCGTACGTTACGATGTCTCGTTTGATTTTCATTTGGAGGAAACAATAATTTACCTAGCTCTATGCTGGAGGTATATATGAAGGATTGAGATGATTCAAATATACATTTGGAAGCACAGTAGGGCAATTAAGGTTAGGTTTGTGATGAGAGAACAAAATGGCAGCAAGAAGAAGCACAAAATGAAAGCATAGTCATGTAAAGGTGAATGAGAAGATGTTGTGGGTCACAAGAAGTTAATCAAATCATTTTTGATAATCATCTTACATCGTATTGGAAGAGCTGGGTAAGCGGAAACAAAAGTAATATGCTTGTATTCTGACCTTTTTTTGATTTCTTTTGTTATTGGTGGCTTTGATGGTGGCTGAAAGAGTCTATTATTATTGAACTGCTTAAATCTCTTGGTTTCTCAGCAATCTGTCCACCTATATGAAGAGAAAAGGTTATTCTGGGGAAATAGAAAACAGAAACTTCAAGAATGGGGAATAAAAAATGAAACGAAAACAGAAAGTGATTTCTAAACTGAAATTAGGAGCTTAAATCAGAGATGAGAAATGAAACTGTAAAGCAAAATTAAAAACTGAAATCTAAAATCGAAACGAAATCCTATATTGAAATCAAAAACTAAAACTAAAACCTGTATTAAAAACAGGAGATCAAACAGGAATTATGTGCAAACCCAGCGGTCGCAGAGGCGAGGCAAACCCAGAGGTGGCAGAGGCGAGGCAGCGATTTAAAGAAAAGGTAGGAGCTCTTTTGTAGTTTGCTAAACGTAACTGCATTTAATCGTGAAACTAAAGAAGATGTAACGATGCAAAATAAATTGCATATCAGTAGAAAAGATACCTACGTAGCATTCAACTTTAGCATTATTTCAGTCACGCACAAAGTCGATATCGCCAAAATTTTATTTTTGATTGTAGATATTGAGGGATAATTAAGCTTAAGCCTAAAAAACATTTGTGAACAAATTTCAAATCAAAGTTATTTTGGGGTTGTTGTTCTCGTACCACAACTCTCTGGGTTCAACTTTATGAAAGTTCAATTTTTGATTGTAGATAGTGAGGCCTAATTGAGTGTAATCCTACAAAAAAAATCATGAACAAATTTAAAATCAAAGTTATTTTGGGGTTGCCGTTCTCCTAGCTAATCCTTCACTATCAAATCATCAAACTGATTATTTTCTGAGCTCCGTTATGCATGGACAAAATGTACACAGCTTTGTTGTAGTATCGTCTTTGATAAATATCATTGTCAATATTTCTATAATATAAACACTCCTTATTCTAACTCTTGTAGTATCACCGAAGCTATCTTTTATAATTCTATCAAGCATTCAACTTTAGCATTATTTCAGTCACACACAAAGCAGATATCGCCAATGTTTTACTGCACAATTCTAAAATCCATTGAACATCGTCGCATAATTATGAATGCAAAAAACATTTTGGTTGAGAGCACGATATCCCCTTAACACATTAAATTTACCGTAGATGTCAATTGCCTAAATCTAAAGCAGAGACGAAACTGAGAAATCAAATCATATTGCTTTAAATAAGAACTTAATAGATCAAAAAACAGAAATAAGAAAAAATTACAGGTATCACCTAATCTAGCTTTTATAATTTTATCAAGCATTGAACTTTAACATTATTTCAGTCACGCACAAAGTAGATATCGTCAATGTTTTACTGTCCAATGCTAAAATCCATTCAACATCGTCGCATAATTATGAATGCCAAAAAACTTTTGACTGAGAGCATGATATCCCCTTAACACATTAAAGTTACCATAGATGTTAAATGCAAAGAACAAAAGTAAACTCGCACGCAAATCAATAACAATAGAACGGAGAATGAAAATATACAGTTAACAAAGAACATCAGTAAACTCGCAGTCCATGTGCGTATCTCTGGCTAATTAGTAATTAATAATCAAAAGAACAGCTAATGTGCCCAAAGCTAAGAGGGCAAAATGAAAATATAGAACGGAAAATGCTATTGTAGCGTCTATTTGTTGTACATATGGGTATACATGAAGCCAATTAAAGTAACACGGGAAGGTTAATGACATTGTGACATTTCATCATGTAGGTGAAAGGCAGGTGAGTTAATGAAAAAAGTAGTAACGGCATGTCAACGGCCAAACATGGGTGGTGGCTGTAGTGGTGAGGGGAGATAACAATAGCCAAGAGGAAATCAAAACCAATCAGCGACCTGTGCGAAGAGAGGACAGCAGGAGCCAACATGATAACGCCTATATCGCTGCTGTAATCGTGCGAGAGAGAAGTGGGAGTTGAAGCAATATAAAAGCGCATATATGAAAATGATAACAAAAAACTGAAAAACATCTGGAGCTTACCGGCGACCGGTGCGAAGATCGGACAGCGACAACCAAGAGAATAACGCCTCTTGTACTGTTGGTAATCGCGGAAGAGAGAAGTGGGAGCTGCAGCAATATGAGAGAGAGTGAACCTAGATCAGGTAAACGAAATGGAAATCAAAGGCAAAAGCGAAATTGAAACAAAATAACAGAAGGATAATCATTAGGAAAAACTGAGAAAGATGTAGAAACTGAAAAAGATATAAGAACTGAAAAACGATATGGAGATTACCGGCGGGAAGCAGCAGCGGTGCGGAAGAGGCAGGCGCAGCGACCGGAGCAGCGGAATGGGCAGGGACAGTGGAAGTGGAAGTGGATTAGAGGAGGGAAGATGCGGTTCAGATGCGGCAGCGGCAGCGGGCGTGGAAGCAGCAGCGGTGCGGAAGAGCCAGGGGAAGGGACCGGAGCAGCGGAATGGGCAGCGACAATGCAGGTGGAAGGGGATTCGAGCAGGAAAGATGCGGTGGGAGGCGGTTTGAAGATATGCGGGCCGTGAGCGGCGCATGAGCGGCGAGCGCACATCTCCGCCGAGGACACGCGGGGGCGATGGTAGGGCACGCGTCGGGGAAGGCATCGCGTGTAGAGGAGCGATTAGAAGATCGGAGGCAGCCTGCAGCAGCGATAGATCGGAGGGCTTGGAGGGTTTAGAAGATGTGACGGACGTGATTCATTCTGTGGTAAGAGCATAATACACATACTCTTTTATATATAATAGAGATATATATATAGGATTTAATGTAAAAACGCAACCTGTGTACATTTCTTAGGTGCGAGACTTTATTTTTAGAAAACGTGGTCAACATGAAAGTTGTAGATCTCGACGATATCTACAACATTTATGTTGATCACTTTTCCTAAAAATGCATTTTACTAGGTGTATTTTCAAATGGCGCGGAACCGGGTGAAAGTTGTATTTTCAAATTCGCAATAGTTCCGCCCGGTTCCGCGCCATTTGAAAATACATCTACTAAAATGCATTTTTAGGAAAAGTGATCAACATAAATGTTGTAGATATCGTCGAGATCTACAACTTTCATGTTATATATATATATATATATATATATATATATATAATTTCCTCCCAACTAAAAAACAAAAAAGGCCTTGTTCAACAAATAAATAAAGGGTGGTGTTAAAGGCACACCATTTTCGGCTATGTGCACACCCATCAAAAATATAATTCTTAATAATTTAGGTTTTCTAAACCCCACCCAACTAAAGTCGAAGCAGCCCGCCTTCCCCTTCCCGATACGCATTTTTTGAACTGCGTCTTCTACGTTCATTTTCAGGAGAAGTGTTCAACATAAAAGTTGTAGATCTCGACGATATCTACAACTTTCATGTTGAACACTTTTTGATTTAAAGCCGTTTCGGCCCCCGATTTGGCCCCCGGAAAAAATCGCGTGGAACATTTAATATTCCGCGTGATTTTTTCCGAGGGCCAAATCGGGGCCTTAAACGGCTTTAAATCAAAAAGTGTTCAACATAAAAGTTGTAGATATCGTCGATATCTACAACTTTTATGTTGAACACTTCTCCTGAAAATGAACGTAGAAGACGCAGTTCAAAAATTCGCGTATTTCATTTTTAAAAAAAACTATGCAATCACGGCAACATCATCCTCCCCACAGCTCTTGTAGACATGTACTGCAGATGCGGGTGCGTTGAAGCAGCTTTGGAGGTGTTCCGTCGGGTTTCGAGCAAAGACGTCGTGCTTTGGAACGTGATGATCGGAGGGATCGCGATGCACGGTCATGGCCGTCTTGCTGTCGATCTGTTTGTTTTGATGAAGGAGACGGCAACGGTGCCCAACGAGTTCACATACATTACAACTATATTTGCTCAGACTGTGCAAATAGTATTGGTGTGCACAAAGCCGAAGATGGTGTGCACATAAAATTCTAATGGGTGCACATAGTATTGATGTGCACAAAGCCGAAGATGATGCGCCTCACCACCCTAAATAAATTTGAGCACGTGGGCCCCACTATTTCTCTTGTTTATTGACGGCAAGAGCCATTTCCGTGTTCAATGAAACTATAAAAGCCGGAAGCTGAGAATTAAAAACCCCCAAACTCTGGCTGCCTGTAATAATTTGTGATGGAGCAAGGAATGCTCATGAATTCAGCGGCCGCCTCGCCGGCGGCGAGCCCGCTCTCCCGGGCGGCGCTCTGGTTCCAAAAGGAAGAAATATCATGGTTTGCCGTCATGGGCCTGGTCTTCCTCGCCGTTAACTCCACATCCACAATACTAAGGTCGCTGCACGACCCCACAACGGTGGCCTTCGTCGTCTTCTCCAACGCCGACGTAGTCCTTCTCTACTGGTGCATGAGCCAGTTCGACACCGCCGGCGCCAAGCGGAAGGAATCCCTCAAGGCCGCCGTTTGGATCCTGGCGACGCTGCTCACGGGAGTTTTCTGCCAGCGGATCGCCGGAATGATGCCGCCGACGGTCGATGCGATCGTGTGGGGCATGGCCGCCGTCAGTATTTCCGGCAGCTTTTATGCTCTGTTTGTGTACAGGGACGCCGGGCCGATTATTGGAGGAAAGCTTTAATAATTAATGAGTTAATTGCTTGGCGAAGCCAAGTCGGGGACTAGACTTCCTCAACCAGTAATTTATTTAATAATAATAATTAATTAATAATAATAATGACTTAAGGCGGTGTGATATTCTATAATAATATTTATGTGAATATAAATAAAAGGGAGGGCTATTTTTTTTTAGTTATATATAGTTCAAAGATAAATGTAGGTAAAATTAAAAAAATCATAGAAAGTGGTGAATTATAAAATTATGTGGGCTGCAGATAGCCGAGGAGGGCCTGCATATTAGGGGTGCAATTTGAGTTGAGCCTGCTCGAAAAGCTCGACTCAAGCTCGAGCCTGTGCAGCTCGAGCTTGAGCTCGATTACGAGTTGAGCTCGAACTCTTCAAGTGTTGTTTATGAGCTCGCGAGCCGGCCCGCGAGCTTTTTATTTGTACATTAAAAAAAATAAAAAAAAATAAAGCTCATGAGTTAAAAACCTCGCGAGCAGCTCGAGCTCGCGAGCTCGAAATTTGAGCTCGATAAGTTGGCATTGAGTTCGAGCTCAAGGTTGGATAAACGAGCTCGAGCTCGAAATGAAAAGCTCGAGCTCGAGCTTGGAAATTTTGCCAAGTTCGATTCAAGCTCGACTCGTTTGCACCCCTACCTGCAAAGGGAGAAGAATTTTATTTAAGACAAGTTTAATGGGAATGCAAAATTAGAAATGGTAAGCTTATCTTTACTCTATTATTAATAGAGAAAAGTTGCATTTGAGGAAACATTCAAAAATATCAATTATTTGCGTGCAACAAATTTTAGTGATGGGCGGAGCACAGCACTTGGGAGTTTGCGAGCGGAGAGAGTGGCGTCATGTGAGAGCAATGTTGTGGTCCGGACATGCACTATAAAATCATATATATTTTAATTATTTTATATAAACGTTTAGTTTAATGATGAAAATCTATAAAATTCAAAAAGTTTTTAGTGGAGCTTCTACACAAAACGTTTAGTTTAATTATTTTATATAAACGTAGGCCAAGCACACGCAAGTCGTGTGCGTGCACACGACACCCGTGCAGCCCTGCTGCGCGCACGCCGCACGCGCGGGACGCGGCCACGCGCGATTAGGCGCGCCTTTCCTCCTCGGATGCTTGCGATTCTCGACGTGACATCGGTCCCCTCGGGTCCTTTTGCACTTGGATCGGTGTGATGGAAGACCCTATCAATTATTAAAATTTCTTAAGAGGGAGTTAGCAGAATTATATGTTGGGCTTTTCTTAATTTTGAAATTAAATAATTATCTCTATGAAATAAATTTTGGCGATTGTTATTAGCAAAATATTTTTGGATATTAACATTATGTTTACTCCTAATTTTTTGTACATGCATTTTTAGGAAAATTGTTCAACACGAAAGTTGTAGATCTCGTCGGGATCTACAACTTTCGTGTTGAACACTTTTCCTAAATATGCATATACAAAGAGTATTTTCAAAAGGCGCAAAAAATTAGGAGTAAACGTAGTGCTAATAACAATCGCCTAAATTTTTAGGGATTATTTTTATGCATGGATAATATAAATGTAAACTTACAGTGCTTTTAGGAATAAAAGAGGTGCAACTTGTAATTTAGAAAAAGTTGAGGGGTTGCCCGAAAAATGATCATATATTTAGGAAGGCTATTACGTGCACACTTTAATAGACTATGTGCATACCAAAAAAAAATGACACCATTATTTATATTTTTCAAATCACCCGTTTTAAAACTAAGTTCACACTGAATAGTCCAGCAAGCGACTACCCTAAATCCATGGCTCGGTTACGCGGACTCTAAGGATCGAAGTTAGTTTATCGGCGACTTCCACCATCTGGCCCTTCCGGTTCGTTGGCCTTTCCACAAAGGCGGTGACGGCGTTGCGTGAAGCGTCCGTAATCTACCGGAAGAGCTCTACAACAACCAAAATTCCCTTTTGGCTTTTCATGTATACATTTTTTATATTACTCCTCATCGTTTCCGCTAGAATTCTGGGAAGGGAGTACTGACGTGAGGGTCGTGGGTGCCAAAATGAAGCACGACGTCTGCACCAAAGATTTGATTGTAGCAAAAACAAATTACGGAATAAAATTTATGACATTTTTACAAATAATTTAAGTACTATTTTACCCATATTTGTACAGTTCTGAAAAATTACAGTTGTATTTTTGGATTTTGATCGAAAAACATTTCAAAATTCGATTTGGAATTTTTCAGATAAAAACAAAAAAAAAACAACTGTAATTTTTCAAAACCGTACAAAATATGGACAAATGACTATTTAAATTGATTGTAAAAACATCAAAATTAATATTCCGAAATTTACTTTTGCTACAATCAAATTTTTGTTACTGAAAAATATGATTTGCACGTAACAATTCACTATATATATAATGCAAAGACTTTTGCACTTCATTGTTAATTGAATTGGGTGGATGAGTCCCATTAATCATTTGTTAATATTTGGGTTAGTATAATTAGTTGTGAGGTAGATGTACAATAAAAAGCTTATAGGTGCAAGTGTGCAACTAACATTGAAAAAATGCTTTACTTAATTAGAAGTCAACACTAAGGGAATGGAGTAAACTTTCACTTCAGAGCGAATGCAAGTTTAAAATATTCGCCAGGGCGAATAATTTATGCACGGGCGAAAAATTCGCGGTCGGGAGAAAAATGCTGCGCCCGTGTGAAAAATTCACATTCGAGCGAAAAAATACGCCCGTGTGAAAAAATCACTTCCGGGCGAAAAAAAAGGCGTCCAAATGAAAGGACCTTTATGAATGAAACTTTAGATAAATACTTATGGACAAATTATTCAAACAGTTTACAGCTTATTCATCATTACTTTTAAAAAATATCAATGCAAATATCAATTTTCAATTAACAGATTATTCATAATCAAAAGTGTCTCAAACAGAGCCTTATTGTTATTGTTATAAATAATTGATTATTGCATTTATTTGATTATTTGTAATGTTCATTAATTAGTGTAGCACTGTAGTGATTTAGCTATTGAAATTCGTATATCTATAAAGTAATTATGTATTTAGTGTTGATTATATGAATGCGCACTATTATTTTCGACTAATGCTAGAGATCCCCATTATATGTCGTGGTTAGGGGTGCAACTCGAACTGATTCGGATCGGTTCCACTCAGAACCAAGAATCGATCCGTATAGATTCGGATTTGACTTATTGGCACCAGATTCGACCCAAGTACCCACGGTATAGTACCAGAACCGAATCAAAAAACTCGGTTCAGTTCCGAATCGGCTCTTGGTTCTACTTCCGCATACTATATAAATTAAAAAATACTAGCAATTCAATATATAAATAGTAGGAAAAGTTGTATCAGAGATTGACAGTTTAAGGCTTTGTTTGGGGGGACTTATTTTCACCGGTCAAGTGATTACGATCGCATAAACTAGACCGTAATTAAGGTCTGGTTCATGCGATCGTAACCGCTTGAGCGGTGAAAATAAGTCCCCCCAAACGGAATCTAAACGAAAGATTTTTATACGCAACTATTTTGTAGAGCATTCAGTGTTACGATATTCCTCCAGTTTGAATGTGTTTTTTTTAGTGAAAATCGCAACATTTGAATGTGTTTTCATGAAAACTGCATTGTTTCATGAAAAATGCTAGAACTTTTGTATGTATAACAATATTTATAATAGAACTTAGTAGAAAGTTTGGAACACAAGATTGAATATCCAAATATCACATGGTTGCCATCGACCCTAAAATCATATGTGTTCGGGTCGGTTCCTAGGTACCCATGCAATTATAAGAACCGAAAACCGAATCAAACCGAAACCCCCAATCCTATAATTTTTTGATCCAGAACCGAACCAAGGACAACGAGAACCGAAGTGAACCACCTGCTTTGGATTGGTTTCGATCCGGTTCTCAGTTTTTTGGTTACTTTTGCACACCCCTAGTAGTGGTTTAGTACGTATTCACACACATGGATGACACTAGGGGTGTTCACAAATCAAATGAAACCGAATAGCTCTTCAATCAAATCTAAATTTTCATAGAATGAAAAAAAAAATCATATTTTGATTCAAATTCGTTAGAATATTTGAATTCGATTTCGTCAAAAAATCCTGGATTCAAATTTGGATTCGGGCAGACTCATACTCTACGACAGTTACACGTGAGGTAACACAAGTTTTCAAGGAGGAACTTTAGATGTTGAGAAGAGAGGGTTATTTTTTATTGTTTTGAAGAGAAGCTCCATGGAGATAAATGATAAATAGAAGACCTAGCCACTATCCCCCCACCCACACATACATGTTGGGGTACAACTCCTAAAGAGTTGCAGGACTCAGAAAATCAGATCATAACTAGATCAGTCTTGATCTCAGCGGTACCGGCGTGACGGGTCTCAGCGATTTCAGCGGTACCGGCTTGATCGGTCTCAACGTTCTCACCGGTATCGTCGAGACCGGTCTCAGCCTTCTCAGTGATATCCGTGTGTAGGTGGATACCTGCTGGGTGACGCTGTGATGAGGTGGCAGACTATGGTTGGTTCATAGTTGGGTGCAATTATTGCAGTCAGATTGCTTGGTGCTTGATCCAAGGGCCATAATTGCATCAAATTTTACCCTAAATAGGTTTCGTCCTATTGTCGAGATGATTGCACTCTCCAGTTTTTCGGCATCAAGGAGTTACTGTACGTGTCCGCCATTGCTGCTGCTGCTGCCAGAAGAGTTTTTCGTGAAGGAGAACAGAAGTTTCTCAGACCAGTGTCTCATCTTCGTTGTAAGGGTGTTTTTGCTCGTTCTTGTCTTCAATTGTTTTTGGGCCTCGGAAGAGATATCGAGTTTGTGACTCTTTTCTTGAAGAGAGTTTCACTGTGAGTTTGGAGAGCAGGATTCAATATGTGAATCCAATGGGGGGATCTAGGTTGGGCAAACCTAGAATTTTTCTGTAATCCTTATTTCTATAATGGATTGTTCTGAGTGTCCCGCCCGTGGTTTTTCCCTCATTGATTGAGAGACAACTTTCCACGTAAATTCTTATGTTCTCTGGTTGTGTTTTAGTTTGTGCTGGTTTGCTTGTGTTATATCTTCTGTGTGTGCCTGGATTGCGCTATGCAGTGAGATATTCTCTTTCCCAACAAAGTGGTATCAAAACGAGGTTCATAGGTGTCTGATTATATATTCCATTTTAGATTTGGGTCAATGATAGGTGACGACATTGGTCTGCTTCCTACCTTCCTAAATCTGATTCGTGAATTAATCAGACTTATCTCAGATCGTCACACTATTTGAGAAGATGGAGCAGAGCATAAGAATGATTAGTATGAATAAAAAGAACTTGAGTATTTGAAAGCCTTGAATGGAAGATCTGTTGTATTGCAAAGATCTTTATGCCCCGTTGTTGGGAAGGCCAGTTACGATGTTGGATGAGACAGAGTGGAAGAAGATGGATCAGAAGGCAGTGCGTTTCATTCGACAATGACTTGATGATTTTATCTTCCACCATGTATTAACAGAATCATTGGCCCAGGCTTGATGGAGGAAGCTTGAAGCATTGTACGGGCGGAAGACAACGAAAACAAAGCTTTCTTGATTATGAAGCTAGTAAATCTGAAGTACATGGACGGATCTAAGATGTCAGAGAATCTGAACCTTGCTCAAAGCATCATTAACCAGTTGTAGGTCATGAAGATCACATTGGGGGACGAGCTGCAAGCATTGATGGTTCTTATTTCTTTGCCAGAGAGTTGAGAAACTCTTGTGGTGTCATTGAGTAATTCGACGCCGGATGGCTTTATGTCGATGGAGATGGTGATGAGCTGCCTTTTGAATGCGGAGCTAAGGAGGAAGGATTCTGGAGTCTCTACATCGGATGCTCTCCTTATGAAGGGAAGAGACAGGTTGATGAAGATGGAAGGTAAGCCACGGGCTAACTCCAGAAGCAAGTCCAAGTCTAAGTCCAAGAAGGAGATCGAGTGCTATTATTGCAAGAAGAAGGGTCATTTTAAGGACTGCTTCAAGTTGCATAGAGATCTGAAGGGGAAGTCAAAGGAGTCTGGAGAATCAAGTGAGGGTACAAGTGTAACACTTCCCCTATAATGACCATATAATATGGGTCCGGTCGGGGTCTCACAACATATAGACGTCACAGCTTTAACATTAAATAGTGATATAAAAAACTAAGCATCTCAAAACACAAAAAACAAGATAGCGGAAACACACAATCAGCACAGAAGTTATCCACAATCATATGAGTCCACATGGCCTTAAGGCCTTACAACAATAAAATGTCAAAAATCGTATCAACAACAAACAGAGCAATGCGCCTTAACACTCCTAGGCTACCTCAGCATGCAAGCTAGATTACAGTTTATGGAACAAAACATTCAACACTTCATAACCTAATAGAAGAGAGAACACTTTATGAGCCTTAGGCCTTTTTGGCCCCCGAGTTTGCTCCAGCATGCGATCCTTGTCCTGTAAAAGTTTTGTTGTAACGTGGGTCAGCAAAGGCTGACCTCAACTGTGTAACCAACACATCTCCTCCCGGCCGTCGCTAGCGGATCCCGGGGCACTCCATCACCCTGTAGGTCAGCACTTCGCATGCCGATGTATATAAAAATAAAAGTATCATGTTTGGATGTCACATACATCAATCACGTTTCTAGGTTGAGCATTTAATAAAAGGGGACTATAATGCAACATGTATTCAAACCTGAGTTTCACCCAAGACACCATATAGCGCGAATGAATCTAACAAATCATCATGCATAGAACTCCACAATCATCCATACGGGTACTTCCAATCTCCCCTAACGATATTCAAGCCGCAACACAGAACTCTTGCCTAGGCCCCACCCGCTCATGGGTCTCAAACCCGGGCTTGCCTGCAGCTCTGACTCGCACGTCAGTTCCGTCACACAAACAAACCGATGCTAAGAACCCTTGCTTGACCCAGCCCGCTCGTGGGCTTCATCTCCCGGGCTTGTCCAAATCTTGGCATTCTCGTCAGTTTCTCAGAAGGGGACTTGTCTTGCCGGGATGCTCTCCACACATGACTTGCAATATAACGAGCTAGCTAGCCGACAATATAAACAAAGTGAAGCCTTCACAATTAGCCTTATCAATTCAGCCCTAAATCACCATCGTTCTCACACGAAAAAGAGGGCAAACATCACAAACGGCATTTTCGCTGCATTCGTATTTCTAGCAAAATTCCTAGTGCTCGTCTTGCAACATCACCGCATCGGACAAACGGTCGCGATTACGGCTTTCCTCACAATACCTAATCTACTAATAGAGTGGATTTCTAATGCAACATCATGCCGTGGACGAACACAATTGACCCGGTGGCTCCTCTTGAACCATGACAACCCGTACCCCTCTCATTTGAGAGATCCGATACCTAAATGCTTGGAAAAAAAACAAAAACGAAACGGATACCATTCACGCATCCTAAAAACCGAGATGAGAAATGTAGTTTTCTTACGACTGCTCTTCCTAACCATAGAGATCTTGGTTTGCACGGATGAAAGTGTGCGCCTTCAAGTCCTCTACACGGATCTAGCCTCGGAACGACGAACAAAGCTTCGAAGCTTTGTCAATGGCGGAAGATGCTCTTCTTCCTCCTCCTCCAAACACTCTCAAAACCCTAACTCTCACCCAAGGGTGAGAAGAATGAGGGGTATGAGTTCTTCAACCCTACTTAAAATTCAGGGACGGGGGATTCTGGGCAATATGATCGATTTCTAAGAAGATCGGAGGACCTAATTTCACAAGTTACGAAACTGCTTTCGCCTTCTACCGCCGAGCGGTAGCTACCTACCGCGCCACGGTAGCTCACAAAGCCTCCAACCTCTATAGAACGCCCCGCTACCGCCGCGCGGTAACTTCTCAATGCCTTTGTCTCAACGCTTTCGCCTCAACGCTTCATCTCGACGAAAAGGGGCTCCCGCTGAGCGGTAGCTAACTAACGCCGCACGCTACCACTCGTTGCTTTCATATCAACGCTCCAATCTTGACGAAAGAAGGCTACCGTCGGGCGATAGCTACTTACAACCGCACGGTAGCTCCCAGAGCCTTAAGTTCTAGAAATCTGGGGTGTTAAAACTCCTCCCCCTTAAATAATTTCGTCCTCAAAATTTATCATGCACTCAAACACCAAGCATACCTGATGCAAAATGTTCCAGAATGTCTTCCCGCATTGCTTGCCCGCAGTTATCCTAACACATTTTTACGAGCTTAACCTCTTTATTCCGCAACTGCCGAACTTCTGAATCCTCTATGCCAACCGGACGGACTTTCGTCCTCAAGTCCTCTTCCACCGGCACCGCCGATGATTCGACCACAACACTTGTCTCCATCAAAGCTTTCCTTAAAACCGAGACATGAAAAATATCGTGTAATCCACTCAGCTCTGTGGACAACGCCAACCGGTAAGCTGCTTCTCCAATGCGTTCCGTAACTTCGAATGACCCTAGAAACCTCAGGCTCAACTTCTTGAGTTGGCGAATCCGTGAAACGCCTTTGAATAGCTTGAACTTTAAATAGACCCAGTCGCCTACCGCGAACTCCACATTCCTATGACTCGCATTGAAATACTTCGCCTGCCGATCCTGAGCAACTCTCATGCACTCCTGAATTGTCCGTACCAACTCACAAGCATCAGCCACCGCATCCTTTCCCAAAATCTTGGTGTCTCCCACCTCTATCCAAGACATCGGTGTTCGACACCACCTTCCATACAAAGGCTCGTATGGTGCCATCTTGATACTCACCTGGAAACTATTGTTGTAGGCAAACTCCATCATGAAAAGGTGGTCTTCCTACTTCTTCCCAAAATCAAGGGTACACATTCTCAGCATATCATCCATTATACGATTCGTCCTCTCCGTTTGACCATCGGTCTGAGGATGGAACGCCGCACTAAAATTGAGTTTTGTGTCAAGGCTCTTCTGTATTAGTCTCTAGTCCTTAGACGTAAACCATCCATCACGATCACTAACAATACTTTTTGGAACCTCATGCAATCACACAATGTTACGAACATACAATTCCACCAGCTTCTCTACGATGTCCTCCTTCTGATTCGAAATGAAGTGAGTCACTTTGTTCAAGCGATCCACAACCACCCAAATTGCATCGTTACCCTGCTGCGACCGAGGTAAACCATGCATAAAATCCATGGAGATGTCGTCAAATTTCCACTCAGGGATAGGAAGGGGTTTCAGGAACCCGCCCGGCCTTTGACACTCAGCCTTCACTAAGGCACAAGTCTGGCACTGACTCGCATACAAAGCTACATCTCGCTTCATCCAAGGCCACCAAAAAGATTTCCTCATATCCAAGTACATCTTCGTACTGCCCGGGTGAATGGAGTACTTCATAAAGTGGGGCTCTAACATCAAATCCTCACGGAGCCTGATGAACTGCGGTACACATACCCTTCCATTCCTCTTTAAGATCCCATTTTCTAAGGTACTACTCTCGCCTTTTTGAGCTTCCGCCACAAATGGCTAGAACTCTGTATCCACACTAGTTGCTTCCCGAATACGATCGGATAAGTCGCTATATAACTCTATCCAGTTCAACCGATCCATGCTAGTCACGCCTCTCGCTACACAATCAATTCCAAGGGACTCAAAGTCCTGCACAAACCGCTCATCATGAGCTTCAATCCAATTCCCTTGTCCAGAATATTTTCTAATCAAGACATTGACCACCACGTTGGCCTTGCCTAGCGTATACTGAATCGCCACGTCGTAGTCTCCAAGGAACTCGACCCACCTGCGCTGCCGCATGTTCAAATCTTTTTGATTTAGAAGGTACTTCAGGCTTTTGTGGTCCGTGAAGATCTCCACCTTTGCACTGTACACATAGTGTCGCCACAACTTTAATGCAAAAATTAATACCACCAACTCCAAGTCGCGTACGGGGTAATTCCTCTCATGAGGTTTCAACTGTCTAGACCTAAAGACTATCACATTGTCATGTTGTACTAACACGCAACCCAAACCGCAACTCGACGCGTAGCTGAAAATCTGAAATCCTTCCGTCCCTTTGGGAAGACCTGGGATTGGAGACGACATCAAACTTTTCTTCAAGGTGTCAAACGCTCGGTTGCACTCCCGAGTCCACACAAACTTCTGGTGCTTACGAGTCAGAGAAGTGAGGGGCAGAGCTATCCGCGAGAAGTTTTCCACAAACCTTCTATAGTACCCGGCTAGTCCAAGGAAACTCCTGACTTCCGCCACAGTTCTCAGAACTAGCCAATCCTTGATGGCCTCAACTTTCGTCGGTCCACCACCACCTCATCACCACTAATCACATGGCCCAAAAATGTCACCATCTCTAACCAGAACTCGCACTTCAAGAACTTAGCAAAAATTGATTTTCTCTCAAAACCTGCAAGACTACTCTCAAGTGAGTCTCATGCTCCGCCTCCGATTTGGAGTATACCAAAATATCCTCGATGAAGACCACCATAAATGAGTCTAAGTACTCCTGCAACACTCAGTTCATCAAATACATGAATACTGATGGTGCGTTCGTCAATCTGAATGACATCACCGAGAACTCGAAGTGGCCATACCTCGTACCAAACGCTATCTTGGGTATGTCCTCATCTCGAATCCGCAACTGGTAATACCCTGAATTCAAGTCTAACTTATAGTACACCACCGACCTACCAACTGGTCAAACATGTCATCTATTGGCGGAATCAGATACTTATTCTTGACGGTCAGCTTATTCAGCTCATGACAGTCTATGCACAAACGCATACTGCCATCTTTCTTCTTTACAAATAACACCGTCGCGCTCCACAGCGAAGAGCTGGGCCTAATATACCCCTGCTCCAACAACTCCTGCAGTTGTACCTTGAGCTCGACCAACTCTTTCGATGTCATCCTAAAAGGAGGACGTGACATCGGCCTAGCTTCTGGCACTAACTCAATCGAAAAATCGATCTCCCGTCGAGGAGGTGCTCCTGGAAGCTTCTTAGGAAACACATCCTCGAATTCTGCCACACCGACACTTCTCTAATTGATAACTTAGAAAAGTGAACTTCCAAAATTGCTACGAATGCTACTCCTCCCCGGGTAACTGCCCGCACCAATTGCATGGCCGAAATCAGGAGTAGGCCACTCTGCTAAGGCCCTCAAACTTGACTTCTTCCTTTCCCTCGCTCCTCAGGGCCTTAGATAAGCAGTCAATACTGGCTCGCTGCTCTGCAAGCCAGTCCATCCCCAAGATAACATGTAGATTCCAATAACTCGGCTAACGGTAGGACTACCGCTACCAACACGAAGTCAATCCCGTCTAGATTACAATAAATGTGCCCTTTCATCCTGGTAGTCATGGAAGACCCATTGGGCATGCACACCCTAAGCTCTGCGTCCGCCAAAAAGGGCTCGACTCCAATTCTCCGGATAAAGCTTTCCGCAAGAAAGGAGTGTGACGCTCTCGTGTTGAATAACACTCTAGCAGGATAACCAGAAACTAGTACGAAGTCTAATATACATGCAACTCACATAAAATATCGCGAAAGTCTTAAGCTAAAAAAATCGAACTTAATTTTTTTCATACCTGTCACCACATCGGGCCGTCGAATCGCTTCTTGCTGCCTAAGATTGTAGGCCCTTGGTTGCACGTTTTGGAAACGGGAAGCGCTCGACTCCACCATTTTCCCTTTCTCTGCGGTACTGGGACCAGAACACACTGACTGCTCCTGCCTTGGCTCTGGTTCAGCACCACCCTCAGTACAATATCGAGCTATGTGGCCTAGCTTGCCACACGTGTAGCACGTTGGTGGTCCCTTAAAACGAGATCCCCCAACGTCGTACTGCTCTTCTCTCCTGACCTGAAGGGACGAGTCTTCCTCCACTTATTCCCTTCTATCTTCTCATGCGATTGAGAAGGCTTTCCTTCTTCCTGCTTCACAGTATGACCCTTGCAGTGTTGGGTTCTCTCTATATCACTTTCCAACGTCCAAGCGGCCTCAACCAACTCATTGAAATCCGCATTCTTGAGAGATATTAGGGGTTGTCTCAAATTCTCTCTCAAACCATGATAAAATAGGTTGTCCCTCTCCTCATCATCAACCACGATCGTTCCCGCATAACGACCTAAATGAGTAAATTCCTGCACATACTCATCCACAATTTTGTCTCGCTGTAACAAGTGCAGAAACTGCCTCTAAAGATCTAGCCTTGTCGATGTTGGAATATACTTCCTTAAGAAGGCATTCATGAATTCATCCATGGACGGGGTGCGTCCAGGAAACTGGCGGCCGCTATGGCTCACCCACCACAGTTTTGCGTCACCTTCTATCATGAAGGTCGCGAATTGGGACTGCTCATCCTCTGGTGTTTCTGCCACTCTCAGGAGTTCCTGAATCCTTGCTAACTAGTCCTCGACATTAGTCGGTGTGCCGACACCCTTGAACGTTGGAGGATGGAAACTTAGGAAATACTTCATCTGTCGGTCTCCTTGCCCGACGACAACTCTCTTAGCCAACGGCTCCGTCGGCCTGGCTCCTCCGCCTGGTGTGGCCGGTGTTGCTACCGGGGTAACGGGAGTCGCTACCTTAGAAATAAGGGTCACAACTTGCGCTGCCGCTGCAGCTTGGGCCGCTACCATTGCCTCTGCTAACATGCGACATAATCAACCGGGGATATACCCATGCCCATAAGACCTGAAGCAGTAGCACTGATCGCCGAAGGCTCCTTTCGCGGCCTCGACGTCCCCGCCTCGTTGCTAGCACCCTTAGCAATAGCAAGGTAAAACAAGAATCAGGTTCCATTCACAAAACTCAAACACAAGGACACTCACGGTCCCGCAATACTCCTATGTGGATTACTTCCTTATGCGATCTGATTACGTTAAATCGACCACTAAACTTTACCTTGGACACTAACCTGCCTTTGATACAAAATTTTAACACCTCCCATGTAATGACCATATAATATAGGTCCGACCGGGGCCCCATAATATATAGACATCACAGCTTTAACATTAAATAGTGATATAAAGAACTACACATCTCAAAACACAGACACCAAGACAGCGGAAACACACAACCAGCACAGAAGTTAACTACAACCATATGAGTCCAACATGACCATAAGGCCTTACAACAATTAAATGTCAAAAACTGTATCAACAACAAACAGAGCAATGTACCTTAGCACTTCTAAGCTACCTTGATGTGCAAGCCGGATTACAGTTCACGGAACAAAACATTCAACACTTCATAAACTAATAGAAGAGAGAACACTTCATGAGGCTTAGGCCTTTTTGGCTGGCGAGCTTGCTCCAGCGTGCGATCCTTATCCCGTAAAAGTTTTGTTGTAACGTGGGTCAACAAAGGCTGATCTCAACTGTGTAACCAACACATCTCCTCTCGGTCATTCCTAGCAGACCCCCGAGGCACTCCATCACCATGCAGGTCAGCACTTTGTATGACGATATATATAAACATAAAAGTATCAGGTTTAGATATCACATACATCAATCACATTTCTAGGTTGAGTATTTAATAAAAGAGGCATATAATGCAGCATGTATGTAAACCTGAGTTTCACCCAAGACACCCTATAACACGAATGAATCTAACAAATCATCATGTATATAACTCCACAATCATCCATACAGGTACTTCCAATTTCCCCTAATGGCATTCAAGCCGTAACACCGAACTCTTGTCTAGCCCCACCTGCTCATGGGTCTCAAACTCGGGCTTGCCTGCAAGCTCTGACTCGCACGTCAGTTTCGTCACACAAACAAACCGATACTAAGAACCCTTGCTTGACACCTCCCGCTCGTGGGCTTTATCGCCCGGGCTTGTCCAAAACTTGACGTTCTTGTCAGTTTCTCAGAAGGGCTTGTCTCACCGGAACAATCTCCACACATGACTTGCAACATTACGGGCTAGTCATCCGACAATAGAGACCAAGTCAAGCCTTCACAATCAGCCTTATCAATTCCACCCTAAATCACCATTCGTTCTCACACAAAAAGAGGGCAAACATCAAAAATGACGTCTTCGCCGCATTCGAATTTCTAGCAAAATCCCTAGTGCTCGTCATGCAACATCACTGCATCAGACAAACAGTCGTGATTATTGATTCACTTACAATGTCTAATTCACTAACAGAGCAGATTTCTAATGCAACATCAAGTCGGGGACGGACACAATCGACCCGGTGACTCCTCTTGAATCATGGCAACCCGTACCCCTCTCATTTGAGAGATCCGGTACCTAAATGTTTGAAAGAAAGTAAAAAACAAAACGGGTGCCATGCACAACATCCTAAAACTGAGAGGAGAAATGGCGTTACCTTACGACTCCTCTTCCTAGCCATGAAGATCTTGGTTTGCACGGATGAAAGTGCGCGCCTTCAAGTCCTCTCCATGGATCTGGTCTCGGATCGACGAACGGGCTTCGAAGCTTCTCAATGCCGGAAGATGCTCTTCTTCTTCCTCCTCCAAACACTCCCAAAACCCTAACTCTCACCCAAGGATTAGAAGAATAAGGGGAAGGAGTTCTTCATCCCTACTTAAAGTTCAAGGATGGAGGATTCTGGGCCATAAGATCGATTTCTAAGAAGATCAAACGACCTAATTTCACCAGTTATGAAACTGCTTTCGCCTGCTACCACCAGGCAGTAGCTACCTACCGCATCGCGGTAGTTTATAGAGCCAACTACCTCTGCAGAACGCCCGCTACCGCCAGCGGTAGCGACATAGCCGCGTGGTAACCTCTCAATGCCTTCATCTCAACGCTTTTGTCTCAACGATTCGCCTCAACGCTTCGTCTCGACGAAAAGGGAGTACCGTCGAGCAGCAGCAAACTAACGCTGCGCGCTAACACTCGACGCTTTTGTCTCAACGCTCCGGTCTCAGCGAAAGAAGGCTACCGCCGGGCGATAGCTACCTACCGCCGCGCGGTAGCTCCCAGAGCCTCAAGTTATAGAAAACTAGGGTGTTACAACAGGTGCGACCTCGATTGCGGAGGATGAGTCATTGTGCTTACATTGCAGTGGGGCTGCTTGCCAGGAGTGTGTTGACACAGTTTGTGTAATGAATGGTGGAGCATCCAATCATTGCACTCCTCACTGAGATTATTTCTACTCTTATGTTGTTGGAGATCTTAGCACTATCCGGATAACAAATGTCAGGGTGTCGAAGATTGTTGGTAGTAGAGACGTCTACTTGGAGACTGATTTGGGGAAGGTTATCCTCAAGGATGTCAGACATATTCCTGACTTGAGTATGAACCTCTTCTCTTTTGGCAGACTGGATGATGGAGGTTTCACAAGCATTGAAGGTGGAGGTTCCTAGTGGCAAGTGAAGGGGTCCTTGGTGGTTGCCTGGGGCAAGAAGTGTTATAGTTAATACCAAGCAAATGCCAAAATCTGCAGTCCGAGTGTGAATGAAGCTGAACAAAACTCTATAGAGTTGTGGAATCGCAGACTTGGCCACATAAGTGAGAAGAACTTGAAGATGTTGGTGAAGAAAAAGGTTCTTCTAGAGCTATCAGGGGAGCTTTCTAACACGTGTGTTCATTGCTTGGATAGCAAGTAGAGATGAGTTTCCTTCGAACATGCTGAACCAAAGAGGAAGGCAGAGCTGCTGAGCTTGATACACATTGATGTGTGTGGTCTGATTAAGCCTAATTAAGTAGGTGGAGTAGCCTACTTTGTCACGTTTATAGATGATCACTCCAAGAAGGTATGAGCCTATTTCTTAAAGCAAAAGAGTGGAGTTTTGGCAAAGTTCACGGAGTTCAGGGCGAAGGTGGACAAGATAACCGGAAAGGTGATCAAGCGGGTACGATCTGACAATGAGGGTGAATACAATGGAGCCTTTGATGCTTATTGCTGGATACATGACATCGTGCATGAAAAGACAGTTCCAAGGACACCGTAACAAAATGGGTTGGTGGAAGATGAATAGGACAATTGTGGAGAAGATCAAGTGTAAGATCTCCTAGACCAGCATTGACAAGCAGTTCTGGGTTGATGTCGCACGGACTGCCATGTATTTGATCAATTTGTCCCCCTCTTCACCTTTGGATGGTGATATTCCAAAGCATGTTTGGTCCGGGAAGGAAGTGTCTTATGGACATGTGCGGGTATTTGGTTGTAGGGCACATGTTCATGTCCCCAAGGAGGAGAGGTCAAAACTTGACAAGAAGTCTCAGGAGTGCATCTTACTTGATTTTCCATTTGAGGAGTTTGGTTATAGACTCCGGGACCCAGAGAGGAAGAGGATCATCAGAAGCAAGGATGTGGTATTTATGGAAGACCAGGTTGTTGGTGAGCACGAGGTTACTGAGCAAGAGGATCCACCGACTATGGAGTGTTCTGAAGTAGTTCCTGAGCCAGAGTATGTTGGTGCTGATGGAGGGCATGCCGAAGAGGAAGCTGTGCATATTCTAGATTAGGAGGAGATTCTTGATGGAGGGGGAGATTTGCATGTAAGTGTTCTACCAATTATGGAGGTACCCCTCATGAGATTTGACGGAGTTCAGAGATCGAGCACCAGATATCCACCACAAGACTATGCCTTGCTTGCTGATGGTGGAGTGCCTGAGTCTTTTAAGGAGGTTAAGAGATTTGAAGACAGAGTATCTTGTGTTGCAGCTATGGAAGAGGAGCTAGACTTGCTCTAGAAGAATAAAACCTATGAGTTGGTCTGAGCTACCATATCGGGAGAGAGAATTAAAGAACAAGTGGGTGTTCAAATTGAAGACAGATGAGCATCTTTCCCAGCCTAGGTACAAGATAAGGTTGGTAGTCAAAAGGTTCATTCAAAAGCACAGTGTGGACTTTGATAAGATATTTTCACCATTGGTAAAAATGTATTCTATCAGACTGGTATTGGGTTTGACTGCCTCTAGTGATCTTGAGAATGAGTAGATAAATGTAAAGATGACATTTTTACATAGAGATTTGGAGGAGCTGTATATGGAGCAGCCTGAAGGCTTTAAGGCCGAGGGCAAGGAACATTTGGTTTGTCGACTTAAAAAGAGCCTTTATGGGTTGAAGCAGACACCCAAATAATGATACAAGAAGTTTGACTCCTTTATGTTGAAGATCAAGTTCCATAGGACCAGCGCTGATCACTGTGTGTATGTGAGGAAGATTGAGAAGACCCTTACTATTCTACTGCTGTATATTGATGACATGCTGATTGTTAGTGATGACGAATCGAGCATTGTTGAGTTGAAGAAGGAGCTTAGTGAGTCCATTGAGATGAAGGACTTGAGACCGCAGGAAAGATCCTGGGGATGAAGATCACCAGAGAAAGAAGTGCAACTCTACTATGGCTATCTCAAGTTGAGTATGTGGAGAAAGTGCTGAAGTGGTTTATGATGGAGAAGGCCAATCAAGTAGCTACTCCACTGGCTGGACACTTCAAGCTATCATGCTCTCAATATCCTTCATGTGATAAGGAAGTGGAGGAGACGAGCCAAGCCCCCTATACATATACAATGTAGAGTTTGATGTATGTTATTGTTGGGAATATTTTCCTTCAATGTTCCTTGGATTTGAAGATGCCCATATGCAGAAAAGAGTCTTTTGGAATATGAAAGAAAAGGATGAGGCTATTCATGGAAGCATCAGACCGTAGAATCTATATCACTGTTAAGGGGGACCTTTTATCCCCCAAAAGGCCTCTACTATTGATCCAAATGTGAAAGTGCCCAAGTTATATGCTGAGATGACTAGGAATGAAGTAGCACTTGCTACTATGGATAAGAGAGCTAAAAATATCATATTAAGAGCAATTGATGACTCCCCCTTTCAAAACTTGGTGCACTGTGAAACTACTAAAAAATGTGGGATACACTGATAGTGTATATGGAAGGTACTGAAGATGTAAGAGATGATAGGAAATCCATGCTAAATTAGGAATATGAAGCCTTCAGGCAGAATAACAAGGATATCATAGCTGAATATTATGAAAGGTTCTTCAGGGTGATCAATGAGCTGAGGACCTATGGAATGATCTTTAACAACTATGAGCTAAATGATAAGTTTCTGAGGTCTCTAACTAAAGACTGGGACACAAAAAATTATGTCATAAGGGAGGTGGCCAAGCTAGCTGATACGCCTCCACATACTCTATTTGGAAAGCTGCTCTCTTATGAGATGCAACTATCTGCAAGGAACGAGGAGGAAACCACCATCAGGTCCCATGCCAAGAAGAGGTCTGTGGCTCTCAAAGCTGAGAGCTTTAAGAAGAGCAAGGAGAGAATTCCTTCTCCTCTAAGAAGGCCAGCTAACTCAGAGAGTTCTGAGTCCAACACATCTGACAACAATATGTCTGATGACGAATTTGCTGCCTTCTCAAGACAATTCAAGAAGATGAAGCAATGGAAGAGAAAACCTTCCTCCTCTTCAAACTATAAGAAGGACAACAACAAACCTGGAAAGAAGTACTCTGTTGGGTACATGTGAAACTGTGTACCAGATTTGGAGAAGGCTCACCTAACTTAATGATATACATCAATGTATATTTGATGGAATGTTGAGTTTGAATGTGCAGGTTAAAGAAATGCAGGAAAATGTTCTAAGTACAAGTGTCGACACTGGTGAAGGAAATGTGTCGACACAAGAAGCCAGTTTGTGTCGACACATAGAAATTCTGTCAGCAGCAGTTGTGTTGACACACAGAACTTGTGTCGACACACAGAAGTTCAGTCTGCAGCAATTGTGTAGACACACAGGACTTGTGTCGATACACACTCAAGAATTCTGTCGACACCAACTATGTCAAGACTAGAAGCAATTGTGTTGACACACAAGACTTGTGTCGATACATTCAATAGGAGCTGTGTCGAGAAGATGAAGAATGACTGTGTCGACATTGTGGGAGCTGTGTCAACACCATCAAGACTTGTGTCGACACCATCAAGACTTGTGTCGACACCATCAAGACTTGTGTCGACACATGATCTATTTGTGTTGACACATTTGGAGTATTGTCTCGATGCTTTTCTGCTGAGATAGAGTACATTGAGGCATCAGGTTTCAACACTAAAGACTTGATAGCTGTCATAACTAATAAAGTTGTTGCATCTGTTATAACTGACAGAACACCGTTAGAACCGAATCAATCGGTAACCCTAGATGGGTCTATATAAAGACCTGTGCTATCACAACGATACAAAAAAACAATAAAATAGGCGACACACAAGAAAGAAGGACTTGACATTCTTCTAACAGTTGAAATCTATAAATCATTAAGTGAGGGCAGATTCTGAACAAGTCTGCAAGAAGGATTCAGATCTATTTCTGAATTGAAAGAATGAATTGAGGATCATCTCCAACTTCAAAAGAAGATCAACCTTACTGTGTTCAGATTCAAGAAGCTTTGAAGAAAGCTAAGACAGGTTGGATCTTAAGAAATCAGTTCAATCAAAAACTGATCAAGAATTCTTCATCCCTTTCTCTCTCTACTTGAGTGAAGTATTTGTCACTTTTATAATCAATTTTTCTATAAGATCTTATGTAGATCTGAGTGTAGGAGAGTTATCTCTCTGAGTTGTAAGCCTAAATATATAAAGGCTGAGGTAGGGCTGAGTGCCTGAGGTAGGATCTTAGTGATCTGAGTTGTAAGCCTAAATATATAAAGGCCGAGGTAGGGCTGAGTGCCTGAGGTAGGATCTTGGTGATCTGAGTTATAGGCCTGGTGATTAAGGCCGAGGTAGGGCTGTTGCCTGAGGTAGGATTCTTGGGAAGAATCTGAGTTGTAGGACTTGAAGAAGTCTGAGCTATAGTAACCAGTTGGGTTCTGAGTTGTAAGATATGTGGATCTGAGATAGTGGAAGGAAGTTTAACCGAATCCAGCACTCAATTGGATAGGTGAAGGGGGAGAGTGGACGTACCAACGAATTGGGGAACCACTATAAACCATTGTGTGATGTGCTGTGATTTTTTTGTGATTGTTATTCTCTATGTTGTGATAGTTGTGCTGCGATTAACTTTTTAATTGCCTAAGTTTTTTTAAAAAGATTTGAACATATTCATCCCCTCTAGGTGTTTAGGCTCTATAAACCAAATCTTTCATACTTCAAAGGATACATGTGAAACTAAACCTAGTAAACATATTTCTACTAATATTATATGTTATTGCTGCAGCAAGCCTGAACATATCATTGTTGACTGCCTAGTCAAAAGGAAAGAAACAGGTGCGAAGAAGCACCATCACCACAAATAAAAAAAGCTGAAAAGACTTTCCTTACCAAGAAGGAGAAGAGCTGAAGTCAATCTTGAAAGTCCACCTAGTGTCAACTACCTTCACCTATGGGGGGGAATAGGTGTCTTGCAGCGTATTTGCGGAATTAAAATTGTACCTGCACAAGAAAACAAAACAACACATCACAGAAAATAACACATGCAATTTATAGTGGTTCCCCGATTTGGGTACGTCCACTTTCCCCCTTCAACCTATCTCCCAACCAGGGACGACTCGGTCACTTCACCAACAGGATTGAAATCCA
Source organism: Platanthera zijinensis (assembly GCA_039513925.1). NCBI lineage: Eukaryota > Viridiplantae > Streptophyta > Magnoliopsida > Asparagales > Orchidaceae > Platanthera > Platanthera zijinensis. Next base: position 238,019,992 of record CM077081.1, on the reverse strand, counting down.
ATCCTTGTACTATCGGAAGGAACCCTTCCACACGTAGGAGTCAACACTCCCACAACACGGGTTGCACCCAACCCTACAACTAGGAACCAAATGTTCCTTTACAATGAAAAAGAAATTAAAGTGTATAAGAAATACAAACAACTTGAAGATCTAGGTGTCCCTTTTCGTTAGACTACTTGTTCTTGTAGGCAACGGAAAGTACACAACCCTTGATCTTTCTTGGAGAAAATCTCCCCGAGACCGGCGGCGGCAAGGCTCTCGGTGTTGGCGGCGGCAACTGAAGACAGCAGCGATGCACTGGAGATTCAATCGTCTTAGCGAAGTCGGTAAGGTCTTCCAACGGTCACACTAGGATCGATCGTCTCGATCGATTCAGACGGGGATGGATTTCCCTATCTCAAATCAAGAGACAAAAGATCTCTGGTTAGACGCGTGAGACGCTGTGCAAGACTTGGCTTATGTCACCGGGGATCTGGAGGAGATAGAGATCTGCTACGGCGACCACTGCACGAGCGGCGGCGACGGAGGCGGAGCAGGTTCGTGATTTTAGGGTTAGTCGGCGGCTCGGCTTTTTTATTCTGTGTCCCTGTTTTACTGTACACAAATACCTGTGTATTTATACAATAGGTCATGGAGATGACCGTTGTGGGCCCCACCAAAGCAAAGACCAAAGTCTGGTTCAAATAGCTGCAGGTAACATGGACCGGTCCAGGAATTCGGAAAAATCGCCCAAGGCAAAATCGGCGAGAATCGTAGGTGATTCTCGACGAATCGTCGAGAATCACTTACGATTCTCGCCAAATTCTACTTGGCGAATTCTGGCTGCACATGTTATAGTGGCTGGGGAGAATCGGCGGGAATCACATTTGATTCTCGCCGAATCGTCGAGAATGCAAAGTCATTCTCGACGAATTGGCGAGAATCACTTAGTGATTCTCGACGATTCTGCCTTAGAGAATTTTCTGACTGCGTCGAGTCAGCCGGCCCAACCCGGCGAGAATCATCTAGTGATTCTCGACGACTCGTCGAGAATCACTAGTGATTCTCGACGAAACGGCGAGAATCACTTAGTGATTCTCGACGATTTACACTTAGACGATTCTCGTCTTCCAACCCGTGAGCTGGTCTTTGGCCCATCCTTGCTCCTTGTCTGCTCATGATCTTTCATGACCCTGTGCTTGGAAATAAGTACACTCCAATAGAGAGAGTACACGTAAGCCAACACACTGATCTGCTCAACGAGGGATTACGTTGCACAGACCCGTGTATATTGACCTACTGCACCCTGACATTGGTGTGTACTTAGCAATGAATAGCTGCAAGCACAACTAGAAGAAATTCATCAAATACATAGTGAATTCACCTCAGCTTGTTCAGGGGCTTCTTCAAATCAGGTACATTGTGGATACAATACCCAACAATCTCCCTCTATTTGAAGAAGTCTAAACCCTACAAGCTAAGGTGAATACAACGGCTTGGAAAAAAAGAACTTAAAATAAAAAGTTGAAATTCCATACCGTTATCTTTAGAGCTTGTGGAGCTATCACCTTAGCACCTTAGCCGAAAGGGTAATGGTAATCTCTCCCTTTTCGGCTTCTGCAAATCGGGGACTGAAGCATGAGACACCATGCTCCCCCTCAGTTCTTGTACCTTTGCTTTCACTAAATTCCTAGCAGAGGCTCCCCCTAGAAGCATGAGCCTTGAGCTTCTGTAGTTTTCATTCCTCGTAGTTTAGCATCCCCAATTCAGTTTTGAACATACTGAACTTGGCCTCGTCAAGGGGCTTTGTGAAAATGTCTGCAATCTGCTTGTCAGTGGGAACATAGCAGAGAGAGATGTCCTTGTTCTCCACGTGCTCCCGGATGAAATGGTAACGCACTTCAATATGCTTCGTTCTGCTGTGCGATACCGGATTGTTGGCAATAGCAATTGCACTGGAGGAGTCGCAGTACATCGGTACTTCCTTGAACTGGAGATCATAGTCTACTAACTGATTTCTGATCCATAGAATTTGTGCGCAACAGCTCCCAGCCGAAATATACTCAAACTCTGCTGTGGAAGTTGCTACACAATTCTGCTTCTTGCGGTTCCATGAGATAAGCCTTCTTCCGAGGAATTGACACGTCCCGGAAGTGCTTTTCCTGTCATCCCTGCGTCCTCTTCGAGTTCTGACACCGTCACGAGGATCTCCGATGATCTGTTCTCTAGGATGATCCCTCACGTGTTGGAGCTCTAGGAGTCTGGCATCTGGAGCTTTGACATCTTCTCGGGCTTCTCCTTCTTCCGGAAGATTTTCTCCATCCTGCTCGTCAACTTCTCCAGCTAACGTCGAGGTGGAAACCTTGACGTATTTGGGAGTTGCACCTTTAGCAGTCTCATCTAAACTTAGTTGTTCAAGCCTTTCACCGTAGTTAGCGTTATCTCTTTTCCCTTAATCTTGTTCCATGGCAATCCTGGAACATCCTTTGTCTAGGTCCCATCATGTATCTGGGTACCTAGACTATCTTGCAAAAAAGAATTACCTTTCCTTAGGAACCCAATATGTATTGGGTCCTAGGTTCTTGTCAGCATAAAAACACGAGTGCCTTCCCTCAGAAATCCTGTCAGGAAGACTACCTCTGCCCAGAGGAGGTGGAAACGCCCTTGCCCTTGACACAGAGGGGTTATGCCAACAATCTATGGCAAAGTGACCCACCTTGCCACAGCACCAACATGTGTGAATGTTGTATCTCCGTTTCTGACCTGACCCGGTGACTGAGGTAGTCAAGGACCTAGGTCTAAACGGGATAGAGCCGGATCTGCTCTCAAAATTGCCTCTTCCATCGTGACACTTGGAAGGGTGGAAGGAAGGCATGTAGTGAGCGTCATGAGGCCTGGGAGGTGGTGCCTTCCTTTCAGTCAGCACCCTTTCAGAGGCCCCATGAGCACTAACTGCATGACTTCTAACCCCCCTTTTTGTGTCCTAGGGTGGTGAGAGGAGCATTGAGAGCTGATATCAGCAGATTCATGCAGAGTTGGGGCTGTGGCCGAGAATACAAAGGGTTCAGAACGAGCCTTAGACATTCTCTTAAGGGTGGCCATGACAGCCCTTGCATTATGGGTGTTTCCACATGAGGGCAGATCACCCTTGCAGTGACCACGGTTGTTCCTGTGATCATACCTGTAGGCATGATGAGTACCTTTCCTTCCTGGAGTGGGGGGTCTAAATACCGTTTCCCCATTTCTCCATGAATTGATAATTCGGGAGATCCACCCGTTTTCTTCCTTTCTTTTGATAACATCAACCTTGGAAAAGTTGGATACTATCCTCTTCTCATTCTCTAGACTACTCTCTAGATCTGAGATTTTAGAGTCCTTAACCTTATTGGATGCCAATTGGAGAACCAATAAGATTTTCAGCCGAGCAATCTCCTGAGCTTGCTCCTCAACAATCAGGTTGCTTTTCTGAAGGACACTCTTCAGGGCATCAGGATTTACTGGAGGGCAATCATCCAAAATATTCCTGTCTTAAGGAACATGAGGAAGAGAGGGGCAAGGTGAAGAAGTTACCTGGTCCTGACATAGCTGATCAGGAATAGTGTTAGGACTGACCGGGGCAGCTGAGTCATCCTCAGCTGAGCAGTCTTCATCAACTTCCTCCTCAGTCTCTGATAAAGACACAGGAGCCCTGATACTGAGAAATTGGTCATCACTTTCTTCTTCAGAAATGCTGACCCTCATATATGCCTCATCCTCTTGCTGACGACTTATCACTGTTCTGTCTGATCCCTCCATGAGGTCTGATACAGTTTGCCACAATGACTTGACCGTCTTACACTTTTCAAGTCTTGACCGGGAAGGTCCAGTCCAGACATCCAGGATGATTTTACGAATCATTTTATCCAAGTTGAAAAGAGAGAATTCAATCTCAGACATTTCAGTAGTCTCCTTGGGGATCTACATATCCTTTCCAGAGCAGGAGGCCTTCATGGGAATGAAGGGACCCTCTTCCAGAATGAGTGATGCTCGAGGGTCGATGGCCTCCAGATGAAATAGTACTCTCATCTTCCATATAGGATAGTACTCCTTTGTACATGAGGGGAGTCTTAGAGGAGGGACATCATAATACAACTCCATGCTTGAGTCTGATCTTCTTGTTGACACTAGATGCAGGAACTTACTCGAGGTGTTAACCCCTTTGATGAGTAACCTCCCTTTGATACCACTTGAAAGTCCACCTAGTGTCAACTACCTTCACCTATGGGGGGGGGGAATAGGTGTCTTGCAGCGTATTTGCGGAATTAAAATTGTACCTGCACAAGAAAACAAAACAACACAGTACAGAAAATAACACAGGCAATTTATAGTGGTTCCCCGATTTGGGTACGTCCACTTTCCCCCTTCGACCTATATCCCAACCAGGGACGACTCGGTCACTTCACCAACATGATTGAAATCCAATCCTTGCACTATCGGAAGGAACCCTTCCACACGTAGGAGTCAACACTCCCACAACACGGGTTGCACCCAACCCTACAACTAGGAACCAAATGTTCCTTTACAATGAAAAAGAAGTTGGAGTGTATAAGAAATACAAACAACTTGAAGATCTAGGTGTCCCTTTTCGTTAGACTACTTGTTCTTGTAGGCAACGAAAAGTCCACAACCCTTGATCTTTCTTGGAGAAAATCTCCCCGAGACCGGCGGCGGCAAAGGGCGACGGCAAGGCTCTCGGTGTTGGCGGCGACAACTGAAGACAGCAGAGATGCACTGGAGATTCAATCGTCTTAGCGAAGTCGGCAAGGTCTTCCAACGGTCACACTAGGATCGATCGTCTCGATCGATTCGGACGGGGATGGATTTCCCTATCTCAAATCAAGAGACAAAAGATCTCTGGTTAGACGCGTGAGACGCTGTGCAAGACTTGGCTTCTATCACCGGGGATCTGAAGGAGATCGAGATCTGCTACGGTGACCACTGCACGAGCGGCGACGACGGAGGCGGAGCAGGTTCGCGATTTTAGGGTTAGTCGGCGGCTCGGCTTTTTTAATCTGTGTCCCTGTTTTATTGTACACAAATACCTGTGTATTTATACAATAGGTCATGGAGATGACCGTTGTGGGCCCCACCAAAGCAAAGACCAAAGTCTGGTTCAAATAGCTGCAGGTAACATGGACCGGTCCAGGAATTCGGAAAAATCGCCCAAGGCAAAATCGGCGAGAATCGTAGGTGATTCTCGACGAATCGGCGAGAATCACTTACGATTCTCGCCAAATTCTACTTGGCGAATTCTGGCTGCACAGGTTATAGTGGCCGGGGAGAATCGGCGGGAATCACATTTGATTCTCGCCGAATCGTCGAGAATGCAAAGTCATTCTCGACGAATTGGCGAGAATCACTTAGTGATTCTCGACGATTCTGCCTTAGAGAATTTTCTGACTGCGTCGAGTCAGCCGGCCCAACCCGGTGAGAATCATCTAGTGATTCTCGACGAAACGGCGAGAATCACTTAGTGATTCTCGACGATTTACACTTAGACGATTCTCGTCTTCCAACCCGTGAGCTGGTCTTTGGCCCATCCTTGCTCCTTGTCTGCTCATGATCTTTCATGACCCTGTGCTTGGAAATAAGTACACTCCAATAGAGAGAGTACACGTAAGCCAACACACTGATCTGCTCAACGAGGGATTACGTTGCACAGACCCGTGTATATTGACCTACTGCACCCTGACATTGGTGTGTACTTAGCAATGAATAGCTGCAAGCACAACAAGAAGAAATTCATCAAATACATAGTGAATTCACCTCAGCTTGTTCAGGGGCTTCTTCAAATTAGGTACATTGTGGATACAATACCCAACAAATCTGACTCAGCATCTTCAGATTCTGAAGAAGAAGATAAAGCCTATATTGGACTGTTTACTGCTGTTGAAGAAGATGATGACTATTCAGCTACAAGGATAGACATCAGGGCCCCTCTATCATATTTAGACAGTGAAAATGAGGATGATGAAGAAGTCAATGGCTGTTTTGGATTGATGACCATGACTGAAGGAGAAAACAGTCAGGAAAATTCTGATCCTGATGAGGCATTAATACACTTTATCTCCTCTGAATCAGAATATGAAACTAGTCCAGATTTTGAAGCACCTTCATCTTGTGGTAAATGTAGCTCAAAATCTGCGGGAGATGTCAATCAATTGATTGACAATTATGATTTGATCTTGGAAGCTCTAAAGTAGAGCAAGCTATTTGTCAAAAGACAAGCTAAGGAGATTGATTCTCTATGCAAAGATTTTTTTTACACATTGAGTCTGCTTCACAGCTAAATCAACTAAGCAAGGAAATATCCAAACTTAAAGCAATCACAGTGATCCAAGTCACAATCATAAGTAATAAAAATATAATAATTAAAGATTTAGAAGAAAAGCTCCTCAAAGAGAGGAAGCTAATGACCCAATACTTCAAACCAAAACCTGTATTGCCACTCATTGACACCTTCACCTACTAAACTAGTAAGAAGGGGTTGGGCTTCAATGAGAGGAATGCTAGAAGAAGGAATAAGAGTAAGGGCAAGGCTCCAATGAAGCATATGATTTCTTTTGAGAAGGTATTGTTGCCATCCAACAAGTATGACCAAGAGAGCATGCATGGTCACTTGTTGAATGATAGATCCAAATAGCATGAGCAAAAATGCCCACAGCTATAGTGGAAGAAAGGGGATGAGCTTGAGTGCCTTAAAGACCCCATATGAGGAAATACAGATGGACAATACTGGACCATTTGTGTTTGGTGCCTCAGCCCCCTCACTCAAGGAGAAGGAAGCTGCTTCTTCCAAGCCCCTTCCAACAAAACAGATGGTTGTTGTCAAGCTTATAGATTACTCTCACAGGGCAATATTTGATGCTATCAACTCATGCTCAGCCACCAAACTGAGACTTGCTGATATCAATTAGATAATGACTGCTAAGACAAGCTATAGATAGGCAAAATGTCAAGAGATTGTTGACAGGAACTTGAAGAATGTTGTTGTCTTCTTTAATGAACAAAAAGGTGAAACTTCTACTTCTAAATTTGTTCAAAAAAGAAAATACAATATTCATGAGTGTTGGTGCTGTGGCAAAGTGAGACACTTTGTCATATACTGTTGGTACAACCCCAATATGTCAAATGCAAAGAGAGGCATTCCTATCATGCAAAATTTTAAAAAACCCCATCTTATGCTGCTAACAAGTACCTAGGACCCTAGATAAAAGAAGTAGTTCTATCGAAGTCAATTCTACAGTGCAATCCAAAGACGAAAGTAGTTCTGCCCGTCTCATAATATCAAATAGGTTGTTGTATATTGTTAGAAGTTAAAATCCGCTGAATACAAATGAAATCAACACCCAAAATCACATACTGCAATGAAGTTGGAGAAGCCCTAGATAGGTGGACTGGAGTTACAAGGAAGATTCAACAATGAAGTTGGAGAAGCCCTACAATGGCGGATTGGAGCTGCAGGGTCGATTCCTGCTCGTCGCGAAGAGGGGAACGACAATTTGTTACGGTGCAAAGTAGCAAAAGGACGGTGGAGGGAGGTTACGACGATGTCTGGAGGTTGCGGTGGGCTATCGGGAGGTTGAGCTCGGGATCACCGTTGGAGTTTGCGCGAGGAGGATGAAAATGACGATGTCAAAGAAACCCTAGAGCCACGGGCTTGACTGTCATTAGCGGCAGAAATAAGAGGGAAGAATATTACACTTTTAGGTATTTATTTTTTTATATGGCCATAGCCAAATAAGGTGTGTTCATAGTACCATTCTTTTATTTAATCATTGCATTTAATTATTTAATTTAAAATTGCGTCCCCGACTTGATAAAATTTCTAGTTCCACCCATAATTTTGCCAAACAGCTTAAACAACTTCGTTTGAAATAGCACTGCAAATGCAGCTTTTTCAAACAGTTTCACAAATTCTGTCATCACTCTGCAAAACAGCTGATTATTATATTTCATCACTGCTTTTCATCACTGCTTTTCACCACTACTTTTCCAATCCTTATAAGTGAGCCAAACAAAGCCTTATTGTGCATTGCCGGTTAGAAATGGTGTTGTTTGAAGGAATTGAAGGAGAACAAATGGAAAAGAAAAGAGAGAAATGCAAAAGGATCACATGAAGATATTATATTCATGGCTACCCATTATCAAAATAAAATTAAGAACATACCCAACAAACTTTGAAGAAGAGATGCCCGGAAAAAAATGATCTTTTTTAATCCAACTCTTGCAGGCCACCGAGCAGAACCGACCCAACAAACGAGCCAACGCCGGCGACCGCCAGCAATGCGGCGACGACGGTCTGTGCGGTGACAAGGGCCGGCGAGTCGTCGGGGATGAGCAGGACGACTGCCAAGGCGGCGGCGAGGAGCGGGAGGGAGAAGGACGCCAGCGCGGAGGGCGACAAACTCGCCGCCTTCTCGAGAAGGCTGAGAAGGCCGAGATCCTCTGCTTTGGAGAAAAATCCCAGCTTTTCAATGGAGGAGAGTGTAAATCCCAATTGCTCTGCTTTTGAAAGAAGGCCGGCCTTCTCCACCCCGCTCAACACTTTCCTCTCCTCTATCTTCTTCACCACGTCGAAGCTCACCTCCTCGCTTCCCTCCGTGAAGATTCCGGCGCCGTACCACTGCTTTTTCCATCCCTTGTCGTACCTGTTTACCTAATTTGAAAACAGGGGAGGGGAGATGGGATTTGTGCTGTTTTGAAAGGGGAAAAGGGGGAATATTTTACCTTCTTCTGTGGCGCCATGGCGAGGATTTTCAGGGGGTTTCTACTGGGAATGGAGGAGCGATGGAAAGAAGGGGGCGAGAAGCCGGCGGTGGCGGCGGAGGAGATGACCGTCGCCGGCATTGCGGAAACAGGGGTGGTGATGTGGGAGTAGGGAGAAGCTTTAGCCAAAGGAGAAGAAGGGCCATTGCCTTATCCACATGGGCCCACACGCGAGTGATCATGGCCGTGACATATTATTTGGGATTAATAATTTGTGATTATTTATTTATTCTTTTTTTAATGGAGAGCTAATGTGGTGCAAATAGTAATATGGCCCATGAATTTTGCTCATAGTGGGCCGTGCAAATAATGTGGGCCTGTTTAAGCCCCCAAGACCTGGCCCAGAAGAAATTTATATCCTATGAAATTTTAGCTATGGCTACAGTGTTTGGACTAGTTTTGCAGTGAAAGAGAGAGAGTCAAAGCCCCCAAAGGGAATTCGGGGGGGGGGGGGGGGGGGGGGGAATGGTGTTCTACTATACAGTGCAGTTAGTGGCGGACCCAGGATTTTAATCTGATCCGGGCACGGGGTTTATGAGCAAAGAAGACACTAGTCAGACAACTAAAGAATTAAACTACATTAAATTAAATGAAAAACTAAAACATGCCTCTCGAAATCAACAGAGTTACAATTTCAAAAGGAGTGAAATCCAAACAAACTTTGTAATCAACCAAAGCTATTAACTCATAAGAAAGTTACAGTAATTAACCCTACATAACAATTATAAAATTTTGTTAGTTTACCTATACATACATGACACTTCAAACCTATTGGAACTAAGAAAATCAGCAAAGGAAATAAATGTGTTTTAAGTTAAATAAACTTGTAGAGAGACTTGCATCATACTTGACAAACGGACACGGATAAAACAACTTCAACATCAAACCAATCTCAAAGACAATGCATATGTCATGATCCTGTTCAACTAAAGCTTTAGTTGGGGGGACTTATTTTCACCGGTCAAGCGGTTACGACCGCGTGAATCGGACCTTAATCGGTGAAAATAAGTCCCCCCAAACGGAACCTAAATTTTTGAGAAGATTCCATATTTTCATGTATAGAGTGAACCTTGTGAAACATCCCATCTCGCCATCTCGGCAAAGCGTGTATTTTTTCAAGCATGTACACCTCTCACCATGTCCAGGTTCAAACCACCATTGATCGGAGACCTAAATAACAATATGAAACAGATTAATATGAACTGCATAATAAAAAGAGAAAAATTGTTCACGACTAACAAGCACACTATTATCAATTTATCACCATTAACCAACAAATAAAAACTCTGCTTCGATCTAGCTATAGAAATCATTCCCCAATTATTATAGTTAGGAAAAAGCCATGCTAACAACAATATTCAGAATCGAAATTATCAACATCCTTCATTTCTAACCCCCTTTCTTCCCAAATAAAAACGACACATGCATAGATCCAAAAGCATTCATGTGGATCCAGAAAATAAAGCTTGATAGGGAAAAAGAACAACAGAGTGCAGATCTAAACCTAAAAGGAAATAGCAAAGACAAGGATAAACAGTACCTTTTCGCAAGTCATTAAGCGGGAAATGAAATGAAGAAGTAAGGGAGATTGTTGGAGAGAAGGAAAGGAGAAGTAGAGGAAGATCTCCGAACTGAGCCAAGCCGTTTGCAGCCCTTGCTGGCCGCGGAATGGGGAAAAGGGGAAGAATCAAGCGGGATGAGCTGGGATTAGCGCTAATCGCGAAAATTTTGACCCGGGCACGTGCCCGGGTGTGTCTCCACGTGGGTCCGCCCGTGAGTGCAGTGCACAATCAAACGGTTGCGAGTACATCACATCGCGATGTGAGATGTGCACGCATCTCCGCGCGAGATGTGATTTACTCGCAGCCATTAGATGGGTGCACTGCACTGTAAAGTGCAACGTATGGACTTCACCCCCCCCCCCCCCCCCCACCACCACATTCCGCCCCCAAAGGGGATGTAGTCCGTGAGCCATAGGTGAACACGTTTTTCTAAATTCTCGGCTCCGAATGAGATGGGTCATCAAATAGGGTTGTGGACAAATATTATAATTCGTGAATAATTCTGGATTCGATTCAAATTTGCATTTTTCGAATCCGAATTCGAATAATTATATTGTTGTTCGAAAGATTTGTGAATAGTTCGCTAATACGAGAATATATAGTTAAATAATTTTAATATATGTAATTAAATATAATTATATTTAAATAATATATAAAATTCAATTCGAATTTGAAACTAACACCGAATATTTGAACGAATCTAAATCTGAATCTCTATATTGTATGTCAAATTTGAATTCGATTGAAGTGTTATTCAAAAAAGTGCGACGAAGGCCCAAAAAGGACGTAGTTAGTGAGCCGATAGGAGAATAGGCTTTTCTTAATCCCCAGCTCCGAAGAAGATAGTCGAAATAGCGAGGAGTGAGGCAATAGGCAATAAATTGCTATTAACGATCTACCTCCTTACAAGTAGAAGCTTATAACAAAGCTTAGAAGAGGGAGATTCCTACCGCCTGCAAAGCACTTTTCTTCACTATGAAAGATTTATTACAAGGGCATTATGGAATGATTCATTAGCTTGCGCCAAAATGAATTTTTATTGTGCGAATCGTATATTTTGGGATTTTGAATCCCAAATGTATCTCATTTGAAAAAGTGATAAACATCAAAGTTGTAGATCTTATCGAGATCTACAACTTTCTTGTTGACCACTTTTTGATTTGAAGTCGTTTAGACTCGCGATTTGGGCCCCGAAAAAAGTCACGCAGAATATTTGTACGAACGACTTGTTCCGGCGTGACTTCTTTCGGGGCCCAAATTGAAGTCCTAAGCGGCTTTAAATCAAAAAGTAGTTAACAAGAAAGTTGTATATCTCGATGAGATCTACAACTTTCATGTTTATCACTTTTTCAAATGAGAAACATATGAGGCTCAAAATTCCAAAAAACTGAACTCGCCCTATATTTTTGGCGATCTCATCAGGCCTGAGTGGTGGATGACAAACCTGTTGCTACTGCCGAGCAAGAAAACGAAATGGCAGAAGGGCCGCTGAGTAAAAATCTCAAGCAAGCGGAAGGAACAAGATTGGTTTGCTAGTATTAATTTTTGAGAAGAGAAAAAATGTAAAATTTTGTTGAATCTGTTTTTTTTTTTCTAGTTTGCTAGTAACGAAAATGAGTTTGCTAATAACAACACCCTTAATAAATCTTGTAAACCCGAACCGCCTATTAGAGGTGGAGCTTGACTGCGTTGGATGTACTGGGCACTCGACACGATTTCGCCAGGGGGTTGCAGGGGGGGGGGGCAGCGCGCTGGGGGGTTGCAGGGGGGTAGCGCGCCCCCTGCTCAGGGGTTCGGGGGCGAAGGCCCCGACCGAAATTTTGTCAAGGGTATTTATGTAATTTTGTACATCTTTTTTGGTGTGTATTTAAGCCTAATTTCGGCTTAGAGTTTCTGCGAGTGTGTAACTGAATTCAGAAACCGAAGAAGGAGAGCGGCCGAAAGAAGAAGCGGTGTAAGTTTCTTTGAACGTTCTTCATAGTGGATTTCTGAAGCGCGGGCGGTTGTGATTTTTTCCCCGGACTTAGGATTTTTCCACGTTAATATCCTGTGTTGTGATCTGCGTTTTTCATTCTTATTTTGCACTCGTTTTTCTCAACACCACTATCATTATTGATTGCATTCCATGAACCGTCCGGCCTTTAATATTCTCCACTGTACCGAGACATTATCTTCTTATCATGTATTGTTTTTGAAATGAAACAACTAAAGAAGTAAAATCCGTGAGCAGTAAAATCTTCAAATGTGCATCCTTGCAAATTGGGAATGATTATTCAAGTGAGTAGATTATGAAGGTGATTAAGTAAGAAAACTGGTAGTAGAAGAGTCAATTAATGTTCTATTTTATGAGACAAGCCTGCTCCAAAGCAGCTCGTCTAGTGTTATTGGTGCAGATGCCGGTACCAAGTTCAAGGTACAAAGCTTGGATGAAGCTGTCAAGGAAGATGCTCCAAGCTCAATCAAGATCGTCGATCCAGGCTTGGTGGATGTAGAACCCGCTAGAGGAAGAATTGCTTCAACCTCCAGAGAATGCACAAAATGCTACAGAGCCAGCTGGTGGGAGAGCAAGAAATCTAGTGTTCAGAAAACAAAGAGATCACCCAGTTGATCAAATAATTGGAGAACCAGGCGACGGTGTTAGAACCAGAAGAGGTACAACTAATGAGATTATGCATCTTATTTTTCTGTCACAGGTTGAGCTGAAGAAATTTGAAGAGGCAAACAAGGATGTTTCTTGGATCTTAGCAATGCAAGAGGAGCTTAATCAGTTTGAACATTGCAAAGTCTGGGAGTTGGTACTCAGGACCAAGGGACAGAACGTGATCGGCACCAAGTGGATCTTTATAAACATGCTCGACAAAAATGGAGTCATTATCAAGAATAATACCAGACATGTAGCTCAAGGAAACAAACAAAAAGAAGGGATCGACTTCGACCAGACCTTTCCTCCAGTGGCTAGGCTCAAGGCGATCATGTTGTTTCTTGCATATGCTGCCCTCAAAGGCTTCACCGTCTACCAAATGGATGTGAAGTCAGCATTCCTAAATGAGAATCTGAAAGAGGAAGTATACGTAGCGCAACCCCCAGGTTTTGTAAACGCAACTCACCCTGAACATATTTATTTTCTTAAGAAAGCTCTATACCACTTAAAGAAAGCTCCACGAGCTTGGTATGAGACATTGTCTAGCTTCCTCCTTGAGAACAACATCATAAGAGGGAAGATAGACAAGACATTATTTCATATGGAAGTAAAAGGCAATATTCTACTAGTGCAAATCTATGTCGACAATATTATTTTTGGCTCTAAGGAAGACAACCATTGCAAGAAGTTTTCCAAACTTATGCAAGAGAAGTTTGAAATGAGCAGTATGAGAGAGCTAAAGTATTTCTTAGGACTTCAGGTGAAACAATCTGAAGATGGAATTTTTATCTCTTAGACGAAGTTCACCAAGGTGCTTCTCAAGAAATTCAGAATGGAGAACGCAAGATGAATTGGCATCACTTACCTCCAATCCACTTAATTTTGAAGAAGAAGCAAAACAAAAGCATTAACAGAAAGCAATGAAAGAAGAAATGAGTGTCATTGAAGCAAATAAGACTTGGTCTCTTGTTCCCAGACCACCTAACAGAGAAGTCATATGACTAAAATGGGTATACAAAGCAAAGCAAAATGAAGAAGGAGAAATAATAAAATACAAAGCCAGGATTGTTGCCAAAGGCTACTCTCAAAGAGCAGGTGAGCACTATAATGAAACCTATGCTCCAGCGGCGATGATAACAACAATCCGGCTAATCCTTGCTATTGCAGCTCAAAATAACTACCTTGTTTTCCAATTAGATGTAAAATCGGGTTTCCACAATGGATAAATAGAAGAAGAGATATATGTCTCACAACCTCCTATTTTTGAGAAGACAGGGGAAGAGAAGAAGGTTTGCCGACTTCACAAGGCCCTGTATAGGCTTAAACAGACACCCAGAGCTTGACATAACAATATTGACTTGGTTTTCATCCATGAAGGCTTCAGGCCAAGCAAGAGTGAGCCGACACTCTACTTGAAAACAAAGAACAATACTATCATTATTGTGTGCTTATATGTCGGTGATCTGATCATCACTGGGCCAAATTCATCAATAGTCGACTCACTTAAAACCAAAATGATGGAGACTTATGCCATGACCGACCTGGGACATCTCAAGTTCTTTTTGGGGATTCAGATCAAACAATTGTCTGACTTCATCTTTATCTCACAAGAATTATATACTAACTCTCTTCTAAACAGGTTTAAACTTTCTCAGTGCAATCCTGCATTGACTCCTATGTACACCACAGATAAGGTAGCAACAAGGACCAACGAGGAAGAAGGCATAGATAGGGAAGAGTATCACAACCTCGTGGGTTCCCTAATTTATCTTACCAACACTCGGTCAGATATCGAGAACGTCGTCAACATCATCGCTCGCTTTGTCAGCAACCCAAGTCGAGCTCATCTTGCCGCTGCTAAGAGAATCCTACGATATCTTCAAGGGGCAAAAGATTATGGCCTTATCTATTGCAAGGAAGAAGAAAACAAGCTTGTCGGTTTCATCGACTCCAATTGGGCGGGTAATATAAATGACAGAACAAGCAGCTAGTTGATATCATGACAAAGTCACTACCCCGGGATGGTTTCTTGGAGTTAAACATGAAGATTGGACTGAAGGCAGGTTCTGATTTAGAAGGGGTGTGAGCAACAAACCCGAATCGCCTTCAAAGTACACAAGATGATCAAAGTTTAGAACACACCAATATCATAAGGATATGGTCCAAGATATATAGCATTTTTGGAGGTCTAAGCCTTTGTTTGGTGTGACAGTGGGCCAATGGAGATAATTAACGTGGTGGTTATGAATGTCATTGCAACCGAAATTTCATCCACACACACGAGTGGCAATACATGAGGGAATTCCCGTGCCACCACAACAATACTTCGATCACGATGGTGTCACAACATGATGACACTCTCTACACTTAATCCCCAGGAGCGCATTAGAATGTTAAACCAGCGCACCCATTTTTCATTCCAAAACCTAGGTCATGGATTGGAGAGGCGGGACCTATTATAAGCACGAGTGGACTGTCTGGGTAGGAGGTATGCGACTAATCTTGACATGTCTTTTTTTTGATTCATGATGGACCGTCCAATACGCTCCCGTAGCATGAACCTTGCTCGGGTTCCATGTTAAACCACTGCACCCATTTTCCATTCCAAACCCGGGTCAAAGATGGAAAATTGGTGCGGTGGTTTAACATGGTATCAAAGCAAGGTTCAAGCCGAGGGGGGGGGGGGGGTATTGGACGGTCCAGCATGAAACAAAAAGGAATGCCAAGATTAGTCTCACACCGCCTACCTAGACGGTCCTTTCATGCTTATAATAGACCCCGCATCTCCAATATTTGACCCAGGTTTGGAATAGAAAATGGATGTGGTGATTTAACATGGTATCAGAACGCCCATTTAAACCATGTTAAACCACCACACACCCATTTTCCATTCCAAAAGTCAGGTCACAGATTGGAGAAGCAGGGTTTATTATAAGCACGAGTGGACCATCTGGGTCTGCGGTGTTAGACTAATAATCTTGATATGTATTTTTTTAGATTCATGCTGGACCATCCAATGTAGAAGATTGACTGACAAACGAAGTAATGAACTCTGGGGATGCGAACGAAGAAGCCCTGCGACACTGCCGTGGTTGGGATACTTTCGCGGCGACACGCTGTATTAATTGTTGGAATAATTTGCCAGCAGGACACGTGTGTGTGGGACCGACCCCGTGGCTTTCCCCAACGCGTTCCTAGTCTGGGTGCTGACCCCAGTGGGCCCCCTGTGGCGGAATATCCCCGTGGTCCTGTGGTTGAGATTAGTCCCACATCGCTCTCTGCGCTCGCTCCTCCGTGTTTATGTACCCCGCCACCCTTCATCTCAACACCAGGGTTTTGAGATGCGAAATGGGTTGGCGGGTTCTCACATGGTATCAGAGGATGGTTGTCCTGCTGCGGGGGTGTGTTGGAATAATTTGTCAGCAGGACACGTGTGTGTGGGACCGACCCCGTGGCTTTCCCCATTGCGTTCCTGGTCTGGGTGTTGACCCCGGTGGGCCCCTTGTGGCGGAATATCCCCGCGGTCCTGTGGTTGGGATTAGTCCCACATCGCTCTCTGCGCTCGCTCCTCCGTGTTTATGTACCCCGCCACCTTTCATCTCAACACCAGGGTTTTGAGATGCGAAATGGGTTGGCGGGTTCTCACATGGTATCAGAGGATGGTTGTCTTGCTGCGGGGGTATGTCGGCATAATATGCCAGCAAGACACGTGTGTGTGGGACCGACCTCGTGGCTTTCCCCATCGCGTTCCTGGTCTGGGTGTTGACCCCGGTGGGCCCCCTGTGGAGGAATATCCCCGCGGTCCTATGGTTGGGATTAGTCCCACATCGCTCTCTGCGCTCGCTCCTCCGTGTTTATGTACCCCGCCACCCTTCATCTCAACACCAGGGTTTTGAGATGCGAAATGGGTTGGCGGGTTCTCACATGGTATCAGAGGATGGTTGTCCTGCTGCGGGGGTGTGTTGGAATAATTTGCCAGCAGGACACGTGTGTGTGGGACCAACCCCGTGGCTTTCCCCATCGCATTCCTGGTCTGGGTGTTGACCCCGGTGGGCCCCCTGTGGCGGAATATCCCCGCGGTCCTGTGGTTGGGATTAGTCCCACATCGCTCTCTGCGCTCGCTCCTCCGTGTTTATGTACCCCGCCACCCTTCATCTCAACACCAGGGTTTTGAGATGCGAAATGGGTTGGCGGGTTCTCATATGGTATCAGAGGATGGTTGTCCTGCTGCGGGGGTGTGTTGGAATAATTTGCCAGCAGGACACGTGTGTGTGGGACCGATCCCATGGCTTTCCCCATCGCGTTCCTGGTCTGGGTGTTGACCCTGGTGGGCCCCCTATGGCGGAATATCCCCGCGGTCCTGTGGTTGGGATTAGTCCCACATCGCTCTCTGCGCTCGCTCCTCCGTGTTTATGTACCCCGCCACCCTTCATCTCAACACCAGGGTTTTGAGATGTGAAATGGGTTGGCGGGTTCTCACATGGTATCATAAGATGGTTGTCCTGCTGCGGGGGTATGTTGGAATAATTTGCCAGAAGGACACGTGTGTGTGGGACCGACCCCATGACTTTCCCCATCGCGTTCCTGGTCTGGGTGTTGACCCCGGTGGGCACCCTGTGGAGGAATATCCTCGCGGTCCTATGGTTGGGATTAGTCCCACATCGCTCTCTGCGCTCGCTCTTCCGTGTTTATGTACCCCACCACCCTTCATCTCAACACCAGGGTTTTGAGATGCGAAATGGGTTGGCGGGTTCTCACATGGTATTAGAGGATGGTTGTCCTGCTGCGGGGGTGTGTTGGAATAATTTTCCAGCAGGACACGTGTGTGTGGGACCGACCCCGTGGCTTTCCCCATCGTGTTCCTGGTCTGGGTGTTGACCCCGGTGGGCCCCCTGTGGCGGAATATCACCGCGGTCCTGTGGTTGGGATTAGTCCCACATCGCTCTCTGCGCTCGCTCCTCTGTGTTTATGTACCCCGCCACCCTTCATCTCAACACCAGGGTTTTGAGATGCGAAATGGGTTGGCGGGTTCTCACATGGTATCAGAGGATGGTTGTACTGCTGTGGGGGTGTGTTGGAATAATTTGCCAGCAGGACACGTGTGTATGGGACCGACCCTGTGGCTTTCCCCATCGCGTTCTTAGTCTGGGTGTTGACCCCGGTGGGCCCCCTGTGGCGGAATATCCCCGCGGTCATGTTGTTGGGATTAGTCCCACATCGCTCTCTGCGCTCGCTCCTCCGTGTTTATGTACCCCGTCACCCTTCATCTCAACACCAGGGTTTTTAGATGCGAAATGGGTTGGCGGGTTCTCACATGGTATCAGAGGATGGTTGTCCTGCTGCGGGGGTGTGTTGGAATAATTTGCAAGCAGGACACGTGTGTGTGGGACCGACCCCGTGGCTTTCCCCATCGCGTTCCTGGTCTGGGTGTTGACCCCGATGGACCCCCTGTGGCGGAATATCCCCGCGGTCCTGTGGTTGGGATTAGTCCCACATCGCTCGCAGCGCTCGCTCCTCCGTGTTTATGTACCCTGCCACCCTTCATCTCAACACCAGGATTTTGAGATGGGAAATGAGTTGGCGGGTTCTCACATGGTATCAGAGGATGGTTGTCCTGCTGCGGGGGTGTGTTGGAATAATTTGCCAGCAGGACACGTGTGTGTAGGACCGACCCCGTGGCTTTCCCCATCGCGTTCCTGGTCTGGGTGTTGACCCCGGTGGGCCCCCTGTTGCGGAATATCCCTGCAGTCCTGTGGTTGGGATTAGTCCCACATCGCTCTCTGTGCTCGCTCCTCCGTGTTTATGCACCCCGCCACCCTTCATCTCAATACCAGGGTTTTGAGATGCGAAATGGGTTGGCGGGTTCTCACATGGTATCAGAGGATGGTTGTCCTGTTGTGGGGGTGTGGTTGAATAATTTGCAAGCAGGACACGTATGTGTGGGACCGACCCCGTGGCTTTCCCCATCGCGTTCCTGGTCTGGGTGTTGACCCCGGTGGACCCCCTGTGGCGGAATATCCCCGCGGTCCTGTGGTTGGGATTAGTCCCACATCGCTCTCTGCGCTCGCTCCTCCGTATTTATGTACCCCGCCACCCTTCATATCAACACCAGGGTTTTGAGATGCGAAATGGGTTGGCGGGTTCTCACATGGTATCAGAGGATGATTGTCCTGCTGCGGGGGTGTGTTGGAATAATTTGCCAACAGGACACCTGTGTGTGGGACCGACCCCGTGGCTTTCCCCATCACGTTCCTGGTCTGGGTGTTGACCCCGGTGGGCCCCCTGTAGCGGAATATCCCTGCGGTCCTGTGGTTGGGATTAGTCCCACATCGCTCTCTGCGCTTGCTCCTCCGTGTTTATGTATTCCGCCACCCTTCATTTCAACACCAGGGTTTTGATATGCAAAATGGGTTGCGGGTTCTCACATGGTATCAGAGGATGGTTGTCCTGCTGTGGGGGTGTGTTGGAATAATTTGCCAGCAGGACACGTGTGTGTGGGGCCGACCCCGTGGCTTTCCCCATCGCGTTCCTGGTCTGGGTGTTGACCCCGGTGGGCCCCCTGGTGCGGAATATTCTCGCGGTCCTGTGGTTGGGATTAGTCCTACATCGCTCGCAGCGCTCGCTCCTCCGTGTTTATGTACCCCGCCACCCTTCATCTCAACACCAGGGTTTTGAGATGCGAAATGGGTTGGCAGGTTCTCACATGGTATCATAGGATGGTTGTCTTGCTGCGGGGGTGTGTTGGAATAATTTGCTAGCAGGACACGTGTGTGTGGGACCGACCCCGTGGCTTTCCCCATCGCGTTCCTGGTCTGGGTGTTGACCCCGGTGGGCCCCCTGTGGCGGAATATCCCCGCAGTCCTGTGGTTGGGATTAGTCTCACATCGCTCGCAGCGCTCGCTCCTTTACCATTTGCTTATAAAACATAGATTAAACAGATCCGGCATAAGGAAGAGGAGCTACGGGAAAGCAGGAGCGGAAGCTGGCGTTGGGAGCAACCTAGGGACGGGAGCAGCACAATTCTGTTGGTGATGGACAAGTCGGGAGAAGCACACAAGCGGGAACAATCTGAAACCTAAGCTTTGATATCATGATAAGATTGAATGTTGATTGTATTCACTATGAAACAAATGTAATATATATACAAGTACAAAAGAGGGCGATCCCAACACCTGAGGTGACTCTTAACACCCCAAAAGCTGGTGTGCTTTTTGCTCGGCTGATCCGAACGAGATTTTTGGGCAAGTGATCAATTTACACCCTTAATTTTATTCATTGATTGGAACATACGTGTAGAAGAATTAACCGCATGTTTGAATTAGCGGAAATAGATTTGTGGAATTTATAAATTAATTCAGGTTGTTGGGTTGGAAGGAAATGGATATGAATTGGAATTGGCCAAATTTCATTGCTTCCCGCGCTCAATTTTAATCGCGCCTGCAGCTTCCTCTTCAGCCCTCCAGTGGTAAGACCCTATACCATTGATTTTTGCTGATCAAAATCCACACCGTCCGATCTTATACCATTTGCTTATAAAAACGCCAGCCACCGAACCCTAAACCAGTTGTATCCACAATCGATCCCGTGACTTCCTCCTTCCCAAGCACAATGACCTTCTTCTTCCCCTCTGTGAAGCATTTCTCTCGCTTCAACCAACAGCTATCGACGCCCTCAACGGCCCCGATCCCTCCTCCGCTGACCTCCACAACCTCTCTTCCCGCCGGCGCCGGCCTCCACGGCCCGCTTCAACTAACCACCACCGACGAAACGGCCTCCTTCTTCCTCGAAGGCTCAGCTCTCCGACATCGTTACGGGTGAGTTTTGTAAAACATAGATTAAACAGACGGGGCTTACAGTGGTGCGAAGAAGTCGAAGCTCTAAGGCGGGAGGAAGAAAGTAGCTCCGTCAAGAAATTTATGCTCCCAACTTGCAAGAAATGGAGAAATGTTGTTAAACAGAGAAAAAACAGAAGGGATCGAAACTGAGTTGAACATTCAAATCTGAAATGAAATCAAAATTAATGACTGAAATCGGAAATAAAAACTGTGTTGAACATTCCAAAATCAGAAAGTAGAAGCAAAACTCACCCGTAACGATGTCGGAGAGCTGAGCCTTCGAGGAAGAAGGAGGCCGTTTTGTTGGTAGTGGTTAGTTGAAGCCGGCCGTGGAGGCTGGCGCCGGCGGGAAGAGAGGTTGTGGAGGTCGGCGGAGGAGGGATCGGGGCCGTGGAGGGCATCGGTAGCTGTTGGTTGAAGCGAGAGAAACGTTGCACAGAGGGGAAGAAGAAGGTCGTTGCGCTTGGGAAGGAGGAAGTCGCGGGATCGATTGTGGATACAGAGGGTTTAGGGTTTGGTGGCTGGCGTTTTTATAAGCAAATGGTATAGGATCGGACGGTGTGGATTTTGATCAGCAAAAATCAACGGGTTGTTTGTGACAGAGAGTGCATTCTGTAATCAATGTTTGTTTTATTATATAGTTTGCATTTGAAATATACCACCAAAGATTCTCATCTTTCTAAACGCTCCATTTCTAGCATTGCATATGTTTTCATGTGTTTAATTTCAGTTTAGGATTCCATTTTTTTTCTGTTTTCAGTCTTGATTTATGATTACATTTTGATTTCGTTTTCGTTTTCCTTATAAAATCTAATGTGTTTGTTTTCCTTTTAAAATCTCATGTTTTCCTTTCCGTTTTTAAAATCTTCTGTTTTAGATCTGTCATTATAGGTCTCTCATTTCATGAATGATTTTGTTTTAACTTACCTATGAATTTTTAAATACATCAGGATTTTCACTGCCCTTTTACTAATCACAGTTCATTTAGGTTTTCCGCTTATGAGTTCTCTTTCAGGATTTTCTTTTAACTTCTATTTCCATTTAAAATTTTCAGTCCAGTTTTTATTTTCGAAAATAAACATTTCCATTAACAGTTTAAGAATTCAGTTTTCAGTCCACTTCTCATTTTCATTTTCGATTTAAGTCCAGTTTATAAGCAAAAATTCAAAAAATGTTTTAGATTTAAGTTCAGTTTTTCACTTTTGGTTCAATGTTGATTTCAGATTTTGTTCGATTTTGATTTCAGATTTAGGTTGTCAATCTTTTTATCCCAGTTCTGTTCAAACATCCTAAAATATATTGGAGTATGCTGCCAGATTGCCTAAATCTACTGGACACTCTCAACTGTATTTCGAAATCAATCTTCTGAAGTTTTAACCACTGATATCAAGGAAACATACTCTAACAATATTGTTTTAGTTTTACTCTAACTGCATTTCGTATTCCTTTAAACTTTTCATAATAATCTGAAAAAAAATTTGTCGCAAGATGTGAATGTTAGATCCAATATGGTTCCAACACCAGCTTAATATATGATCCATTATCATTACAAAACTTTATTCCTGTTTCTATGCTCACTTCATTTGTACGATCTCATCTCCAGTTATTATTATTTTTCTTGCCGGATAAGTACATGCTCACTTAATTCCAATTTAAAATTCAATTTTTACTTTTACTTTTGATTTTAGTTTAGATCTACATTTAAGTTTATATTTCAGTTTGGATATCTTATTTCATTCCATTTTCAATTTCAACATCAAAGATTTTCATCCATCAATTTCGACGGCCACTCCATTTCTACCAACAAAGGTCCTTCAGCATGTCAACGATGAATCAAAACAATTTGATCGACGCAAGCGAAAATCAAGATCAACCACTACACTACATTACAGAACATAAACCGGCGGAGGAAGATGAGACAACCGAGACAAATGCCAGCTCCACCAATCAAAGCAATCAACATTCAGATAACAATGCAATGCCAGTTCCACATGAAACAACCGTTGCGGAACTCTCAACTCTGATTTTAACAACTACAAACGGTATTACATCGTTCATATTTACTCAAACATAAAAACAAAAACTTTTTGAAATATTATTAGAACATTATATGTTTCTGATATGTCTGTCATATCCAAATATGAACAGAAAATGACTTTTATGTCGATAATACAACCTCCTTACCCACTAGAACAACGCGACGGAGAGGGAGACCACCAATACATACATCATCTATTAATCGACATGGTGCAACAACTGCGCGAGAAACAACCACTGCAACAACACGACGGGCACAACCCTGAGGAAGGCCACCATTATACATATCAACTCAACCCCGACGAGAAGCAATTAATGTCCGACAACAGGAAAATCGCTGTGCTCGACAACGCAACCCTACACCACCCGAAATCCAAAATGACGCTGCAAGTACAACAGACTGCGATGAAGAAATGCAACTTGAGGATGATCAAAACACAATACACAGTAGGACTTTATTAAAACACATGCAATTAAACCTTACAAGTAAGAACATTAATATCAGTTAGTCTCTCTAAAATCTAATTACTATCCCACAGGAAATGTGCCTAATCAAGGTTCAACACGCCATTTGAGTGCAAGAAATTGTTATCCGGCAGTAAATGTGCCTCCAGTACCTCTCTGTACACCTACAACTTGATGTCATTGTCACGCTAAGTTTTTTCACAATGAGTCTACAACACTATGTTGCAAAGGAGGATTGGAAGATATACCAGATATTCCAGTACCACTCGAGCTTCTAGGACTGTTTATAACACAAACTCCAGAAGGATGTAATTTCAGACAGAATATACGTTCATACAACCATGTATTTTCCTTTGCCTCAATGGGAGTGACATTTGATGAAAGTATGTCGGCATTCAATCAGGGTATCTACACTTTTAGAGCACACGGTGCAATATATCATAGAATTGGCTCTCTATTACCAGAATACGATAGTAGACCACGTTTTTTTGCAAATGTTCATTTATGATACAGAGCACAAAATGGAAAATAGGTTGAATGAGAGTCCTGGCCTCGCTCTACAGACACTCGAAAAAAATCTCCAGCTTACTGGATGCAGTAAATCCATTCGTCCAGACCTTACGACAATTAGCAAGACACTTTGATCTCCACCAATGTAGACTTCTGATTAAATAAAGGCCTTCAACAGA
The DNA here is from genome assembly GCA_039513925.1 of Platanthera zijinensis. Classification (NCBI taxonomy): domain Eukaryota; kingdom Viridiplantae; phylum Streptophyta; class Magnoliopsida; order Asparagales; family Orchidaceae; genus Platanthera; species Platanthera zijinensis. The sequence goes on along the minus strand of CM077081.1, from coordinate 237,995,976 downwards.
GCGTCAATACTCCCTTCCAACCGCATCACATGTTGCAGCCATATTAGTTGACGCAGATGATTTCATGGAAGCAAATGATAGAGACATAATTGTGGAGACATATTCTGGAGAACTACTGTCGGTAAAAGAATATTCGGGGTTCTACGACCCTCTACAATATCCTTTGTTATTTTCACATAGCTCATATGGATGGCGTGGTGACGAACTATTGCATCGTGCAGAACGAACAAGCTGTTGTGACTACTATTCCTACCAACTACAGGTACTTCAACAATTGCACTCAGTTTATCATGACATAATATTACAGGTGAATATTTACTAAATTATACTATCTATATATAGATCCGTGCAAACCGAAATTCCGTACTTCACTACGCAGGCTGTTTACTACAACAGTACATCGTCGATATGTACATAAAAGTTGAAACACGAAAACTACGGTGGATTAGATCGCACCAAAGTGATGTGAGAGCCGAGCTATACCAAGTATTGCAGGATTACTCGCATAGCGGTGAAATTAACGCAGGTACATACCTTCACCATCGATTTTTAAACATATATAACAGAATCAATTTTACCTACTATCCGTGAGTGTTAACCTTACCTCACTATAGGTAATGTCGGTCGTAAGACAATTTTTCCGTCTTCTTTTATTGGAAGTCTAAGAGATATGTTCCAGAGATATCAAGACGCTATGGCAGTTGCACGAACTTTTGGAAGGCTGGACATTTTTTTAACGATGACTTACAATCCTTCATGGCCAGAGATAACAAACGAGCTTTATCCAGGACAAATAGCGCAAGTCGACCTGATTTAATCTCAAGAATATTTCAAGCAAAGTTGCAATGTCTAAAGGATGACATCTTCAATAATGGCGTCCTGGGTAGAGTTATAGCACACGTTCACGTGGTAGAATTTCAAAAAAGAGGCCTTCCACATGCACATATGCTATTTATTTTCAATGACCACGATAAGCTAAGTAGTCCGGATGATTACGACTGCATTGTCAGAGCTGAAATTTCAATACAAACAGAAGAACCTACAGATTTACACATTGCAGTGCTTAAACATATGTTGCATGGACCATGCAAACGCTTACGACCAAATGCGCAGTGCATGAAAAATAATGTATGCAAAAAAGGGTTTCCAAAACCTTTCGTGGAGGCCACAACACACAGTTTGAATTCATACCCACTGTACCGTCGTCGTGATGACAACAGAGAAATTCCTCTTAGGAGAGACGGGGACTTTGTGCCTGACAATGGTTGGGTAGTTCCGTACAACCCATATATTCTTCTTAAATACGACTGCCACATCAATGTGGAAATTTGTAGCAGCATTTAGAGTATCAAATATTTGTACAAGTACGTGTACAAGAGTCCTGACTGGGTTGCATTTGAGGTGCGCCCGGGGCCGAACTACGACGAAGTAAGTAAATACGTCGATGACCGTTGGATTTGTGCGCCTGAGGCATCGTGGAAGCTTTTCAAGTTCCATATGTACCAAACATTCCCTTCTTTAGTCTGATTGCAAATACATCTGCTAGATCTACAACAGGTCCAATTTCGAAGCAATCAATCTATTTCCGATGTACTGGCTAACGAACGGAATTCACGAACAATGCTAACAGAGTTTTTTAAGGCATACAACAATGTATTAGAAACCGTTCATTACTTATATGTTGACTTTGTAAAACATTATAAATGGCTAACACCTTCGAGAAAATGTATAAGAAGAGTTCGGAATCGGACAGTAGTTGGACGTATGTACGCTGTATCGCCAACCGAGGGTGAGCGCTTCTATTTACGTCTTTTACTTAATCATATTCCAGCGCCAACATCATTTAACAATCTATATACCGTTCATGGTATTTGTTACACAACTTTTAAGGAAGCAGCTTAGAAACGAGGTCTACACGAGGAAGACAATAGCATCAGACAATGCCTAGAAGAAGCCAGAAGTTTTAGAATGCCAGCAGCACTGTGAAGATTATTTGCAACAATTTTATTGTACTGTCAACCGACCGGGGTAAGAACCCTATGAGCTGAAAACCATGCTGCGATGAACGAAGATTACGGTAGCAGAAGCACTGTAAATAGTGAATTCTTAATAAACAGATTATTGTGTGAGTTAAACATAATCTTTGAGCAATATAACAAAAGCACAAAAGATTTCGACTTACCAAGGTTGAGTGAGGGCATACAATACACCGTGGACCTACCGGGTTTGATTGATAGTGAATTATCAATTCCTATATCGACAATGGACCTAAATTCAACATCGCTACTAAATCATGGACAACAAATAGCGTACAATACTATATGCAGTTGCATAAGAGAAGGAAATGAAGGTATTTTCTTTGTTGACGGCCCTGGTGGAACAGGTAAAACATTCCTATATCGAACAATACTAGCAACTTTCCGCAACGTAGGGCGTATTGTGATAGAAACTGCGACATCCGGAATAGCAGCAAATTTACTCCCAGGCGGCTGCACAGCTCACTCTAGGTTCAAAATACCTATTAAACTAGAGAATGTATTAAACTGCAGCATTAGTAAGCAATCTGATCTGTGAAAATTGATTGAACTTTCATCCGCAATCATTTGGGACGAGGCACCCATAACCAACAGGAAAACATTCGAAATTCTAGACCGTACATTGCAGGACGTGTTAGAAATAAACAAGCTTTTTGGTGGGAAGGTTCTTATCATGGGAGGAGATTTCAGGCAAGTGACGCCCGTTGTTGTGAATGACACGAGATTAGAAATAATTCGCTCAAGCATCGTTGAGTCTTACTTATGGACAGGTGTCAAGTTACTTACATTAAAAGAAAATATGAGGGCACGCAATGACCACGAATTTGCAGATTTCTTGCTAAGGGCCGGAAATGGGGTGGAGCCAACAATTAAAGATGACATAATTCGGCTTCTTGATTCAATTGTTATGCCTTGGGAAGGAGAGCAATCAATTAATGACTTAATAAATTTTGTTTTCCCCAATATGCAAACTTACAATGTCAACAGTACTGATGTCGAGTATATGGCGACAAGAGCTCTAATCACCCCATTAAATGAAGATGTTAACAAGTTGAACGAACTATGCATGGAAATGTTCCCGGGGGATAGCACAACTTACTACTCTTTCGACTCAGTTTCGGATGATGACCACAACTTATATCTACCAGAATTTTTAAACTCTATTAGTCCAGGTAATCTACCAACACACAAGTTATCACTGAAGCGTGGTTGTCCAATTATACTTCTCCGAAATATTGATCCCAAAATTGGATTATGCAACAACACATGACTAATTTGTCGCAGATTTGGAAGAAATATCATTGAAGCAACAATATTGGTAGGGCATTTGTCGCAGATTACCGCTAAAAAGTGCAGAAGATTACAAAATGCCATTTGAACTAATAAGGAAGCAATTTCCTGTCAGATTGATTTTCGCATTAACAATTAACAAGTCTCCGGGACAGACAATTGAAAATGTCGGAATTTATCTTCCAAATCACGTCTTCAGTCATGGTCAGTTGTATGTTGCTTTATCAAGAGGGATATCCGCCAAATCCACAAGAGTTTTGGTCAAACACTGTGTTATTGAAGGTCATGAGGGTGTTCACGAAAAATGTGGTCTTCAAGGAGATTTTTGAACGGGTCGACCCGACGACAACAATAAGGAATGACATCGACTACAACTACGCAACTATTTAGTTCATTCCATTACATACAGTGAAAAAAATTCTGCATTTTGTATGTTATAAATAAAAAATTATTTGTTTTTCAGGTTTCACACACTAAACGGTGATTAAAATTGAGCACAAGAAAATTACTAACAATGGTCAGGTACTGTAGAATTCGACTGAAGCACATTGCTAAGACAACTAAGGGCAATGACATGCGAAGATAAACAAATGAATGCTAAAGAAGATGGAGGGCGAAGTGACAATTGAAATGAACATGAGTCGATGTTTTATAATTTTTCAGTTATTGTCGTTCGATAAAATGAGTTTACAAAAATTAAAGGAATCTTCTGAATTTCAGACATTTATACATATTTTTAATGTTTTACTTACATTTTTAAACTTTGGGAATACATGAAATTCTCCGTTCTACGTCAAGTGTTACCCCCACGAAAAATTTTGCCCCCACGACAAATGTCGCCGCCCACAATCAATGTCGCACATGTACAACCCCGTATTCGTAGAGTAGGGTCCCTTCGGCAGGCGTCGGGCCAGTTTTAAGTTTTTAAGCTTTTTAGAGATTTTGGACTCCTGGTGGCCAATTTTGGCTTAACCTTAGAAATATACTAGTAGGGGGAGGGAAAATCTGCATCTCCCCCCAGCCCCTTTTTGGTGAGTGTGGCAAGATGGCCGACCCCCCCCCCCCCAGTCGTTTTGGGCGAGCTCGGCCGGCGGCCTGGAGCTCGCCCGGGCGCCCTGCCCTCTTGGGCGAGCTCGGCCGGCGGCCTGGAGCTCGCCCGGGCGCCCTGCCCTCTTGGGCGAGCTCGGTCGGCGGCCTGGAGCTCGCCCGGATGCCCTGCCCTCTTGGGCGAGCTCGGCCGGCGGCCTGGAGCTCGCCCGGGCGCCCTGCTCTCTTGGGCGAGCTCGGTCGGCGGCCTGGAGCTCGCCCGGGCGCCCTGCCCTCTTGGGCGAGCTCGGTCGGCGGCCTGGAGCTCGCCCGGGCGCCCTGCCCTCTTGGGCGAGCTCGCCCGGCGGCCTGGAGCTCGCCCGGGCGCCCTGCCCTCTTGGGCGAGCTCGGGTGGCGGCCTGGAGCTCGCCCGGGCGCCCTGTCCTCTTGGGCGAGCTCGTCTCGGGTGTCCGAGGTGGGGGTAAGGGGGAGAAGCATGGTTCAGCCTCCCCCTCCCCCCTAGACCTCTTGTTGCCATTTTTACCATTGTACCCCCGGGGTAGAAATTATTTCTCTACCCTCTGGTATGGAGGTTTGTTATTGGCTCGAGGCTTAGTTGTCCTAAGGGTATTTTGGACACTTTAAGCTCAGGACTTGGAAAAAACTATAAATAGACCCCCTTGGGTACCTTTGGAGGGGCATTGGTTTTTGGCTTCCTCCTCCCTAGTTCTCTTCTTGGTAGAGTTGAGAGAACTCTCCAAGGTACCCATCTCTGCCATTGGTAAGGGAGAGGAAGTGTTCTTGTGACCTTCCGGGTGTATGGTGGGACCTCCATGATAGAGCCGAGAGTCTGTTCCTAGTTTCCCAAGTCTTTGGTCTATGACGTTCCCCCGAGTGTAATAAGTGTGCGGTCACCCCTTCCCCAAGGGTGAACTCCACAGAGACCGATTTCTCGGTTTCAACATTTTGGTGCGGTGAGCGTGGAGAGTGACCAACACAGAAGATCTCGGGAGAGTGTCATGGCTGGAGATCAGGGAGGTAGTGATGACCTCGGTGGTCTCCCCAACCCAGGACCCTTCGTAGGAAGGGAAGAGTTCATAGCTTCCATCTCTGGCATCATGGAGATGTTGTGAAGCATTGCCCCTCGGGCTGGCAGCTCAGCCCCCACCCCCCAGGGACCGGCTCCTGGGGATCTCAGTGAGCTGCCCCCCCAGGGATCTAAGCGAGATCACCCCAGCAGGGGGAGAAGGGAGTGCCCCAGGGAGGCGACCTGGGAAGGAGAGGATGGGAGAGGGGGCCGAGCGAGACCTCCCTGGCCGGGAGCTGTTCCCCAGCCCATCGAGTGCTCGCCCCTTAGGCGACCAGGTCGCGCCAGCAGAAATCGCGAGAGCCCCCCTCAGGGGGTCACCCTTCAGCGAGTTGATCATCTCAGCTCCCGTTCCTGAGGGGTTCAGAGAGCCTGACATGGCTTACTATACCGGGAAGGATGGTCCCGTCCAGCACCTACAGTGGTTCGAGGATGCCGTCTCCATCAGGCCGATGATGGACGCCTTCAAGTGCCGTCTATTTGCGATCACCTTGAAAGAGAAGGCGAGGGACTGGTTCCATCAGCCGGAGCGGATCGAAGCTCTCCCCCAAGGAGGTGGAGAGGAAGACATATGCGAGGATCGGGTCGAGGAAGGACACCAAGGAGGAATAACAGTGATCCACGGTGGAGTGGGGATCGAGGCCACTCGGAAGGCGAGCCTCCATGTTATGTACCGACGGAGCGTCGCTTCGACATCCCAGACCCCGCCCCCGGAAGAGAAGATCACCTTCTCGGTGAAGGACCTGCCGGACCATGAAGATCCGTTCTGCGATGCGCTGGTCATCAAGACAGCCATCGAGGGCTACACCGTCTCCCGAATCTTGGTTGACAATGGGAGCTCCGTCAACATCGTCTTCAAGAAAGCGTTTGACGGAATGAAGGTAGAGCCAAGGAGGGTGCTGGCCTCGGACGGACCCCTGTTTGGATTTTCAGGGGAGAGGAAGTGGAAGGTGGAGTCGGCTCCAGGTGAAGTTAGGAGGGACCTCAAGAAACTGCAGGTTCGTCATTGTTGACGCTCCAAGCAGCTACAACGCCATCTTCGGAAGGCCCCTCATCAGCGCCTTCCGGTGTGTTCCCTCATCCTTCCACCAGTGCCTCAAGTTCAACTCAGATGGGATCCAGATCAGGATCAAGGGAGACTCCAGGATGGCGAGGCAGTGCTACGTCACGGCAGTCAACACCATCTCTTGGTTGGCTAAGGCGGAGGAGATGGAGAAGATCATGGAGAGCCTGAGAAGGATGGAGGTGTCCAGTGGGCGAGAACCTGATGGCGACCACCATGCCCGGACCCCCTGAAGAAGCCTCGCCTCGGCAGAGTCATGTATCTTGTTTTTTTTATGTTGTAATGAGTCCAGCCTCCGACCGGTAGAGTCGGGAGGGTCATGTAACCCAACTTGTTTCCCCTTTTGAGGATGCTGAATATTGGCAGAGTCCAGGTGACACGCCCCGTTCCCAAGTCCCTTAGCTCCGAGATGATTCCGCTGTCAGGCTCTCACTAGCTGGCAGGGCAGGTTGATCTCTCGTGGAGCCCAAGTCCCTTAGCTCCGAGATGATTCCGCTGACCAGGCTCCCACTAGCTGGCAGGGCAGGTTGATCTCTCGTGGAGACTAAGTCCTTTTAGCTCCGAGATGATTCCGCTATCAGACTCTCACTAGCTGGAAAGGCAGTGTTGAAGTGTGACCGGGCGGTCTGTCTTGGCGAGTTGGAGACCGCGCGGTCTGGCGGTCTCCCTCAGCGGTTTGGTTGCTGTGCTGTTGCTGTCTGGTGGTAGCCGTGCGGTTAGCCCTTCTGTCTAACCGCGCGGCCTGTGCGGTCTCCCCTGGCGGTCTCTCTCTCTCTCTGGTGGTAGCCGTGCGGTTAGCCCTTCTGTCTAACCGCGCGGCCTGTGCGGTTTGATCTGTATAGTCCGCTTAGTCCTGTAAATTTTTAGTCCCACATCTCTTATTTGTATTCTCTCTCCTCTCCTCCATTCTATAAAAGGGAGGGCATACCTTTGTAATAGATACCTTTTTCTGATAATAAAGTTTCAGTTATACTACTTCCGGTTTGTTTCTGTTCGTTTCTCACATGGTATCAGAGGACTCGACCTTCTCCTCCTGTTCTCGCGGCTTGCGTCCTGTCCGCACGGCTTGCCCCCTCCTCTCGCGGCCTGTTTCCCGCGGCTTGTTTCTTCCGCCTGTTTGCTTGCGCCCTGTTCGCGTGGCCTGTTTCTGTTGCTTGCTTCTTTCTTGCGACCTGTTCTAGTCGCCGCTTCCTCCCTCTCTTCTCTTCTGTTCGCGCGGTCTGTCTGCTAGCCGCCCGACTTCTCTCCCTCTGTTTGCTTCTGCGACTTGGTCGTGGTTTTTCTGGCCGCTGGTGTCTGACATCGTGACCACTGCAGAACTTCTTCTTCCTATCCGCGCGGATAGTTTCCTAACCGCGTGGCTTCCTGTTGTTTGCACAGCAGATCTCTTTCTTCTTACCGCTGTGTTTTCTCTCTGTTCGCGCAAGTTCTTCCTTGTTTAGGCGGCCTCTTTGCTCTTCTTTCTTTGCCGCTCTCTCTCTCTTGTCCCCGCGACCTCTCTCTAAGTCGCGCGGCTTGTTCTCCTCTGTGCGGCTCTTCCTTTAGCCGCTCCTGCTTGTTAGTCGCTGCGCCCTCCTGCTGAGTCGCGCGGCTTGTGCTTTCCTAACCGCGCGGCTTGTTTAGGCGGCCTAAGGCGAGTTCTTTTGTTCCTCCCTTCATGGCTTCCATATACTCCTCAGAGCCGTTCGCCTCGGTGGTCACGTCTTCTGGTAGTGCCCACGTTGTTACTCAAGGAAAATGGTTGATCGACACCGGTGCTACTAATCATATGACCGGCAATCCCCAGTGTTTTTCTCTCCTTGAAACACATGGTCGGTTTCCCCCTGTTACTATCGCTGACGGCTCTTCATCATCGGTTCATGGGACGGGGATAGTTCATGTCACTCCGTCTCTTCGCTTGGAGGATACTCTCTACGTGCCCAAGTTCCCGTGCAACTTATTATCTGTTACCTCTCTATGCAAGCAATTACAATGTTCTGTTACTTTTACTTCTACTACTTGCTCTTTTCAGGATCCGGACTCCCAACGGACGATTGCTACTGGGACTGAGAGTGGCGGCCTATACTTTCTGGACAACATTTCCGCTTTCTCCACCTTCTCCTCCACCTCCACAGATCTTCTCCAATGGCATCTCCGCCTTGGTCATGCTCCTCCTCATCTTCTTCGTCAACTTCTGCCCCACCTTCCTCCACAAAGTCCACCGCTCAACTGTGAAGCTTGTCAGCTTGGCAAGCATCACCGCTCCTCCTTCCCTCCAAAGCACATTCGTGGATCCACCCGTCCGTTCGATCTCATCCACTCCGATATTTGGGGTCCTTCTCCTACCCTTACCGTTGGTCGGGGTAGTTCATATTTTGTCACATTCATTGATGATTTCTCTCGTTGTACGTGGGTGTATCTGTTAAAAGATCGCTCCGAATTATTCTCTGTATGGACGTCATTCTATCTCATGATCAAAACTCAGTTTGATGTTTCCATTAAAGTTCTTCGCTCTGATAATGCCAAAGAATATATCAGTCATGACCTTTCTGCCTTCTGCATGCAAAATGGGATTATTCATCAAACGAGTTGTGTCTATACTTCACAACAAAATGGTGTGGCAGAACGCAAAAACCGTCACCTTCTTGATGTCGCTCGCTCCTTGATGACTCAGATGCATGTTCCTCGCTCCTATTGGGGCTATGCTGTTCTCCTTGCCTGCTACCTCATCAATCGCATTCCCTCCACCGTTCTCCACGGAAAAACCCCTTTCTCCATTTTGTATCCGGGCAAAGAGCCGTTTCATCTCCCTCTCCAAATATTTGGATGCACTGCCTTTGTGCATGCCCCTTCTGCCACTCGTGATAAGCTATCTCCTCGCTCCACCAAATGTATCTTTCTGGGGTACTCCACTACTCAGAAAGGTTATTGTTGCTTTGATCCCATCCTTCGTAAGCAGTTCGTTTCTGCTGACGTCACCTTCTTCGAGAATACCTCCTACTTCTCGGATGACTCCCCTCCTCTTCTCCCAGCCTCTGATTCTCCTGCTGTTCCCTTTATTTCCTCGACTCCCACTACGATATTCACCCCTACTCCGCCCTCGTCCACTCCTCTTGTTCCACCTCTCTCTCCCTCTTCTCCACCTCCATCTCTCGCATCTCCGCCGCCGTCGCTCTCTACTCCCGGGCCAGCTCTCTCTGCCACGGATGCTCCGGATGCCGAGGAACCTGCTGACCTGGATCTTCCTATAGCTCTTCGCAAAGGGGTGCGGACGTGTACCCAACACCCTCTTACTGCTGTTGTTTCATATGATCATCTTACCCCTTCTCGCAGGGCCTTTGCTCTAGCTATCTCCGCCACTGCCACGCCCCGCTCCTACCAGGAGGCCCTTGCTATTCCTCACTGGAAGATGGCCATGGATGAGGAAATGGCCACCCTAACAGAGCGGGGTACCTGGACTCTTGTTCCTCCTCCCTTCAGCACTGATGTTGTTGGCTGTCGCTGGGTCTTTGTGGTGAAATTTGCCCCGGATGGCACGGTGGACCGTTATAAAGCTCGCCTTGTTGCTAAGGGCTTTACTCAGACCTATGGGGTTGATTACTTTGACACCTTCTCTCCCGTGGCTCGTCTCAGCACTATACGGGTTCTTCTCTCTGTGGCGGTCAATAAGGATTGGCCGATTTCCCAGCTGGATGTCAAGAATGCCTTCCTTTATGGTGATCTTCAGGAGGCCGTCTACATGGAGCAACCTCCTGGGTATGTTGCTCAGGGGGAGACACGAGTATGCCGGCTGAAGAAGGCAATTTATGGCCTCAAGCAGAGCCCTCGAGCTTGGTTTGACAAGTTCAGCGGCATCGTGGCGGCCGTTGGTTTTGTGCGCAGCTCTGCTGATCACTCTCTATTTGTTCGCAAAACCTCCTCGGGACTGGTGGTTCTTGCAGTTTATGTTGATGACATTCTTCTCACTGGCGATGATCAGGAAGGGGTAGCCTTGACAAAGCGGCACCTTCGTCAACATCTAGTCACAAAAGACATGGGCTCTCCGAAGTATTTTTTGGGGATCGAAATCTCTCGGAAGCCCAACTCCTTAGTCCTCTCTCAGCGTAAGTATGCCCTTGATCTTTTAAAAGAAGCAGGATTGACTGGGGCTAAACCTGCCCGGTGTCCCATGGCTGTTGGAGAAGACAAAACCTGGACAGATGATTCGCCTCTTCTTTCAGATACTACGCGGTACAGGCGACTTGTTGGTAAGCTCATATACCTCACCGTGACCAGGCCCGATATTTCCTATGCTGTGGGCAAGGTGAGTCAATTCATGCAAGCACCCAGGGAGTGCCATCTACAGTCCGCCTTGCGGATCTTGGAGTACGTCAAAGCAGCCCCTGGGAAAGGATTGCTCTTTCAGAAGAATGGTCATCTGAGGGTTGAAGCATACTCAGATGCGAGTTACGCTGATGACAAAGGGGATCGCAAGTCCACCTCCGGTTTCTGCACTTTTGTTGGGGGAAATCTGGTAAGCTGGAAGAGCAAGAAGCAGTCTGTTGTCTCCAGGTCCAGTGCTGAAGCAGAGTATCGGAGTATGGCATCGACCACTTGTGAGTTAAAGTGGCTTCGGGCTCTCATGCTGGATTTAGGAGAGGTCTACAACCATCCTCTACCTATGTTCTGTGACAATAAGGCTGCTATATACATCTCCAAAAATCCAGTCTTTCATGAAAGAACCAAGCACATTGAGGTCGATTGTCATTTCATTCGTGAAGAGATTTTAAAGGAACAAATTTGCACTCCATTTGTTACTTCTGAGAAAGAGCTGGCTGACATCTTCACCAAGCCAGTATCCGCCTCGTTCCTGCATATTTGTGACAAGCTGGGCATGATCGATATATATGCTCCAGCTTGAGGGGGAGTGTTGAAGTGTGACCGGGCGGTCTGTCTTGGCGAGTTGGAGACCGCGCGGTCTGGCGGTCTCCCTCAGCGGTTTGGTTGCTGTGCTGTTGCTGTCTGGTGGTAGCCGTGCGGTTAGCCCTTCTGTCTAACCGCGCGGCCTGTGCGGTCTCCCCTGGCGGTCTCTCTCTCTCTCTGGTGGTAGCCGTGCGGTTAGCCCTTCTGTCTAACCGCGCGGCCTGTGCGGTTTGATCTGTATAGTCCGCTTAGTCCTGTAAATTTTTAGTCCCACATCTCTTATTTGTATTCTCTCTCCTCTCCTCCATTCTATAAAAGGGAGGGCATACCTTTGTAATAGATACCTTTTTCTGATAATAAAGTTTCAGTTATACTACTTCCGGTTTGTTTCTGTTCGTTTCTCACAGGCAGGTTGATCTCTCATGGAGGCTAAGTCCTTTTAGCTCCGAGATGATTCCGCTGTCAGGCTCCCACTAGCTGGCAGGGCAGGTTGATCTCTCGTGGAGGCTAAGTTCTTTTAGCTCCGGGATGATTCCGCTGACCAGGCTCCCACTAGCTGGCAGGGCAGGTTGATCTCTCGTGAAGGCTAAGTCCTTTTAGCTCCGAGATGATTCCGCTGACCAGGCTCCCACTAGCCGGCAGGGCAGGTTGATCTCTCGTGGAAGCTAAGTCTTTTAGCTCCGGGATGATTCCGCTGCCAGACTCTCACTAGCTGCCAGGGCAGGTTGATCTCTCGTGGAGCCCAAGTTCCTTAGCTCCGAGATGATTCCGCTGTCAGGCTCTCACTAGCTGGCAGGGCAGGTTGATCTCTTGTGGAAGCTAAGTCTTTTAGCTCTGGGATGATTCCGCTGCAAGGCTCTCACTAGCTGGCAGGGCAGGTTGATCTCTCGTGGAGGCTAAGTCCTTTTAGCTCCGAGATGATTCCGCTGCAAGGCTCTCACTAGCTGGCAGGGCAGGTTGATCTATCGTGGAGGCTAAGTCCTTTTAGCTCCGAGATGATTCCGCTGCCAGGCTCTCATTAGCTGGCAGGGCAGGTTGATCTCTCGTGGAGGCTAAGTCCTTTTAGATCCGAGATGATTCCGCTGCCAGGCTCTCACTAGCTGGCAGGGCAGATTGATCTCTCGTGGAGGCTAAGTTCTTTTAGCTCCGAGATGATTCCGTTGTAAGGCTCTCACTAGCTGGCAGGGCAGGTTGATCTATCGTGGAGGCTAAGTCCTTTTAGCTCCGAGATGATTCCGCTGCCAGGCTCCCACTAGCTGACAGGGCAGGTTGATCTCTCATGGAAGCTAAGTCTTTTAGCTCCGGGATGATTCCGCTGCGAGGCTCTCACTAGCTAGCAGGGCAGGTTGATCTCTCGTGGAGGCTAAGTCCTTTTAGCTCCGAGATGATTCCACTGTCAGGCTCTCACTAGCTGGCAGGGCAGGTTGATCTCTCGTTGAGGCAAAGTCCTTTTAGCTCCGAGATGATTCCGCTGCCAGGCTCTCACTAGCTGGCAGGGAAGGTTGATCTCTCGTGGAGGCTAAGTCTTTTTAGCTCCGGGATGATTCCGCTGACCAGGCTCCCACTAGCTGGCAGGGCAGGTTGATCTCTCGTGGAGGCTAAGTACTTTTAGCTCTGAGATGATTCCGCTGCCAGGCTCTCACTAGCTGGCAGGGCAGGTTAATCTCTCGTGGAGGCTAAGTCCTTTTAGCTCCGGGATGATTCCGCTGACCAGGCTCCCACTAGCTTGCAGGGCAGGTTGATCTCTCGTGGAAGCTAAGTCTTTTAACTCCGGGATGATTCCGCTGACAGGCTCTTACTAGCTGGCAGGGCAGGTTGATCTCTCGTGGAGGCTAAGTCCTTTTAGCTCCGAGATGATTCCGCTGCCAGGCTCTCACTAGCTGGCAGGGCAGGTTGATCTCTCGTGGAGGCTAAGTCCTTTTAGCTCTGGGATGATTCCGCTGACCAGGCTCCCACTAGCTGGCAGGGCAGGTTGATCTCTCGTGGAGGCTAAGTCCTTTTAGCTCCGGGATGATTCCGCTTACCAGACTCTCACTAGCTGGCAGGGCAGGTTGATCTCTCAAGGAGGCTAGGTCCTTTTAGCTTCGGGATGATTCTACTAACAGACTCTCACTAGCTTGTAGGGCAGGTTGATCTCTCGTGGAGCCCAAGTCCCTTAGCTCCGAGATGATTCCGCTGTCAGGCTCTCACTAGATGGCAAGGCAGGTTGATCTCTCGTGGAGGCTAAGTCCTTTTAGCTCCGGGATGATTCTGCTGACCAAACTCCTATTAGCTGGCAGAGCAGGCTGACCCCTTAGGAGGCTAAGTGTTTTCACCCCGAGGCTGTCTCGTCACCCAGGCTCCCATTAGCTGGCATGACAGGTTGATCCCTCGGGAGGCTAAGTGTTTTCACCCCGAGGCTGTCTCGTCACCCAGGCTCCCATTAGCTGGCATGACAGGTTGACCCCTCGGGAGGCTAAGTGTTTTCACCCCGAGGTTGTCTCGTCACCCAGGCTCCCATTAGCTGGCATGACAGATTGACCCCTCGGGAGGCTAAGTGTTTTCACCCCGAGGCTGTCTCGTCACCCAGGCTCCCATTAGCTGGCATGACAGATTGACCCCTCGGGAGGCTAAGTGTTTTCACCCCGAGGCTGTCTCGTCACCCAGGCTCCCATTAGCTGGCATGACAGGTTGACCCCTCGGGAGGCTAAGTGTTTTCACCCCGAGGCTGTCTCGTCACCCAGGCTCCCATTAGCTGGCATGACAGGTTGACCCCTCGGGAGGCTAAGTGTTTTCACCCCGAGGCTGTCTCGTCACCCAGGCTCCCATTAGCTGACATGACAGATTGACCCCTCGGGAGGCTAAGTGTTTTCACCCCAAGGTTGTCTCGTCACCCAGGCTCCCATTAGCTGGCATGACAGATTGACCCCTCAGGAGGCTAAGTGTTTTCACCCCGAGGCTGTCTCGTCACCCAGACTCCTATTAGCTGGCATAACAGGTTAACCCCTCGGAGAGGCCTCGTAATCTTTCAAACCGCGAGAGCAAGCTACACTCAGCGAATACGTTGGGTTGGATATTTCTTTCCGAGCTTGTGCCAACCTCGAAAAGAGCGGGGATTGTGTACAACCCCGTATTCGTAGAGTAGGGTCCCTTCGGCAGGCGTCGGGCCGGTTTTAAGTTTTTAAGCTTTTTAGAGATTTTGGACTCTTGGTGGCCAATTTTGTCTTGGCCTTGGAAATATACTAGTAGGGGGAGGGAAAATCTGCATCTCCCCTCAGCCCCTTTTTGATGAGTGTGGCAAGATGGCCGACCCCCCCCCCCCCAGCTGTTTTGGGCGAGCTCGACCGGCGGCCTGGAGCTCGCCCGGGCGCCCTGCCCTCTTGAACGAGCTCGGCCGGCGGCCTGGAGCTCGCCCGGGCGCCCTGCCCTCTTGGGCGAGCTCGGCCGGCGGCCTGGAGCTTGCCCGGGCGCCCTGCCCTCTTGGGCGAGCTCGGCCGGCGGCCTGGAGCTCGCCCGGGCGCCCTGCCCTCTTGGGCGAGCTCGGCCGGCGGCCTGGAGCTCGCCCGGGCGCCCTGCCCTCTTGGGCGAGCTCGGCTGGCGGCCTGGAGCTCGCCCGGGCGCCCTGCCCTCTTGGGCGAGCTCGGCCGGCGGCCTGGAGCTCGCCCGGGCGCCCTGTCCTCTTGGGCGAGCTCGTCTCGGGTGTCCGAGGTGGGGGTAAGGGGGAGAAGCATGGTTCAGCCTCCACCTCCCCCCTAGACCTCTTGTTGCCATTTTTACCATTGTACCCCCAGGGTAGAAATTATCTCTCTACCCTCTGGTATGGAGGTTTGTTATTGGCTCGAGGTTTAGTTATCCTAAGGGTATTTTGGACACTTTAAGCTCATGACTTGAAAAAAACTATAAATAGACCCCCTTGGGTACCTTTGGAGGGGCATTGGTTTTTGGCTTCCTCCTCCCTAGTTCTCTTCTTGGTAGAGTTGAGAGAACTCTCCAAGGTACCCATCTCCGCCATTGGTAAGGGAGGGAGAAGTATTCTTGTGACCTTCCGGGTGTGTGGTGGGACCTCCACGATAGAGTCGAGGGTCTGTTCCTAGTTTCCCAAGTCTTTGGTCCGTGACGTTCCCCCGAGTGTAGTAAGTGTGCGGTCACCCCTTCCCCAAGGGTGAACTCCACAGAGACCGATTTCTCGGTTTCAACAGCACCCACGACAAATAACTCTCCCCACGACAAACGTCGCCCCCACGACAAATGTCGCACCCACGACGTATGTCGCACCCAAGACATATGTCGCCCCCACGACATATGTCGCAGCCACGACATATGTCGCACCCACGACAAATGTCGTCCCCACGACAAATGTCGCCCCCACGATAAATGTCGCACCCACGACATTTGTCGCCCCCACGACAAATATTGTCGCACCACGACAAATGTCGCACCCACGACATATGTCGCACCCACGACATATGTCGCACCCACGACATATGTCGCACCCACGACATATGTCGCATCCAAGACATATTTCGGCCCCACGACATATGTCGCACCCACGGCAAATGTCGCACAGACGACAAATGTTGCCCCCACGACAAATGTCGCACCCACGATAAATGTCGCACTCACGACATGTGTCGCACCCACGACATTTGTCGCCCCTTCAACAAATGTCGCCCCCACGACAAATGTCGCACCACGACAAATGTCGCACCCACGACATATGTCGCACCCACGACAAATGCCCCCCGGGCCGAAGGCCCGTACCTGTCATTTGTTAGATAGAAAGTTAAAAACTGTTTGATTTTGTTGATTATAATTGTGTTAGAACAAATGAATTTTTTTATTAAAATATACGAAAACATATATAAATCATTGTTTTTTAACAATTATTTTAAATACACAATCATTTCATACGTTAATCGAAGCAATATTGACATGACAAAAGCCACAATTCCGCGAGTTCAATGGCTTCGTTTGGCAAGGTGGTGGCAATCATCAACATGGAGATTAAATTGTCATTCGTTAACGCCCACCTAAGAAACTTTATCCCATTTTATGTTCAAACAAATGATGTTTGTTTTGTGATCCTTCACGAATGACGATTTAACCTATGCGTTTACGACAGCCACCACAGTGCCAAACTGTGCCCAAATCAGACAAAATCATAAAATTTAAGAGTATGGATTGAATTGTACCCTACAGATTCTCGTTTCGAATTCCATTAATGCTTAATCATTCAAGCCACACAAAATGTGCTTAAAACATAGAACAAATGTTACGTGCATGCAGATACGACTGTAATTTAAACTTTTAATACGAGATTTTTTGAACTCCGATATGACTTTAAATTAAACTGAAAATACAATTCAATTACAATCGTAATTGCAATTACAATCGTAATTTAAACAGAAAATACAATTCTCGCACGATTATTGTATACACCAAGCTTACCAACAATTCTCCCTAAAAAATATGGAATAAAAATAATAATAATAAAAAGAAAATACATCATAATTCCCAGCAAATTTTTGAGCTTATTTAATTAAAAAAATCAAGGCACAATATATGCACTACTGTACGTGCATGCATGAATTTAGGTCCCGATCGAACCCTACTGAAATCAATCTGACCGCAGAAAAGACATGAAGAACTACAAGAAACCCCTAACAACTAACAGGTTAACTGAACCTGTCAACCCGATAAAGAACTGGAACCCAGCTGACACGCTATCATGCGCCCGTGTGGTTGTGAGCACCTATATATGTGGTTATCACATAGCTTGGATCTTCTTGGTCTCTCTCCACCCTCTTCTTCACCGGGCATCTCTCCGACGAGCACCGGTAATAGTTCCTTCATAGTAACAATTAATAATATACGATCATTTTAATTGCACACGTAGAGATTGCATATGTAGTACTCATGCATGCACGGTTTATGTGATATATACGCGCGTGCGCGCACATGCACATTCGCGTACCTTGGATTATTAGGTCTGTTCTTGACGGATTTCTTGCCGTATTTCCTCCACTTGAAGCCATCATCTAAGATGTCTACCTCCGTTTGAGTTCTGAATGCGACGCGGAGACCATGTTTTGTCTCTAACATTACTGGCCGAAACTCGTCGTCTTCCCTGCTCATATAGATTGATTAGGGTGAGAATATATAATCCTATATATATAGTGTTGGATGCTTGATTTCCAAATTAAAATATATTTATATGCTCGAGGGAAAAGATTCTACACATGCACACATGCACCGATCAGGATTTTCTTCATTTCTATTTCACGGTTCAGATTAAAAACACTTTGATCCGCCGGGTTCACTATTTTCTGTCATTTTATAGATTTTTTAAATCAAAAAAATCTCCACCACTAGATTTCTCTCAGGCTTTTCTTATCCCATTAGATGGTGAAATGGATCCCCTCCATTAGATGGCCAGAAATGGAGAGGATCCGGATCCCACAAGCATGCATGTCGGGGGTACCCCCATTCACTTTGCGATAGTATATATGTTGTCCGTCATCTCGATAAAATTGTCTCGTCAAATATAAAACTTAATAAAAAGTGAAAGTGATATATAGACATACTTTTAAAAATAAAAAATAAACAAATTTGATATAATTATAAAATTTTGTGAAAATTGAAATGAACAAACTGTGTTTGGTGAAACATTTGAAAATGTCAAATATAATTTCATTGTTTTAATTTCTTAACATATATTATAATCTATTTTTTAAAAAAATTTAAATACAATGCTCATTGTGATAATTACACTTTATCTCCAAATAAAAAGTATGTATGTCAGGGGTCTTTTCGAGGAAGACTTTCTAAGAGCTACCATTAAGCTTATCTATTTTATTAAAATTAATTTGATATGATCATATATGGTTAATGATGAATTTTCTTTAACACAAATTGAAAGTGGTTATAACTACTCTCCACATTAATTAATTTTTAAACTGCATTATTTAATTGATATGGGCAGAGCTCCATGTCTGCCGTGGTCGGTGTACTGTCATGATTGGTCTTATGGGCGGAGTCCTTTGCCTGTCACTCGCATATACATATATATATATCAAACGTGACAAATAAAATTAAATTTATAAGCCAAAAAGAGAAGATCCCGCCAAAGCATCATAAAGAAAGGCACTCAATATAAAAATAGCCTATGGCACATCCGTTTTCTTAAGGTTATACTACAGGGATGTTCACGAACAGAACCGCGCTAATCGAATAACTTGTCACTTCAATTAATTCAAATTTGTCATAGAGGGCAGAAATTCAAATTCGTTGTAATATTTGAATTTGGATTCAGATTCATGTCAAAAATCTTATATTCGAATTTGGATTTGGGGCTTTAATTAATATGAATTTAAATTCGCTTCAAATGAAAGATCAAATAGACTCAAATCAGATGGCCATCATGATCATCTTTATATATATATATATATACTATAATAATTCCTATTATTTGCGAACTATTCATGAATTTGAACAATAAAGATAATATTATTCGGATTTAGATTCAACTACCACTCAATTTCAATTTTGAATTCGAATCCAAATTTAAATTTGAACAATACGACCTTAATTGAATGTTGACGAATTAATTTCCGAACCCTACGTCTCCATTTCCGTCCGTGAATGTTTTCCTTAAAAAAGACATGAATTAAAATTGTTCTCGTAAATTATTAGCTAGCAATCTGCCCGATACGACTTCCTCTATCATCTAGCGTAAGTATAAGTGAAAAATGGTACTGACCATGTTAAACTAATCGCCGCACTCATTATCCAATATTCCAAAATCTGGGTTAAAGATTCGAGAGACGGGGCCTATTATAAGTACAAATAGATCGTCTGAGTATAGTAGGTTGTACGTGTGAGACTAATCTTGACATGTCTTTTTTTTGCTCATATCAGACTGTTTAACACACTCTCTCAGCATGAACCTCCCTCTAATACCATGTTAAATTAACCACAACACTCATTTCCATTCCAAAACCCTAATCAAAAATAGGAGAGGCGGAGTCTATTATAAGCACAAGTGGACCGTCTTAATAGACATTGTGAGACGAATCACACGGCATCCCTTCATTTTTTTGTTCATGCTGGACCGTTCAACAAAAAAAGGGGTAAACATACGCTAAAGGCTTGCAAATAACACTTGCCTGATGTTCATGCTCTCCGCGACGGCAGGAAGAACCGTGATTGGCTCCAAGTTGTGGGCCATCATATCGTTCGAGGCTGCCGGAAACTCTAGCTGCGCCGGCGGTACTTCATCGCCGGCATGGAAGTAGTCGATTAGGTCGAAAGAAGAATCGTCTTCATCGACGTAGCCGTGAATCCCATCCGCATAATTTGCGAAGGAAGAGAAGAAGCTCGACACGGCGGCGGCGCCCGCAAGCTGTTCCCCGCCAAGCAATTCCATGGTCTCTCCAATGAGAAGAACCAAGCATGTGCTTATTTATATATACATATAAATATTATGCATAAATATATAAAATAAATTAAGGTCCGATTCGTGCGATCGTAACCATCTGATCGGTGAAAATAAGTCCTCCCAAACAGAACAAGTACTGAAATATAGAGGGAGAAAGAGTGAGAGAGAGAGAGAGAGAGAGGAGAGAGAGTGGTGGCGGGAATGTGAGCTTCGCTGCGAGCTTCGTCCCCGTTAACTTGGGAAGCTTCGCGCTGATTCGTCCTTCTGGCGGATTTTGTGCGTCATCTTTGCTATTTATGATCTAATATATGGGCCTATTTATGTCGTCATCACGGGGCGTGCTGACGCTTTTTTATATAACCGGTGATTAAAAAATTAAATATTTTAAGATAATTATCACAACCACAAATAAAAGTAGTGTCAAGTGCGGCATGTTTGGGCTACGAACGGTGTAAAATTGTTCACCGGCACGTGCCCTTATTTTCTGTTTGTGCACCGCGGCTTGTGCGATTTGCGAATCCCCGATGAATCGGTATCACAATGTATGCCATGTCTTCGCCCCCCTATCAACTACATCATTTGTCGCTCGGCGGCTGTTATCGCGTGTCATGATGATGCGAGCGGCCGCATCTGGAGCGAGAAGTCTGGGGTGCACTGCTGGATCAGTGACACACCTTTGTTGCACTGGTGATACATTGGCTAGTCGTTCCGTGGTATGTCTCTACTCATTGCCCCTTGCTCGATCAGATATGTCGATACGTACGTTGGGGTGAATCCTTGAAACCATGACGAAAAAGGATTTGTTGATCTAATCGAGTCATTTGGATGACAGTGCGCTTGAGCAAAAGCTTAGCTGAATTCATGAAGATGGATTATTGCGGTCACGAATCTTTCAAATCTACGAGACGTTGATATATAATGAAGAGCACGCATCCTTCTCTTCCTCCTTACGCTCTCTCGAGTGATGAGATGTTAGATTAACTAAATGAGAGAGAACCAAGTTTTTTGTGACCTGAGAAGCATAACATATTTATATTAAAACCCTTATGTGAAAAACAACACTCTACATCCAGAATGAAAAACAACGCACTGTATACACACATAATCTGAACCGTCCGTACAATATGAAATGTAATCAACCCGTTTAATAAAATCACCTAAATTGAGTCGATATTAAAGAAAACTCAGTAATGTGCATAGTTTGTAACTCTCCAAATCTCAGTTTAACTCTCGAAAACTCGTTGTAATTGAGCGTATTAGGGTCCTAGGGGCCTAAGGAAGTCCCACGAAGATTGGGGTCTGTTTGGTGGTGTTTCGGATGAAGTGCATGTGGTAATTGATCGTGCGAATTAGTCACGCTCGACCGTGCATGTCCAAACCGCATAAACAGTCTCAGGAATTCGTTTTGGGCTGCTTTTATCAATCGCACGGCCGTGCGTGTGTAACGTCATGCGATCGTGCGAACCGACCGCTCCTGCAAATTGAGTGTGCACGGTCTTACGAGATCAAAACACACGATCACTTTCAGATTTTGTGTTCATGATTAAATTTACATGCACGATCTGTTTATACGAGTGTGTTTGGGGCGTAAACCGAGAAAATTTCATTTTTTGAGCCGTTTTTGATTCGATTTCTTTAGATTTAATGATGAGGATTCCTTCCTAAGATCTTTAGGTCACCAAGGGGACCGAATTAAGCCTCATTTCAGCTATTGTTCTCTCGGGTTAGAAAGAAAGTAGAGGAAGAGAAGGAAGAAGAGGGAAACCACCATTAGAGGACCAATCAGAGCTCCAATTTGCAAACCAAGACAAGATCCGCGGAGAGGATCTTATTGTGCTCATCTTCATATGATTGTTTCACCGATTTCATGGCATGGAGGAAATCCAAGAAGATAACGACTTTCATTCTCCCTGTCTTAGGATACATGTTTTGTATTCGTTATTTTCATCCTTTGATATTGTGTTGTGGTTCCCGATGTCTATAATTAGAGTGCTTGAGGTTGTCACGATTCATTGTAAACCATTGGGGGTGGGATTGCAACCCCAACATATTTGCATTAGAAATCTAGAATCAATTATGGATTAGACATTATGGGTGAAGCCAAAGTTGAGATCCGTGCTCTGATTAGGTGATGTTAAATGATGTTGCATTTTAGGGTTTTTTGATTGATGTGTGAATGTGGCCATAGTGTTGTAGCATCACCCATTTTCTAAGAGATTTACATATATTAATGTTAGGGCAAAGAGAGCACGATAAACTCCTAATGTTTGGTTATGACGTCACAATATTGCTATTATTAGCGAATAGGTCGTTGGTTATGTTGCGATATTGAGATCTTAGCATGAGGGCATAGTTAGGATCATTAATGTTTAAGAATTCATGTTTTATGTTTTATAAAATTAAATTGAGAATTTAATGGTGAGGGGGAAATTGTGAGAAATGTTGATTTACAGGCGATGAGACTCACAATACCACCATATGTGCAAATTGGATAGAGTTCCTGAGGCCCGGAGACTTCATGTGTAAATGTCGTAAAGAGGGTCAGAAGACTTTGCATATGATGTCACGGCACATTAATTTATTAATAGCATGATGTAGAATTCTTGGGTACTACTGCCATAAAGACCAGGAGACATTACCCTTGATGCATACGTGTTTGTTTGAATAACATGATAGAAAGATAGTGTCTATCTATCACTATACTATTATTTTGTTATATAATGTGTTTGTGTATTGATGTTATTTTAAACTCATACACATAATTAGGGTATCGTGAGTGAGACTCGGTTGCATACATGTTGCATGTTAGGCCTCTTTTATTTTGATGTTCAACCTGTGAAACAGTTGTTATTTGAGAACTATAGAATAGTGCTTGTTATGCATATTTATATGCTTTCATGATTATGCAAAGTGTTGTCTTGCAAGGTGAAGTGGTTCCCTGAGGTCTGCTAGGATGTCCAGGAGAAGGGGAGTTGTTGCGTTGTTGTGGTCAGCTCACAGTTGATTCATTTGTGCCGCTTTTGTTGTGATGGTTGCAGGGCAAGGATCTCATGCAGGAGCTCGCTAGCCAGATAAAAAGCCAAAGCCTCTTCAAGTGTCTTCTTTCCCCTTCTTTGGATGTACTATTTCCATTGCTTATTTGGTCATCCTGCAAGCCGAGGTGGCTTATGATATTTTGATGTACAGACGTCATTTTTGGATTGATGTTATGATTGTAAGGCCATAAGACCAAAGACTCTTTTGTTATATTATAGATTTGAATAACCTATGGTTTTGAGTTTAATGTTTCCGTTATGCTAAATATTTAGCTTGTTGAGATTTTATTATAGTAGAAAGTTATTTATTATAGTTATAAGAAAATCAAAATAACAAGCTATTCATTTCACCAAAAAGTTAAGTTGCACGTGTATGACCCCCCTTTATAAGGAGAAGAAAACAAAAAAATACAACAAACGATGTAGGACTAAAATACAATATGCAGATAGGCGGACTAAAAAATTTCAGACCGCAACAACTGAGCGGGTAGACTAGTCGTCTTCTCCACACTAAGAAACCTTCGGTCTCTACTTCTCAGCCCGCTGCTGATGATCAGAGAAATCACAAGCGGATAGCTTCCTGTATCCGCCAATCTTCAGGAACTCAGCTTCCTGATCATCAGGCCGCAATAAAAGCTTCTATCCGCAGCTTCAACTCCGCCTCTATCCGCAACTTCAGTTGTTCCTCAGACCATGGCCTCTATCCGCAGCGGCTTCAGTCTCTTGTCCGCCAAACCCGCAAAAACGGATAGAACAAGCCTCCTCAAACTATCAAGGGGGTGGCCTCAATGATCTCTAGGCTGGCTAGACTCTCTAATCACTCCGCTAGGGCAGACCGTAACACTATTGGAACCAAAACATCAACACAACTTCCAAACCTTCAAAACAACTCTGCTAGATGACAATCAGACTACTAAGGCCAAGCCGCCAGTCTGCTAAACGCCAGACCGCCAAGCTTTATCCACCAGACCGTCAAACTTCCAGACCTCCTAGACCAAACCACCAGACCGCCAAGCTCATCAAAATCTAACACTCCCCTTCAAGCTGGAGCATATATGTCAACCATGCTCAGCTTGTCACAGACATGTAAAAGAGAAGCAGACATTGGTTTGGTGAAGATGTTTGCAAGTTCCTTGTCAAAAGTGATGAACAGAGTATAGATTGATTCTTCAATATTTCTTCTCTGACAAAGTGGCAGTCGACTTCAATGTGTTTTGTCATTTCATGAAAAATTGGATTCTTTGATATATGTATAACAACATAGTTGTCATAAAACATAGGTAAATGATGATCATATACCTTTCCCAATTCAAGCATAAGTACATGCAACCATTTCAACTTGCAAATGGTCGATGTCATGCTTTGGTACTCAGTTTCAGCACTTGATCGTGACACAACATATTGTTTCTTACTTTTTCAGCTGACAATATTTCCTCCCACAAAGGTGTAAAAACCAGAAGTAAACTTTTTATCTTATTTATTGTCAGCATAGCTAGCATCAGAATATACTTTAACCTTCAGATAGTTATGTTTTTGAAATAATAACCTCTTCCATGGAGATCCTTTCACATACTCCAGAATTTTCAAGGCGGAATGAAGATGAGATTCTCATAGAGCTTGCATAAACTGACTGATCTTCCTTACTGCATAACAAATATCTGGTCTGGTAACAGTTAGACAAATGAGTTTTCTCATGAGTCGTCTTTACATAGTACTATCTGAAAGAAGAGGTGAATCTTCTGTCCAACTTTTGTCATCACCAACGTCCATAGAACAACGAAAAGGTCTTGTCCCAAGAAGATCAGTTTCATTCAAAAGATCTAATGCATACTTTCATTGTGAGAGCACCACAGAGTTGTGTTTTCGCAAGATTTTTATTCCTAGGAAGTACTTAGGAGAGCCCATATATTTTGTAACAAAATATTATCGAATGTGTCTCTTCACTAGATCAATTCCCTCCTTATCATCATTAGTAAGAAGAATATCATCCACATAGACAGTAAGAACCACAAGCCCTTTAGTAGTCTTACGTATAAAAAGAGAGTGAGCAGCAGAACTCCGAGTAAACCCAACAAGAGAAACAACTTTGCTGAACTTGTCAGACCAAGCTCGTCAGCTTTGTTTTAGGTCATAAATTGTCTTCCGTAACTTGCACACCTGAGACCGCCCCTGAGCAATATACCAGGAGGTTGCTCTATGTTAACCACCTCTTGTAGATCAAAATACAGAAAGGCATTTTTCACATCTAACTAATACATCTGCCAACCTTTGTTAATTGCTATAGAGAAAAGGACACGAATAGTACCGACGTGAGTAACTAGGGAGAAGGTATCAAAGAAGTCCACGCCAAACATCTGAGTAAAGCTTTTGGCAACACGCTTTGCCTTATAACGGTCAATATTTCCATACAGATAAAAATTGATGACAAAGACCCACCGACAACCAACTATATCCATACTTAGAGGAGTAGGGACAAGATTCCAAGTACCCCTTTCAGTTAAGGTCTGCATTTCTTCATCCATTGCAGCTTTCGAATGCGTAATAATAAGAGTCTATTTATAGTTAACTGAGACAACATTTGCCGAGAGAGCAAGAACAAATCTCTTTCCAGCTGGGGAAAGACGAGCATATGAGACAACATCATGAATTGAATGTTTAGTGCACGTTCTAACCCCCTTCCGTAGAGCAATTGGAAGGTCAAGATTCGATTTGACTTCTGTAGTATATCCATTTGTCAGAGAGATTACTGGCCCAGAACTTGTAAGCAACGACTCCAAAGTCAGGGAAGAATCAGAAGATAGAGGCAAAAATAGAGGAGTTGGTATGGGGGAGAGGAGATAATGGAAGAGAAGGTGGATAGGTTTAGGTGATAGTGCGGAAACTACATGTAGAGAAGGGGAAACAGATCAGAATATAACATGTATATGAATGAGGTCTGAGTGCCTTTAGAATACAGAGCAGCAAGGTGAGTCCAATCAACATTAACTATCTCATAATGTCGAATGATAGTTAAACACTCATCAGAGAGACTATTAGCAAGCCACACACAAACTAAAGCATCATTGGCATGTCAGTCATCAAAGGCAACAGACCCTCGAGCTGGAGGGTCATTAGTGAGATGATGACGTTTGCGTTGAGACCGCAGTAAGAACATAAACGAAACACTCCAGTCTGGATAATTCGGGACAGTCAACTTGGAAGCAGTTCCATGATTGCCAGATAAAATTGAAACATTATGTGTGATTTGAGAAAAATGTGTAGATAAAGTGGAAGAAGAGTACTCAGTACCCTCCATGAAGAAGACGGTTAAAAAAAGAATCTGCACGATTTGAAGGAGATCTCAGCGGGTGGTTAAAAAAACCAGAGTCTGTAGAAACTAAAGAAGAGCGAAGCGAACAGTTAGATAGACCGGAGTCTGCAAGGATCATAGAAGAGCAAAGCGGACGGTTAGTAAACCGGAGTCCGCAAGGATCGAGTATCCTCCGATACCATGTGAGAAAATCTAAATAACAAGTTTTTCATTTCACCAAAAAGTTAAGTTACACGGATATGATCCCCTATTTATAGGGAGAAGAGAAAGGAAGAAAATATAACAGACGATGTGGGACTAAAATACAACACGCGGATAGGCGGACTGAAAAAATTCAGACCGCAGCAACTGAGCGGTTAGATAAGTTGTTCTCTCTCTCTCTCCACACCAAGAAACCGTCCGTCTCTACTTCTCAGCTTGCTGTTAATGATCAGAGAAACCACAAGCGGATAGCTTCCTATATCCGATAATCTTTAGGAACTCAACTTCCTTGATCCTCAGGACGCAACAAAATCCTCTATCTGCAACTTCAGCTCCGTCTTTATTCGCAGCTTTAGCTGCTCCTCAGGCCATGGACTCTATCCACAACGGCTTTAGTCTTCTGTCCGCCAAACCCACAATAGTGGATAGAACAAGCCTTATCAAACTATCAAGGAGGCGGCCTCAATGATCTCCAGGCTGACTAGACTCTCTGACCAGTCCGCAAGGGGCATATTGCAACACTGTTGGAACCAGTCCGCCAACATAGCTTCCAATCCTTCAAAACCACTCTACTAAATGACAGCCAGACTGCAAAGACCAATCTTCCAGTCTGCTAAACTCCAGACCGCCAAGCTTTATCTGCAAGACTGTCAAACCGTCAGACCACCTGGACCAAATCACCAGACCACCAAGCTCATCAAAATCTAACAATAGTTGATGGGACTTTGGGTGTCAAAGCGATTGATCATTGATTATAGTATATAATATTTCATGATTGTTAATTTCCGTTAGGTTCTATTGACAATACGGGGACTTCCAAAGCGCGTGAGGACACTCCAGCTAGTAGTGATACTGCTCCACGCCTCCTGAACATGATTTTGTAGCCTGCAAACTTTTGTCATTTGATAACAGATGCAATGGTGGCATCTCAAGTCACGAGAGTGCTACCTAGTGTGACACCTGTCACACCGGAAAGGGCAGTAGGGTGTGCAAAGTCATCAATAGAGATTGTGGGTGGGTAGAGAGACCACGAGATAAAATATTTTTTTGATTTTTCATCCTCTTATATAAAATGGAGTTTGGCACATTGACCGATGCAATGAACTAGCTAAAAAATATGAAAGAGCTATTTGGAGACGTTGGAGACCTCCGAAGAGAGGAAGGGGTCTTTTGCACCGGCCTTCATGCAGGAGGGTGCTGTGAAGTTATTGTAATGCCCAAAACCATAATACTAATAAGTCATGAGGAGCCTAAGAGCCTTAGAGAAGTCCCACGAAGGTATATGATGAATTAGGTTTTCTTAGGAGGCCTTTTTGAGCCTTTAAGGCAGTACACGACCTAAGTCATAGCTGAGAAGCAATAGGCATGGGGTACATTACTAAGAATTACTATGGGGAGGGGGGGGGGGGGTTGAATATAATATATAAATTTTTTGGTAAGTTTTAATCAATCATATAGCACATGCCATAGATTTTTTTATTGTTATTCGTAGAAGTTAAAGTTTAAAAATAAAACAAAAAATATAAAGAATTATGCAATACACAAGACACAAGAGTTTTATAGAAGTTCCAAAAATTTGGGTACGCCCCCTCTTCTACCCCTTGATAGGCTATCCATTAGAAAATTCAGAGCCTTTTGATAAGGAGAAGCTTATTGATGGGGTCCCCTCTTCTACCTCTTGTTCCGGTCGGGCTCCCACTAGCCTGCAAGCCCCAAGAGCACCCAAAGGAGGAACCGAACCTGCGCACACGCATGACGGGGCCACGTAGGTGCACATGGCTTGTGAGCAGGCGCGCGCGACCGCACTCCGTGTGGCAGCGTGCGGCTAGCCCACACGGCCGCAGTCTACGCAGCCGTGCGGGCCGCACTCCGCGCAGCCACACCCCCGCGTGGTTGCACCCCCGCGCGGCTGCACCACCGCAGCTCCGCGACCCCGTGCGGCGGCGCTCCCGCGAGGCCGTAGTATCGTGCCCCCGCGGGGCCGCACCCCCTACGGCCGTACTGCGTGGCCGCATGTCGTGCGACCGTGCCCCATGTGCGGGCGTGCTGACGGTGGCCCCGGCCGCTACCACCCATGGCCCCCACAGCCGCTATCGGGCCTCGCCTCCTCCCCGCCTGCCGCTCGCCCGCCGCCCCCGGTACCGCCTCCGGGCACCTTACTCGAGCCGCCCAAACTGCCCGAGGGGCATTCTCGTCATTTTGGCAAAAATAGTGATCCAAGTGTTCGAAATGGAGCAACGCCATTTGTCAGCACAAACTCCAGAGGCAAGGGAGAGCTTTGAGGTTTCCCGACAATATCGTGGACTTAGGCTGATTTTCCGATGTAGAATTCTCATCGTTCTCCCCCTTGCGCTCAGGCTCCAGCTCACCCTATGTCACGTCAACCGGCTCCGCAAGAGCCCTCCCATCAAGGCTCCGCATCAACGAGATCGTCCCCACTAGGAGCTCTGTGGACTTAGAAAATTTTCTAGCCGGAACGCTCCCACCTAGATTCCGCGAGCTCAACAACTTTTCAAGGCCGAAGCGCTTCCATCGAGGCTCTGCGGACTTAGCCGTTTCCCTCATTTTTTCCACCTGTAAAGGAGTAGCGGCATGTCGCCCTCCGAGATCAAATTAAGCTCTATAAAACTCCAAGAAGCTAGTGGATTTTGGCTCAGCACGGTTCCAACCACGCGGTTTTTCACCCTTTCAGGGTTTTCCAGGTAAAAAACGTCTCTTGTCATTTGCTACAGTTCACTTTGACTGTTTTGTGCATCCAGTCCGATTCTGAGCTAAGACGGTCTGATTTCTTCGTACTGGAGAAAGACTAGGAGACCTGCAATAGTTTGGCGCCGTCTGTGGGAAGGTGTTCATTACCAGAAGCTTTGACAAGTCTCATCATTCCCTAACCAACAACAATGATAGCAAGGATCACGCGCACTACTAATGACATGGCCCCAGAAGAGCACCCCGAAACTGTCGTGACCGAATCACTCACGGGCAATGCTCCACTGCCCAGTGGAACGACTTCCGTTGGCGTTCCCACCAATGTAGTAGATGCGCGCGTCCGACTGATGGAGGAGCATCAAACTGAAATGCTCACCCTCCTATAGAGGATGGGAGTGTCCAACCCTCCCTGCCCAGACAATGCGTGCGAGGCACGACTGATGGTACAGGGCGCGGCTCACCCAAAAGATCCACCCATCGAAGAAATCTCAGACAAAGCAAGCTCATTACATGATGTCCGAAGGCCGGAGCCCCGGGACGTCGCTCAGCTTGACCCTCGACCGATGGAAGTGGACGCCTAGCATACGATCATAGAATCACCTGCAAGGATGTATGGTACATGATCGAGGAAGGGTATGCTCAGGAGCGGCACCGCCCCGTGAACGCATGACGCTCATTCCACCAAGGGTCCTCGCTCACCCCTCAAGTCTTGGCACACCCCGTGTCAAATGGGTTCAAACTACCACACTTCGAGGCCTTCGATGGGGTAGAGGACCCCCTGAAGCACATAAATCACTTCGAGACAATCATACGCCTCTTTGGTGTGCCCGATCAGTTGTTATACCAAGTGTTTCCAACGACTCTAAAGGGGCAGACATGCACGTAGTTCCACTCCCTGCGAGAGGGGGCAATCGACAACTTTGGAGAGCTCATCCGTCTCTTTATCGACTAGTTCATAGCCAACCAACGGATTGTCATAGATCCCTCACACCTCTCTGAGATCCTCCAAAACAAAGGAGAGTCGCTCAAGGATTTCTTCCGCCGCTTCATCTCTGAGGCACGACAGATCCCATGTGTCGACCTAGAGCTTCTTTGCAGCGTCTTCCTCGGAGGGATCCGCCCGAGTGGATTCTACTCTTCCCTGATGAGGGAAACAGTCCCCAGCTACGCCGATCTCGTTCACCGGGTCGAGGCACAAATCACGGCCGATGAGGCCATCAAAGCCCACCGCCAACAATTCAAAGGGTCTTCCAAGCGAAAAAGGGAGTCGGAGCCCGCACCTCCAACACACCGTCGGAATGACAACCACCATGTCACTTCTCGCCAATGACCAAGGTCCCCCATAGGCACTGGGAATTCATCCTGTTGAATACCGCCTGGGCACAGGTACTTATGGCCATCTAATACTCTGGCATACTCTGATGCCTGAAGCAGTTGCCCACGAATTGAGGAGACTAAACACAGTTTTGCGAGTTTTGTTGCGGGAATGAGCACAACATGGAGGATTGCACCCGATTGAAGGAGGAGATAGAGTGCCTCTTCTTATAGGGGCATTTGGGAAGATACTCGCAAAATAAAGTACCCAATCAACCCCCATCGCACCAACCAGGAAGAGATCAACCCCCGCCATGCCAAGGCGCGCAGGGGGAACACAAATGGTCAAAGAGGTCGGAACCATTGTCGGCTCGCCCTTTCAAATCCTCTTCGCCGCTCAGCGCAAGGAGAGCCTAAAAGACTCGGGGCCATAAGCGGATACCGACATCATCTTCGGTGATAAATACCTGAAAGGTGTGCGCACACCACACCAAGATCCCATAGTCATCAACGCAGGAATTAACGATCCCTGCTTTAGGATCAGGAGGATATTGGTCAAGAGTGGGAGCTCGGTAGACATCCTGTTAGAATCCACACTGCTCAGCATGAAGATCTTTCGAGAGTGGCTCGAACTAGGATTCGAGCTGGAATATAGCTTCGACAACGCACCTGCACCCGTACGGGGACTGATCACCCTCCACTTTACTCTAAGGTAGTTCCCAAGGCAAGTGACCTGTGCTGTCCAATTCATACTAGTCGACTCCAGCTCAGCGTACAACACGATTTTTGGGTGTCCTCTCCAAGCACTCTTCGAGGTGATCCCCTCCATCCCGCACTTAGCACTAAAATTTGTCACCCCGAGCGGGATAGGTGTCGCACAAGGCGATCAAAATCCATTAGCACTGAAGGATTTTAGGAATCCATTAACACAACCCCGCATTTTGAGCGGGTAGTGTCAGCATCATCATCTGAGGCATCTTCTACGCCTAGGGTATCACGCTCTAAAAAACTCCGAGCCGCTCAAAATCCATTACTAAAGCCAAATAAGTACGCAGCTTCGCACTAATCTTCTATGAGTGGATCAACCTCCATCATAATTATCTGGGAGTGCTCGTCATCCATAATACGAGACCGCTCCACCTCGAAGCCTTGGGAAGCTCTGTACTTGGCCATAGCAGCCACACACACAACCTCAACCTCCTCCCGCTCAAAAATCAGTCGAGCATTCTCTTTCTTCAGTTGCTCAACTTCCCCTCCTATAGGAACAACGCAACATTACCCGCCTCGGTATGACGGACCGCCTCCGTAATAGTCACCTCTCGCAAAGAGCCCCGATCTCGAAGCCGGCATCGCTCGGCTTGGCCCGAAGAGACTCCAGTGCGAACTAAGAAGAAGAGGGGCTCCACGTTAACCAACCAAGATTGACCTCCTTCTTCTTCCTCCGGGCCTCCGCCAGTGAGCCCTCAGATGCGGCCACCTTCGCCCTCTGAGAAAGAAAACGTCTTTTGTGGTCACATAGGTACAGTTCCACGATAGTGCAATATCGTGAGCGCCATTAAGCTGCAAGCACAAAAAACAAACTATTTTATTGCACAACGTAAGACGAAAGAGGGAAAATACTGGGGGCAACCAACATACCTTCCGGAGAAGCGATGATAAGCAGAGCATTCCCGTTCCCCCCCCCCCCCCCCCGTCGTCTCCAGCGACGACTCAGGGACCGCTCAAGAGGCCAGCAAAATCGCGAGAATCTCTGGAACATCCTCAGTCTCCACAGGCGGCGGATCAGTAACCAGATCATCTGGTCAGTCGTCAGCAACATCAATAATGACCTCAGGGGCAGCAGAGGATGACCCACCTTTTCTCTGCCGTGTGAAATGTCCAGCTTTCTCTTTTTGCCTTTCTCTAGTGATACGACGCAGCTCAGCTTCGCATCCGTCGAAAGATCTGCAAGAACTAGTCGTTTCTTGACAATAAAGACACTGATCTTATAAATAATAGCCCCCAACTCGCGCGAATTCACAAAGCCTATCAACGGAGTAAAGTCATGTTCTTTCCCCATAAGACGGTGATAGCGGTCAGGAGGATTCTGCCAAGTCTCAAGCTGTAACACCCCAGTTTAGAGCTTGAGTATCTGGACGCTATCGCCCGGCGGTAGCAGTTATCGCCCGGCGGTAGTTTAGTGTCGAGAGCGTTGAGTGGCCAGTTGTTGAGAGCGTTAAGTGCTAGCGCGGAGCGCTAGAGTTAGCGCAGGAAGTAACATCGACGATTTATTTGGCCTAGTGCTCGGGTTGCCCGGCGGTAGACTAATCGTGCGGGCGGTAGCTCAATGTCGAGAGCATTGAGTGGACGGGCGTCGAGAGCGTTGAGTTCTAGCGCGCAGCGCTAGAGTTAGCGTAGGCGGTAGCACCGATGGTTTTATTAGCCTAGCGCTCTGGTAGCTCCGACGGTAGACTTACCGTGCGGCAGTAGTGGACAGAAGCAGTTCCGTCGGTTCGTTTCGTAACCGTCCGATTTCTCATTAAAACTGATCCAAGGGCCCAGGATCTTCCGCCCAAAGGGTCTTATTAGGGCTGAGAGTTGTCTTTCCCTCATTCCTCATCTTCAAGAGTGATAATTAGGGTTTGGGAATGTTGGGTATTGTATCCACAATTACCTGAATTTGAGGAAGCCACCTGTCAAGCTAAGATGAATTCACAATGTATTTGATGAACTATTTTTTAGTTGTGCTTGCAGTTATTCCATGCTAAGTACACACCAATGTCAGGGTGCAGTGGGTCAATATACACGGGTCTGTGCAACGTAATCCCTCGTTGAGCAGATCAGTGTGTTGGCCTACGTGTACTCTCTCTATTGGGGTGTACTTAATTTCAAGTACAGGGTTATAATAAAGCAAGAGCAGACAAGGAGCAAGGATGGGCCAAAGACCTGCTCACGGGTGGAAAGACGAGAATTCGTCTAAGTATAATTCGTCGAGAATCACTAAGTGATTCTCGCCGATTCGTCGAGAATCACTTGTGATTCTCGACGAGTCGACGAGAATCACTAGTTGATTCTCGCCGGGTTGGGTCGGCTGTCTTGACACAGACAGGAAAATTATCTAAGGCAGAATCGTCGAGAATCACTTATGATTCTCACCGATTCGTCGAGAATGACCTTGCATTCTCGACGATTCGGTGAGAATCAAAAGTGATTCCCACCGATTCTCCCCGGCCCCTACAACCTGTGTTGCCTGAATTCACCAAGTAGAATTCGGCGAGAATCGTAGGTGATTCTCGTCGATTCGTCGAGAATCACCTTCGATTCTCGCCGATTCTGACTTGGCAATTTTTCCAAATTCCTGGACCGGTCCCTGATACTTCCTGCGGCATTTTGAACCGGTCCTAGGTCTTTGCTTGGGTGGGGCCCACAACGGTTATCTCTTGATCTACGGTATAAATACACTTGTATGAATGAACAGTGACAGACAGAAGATAGGCGATACAAAAACAAGCGGCCGACAAACCCTAAACTCGCAGATCGTCTCCGCCTTTGCCGCCACCGTCGTTCATTGAAGCCGATCTCGATCTCCTCCAGATCCTCTGTGACAGAAGCTTAGGTTAGCATAGCGTCTCACGCGTCTAACTAGAGATCCCTTGTCTCTTGATTCGTTGATCGGGAAAAACCTTCCCCTTCCGAATCGATCGAGACGACCGATCCTGGTGTGACCGTTGGAAGACCTTGCTTCCCTAGCTACGAAGTATGAATCAAGATAGCACAGCAGCAGCTCTCCATCGCCGCCGGTTTCAGGAAGATTCAATCCAAGTGAGATCTAGGGTTGTGGACTCTTCGTTGACTTCAAGAACACGTCGTCGAACGAAGAGGGACACCTTTGTCTCCAAACGTCGTTTGTATTTCTTACAAGCATTTTCAATTTCTTTGTAAAGGACCGATTGGTCTCTAGTTGTAAGGGTTGGGTGCAACCCGTGTTGTGGGAGTGGTGACTCCTACGTGTGGAAGGGTTCCTTCCGTTAGTGCAAGGATTGGATTTCAATCCTGTTGGTGAAGTGACCGAGTCGTCCCTGGTTGGGAGATTGGTCGAAGGGGGAAAGTGAACGTACCCAAATCGGGGAACCACTATAAATTGCTTGTGTATCTTCTGTGCTTTGTTGTTTTATTTTCTTGTGCAGGTATAATTTCAATTCCGCTAACACGCTGCAAAGACACCTATTCCCCCCCCCCATAGGTGAAGGTAGTTGACACTAGGTGGACTTTCAAGTGGTATCAGAGGGAGGTTACTCATCAAAGGGGTTAACACCTTGAGTAAGATCCTGCCTCCTGTGTCAACTAGAAGACGAGACTCAAGCATGGAGCTGGAATTTGATGTCCCTCCTCTGAGACTCCCTGCGTGCACAACAGAGTATTATCCTATCTGGAAGATGAGAGTTATGTTTCATCTGGAGGCCATCGACCCTTGGGTGTCAATCATCTTGGAAGAGGGTCCCTTCATTCCCATGAAGGCTTCTGAGTCTGGAGAGGATATCCTTATCCCCAAGAGTCCCGAAGAGATGTCTGAGACCGAGCTCTCACTGTACAACTTGGATAAGTTAATACGTCAGATCATCACTGACGTCTGGTCTGGTGTATCTCGTTCAAGAGTGGACAAGTGTAGGACAGCCAAGTCCATGTGGCAAACCATCTCAGACCTCATGGAGGGATCAGAGAAAGCTGGTACCGGTTGTCAGCAAGAGGATGAAGCCTATGTAGGAGTCCTTATTTCTGAAGATGAAGGGCATGATCAATATGTCAATATCAGGGCTCCTGTGTCCTTGTCAGAGACTGAAGAAAAAGCTGAGGAAAGCAGTTCTGATGAAGCTAACTCAATAGTTTCTGCCAATCTGGATGGTAACCATGAACAACAAAGTCTGACGCAGGTAACTTCTTCCTCATGCCCCTCACCTCTTGAAGTTCCTGAAGACAGGAATAGTTTTGAGAGTAGTCCTTCCAATGATGCATGGGATACACATAGGTTCAATCAAAAGATTGATAATCGTGATTCCCTTGAGAGTGCCCTTCAGACGAGCAATTTACTTGTTGAGGAACAAGCTAAGGAGATTGCTCAGCTGAAGATTTTGATGGATCTCCAATTGGAATCCATCAAAGTAAAGGACTCTCAGATCTCGGATCTAGAAAGTCGTCTAGAGACCGAGAAGAGGATAGTTTCTAATTTTTTCCAAGATTGATGCTATCAAGAGAAAAGCAGAAAATGGGTGGATCTCCCAAATTATTAAGTCATGGAAAAATGGGGAAACGGTGTTCAGACCCCCCACCCCGAGTAGGAAGGACACTCATCATGCCTTCAGGTATGACCATAGGAATAACCATGGTCACTGCAAGAATGATCAGTCCTCTTGTGGCAGCACTCAAAATGCAAGGGCTGTCATGGCCACCCAGAAGAGAATACCTCCGGCTTCCACCAAGCCCTTTGTATTCTCGGCCACAGCCCCTACTCGTCATGAATCTGCCAGCATCAGCTCACAATGCGCCTCTCACCTCCCTAGGACTCTGGAAAGGGGAGATAGAAATCATGTTGTTAGGACTCATGAGGTCCTTGGAAGGGGGCTGACTGAAAAGAAGGCACCACCTCCCAAGCCTCATGACGCCTGCCATATGCATTCTTTCCACCCTTCCAATAGTCACGGTGGAAGAGACAATTCTGTGAGCATATCTGGCTCTATTCCGTTTAGACCCAGAACTATGACTATCTCTGTCATCCGTTCAGGTCACAAACGGCGATACAACATTCATGAGTGTTGGTGTTGTGGCAAAGTGGGTCATTTTGCCATAGATTGTTGGCACAACTATTCTGTATCAATGGCAAGGGGACTTCCACATCCTCGAGGCAATATTAGTCTTCCCACCAGGATTCCTGAGGGAAGGCAGTCAAATTATTATGCTGACAGGAACCTAGGACCCAATACATATTGGGCTCCTAAGGTAAGGTAATATTCTTTGGTGCAGGGTAGTCTAGACTTCCGTGTCATGATGGGAGCTAGACAGAAGATGTTCCAAGATTGGTCTGGAACAAGTATCTGGAACGAAAGAAGCACTATCAACAATGGGATACTCCAATTGAACACCTGGTATGCTCTAATCAGAAGGGCTGAATGATGAATCTTACAATTCCAGGTATCATTGATCAGCCTAAATATTTGAGTCGTATTATGTCGACATTTACATATATATATATATATATATATATATATATATATATATATATTTATATATACATATATACATCTATGTGTGTTCTCCTAAGGGCAGATCAACACTATAAAAATAACCCTTAGATACATTATTAACGATGTATCAGTAAATTCTCTGATAGATTCGCGAAGGCTCATCAATAGGCATATATTACAAGCTGAAAATTAAAAAGGCGACACGTCATTAGGAGTCACTAAGCATGTCAACTAACATAAAAAAATATCGCATTTATCGATCTCGACATAATTTATGAAGTCTGCTAGCCCATGTTAGTAAGTTAGGAATCTCAGAGTTGCTGTGCCTCCTAAGCTGTGTGGTATGTTAAACCACACTCGGATGAAGAAATGATCTTTTCGACTCTTTACAATCTTTGACAAAAACGTTATAGGTAATACTCATCATATCAAATCCCATACTCACCTATTTACAAGTCTCGCCGACCTGTCCAATCTCGCTGAGATATTTCAACCAGGGAAGCTGGTATTCGGCGGGAATAGGTTAGTCGACCAATACCCATATGTTTAAACCCGGTCATAACATGAATCCCGCCGACCCAGTAAATCCCGCCGACCCAGCAAATCCCGCCGACCCTTCGACTTCCCGTCGACTCTTCGACTTCCCGTCGACCCTTGAACTCTGGAACTTCTGATTGTTGCCAATACCCTGTCCAAGCCACTTCCCGCTACTGGTCTCAAAGCACCTCCCGAAACCTAGTCCCAGCACTTCCCGATACTCGCCGGAGCCCATCAACTTCCCGATTCCAAATCACTTTTCGATTCCAAGCCTCTTCTCGATTCTCTTCAACTTCGACTTCGACTTCATCGTGACCTAACAACCCTCCGGAAGACTCCCTCTTGCAGCCGGAGTCACGCCCTCGCTTAGCCTCGAATCGGCTCGCCGCACCTTACGCAACGTGGTGCCGGAACCTTCACTGCGTCTCCTCCTAAGGTAATGCCTCTCTTATCCCCAACCGTGCTTTGAGCATTAGTATAGATATTACTCTCAACCTCTTAGTTTCGACGATCCTTAGACTTGGAAATTGGTATTCCCCTTCTTCCTAGTTTGCTATGGCTCCAAGGACCATCGCTGGGCTGGTCACTGGCTGTGAATTAGTTTGAACCGGGTTCTCACATGCCTCAGATGAGTTCAGAAACATCATCATCATGCTGGAAGAGGCTGGACTCACGTTTGTACTGGAGCATCCCTACAAAATTCTGGATAAAGAAGTGATGGAGTTCTTTGCAACCGCCAAACTTCGGAATGAAGACTCTATCATCAAGAGTAAGGTTGCAGGTGCAAGGATCAAGATGTCTGCCAGGACACTGACTCAATGCTTGCAGCTTTCCAGTTCTGAGCACGAGGATTATCTGGAGGAACATGATAGAGTCAGGACCCTATTATTCTGTGGGCTAGCTAGGGGCACCAGATCGATAAAGAGAAAAGAAATGAATGAGGAGGGGAAACTCTTGTTCGACATCATTGGGAAAGTACTGATATGCAAACCAGGCTCACACGACCACATCTCAGCCGACATGTTCAAGATTCTTGTGGTGATAGTCTGCCGAAAGAGATTCAACTGGGGGGCCATGCTTTTCGAGAAGATTAAGGACACCCTCAGATCTCCAAGCTTTGGACGAATCATCAGCCTATTTCTCAATCAGTTGAACGGAGATAGGTTCGACATGAGCAAAGGAGTTCCTTTGCATTATTTGAAGAAAATGGACTCCAGCGTCTTTGACAGATGGGAGCGAATCATAGGGCAAGCTGCAGTGGTAGTTGAACAAGAAGAATCTCCTGCCGAGGACAACAGAACTTCAGCAGACTTCGTGGCAGCCCCCAGTGAAGTTCATGATGCATTGATTACAGGAACTGAGGGGGAGCCTGTACTCTCTTCTGCAAACACCATATCTGATATTTCTCAGATAGTAAAAGATGTTGTGGAGGCCGTGCAAGAAGACCGTGAGGAGGAAGTGGCAAATGTGGAAGAGGAAGAGGACGGTGAGGAAGATATAAATTACCTGGGTGATGAGGTGGCTGATGAAGAGGAGGTGGATGCAGTGGAAGAAGACATGCATAATTCTACAGATCAAGCTGAGCACATAGAGACTGAGGAGGAGGAAGAAGTAATTGAGTAGAGGAAAGTGGTGGACCCTCAGGAGGATACTGCTGGTTCATCAGAGGAACAAGCTCCTGAGAGGTCGGATCCAGGAATACAGGGGGAGCCCTCTCAGCAACCCGCTGTCCCCCCGGTAGACTCTATTCTAGTGTCCAGCTCTCCCAGTACTTCTGCTGGGGAGCCCGACCAGGATCTGCCTGCAGCTCCTTCCCTCCAAGCAAACCTGGCAAATCTCACTGTTAATGTTGTCCAAGGGATACTGGATGAGCTCAAGAGTACGTTTAAGAAATCCCACAAAACGGTGCTAAAGAGGCTGAAGGAATCTGAGGATCTCATGCTGAAGAATGTGGTTCAGATCAACCACAAACTGGATTTGATGGAAAAGAAATTTGATGAGAAATACACAGAGGCAGGAACAGCAGTATCTCTTCTCATGCAGGGACTGAAGAAGAATACTGACGATCTGGCTGTAGTTAATAAAAATGCACATATTGTGGCGGACAGCATACAAAAATTTGATACCAACATGGTGCTCCTCAATAAAAATCAACAAGACCTGCTGACTGAGTTTTCTAAATCTCTAAAGCATATAGATGAGTCCCTGCACTCATATGCAAACTCCATTGCCCTCGAAGCCAAAAAGGGGGAGAAAGAATATACTGATAAAATGGCAGGGCTTCAGCACATCATCATTAAAAACTTCGATCAGTCCAATGTTTATGTATATGACAGTTGCCAGTGGTTGCTCAATCAAGCATTAGGCAATAATCCTGAGGTTAATCCTGTACATGAAACCACTGAGCACAATACTGTGGATGACGAAGGGGCAAGTGCAGAGGCTGTTCTGTTAAGCGAAGCTGAGATGAAGAAAGCTGCTGAAAGGGCTGAACGACGAACTTGGTTTGATCAAGATGCCTTAGTTAAAGCCAAAGGAAAAAGGCAAATCCAAGAAGGAACTTCAAGGGAAACACCAGCTGAAAAGA
Organism: Platanthera zijinensis; assembly: GCA_039513925.1. Classification (NCBI taxonomy): domain Eukaryota; kingdom Viridiplantae; phylum Streptophyta; class Magnoliopsida; order Asparagales; family Orchidaceae; genus Platanthera; species Platanthera zijinensis. The sequence continues at coordinate 237,956,269 of CM077081.1, read as the reverse complement.
GGATCCGATTGACGGAGGAGGAAGTGAGAAATTAAAAATGGAGTCCTGTATCAAAAAATATCATCTTGGACACATTCTTGTTACAGCAGAAGGGGCACATAAATCGAAGTGAGGTATACAGTCAATACGAATGGGAGAGGCACAAAGAATTTGAAGCCAAACGCAACATATTTTTCAGAAATAATACAGTGACAGATAAAGTTCCTCCTCCCAGATATCATCCTAAGCCAAAGGAATATTTCGAAAGACAGAGCAAGAAATTCCTGGCTCAGAAGCTCAAGGATGATCTGGCTAAGGAAAAATAGGCTTAGGACCTTTTTGTCCCTCACTGCACATCTATGTTTTCATATTATCTTACGAACAAGTATTGTGGTTTTATATATATATATATATATATATATATATATATATATATATATATATATATGTGATGACATGTTTTGACTCAAGTATTATTTTGTCTGTTCTTATTGTCTTAAAGTTTTAATCATTCTCTGGATGGTGGTATTCATCTTAGCTTGTAGGATTTTGGCTTCGTCAAATAGGGGGAGATTGTTGGGTATTGTATCCACAATTACCTGGATTTGAGGAAGCCACCTGTCAAGCTAAGATGAATTCACAATGTATTTGATGAACTATTTTTTAGTTGTGCTTACAGTTATTCCATGCTAAGTACACACCAATGTCAGGGTGCAGTGGGTCAATATACACGGGTCTGTGCAACGTAATCCCTCGTTGAGCAGATCAGTGTGTTGGCCTACGTGTACTCTCTCTATTGGGGTGTACTTAATTTCAAGTACAGGGTTATAATAAAGCAAGAGCAGACAAGGAGCAAGGATGGGCCAAAGACCTGCTCACGGGTGGAAAGACGAGAATTCGTCTAAGTATAATTCGTCGAGAATCACTAAGTGATTCTCGCCGATTCGTCGAGAATCACTTGTGATTCTCGACGAGTCGACGAGAATCACTAGTTGATTCTCGCCGGGTTGGGTCGGCTGTCTTGACACAGACAGGAAAATTATCTAAGGCAGAATCGTCGAGAATCACTTATGATTCTCACCGATTCGTCGATAATGACCTTGCATTCTCGACGACTCGGTGAGAATCAAAAGTGATTCCCACCGATTCTCCCCGGCCCCTACAACCTGTGTTGCCTGAATTCACCAAGTAGAATTCGGCGAGAATCGTAGGTGATTCTCGCCGATTCGTCGAGAATCACCTTCGATTCTCGCCGATTCTGACTTGGCAATTTTTCCAAATTCCTGGACCGGTCCCTGATACTTCCTGCGGCATTTTGAACCGGTCCTAGGTCTTTGCTTGGGTGGGGCCCACAACGGTTATCTCTTGATCTACGGTATAAATACACTTGTATGAATGAACAGTGACAGACAGAAGATAGGCGATACAAAAACAAGCGGCCGACAAACCCTAAACTCGCGGATCGTCTCCGCCTCCGCCGCCGCCGTCGTTCATTGAAGCCGATCTCGATCTCCTCCAGATCCTCTGTGACAGAAGCTTAGGTTAGCATAGCGTCTCACGCGTCTAACTAGAGATCCCTTGTCTCTTGATTCGTTGATCGGGAAAAACCTTCCCCTTCCGAATCGATCGAGACGACCAATCCTGGTGTGACCGTTGGAAGACCTTGTTTCCCTAGCTACGAAGTTTGAATCAAGATAGCACAACAGCAGCTCTCCGTCGCCGCCGGTTTCAGGAAGATTCAATCCAAGTGAGATCTAGGGTTGTGGACTCTTCGTTGACTTCAAGAACACGTCGTCGAACGAAGAGGGACACCTTTGTCTCCAAACGTCGTTTGTATTTCTTACAAGCATTTTCAATTTCTTTGTAAAGGACCGATTGGTCTCTAGTTGTAAGGGTTGGGTGCAACCCGTGTTGTGGGAGTGGTGACTCCTACGTGTGGAAGGGTTCCTTCCGTTAGTGCAAGGATTAGATTTCAATCCTGTTGGTGAAGTGACTGAGTCGTCCCTGGTTGGGAGATTGGTCGAAGGGGGAAAGTGGACGTACCCAAATCGGGGAACCACTATAAATTGCTTGTGTATCTTCTGTGCTTTGTTGTTTTATTTTCTTGTGCAGGTATAATTTCAATTCCGCTAACACGCTGCAAAGACACCTATTCCCCCCCATAGGTGAAGGTAGTTGACACTAGGTGGACTTTCAGGGAAGAAGAGAGAGTGGAGGAGGAAGAAGAAGCTTTCTTCCGCCATTGACGGAGCTACGGAGCTCCGATCATCGTTCCGAGACCAGATCCATGGAGAGGGCGGAGAGGCGCTCGTTTTCATCCGTAAAGATCTAGGATTCCATGGCAAGGAAGAGGGGTCGTAAGGTAACAACACTTCTCCTCTTGGTTTCTAGGATGCGCGAATAACATCTTTTCTTTTCAGTTTTAAGGTTCCAGATCTCTCAAATGAGAGGGGTTTGGGTTGTCATCGTCCAAGAGGAACCTCTGGGTCGATTGTGTCCGTCTCCGACATGATTTTGCATTAGAGATACACTTTGTTAGTTGATTATGCATTGTGGGTGAAACCGTAGTCGCGACCGTTAGTCCGACTTGGTGATGTTGCATAACGAGCCTTAAGGATTCGGTAGAAATCCGTTGCGGCAAGATTCTTTTGTGATGTATGTGTTTTCCCCCTTTTCTTGAGTGAGTACTTGTAGCCAAAACCAGACAAGGTTAGCTCCGCATTGGCGGTAGATGGTTTTCTTGGTGCGCGGGAACGTTGCAGTACCAATGGTGGATTAGGGTGGGAAAGTTTATGGTTGTATTATGCTAAGGCGTGGCTATGTCTTCGTGGTCGGCTGGCTATCCCATGATGTGCAAGTCATGTGGGGAGAGTGTGCCGGTGAGACTAGTCCCCTTCTGTGAGACTGACGATGTACAACCCCGGATCCCGCGAGTGGTCGACAGGAGTTGAACCGGCCGGATCAGACCAACTTGGACCCAGCATGCCGAGCCCGAGCTCGGCAATAGTCGAGCCGAGCTCGACGATGGCCGAATGAAGCCCGGCATGCCGAGACCGAGCTCGGGTGCGGGAACAGGGCTCGACGGTAGTCGAGCCAAGCTCGACGATCCCCGTGCCGAGTCCGAGCTCGGCGATCGCCGTACCGAGTCCGAGCTCGGCGGTAGTCAAGCCGAGCTCAGCGATAGTCGAGCACAGTCCGCCGAGTACGTGCCCGCCTAGGCCCAGGGCGAGGCGAGTCGGGCCCCCTGCCGAGCGAGTGCCCCCTCAGGTCCAGCTCGCATCTCGGCCATGGCATGCTTTTACTATGATTCCCCTTTTGGTCTGCCTGCAGTCATCGAAAACAGTGAAGGTTGTATATTGGCAGGCCATCTTTTCCTATAAATAGGACCCAAGGGGTACCTCAGAAGGCATGCTTACTAATTCTCCGGCCTACTAGCGCTTTCTGAGGTACCTTAGCCCGACATTTGGCTAAGGAGGGGAAGCGCTCTAAGATCTTCCGGGTGTGTGGTGGGACCTCCACGCCGGGCCCTTGGTCTAGTCCTTGTTCCTTCCCTTTTCTTTGTCATTTTCTTGCAGGAGTGAAGTAGGTGCGCGGCCACCCCTTCCCCAAGGGTCGAACTCCACAAGAGACCGGTTTTCCGGTTTCAACATTTTGGTGCGGTGAGCGTGGACAGTGGTTAGCAGAGAAAACCTTCTGTAGGCTCGATGACTGGAGAAGAAGGACAAGGATCAGGCAGGGGCAACTTGCCACCCCCTCCCCCACCCCCAGCGGCGAGTGTGCCGGCGGAGCTTAGGGAGGAGATCCTCGGGCTCGTCAGGACCGCCCTCGGCATGCGAGCTGAGAGTGCGACACCGGCAGTCCCGGTGGTCGCCGCTCCCGCACTCGGCGACGACGCGCCGCTCAGGCGACCCGGGAAGGAACCCGCCGAGAGAGGTGAGCGCGAGTTCCATGGGCGAGTTCTGTTCCCCGGCTCGGCCGCCGAGTACCACTTCGGCGAGACTGCAGGGAGGGAGTTCCCGTCTCGCCCGGCTGAGGGGGGGAGCCCCTTCACCGAGTTCGTTTCTTCAGCCCCAGTTCCCGAGGGGTTTCGTGAGCCGGAGATGACTTACTACTCCGGGAGAGGAGACCCGGTCCACCACATCCAGTGGTTCGAGGACATGGTCTCTATTCGACAGATGTCAGATGGCTTCAAGTGCCGACTCTTCGCCATCACCCTCAGAGAAAAGGCGAGAGAGTGGTTCCACCAGCTCCCGACTGGGTCCATTTACTGCTTTGAGGATCTGCGACGGGGTTTCATGCTGAGGTTCACCACTTCTAAGAAGAGGAAGAAGGAGGCGGAGTCTTTGTTCCGCATCAAGCAGAGGGTGGAAGAGACCCTGGGGAGCTATCTGGACAGGTTCCAAGAGGAACTGTCCCAAGTTCAGGAGATGCCGGGGAACACCATGATGGTGGCCTTCACCCTGGGTCTCCAATCCGGGTTCTTCGCAATGGAACTAAAGAGATCACCTCCAGTGTCTTTTGAGGCACTCCTGGAGAGGGCGGCCAGGGAGGCCGAAATGGAGGCAGCACATCCAGAGTTTGCGCGAAGGTTAGCCAAGTGGGCCGTGGAGGAGGAAAGGCCAAGGGGTGGCCGAATTCAGGAGGAGAGGAGGGCTGAACCTCGGCAGAGGGAGCAGCCGAATTCAGGAGGAGAGGAGGGCTGAACCTCGGCAGAGGGAGCAGCCGCAGCAGCAGCCGCAACCCAGGTGGGTGCGTCCGGAGCAGACCCACCGTTTGGGATGGAGGCCCGAGTGGCAAGACCAGGCACCACGAAGAGGTTATCAGGGAGGAGATAACCGCCAGGGTGGCCGAGGGCAGTACAACCCCCAGGGGGGTAGGCAGGGTCAGAGACCCCCTCTCCCCGACCAGGAGGAGGCAATGGCAATTGCCATGAGGGGGAGAAGGAGAGGACAGCCGAGGAGAAGGAGGGAGGTCAGGGTGGACCTGCCCTATTGTGACTTTCATCAGGAAGAAGGGCACCTCACATCCACGTGTCCGGAGTTCCTCGAGATGAGAGGGAGAAGGGAACAGCAACAACAAGACCATCAGGAAGTTCGGATAGAGGAGATCCGGCCTCGGGAGGAGGGGGATCGGTGTGAAGACCGGGTTGATGTGGGCACCCGAGGAAGGATCGGAGCGATCCACGGGGGGGCCGGGATCGAGGCCTCCCGTAAGTCAAGCCTCCACACTATGTACCGGAGGATCGTTGGCTCCACATCCCAATCCCCTCCCCCGGAGGAGAAAATCACCTTCTCCAGAGAGGACTTGCCGGGTCACGAGGACCCCTTCTGCGATGCGCTGGTTATCCAGACAGCCATCGAGGATTTCACTGTCTCCCGAATCCTTGTGGACAATGGGAGTTCGGTCAACATCATCTTCAAGAAGGCGTTCGATGCGATGAAGGTAGAGGCCAGGAGGGTGTTAGCCTCGGACGGGCCTCTGTTCGGCTTTTCAGGGGAGAGGAAAGAAGTCGAGGGAGGAGTGGGACTCCATGTCACTCTAGGGGGGCAGTCACGCAACTGCAAGTTCATCATCGTGGACGCTCCTAGCAGTTACAGCGCCATCTTCGGGAGACCCCTCATCAGCGCCTTCCGCTGCGTCCCCTCGTCCTTCCACCAGTGTCTAAAGCTCAGCGTCGAGGGGCTCCAGATCCGGGTTCGAGGAGACCCTAAGGAGGCAAGGGAGTGCTACGTCTCGGCGGTAAACTCCATCTCTTGGTTGGAGGGGGCCGAGGAGATGGGGCGGAGGTTGGAGGAGGAGGAGCAGGAAGCTGACAAAGAAATGGAGGTGGAGTGCCGCGCTCGGGAGGAGGTCGCGGAAGAGACTCGGGGGTCGGCCGAGGCCATGGCCGTCGAGGAGGCTGAGGAAGAGGTCCTCGCCCCCGGAAGGGGAGGTATCGAGGAATGGGAGGAGCAGTCCCGTCTGGAGGCAGCGGAAGAGGTGGAGGAGATGGAGGTCCTCACCATTGGAGGCAGGGTGGAGAAGGTCCGCGTCAGCGGAGGCCTGACCCCGGAAGCTCAAGGCAGGATGCTGGAGTGCATCCAGAGGAACGTGGACATCTTCGCCTGGAGCGCCGCGGAGATGCCAGGGATCGACCCCGACGTGGCCTGCCATCGCCTCAACCTGGACCCGGAGGCTCCCCCCATCCAGCAGAAAAAAAGATCCATCACGGACAAGCTCGCCGAGCCAATCAGGGAGGAAGTCGCCAAGCTCCTCGAGGCTGGCTTCATATCTGAAATCCAATACCCCGGCTGGGTCTCCAACGTTGTAATGGTTAAAAAAGGAGACGGCCGGTGGAGGATGTGTATCGACTTTTCTCTTCTTAATAAATCATGCCCGAAAGATTGTTATCCTTTGCCTCGGATCGACGCGCTGGTTGACTCAGCCGTCGGTTTCCCTGTAATGAGTTTTCTGGATGCTTTTTCAGGTTATCACCAAATCAGGATGCACCCCCCTGACGTCAAAGACGTCTCGTTCATCACGGGAGACGGATGTTATTGTTACAAAATGATGCCCTTCGGGCTAAAGAATGCGGGGGCCACCTATCAAAAAATGATGGATAGGGTCTTCCGAGAGCAGAAGGGGAGGAATCTCAAAGTGTACGTGGATGATCTCATGGTCAAGAGCTTGGACGTCGACTCCCACATCCGGGACTTGGAAGAAACTTTCGCCACTCTCCGCAAGTTTAAGATGAGGCTGAACCCCTTGAAGTGTGTCTTCGGGGCGAGTCGGGGAAAGTTCCTAGGGCATCTTCTCACCCCCGCTGGGGTAGAACCTAATCCAGACAAGGTGAGGGCAATCTTGGAACTAAGGTCGCCGCAAAATACCAAGGAAGTACAGCAACTGACAGGGAAGTTGGCAGGGTTGAGTAGATTCCTCTCCCGGGCCGGGGAGAGGTGCTCCTCGTTTTTCAAAACTTTGAGAGGGGGTCGAAAGTTTGAATGGACCTCGGAGTGCGAGGAGGCATTCCAGGCTTTAAAGAAACAGCTGACTCAGGCCCCCCTGCTCCAAGGGCCCAAGGAGGGGGAAAACTTATTCCTATATCTAGGGGTCGGGGCTGAAGCCTTGAGTTCGGTTTTGGTTCGGGAAGAAGGGAAGAGGCAACTCCCCGTCTATTATGTGAGTCGGATATTGAAGAGGGCCGAGCTCCGTTACCCCATCCTGGAAAAACTGGCCTTCGCCTTAATCATCTCAGCCCGGAGGCTTCGGCCCTATTTCCAGGCACACTCAATTCAAGTAGTGACCGACCACCCCCTGCGCAACATCTTCAAGGGGGTAGAGCATTCAGGTAGGTTGGCCAAATGGTCAGTGGAACTGAGCGAGTTCGACATCTCCTTCGTCCCCCGCCTCTCAATCAAGGCCCAAGCTATTGCTGACTTCCTGGCAGAGTATGTGGTCGAGGTGGCAGAGGAGAGACTCACTCGCCCACTCCCCTGGAAAGTCAGGGTGGACGGTGCCTCGGGGAAGCATTCTTTAGGAGTTGGGGTCATCTTGGAAAGCCCCCAAGGGATAAAGATCGAGCAGACTGTGGTAGTGCACTTTCCTATCACCAACAACCAAGCCGAATACGAAGCCGTGATCGCAGGTCTGCGCCTGGCAAGAGACTTGGGGGTGCATGACGTGGAGGTCCTCACCGACTCCATGGTGGTGGCTTCCCAGGTCAAAGGGGAGTTTGAGGCGAGGGAGCCCACCCTGCAGCTCTATTTGATGAAGGTAAGGGGAGTCATTGGGACCTTCCAGACCTTCTCAATCAAGCACGTGCCGCGAGGGGAAAACGAGCCAGTCGACCAGCTAGCAAAGCACGGCTCACGGATGGGAGGCACCATTACGGATCTCTTCCGACCTTCCATCGAGGAGGGGGAACTAATGGAAGTAGAACAGCACCCCTCATGGATGGATCCCTTCGTCACCTTCTTGTCCACCGGAGAATACCCGGAGGGAATGGACCGAAGAGGGCTCAAGCACAAGGCGGCATACTACCTCCTACGTGAGGGACAGTTGTACCGCAAGACCCTCTCAGGGATGTTGGCCCGTTGCGTGGCCGAAAGAGAGGTGCACAAAATTTTGGAGGAAGTCCACTCCGGTGAATATGGAAGTCATTCGGGGAGTCGGACCCTGGAAGGGAGAATCGTCAGGCAAGGGTACTTCTGGCCCACCCTCGGTCAGGACGCAGCCGAATTCGCAAAAAAATGTCATAAGTGCCAACTATATGCCCCGCTCCAGCTCCAGCCGGCTCAGAGGTTAAGAAGCATCATGGCACCATGGCCCTTCGCCATATGGGGGCTGGACCTCGTAGGACCTTTCCCTCAGGCCAGCGGGCAGAGGAGGTTCTTGTTGGTCATGATCGATTATTTTTCTAAGTGGATGGAGGTGAAGGCTCTAGCCAAGGTAACCTCTCAGGTAGTCAGGAACTTTATCTGGGGAGAGATCATCTGCAGGCATGGGCTGCCACAGGCTATCGTCACGGACAACGGACCTCAGTTCGCCAGCACGGAGTTCATTCGCTTCTGCGAACAGCTGGGGATTGACCTTCGGTTTGCTTCTGTCCACCACCCCAGGAGCAACGAGCAGGTGGAAGCGGCCAACAAAATCATCGTGAACCTCTTAAAGAAGAAAGTGGAAAATTTGAGGGGAAGCTGGGTGGAACAGCTTCCATCAGTCCTCTGGGCCTTGAGGACCACCCCCAATACGGCCACAGGGGAGACACCTTTCAAACTCTCTCACGGCTGCGAGGCCGTCCTACCAATCGAATTCGAGGTCCAGACGCCTCGGGTCGTCGAGGCAGGAGCCGGAAGGGAAGAATGGAGGTCAGAGAATGAGGAGGAGCTTCGACTCTCCCTCGATATGGTGGAAGAACTACGCGACTTGTCCGTCGTCAGGCAAAAGGAGGCCAAGCGAAGAATGGCCAAGTATTTCGACAAACACGTCCGTGTCAAGCAATTCGTGAAGGGAGACCTTGTCTTGAAAAAAGTGGACGCGGCAGGGAGATCAGCCGCTGTGGGAAAACTCCACCCCAATTGGGAGGGCCCCTACATTGTGCAGAAGGTCTTGAAATCGGGGGGGTATCGCCTCCAAGATGCAAGAGGGGACACCCTCAACCACACTTGGAGTGGCGACGATCTGAAACGTTTCTACCCTTGAAAAAATTGTAAATATCTTGGCCTTAAGAATGAAAACAAATCTCATTGTCGTATTCTATGCTCTGTCAAAATAGTGAGGGTAAAGGGGTTCGCAGCTTAAACCCCCAAGGGGGCAAAAGTTTCTAAGTCTTCTCGCTCTGGGGTTAGGTCTCGTCACTCCCCTGCCAGGCTCCCACCTAGCTGGCACGGCCGAGTCTCGATGGACATCGCTATGACCCTGGGGCTGAGCCCGGAGGATGTTCAACACCCGCCCTCAGGCTCTCACCTAGCTGACTGGCCCAGTGGTAGCACTCGGGAGAGGCCAAAGTTTCTAAGTCTTCTCGCTCTGGGGTTAGGTATCGACACTCCCCTGCCAGGCTCCCACCTAGCTGGCACGGCCGAGTCTCGATGGACATCGCTATGACCCTGGGGCTGAGCCCGGAGGATGTTCAACACCCGCCCTCAGGCTCTCACCTAGCTGACTGGCCCGGTGGTAGCACCCGGGAGAGGCCAAAGTTTCTAAGTCTTCTTGCTCTGGGGTTAGGTCTCGTCACTCCCCTGCCAGGCTCCCACCTAGCTGGCACGGACGAGTCTCGATGGACATCGCTATGACCCTGGGGCTGAGCCCGGAGGATGTTCAACACCCGCCCTCAGGCTCTCACCTAGCTGACTGGCCCGGTGGTAGCACCCGGGAGAGGCCAAAGTTTCTAAGTCTTCTCGCTCTGGGGTTAGGTCTCGTCACTCCCCTGCCAGGCTCCCACCTAGCTGGCACGGCCGAGTCTCGATGGACATCGCTATGACCCTGGGGCTGAGCCCGGAGGATGTTCAACACCCGCCCTCAGGCTCTCACCTAGCTGACTGGCCCGGTGGTAGCACCCGGGAGAGGCCAAAGTTTCTAAGTCTTCTCGCTCTGGGGTTAGGTCTCGTCACTCCCCTGCCAGGCTCCCACCTAGCTGGCACGGCCGAGTCTCGATGGACATCGCTATGACCCTGGGGCTGAGCCCGGAGGATGTTCAACACCCGCCCTCAGGCTCTCACCTAGCTGACTGGCCCAGTGGTAGCACCCGGGAGAGGCCAAAGTTTCTAAGTCTTCTCGCTCTGGGGTTAGGTCTCGACACTCCCCTGCCAGGCTCCCACCTAGCTGGCACGGCCGAGTCTCGATGGACATCGCTATGACCCTGGGGCTGAGCCCGGAGGATGTTCAACACCCGCCCTCAGGCTCTCACCTAGCTGACTTGCCCGGTGGTAGCACCCGGGAGAGGCCAAAGTTTCTAAGTCTTCTCGCTCTGGGGTTAGGTCTCGTCACTCCCCTGCCAGGCTCCCACCTAGCTGGCACGGCCGAGTCTCGATGGACATCGCTATGACCCTGGGGCTGAGCCCGGGGGATGTTCAACACCCTCCCTCAGGCTCTCACCTAGCTGACTGGCCCGGTGGTAGCACCCGGGAGAGGCCAAAGTTTCTAAGTCTTCTCGCTCTGGGGTTAGGTCTCGTCACTCCCCTGCCAGGCTCCCACCTAGCTGGCACGGCCGAGTCTCGATGGACATCGCTATGACCCTAGGGCTGAGCCCGGAGGATGTTCAACACCCGCCCTCAGGCTCTCACCTAGCTGACTGGCCCGGTGGTAGCACCCGGGAGAGGCCAAAGTTTCTAAGTCTTCTCGCTCTGGGGTTAGGTCTCGTCACTCCCCTGCCAGGCTCCCACCTAGCTGGCACGGCCGAGTCTCGATGGACATCGCTACGACCCTGGAGTTGAGACTGGGAGTTGGCCCGAGAAAAACACCAGGGTGCGAGCTCGCCAGTCAAGACGGCGAGCTCGGAATATCCTACCCCCCCCCCTCTCTCCAGCTCGCTACTAAGGAAGCCCTGGTCCCGTCCCAGACCCCGGGGAAGGAAAGCGGCTCTCTCCAGCGAGCCTAGCCTCGCTCCAGTTAACTCGGCGAAAGACGCGCCCTGATGTTTCACTTGTCTGAATTGTCGAAAAACTGAGGCAAGAAATGGCAGGGGAAGGTGAGGCGCGAGTAGGATATGGCGCGAGCACGTGTCCTAGGGATTCGCCGCGAGCACTGCGGGGGGCTGGTCCTAACTCAAGACATTCTACGGGCGAGGTCGCTCTACCAAGCGCGCGGGTATAACATCGCAAGTAAGCTTAAAAAGAAGATAGTAAAATTGTGAAAAATGTCTTTGATTCATCATTACAAGTGTACAAGGCCCGCCTCGGCAGGATACAAAAAAAAGAGAGAAGAAAACAAAAGTTAGCTCTCACCCTCCCCCCTCGAGTGGCGGTCCTCCTCGCCACCAAGCCGAGCGTCCTTCTCCCCCACCCCCGCAAAGAGCGAGTCGAAGCTATCTTCCTTCTCGCTGAGCGGGCTGGGCGGGAACAGGGTTGGCAGGAGCTCCCGGACGGTGACCTCCTCGCAGCCTTCCGCCAAAATCCCCGTCCCCCTCATGGCTTGTAGGAGACACTCGGCAGCCTCGACGGAGTTGACTCGCAGCCGCTCCGCGACATCAGACTCGCCAAACACCCGGGGCCTTTTGAAGGGGAAGGCCGGCTCGCTGGCGTCCGGGGGAAGGAGAGCGTCGGCTTGGCGGAGGACCTCTCCCAGGAGCCCCTTGTTCTTCTCTTTCAATTCCTCCACCTCCACCCCCAGCCGGGCGGCGACAGCCTCCTGCTCGCGGGAGTATATCTTTTGCTCGGCAAGCTGGGCTTCCCGCTCAGCGAGCTGAGCCTGTAACTGAGCCACCTCGCCTCGCATCGCGTCAGCGGCTTCGGCGTCCTGTAGGGTTAGAAATTCAGAACACGCGCAGGAATAACCCTAAGCAAGGTAAGCAGAGGCACCCAGTGATTACCAAGCCACCGACGGACTTCGCGAGTAGAGCATCGGCGAGGCCGAACCGCCTCTCCGCGTCAGCCGCGCTCTCCTTCGCCAGGTCGCGCTCCTGCTCGGCAGTCAGCAGGGCATTGCTGAGCTGGAAGCCGCGGCGGACCATCATGTGATGGAGCTCGAAGGCCCGCAGGTGGGCCTGCAACCCCTCGTAGCCGAGCTGGCTGGGGGTAAGTTTCTTGTACGATTCGGCGCTGTCGCGGCTGTAGAGGCCGAAGCCGAAGGCGAAGGCGTGGGCGGTAGGCGGCCGGCGGGCTCCCCAGGAGGGGGCGCGAGTAGAAACGGAAACTCGGTGCGCCCCCTCGTCCCACTTCAAGATGGGCTCGCCAGCCGCATCTTTGCTCTTGCACCCCTTGCCGAAGTTGGGGTGATCCTTCGGCAGACTGGGCTCGCGGAGGGTGTCCTCCCCGGTGGAATCGGAGGACGACCCGCTCTTCTTCTTCCCCTTTCGGGGGGAGGAGGCTTCTTTCAGCGGACTCAAGGGCGGCTCGTCAGACAGAGCCTCCGGCGAGCTCATGAACTTGGTAGGCGACGGAGGAAGGTGCAGCCGTCCGCGCGAGACCACCTTCGCCCTCTTCTTCTTGGGGAGTGAAGGCTCGTGGCGCGAGCTTGACCCCCCGGACTCCAAGCGCTTCCTGCCGGGGAGTTGGTCTCGCGCTTGCTCCTCGCGACAAGCCAGTGCCGCCGCCCGGGCCAGCTCCAGAGGATCTGAGAATATCCCCGAGTCGGCGAACGGCGGATGCTCCGGCAGAACCCGTTCCCCTGCAGAGAAAGACTTAGTCAAAAAAAAGAGAGAGGGAAAATGATATGAGATCCACCTTGATAAAGTTCGCGAGAGGGCTGAGCGAGATGTACCTTCGCCGGGGAAAACGGGCTGAAGCGAATCAAGGCCGCGGCGGAGGAAGGCGACCTCGAAGTCCTTGTGGAGAAAAAACTTGTGGAGGTTGGCGTCGCTACCAGACAGGGAAGGAGGACGATATATGTCCTCGCTCTTCTGCAGGGGGCGAAAGGGGATGTTGCCGAGCTCGCCCTTAATGAAGACGAGCCGGGTCATCCAATTGTGATTCTTGTTCGCTAGCTCGCGAACCTTGATGAATGACCCGCCGAAGTAGGCGACCCCGTCGGGGGTAGCCTTGTAAGAGAACAACTTGCGGAACACCGCGAGGTTGAACTCAATTCGCTCCCGGCGGAGGAAGCAGGCGAACGCCACCATCATAGCAATGGCGTTGGAATTCAGCTGCGCGGGCACCGCGCCGTAGTACTTCAGGATCTGGCGGATTTCTGGCCAGAGGGGGAGGCGCAGTCCCACCTCGAAGTGCGAGATGGGGAAGGCGAGCTCACCCTCCGGGTAGGAATTGATGGCTTCATGCTCGGCGGGCCTGCGAGCCTGGAAGCCGGGGGGGACGAACGCCGCTGTGAACTCGACGAGCTCCTCCTCTGTAATATGCCCCTCGAAAAAGCAATGATCAACGAAGTGCTGGGCGCACTTAGACCGACCGTCCACGTCAGGGTTGGTCTTGACCATGGTCGCAGAGGAAAGGAAAATCGCGAGCTCGGGAAGACAGAGACGAAGCAAGGATTCGAAAGCAATAAAAGCGTGCCTCGGGGGTAGGTGAGAAGATCTATTTATAGAAGAAGGTAAAGAAGGGCGAGAGGGAGGGCGAGTCGGCCGATCGGTCCGGTCTCGCCACGCCACCTCGCCACCCTCTCCTCGCAAGTCCTGCGAGCCGGCCAGACCCCCGAAGGGGGAATTCGAAAAGACTCACCAAAATATTGAAAAAGCGTTTACATATACAAAGTGGTTGAAAAGTTGTTCCAAGTTATTACAAGCAGATCATTCAGAGCAAATAAAAGAAAAAATATAAATAAGGGCGCGAGGACCATGCGAGGGCGAGGGCGAGTACCGGCCGGCTGACAGAGGAGCCGTTTCATTCTCCCCGGTCTCGCCGGCCCGCCGTCGCAGGCCGCCGCGCATGAAGTTCGTGAAGTCGCCCCATGTTCCTATTTATCACCCGCAGGTTCTCGTCAATTTCATCCATCAGCACCAGGGAAGACGCCTCCTCGAACGCCAGGCTGACTCCAGCACCGTCCGCGAGACGCGAGCACTCCCACTGCAGCCTGTTGTTGTCCTTCCGCAGGTCATGGAGCTCGCGCACCAGCTTCTTGAGAACCTTCCGCTCCCGTCTTGCGCGTTCAGGGCTGCCCACCTCGGAGTCCAGGAAGGCGTCCAGGGCGCTTGGAGAAGGGAGGGGCGAGTAAGGAGGTCGATCCACGGACTCGCCGTCCTCCGTTCGGCCGGGAAATTCTGGGTGAAGAACTGAAAGACGGTCAGAAAAACAAATATCCCCGGAACAGGAGAGCAATGTCGGAAACTTACCGCGCGAGCCTGGCTCCTCTGGGTTGGCGCGAGGAGAGAAGTGGCGCAGGTCCTTGCCACGCCCCAGCAGTTCTTGAGGGGCAAGTTGGTAGCCGGGAACAGGGATAATCCCGGCACCCCTCCCCACGACTAGGGATCCAGGGGAAGGTTGCCGGGAAGGGAGGTGACTCGGCGACGCCAATTCTCGCGAGCCCGGCTCCTTGACCCCGGGATCCTGCCGTGGCGAGCTGGCAGGAATACTTTTGGCCCGAGGGGTGGATGCTTCGCCGCTGTTCTCCCGGTCGGAAGACAGTTCCACGAGATTTTTAGTGGAAGAACCAAGAACCGGCTGGTTGGAGGAACCGGCCCCGTTCCCCAAGGCGGCAGTGAAGTCGGCCAGAATGGGTACGGCCCCCGGAGGAAAGGGCTTCGCCCGCTTGGCCGAGCCAAAATCGGCAAAACGGCGAGCAGGGGCCTCAAGGTTGGTCAGCCCCGCGGCCTGGGCAGCAATCTCCTCGCGGGAACGTGCGAGTCGTTCTAAGACTTCCTTGGGGAGCGGCATCTTGACAGAATTTGGGGAAGGGCAAAGGTCAGCCAGATGCGCAGGGGTACATATATATAGCTACCTGTGGGGCCTACCAGAAGATTCCTTTTTGCCCCTGCCGCACTCGCCGGATCCTATGGGGTTGGATGTTTCTTTCCGAGCTTGTCCCAACCTCGCAAAGAGCGGGGATCATGTACAACCCCGGATCCCGCGAGTGGTCGACAGGAGTTGAACCGGCCGGCTCAGACCAACTTGGACCCAGCATGCCGAGCCCGAGCTCGGCAATAGTCGAGCCGAGCTCGACGATGGCCGAACGAAGCCCGGCATGCCGAGACCGAGCTCGGGTGCGGGAACAGGGCTCGACGGTAGTCGAGCCAAGCTCGACGATCCCCGTGCCGAGTCCGAGCTCGGCGATCGCCGTACCGAGTCCGAGCTCGGCGGTAGTCATGCCGAGCTCAGCGATAGTCGAGCACAGTCCGTCGAGTACGTGCCCGCCTAGGCCCAGGGCGAGGCGAGTAGGGCCCCCTGCCGAGCGAGTGCCCCCTCAGGTCCAGCTCGCATCTCGGCCATGGCATGCTTTTACTATGATTCCCCTTTTGGTCTGCCTGCAGTCATCGAAAACAGTGAAGGTTGTATATTGGCAGGCCATCTTTTCCTATAAATAGGACCCAAGGGGTACCTCAGAAGGCATGCTTACTAATTCTCCGGCCTACTAGCGCTTTCTGAGGTACCTTAGCCCGACATTTGGCTAAGGAGGGGAAGCGCTCTAAGATCTTCCGGGTGTGTGGTGGGACCTCCACGCCGGGCCCTTGGTCTAGTCCTTGTTCCTTCCCTTTTCTTTGTCATTTTCTTGCAGGAGTGAAGTAGGTGCGCGGCCACCCCTTCCCCAAGGGTCGAACTCCACAAGAGACCGGTTTTCCGGTTTCAACAGACGAGAACGCCAAGCGTAGGGCAAGCCCAGACAATGAAGCCATGAGCGGGTGGGGTCCAACAAAGGTTCTTAGAGATGGAATCCTGACACGAGAAGTCAGAATTTGCAGGCAAGCCCAGGTTTAAGACCCATGTGCGGGTGGGGCCTTGGCAAGATTTCCGTGTAGCGGCTTTTGGGTCGTTAGGGGCATTGTAGTCCCCTTTTATTTGCGTCTTTACGCCAATGGGGAAATGGAAGTACCCAGTTGATATGATGATATGCTAGTTGCATACGCTATAGGGTGCCTTGGGTGAAGCCCGGGTTTGCATACATGTTGCATAGTAGGCCCCTTTTTGTTCTGTGCTCAACATAAAAAATGTGATTGTTGTATGAGACATCCAAACCTGTTTTAAAGCTTTACATGTTTATGTATATGGTATACGAAGTGCTGACTTGCAAGTTAGAGGGGTACCTCAGGGTCCGTTAGGGGCGGTCGGGAGGAGATGTGTTGGTTACACAGTAGAGGTCAGCATTTGCTGACCCACGTTACTACAAATTTTTACAGGGCAAGGATCGCAAGCGGGAGCAAGTGCGCCGGCTGAAAATCCCTAAGCCTCATGAAGTATTTGTTGTGCCTTCTTGTTTGTTTCCTTTTGATTGTATGCTTCATGTTTTGGTATATTCCGGCTTGCATGCCGAGGTAGCCTAGAAGTGTTGTTGCACATTGATGTTTGACCTTGTGGTCTTTCCGTTTTGGACTCATTTGATGTAAGGCTGTTGGAACACCTTTTTTATATTTGGGTCAGGATAACTATGCTAAGGATTCGTGACCTCATTGTATAGCATAGGTCATTGAGTGTGAGTTTAAAACTTAGGATATTTGAGAATTTAGTTCTGCTCAGCTCGACGGATAGTCGACCCCAGCTCGACGTGTCGTCGTCCTCAGCTCGACGCGTAGTCGACCGCTGCTCGACGCATAGTCGATCGCAGCTCGACGCAGCGTCGTCCTCAGTTCGACGTAACGTCGACTTCAGCTCGACGTTTTGGCGTGATTCTCTCTGCATCCTTAATCACTCTCTGATCGACGGAACGTTGAGCTCCGGTCGACGATCTCCGAGCTCCGTTCGACTATTTGTGTCACAGGCCAACTCCAACATCTGCCAGCTCAAATCGACGATAGTCGATCCCAGATCGACGATTTCTGCCAGATCTCAGAATGCAAGTTTCCAGGCGGATTTTCTGGATATCTTTTGTCCTATTAAAGCCAGCTGTTATTGTTCCAATACAGCTATATTAAAGGACTATTACAGGAATGCTTTTATGAGTATTATAGCCGTTGGAGTATCCAAAAGGAAGCAGTAATAAATGCTATTATTCAAATGTCCGCTGCTCATCTATCAGAATAAATATACAGAGAATCAGAGGAACAAAATGACACAAGAAAACCAAGAATAGAGATAACCTGTACAGCAAAGTTCTCTTCTCAGATTTGCTGTTCCAGGAAGCCTGAAGAGACAACTTCTCTACATCAGTCTGAAGGCTTACTGGAAGATCATCATCAAGGCTTCATCATTTACTCTCCAAGACAACAAACATTTCAGCCATTGCTGAAATCATCATTTGCTGGAGCAGTCATCCACTGAAGGCCTATCACCCTGTGCAAAGCTTCCACTCCTGAACCTACTGCCAATCTCAGGGGGAGCTTTGACATCAACAATCCACTTGTGCTTCTCTCATTTGATTGAGAACAGAGAAGACATCTTCACCTTTTTCTTTATTCTTTTCCCGCTGTAAAAGGGTTCTTGAACTCCCTTCAAAAGTTCTCCATCTGGTTCTGAGAGCCTTGTCAAAACTCAGTGGTGGCAAGACACCTGATCAAAAAATCTAGGTTTGGTTTTTGAGCACCTTATCAAAAGCTCATTGGTGTCAGGACACCTGATCAACTCATCCTGAGTGGATTCCTACCAAGGGTGGTAGAAGAGTGGACGTACCCAAGTTGTTGGGGAACCACTATAAAATTCTTGTGTCGTCTGGATTGCAATTTTTATTTCTTGTATTCTTGTTGTGTGTGTTTGCTCTAATCTCTAGGATAGATCTGACTTTCAAAAGTCATAAGGCCGTGGTGATACTCTTGTTTAGTAGTGGATAACTTCTAGTTGGTTGGTATATTTCCGCTGTGTTTTATTTTGATTTTTGAGATTGGGTAGTTAATATCATTTTTTAATGTCAAAGCTGTGGCGTATGTATGTTGTGGGGCCCCGGCCGGACTCATATTATACGGTCATTACAGGGGATGTGTTACACAAGCAGCTCCCACCGGTTCTTGACGAACGCGTACAACGTCCCTCCATAGTGATAGTCAATCTTGTACTCGAATGACATCCACCTCTTGTTGCATCAGACTTAGACCCGATCGTCGGAGCCAGGGCAGACCTCGCACCATTCGTGAAAGAGGCGGACCTACATCCGAGAGTCGTGGTCCCGAAAAAGCAAAGAAATTCCATGATCCTTATCGCCTATCATCCCCACTAGAGAAAACTACATCACAGGAATGCCACATAATCGAAGCACGTCGATAGGCTCCTCAGTGGGAGGGATCCAAAAACTCGCCTTCAAGCACCCCTACGTAATCGCAAAGTGACCCGCAGGAGGGTGCTGAATGTGCTCCAACGGAGACGGAATTACGATCTCGACGTCCTCCAAAATCTTAAAGCACTTCCTCTAACTGCCCACATAGGCTGAGGTCAAGACGACAGAAGGCGCATCGATCTCTGCGGAACACCACCTTTTGACACCTGCAAAAGAAACGGGTGTCAGCACCAAAGTAAGCAAAAAAAAAGGTCAGTGGGCATGGAGGACGGCACGACCAGGAAAACGGACCCCGGGCACGAGCACAGGCGATCCAGCGCGCATGGCCGCGCCTGCGGGCGGGCACCCACCCCCCCCCCCCCCCCCCCCCCCCCCCGCCCAGGCTGCTCCGCGCGTGCGGCCGCACCCGCGCGCAGGCATCGCTGCGCGCGCTCGCGCACGGGCCGCCCCAGGCGCACAACCGTACCCGCGCGCGGATAGCACCGTGCTCGCGCGCTTGCCGCATCGTGCTTGTGCGGCCTACCATGCGTGCAGACGCCCCCTCCCTGTACCGCTTCATCCGCCGCCTCCGCGCTTGACACCTTTTCTGTCATCCTCCGCGCTTGACACCTTTTCCGTCATCCTCCGCACTGGCGCCCTTCGACGCAGAACTACAATCGGCGATGTCTCTCGCTTGCTTCGTTCCTCACCTTCAAAGCAAGAAAAATTCTAACCTTTTTCGAGGGAGACATGACAGTCACAGAAGCCCCGCGAACAACAAAATCTCTACAACAGCGCGAGGAAAGAACAAAATAAATCTCTCTAATTTATAAGCGTTAGAGAGGAGGCTCATAAAGAAAGGCTACCAAATTTGCAAGACATTTCTTACCAGATTTTCCTGTAGCAAACGGGCAGCGAATAAGCATCAATCTTTGACTGGTATCTTGCAAAGAATAACAAATAATTTCCTAACGATTGTAGCGCGTCAGAAGAAGCAGGAAATTTCCACGCTCATCGCTTCGGGAATCATGACTCCTGAAAATTTGGGGGCATTAATTTGATGCCCCCCCCCCCCAAGAAATTTTCAAGTCAAACCGGCAAGACTCGGGCCAAGTACGCGCAAGCCCGATCAAAAAAATTATGCAGCAAGCCCGCAAGCTCCAGGAGCCCCCAAAGGAGGAATCGAACCCACGCACGCACACGACAGGGCTACGCAGGCGCACACGGCCTGCAAAAAGGTGTGCGCGGCTAGCCAGTGCGGCCACAGGGTCGCACCCCCACGCGGTCATGCGGGCACGCGACCGCGGTAGCGCGCCCCCGGGTGGCTGCAGGGCCGCGCCCCCACGCGACTACACCCCCCCCCCATACCGGCGACGGTCGTCGCCGGCCACGACGATCGACACCGCTGCCGGCAGCCCCCGCCGTCTCCGACCACAATCTTTTTGATCTACCCTGAATTAGCCAACTTTGTCATCATACATCAAAACAAGACATAATTGATGTTCTTGAGTTTATTTTGATCTCATGAGAGCACTATCGAAATGATTGCTCATACTTTGTCCACGCAAAATATGTGTTTTATATCTAAGTCGATAAATTTTGTGCTCTAATGTCGACGAACTTTCTATGTACGCAGAATTAAGAAAGACAAATAATTTTGGTTTATTTAATTTTGGGTTGCATGTAACACTTGGGAATTTTCTATGCTCAAAAAAAATGTAATATTTATTATTATTATGATTATCATTATTTATTTATTTATTTTTGGAAGAGAGCTTTTTGTTACGGACTAGTCTCCTTGACCACGTCGCGCACGGCCTTAGCTCCTCTTGCCACCGCTTGCGGCTAGCTAAGTCAGCCTCACTCAAGAGAACGGTAGTGGAAATGCAACGAAAACTAGAACACAAGAGCACAAGAGAGTAAGAGAGAGCAAGAAAGCAAGAGAACTCAAATGCTATTCCAAAACTTGGTGATTTACAAATGAGGGGGCCTCCTCCTTATATAGAGCCCCAAAGAATTTCCCTCCAAAAGTTGGAAGGATCTAGAATATAGTCTACTCTAGAATCTTCTATACACTTCCAATATGTACAAGCATCCTGAATCATCTAGAACGTTCCCGAGAGATCATTCTAGACTTCTCTCCATCCTTCCCTCTAGAATTCACTAGAATCCTCCATGGGCTTAACCCCATCTAATCATGATCGAGCCATCCAAGCGAATTCGTGACATTCTCCCCCACCTATCCTGGCGGCGTCCTCGTCGCCTCGAACTGCTGAATGAACTCCTTGAATTGCCACAAGTCTTCAAGGGTTTCCCATGTTGCCTCCGAATCTGGTCGCCCTTTCCATTTGATGAGGAATTGAGTGCTCGGCGGGACTCCTCGTCGTCGTATCACCCTCTTTGACAACACCTGATCAATCTCCCTCTCAAATGACTTGGTCATGATCGGAGGTGCTCTGTGTGATTCTCCTCGCCCCGGGTCTTCCTGATCTTCATGATAAGGCTTCAACATGCTAGTGTGGAAGACCGGATGAATCTTCAACGAACTTGGTAGATCAAGGCGGTATGACACCTTGCCCACCTTGCCGATCACCTCGAACGGCCCTTCATACTTCCGCAACAATCCCTTGTGCATGCTCCGCAACACCTTGAATTGTTGGGGTAGAAGCTTTACCATTACTTTGTCACCTAGGCCAAACTCCTGTGGCCTTCTTTTCATGTCAGCCCATTTCTTCATGCGCTTCCTGGCCTTCTCCAAGCAAGCCTTGGCCAAGTCATTCTGCTCCGCCCATGACTTAGCCATCTGAAATGCTCCTGGGCTCCTTCCTTCTCCTTGGCTGATTGCCAATGCATGTGGTGTGAGCGGTTGACGTCCTGTCGCCAGCTCGAAAGGACTCCTCCCCGTCGACTCGCTCTTTTGCAAATTGTAGGAGAATTGGGCAACATCCAAGATCTTTGCCCAATCCCGCTGATTGGCACTGACAAAGTGTCGCAAGTAGCACTCCAACAAGCCGTTCACCCGCTCGGTCTGCCCATCTGATTGCGGGTGGAAACTAGTAGAGAAGTTCAACTGCGAACCCATCATCTTGAACAGCTCCGTCCAAAGCTTCCCCGTGAAGCGAGGGTCCCGATCACTGACGATGTTTAGTGGTAGCCCCCAATGCTTCACCACTTCTTTGAAGAACCCATGGGCCGCCTCCTCTGCAGTGCAATCCTTTGTTCTTGGGATGAACGTCCCGTACTTGGAGAATCTATCTACAACCACCATGATAGACCCAAATCCTTCTGACTTTGGCAACGCGCTGATGAAGTCCAATGTCACGGTGTGCCATGGATGATCTGGCACAGGCAAAGGTTCCAACAATCCCGCTGGTTGCCGGTTCTCCACCTTGTCTTGTTGGCATACAAGACAGGTCTTCACGTAGGTGTCCACGCTTTCCTTCATCCTTGGCCAATAGTACATGATCTCCACAAGCGCCATGGTCCTCTTTTGGCCTGGATGTCCTGCCCATCGAGTGTCATGACACTCCTTGATCAACTCCCTCCGCAGGTTGTCCCACTTCGGGATGTAGAGTCTCTTCCCTTTGGTGTAGAGGAGTTCATCCTCCACCCAAAACTGTTTGGTCTTCCCCTCCTTTGCCGCTTGCATCCACTCCTTTGCCAACGGATCTTGTTGCAGCCCTTCCTTGATCCTGGCTAGCAACTCTCCCTTCGCCGTTGTCATAGCGGCAAGTCCAGCTTTGCGGCTTAAGGCATCCGCAACAACATTCGCCTTCCCGGGCTTGTACTCCAAGGTGTAATCGAACTCTGCCAGGAAGTCTTGCCACCGTGCCTGCTTGGCAGACAGCTTCTTCTGCGTCTGGAAGTAGCTTGTAGCAACGTTGTCCGTCTTGACTACAAACTTCGCTCCCAGCAAGTAGTGTCGCCACACCCGTAAGCAATGGATGATGGCTGTCATCTCCTTCTCCTGGACGGTGTATCGCCGCTCCGTCTCATTCAGCTTCCGGCTTTCATAGGCAATGGGATGCCCATCCTGCATCAAGACTCCGCCAATGGCAAAGTCCGAAGCATCCGTTTGCACCTCGAACTCCTTCCCAAAGTCCGGCAATGACAACACCGGCTCAGTGCTCATCGCCAACTTCAGATCTTCGAAGGCCTGTTGACATCCTTCATCCCAAGCCCAAGTCTTGTCCTTCTTCAGCAAGTCCGTCAATGGAGCCGCTCTCCTTGAGTAGCCCTGAATGAACCGCCGATAATAGTTTGCAAGACCAAGGAACGATCTTAGCTCGGTTACCTTCGTCGGTGGCTCCCAATCAACGATCGCCTGAATCTTGGCTGCATCCATCTTCAACCTTCCATGGCCAATGACATGTCCAAGGAAGTGAACCTCCTCCACTCCGAATGTGCACTTCGATCTCTTCACATACAACTCGTTCTCCCGCAAGGCCTGAAAGATGATGCGGAGATGTTCCACATGCTCCTCCATAGAATTGCTGTAGATTACGATATCGTCAAGATAGACCACCACGAACTGATCAAGATAAGGATGGAATATCCTGTTCATCAAAGTGCAAAACGTCGCTGGAGCATTTGTTAAGCCGAACGGCATGACCAACCACTCATAGGACCCATAACGAGTGATGCACGTTGTCTTCGGCTCATCCCCTTCAGCAATGCGGACTTGGTAATAGCCCTTTTGCAAGTCCATCTTGGAATAGATCTTCGCACTCCCCATCCGGTCGAACAAGTCAGCAATCAACGGAATAGGGTATTTGTTCTTCACAGTTACCTTGTTGAGTGCGCGATAGTCCACACACATCCGCAAGGACCCATCCTTCTTCTTCTGGAACAGCACCGGTGCCCCATACGGTGCTTTTGACGGTCGGATCTTCCCCGTGTCAAGTAGCTCCTTCAACTGCTTGCGAAGCTCTTCCAATTCTGGTGGAGCCATGCGATATGCCGCCATTGCAGGTGGTTTCGCCCCTTGCTCCAACACGATCTCGTGATCCACCTCCCTTCGAGGTGGTAGCTTGTTCGGCAGCTCTGCTGGCATCACATCTTGATTCTCCTTCAAGACTTGCTCCACCAAAGGATGTACCTCCTCATCCTCCGCTGCCGCTGCTTCCTCCTTCAAGGTGGCTAAATAAGTCACCTCGCCTTTCTTTATGCCTTTGGCTATTTGCATAGCCGATAGCTGCTTCCCATTTGTTGGTGGCCCTTCCACCGCCGGGATCATGCACGGAGACCCTTCCTCCATGATGCACATAGATCTGCAGAATGGCATCGTAATAGCACGCACCTTCACAAAGAAATCCATGCCAAGCACGACTTGGAAGTCATCCATCAGAGCAATGGAGAAGTCGACTTGGCCCTTCCAAGTTCCTATCTGCAACTCCACTCCGCGTGAAGCACCTTGCAGCGGTCTCGCCACTCCATTCACCGTCTTCAACCAGCCGTCACCCTTGGAGACATGAAGACCAAGCCTCTTTGCCTCCTGCTCGGTCATGAAGTTGTGCGTCGCTCCCGTATCAAGCAATGCTTTTGTAACCTTCCCATTTGCTTTTGCCTCGACAAACATCAACCCTTTCGCCGCTGGAGAGGGTTTGACGTTCAAAGCATTCAATAATTGCAATGAACCCATTTGTGCGGACGTACCTTCCTCTGTCGCCGCAGCATCGCCTTCAACCATTGCTGAAAGCATTCCCGCTTTTGGACAACTGCTCATCGCGTGCGGTCCCTTGCATAAGAAGCATCCTCCCTTTGGAACGAAGGCCTTCTTTTTCTCTTCGTAGTCCTTCCTTGCATCCTGTCGCTGGAAGTTGGGCTTCTTGAAGTCTCGCTTCTCTCCCCCACCTTTTCCATGATCACCCTTATCCTTCTTTGGCTTTGCCGCATCCGGGTGTCGTTGGAATTCGACAAGGGACTCTGCTGCGGCAATTGCTTCATCCAATGTCTTGACATCTCGCCGCTGCAACTCCTGCCTAGCCCAATGTTGAAGACCATCCACGAAGAAGAAAAGGAGATCTTCATCCGACATATTGGGAATTTGCAGCATAATGGTAGTGAATTCCTTGACATACTCCGCAATGCTTCCCTTATGCTTCAATTCCCTTAGCTTCTTCTTTGCTTCATAGATGACATTTTCCGGATAGAAATGTCGCTTGAGTTCACGCTTGAACTCATCCCAAGTATCGATGCGGTACAAGCCCTTCTCGATGTCACCTTGCTTCCTTCGCCACCAAAGTGAAGCAACATCTATCAGATAATAAGAAGCTTGTTTTACCTTGACTGCCTGATCCTCAACACCGCATCCCTCGAAATACTGCTCCATCTGCCAAATGAAGTTCTCCACCTCTTTGGCATCGCGCTTGCCTCCAAACGCCTTGGGCTTTGGAACCTCCATCCTCGGGTTGCCAATCGTCATATTGCCTCCGCCGTTAGCCACTGCTCGTCGGCAAAGAGTTACCTCCTCCCGCATTTCATTGAAGCCGTTCCGCATCGCTTGGATGGCCTCCTCCATCTTAGCAAGGCGTACCTCCAACGTCGGTTGAGCATCAAGCCAAGTCTGGGTAGACTCCTTGATGGACTCAAATTCTTCAAGGACATGAGCTTCAAGGGTTTCAAAGTTACCTTCCACCCTTTCCACTCGATTTGCCAGCAACATGAGGGTCTGATCCATCGAAGTTCCTTCTCGCGGCCTGCTATGATCCCTCTTCTTCCCGCGGCCTTGGTGTTCCACGACTTCCCTGTCGTCAACAACACTCGAGTTGTTTCCCTCGTTCACCATTGCAGCACCACACGATCAACCTGGCTCTGATACCAACTGTTACGGACTAGTCTCCTTGACCACATCGCGCACGGCCTTAGCTCCTCTTGCCACCGCTTGCGGCTAGCTAAGTCAGCCTCACTCAAGAGAACGGTAGTGGAAATGCAACGAAAACTAGAACACAAGAGCACAAGAGAGTAAGAGAGAGCAAGAAAGCAAGAGAACTCAAATGCTATTCCAAAACTTGGTGATTTACAAATGAGGGGGCCTCCTCCTTATATAGAGCCCCAAAGAATTTCCCTCCAAAAGTTGGAAGGATCTAGAATATAGTCTACTCTAGAATCTTCTATACACTTCCAATATGTACAAGCATCCTGAATCATCTAGAACGTTCCCGAGAGATCATTCTAGACTTCTCTCCATCCTTCCCTCTAGAATTCACTAGAATCCTCCATGGGCTTAACCTCATCTAATCATGATCGAGCCATCCAAGCGAATTCGTGACATTTTTCACACTTTCAACTTTCAATATTCCTTCTAAGTTCTAATTATTGATTGGCGATAGAAGGGGTTTTCTAATTTTCTGGCCCTCAGATTTACGGTTTGTTTGGAAGGGTTTGTTTGAATTTCATTATTAAATCTAAGAAGTTGTTTGTATTGTCTAATGGTGGGAAAAATTACCGTTCGAAAACTTTATTTCTGTCTTTTTCAAAATTCATTTGTCTCCTACTTTTCAACATTTTTGAAAATCATTGCACGTAATTTTTCGCCTACACTGACATTTTTTTCGGGCGCACATTTTTCACCCGACCAAGCTTTTTTCGCCGGGACGCGCATTTTTCGTTCGGACAGGACGCATTTTTGGTCTGGGCCGGCCGGACGCGTACTTTCCGCCCGGGCGCGCATTTTGCGCCCCGACACACATTTTTTCGACCAGGCGCGCATTTTTTCGCCGCGACGCACATTTTTCCCCCGAGCGTGCATTTTTCGCCCGGGCGCGCATTTTTTCGCCCGGGCGCGCATTTTTCGCCCAGGTGCGCTTTTTTTTGGCCGCGCTTTTTTCGACCGGACAGACATTTTTCACCTGAAGCGCATTTTTTCGATTGAGCGCGCATTTTTCGATCGAGGGCGCATTTTTCGCCTGGATGCGCGGTTTTCCCATGGGCGTGCATTTTTCGATCGGCGGTACATTTTTTCTCCCGGGCGCGCATTTTTTCGATCGGCCGCTCAATTTCTGCCCAATCGCGCATTTTCAGCCCGGACCCACAATTTCCACGCGGATGCTTATTTTTCGCCAACATTTTCCGTCCAGCCGCACATTTTCTGCCCTTAGATTTAATCAAGAAATTCTTCGGGAATTCAAGCAGCAATTGAAAGCAAAAATAGAGTCGGAAGCAACTTGATGGTGTAGTGTTGGATTGTTTGACTTGCATTTCATGGCAACTCATGATATTCTTTTTTTGTATGGGTCAATATTAAATTATTAAAAAATAAATTATAAATATAATACAAATATATTTTAAATATATTATTATTGTATATACTTTTAAAAAATATGGCCGAAATTCCCAAAAAGAAATAAACAATAATATTTACAATACTTTTTATGTTATTTAACATATTGAAAGCATTCATAATTATCTCAGTGCAGAAAATATATTTTGCCGTGACAAAAATACTATAGTCATGAATCATAGCAATCTGCTATGCCATGATTTGTTTCCAAGCAGATTGGTTGGTTGAAGTTGAGAGGCGCAGGGGCGGATCCAGAGGGACGCCCGAGGGACATTGCATTCTCCCTATTATTTTTCAAAATGATTAGTGTATTTGGATTCCTTTTGTCGAGGCAAAGAATTTTGACTACTTATACGTCAAAAACGGCGACCGGATGAGCGAGAAAAAGCTTCGATAAGATGGAAACGCCCAAACAAATTTTTGAAGGAAGTTGATGTTTGACCCCTCATGTTAAAATTTTTAGAATCCAGTGACGTATGCAAAAAAAAATTGTGCAACCCCATTATTAATTTTTTGGACCTGCCACTGGAAAGACGCATCAGGAATCTTATATGATCGTAAATTATCATTAAATCGTAAAAGCAAGTTTCGCCATATTGCAACTTGACCAGCGATGCTCTATGGTTCTGAGTGTTGAGCAATGGATTGTGTACACGAGCCTAAAATAGGAGATGCGGAGAAGAGAATGCTTAGGTGGATATGTGGACACACACGAGACTGGATAAAAATTAGTAATGAATGTATCAGAAATGCGATAGGAGTGACTAAGATGATTTCAGCACGTAAAAATTAAATGAGACAATTATAAGCGCCTACTATGCGTTGTGAGAGTTTAGTTACTAGACATGTTAAAGAGAGGTGGGGTAGATCAATAAAGACTTTTAGGCTCTATTTGTTTGGCCGTTTCGCTGCTCCGTTTTGGGCAAACGCCGCCGGAAGGAAGGTAAACAAATGAACCTCCGGCAGCGTTTGCTCCGTTTCTACCCGCCCCCCTTGAGAAAAGCCCCAAAAAACTCCGTTTGGAGCAGCCACCTCCCCCCTCCGGTTCGAACACTCCGTTTCCACCCGCCGGATCGACCCGCCACCGCCGAGCCAAATGGAGCCTTAATGAAATTATAAGAAAAGACATGATGTGCTTGGCATTGGTGAGATTATGGCTCTGATTGAGAGGACTTATTTTCACCGGTCAAGTGGTCACGACCGCATGGACCGTACCGTAATTAAGATCTGGTTCATACGATCGTGACCGCTTGACCGGTGAAAATAAGTTCCCCCAAACAGAATCTATGACTAAAGATAGGGCACAATGACGACAAATAATCCATATAGCCAACCCCACTCTGGTGAAATAAAGACTTGAGTGTTTGTTATGCTATAGTTTCTTAAAATAAATAATTCCTCCACATTTAGTCCACAAAAATTAAGTCGTAGCGAATACTTAGAGCATTTGTCACTGCTTTAAATCGAGACAAATACATTTTATAAATTTAAAATAGAAACATTGAGAAATACTATTAAATATAATTTTTTATGATTAAGGGTATATTTAGTTCGTCGGTGGCGGGTGCATCCGGTGGATCGAAATGACACTTTGAAACTGTAGGGGGAGAGGTGTGGGTCGAAACAGAGCGGATCATGGTCGTTTCCTCCTTGCTGTGCAAACAGAGCAAATGCCGTCGGCTGCCGTTTGTTTAACCACCGTCCGGCGGCATTTGCTCCAAACAGAGGCGGCGAAACGCTGAACCAAACAAAACCTAAATAAGATTAATAGAGTGAGGGCGACCTCATGCCCTGTAACTCCATCTCTTGTTAATTTTCAACACGGCTAACTGTCATTTACTACTAATCCCATTCCATGCTTATCATCCACATACAACCAACAGCTGTCGATTCTCCACGTCAGCTCTTCTGCTCATTGTTTGACTTCAAAGTCAAAATTTCGTCATCAAGTCTTGCTAGAGAGGGAGAGGGAGAGAGAGTAGTTAGTTGAAGAAGCTTCTTAGCACCGGGGAGAGAGAGCTGCTCTCATACGATAACCAGGCAAAAATCAGGGAGTTTGAACTTCGAGGAGAATTAGTCAAACGATCAGGTGAGTGGACTGTGAGGACGCGGTTTGTGGAGCGACGCATCGGGTGCTTCCAGGGAGCGGCGCGCATGGGCGCGATTCGGGGAGCGAGGTGACAATGTATTTTTGGGAGCGGTGCATAAGGAACATTCCGGGGAGCTGGGCACGGACATTACTTGTCAAAATGGTTGATAGTGTTATGTCGCTCGAAGCATCCCGGGTGGTGGTCAAAATAGAACTACCTCTCTGTTGCCCGTAGCTTGGATTTTATAGGCAAGCCCTAGGTTCAATACGGGTATCAGATATCCCGGTATCCGAACCAGACCCGTTAAGCCTCTGAGCCTGTTATATATCCAAATATACATTAACAACCTCATCATATATTTGTGATGTATAACGTTTACGTTTCAGAATGCAGAAAGTAGAGAATATCAAATTTCAGACTTGACTTGTTATCCAAAAAGGTAACAGAACTTAAAAGTGATTCTAGTACAAATCAATTTGAAAGCGCTAATAGTCCATTACAAAAATGTCTTGAGCTATCTATTGAAAATTTGATAATCAATTGTAAGACTTTTGATCAAATGATCTAAATTTGACATACTGATATTAAGAGGTCTTTTGAGCAAAATTGTACAAGTTAATAACTCTTAAAGTCTTGGAGTGCATTAGGGAGTATGAAGACTTGGTCAAAAATATATGCAATTTAAGCAAGCTCACGAATGCATTTGTAAGAAGAGATTCACATTGAGTTCACTATGTTCACATAGAGTTTTGTTCATATATATATAAATCAATTTATGATTGGTACATAGACATTAGAAGAATTTGACTTTGTAGGAAATAGAATCAGAAGATAAAAAAAGATGTTGATGTTTCAATTGAGATTAGCATTGAAATTGAAGCAATTGTTTGAAAATTTGTTGATTCAATTTATCAATAAAAGAAAGAAATAAAATGCAAGCTCAGCCTCAGAGACTGAGATGGTCTGTTATCTAGCCAAATGGTTGAGCCTTTAGTGCCCTTGCGGTTGAAGAAAAATAACTAAAAGAAAGTTTCAAAAAAAAATTTTAAAAGATGCTTGAAAATCAACAAAACATAAACATCTCATTTTGAACAAGTTTTGATAGAAGATTGAAAAAATGAAGTAAAAAAGCCTAAGATCAAGTGCCAAGTTGACTGCTGAAAAGAGGAAAAATTGTCGTCTTAGAACTCCAGCACATAACAACTTTATGTTATCATGTACGTGAACAATTGCGATCATTTTTGTTCGAGCATATTACTTATGTGATTAATGTACTTGGCGATGACCATTGCAAGTTTCAAATTATTAGTCAAGCCTTGGATAAGTTCATAAGGGCGTTGATACGATGCACAGAAGGATCTCTACTTAGAATTCGACAGTATTCAACAACATTAGACAAAAACAGTTGTTAGAATCTCTTAGATTGCACAATAACTCATGCCCCAAATAAAAATTTCATTACTTGATATGAATCTTGTGTTTACATTTTACTATAATGTGGTATGGTACTGTTTTCAAGTGATCAATGTTTTATATTTTTTTCATTACATTTTATGTCATTCATAATAACAAAACTTAGGCTCCGTTTGGGAGGACTTATTTTCACCGGTCAAGCGTTTACGACCGCATGAACCGGACCTCAATTATGATCTGGTTCATGCAGTCGTAACCGCTTGACCGGTGAAAAATAAGATTTCATGAGCATATTGAAGAAACATGGGCATATCTCTCTATACTTGTCACGGATTACACTTCCACAAACAAACATGACTAATAGCACATTATCAGTTTCGAGAACTTCTGATCATGAAATGGTGAGTGATCATTAACTTGTGTTTTTTTCATTTATTTATTACATACTCGTGTAATTATCGTCATGTTTTGTTCTTTGTAGGCATATAGAGACCGGGAACATAAAGAGAGACGAAGAATAGAAGAGAGATTTAGGCTCCGTTTGGGGGGACTTATTTTCACCGGTCAAGCGGTTACAACCGCATGAACCGGACATTAGGAGCCTTAATGACACAATCTGAGAGTATTTTGTGGTTGAGATTTTTGTTTCAGGTGATTTGTATGATAGCTTCAACTTTTTTATAAGATTTATATTGTGATTCATGAAGTTGAGCTATTACTAATTATTACAATGCTATTGTGTGCTTCCACAATACTAAGTCAAGTACTATAGTGGTTTGCTACTACCAAAATAGACAGAAATAATGTCATCAAAAATGTTCAAAAAAACTGGGTAAAATGATGTAATTAATAGAAAAAGATAAAATGAAAAAAAGAGTCAAATATAATAGACAACCCAAAAAAAAAACTCTACAAAAGATGCAGAAGATATAGATAGGCCACAAGACAACCAAAAAAATGCATTTTTTTCATTAATAAAAATTTCAGTCAAAATAATATCATGATTTTGAGTACATTGGAAAATTTTCATTTGAAAGCTTTTTGGGTCCTACAAATTCATGTTTGGAGTCGCTTTGCCCATTAATTGGCGTTGGAGCCGCGAAAAAATCCTGGGTTGATATTTGCAGAAACCAAATAAATAGATAAATTAATTTTAAAAAAACATGTTTAGGGAATGCTGTGTATTCATAAACACACCTTGGAGGATGTAGGAGCCTGGAAGGCACTGGACTCTGCTTTAATATGTGCTCCAGAAAATCTCTGAGTTCCTTCCCGCAAGATATGAGGCTCCCTAAAATGATCTGCCTGTACATATAGAATAATATAATAAATTATATAAATATATAAAGGCGCTTGTTATTCGCATATAGCTTCGTCTATTTTCAAATTTTGTCTATTCGAACCTCTAAAGAAAGTCAAGTTTGTTATTCGCAGATATTTTTGTTATGAACAGATTAGTAATAATTTTTTTTAAAAAGAACTTTGATCCGCCTTCCTCACAACAAGGAGAGAGTAACCTTAGCTATCTAAATCTCTCAAACAAACCCTAGCTATCTAAATCTTCCCAAACAAGCCGAAATCACATGATCAATGGAAAATTTGTTTTTTTTCCTCAATTCAGTCTCCATCCTCGTATTCATTTTATGAATCATGATCTATGCACACATTGAAGTGCTCCGAAGCTCAAATAAAGTGGGAAATTGTTGGTCTGCGAATAGACAAATGTGGTTTACAAATAACAACCACCTAAAAAAACATATTTGCTTCATTTTAGAAAATATAGTTTTTTTTTCACGAATAACCTTTCTTCTTCCCTGTTGTTGGTCGGTGGCCCTTTGTATTTCTTCGTTGCAGAAAATGATTATTCCAAACGCTCCATTGAAACTTCTTCACCCACCTCTCTCATGGTCGAAAGGCCATCCGAAAATGATTATCCCGCTTTTTGGCTAAAACAAGGGATACATATTTCCATGTCTTTAAGGCCCTTCAAAGAGCTCACAATATGAATTTTTCGTGGAAGGAAGAGTGTCATACATCCTTCTAGCTGCTCAAGCAGTACTTGATGTCACTCTTAAAACCTATCCCAGGAGAGATTTTGAGCTTGTGTCTGGCAATTTCTCCCTATGCCCTCAACTCTATTCTTGCAAAAGGAGGAACACAGCGATCGATGTACTATCTCAACAAGATACTATCTGATACCGAGGTCAGATACCCCCTGCAAATAAGGCATCCCTCGCATTGATATTCTCAGCAAGGAAGCCCAGATCATATTTCCAAGCTCGAGTTCTCTCAGTTGCAACTTCGCTCCATTTCCCAAAAGCCTGAAATTTTGGGAAGGCTGATTAAATGGGTAGTGGGGGCTTGAGGAGTTTGATATACAATTTCTACCCAGACCTGATATCAAGTCACAGGTGCTAGTTGATTTTGTAGTGGAGGGCACATACCCTCCTGAAGTGGACCCCCGCTTATTGGATTCCGCACCCCGGCAGTGGGTGCTTTATGTCGATGAATCCTCGAGTTTTAAAGGCGTAGGGGCAGGCTTACTTTTAATTACTCCGGAGGGGTAATGTTGGTGTACAGTCTCAGGCTGAAATTCCCAGCTACCAACAATATCGCAGAATATGAAGCTCTAATCGTTGGGCTCCGATTGGCGCTTGATTGCAGAGGAGAAAACTCAATCATCCATACTGGCTCTCAGCTGGTCATATCCCAATTGGAGGGAGAATACGAAGCAAGAAGTGATCATATGACTCAATATCTCCAACTAACCAAGGAACTCCTTGTAAAAAATCCCAGCCTACCAGCTCGTTCACATCCCAAAGGAGTAGAACATCAGGGCCGACGCACTCTCAAAGTTGGCCACTTCCCCATGTGTTGATCAAGCAAAATAAATAAGGATTAACGAGATACGTCTCCCCAGTTTACAAGGTCCTTGAGAAATATTTGTCATCACTTTGCATGGGAACCCGGTTGGATTGATCCAATTAGGGCTTACCTTGAACACAGGGATCTACCCGAGAACCCCTTGGGTGTCCGACGTCTTAAGTTGAGTGTAGTAACATTCACCATCATCAAAAGTGAGTTGTGCAAACGATCATTCTTTGGCCCCTACCTGAAGTGTCTTTCACCAGTTGAGGCAAAATATGCACTACGGGAGGTACACGAGGGATGTGGGGTGGGAGTGTTGAACACCTGGTGGCAAGGCCCTAGCCCTAAAAAATTTGGGAAAAAAATTTTTTTGCCCACCATGAAGAGAAAAGCTCTTGAATTCACCCAAAAATGCAAAAGTTGTCAAAAAGGAAGCGCCGATGGTGATAAATGTCGGGAGACCATTTCAAAGCTAACTGAGTGTAAATCTATGGTGGAAGAGCCTGAAGGCTCGAAGGAGAAATGTCGACAAAAAGAAAGCGTCTGGTGACAATATGTTTTGCCTCAGTTGGCTATGAGCCCTTTAATACTAGAGTCCTTCATGAAGAAGATTGTCAAACTTCAATACTCCCAGGAAGTATCATTATTATCTGCATGCAGAAGGGATTAGACTGTAAAGGGTTTTTGTAGTTACACAGACGAAGCATGACGAGCCTATTGTGATTGAAGGTGGAGAAAGTCCTAAAGTATGAGAGGAAAGTCAATTGTGAAAGATTTCATCGAGCTAGTTGAAGATTCTTTCCTTCAAACTGTTTTGTAGGCAGTTATATGGGATGACAGTGCAGTTGTTGTGACAGATACTGATTAAGTGATTAAATGGTCAGGGATGTTGATTATGTTCTTTCTGATCTTGTTAGTATAGAAAATGAGTCAGAGGCAGTTGCAATCAGTGACACGAGTACTAGTATTACTCTCGACGAGGTTTTACACAGTGTAATTCAGTGATCGGTGTACAAGCTGACACCATTGACACTTCTGATATTATGGTGCATGTGGACCAATAAGGAATTATAAGATGAGATTGTTGTTGAGGCGACTACAGATGATTTGGGGATAGTAGGGGGTGAGGAGACGGGCGACATTGTTGTTTCTCCAATCATCCACTATGTGCATAGAAAGCTAATTGATGTCGCTACGACAGAGTCAAGATGACTGGGTTGATTCCTTAATCTGAGGGCTTCGTAGTATGTGGTGACATGGTTATTGTATGTCTTCATGAAGTAGTTAGCAGGTTGATGGTTCTGAGGCATTACAACATCTCACCAAATGATTGACTACGAATTTTTTACTTGTAGAAATTGAATTGTGACAGTTTTTTTTATTTTCACCAGGCATCGCCTTGACTTGCAAAGATCAATTTGGTTAGAGTGATGGATGGTATTGTTGGGATACATCGTTTGTTCAAGAAGGAGAGCATATGAGACGATGGCCTCAAGCAGGGAGCTAATTTCATGTGAATGTCTGGAAATCAGCGGTCAATGGTTGATTCCCAAAGGACTCTTGTTGCTAGTTTGAAGACTTCGTCGACTCGACAATTTCATGATCTACAATATGTAGTGTTGATGACAAACAACCTACAATGGCGTCTATTAGTCGGAATCAGATATTTATTTGGTTAGAGTGTGGTTGTGCCTGCACAAAGGAGTGGATCTTTTATGGTTCAAAGAGCCTCCAGATTTGAGGACATCCTTTTCAAGGAGGGATTGACGCATTTCAAGAGCTTTTCTTCTTCCCTGTTATTGGACGGGGTACATTTTCCCCCTTGTCAATGCCTCTTCCAAATACTCCAAGGAAGCTTCTCCCACTTCTCTCATAGTGGGAAGCCCCTCCGAAAATCCTTCCGTGACCATGGTACAGTTAGCATGGAGTGCCATGGCCTCTGTTTTGTTCTTTCATAGTTTCACTTTTTTGCGCGACCTGGGGTTATTTCTACCAAGCCGGCTGCTTCAAGGGGGTATTTCTTTGGAATTTCATTCATATTACTTCACAGTGGGACCCAATGCTTCCCTCCACTTTCATCTTACGACATAAGGCAGCCAATCCCTAGAAAGAAGGATCGAAGAATAACGAGCGCCAGTGCATGAAGAAGCAAGGCCGACAACTTCAATTTCCTCCTCTGGAGTGCTCTGTGTCTGGTATATTGGTTCTTATCATTCGATCCTTCAAAAGTCGCGAGACAAATGGATTTTTATCCATGTGAGTGGTGCTAGTAAACTTGTCTCCACAGGTGGCAAATGAGTTTTGAATTGATCCCTAATTTTGAGGCAGATTTTATCATCTATTTTCCTATTCCATGTGAAAATCTGCACAAATGTCTTAACCTAACATTTTTATTGAATGTTTAGGTGGAGGACTGGAAAATTATTGTTGCACAAATTTGGATTGTTATTGTGTGGAGAACCCTTGTTGGAGTGCCTTTCGATGGAGACTAATTGTCCGTGTCATTATTGCCTTCCCTCGACTTAGATTTCATATTTGTATTTAAACTTTAAATTTTATCCTCTTAACTGACTCCAAAATGTATCAAACCCTCTTGAACCTTGTTAATCATGGTGAAGCATTCAAGACACGTGGGTGCAAAAATTAGTATGAATAAAGATAGTTGATTCCAACTGAACTATCAACTCTGATGTTGCTTGTTAGGGAGTAGCAAGATATTTTACACCAACATATTTTTTTCTATCCGCTATGGAACTAAATCATCCTCACACGTGCATCAACATTAGTCTTCTCACGTGAGAGCTCTCTATATTGTCCATAACTACCCCTCAAACGGTAACATTTCAACATTATCAATTATCATGCACTAGGAGCACACTCAACTAGTCAACTACGTGGAGTCATCATGGTTAACCAACCCTTG
The DNA here is from genome assembly GCA_039513925.1 of Platanthera zijinensis. NCBI lineage: Eukaryota > Viridiplantae > Streptophyta > Magnoliopsida > Asparagales > Orchidaceae > Platanthera > Platanthera zijinensis. Next base: position 237,920,298 of record CM077081.1, on the reverse strand, counting down.
AATACTATGGTGAAAGCGCCAAAGACTCGTAGAAGCCACAAACCACATGAATATAGTTGATCCTAGCCGAATCATCGGTTCTAATGCCACTTTTTAGTGAGCAGAAACTAAGGGAAACTTAAACTAGATGAAATACTTAAGTGGTCAAGCCATATCAAACACAAAAAAGCTCAACTCCATGGACGAGGATCGAACAAATGGTACTTCTACAGTAACATGTATTTCACCAACTTATGTTAGAGTAACTCAATGCCCTAGCATGCCTTAACAACTCAACAGAAGTGTATATTAACAAACAATGAGTTTCAATTATACCACATATATAAATTTGGCATTATTCGGTTGTCATTAAATCATATTATCACCCAGAAGACCAACTTTTAAAGCATGAGCTCAAGAGGTGAGTGCCAATTAATCACAACTACTTTGCGGAAGCCTGTAGCAGTGGTCTATAAGGAATTACCTGAACCTTGGCATCAATTCCATCAACTTCCATATTCATCCTACCATTACGATTGTTATCGGATGGAGATTTCCTGGACAAAAAATATGCACATAATAATTATTCACATTATTAATAAAAATACATATTTGAGAGAATAAAACATGTGAATACCTCTTTATGGCATCAGAATGCCTGGGATGATTCATTTCAACGTCGAGATCATCTCTTTCATATGCATAATCCTCATCATTATCGTCTTCATCGTCATCATCTTCTTCTTCGTCCTCTTCCTATAATATCAACACATACAAATTATATATCAACATCAGTCTTAACATACATTTTCATAGTTCTATAATATAGTACCCAAAATTCTACTAATTAAAGCTTCCACTTTTACTTGAATTTTAAACTTTGAATTGATACTAGTCTATTTAATTATAATTGATATGTACAGTAGTAGCCATGTAAGAAAGTAATATGGAGATGGATGACATAGTAGCCCTAAAGCATCGTAGGTTGAGCCCAATCGCCCTTTGCAATAGGTCGTACGACCGGATAGCTCATCAACCCAAAAGTATAGCCCTGGAGCAAATAGACTTATCGCCCAAGGCGATCAATGGACAGAGAGTATCGCCCCCGGGCAATCTCTTTCTACCGCCACGGGTGATAGAGTTTCAAGTATTAAGGTGGGGATTGGTGCAACTCCCAAGGAGATATGAGTCGATTGCCTTGAGTATTTGGTGGTGTCGGTAGGGCGATATCCTCGTTCTCTACCCAAACCTGCCAAATGTTCCTAGGCAGATGAACATTTGTATACCTTTGAAAACAGAGCTTTTGGAAGCTAGCAAGGCTCACAAATTTGGGCAAGGAAGTAAGGCCAAGTATTGATTTTATCCCCCTCACCACCACCTCACCCCACACATAATACCTCCTTTGAACTATTAGAAGCTTGCTCCAACCCTCTCTCCCGTTTGGATTGTTGAAGGATAAAGCCAGCTGCTCAACACCTCATGTGGCCATCCATCTCAAGATTAGATTATTTTTGTACTTTTCACCCACCAACTAAATGATGTTTGATATGATTGTTGATTAGAATATAAATGAAATTAAAAAAATTTAATAGGGGTTTCTCATCCTCATGATAATTGAGGTTTTTGGAAAGTTTGATTCATGACATGCCTGAAAGAAAACCTTTATTTAACCTTGTTCTACTTTATTCTCACAAAAATAGTAAAATCCTGTGAATTTATTCGTGAATTTAAAGATTTTTTAAGAACAATTTTTCTATGACAGGTGTTTTTATCATATAACTGTGCCCATGAGCCTGGGGACTTCACTTTTTCCATAATAGCACCTCCATTCACTTCAGTTTCACCATGGGTGAATCTCAAATTTATTCTTGTCACAAAGACACAAACATAGTAAAATCCTGCGAATTTATTCGTGATTTTTAAGATTTTAAAAGAACAATTTTTGTACGACAAGTGTTTTTTTATCATATAAATGTGCCCACCAGCCTGGGGACTTAGCTTTTCCATAATAGCACCTCCATTCTTTTAATAGGTCTCCAAATTAAGAATAAGAATGATCTGATTATATTTGCTCTTGTTACCGCATTTCCGGTAATTCTAGATACAATTGTGAAATATTATATCTTTTATTTTTGTTAATCCCTCCTCTCAATCCAGGAAAGCAACATGACTTAAATGTCCTGTCCAAGCCAAGGAATTGACTCCGAAAAGTCCTAACAAATGATGATTGAGATGAGATTCACCATTTTGAACCACAAAAAGTTGGGTTTCCATTTTATTTGTAGGTGTGACCAACCCGCTATCAAGGATACAGCAGAAACAAATAATAGAAAAAGGAGTCTGCTATAAGTGTAGCAATAATACTACCTTCACCTAAACAAGAGCTTGATGTAGCAGCTCTTTCCAAAAAGTGTGAATGCAAATAAAAAATATCTCCCCGATAAGCTTTCATGACTAGAGGATTTTCTTAATATAAGTGTTAGAAAAGCCCATGTAAAGGGGTCCATTAGTGGCCTATTTATTTCTCTCTCTCCTTTAGTCCCACATCATGTATAGGATTTATTCTTCTCTCTTCTCTCCTATATATTTGTATTCTCTCCTTGTATTTACATACGGAATATAGATCTACAAGCTTTGGGCTGATTTCTACATGGTATCAGAGGCAAGTTTTGGCATCCCTGCGGACTCCCATCTCTTATCCGCGCGCCCAGCCCCTTCCGAAGAACTGTGGTCTCCGCGGTCTGCCTGTTGAGTCCGCGCGAGCTCCCTTCTCGCTTGCTTCTTGCGGACTGACGTTTGTCTATCCGCTCCCTCCCCTCTCTTCTCTTTTCCTATCCCGTGGATCCACCCCCCCTCCCCTTTTATAGCCCTCTCTCTCTGCCCTGTGGGGTCCACCACCTCCTGCAGTCCGTCGCGTGCTCCCCTGTATCCGCAGCGAGCTCGGCGAGTGTTTTTCTACCCGCTGCGACCTCGGCGAGCTCCCTTCCCCTGTATCCGCAGCAAGCTCGGCGAGTGTTCTTCTGCCCGCTGCGACCCCGACGAGCTCCCTTCCCCTGTATCCGCAGCGAGCTCGGCGAGTGTTCTTCTGCCCGCTGCGACCTAGGCGATCTCTCTTCCCCTGCATCCGCAGCGAGCTCGGCGAGCGCTCCTGTCCGCTGCGAGCTCGGCGAGCACTCTTTTACCCGCTGCTGTTTTTCTCCCTCTGGGCGGGCTCCTCTCTGTCTTCTGCTCGCGATCTGCTCCAGGTCGCCACATCCCTGCCGAGCTCCCCGTTTATCTTTGTCGCTTGCGAACTGCCTACTCGCAGCGACCTCCCTGCCTCGTCGCCGCGATCTGCCGCGCTCTCCTTATCTCTTAGTCGCTTGCGAGCTGCCTAGTCGCCGCGACCTCACTGCTTAATCGCCGCGACCTCCCTGCCTAGTCGCCGCGACCTGCCGAGTTCGCCGTTCTCGCTCTTCTCCCTTCTCCTAACCGCCATGTCTTCTACCGACTCCACTACTGCTAGCCCTCCTGCAGACCGCCCGACTCCTGCTCCTGAACTTCGCGACGAGCTACGAATTACTACTCTTTCCCTCTCTGGGAAGAAAAACTTCATCCCATGGGTGCACTCCGTTCGTCGGGTCCTGCAAGCTAAGGGCCTTGTGGGTCACCTTACCCAGGCTCCTCCTTCTCCAACTACTGATGACTGGATAAGAAATGATGGTCGAGTTCAGACCTGGATCCTTAACTCCCTCGAGGGTGAGCCCTACCAGATGGTCATGTATCATGAGACCGCTAAAGCCATGTGGGAAGAGCTCCACTCCCTGTACTCAGGCAAAGACAGTCTTCAGCACCTCTTCGACATCATCACCGATCTACAGACTTTGGATCTTGGCAAGGCCATGGACAATGACTTCCTTTGTGGCTTGTGCTAAAACTCTCACGGAGGCCTGGATTCAGCACCAACCATCCACTACTGATCTGGCGGCTCAGCGTGCCCAGAAGGAGGCTGTTTGCATTGCGATGATTATGGCTCGAGTCCCGCCACACCTTCATAGTATACGGGCACAGGTTTTGGCATCCACTGTTACTCCCTCCTTTTCGGATGTCTGCTCTATGCTTCTTCACGTCCCACCTCCCCTGGAGCCCACCGCACCTCCATCTCCGGTCCTTCTCCAGCAGACCCTTCCTCCCCTACTTCCCCCACCATCTTCTACTCGGGGTGGTCGTACGGGCTCTCGAGGAAGGGGCCGTGGCGGTCGAGGTCGCCCTCGGTGCTCCTATTGCGGCAGGGATGGACACACTGAAGCCGTCTGTCATAAGAAACATAGCTACCCGCCTCGTCCGCCTACTGCTGCCATTGCTGATACTTCTTCACCCAGCGGTACGGACCTTGAAGCTGTTCGCCTTCAACTGCAGCAACTCCAGGGGCTCCTCAACCCTCCCTCTGCTTCGGTTGCCTCTACCTCCACTGCAGGTATTGCCTCCACCTCCACTACAGGTACTGCTTGTCTCTCCTCCAGTTCCCGTTGGATCCTGGACTCGGGAGCCACTCACCACATTACATCTCTACTGCCGCCAAGATTTTCCGATGCTCCTCATCCAATATCTATTACTGTGGCGAATGGTGCGATTGTCCCGGTCTCTGGGTGTGCTGATCTCTTGATCCACCCCTCCATCTCTCTTCGCTCTGCTCTTTATGTGTCGGCATCCCCTTTTAATTTACTTTCCGTTGGCCGTCTTACTCATGATCTGAACTGCTATATTACCTTCACCTCTACTGGTTTTTTGATACAGGATCAGCAGACGCAGACTACCATTGGTAGAGGACGATTGCAGAATGGGCTCTATCTCCTTGATGCTTCTCCTACCGCACTCTCTTCCGTGTCCTCCAGTGATTGGCATTGCCGTCTTGGGCATGCTCCTCTTCCTATCCTCCAGAAGACGCTCCCTGATGTATCTCTTCAGTCATTTCAATGTAACTCTTGTATTCTTGGCAAACAGCCACGCTCTTCTTTTCCTGCAACTTGTACTCGGAGCTCTGCTCCTTTTGCTTTAATACATTCTGATATTTGGGGTCCGTACAAGGTTGCGAGCATCTTTGGTTATCGTTATTTTTTAACGTTTATTGACGACTACTCGCGTACAACATGGCTGTATTTACTTCGTGATCGCTCCGAGCTTCCTCGTGTCTTTCGAGCTTTTGTGCTAGAAACCCAAACGCAATTTTCTACTACTATCAAGATCCTCCGCTCTGATAATGCCCGCGAGTACACTAGCCACGAGGTTGCCAATATTTGTGCGGGCTTCGGGATCGTACATCAGACATCGTGTCCCTACACCCCTCAACAAAACGGGGTAGCCGAACGCAAGAACCGCCACCTTCTTGATGTAGCTCGCTCCCTCATGCTTCACATGAATGTTCCCAAAGTTTACTGGAACTTCGTTGTCTCTACTGCGTGCTATCTCATCAACCGCCTCCCTTCGTCGGTTCTCCAACATGCTACACCATTCAGCCTTCTCTTTCCCTCCGCTCCACCCTTCTCCCTACCACCCAAAGTTTTTGGATGTACCTGTTTCGTCCATCACCTTGGTCCCCCTATCGACAAACTAGATCCCCGCGCAGTAAAACACATCTTTGTCGGCTACTCCCGAACCCAGAAGGACTATGTCTGTTACTCACCTACTACTCGGACGGTATCGGTGTCCGCTGATGTCACCTTCCGGGAGGATCAGCCTTTTTTCCCTCCTCCTCTGCAGCCTCCTCCACCAACCACCACTCCTCCAACTTCCCTTCCTCGACCTGTTATCCCGGTCCACACCACTCTTCCCCTTCCTACACCACAACCCCCACCTGCTCCTTCCCGGCCGCCCGTCATTCAGGTCTACTCTCGTCGACCTCCTCTTCCCGTTTCCCCTCTGCAGTCGTCTTCGCCCTTGGACTCTCCGCAATCTGCTACTCCGGTGCCCGCCTCTACAGCACATCCGCTGGCCAATTGTGTGTCCCTACATCGGCTCTCTCCACAGCTACAGGTGTTGGCTACATCATTATCCTCGGTCTCTATTCCTAACTCCGTCCAGGAGGCTCTTCAACATCCCGGGTGGCGTGCTGCCATGGAAGAAGAAATGAGTGCGCTTTGGGCAAACCGGACTTGGTCCTTGGTGCCCCTTCCTCCCGGACAGAAACCAGTTGGATGCAAATGGGTGTTTGTCATCAAACATGCTCCTAATGGGACTATTGACCGTCTCAAAGCTCGCTTGGTCGCTCGGGGCTTCACTCAGCAACAGGGTCTCGATTATGACGAGACATTCTCCCCGGTCGCCAAACTCAACACGGTTCGCATTCTCATCTCCGTAGCAGTTCATCGACAATGGCCCTTATTTCAACTAGACATCAAGAATGCCTTTCTGAATGGCGACCTCCAAGAAACGGTGTGCATGCATCAACCTCCCGGGTTTGAGACCACGGGGGAGTCTCGGGTATGTCATCTCCATAAATCGCTCTATGGTCTCAAACAATCACCTCGGGCATGGTTCGATAAGTTCAACAAGGTTCTCCGGGAGGTTGGTTTTACTCGAAGCTCTGCCGACTTCTCATTATTTACTCGTCACCGAGCAACGAGTACAGTTCTCCTATTGGTATACGTCGATGACATCATCATTACCGACGACGATTCAAATGGAATACTGGCGGTAAAGAAACATCTGAGCTCCGTCTTTCAAACTAAAGATCTGGGGCATCTTCGGTACTTTTTAGGTCTGGAGGTTGCTAGACGACCAGATGGTTTGGTCCTCTCTCAGTGGAAGTACTGCCTAGATCTCCTTCATGGTGCAGGCTACTCTGGCTGCAAACCTGTAAACACACCCATGGAGGTAAATCACAAACTATGTGCTCAGGCATCGGAGTCAGATACTCTTCTACAAAACCCAGAATATTACCGTCGCCTCGTTGGGAAACTAATCTATCTAACGGTTACAAGACCCGATATATCCTACACTGTGGGAATCGTCAGCCGATATATGCACTCTCCTCGGAACTCTCATCTTCAAGCAGTGGAACGAATCCTCAGATATCTTAAGACAGCTCCTGGTCAAGGACTTGTGTACAGAACCTCATCTTCAAATCCAACATTGATGGCATACGTCGATGCTGATTATGCAGGATCTCTGGATGATCGGCGATCCACTAGCGGGTTCTGCACATATTTTGGAGGACATCTGATTACCTGGCGAAGCAAGAAACAAGCTGTTGTTGCTCGATCCTCAGCAGAAGCAGAATATCGGGCAATGGCCTCCGTTGTCTCGGAACTCACGTGGATTGAGAGTCTCCTTGCTGACCTTGGGGTCAGGCTCTCTTCACCTGCTCTCCTCTTATGTGACAGTCAAGCTGCCATACATATAGCCAAGAACCCAGTCTTTCACGAGAGAACAAAGCACATTGAGGTAGATTGTCACTTCATCCGAGAGAAAGTCCACATGAAGAAGATCGAGCTCAAGCATGTCCCTGGTACTGAACAGGTTGCGGACGTCCTCACAAAGGCTCTACCTAGTACCCTCTTCTATCAGTGCTTATCCAAGCTTGGAGCATATGACTTGTACGCTCCAGCCTGCGGGGGAGTGTTAGAAAAGCCCATGTAAAGGGGTCCATTAGTGGCCTATTTATTTCTCTCTCTCCTTTAGTCCCACATCATGTATAGGATTTATTCTTCTCTCTTCTCTCCTATATATTTGTATTCTCTCCTTGTATTTACATACGGAATATAGATCTACAAGCTTTGGGCTGATTTCTACAATAAGCAACATTGATGATATAACTTCAGAGAGAACATCATAAATTATTGAAATATGTCAGATTGAGTTGTAAAATATTAGATGTTGAGAGTCGGTGACATGTCGAAGATATTTTAAAATATAGTATTTGCATATCTTAAAAATAAAATAGAGAGTGGTAGGACCAAAGGGAGAAGCACTAAGATCAACAAGCAACCAATGAAGCCAGACAATATCCTCAGCAGTAGTGGTCATGGCACAAAGCTCATTCTCTGTGCTAGAACAAGAAACGCCGGTCTGCTTCTTGGATTTTCAGGCAATGAGTGAAGATCCCAAGAAGAGACAAACCGGTGACAGAACGACGATCAACAGGATCAATGTCCTATGTAGCGTTAGAATATGCTTATAACTGGAGAGTTGTTGCAGGGGTAGAATAGACCACGATTCATAGTGGCACGAAGATATCATAGAACACGCATCAGGTGAACATAGTGAACTGATGTGGGAGCACTCACAAACTGACTCAGCACATGAACAACAAAGGCAATGTTTCGTCTAATAATGATGAGATAAACCAGGCTCCCAACCAAATGGCGTTACTGTGTCGAATCGGAAAGAGGAGAGCCCTCATCCGAACGCAACTGAAGGTGGAGCTCCATTGGAGTAACAATAGTGCGAGAGTTGGATAATGCAACATGGGCCAGAAGGTCTGAGGTGAGCGCTGCTGAGATAACTGGTAGCCAGTAGAAATAATAGAGAATTCGATGCCCAAGAAGTAACGCATTGTGCCAAGATTAGACATCTAAAACTGTTGCTGAAGATGATGCTTGACAAACTCAAAATGAGAGGCACCGTCACCAGTGATAATCATGTCGTCCACATATAACAGGAGAAGGGTCGGACCCCGTGATGAAGAGTAGACAAACAGAGCTGAATCATAGTGACTAGGTTGGGAAACTGCAAGAACTGCTGAACTAAAATGCTCAACCAGACTCAAGGAGCCTGTTTAAGACCATAAAGCACTCGACAGAGGCGACAGACAAGGGCAGGAGCGATAAAAAGTCCTGGAGGAGCAAGCATGTACACTTCCTGCTGCAAATCACCGTGAAGAAAATCATTCTTCACATCTAACTGAAACAAGGACCATTGACGAACGACTGTAATGACAATGAGGGTCCTGATAGTAGTCATGTGGGCCACATGAGTGAAAGTCTCATCAAAGTCGCGGTCGTGCTCCTGCTGAAAATCATGGGCCACCAACTGGGCCTTGTATCTCTCTATTGTGTCATCCACGCGAGTCTTCATTTTGAAATCCACTTGCATGTGATAGGGATTGTACCAGAAGGTAATGAAAATAGATCCCAAGTAGATGTGCGCTTCAAAGCACTCAACTCCTCAGACATGGCTTATTTCCAACCAAATACATTTTTCAACCTGCCACCCGAGAGATGAACCTGCCCTGCAGCTTGTGAGAGCCCGGTCGGCGGAATCTTTTTGGGGGCTTCTTTCCAACCAAACACATATTTTTCAACCTGCCACCCGAGATATCAACCTGCTCTGTCGTCTTGTGAGAGTCAGGGGTCAGTGGAATCTTTTCGGGGGCTTCTTTTCAACCAAACACATATTTTTCAACCTGCCCTGCCAGCTTGTGAGAGCTTGATCATCGGAATCTTTTGGGGGGCTTCTTTCCAACTAAACACATTTTTCAATCTGTCACCCGAGAGATCAACCTGCCCTGCCGGCTTGTGAGAGTCCGATCAACAGAATCTTTTTGGGGGCTTCTTTCCAACCAAGAGAACTTTTAAGCGAGAGAGATACGTTGATTTATGTAGTGACTAAAATAAAAGAACTCATATATTTTACCTGAATTGATCTACGATGACTTTACTCGCCGAAGTGAGTCATGACCAATAACCCTTTGAGTCTTTATCATGAAGCATAACCTGTTGAATAAGATCATCCCGATTATGAACACCCATCGCGAGTGAGCACTCGTTGAATAAAGATTTCTTATGGATCTTGTAGAGATGAGTTGTTGGAGATGTTATTGCCAGTATGAGTCATTGAGGAGATGCAATGAATAATAGTTGTTGCGGCATTGACCACCCGAGTACGAACACGTGACATATAGAAAAGAGCACCTTAACTGTTGGAGCGAAGAGCCCGCGAGAATGGACTCGTGGCACTAATAGAGAATACCCCATGATCTCGCGAGATAAGCTCGTGGAATAAGATAGAACACCCTGTGACCTCGCGAGATGAGCTTGCGGAATAAGGTAGAACAACTCATGACCTCATGAGATGAGCTTGCGGAATAAGACAGAACACCCTATGACCTCGCGAGATGAGCTCACAGAATAAGGTAGAACAACCTGTGACCTCTCAAGATGAGCTCGCGCAATAAGATAGAACACTTTGTGACCTCGCGAGATGAGCTCGCGCAATAAGATAGAACACTCTGTGACCTTGCGAGATGAGCTTGCGAAAAAAGGTAGGACAACATGTGACCTCGCGAGATGAGCTCACGAAATAAGATAGAACAACCTACGTCCTCGCGAGAGCAGCTCGCAGAATAAGGTAGAATTCCCACATGGGCATGAAGCCTTGGAACAAATAAAGTTTTTCAAGAGGTCCTGTGTGTTGGCTCCTCACCTTGATCCTCTCACGGCAGTTGTTGTGGCAGTGAGTAGAAATAGGACGATTGTTGCATGGAGGAAAAATGAGAGGGCAGGTAGAGGAGGTGACAGTAGTGGAGGTTTAGGGTTGGTAGAAGAGTTTGGAAGGAGGCGATGAAGAATGAGGGTGTCCCGGGATGTCGCCAGGAATTCAACTTCCACAAGTAGGTAGAGGTCCATGACTTGATTAACGGTAGACAGATGGAGGGTGCGGAGACGAGCATGGATAGAAGGCTATAATCCATGCATAAAATATCCCAAGTAGTGGTCGGGCGAAAAACCTTGAATGTGGGTGACCATCTCGATAAATTAAAACACTGATGAGTCAATAGAGCCAATCAGAAAGACCTCGCAATGGCGTTTGATCACGTTGCCTGAGTAGTAGTGATCATAACGTTGAATGAGTGTCTCAGTGAGAGATGCTCAGGTGAGGCTGAGAGAGGACTGGTGGAGCCAGCATACCCAACGGAGGGCGGAACCCTCCATTCCGATAAGGTTCGTGGAGACCTTTTGCGTATGAGGAATCTAGTGAATGTCAAAATACTGCTCGCCGCGGGCAATCTAACCCATGGGATCAGTCCCGTTGAATGTGGGAATATCGATGAAGAAAAAGAAGAGGATACAATCCCGCCAAAGCGGGTTCTTTGGGGTATAATATGATGGGGGATCTCAAGACAGAGGCATTGTTAGGCCCAAAGTGTTGGTCGGGTTGCTGTTGTGGAGAAGGGGCATAATGGTAGCGAACTGCTCGGCTTGGGCTACGATACAAGAGTTGATGGTGGTGAGGGCGTGTTCGAAGGCCTCCACACGGGATTCTATCGCCGGGTGACGAGACTTTGGCATAATAAGGAGAGGGTGAAGGAGCAGTGGTGTCATCTATTCACTGTAGAGAAGTAGCTTACTGACTAGGCGCGACATGTTGGGGGGGCGTGAGGAGTAGATGGTCGGATAAAGGGAGCGAGAAGAAAGATCAAAGCGGTGTTGGAACGGATCTGTTGATCTGACTGTAGGCGTGGTCGCTGGAGTCGCTGCGTGTGCAGACGTTGCAGTCAGAGCCAACGTGAAAGCCGGATCGGCAGTAGGCCGATGAGTCGGGGTAGAGGCGGATCTGTTGATTTGAATGCGGGCAGGCCATTGGAGTCGCCGAGTGTGTGGAGGTGAGGGGTTGTCACGACGATCGTAAGCAATGAGCAGAAACAGGTGATCAAACTATTCTTTTAATCCTTCCAGCATGGCATGAAGCCGTCGAGACGGGGAGTCGGCAAGAGAAAACAGGTTGGCGAGATGGATGTGACGTCGACGGCAATGAACGGGTGAAAATGGCTAGGTCGAACCAATGCTACGGGCAGAGAAATTAGATTGCAATGGAAATTGAAAATCAGATACAATCACTAAGAATAATCGTGTCTAACCTCAGGAGGCTGGTTCCTCCTTAAAGTCTCTCTTCCAATGAGAGATCCCAAAAAACCATAAATGATCAAAGATATATAATACTCTTAAATCCCCTCCTTATATAGGAAGAAAGGTCTGTTTACCTTGATACCCCTTACAAAATAAAATTGCATAACTAAAACACAATAAATGACATCTTCGTTGTGTGTGTGTAACATTATCAAATTCAAGTATTGGCAAGTTCTCATTTTGACCAGATATCCTTTTACACTTTAGATAACAACCTTAAATAATTCAAAGCCTAAAGAAACCTTCTCAGTTACTTCAGAGGGAAGTGTTAACATAGTAACAAAAGCTGCTAAATTTATACATAATAACTCATATAGTCATATGTAACAAAAGCAAGAAAAGGATGGAGTATATGAAGCTTATATTTAGCAGTGCAAGAAGGCCGGATGACTTCGTTATTAAGTTGGGTGATGAGTGTTTTAAATATCTTGGATCGATGGTTCAAAAAACGGAGGTGTTGATAAAGATGTGACATATAGAATCCAAGCGGGTTGGATGAAGTGGAGAGGCGCGTCAAGGATCTTATGTGATCGTAAAGTACCATTAAAACTTAAGGGCAAGTTTTACCGTACTGCAATTTGACCAGCGATGCTATATGGTTCTGAGTGTTGGGCAGTGAATTGTATACATGAGCAAAAAAATGGGAGTTGCGGAGATGAGAATGCTTAGGTGGATGTGTGGACACACGAGGCTGGATAAAATTAGGAGTGAATGTATTAGTGATAAGACAGGAGTAGCACTAATTGCAGAGAAGATGTGAGAAGCTCGATTAAGATGGTTTGGACACGAATAAAGAAGACCATTAGAGGCACCTGTTAGGCGGTGTGAGAGTCTAGTCACTAAACATGTTAAACGAGGGAGGGGTAGACCAATAAAGACTTGGAATGAAACTATAAGGAAAGAAATGATGTACTTAGGCATTAGTGATATTATGACAAAAGATAGGGCACAATGGAGACAAGGGATCCATATAGCCGACCCCACTATAGTGCGATAAAGGCTTGAGTGTTGTTGTTGTTATAATTCATAGTCACATTAGTGGTCATCGGTTCTACCAGATGTGACTAGCAAGTCATCAATTGAAGCATATGGTCATGTTCAAGCACTAGCAGCATAATATTCAAATGAGCTTACATAATACAACAAATTAAACTAGAAACCCTACTAGGTAAAAACTTATGGAGGAAATATATGGAATTTCTACCTCTTCAAATTCCATATCTGGAGGCCTTTCTTGAAATTGAACACTTGGAGCATGTTGGAGCTTTGAAAGTGTTTCAAGAACATTGGCCCTAATATCATCTAATAATTTGCGAGAATTCTTGTTTTCCATATTACTTGGCGTAACATGAAGATTATAGTCTGGACCAAAATAACCATAGTACTCGTGTTCAGGTACCTTGTCCTTCAATTCTACACCAAGAGCAACACCTGTCTGCAGAGATGGCAAAATACCAAAAATAAGAACAGAGCTGAACAGAATAAATAAAAAAGGTGGATCAGATAGCATTAAAGTAAACAAAGAAATAACAATCAGACAAGCCAGTTAGAGGCTCATAACAGTGCTTAAAATGATTTTTTTTGTTCATTCCAAATCAAAAATAGTTGAAAATAAATATCAGAAGCTCATTTATTTTGGGATTTTACATGCATCTAGGTAATATATACCATTACATTTCCGTATAGTACATAATGAATAGAAAGAATCTGTAAAAATCAATATCTCAAGGGCAAGAAACTCTCCACACCAATAAATTTAAATGAAAAAAGAGCACATTGGAAAACCTTAATTAATTTTTTTGATAACAATTGGCAATATAAAGTTGTTGATAACAATTGGCAATATAAAGTTAAATGAAGAAAGCAACATTTAAAAGTGTTAGCATGATAGAATAAACAACAACAAAAACAAGAACACTCAAGCCTTAAACTATAAAGAAAGACATGTTGTGCTTAGGCATTAGTGAGATTATGACAAAAGATAGGGCACAATAACTTTATTCTATCTTTAGCATGATAGAATAAAGTTAAAAAAAACATCTACACAATCTGATCTTTAACATTACCTCATAACACCAACATCGAGCGACATTTCTAATCGTATACCCACCACCACCAAGAAGAAGCAATGGCACATTAAATGATCGCATATATCGCACGCACTCCCCATGCCCTTTTACAGAAAGGTTGAAACAACCTAACCGGTCTCCGGATAGAGAGTCGGCACCACACTGAAGAACTACAGCACCAGGCCGGAAAACTTCCATAACCTTAGCCACTATGGGTTTGAAAAGGGATTGGTAGCTTTCATCATCAATCCCATCATCCAAGGGAACATTTACAGCGTAGTATTTCCCTTTCCCAAATCCAATATCTCGTATATCTCCAGTTCCGGGAAAATAATCTCCAAATTTGTGGAAAGAAACTGTCATTACTCTATCAGTTGTGTAGAAGGCCTCCTCCACACCATCTCCATGGTGTATATCAATGTCGACATATAGCACACGCTGATAGAACGTCGAAAAATATATTAGAAAATATTACCAAAACCGATTAATGAAACTAAAGTGATCCATGATAGTAAAAACGAACAGCAAAAGCACGTGGAGTAACTAAAAACTTTGCAATAGAAAGCAAATCAAGAATTATAAGCTCGGAATTTTCTATTAACTGCATGAAAAAGATTAAAAAAACTATAAAAATTGATTGTGTCTGGTAATTGATCAATTCACATCTGAAGTTTTGTATTTCATGATAATGCTTTTTGACATGGCAGAACAGAGTTTGGCAAATAAGACAACTGCTCCATTACGAAAACTGATGTATGACAACTAAAGTATCGAGGGTTATTTAAAAGTCAACCAAACATGCTTTCATGAAACTCAATATTGCTCAAAGAAATATTTAAATTTTCCGAGACAAAAACTCTTGATTAACATTTATAATATCCCCAAGTATCAGTTGTTTTCACCATAAAACAGTAGTGTAAGGACTTACAAAGTTAATTTACATTATTTTTCAATTAAATATTCATAGAGTAATCTATGTATTAATGATAGAATTTTTTTAAATGCAAGAAATAAGTTTTCCAAAACACGTATATTAAAAAAAGCAGATTGCATTATAGAGTTTCAAAAGTAGTTCGGTTTAAGAATATTTATGGTATTATAATTATTAGTCACGGGTTTTTTTTCTTTTGGCACTTCAACAAAAAAATATTTAAGAATAGCATATTTGATTAGATTTTCTTTGACATCCAATTCAACATCCATGCAGCAAATATTTTTCAGATAGCACTATCCATGTCCTAATAATAATTTATGATGGAAGCATAAATCTGGAAAACTAAATATTTTAACTACGAACCAATTACTTAGACTTATGCACGTACAGGCTATATAAAATTTTTATCAATATTAAGGCTCTGTTTGGGACTCCGGCGGCGGCGGGAAAGGGATATGATCGCACCGGAGATCCACACCGGAGGGAGGGGGCGAGTTCGCGGACGGCGGTAAACCTCAGGTTGCTGGGCTGTTGCGTCGGAACAGAGGCAGATAAGGTGGAAAGATAAACAGGGCGATGAGCAGGCATTGCGTTGGCATGTATTGCACTGGAGCAGCGCTGGAATCACAAACAGGACCTAAGAAAGAAGTTTACAATGTAACATAATGATGTACTCTTGATCGAGTTACTCAATAAACCCAAGGATTAAAAAATGAAGAAAATTAAAGAAGTCGGAAGAAAGAGTCCCAAACAGAGCAATAACATAATGGACCAAAACAAACTCATCATATGATATCAGGTGTGTTAGAAGAAAATTTTGTAAAGGCTCATTGCAAGGCCCATCTAGGGCCCTCCTCTTCCTTATGTTTTAGTCTCACATCTTAGTTTGGGAGTATTTTCCTTCTTTCTCTTCCTATATAAATGTACAAATACATGTATCTAGTTATGTTGGAGAGAATGAGAGATTAATAAAATTTATCACTTATTTCTCTCTTTTCTGGCGTATTTTCCACATGGTATCAGAGGGTGCCGATCCTACGAGCGCTCTCTAAGCGGTTAAAAAATCGCTAATCGCAGCTCTTCTTGTGGCCCAGCTCATTTCCCTTCTTTGCAGCTAGCAATCTCTAACCGTAGTTTTTTTTATGCGACCTCCAATTTCTGAGCTCGTGTGCTCTTTGCCTGGCCGCAACCTTTCTCTCCACTGCCCAGTTCTCATTTCTTCTCCCTCCTAACTTTTATAGTTTTTCTCTCTTCCCTTCACTGGGCCCCGCAGGCCAACCTTTTTCTGCGATTTGTCTCTCTGCTCCCCTTGCAGCCTCTCCTTGGCGCAACGTCTTGCCGCCGCTACTCGTCTAACCGCAGTTGTTATCACTGCTGATCTCCAAGCCGTCAGCGTTGTCATTTCGCAGAGGCCTGCCCGCAGTTTCTCTCCTCTATCTCGCCGCACTCACTCAGCAATCAGCGTTGGCTGCCACTCCTGCTCGCCTGCTTCTTCCCGCAGATCTTGCCGCGGGTCTATTCGCAGTTCTCTGACCGCAGCCATCAGACCGCCACTTCCAGTCGTTCCTTGTCGCTGACCTCCTTCCGCAGCTCCCAGCCGCAGATCCCAGCTAGTCTTGCCGCCAGTTCTACCCCCCGGCTGTTCTTCTCACCGTTGTTATTCAGTTCGCCAAACCGTCGTTGTCTTGCCTCCTGCTCTGTTCACTTGTCGATGTTGTTTTTTGCCCAGCTGTACTTTCTACCCGTCGAGGCCGCTAATCTTGTTGTTGGTCTTCCTTTGCCCTTCTTCCTACCCGTCGCTGGTCTAGCCGTGCGAGTTGCTCTTGTCTAGCCGCAAGTGCTCCTGCTGCTCTCCAGGTTGTTGTATGCCTGTGCTCTCTTCTTGTTGCTGCTCAGACCGCATTCCCTTGCCGCTTGATCGTTTGATGTCGATGCCCACTTGTTTGCAGAGCTTTCCTGCCATCGTCAGCGAATTGGAGTTTACTGCTTCCCGCTTGTAGCTCTTTGTTGCAGCTCTTTGTCGCAGCCCTTCGTCGCAGTTCTTGTTGTAGATCTCCTATCCCTGCTCTGACCAGCTTCTATTTTGTGGGGAATGGTCATTTCCATACCACTTGTTATCAATTGCACTGTTTGCCTACTGCATTGCATGCCAACTGTGACAGTCCACACCAAACAACATTCAAACTGGCATTGATACCTTGCGCACTCAACTCCAGCAACTTCAAGAGATGATCAGTCGTTCCTCCGGCTATGTTGTGTCTATTTCTGATGGTGGTATCTCCTGTCTGACCCACAGTTCATCCTGGATTATGGACTCTAGAGCAACACACCATATTACCTCAACGAAACCTTCTCAATACTTAAACTCTGAGCATCTCAAGTTCATTACTGTTGTCAATGGGGACGCCACCGCAATAGCTGGATTAGTCGACGTCGCTCTTACTCCCTATCACTCTTCGTCAGTTCTTCATGTTTCGGGCTCTCCTTTCAATCTCCTCTCTATTAGCTGTTTCACTCAAGACCTCGATTGCTATGTAACATTCTCTCCTACTTCTGTTGTTGTGCAGGATCAGAAGACACAAAATGTCATTGGTAAAGGACAACTGTCAAATGGGCTCTACATCCTGGACATCCCTCCTCCCACGATTCTCTCCTCTATTAGCTATGTCGAGTGGCATCGACGTCTTGGGCATGCTCCTCTGCGCATCCTCCAGAAAGCTCTCCTGGATTTATCCCTCAATGACTTCAATGCGAGTCTTGTATCTATGCCAAACAACATTGTTCTACTTTTTAATTTCATTGTACTCGGAGCGATTCTCCCTTTGTTTTAGTTCATTCAGATATTTGGGGACCCTACAAAACAACAAGTGTTTTTATTGTCGTTACTTTATTATCATTATAGATGATTACTCTCATATGATATGAATGTATTTCCTTCATGATCGCTCTGAACTAGCTCGTGTATTTCATGTCTTTTTATTGAAACTCACAACCAGTTCTCTACTACTATTAAAACTCTCTGAACCGACAATACCTGTGAATACACAAGTCATGCGTTTACAGTTTATGTACTGAGTTTGGGATCATTCATCAAACCTCATATACTTATACCCCCCCCCCCCCAACAAAATGACATTGCAGAACGGAAAAATCATCACTTTTTGAGATCACCCGTTATTTTATGTTTCAAATGAATGTTCCCACATTTTATTGGAATTTTGCGGTTTCTACGGTCTGCCATCTGATTAACCGCATGTCTTCTTTCATTCTCAACTTTGTGGCTCCCTTCCACCTTCTTTTTCCCTTCACACCTCCCCTTTCAGTCACACTCTGTGTCTTCGGCTACGTTTGTTATGTTCATGATCTTGTCATGTCCACTAACAAGCATGTTCCACGTGCCATGAAATATATGTTCGTTGGATACTCTCGTACTCAGAAGGGTTATGTCTGCTTCTCTCCCAAGGAGAGCAGGTTGATACATTCGCTGATGTCACCTTCCTCGAAAACCAGCCCTATCATTCTCAACCAACCGATTCTCCATTTTTCCTCTACTTCAGAGGCATGTAGTCCCTGTTACTTCTAATCTTCCACCTCTCCTTCCCACGCCAATCTCACCACGTCCACCTCTCATTCCCACGCCAATCCAACCAAAACCACCTCTGATTCGTGTGTATACTCGTCGTCCTCCTCCATCTACTGCTCTACGGGAGATGCCCTCTACTTATTATATTTTGCGGCATGCAGATCCAACAACCGTCTCTACTGCTCACACTATGGCGCATTATGTCTCCTTACATCGCCACTCTCCGGAACTCTGGAAATTTGCAACTTCCTTATCCTCTATTTCCCTTCCAAACTCGGTCCAGGAGGCTCTCCAACATCCAGGGGAGGGTGGCCATGGACGAGAAAATGTATGCTCTTTAGGCAAACCAAACTTAGGATCTTGACCCTCTTCCTCCTGGATAGATCTGTGTGGGTTATAAGTGGGTATTTACCATCAAACAGAGTCCGAATTGGGAAATTCAACATCTGAAGGCTCGCATTGTGGCTCGTGATTTTACTCAACAACAAGGTCTGGATTATGACGAGACCTTCTCTCCGGTCGCCAAATAAAATATTGTTCGCGTTTTGATCTCTCTCGTTGTTCATCGTCATTGGTCGTTACATCAATTGGATATAAAAAATATATTTCTCAATAGCAACTTACAAGAAACTGTCTGCATACATCAACCTCTCGGGTTTGAGACCACGGGGGAGTCTCGTATCTGTCATCTCAAGAAGTTTATTTATTATGGTCTCAAACAGTCTCCTCGCGCTTGATTTGAAAAGTTCATTAAAGTTGTTCGCGATGTCGGATTCACCCGGAGCTCGGTTGACGTCTCTCTCTTTACTCATCATCAATCAGCCGGCACAACGATCCTCTTAATTTATGTCGATGATATTCTGATTACCGGTGATGATTCCAAAAAAATACAAATGATCAAATAACATTTGAACTCGTTTTTTCAAACTAAAGATCTGGAAAATCTTCGGTACTTCTTTGGCGTAGAGGTTGCAAGACGTCTTGATGGTCTTGTCCTATCTCAACAAAAATATTGTCTTGATCTTATTCATGATGTTGGCTATTCTGGATGCAAACCTATTGATACTCCTAGGGATATCAATCACAAGCTTCGTGGGTATTCCTCCGACACCGACCTACTTCTTCTAAATCAGGAGTATTATCGACGTTTTGTAGGAAAGTTGATTTATCTTATAGTTACAAGACCTGATATCTCATTCGTTGTTAGAGTTGTCAGCCGATTCATGCATTCTACTCGTATGTCTCATCTCCAGGCTGTCGAGTGTATCCTAAGATATCTGAAGTCTGCTCCTGGACAAGGGCTAGTATACAAACCTTCTTCCTCTTCTACTCTATCGTTGATTGCTTATTTTGATGTTGACAATGTTGGCTCCATGGATAATTGACGTTCAACAAGTGGATTTTGTACTTGCTTCGGAGGACACCTTATTACTTGGCGCTGCAAGAAACAATCTATGGTTGCTCGCTCTTTGGATGAAGTTGAGTAACATTAAATAACATTTGTTGTATTTGAGCTTACGTGGTTAGAATGTCTCTTAGATGATTTGGAAGTCAAATTGTCATCACCAGGTACCTTATTTTGCGACAGTCAAGCGGTCATACACATTGCTAAGAATCATGTTTTTCATGAGCGGACCAAACACATTGAAGTAGACTGCCACTTCATTTGGGAAAAAGTTCAAATGAAGAAACTAGAGTTGAAATACATTCCAGTTGCTGATCAAGTTGCGGATATTCTCACAAAGGCCTAACCATCTGTATTATATTATCAGTTTTTGTCCAAGCTGGGTGCCTACGATTGTATGATCCATGTTAACCCCAAAATCGGCAATCTTCTCCAAGGAGCCTATTTTTTCTGCTTTTCTCTTACAGGTTCCCACCCGTAAGGAGCAGGCGAACCCTGATGTCCATCGTGTCCGCGCAAGGCGGACTGCCGGGTCTGAAGTCGCCCAAGGACATGCTCCGCCAGCCGCCCGCCAAGGGCGGCCTCCACCTGCTGGGCGGACTCCCCCCGGAGTCCGTCCAGGTCGCCCGCTAGGGGGCGACCTCTGCCTGCTGCTGGGCGGACTCCCCCGGAGTCCGCCCAGGCCGCCCCCTAGGGGGCGGCCTCCCCGGCCGGGCGGACTCCCCCCGGAGTCCGCCCAGGCCGCCCGCTAGGGGGCGAGCTCCGCTTGCCGGGCGGACTCCCCCGGAGTCCGCCCAGGCCGCCCGCTAGGGGGCGGCCTCCCCGGCTGGGCGGACTCCCCCTGGAGTCCGCCCAGGCCGCCCGCTAGGGGGCGGCCTCTGCTAGCCGGGCGGACTCCCCCGGAGTCCGCCCAGGCTGCCCGCTAGGGGGCGGCCTCCCCGGCTGGGCGGACTCCCCCTGGAGTCCGCCCAGGCCGCCCGCTAGGGGGCGGCCTCCGCTTGCCAGGCGGACTCCCCCGGAGTCCGCCCAGGCCGCCCGCTAGGGGCGGCCTCTCCGGCCGGGCGGACTCCCCCTGGAGTCCGCCCAGGCCGCCCGCTAGGGGGCGGCCTCCGCTTGCCGGGCGGACTCCCCCGGAGTCCGCCCAGGCCGCCCGCTAGGGGGCGGCCTCCCCGGCCGGGCGGACTCCCCCTGGAGTCCGCCCAGGCCGCCCGCTAGGGGGCGGCCTCCGCTTGCCGGGCGGACTCCCCCGGAGTCCGCCCAGGCCGCCCGCTAGGGGGCGGCCTCCCCGGCCGGGCGGACTCCCCCTGGAGTCCGCCCAGGCCGCCCGCTAGGGGGCGGCCTCCCCGGCTGGGCGGACTCCCCCTGAAGTCCGCCCAGGCCGCCCGCTAGGGGGCGACCTCCGCTCAGTCTGCCTGCTCAGGCTGTTCCGCCTGCTTGCTCCTCAGGTCACTCAGCCTGCCTGCCCTCTTCTAGCTGCCAATCGGAAGTCCGCCCCAGCAGAGAAAAGGTCAGTCCGCCGAGTCCGCCGAGATCGTCAACCTCAACTTTCTCAGTCCGCCGAGGTCGTCAAGGTGACGTCACTGGGCCCCGCTTCAAGAAGATTCTCCTCGGGCCTATAAATACCCCCAAGACCTCTCATTCTACGC
Organism: Platanthera zijinensis; assembly: GCA_039513925.1. Classification (NCBI taxonomy): domain Eukaryota; kingdom Viridiplantae; phylum Streptophyta; class Magnoliopsida; order Asparagales; family Orchidaceae; genus Platanthera; species Platanthera zijinensis. The sequence goes on along the minus strand of CM077081.1, from coordinate 237,898,797 downwards.
GCGTGAGAGGAGAACTGCCACCTTGATCAAAGCCTGCGGACTCAGTTTTCCAGGTCGTCAGAGTTGATCAAGCAAGGTCTGCGGCCTCAAATCTCCAGTCCGCCCAGGTCGTCAAGGGCTGTGGACTTAGTTTTTTCTGCCCTCATCAGGCAGCTTGAGCAGCTTGCGCAGCCTCCGCAGCCTCCGATTTCCAGTTCTCCCAGGTCGTCAAGGGCTGTGGACTTAGTTTTTTCTGCCCTCAGCAGGCAGCTTGGGCAGCATCTGCAGCTTCAGTTCTCCAGTCCTCTGCATCTTCTTTTACTTAGTTTCTGGCATCTCCTTCCTCAGCCGCCAGCTTCCCCCATTGTACCCTCTACTGCTCTTATATGTAATGGTGCAATAGCAAGTTATAACCCTACTTGATTAAAGGAAAAGCCCGTCGCAAGAGTGGCATTCAAGCCGCGGCAGGCGAAGTCTGCTGTTGCCGCTGCTAGCGGCCTCCTCTCTTCTTCTCTCCTCTCTCGGCATCAACCTGCAAAGCTAACCATTCAAGTAGCTGTCTGCTCGACAGTACCTGATCAAGCTCCCTCTCTGCTTGAGCAAGCTTCTCCTCTGCTCAAGCAAGCTTCTCCTCCATCCCCGCAACCCTTCTTCCTTCATCCTTAGCTTGTGAGATCGAACACCCGTTAACTGGTCGGTGTCGCATTTCGCGCATCAACAGTTAACACGCGACCTTCAGATCTCGGTTAGACAGTGAAAGCAGTGGTTACTCATGTCAGACCATCAACCAGCCGAGAATCTTGCTCCAAGTCCAAGTGATGATCCTCTTTGGGAGGCCTTAGAGCAATCCCGCAGAGAAACTGTCCAACAGTTTCAAGCCATCAACCGTACTCTAGCAGCTCTCACGCAGCAATTGGCCGCTCAATCTTCAGCAGCGCCAGCTCCTCCAATCAATCCAGCACCAACATCAGAGAGTCCTCAAGTCTATCCACCGGCTTATCCGCCGGTCTATCCTCCTCTTTATACTCCAACCTTTCCGCAGGGGCCAGCAGCTTCTTGCGATCTCAAGATGATGAGTTTGCAGCTCGTCAAAACTTCTTCCGGGAGGCTGCCCGGGGAAGTCCAGCCAGATTTTTGAACTTTCAGGGAAGTCACCCCTTCTCTTCAGCTCCTGCCTTTGCTCCTCCCGCAGCAACCTTTTACTCCTATCCTCCTGCTCCTTTTGCAACTACTGCTCATGCTCCTTACTTTCCTTATACAGTAGAACCAGAAGAGCCATCGCCGTTTACGGAGAGCGTTCGGTATGAACCAACTCCAGTCAACTTCCGAGAGCCACGGTTGCCCATTTACACTGGGGAGACTGATCCTGTCAAGCATCTTCAAGCCTTTGAATCAGCCGTTGCTCTCAAGACCCTCTCAGATGCTACCAAGAGCAAGCTCCTCGTAACGACCTTTGATGGTCAAGTGAGAGACTGGTTCTATGGACTGCGACCTCAGTCAATCTCTTCCTTTATTGATTTGCGAAGGGAGTTCCTGCTCAGATTTTCTACCTCTTCAAAGAGGAAGGGCGGTCCAGAAGCCCTCTTTGAGATCAGGCAGCGAGAGAATGAGACTTGGTCTCATTATGTGGATCGTTTTCAGAAAGAAATCTTGGACATTGAGATCGTTGATCAAGAAATGTACCGAGTGGCTCTCATCCACGGCCTGCGTGAAGATCCACTAAAGTTTGAAGCTAATGTCCGAGCACCGAGGACATATCAAGAGTTGATTGGTTTAGCCAACTCGTACATTCGCGGTGAAAAGAGCAACCCCAGCTTCGTCTCCAGGCTTGTATCAGAAAAAAATTCTTCTTCTTACAAGCAGCCTCCGAGGTCTCCTCGGAAAGACTTTCCATCTCTCTCTAGGAAAGCAAGAAGATTTCATCATCATCAATACCCCTCCCAAGGCCATGATCGTGCCCAAGAACGGCTGCTACCATTGTCAACATCATCTCCGCTAGCAGCTGCAGTTCATCAGCAGCAAGAAGGTGACCTGCCAGAGTTTGAGCTAGATGAGGTCATGCAAGAAGTTAGCCAAATAATGAAGGATAAGGCATATCCCAAAAGGCCCTACCAACCGGCGAATCAGAGATCAAGAAATTCAGATCCGTTCTGTGAATTCCACAGAGAGAAAGGTCATTTAACTGAAGATTGCAAGGCCCTTCGGCGATTGGTTGAAAGATTGCTCATCGAGGGCAAGATCAACAACCTGGTCAAGAAGATTGATTCTGCGAAACCTTCCACCTCCAAGGGCAAGGAGTTGGCTGAGGGTCAACAAGAGTGCATGGAAACACATGATAAGGGCCGGCTGGGGCTCATTGATATTCCAAGCGAGTGCATTGATGTCGTTGACGAAGGTGTCCTTGGAAGACTATTCTGAAGCAAAGAGGACACGTTTCCCGCGTCATCAGCTATGAACAATCGCAGTTCCTCAAAGCCCCTCGCGACCATGACCAGTTGCTCTTACTTTACTTTACCTTTCAAACATTCTATTTTTCAGCACTTCTAAGTGTTTCATTCTTTCATTCAATAAAGCTTACGTCAGAGAACACATACTGACACAGTTCCCTTTTTGTGATGCTTTTTCTCCATATTTTTCTCTTTGCCAAAGAGATCACTGAACCACCGAGATATCGTCAATTCTTGCTCAGTGCCCCCTCGAGATTGTCCTCAGGCGTAAAACCACAATGACCACATATGATGAGGAGTTTTCTCATATGTGTAGTGGGGGCCGTTCAACTCTCGTGTGGAGGATGACGGGGATTCGGATCCCGGCCGATGTCTAGCGCAGTGTGAGTGCTTAGGGGAGGCCTCCTGCGATAGTTCTATCGTGCTCCGTTAGGGATACGTTACAGTTACGATGATCTTTGCTTGACAAGCAATGACGATCAAGTGTAGCCTTGTCTCCTCGATCATCTCACAACTGTGACGGCCGAACACTCTATGGTACTCTCGATCCGTGCCTCCGCGGGACTCACAACTCCGCTGATCAATCCGCAGACAAGCAATAAGCCACTTGACGCAACTAGTCTAATTGATCAGCGATGCTTGTAACCCGAGGCAAGAGAGCAGTGCATCTGTCGATCCTTCTTAGGATTATTTCTTGTTTATTTGTGCCCTTCTAAAGGATGCGCGGCCAGCCCGCTTTGGTTAGGACTACACCCAGGATGACTTTGGCAAGTGATGCATAAGGCCCACAGGGAACACCTGTGGCAGCATTCAACCTTTTAGGTTCATCCTCGGGATGTAGCCCCTCTTTTCCTCTTTTTACCTTCTTACAGGTTAGCAGGTTAAATTCAACCTATTCTAAGGATCTGCAATATCTTTCTTGGCTTATGATCGATCATCTTATATGCGCTGTCTGCATAAGTTTTTATCAGATGATAATCAACAAGTTCTCTCATCAGATGTTAGCCACACATCATTTATTCAAGGCGAATGATTCTTCTGATTAACAAGCCATGTCATCATGAATCTAATTTCGGACTTTCTTATCTCGCTGATCTGGGTTTTCATGACAACATTGTATCTTGATCACGCGAGGCAATCGTTATCATAGTTTGACTTTAATCAGGTGATAGCAGAGTTTGCCAAATGTCTCTTCTGCTATCCGGATATGTCCTATAATGTAAACAGTCAATAGTAGCAAATTCCTCTCAGATAGTAGCAAGTTCCTCTCAGGTACTTGCAGCTTATTTTCTTCTTCTATCTGCTTGCTTACTCTCCTTTTGCAGAGACTAGCAGATAGTAGCAAGTTCCTCTCAGGTACTAGCAGCTTACTTTCTTCTTCTATCTGCTTGCTTACTCTTCTTTTGCAGAGACTAGCAGATAGTAGCAAGTTCCTCTCAGGTACTTGCAGTTTATTTTCTTTTTCTACCTGCTCGCTCACCTTTCTTTTGCAGAGATCAACAGATACCAGCAAGTCCTTTTCAACTCAGGTACACACAAGATGTATCTCCTTTTACCTGTATTGACTTTTTCTTCGCAGGTAAAATATGGGCACTGACAGATCTTTCCGAGGAGAGGCATCAGGTTCTATCTCTCCTAATCTCTAATTTTTTCTCTCCTGATTTTTGAGGGGAGGATCACGATTTTTGTGGGTCTCCTACTTTTTTGAAGTTCCCTTTGGAATTTAAAAAAGTGCGTGGATTATGTTAACCCCAAAATCGGCAATCCTCTCCAAGGAGCCTATTTTTTCTGCTTTTCTCTTACAGGTTCCCACCCGTAAGGAGCAGGCTAACCCTGATGTCCATCGTGTCCGCGCAAGGCGGACTGCCGGGTCTGAAGTCGCCCAAGGACATGCTCCGCAAGCCGCCCGCCAGGGGCGGCCTCCGCCTGCTGGGCGGACTCCCCCCGGAGTCCGCCCAGGTCGCCCGCTAGGGGGCGACCTCCGCCTGCTGCCGGGCGGACTCCCCCGGAGTCATCCCAGGCCGCCCGCTAGGGGGCGGCCTCCCCGGCCGGGCGGACTCCCCCTGGAGTCTGCCCAGGCCGCCCGCTAGGGGGCGGCCTCCGCTTGCCGGGCGGACTCCCCCGGAGTCCGCCCAGGCCGCCCGCTAGGTAGGGGTGCAACTCGGATCGGTTCGGTTCGGTTCCACCCAAAACCAAGAACCGACCCATATAAGTTCGGTTCTAAACTTTTGGAACCGGAACCGACCCACGGTCCTATTGTACAGAACCGGATCCGAACCATTTGCTTCGGTTCGGTTCCGGTTTGGTTCTCGGTTCTACCTATGTCTAACAAAATTAAAAAATGGCTTTTTCAACTCATGATTTATTGTAATATAAGTTTCAATATCTCAAAATAGTTGAATCAAGACTTTATATCATATTAAAATCAAACAACTACACAAGTACAATAAATATTTTTTTATCCAAAAAACTATATTCTCGATTATTTTCGCGTATTTGGTCATACGATTATAACCGGTGTCTCAAAATATTTTCTTTTGCATTGATATTCGATTCTCGGGTCAGTTCTGGGTACCCGACCCTTGGAACCAGGAACCGAACCGAATTGTCGGTTTTGATATTATGGGAACCAGACCCGAACCGAAGCTATTTGGACCCGACCCAAACCATTCGGTTCGGTTCGGTTCCGGTTCGGTTTTCGGTTCTTCGGTTAATTTTGCACACCCCTACCGCTAGGGGGCGGCCTCCCCGGCTGGGCGGACTCCCCCTGGAGTCCGCCCAGGCCGCCCGCTAGGAGGCGGCCTCCGCTTGCCGGGCGGACTCCACCGGAGTCCGCCCAGGCCGCCCGCTAGGGGGCGGCCTCCCCGGCCGGCGGACTCCCCCTGGAGTCCGCCCAGGCCGCCCGCTAGGGGGCGGCCTTCGCTTGCCGGGCACTCCCCCGGAGTCCGCCCAGGCCGCCCGCTAGGGGGCGGCCTCCCCGGCCGGGCGGACTCCCCCTGGAGTCCGGCCAGGCCGCCCGCTAGGGGGCGGCCTCCGCTTGCCGGGCGGACTCCCCCGGAGTCCGCCCAGGCTACCCGCTAGGGGGCGGCCTCCCCGGCCGGGCGGACTCCCCCTGGAGTCCGCCCAGGCCGCCCGCTAGGGGGCGGCCTCCGCTTGCCGGGCGGACTCCCCCGGAGTCCGCCCAGGCCGCCCGCTAGGGGGAGGCCTCCCCGGCCGGGCGGACTCCCCCTGGAGTCCGCCCAGGCCGCCCGCTAGGGGGCGGCCTCCGCTTGCCGGGCGGACTCCCCCGGAGTCCGCCCAGGCCGCCCGCTAGGGGGCGGCCTCCCCGGCCGGGCGGACTCCCCCTGGAGTCCGCCCAGGCCGCCCGCTAGGGGGCGGCCTCAGCTTGCCGGGCGGACTCCCCCAGAGTCCGCCCAGGCCGCCCGCTAGGGGGCGGCCTCCCCGGCCGGGCGGACTCCCCCTGGAGTCCGCCCAGGCCGCCCGCTAGGGGGCGGCCTCCCCGGCTGGGCGGACTCCCCCTGAAGTCCGCCCAGGCCGCCCGCTAGGGGGCGACCTCCGCTCAGTCTGCCTGCTCAGGCTGTTCCGTCTGCTTGCTCCTCAGGTCACTCAGCCTGCCTGCCCTCTTCTAGCTGCCAATCGGAAGTCCGCCCCAGCAGAGAAAAGGTCAGTCCGCCGAGTCCGCCGAGATCGTCAACCTCATCTTTCTCAGTCCGCCGAGGTCGTCAAGGTGACGTCACTGGGCCCCGCTTCAAGAAGATTCTCCCCGGGCCTATAAATACCCCCCAAGACCTCTCATTCTACGCGCGTGAGAGGAGAACTGCCACCTTGATCAAAGCCTGCGGACTCAGTTTTCCAGGTCGTCAGAGTTGATCAAGCAAGGTCTGCGGCCTCAAATCTCCAGTCCGCCCAGGTCGTCAAGGGCTGTGGACTTAGTTTTTTCTGCCCTCATCAGGCAGCTTGAGCAGCTTGCGCAGCCTCCGCAGCCTCCGATTTCCAGTTCTCCCAGGTCGTCAAGGGCTGTGGACTTAGTTTTTTCTGCCCTCAGCAGGCAGCTTGGGCAGCATCTGCAGCTTCAGTTCTCCAGTCCTCTGCATCTTCTTTTACTTAGTTTCTGGCATCTCCTTCCTCAGCCGCCAGCTTCCCCCATTGTACCCTCTACTGCTCTTATATGTAATGGTGCAATAGCAAGTTGTAACCCTACTTGATTAAAAGAAAAGCCCGTCGCAAGAGTGGCATTCAAGCCGCGGCGGGCGAAGTCTGCTGTTGCCGCTGCTAACGGCCTCCTCTCTTCTTCTCTCCTTTCTCGGCATCAACCTGCAAAGCTAACCATTCAAGTAGCTGTCTGCTCGACAGTACCTGATCAAGCTCCCTCTCTGCTTGAGCAAGCTTCTCCTCTGCTCAAGCAAGCTTCTCCTCCATCCCCGCAACCCTTCTTCCTTCATCCTTAGCTTGTGAGATCGAACACCCGTTAACTGGTCGGTGTCGCATTTCGCGCATCAACAATCCAGTTTACGGGGGAGTGTTAGAAGAAAATCTTGTAAAGGTCCATTGCAAGGCCCATCTAGGACTCTCCTCTTCCTTATGTTTTAGTCTCACATCTTAGTTTGGGAGTGTTTTTCTTCTCTCTTCCTATATAAATATACAAATACATGTATGTAATTATGTTGGAGAGATTAATAAAATTTATCATTTATTTCTATTTTCTGGTGTATTTTCCACAATGTGCATATAAGAAAGAGTGATAAAACCGTAAATAAGACAGATTAAAAAATAATTAGAGTTTTAACTAAATACTGAAAACAATTTCTATTACAGAGCTCCAAATAAAGCAACAGATTGATGAAGCATAGAATATTCCAATTACTAGGTTCATAAATATGCCACTAAATGGTAGTAACAGTTAAGTAATTATGAAACTATTGAAGAATTATTGCCTATCAGTTAGGCACTATTACATTTTTTTTATTTACTTGGAATAAAAAAAGAAAACAAGATTTGCATATGTTGTTTATTGATCTTGGGAAGGCTTATGATAGAGTTCCAAGAGAGATCTTAAGGAGAGTCTTAGAAGAAAAAAAGGTGTAAATGTATCATATATTGACATAATCAAAGATATGTATACAAATTCTGTGACAAGTGTGAGGACATTTGGAGGATTAACACAAGAATTCTCCATCACTGTTGGCTTACATCAAGATTCAGCTTTAAGCCTTTATCTCTTTACCCTTATCTTAGATGAGCTCACAGGATATATCCACAAGTAATAACTTGGTGTTTATTGTTTGCGGATGATATTGATTTGGTTGATGAGACGAGCGAGGTTGTAAGCGCAAAACTTGAATCTTGGCGAGACCACCTCACATTAAGCGTGCAATGATACAATAGTTTTTTATGTGAAACTATTCTCAACACACCACCTCACATGTAAAAAAACATTAGATATGGTCGGTGCATGCATCTTGTTGTGCTAATCCGTTACAAGAAGTCATGTCGGTTGTGAAATGCAGCAGATACACACAAAAATGTACTGAACAATTACGTAGGTGCAGCAAGATAGAAATAATGGTGACGATTTCTCTAATGCGTGCATTGTTGGGCACGCCAATCGTACGAAATAATTTCTAAATGTATAGGGTCTTTGGCGTTTAACTCTAACATGTGGACTATTTTGAGTGACATTTGGTGGTCATTAGGCCTAGTCTACGCTGCTAATATGTTAGAACTTAGAACCGAAGCATCCAGCTAAAATTAATTGATTGTGAGTGGAGGTGCCAAAATTTATATTAAGTGCACAATACTACATTAATTTACCGATATGAGACTATTCTCAACAAGGCTTATCAATCCACAATCAATATAAAACATTTACAAAATAGGGTTAGTAATATGATAAATGTTGCAAGTCAACTAAAAGAAATAAGCATAAGACTTTTAGTAATTATGTTATGTTATATATGCAAAAAGAATTATGAAAAAATCAGTCTATTTGCCCAAGATTTCCCTAATCCTGAGAAAAAGAAAAATCCTAAATAATGATTCTCCATAAATGCATGAGACTGTCTGATTTATATAAGAGAAAGAACGTTCAAAATTGACCAATTCATTATGTAATAAGCATGTTAAAGTAACAAAACAGATTGAGAGGAGCAAAGTTGAAAATGGAAATCAGTTGAGTATCAAAGATAAAGAAAACATCAATCTACGGCCCATAAAACCAATCACTAAAAATCATGATTGTGGTGGAGGGCCCACAATCTACATTAAGCGCACAATGTTACAATATTTTTTTTATGTAGAACTTCACAACACACCACCTCACGTATAAAAAAAAATCGAACATGGTCAGTGCATGCATCTTGTTGTGCTAATCCATTACAAGAAGTCATGTCGGTTGTGAAATGCAGCAGACACCGATACGACACGGAGCCGTTTCGGCGTGGTCTATCATCGGAAGGGGCCGAAGAACCGCGGGACTGAACCATCTGGTTCAGTGGGTGGTTCAGTCCCACCATCCTCCTAATCAAACCGGGCAGGCTCAGCCGGTCAAAATAGGTGGCTGGGTATATGGGGGAGTGCGGCGCCCTCTTAGGGCATTGAAGATCATTAGGTATTGTTCGTTCTTTTGCTTAGGAGTAGCGTTAACCTCAACATCGGTGCTCGCAGAACAACTGGGCCGCATCGAGCGGGCTCCAAATCGGGGCAAGGCGACGGAAGGGGTCGTCGACCTCTGCGGCGCGGGGGAATCGGCGGCTGACGGGGGAAAATCGGCAGGGCTTCCTCCGCTGGCCGCAAACGGAGGGGTTGACGGCATCAGCGAGGCTCGGGGGGACTCAAACCTCCAACCAGCGGACCCAGGCGCACCCGCAGCACAGTAACGGGGGTGCTGGAGAAGGCTATGGTGGTTCTGGGGGCTTCGGAGGGTTCTCCCGTGACCCGGGGGGCTACCACCAACAGCGGCAGCCACTTTCGGCGTGGCGGGAGGACTTCAGGCATCCAAGGGGTGTCGAAAATGGAAGGGGAGGCAGTCAACACTACCGGCAACCACATGGGAATTGGGGGGAAGGAGAAGGAAGCAATGGGACAGCCCCGGGAGGGCGCGGGGGCGTTCGATTTCCACACAAGGGGGAACGGAAGGCACTGGCGGAGGACCATTGGGGTCGAGGACCCATTATGCAAGGCAAAGGAAGAACGGTGGAGAACGGGGGGATGTGGAATCAAGGTTGGGGACAACCTCCCAATTTTTTGGAGGGGCACCGCACCGACCACCAGTGCAGCCCCGACTGACGAGGATGGAGTTTCCAAAGTACAAAAACGGAGACCCACTAGAGTGGATCGAGAGGGCCGAGATGTTTTTCGAGTACCAGGAGCTTCCCAAGCACCAGTGGGTGCACATCGCCTCGTTTCACCTGGAAGGGGACACCTATCATTGGTTGAGCTGGTGGAGGAAGCAGCGACCCTACCCCACGTGGGAGGAATTCTGCGCTGGGCTCATCGCGAGGTTTGGGCAGACTAAGTACAAGGACTTTGACATGATATTGAACAAGTTGAGGGAGACGGAGACCGTCAACGAGTATCGGAAGGAGTTCGAAAGATTGGTGAATCGGGTGCAGTGGACCGAGAAGGCACTTCTGGGATGTTTTATGGTCGAACTCAAGAAGAAAATTAGCGATAAGGTGCAGACATTTCATCCCAGGAGCATAGCACAAGCCATCGGGATGGCCCGGTTACAGGAGGAGAAATTAGGGAGACGCAAGGCGACCACATCCTACTGTGGGGGCAGCAAAGAAGGAGAACAGAGAACGACCACAGGAACGGCCAAGGGCACCAGCGGCCCATACTTCCGAAAAGAGACCGCGGTGAAGTGATTGTCGTGGGAAGCAATGCAGGATCGGCGGGTCAAGGGACTGTGCTACACTGGTGACGAGAAATTCATCACCGGTCGCAAGTGTAAGGAAATTCAGGTTTACATGCTACAGGAGGAGGAGATGGAGGCCGTTGAGGATGGAGGATTTGAGGAGCGGGAGGTCCTCGAATTGGAGGAAATCAAAGTCTTCGTGCATGCTTTGGAATGAGGAGGGAAACCCTCCACGATGAGCTTGACGGGGAAGGTGTCTGATCAGAGGGTGTCCATACTGGTAGACAGTGGGAGTACCCACAACTTCATCAACACTGAAGTGGCCAAGAAGTTAGGCATCACACCAACAGAGGATAAGGTGTTCAAGGTGTTGGTGGCGGATGGAATTTTTTGCAGTGCACAGAGGTCGTGAAGAGGGTGTCACTCATGATACAGGGATCCAGATGCTTGGTGGACCTATACATACTCCCGGTTCGAGGATTCGACGTAGTTTTGGGGATGCAGTGGTTAAGGCAGCGGGGGTTAGTTACAAATGATTGGGAGAACATGATCATGGAGTTCTCACATGGGGGGAAGACACACCAGCTACAGAGTAACATGGGTCCGATAGTGAAGGAAGTCACGGTTGTCCTTGCAGAAATGGGTCGAGCAGGATTACCCCATGGTTTGAGTCCTGTCCGGCGGGGGATCGGAGGAGCAAAAGGGAGGTATTCCAGAGAGATTCCAGGAGTTCATGGAGGGGTTTGAGCAAGTCTTCGAGACACTGAGGGGGGTGCCCCCACTGCGGGCATGCGATCAACGGATTCCGATCAAGGAGGGCGCGGAGCATACCAGTGCGCGGCCTTACAGGTACCCTCACATACAGAAGGGTGAGATTGAGAGATGTGTCCGGGAAATGTTGCGGGAAGGGACCATCCGTCATAGCACAAGTCCTTTTTCCTCTCTAGTCCTATTGGTAAAAAAACGAAACTTGGAGATTTTGCAAAGACTACAGAGCCCTCAACAGTGCCACCATTAAAGACAAATTCTCGATCCCGGTCATCGACGAGCTTTTGGATGAGTTGCAAGGAGCTCAATACTTCACGAAGCTGGATTTGCGGTCAGGGTACCATCAGATCCGCATGCAGGAGGGTGATGTGGAAAAGACGGCATTCCGAACACACGAGGGGCACTATGAATTTCTAGTGATGCCTTTCGGGTTGACAAATGCGTCGTCGACCTTTCAAGCAGTTATGAACGAAACCTTCAAGAGATGGTTGCGGAGGTTTGTGTTGGTCTTCTTCGATGACATCCTCATCTACAATCCGAGTCTGGAGGCGCACGAGGAACACTTACGGATAGTGCTGCAAACCCTCAAGGAGCAAAAATGGTATGTAAAGAGATCGAAGTGCTCTTTCAGGCAATAAGAGGTGGAATATCTAGGCCACTTGGTGAATAGAGAAGGGGTGCGGAAGGACCCGCAGAAGATCCAGAGCATGATGGAGTGGCCCATCCCCACCAATATCAAAATGTTGAGAGGATTTATGGGGCTAACTGGCTACTACAGAAAGTTCGTGAAGGACTATGGGAAGATCACTAAGCCGCTTACTACCTTAATGCAGAAGGGAAAGTTTGTTTGGAGACAGGATGCGACTTTTGTGTTTCAGATACTGAAGGAGGCCATGGTAACGACCCCGGTGTTAGCCCTACCTAATTTTTCCAAGTTGTTCATAGTGGAAACAGATGCGTCGGGAGCCGGCTTGGGGGCGGTGTTGATGCAGGAGGGGAGGCCGCTGGCATACTACAGCAAGGCAATACAGGGGAAGGTTTTGGGACTATCTGTTTATGAGAAGGAGATGTTGGCAATCTTGCAAGCGGTGGGGAAATGGCATTTGTATCTCATTGGGAGGCAATCAAAATACGGACCGACCATCAAAGCTTAAAGTATTTCTTGGAGTAGCAGGTCTCGTCTCTCGAGCAGCAAAAATGGGTGACCAAGATGTTGGGGCATGGCTACGAGATTAAGTACAGAAAAGGGAGGGAGAACAAGGTCGCCGATGCGGTCTTGCGCTTGCCCACTACGAGCTCCATCTTTGCTATTTCAGTGTCAGTCTTGAGCATAATAAAGGATGTCCATCAGGAGGTATTAGCCAATACGGAACTGCGGCAGATGTTGACGGATATTGCTGAAGGTAAGCAGATTGAAGCGGGCTACCACGTTATCAATGGTCACTTGTACTACAAGGGACACTTGGTGGTGGCACCAGGACCCCCATTACGGCGGCGGCTACTCCATGAGTTCTACGACACGCCCAACAGCGGGCACTCAGGCATACTGCGGACTTATCAGCGTATCAAACAGAATGTATACTGGAAGGGGTTGAAGGCAGATATAGCACAGCATGTGAAGAACTGTTCGGAATACCAAAGGCAGAAGTACGACACCACCACTCCAGCAGGGTTATTGGTGCCGCTTGACATTCTGGAGCTTACATGGGAGAGTATTGCGATGGATTTCATTGAGGGGATACCCAAATCTCAGGGCATGTCGGTCATTTTGGTGGTGGTGGACCGCCATTCTAAGTACGGGCACTTTATCGCGCTAGCGCCCCCTTGCACTACTGAAGCCGTGGCGGAGGCTTTCGTCGGGGAGGTGGTTAGACTGCATGGGATACCGACTTCCAATATTTTCGATCGCGGCACCGTGTTCACTAGTAAGTTTTGGAAGGAGTTCTTCCGCCTCACGGGGACGACCTTACGTATGAGTGCAGCTTTCCATCCCCAAACGGACGGGCAGACGGAGTCCCTCAATCGAAGCGTAGAGACATATTTGTGGTGCTTCATCGCGGGTAAACCCCACCAGTGGAGTAAGTGACTCCCCTAAGCTGAGTACTGGTATAACACGGCCTACCAAACAGCCGCAAAGATGACGTCGTTCGAGAGGTTGTATGGCAGAGCACCGTCGACTCTACGAAATTACGAAAAGGGGTTGTTTGTGGTGCCAGAAGTGGAGTCAGCGCTGCAAAAGCGGGACGGCACCTTAAAACAACTTAAGGAGAATCTTCGGAAGGCACAACACTGCATGAAAACCCAAGCAAACAAGCACCGGCGAGAGCAACACTTTGACGTGGGCGAGTGGGTGTACCTCAAGCTACAACCTTATCGGCAGTTGTCAGTGGCAGGAGTGAAGAACCAGAAGCTAGCACCCCGCTACCACAGGCCCTTTCGGATCCTTAGTAGGGTGGGGTCTGTAGCTTACACTTTGGAACTTCCGGCGGACTCGCGGATCCACCCCACCTTTCATGTGTCGCTACTCAAGAGGGGTGCACCGGAAGACGCTCCACCGGTTAGCCCATTGCCGGAAGTGACGGAGCTGGGCGAAGTTCGACCCCAACCGGAGCGAGTTCTGTAAACAAGGATCAAGACCGTGCAAGGAAAATCCATCGTACGACTACTAATTCATTGGAAGGGCATGGCCGAGTCCGACCGAACTTGGGTGGATTACGATGAGATCAAGGAGACATACCCAGAGTTTCAGCTTGAGGACAAGTAGTTTTTTGAAGACGGCGGGAATGATACGACCCGGATCCGCTTCGGCGCGGTCTATCATCGGAAAGGGTTGAAGAACCACTGGACTAAACAATCCGGTTCAGTCCCACCATCCTCCTAATCAAACCGGGCGAGCCCAGCCGCTCCAAATATGTGGCTGGGTATATGGGGGAGTGTGGCGCACCCCCTTAGAACAACGAAGATCATCAGGTATTGTTCATTCTTTTGCTTAGGAGTAGCGTTAACCTATCAGATACACACAAAAATGTGTTGAACAATTATGTGCAGTAAGATAGAAATCAACAGTGACGATTTCTCTAATGTGTGCATTGTAGGGCACGCCTAGTCTATGCAATTAACTTTAGAATGTGGACTATTTTGAGTGACATTTGGTGGTCATTAGGCCTAGTCTATGTTGCTAATATGCTAGACTATTTTGAGTGACATTTGGTGGTCATTAGGCCTAGTCTTTGCTGCTAATATGCTAGACCCATATCCAGCTAAAACTAATTGATTGTGAGTGGATGTGCCAAAATTTATATTAAGTGCACAATACTACATTAATTTACCGATGTGAGACTATTCTCAACAAGGCTTATCAATCCACAATCAATATAAAACGTTTACGAGTTAGGGTTAGTAATATGATAAATGTTGCAAGTCAACGAAAAGAAATAAGCCTAACACTTTTAGTAATTATGATACGACCCGGATCCGCTTCGGCGCGGTCTATCATCGGAAGGGGTTGAAGAACCACGGGACTGAACCATCCGGTTCAGTCCCACCATCCTCCTAATCAAACCGGGCGAGCCCAGCCGCTCCAAATATGTGGCTGGGTATATGGGGGAGTGTGGCGCACCCCCTTAGAACAACGAAGATCATCAGGTATTGTTCATTCTTTTGCTTAGGAGTAGCGTTAACCTAACAGATACACACAAAAATGTGTTGAACAATTATGTATGTGCAGTAAGATAGAAATCAAGAGTGACGATTTCTCTAATGTGTGCATTGTAGGGCACGCCTAGTCTATGCGATTAACTTTAGAATGTGGACTATTTTGAGTGACATTTGGTGGTCATTAGGCCTAGTCTATGTTGCTAATATGCTAGACTATTTTGAGTGACATTTGGTGGTCATTAGGCCTAGTATTTGCTGCTAATATGCTAGACCCATATCCAGCTAAAACTAATTGATTGTGAGTGGACCAAAATTTATATTAAGTGCATAATACTACATTAATTTACCGATGTGAGACTATTCTCAACAAGGCTTATCAATCCACAATCAATATAAAACGTTTACGAGTTAGGGTTAGTAATATGATAAATGTTGCAAGTCAACGAAAAGAAATAAGCCTAACACTTTTAGTAATTATGTTATGTTATATATACAAAAAGAATTATGAAGAAATCTGTTAATTTGCGCAAGATTTCCCTGATCTTGAGAAAAAGAAAAATCCTATTGTGCTCTGGGCAATGCCATGTCCAGAGTACTGTCGTGCGGGGCATTAGGGGCCTGCCCCGTGCACTGTCGCAGACAAAGTACTATTGTGGATGGTCGTAGGGGCGGAGCCCCGTTCCAGTCACTCGTGTTATATATGCAAAAAGAATTATAAAGAAATCTGTCTATTTGCGCAAGATTTCCCTAATCTTGAGAAAAAAGAAAAATCTTAAATAATGATTCTCCTTAAATGCCTAAGGCGGTCTGTGGTTTATATAATAGAAAGAACATTCAAAATTGACATATTCATTATGTAATAAGCATGTTAAAAGTAACAAATCAGATTGGGAGGAGCAATGCTGAAAATGGAAATCATAAGTATCAAAGCTAAAAATAGCAACAATCTACGCCCATAAAACCAATCATTAAAGAGCCTAGGGCATTTTCTGATTTGACACCTAGGGCATTCACTGATGAAAATTGCAAACTGAAAATAATACAGTCGTCGTGATTAAAATTAGTATCCAAAATCCCAGGTCTAGGGTTTCTTGAATTAGCCCTCTTCGTGCCAATTCAACAAAGAAGAACCAAGTATACCTGAAGCTCTCCGCATTACAAATTTACAATAACTTTCTTAGAATTATTAAATAGAAAGAAATGAAATCATGTATAGCATATACCATGTAGGGTGAGAGGGAGAAAGAAATTGATCCTACGATCTGGATCGCGATCCTGACAACGATGGAATAGTCACACATCGGTAAATTAATGTTGTATTGTGCACTTAAAATACCTTTTGGCTACTCCACGTACAATCAATTAATTTTCGGTGGATACTTCGGTTTTAACATATTATGAGAGTAGACTAGGCCTAATGACCACCAAATCAACGTTGTCAGGATCGCGATCTAGATCGCACGATCCTACAAACCGGAATTTTAAAACTGATCTGGATCGTGTGCTGGATCGAATTCTTGTGTATCACACATAGGATCGCTAGGATCGCGATCGCGATCCTTGCAGCCCGCGCATAAATAAAAAAACCAAGGCTTTGTTTTTTTTATTTCTCAGTCACGACAGCTCTAGCCCTAATTTCTTCTTTGCGTGCTTCGGCATTCGATGGCTCTCTTCCACAGCTTCTCGTGCATTCGACTGCTCTCTCCAGCTGATGTCGACTACCGACAGTTCGACGACTCTCTCCGGCAAGTTCTTGTGCTCTCACCTCCCTATTTTCTCTCCCTTTCTCTGTCGACGCCTAATCTCTTCTCTGCGCTTCGACGGTTCGATGGCTTTGAGCTTTCTTGTTTCTTTTTCTGGCAGTCTTGGACAGAGGCACAACCTTCTTTGTAAGCTTTCATAAGCATTCTTTGCAAGCTATCGTAAATCCCCAAACTGGCAGAATTTTAATTTGGAGTCTTGGACAGAGTCACAGAGGCACAACCTTTTTCTGGCATTCATGGAGTCTTGGACAGTTCGACAACCTTCTTTGTAGTTTGTAAGCTTTCAAAAATCCCCAAAATAGATTGATTCTGCTCTGTTATTATGTAAGCTATCGTAAATCTTCAGCCTTCTAGAAAAAGAGAAGCATGTTGTTAGAGTATATGGTGAGAATAGTGACATCAAATTGCTCAAACTGGCATGATTTTTATTTTCTTGCACAAACTGGCAGGACTTTTTTTCTTGCACAAACTGGACTATTCAATTTTTTTAAGGCAGCAAGTGTAACTTTTTTTGGTTTAGGGTAATCAGTTCAATGCATATTAGTTTAATGCATGCAGTTGCATTATTGCATGTTACTTGAAGTAACTTCCTGTAATCATGCAAAGCTTTTCTTAGTAACAAAATATTCTTTTCTTTAATTTATGAGGATGCATCATGATTCATGCAATTATTAATTTATGAGCATGCATCATGCTAGACAAAGGGAGATGTCTGCTTCGGGTTCATCTACCAAGATCACTGTCATAAAGTCTCGCAAGAATACTTTGGGTTCTAGTAGTGATCCGGGGTAGCTCCATGGGACTGAGATTGACAGTACTACTAAAAATATTCAGTGCAAATATTGTCAGATAATTCAATCTAGTGGAATATACAGGTTGAAACATTACTTGGCAGGGGCAAAATTTAATGTTGAAGTATGTACAAAAGTACCAGAGGACGTTAGAAAACAATTTTTGAATATTCTTCAAGCACATGGAGAGGAATCTCTAAAGAAAAAAAAATATTGAGGAAGGAAAGGATGAGGTTGAAGTTGGTGTGGGATAAACTAAGAAACTAAAAGGAAAGGAGCCAATAGATTTATTTGTTAGAAAATTGAGTAAATCTAGAATTAATCATATTTTCAAAAAAGACACGCGTGAAAATGCATGTCAACAAATTGCCCATTTTTTTTATACAAGTGTCATTCCCATCAACTGTGTCAAGAACCCAGAGTTCATTAGCACGATTGAAGCAATCGGTCAACATGGCCCCGGAATGAAACCATCTTCCTCTAATGATAATAAAATAAAATACCTAAAACAAGAAGTTGACGGAACTCTGGAATTACTAGAGGAGTACAATGTGAAATGACAAAAAAATGGTTGTACAATTATGTCTGACGAATGGTCAGATAGAAAAAGGAGATTTACATGCAACTTCTTGGTGAATAGCCTCAAAGTTACGGTGTTCTTATCATCCATAGATACTTCAAAAATCTCCAAAACATCGGATAATGTTTTTGAAATGTTAGATGAAGTTATGGAGAAGGTTGGGGAAAAAATGTTGTTCAAGCTGTGACAGATAATGCTTCAATTAAAGATTGTTGGTCAAAAGTTGATGGAAAAGAAAAAACATTTATATTAAATATCATGTGTCGCACATTGTATTGATTTGATTTTAGAAGATTTTGAGAAAAAAACAATTTTCATAAATTAACAATTGCAAAGGATAGAAAGATAACAACATACATATATTCCAGAACTCTTCTTCACACTTGATTTCTTGACATTATGAAGGGGAAAGAGTTAATCCGACCTGCATTTACTAGATTTGCAACAGCTTACTTGATATTGGAATGCTTTTTTGAAAAAAAAATTGGTTTGATGATGATGTTTACTTCTACCAAATGAAAATTCAGTCGACTTGCTTATTCAAAGGAGGGGAAAGCTATTCAAAAAATTATTTTGAATTTAGGTCAATTTTGGTTTCATGTTACAGTATGCTTGAAAGTAGCATTTCTGCTGCTTATCAAAGTGCATAGAATGGTAGATTCAGAAAGTCTTATGATGAGATTCATATACGAGCAAATGGATAGAGCAGAGGAGAAAATTCAATTTAATTTTGATAACATCAAGAAAAAGTAGTTTATGTATTTTCATTTTTTATCAATGATTATTTAAGGGCATTGTTATATATAGACCGTGTTTGGCTATATACAAACCATTGTTATATACAAATCATATTAATTCAAAACAGGCTATATGTAGACCAACTTGTTATATGCAGACCAATGTAAATTTTTTTAAAAAAAAATTAAACATAATTTTCTTATAAGCAATCAACTACTATTATATTAGGAGAACATTCATAACATATTATATTAGCCAAACACAATCAAATGTCTAGATTACTAAGATATAATATGCTGCATACTTAAACAATTATCATATGTTGCAAACTTATCACAAAATTCACATATTAACAAACCGAGAACCAAAACCAACAAAAAAACAAGAAATGCAAGGCTCCTTATTAACGGACATGGGAGGTTCGTCGATCTTTAAAAATCCTGACCCAGGTCGCAAACATCCGGATGTGGTATGTTCGCCGGAGGAATCTGTATAAGCGGAGGGAGGAAAATAGTAGGGTTAGGGTTTTGAATACCTCATTTTGAGAGGACCGAGCCAGGTCTAAATCATCTGGATTCCTATTTCCGGATCCATCGTCGGACGTGGGAGGTTCGCCGGCCTTGAAGAATGCCACTAAAGTGCTCGTCGGTGATTTATCAGAGGACATTGGCCACCGGTGGCCGCCGCCGACCACTGGAGACGGGATTGTGGGAGTAGGACTTCTCGCAAGGGAGCGGGGAGACGGAAACGGCTAGGGCAGCAATCAAAATAAAAATGAGAAAGTGATTTTTTTGAGGGGAGGGAGGTATTAATTTGGTTTGTCTATAGTAGAAAAAAAGAGTAAAAAAAAACCAAATTTTAGGTCTGTATATAGCCAAACATGGTCTATATATAACAATGTCCTTATTTAAGTGTTTCTTTTAATCCAAACACTAACAAAAAATACAATGATTATTTTGTGTTTTATTATAGATATAAGTAAATATGGGTCATTATAGATGAGAGATGGGCAAGGCAATTCCATTGATCATTGCATGCTGCAGCTTATTATTTGAACCCTCATTATTATTACAACCCATCTTTTAGAACAGATGCATAAGTAAAAAAGTGGATTTTATATTTGTCTCCAAAGAATGATTATTAATGAAGATAGGAGAACAAAAATGGACATTCAGATGGATGATTTCAAACATACTAGAAGATTATTTGGGTTAGACTCTGCAAAATCAACTAAAACTACAAGAGCTTCAGGTTAAAAATATTTGTTTAATGTTATTTGCAATTATTAAGCAATAAGCATGTTATTAATTATTATCATATTAAGCATTTAATGTATTGTTATTTACAGCTGACTGGTGGGATTCCTACAGAGAAAATTGTCCGAAATTGAAAAGATTTGCAATTCGGGTTTTAAGTTTGACATATAGCTCTTCTGGATGTGAAATCAACTAGATTGTTTTTAGATGGTGAGATCTATTGCACAAAATTATCGTAACATGTAACATTAATTATTTGACTGACTTCATTTTCATTCATGCATGAGTGTTCTTCTAATTTTTATTTTTTTCAAAATAGATGCATTTGAAAAGAAGAAATTGATTGCATCAAAAGAAAATGAATGATCTAGTCTTTGTGATGTAAAATACGAAGTTGATTGAACGACCAGATAGAAGAGATATGCAACTGAAGGAGAAGTTTTTTAAATTTTAAGGATATCCCTTCAGATGATGAATGGATCACTAAGAAGAAAGATCATGTTCTTCCCCATAAGGACAATTAGTTGGGGATTCTTCAAAATAGAGATACCCAAGAAACCTATAGTGATGATAGTGTGGCAAGAAATGTTGAATAATTTGTTGCACCAGTAACTGAAAAAATGTAAGTTTGATATTAATTCATTTGAAAATACAAAATTACGTAACTATATTATGTATCATAATTAAAATATATTTATTTTAGGTGGAGTTTATGATCTCACCAAAAGACGCAGTGAACTTATCAGAACGATAGTGATGATGATGACGATACAGAGAATTTAGAACTTGATGATGAGGACATAGTTGATGTAGTTGTTAAAGATTTATATTAATGGTTTTGCGTCGGTCCAGCGAACATAAATTATTATTTTATTGTTTATCGTGATGTGAACTTTATGTTTACTTATGTAAAATTTATAGTTGGAACTTAGAACGATATTATTTTGGGATTTAGTTGTCCATTTGCTTATTTTTTATATAAGTACTCAAATGTTGATTAGTTTTTTTGTGGTAATTGTGTGTAATTGAATGATACAAAATTCATTTTCATATTTTAAGTCTTAAATTATGATTTTTGTAGAATCTTACAATCCTCGATCTGATCCTACGATCCAATCTGATCCAATCAGGAAACGATCTCACTTAGGTTCTCGATCCTAATAACCTTGGACTAATCTCAGTAAGGCTTATCAATCCACAATCAATATAAGACTTTATAAATTAGGGTTAGTAATATGATAAATGTTGCAAGTCAACTAAAAGAAATATGTATAACACTTTTACTAATTATGTTATATATATTATACAAAGAAAACTTTGGAGGACCGATGTAACCATGGAGGACCATCAAATCAAACCTATCCATTCATCGCATTGGGTATAGTTTTTTTTTAAAATTCACTTGCTCTCACACAATTATAGAAAAAAATGACGCTGAGATTTGAACCACTAACCTACAACATTAATATAATACCCTTAACCAACCAAACCAAACATTTTTTTATGTAACAAGCATAACTTTATGATATCTATAGGTATACAAATATATATATACTAAAATTTTATGTTGCAATTAATACAAATTTAGAATATTACGAGCGAAACTACACAGGGGAACATCGTGTTGCCGCGACAATACCCCAATCAAGACGGTGTCACAGGGCGGCTTCGCTCGCACTTCTAAAATTCAGTACTCCGGATGTTAGTCAACCTTCTAATGTGCTCCAGGGGTGTGAGTGGAGGGAGCATCGTCGCATCGCGACGCCGTCATGATCAGGGTATTGTCGCGGTGGCACCCCCCCCCCCGTGTTGTATATGCAAAAAGAATTGTGAAGAAATCTGTCTATTTGCTCAAGATTTCCCTAATCTTAAGAAATAGAAAAATCCTAAATAATGATTCTCCTTACACGCCTGAGACTGACAGTGGTTTATATAATAGAAAGAACATTCAAAATTGACTGAATCATTATGTAATAAGCATGTTAAAAATAACAAATCAAGTTGGGAGGAGCAAAGTTGAAAATGGAAATCACATGAGTATCAAAGCTAAAAATAGCAATAAATCTACAGCCCATAAAACTAATCATTAAAGAACCTACAAAACATTCTGATTTGACACCTAGGGCATTCACTGATGAAGATTGCAAACTTAAAACAATACAGCCGTCGTGATTAAAAATTTAAAACTAGTATCCAAAATCCCAGTTCTAGGGTTTCTTGAATTAGCCCTCTTCGTGCCAATTCAACAAAGAAGAACCAATCGTATCTGAATCTCTCCGAATTACAAATTTACAAAAACTTTCTTAGAATTATTAACTAGAAAGAAATGAAATCATGTATAGCCGATACCATTTAGGGTGAGGGGAAGATCAAATGGAGAGCTAGTACAGAGAAACGGAGAAGGGATGAGTTGGCTCTCACCTCGTGCTTCTTAAGGAGCTCGAGTATGGCAAGAACGATGTCGTTGACGTAGCAAAACCCAGAGGCCTCGCATTTTTTGGCATGATGCAGACCGCCGGACCAATTAATGGCGATATCATGGTTGCCGTGGTTGAGCTTGACGGCGGCGCCAACCGAGGCGCCGGCATAGGTCTGGCAGAAGGAGAAAAGGCCGTCGAAGACGGGACAGTCCTCGCAAACATTGAACCGCTTGAGCGCCCTGATCTGCTCCTGCTGCGTCTCGGGAGTCACGTTCCGGAGAAACGAGACGTAGTCGTCGGCGTGGAAGCGGCAGAGGTCACGCTCCCTGGCCGGATTCGGACGGAATACATGCATCTTCTGAAGAAGGCCGTAATTGAGAAGAAGAGCGTGCGTCATCCGGATCCGGTGAGGCTTCATTGGATGCCCCTGTCCGTAGTAGTAGTTTCCGACCTCCGGCTCGTAGAAGTAGCACACGCGTCTCTTCGCCGCATCCGTCCCCGAAGCGGAGGGAAGCGAGTGCCCGCCGGAATCCATGGCTTCTTCTTCTTCGTCCTGGTCGGAGGGAGGTGGGGGAAGGTGGTGCCGCCGCCGGCGAAGGAAGAAATCTGCGACGGAGAGGAAAGGCGCTGGCAACTGTGAAGAGAAGAAGCACGCATATATACAAAATGGTTTCTCCTTGCGCCTTTTGGGAGGGTTTCTGCACTTGTTCGTTAGTTCTGAAAGAGTGCTGAAGTTACCAGAATGGGTTCGGTCAGCCTCTGAAACTACGGCCGTAACGTTTATTCGACCAGCAAGTCGCAGCGGTATTTTGGGTAATTTGGCCTTCCGGGCGAAAAAAACACCTCGGGGCGAAAAAAACACCTCCGTGCAAAAAAATCGTGTCCGGTCGGAAAAATTGCGTCTGGGCGAAGAAAACGCCCACAAGTGAAAAAATCGTATATGGTCGAAAAAATCGCGTCCGGCGAAAAAAAACGCGGCCGGGCAAAAAAAACGCGTTCGTGCGAAAAAAGCGTGTCCGCGCAAAAAAATAGCGTTCTGGAGAAAAAAAATAACGTCATTGACAAAAAATCGCATCCATGCAAAAAAGTCGCGTTCTGGCGAAAAAATCGTATCTGCTCCTAAAAAATCACGTTCATGCAGAAAAAATTACTTTTCTTTTGAAAAGCCGATATTGGCACTTTTGAAAAGTCGATATTGGCAATCTCAATAACCACACCTGGAGATAGACATTGAACCAATGAGTTTTTTGTTTTGTGCGAATATATACGGCTTTTCACCAGAAATCAATTCCACTCTACAATTATTGATACGAACAACAGAAATGAATTTCATTTTCTAAAGTCAATACTTTTATATCAATATCGTTGAAGCGAACGGACCCTTAGGGTTCATTAGGCGTGGCGTTTACAGGCCGCCGCAAGGCGGGTTTTCAAATGGCCGACGGCTGAAAACGCCGCGTTTGTTCCTGTTGTTAGGAGAAAAATATACTATGGAGGCTCCGTTCTGATCCCGCGCTCCCCCCTCCGGTTCAAATGTTGCGTCAGGACATGCCGGTTGCTCCCCCCACCGCCGCGCCAAATGATAATTACTTTATATTGCCACTTTGCATTTCGAATTTTAAAAATTGACATTTTGAACCTTCATAATTATTGTTTTTCCGGTACTTTGCACTATAATGCTGAAATTTCATGGGTATTTAGCTTTAGACATCGCTCAAAATGCTCATTTTAAAAAAATAATAACACATAAAAATTTCAAATTAAAATTATGGGTGCATATAGCTGAGTTTGGGCGGTGAATAGTCAATTTTGGATTGTGAACTGCCAAATTTGATCAGCGAATAGCTAAATTGTTTGTAAAAAAAATTGATGGGGTCCCCCTTGAAATTTCTAAGTCAAACCGGCAAGACGCGGACCAAGTACGCATGGGCTTGACTGGACGATTACCCGCGTCAAAGTAGCAAGCCCCAGAAGCTCCCAAAGAAGAAGTCGAACCCACGTGTGCGCACGACAGGGCCGCGTAGGAGTTCCTGGCTGGCGCGCAGGCGCGCGCGGCCGACGCCCGCGACCGCGCCGCACTCATCCTGCGCGCGATGCCCGTTCACGGCCAGCCCGCACGACCGCACCCCGTGCGATCGCGCTCGGCCGTAGGGTCGCTCCCCCGCACGATCGTAGGACCGCGCCCCCGCGCGGCCGCACTCCCGCGGTCGGGCCCCGCGCGTGCCGCATGCGCGGCGCGCCCGCACGCGCGCCGGCAGCGGTCCCCGCCGTCCCCGCCATCTCCGGCCCGCCTCCTCCTCCGGCTGCTGCCTTTGGGCACCTTACCCGGGCCGCCCGAACTGCCCGGGGAGCACACCCGTCATTTCAGCAAAAATGATGATCAATGTGATCGAAACGGAGTAACGTCATTCGTCAGCACAAATCACTCTCTGACGCAATTATCATCATGACTCTTTAGAAAAATATAAATAGATTCTCTGGTTTTCATTAGAAGAGAAGCAACTCCAGTGATAAAGAGAAATCTCTAAGGTTTTCCTGCGAGATCATGGACTTAGGCCGATTCTCCGCTCAGGAATTCTTCCGGCCCTTCTCCATGCACTAAGGCGTCAACACTCTCCAAGTCACGTCAACCGCCTCCGCGAGAGCACTCCCATCAAGGCTCCGCATCAACGAGAGCGCTCCCTCCAAAAGCTCTGTGGATTTCGAGAAATCTCCAGTCGGAACGTTCACACCAAGGTTTCGCGAGCTCAGCACCACTCCAAGATCGGAGCGCTTCCATCAAGACTCCAAGAACTTAGCCATTTTTCCTCATTTTTTGTACTCTACATCTATAATGAAGTAGCGGCTTGTCGCCCTCCGAGATCAAACTTTGTAAACCTCCAAGAAGTTACTGGATTTTGGCTCAGCACAACTCCAGACACGTTATTTTTCATTCTTTCCGGGTTTTCCACGTAAAAATGCATCTTATCATTTGTTGTAGTTCACTTTGACTGTTTTGCGCGTCCAATCTGATTCCGAATTAAGGCGGACCGATTTCTCCGGACTAGAGAAAGACGAGAAGGACCCGTAACCAAATTTATTACATATTTTTACATAAATTATTTAACACGGCTTGTCAATTTTTTTTTGTACAACACTAATGGTTTAGAGGTTCAAGCTTTGTTATTATTGTCTTTGCTTAAAGTATGAATTTAATATTCTTAAAGCAACATTGTTTAAATAAATAAACATTTTTAATGTTTAATTTGAAAGTAAATTCAACGGTTGTGGATCGTTTGATAAATAATGATTAACTTCCTGTATAAATATTAAATAAATATTTTTTAAAATATTTAATTTTTAAAAAACCTACAACACGATTTGCTTCATGTGTAATGTTAAACCTTCTCTTAAAATTATAGTATATAGGTATATATAGTACATATGAGGGTATATGAAATTATCATGAAGTACATGTATTTGCCGAGGGAAGGTCAAGCCTAATTATAGGCTCCCATTAGCACGAAATTGAACATTGACCAAGAAGAATAACATCGTCAAAGATACGGAGAGAACACCGGAGACCTACTAATGCAAACCTGTCATCTCGCCAACTGGGTCCACCCAGGGTTGCTCAGGTGAGGGCCCTTGAAGCCAGCCAAGCATGTTGGAGTTACCCCCCCCCCCCCCCAAGATTTCTTATTTTGTCGAGATCGTGTTTTGGTGTGCCTAGCGCGGTCTTGATTTTAGACGGGGAAGTTCCTATAAACTTTTGGATGTGTAGCGGGACTTTATCGATATAACTCATGGGTCATATTTATAGGCTATTCAACATTTAACTCTCGTAATTCATCTCTTTTATCATCGAGTTTGTGGTGTTCGACTATCAGATATGTTGAACTCGGAAACTATGGCTCAACGAGCAGTTCAGATTGGAGGTGTAGATAGCCTCTACTTCTCCCGAACAAGTGCACAAGACTGAAGATTTAGAGCTCAAAGACCTCGCCACCAGAACCTTAAACAGACCCCTGAGCCGCAGTGAGGAGGTCCCGTCACACACCTGGAAGATCTTAGATCGCTTCCTCTCTCATTCCAATGCTGGACCGGGCACCTTCAGAGGGCTTGGAGAGCTCCCGACTACCCACCCAAAAAACCACGGTGAATAGTGAGCTGAAGTTTTTGCTTTGCAAAGCTGGCCAAAGGAGAGAAGCCAAGAATAGGTCCTTTCCAAAGGTGTCATTGGGATCTATTTATAGTTTTCTGGCAGTGGTTTGTGGATAGCGAGATCCCGAATTACGGTTTTACTAAACGCATCCCAAACTAGTCTGCCAACATCAAAACTCTGTTGTTTGCAACGGATAATGGTAGGCCAAAAATAAGATGTCACTGAAAAATAGAAAATCTCTTTTGGTAGGCGATCCAAGCGTGATGCGAGATCTCGCAAGGGTGATGAGTGTCTGGTGAAGCCGGCATTTGCCACTCGCCCCTAACTGAGGGAAGAGTGCGAGCTCACCGACTCCACTCCCCCCTCACTTGCCAGTCTGGATAGTAGGTGTCTGGTGAAGCCAGGCGCATGCTAATCACACCCTGCATGGTTGAGCTCACTCGGCAAATACGAGGTTGAACACAATCTCCGCTTTTTTCAAGTCCTAGCTTAGGCTCAGAAAGATCGTTCAACCCCACTATTATTTGATAAGTGGAGGCTTAGGGAATCTCTCAGTGGACCCCACACATGCTTATATATACCAGGGAGGTGGAAAGGAAGGCAAACTCTACGAGCTCTCCCTCGACCTCCCCAACTCCTCGTTCGAGCTCTGATGACATGCCAATCTCGAAAGCAGCTCTTGCCCGCCTTGTCGCTGATAAAGAAAAGAACAAAGCGGTCATGACCAACTTGATGGCTATCGCCGTCTATCATTCGTCTCGAAATATGGAGAGAAGAGCGGAAGATTGGTTAATCAAGAAGTCAAGGCCCTGACCAACCGGTGGGGATGTAGGCTTGCTTGACGTCCCGCAAGCCAGCTCCGGCTTCGATTTCGGGCTCCCCGACTAGACTACCACTCTCACCGAGGTCATGGAGGACCCCGCACTCAGAAATCAGTAAGTCTCGGCGAGTTGGGTTGAATCAGGTACTTGCGCGCTGATCCCAGGTCTGTAAATTTATTCTTTCTCGTCTTCGGCTAGCGCTTTCTGCCAAGCGATCATCTGATAGTGGTTTCCATGCAGTGCCCCCTTTCATCAACGTCACCTCAACCCCATCCCCTACAAGATCTCCTACTCACGATCTCAGTCGCGAGCTTGCTAAAGTTGTCGTATCGCCGACGACTAGGGGTGTGGGGACTCCAGCGCATGGTGCTCAGTCTCCCCGAAACCCTGACCTCATGTGAGTAGGTTTGGGGAAATTTCTGAGGCCGCCCCTTGACAACCCCGTTGGTTGTCGGGTGAGCTTATCCTTACGTGATCCTGGGAAGGAGGGCGAGACCTCCCATGGTTAGTTGTCGGTATTTACCATCCTGATCGCGCTAACTTGTGTTAACACCTCGCTTGCTTTTGACAGATGCGACTGATGTATTCATTGGGGGCGATCCGAACGGCCCCGTAACTTACTCGGCGCCCCCTCTCCCAACGTAATTTGATATTTTCTTGGCAAGCCGACATATGTTGCCAAGTTGATGGAGCGAGTAACAAGTATCCTGCAAAAGCACAACTTCACCCTACGCGAGATCCAGAAGGAGAGGGCTCAACCCGCACGACTTCCCTCACTTACTCGCCCTTGAGCAACGAGTCGATGACTTGGAACGTGAGTGCGCTGCATTCACTAACGTGATGCAAACACTCCTGAGAGGGAACACAGCTTCGCTGGAGGGGCACCTGAGAAAGATAAAGGAATACAACCGTACCCTCCATGTTGAAACAAGAAGACGGTTTCAACGAGAGTTCGGACCCAAGGGGTAGCTTACACCTACTTCTCCCGAACTAGAATATCGGACTGGACATTAGGAATTAGAGAACAGACCCTGGGTTGTAGTGCAGAGGTCCCACCACACACCCGAAAGATCTAAGAGTACTTCCCCTCCCAAGACAAAAGTTGAGTTGGCACCTTGGAGGGCACTCGAAGCCGACCAAAAATAGCCTAAGGATGAAGAAGCCAAAAGAACTAGATCCTCTCCAAAGGTGCCCATAGGGTCTATTTATAGTTTTCCAAGTCTGGCATACACGTAGCGGAATCCTGCCTTCTGATTTTACTAAACACACCCCAAATTGGCATGTCAATAGCCAAACTCAGATGTTTAGAAGGGTTAATGATAGGCCAATATATATTATCCCATGGATAATATTTTAAGAACGGGTCGACCATGATGTCATATCCCCTGGAGTGGCGAGTGCCTAGATGGGGACGACAACCGCCACCACACTCCTAGCTGAAGGTGACAGCCCAATGAAGTTGCCACTCGCCTGCATCTTGCTCGCTACCTAGGGAGAGTGCAGACAGGCTGCGCCACTCGCCCAACTTATTCGCACACCTGCCCACAGTCATTACCGGTGAAGGTACGTGCATGATTTCTGTCTTGCGTTTTGCACTTGCCCCTGGCGGCGTCTTCCCTTGTATTTTACTTTCCTCTCTCTCTCGGCAGATGACCGCCAAATCCCCCTGAACCCCCCTTACACGGGGAAAGGAAGGGGTTGACCTCTCCCTCGCACTGGAGAAATCTGCAGTCACAGCGTGCGCTGATGACCTGAGAGCACCTGCGGCCAACGATAGCCGGAAGAAGCGGATGGTGCCCGAGCCGGGCTCTTCATCGAGCGGGACCTCAAAGCGACACAAGTTGCCGAACACCAAAGAGGTCGCTACGCCCCGCAAGCCGGCTCCTCCGACGAGAAACGAGATGGAGGGTGACGAGATGAGGACACCCGACTCGAACCCAAATTTTGGGATGGGGCAGAAGCCCTTGGATGGATATGGGCAGGCGCTGCTCGCCTGGGAGGAGCGCTCGCACCGAGTCTCTCTATCCTCGCTCCTCCCTTCCTGGACCAAATGGGGGCATGCCGACGAGGATGCCTACGCCCTATACTTTGGGTTGTATGGCCTCCAGGACGACGAGGAATACAACAAGCTGACTCTAAAGGAACTCGCCTTTGAGAGCTCTCGAACAAAACTACGCGCCACTAAACTCATGCACATAGTTGCGCGACGGGGAATCAGCTTCTCCAAGAAGTTTTATAATGCTGAGGCCAAGAAGGAGCTCGTCAGAGAGAAGGTCTAGGATCTCGAGACGCGCCTTAAGCTCTCGGAACGCCTTCTCGCCAAACACTCAAATGGAGTGGTAGGTTGCCACTAGATTTCATTCTCTCTTTCCTCTTCCCAATGTCCCTTTTTACTCCCTCTAATTCTAAGACACTTCTTTGTAGGATGCCAAGACCGCTGATCGCCTGCGGTCGCGCGTCTGCAACGTGGAGAGGGAGCTGACAAACATAAAGGTAGAACTCGTTAAGGCCCTTGCCGAGAAGACCGTCGAGAAGCCTGACGAGTCCACCTCCAGTAGATGCAAGCTTCTCCATTTCACCCCATAAGAGGTGGAGAGCACCCACATGCTCTTGATTACGTAGACAACAGAGTCAACTCTGAACATACTGTGGAATCTTGACACCTTGCATGATGACTGGATGGAGCTGATCGCGGAGGATCTCATCCCTGAATTATATATGCTAACAGCGAGTCCACATTATTTGGGTCGCGTCTACTCACCCCTAGATCATGACGAGACGTAGCACTCATCCAAAGACCCTTCCACGAGCTAAGAGCTTTAATTTTTTTTGGTTATTTTTGTGTTGTAACGACTATCATGGCCAACAATATTTTTTGTTATATAAGAAAAGTTTGAATTAACTTTCCTCTGTGTTGTTTTCTCTTTCATTTAGCGTAGTCTTTTTATTCTTCTCCAGTTCGTTGTTGGTTGCTCTCCCTCTAGGTCTAGGCGGCTCACCCGGACTATTGGGGGCCCTGTCCCGGCCCGCGAGAGCAGATCCTCGTGAGTTTTGAGTGCATGTGACTTCATCAAAAAAAGGAGTTACGACTCAGGGGGACCGCGAGTTCCCTTCCACGTGGGGGGAAGGATGCGTGAAATCCACATGCGGTCCAGGCACTCGCGCAGGACCCACTCCGTGATCAAAGTTATACAAGTGGGGAATCATCGAGACGAGTGGAGGGGGGAGATTATACTCGCCCCTCCTGGTTTTACTTCACTTTATGTCCTATTTCCTTAGCTCTCTTCATTTCAATCCGCTTCCCAGGAGACTCAGCTCCCAAGACCTTGGGAGATTAACCCTAATTTTGTTTTCCCTTTGCGTAAGTCCGACCTTCCACCCGAGTGACCTGCCAGTCGTGCTGGCTTGTAAGAGCCCGGTCTGTGTGATCCTATCAGGATGCTTTGGTTTGGAATTGTTCTCATCCCAACCTTTCACCTGAGCGACCTGCCTGCCCTGTCCGATTGTGGTAGCTCGGTCAGTGGGATCATATCGAGGAAGCTTTGGTTTGGAATTGTTCTCATCTCATCCTTCCACCCGAGCGACCTGCCTGTCCTGCTGGCTTGTGGTAGCCTGGTCAGCGGGATCCTATCGGGGGTGCTTTGGTTTGGAATTATTCTCATCTCAGCCTTCCACCCAAGTGACTTGCCTGCCCTACCAGCTTGTGGTAGCCCGGTTAGCAAGATTCTATCAATGGTGCTTTGGTTTGGAATTATTCTCATCTCAACCTTTCACCTGAGTGACCTTCCTCCCTTGCTAGCTTGTGGTAGCCCGGTCAGCGGGATCCTATCGAGGGTGCTTTGGTTTAAAATTGTTCTCATCTAAGCCTTCCACGCGAGCGACCTTCCTACCCTATTGGCTTGTGGTAGCCCGGTCAGCGGGATCCTATCAGGGGTGATTTGGTTTGGAATTATTCTCATCTCAGTCTTCCACCCGAGTGATCTGTCTGCCCTGCTGGCTTGCGGTAGCCCGGTCAGCTGGATCCTATCGAGGTGCTTTTATTTGGAATTGTTCTCATCCCAGCCTTCCACCCGAGCAACCTGTCTGCCCTGCCGGCTTGTGGTAGCCCGGTTAGCGTGATCCTATCGGGGGTGCTTTGGATTGGAATTGTTCTCATCTCAGCCCTCCACTCGAGCGACCTGCCTGCCCTGCCGACTTGTGGTAGATTGGTCGGCGGGATCCTATCAGGGTGCTTTGGTTTGGAATCGGCAAGCTATGATGAAGAAATGAAAAAGATAATTTAAAAAGTAGAAAAATTTGTTTATTTCATGGGTAAAAGTGCCGCAGGTCGTCACCGCTCCAAGTGTTGCTAAGGGATGCTCCCTCGATATTCTGGAGGAGGTAGCTCCCTAAGGAAAGTGCTTTGAGGATTATAAAGGGTCCTTCTCAGGTAGGGTGGAGCTTGCCAACGCCTGCCCCCTTCTTGTGACGTCAACCTTTTTGAGGATCAGGTCCCATTTTACAAAGTGTTTGATCCTGAAGTTCTTGTCGCAGTACCTTGTCATATGACGTTTGATCTCCTCATAGCGAAGGGTAGCCAGGTTGCGAAGTTCTTACAAAATATTGAGCGAGAGTTGTTGTTCTTCTTCGTTCTCCACCCTCCATTCCTCATCACCATCTCCAGCGGCGATGACGCATGGTGAACTCACCTCGAACTCTACAAGGAGCACATCCTTGGACCCATGAGATGGTTTAAAAGGGGTCTCCTCTATGGCCATGTTCAGAGTGGTTCTCAAGGCCCAAAGAACTGAGGGAAGCTGCTCCACCCAGTTACCCTTCAGGTTCTCCACCTTCTTCTTCAACAAATTAATAATTATCTTGTTCGTGACTTCCACCTACTCGTTGATCCTGGGATCGTGGACCGACGTGAATCGTAGGTTGATGCCCAACTGGCCGCAGAAGCTGACGAACTCATCGCTGATAAATTGTGGCTCGTTGTCTGTGACTATGTACAAAGGTAACCCGTGCCAGCAAATTATTTCTCCTTAAATAAAGTTTTGGATTACCTGTGAGGTTACCTTCGTTAGCGCCTTGACTTCTAATATCTTTGAGAAGTAGTCCACCATGACTAAGAGGAATTTCGTTGGTTGCTGGATTGAGAAAAAGGCCCTACCAAGTCCAGTCCCCAAATGGAAAAGTGCCATGGTGTCATGATTGTCCTGAGTTTATATGCTTGCAGGAGCTAGAGTGGTGCATATAGCAGACACTTTTGACATTTTTTTGCATACTCCGTGGTGTATTTGCTAATGGTTGTCCAAACATACCCTTGCAACGCCCTTTTTCCAAGGTTCAGCTTCCCGAGTGGCTGTCACACTCCCTAGAGTGGATCTCTTCTAAGACCCTAGGGAACTCCTCCTTGGCAACACATATGGCCAGGAGCTCGGATAGGATCTTCTGATACAACACGCCTTCTCGTAGTAAGTAATAAGCTGACTTGTTTCTAAACTTCCTTTTGTCTGGGATCTTCTCTGGCAGCTCCCTTGTTGTAAGAAAAATGACAAAAGGGTCCATCCATGAGGGCCGCTAGTCAATCACCATCATCTCCCCCTCTTCAATGGATGGTCAGAACAGCTCCGTCACGGTTCCCCCTGCCCGAGGTACGAATTTGGTGAAACGATCTGCCTCCATGCTCTCCTCTCGTGGCACATGTCAAATGGAGAAAGTGAGAAACAACCTAATGAGGCTCTTAACCTTGATGAGATACTTCTAGAGAGTGGGTTCCCTTGTCTCGAACTCCCCCTTGATTTGGGAGGCCACCACCATGGAATCTGTGGTACATCTTAGACTCCTAACTCTCTGGCTAAATGAAACCCCGCAATCACCGCCTCATACTTGGATTGGTTGTTAGTGACAGTAAATCGGATATAAACGACCTGTTATATCCTTGTTTCCCGGGGGCTTATCAGGATCACCCCTCCCCCTAGGGAATACTTCCCAGACACCCCATTTACTAGTACATCCCAATATGCCTGATTGGACGACCCAGACTCCTCCACTTCTACGATATACTCTACCAAAAGAGTTTTCGAACCCAAGCCTTCAGTACTAGTCGCGAGACAAAAGAGTTTTCGAACTCACTCAGCTCCACCGAGCATTTTGCCAATCTCCCCGAGTGCGGTACCTATTCCATGATGTTGCAAAGTGGATGGTCGGTCACCACATTGATAAAGTGTGCTCGGAAATAAGATCAGAGCTTTCTGGCCGAGACGACCAAGGCGAAAGCCAACTTCTCTAAGATGGGATACCTGAGCTCAGCCTTCTTCAAGACCCGACTAACGTAGTACACTAACAACTGCTTCCTCCCTTCTTCTCGGACAAGGACAGAGCTCACAGCCTCCGCTCCCACCTTGAAATACAAAGTTAATTCTTCTCCTTCCCTCAGAACTTGAAGTAGCGGAGCCTGGGTGAGCTGTCACTTCAAAGCTTGAAAGGCCTCCTCGCACTCCTTAGACCACTCAAAGCGTTGATTGCCTTGCAACGCCTTGAAGAAAAGCGAGCACTTCTTTCCAGTCCGAGAGAGGAACCCACTTAGCCCCGCAAGCTTCCCCCTCAGACGCTGGATTTCCTTAGCCTTTCAAGGTGACTCCAATTCTAGGATTGCCTTTACCTTGTTTGGGTTGGGCTCTACCATCTCGGGAGTGAAGAGGTAACCCGAGAATATCCCCCTTCTGACCCTGAAAACACATTTCAAGGGGTTGAGTCTTATTTTATACTTTTTTAGGGCGGCGAATGCTTCCGCCAAGTTCCGGAGGTGGGACCCAACATCTTTACTTTTTACCTTTAGATCATAAACGTAGACCTCCAGATTTCTTCCCTTCTGCTCTCTGAAGACCTTATACATCATGTTGGGTAGTGTATCAACAATAACCTAGATTTGTATGAAGTCTCCCTTAAACTAAGATGAATTAAGTTTGTATTTGATGTCATTTTCAAGTTGAGTGCTTGCAGGTTATAATTGTCAAGTGTAGACCAATGTCAGTTTACAATTAGTCACCAAACACAGGACCATACAATGTAATCCCTCATTGTGTGATCCATGGTGTTGACTCATGTGTAACCTCTCTATTGGGACACACTTCATTTTCAAGTACTAAAGTTATGGGAGAAAAGCTAGTTGCTGGTTTCTTAGAAGAAAATCATTTTTCAGTTAACAAAATTTTTTCTAAGTATTTTACTCGAGTTAGCTTAGTCAGGTACTCAAGTAGCAGAATCTGTTCTTGAGAAAGACGAGTGTAGTTCTAGAGAAAGCCTTGCAGTACTCGAGTAGGTCTCGACTCTTTCTCGAGTAATCTTAAAATTAAGCTCAGAATTTTGAATTTTTCTAAGTCTTTTTCTCGAGAAATCCAAAGACATTTCTCGAGAAGGCCAAGGTTAGTTCTCAAGAACCAGATGTTCTTACTCGAGAAACAGAAAACTGTTCTCGAGGTGCTTTCTTGTTCTCGAGTAACAAAATTTTTTTCTCGAGTAAAGTCTATCCATTCTCGAGAAATCAGAACTCATATTCTATATTTTCCTTAAGTGTTTCTTCTCGAGAATTTTATATCTTTTCTAGAGAAACATAACTCGTACTCGAGTAATCTTTATTTCTCTCGAGAAACAGAATTCTGAATCTGAATTTCGTTAAGTGTCAGACGGATTTGATTTCAAATGTAATTATCCATTGATTGGTCCATATGGATTGTAATTAATGAAATCAGACCGTTATGTTAGACCTATAAAAGGTCATGTCAGAATCGACAAACCCTAAGAATAATTTTACAGATTTCTGAATTGTTTTCAAGTTTCTAAATCGGGAAGAGCCGTCGCCGACAAGACGTGTTCTTCTTCGTCAAACTTCTCGATCCAAAAATTTAGACAAGAAGTATTCAACCGATCAAGCTTTTCAACATCTGCAAATCTTCTCCTTGATCGTGGTGATCCTACGTTCTCAGATCGAAGTGTTCTCAGATTTCTTCCTCGACTTTTCTGACAGAGCTTTACAATTTTTCAAGAAGGAAGAGGCGGAGAAACAATCAGATCTGTGAAGACAAGTTTGTGTATTTTATTATAATTCCATTTTATTTGTGTAGGAGTTATTCTCCGAGATTGTAGGAGTTATTCTCCGAGTTTGTAGGAGTTGTTCTCCGAGTTGTTGTAGGAGTGGTTTTACTCCGAGTTGTAGGAACGTTGTTCCGAGTTGTATGATTGTTTTCCAATCCGAGATAATAGTGAAGTAGCCAAGTCTAGCATGGTGTTAGATCTGTGAGGTGGAGAGTGGATGTACCTAAGATTGGAGAACCACTATAATCTTTGGTGTCGTCTGTGGATTGCTTGTTTATTTTCTGCGCATTCTTGTACAATTTTTATTCCGCAAAAAGACGCAGAACTCACCTATTCACCCCCTTTAGGTGATTTAGGTAGACAACTAGACATTTTCACATCATCCTCTGGTACGTTTCCCCTGCATTTTATAGCCCGAATGACATCATTTTCTAGCTATAGTGCCCGTCATCCGTGATGAAGGCAACATCCTTAACATCCAACAAGTGCATCTTTATTTGGTGATAACCATAAAACGCGTCTAAGAAACTCATTACAGAAAAATCTACGGTTGAGTCTATCAGCACGTCAATCCGAGACAGGGGTAATAATCTTTGGGGCATGCTTTATTTAACAAAGAGAAATCCATACACATCCTCCATCTCATGTCTCCCTTCTTAACCATCACCACGTTGGAGACCCAATCGGGGAACGAGATCTCCGATACAAAACCTGCCCTTACTAACTTTTCTACCTCCTCCCTGATGGGTTCGGCTAGCTTGGTCAACACAGACCTCTTCTTTTGGTGGATCGAACGAATGTTGTGATCGAGGTTGAGATGGTGGTATGCTACATCGGCAACGATCCCTGACATATCTGCTGCATCCCAAGCGAAGACATCGATGTTCTCTTGGATGCAGCCTCTGAACTTATTGTCTTCCTCATTCAGCTTCCCGCTGATCTGCACTGTCTCGAGCCTCCCGCTTAGAGTGGTGATCTCCTTCTTCTCTATCTCCTTGGCTGCCTCCAGCCTAGCCTTATCTTCTATTTCCCTCCCAAATTCCTCTACATCCTCTTTCCAAGAGATGGTGTTGACGGTTGTGATGTAATGCTGCCTCGCCACCTTGGGGTTTCCCCGGATCCAGACCTAGACTCCTTTGTTATTGAACTTTAGACATTGGTGGAACGAGGAGGGTGTACACTGGAAGGCACTGATGAGGGGTCATCCATAGATAACGTTGTAACTGCTCGAAGTGTCCACAATGACGAACCGACAGTTTCAGGACATTCCTCTTAGGGTCACCTGGAGCCCCACTCCACCTTCCACCTCATTCCTCTCTCCTGAGAACCTGAACATTAGTCCATCCGAGGCTAACACCTTCCTAACTTGCACCTTCATCTCATCAAAGGTTCTTGAATATTATATTCACAGAACCCCTGTTATCAACTAGGATCCTTGAGACCATAAAGTTCATGGCCGTTTGGATCACTAAGGCGTCACAGAACGGGTCCTTATTGTCCGACATGTCCTTTGATTAAAAGTTAATATTCTCCGCTAGGGGAGGCGTCATAGAGGTCAAAGCGACATTCCGATGGAAATAGTTTGGAGGCTCCCCTTATAGGTGACCTCAATCCCCCCCCCCCCCCCCCCGTAGATCACCCTTATCCCCCCTCGGGTACCTATGTCGACACCGACCTTCCACCTCTACCCTTTCTTCTTCTCCAACCTCTGCTTCCTCGATCCTCATTGTCTTCCCTCCTACGTCCCTTGCCGCTCCTCGAAACTCCAAGAACTCAGGGCATGTGGCCCTCTTCCTAAAGGAAGTTGCAAAAGAGCAATGTCATCCCCCTCTTCCTCCTCTCTCGGGCTAGTTCCTCCTTCCTCTTCCTCTAACTCTTTCTCAAACTATCATCATGGCTTGTTGGGGAGGGTATGACAGCGGCCTCGGGCCTGACCTCTATCCTGGAGGGTTGAACCATCCCTGCCCTACCCAGTAGTTCCCCCACCCCGTGCTTCTCTTCCTTGATCGTGGGTCGGTCCTCCCGCCGATCTCCAGACTGGCCGATGAGCCAGCGGTTGATTCCCCCATCCTGACTGACCTCTATCCTGGAGTGTTATATCAGTTGGAGATATACTGTATTAGTCAGAGTTTGCATTTTTGATGTTTGGTTGTTTTATACATTTTTCACAATTATTATTCTACAAAATAGTTTTTTGTTTTGAACTATGAATTCTGATAAAATGCTTATATTCTGATCTTCCTTAAGTTAAAGTATGACTAGTTGAAAATAGACTTGCAAGATTACACTGTATGTATCTTTTATGTCACGCATCCATACACGATTTATGTCATTGGTTGTGCTGACATACATGATCATTGATGAGTCTAACTATGATGAATGTAGTGAATGTTTCTATGGTCATATGTTAGTATAATCATTAATCAGATTGGCTAGAAACATTTTCGGCAATGACAATAACTTTTGAGCTCATAAGGTTATAATGCAATGTGTAGTTAAGAATACAAAATATATTGACACAAGTGAGATTGATAGAAATAGCAATTATATAGTCCTATTATGTTCACTATGCTTGTTATTTAGTTGTCGTTAATATCGATCCAATTTAGATGACCCAATTAATCAGGTAGATTACTTTTCACATTATATGAGTCTCTCAGATTATGTCTGAATACTGAGTATCGTTTTACATTTATATGATGAACTTAAATGTAAAACAGTTTCATACAAGTTTTGATATAAATATGTTATAGTCCCTAGGTCACAATGAATCGGTTCACTCTCATTCAATTATAACATCACATTCCAAGAGAGAGCAAGATGAGGGGAAGAGTTGTCTTTTTCATTAGGGTCTTCGTACACATAAAAAATCTGTGACCGCAACAATCCATCTACATGAATTCAAATAGCTTATGCTCAAGGTTTTATCTCTATGTTTCGACTAAACCAATCATAAGTTATGTTTGAAGAAATACAATGAAATTATACATTCATGCAATAACAAACTCACTAGCAGTATCTTGAAGCTTTATGCCTCACACATCAATAAGTATCTATGTATTCAACATGATCTAACCCAATGCTACATTTCTCCAATTCGCTAAAAATTGCACGACAAACTCGAGCAGGGTGAGCCAAACTGTCAGAATATATGCATGCAATTGAATGCAGCTGGAGGGGGCTTAGGATTGACAATAAATGCACAATGCTACACAGACTTTTCACAGTAATTCCATTATGAGATTGGCTCCTTCTTTCGGACAAAAACGGCATCGTCCTAAAAAAAGTATGTTTAGCATGACAACAATTATGATGGCCACCAACAAAAGAAAACAACTCTGAACATAAAAGTTAATGAAGTTACTTAAGGGAGGTCGGGCATTCACGAACGACAGTTCATAATCGTTCACGGCCGCTACCATCGTGCCAAAGGGATTATATTCTCAACAATACATACATTTTAAATACAATATTTAACCTTACAAAATTAATGGCACAAAAAACACAACAGCCACCCTATAGATGAATGTGATAAACACACTTAGGAAAAAAAAAAGTTTGATTGTTTTTGAAGTTCCAATGTCTCAGGTTGCATTTGATGCGGCGTTTTTGCTCCAGTGAGTTTGGATAAAAACATCACCATTGAATATATGTTTAACATGACAAAAAAAATATAGTTTTAAACATAAAAGTCGATGGAGCTTCTTAGGTTATGATGGGCATTCACGAACGGCAGTTCATAACGCCCGGGTTCACGACAGCCACCACCATGCCAAACAGACCCGCAATCAAATGTGTCAGCCCATCAAACATTCAACAAGCCATCAGCTTTTCCTTCATAGACAGAAAGAAGTCCTCCGAGTACCCAGGGGGCTCGCAGATGAAGCAGGAGATGACATCCCGGAGCGTCACCACCCCAACCACTTCACCCCCTTTCTCCACGTAAACTCGATGCACTTTTCTCAAAGCCAAGCTATCTATCACGGTGCCGAGCAGCGCATCGGAATTGCACGTAAGCACCGAACTCGTCGAATCTACGGCCTCGACGAAATCCCTCACAGTCATGTGCCTGCTTCAAGAATTCGGGAGAAAGATCGTAATTGCTCTTAACGCACGAAGACATGCTTATGTGATAACGAAAGAAGGTATCGAAAACGAGTACCTGAAGCCGGAGAGGAGCTGGGGCCTGAGCAGCAAGAATCTGATGTCCTGTATGCTTAAACTAGCAACAATTTTTCTGCCGGGATCGTCGAGAACAGGAAGGCCGCCGATTCTGTTGTCCTTCATGATCTTAAAAGCTTCTAAGATTAGCTCATCACTTTTGATGCTGATAACCTAGCATTCAAATGGTGGGATTGAGTGTAAAGACATTATATTCACACTACTAACATGAGATTACATGCTAGCATTTCAATGAAGAATATGATGTGGTGCAAGTCTCTTGGATTCAGGCTTCTGGGCTTGCATAGCAACAAGGACTAATAAGAGCAAGATAAGATTTTTTTGATGAATTATTCACTGGGACCTCCCCTAGAAGTTTGTGTAATTACAGTTTGCAAACCCTCTAACTTTCGAAATTACAATTATCCCCCTCAATGTTTACATTTCATAACATTCATGAACAAAAAGACCCGCCTGAAGATTTACTCCAAGGGGTAAGTTTTGTGCATGAGTGTTATGAAATGTGAACATTGAGGGAAGGTTTTTGTAATTTCAAAAGTTAGAGGGGTGCAAATTGTAATCATGCAAATTTCAAGGGGAATTCCTCGTAAATATTTTTTTTTTTTTACATTTTAGATGATTATCCGTCTTGGGCTCCGCTAATTCCTACCTTAGTCCGACGCCACAATTCAAATGGCTATCGCGGGAGAGAGAAAACTATCTATAAGCGCACCCCAAGTGCTCCAACAGTGAGGTCTCACCACGTGCCCGGAAGTTTGAGAGAAACTTCCCCTCCGCAACCAAAAGGTTGGGCGAGGTACTAGGCATGTATGGACTTGACGAGTATCCACTTGAAGGGACCTCAACCTCTTATAAAAGTCCATTTCTATTACCCCTGAGAGTCTATTTATAGAGAAATCCTGGGGGGGGGGGGGAATAGGCGAGTATCCAGCCTCAACCAGCGAGTTCCAAGGGTCTAATCGTCCATACTCGCGAGGTACTCGCCCAAACTCGCCTCTACTCGCCCAATGGTTTGCGAATAGCCATCTGCTTAGGTACTTCTGATCTCGACGAATTATGGGTTATACACAATCCCCACTTTTTTCGAACTCGATACGAGCTTGGAAAAACAATGTTGAACCCGTAGTTCGGAGAGATGACGCTACACGACGTGCTGCACGAGATCCTTCCTAGGAGTGGAGCTCAACTGAAGGAGGAAAGAAAATGTCGACACCACCCAGGCCATTCGTTAGGAGAGCGAACTCAACTGGAAGAGGTGGAAAAGGGTTGACACCTCAAATGCCAAGCTTACCTGGATGTGAAGAGAAGGTTGATATCTCATAGGAACCGAGCTCAACTGAATTGGAGAAGAGGTCCACACCTCGCAGGAGCCGAGCTAAACTGGAGGTGGAGAGGAGAGTCGACAGCTTAAAGGAGAGGAGCTCAACTAGAGGTGGAGAATATAGTCGACGCCTAGAAGGAGCCGAGCTCAACTGGTGGTGGAAAAGAGGTCGACACCTCGTAGGAGAGGAGTTCAACTGGAGGTGGAGAATATAGTCGACACCTAGCAGGAGGAAGCTCAACTGGAGGTGGAGAGTAGGTCGACAACTCACAGGAGTCAAACTCAACTGGAGGTGGAGAGTCGGCAGCTGAGCCGAGCTCAACTGGAGGTGGAGAGTCGGCAGCTCACATAAGCCAAGATCAACTGGAGGTGGATAGTCGACAGCTCACAGGAGCCGAACTCAACTGGAGGTGGAGAGTCGACAGCTCACAGGAGCCGAGCTCAATTGGAGGCGGAGAGTCGATAGCTCACAGGAGCTGAGCTCAACTGGAGGTGGAGAGTCGACAACTCACAGGAGCCGAGCTCAATTGGAGGTGGAGAGTCGATAGCTCACAGGAGCCGAGCTCAACGGGAGGTGGAGAGTCAACAGCTCACAGGAGCCGAGCTCAACTAGAGGTGGAGAGTCGATAGCTCACAGGAGCCGAGCTCAACTGGAGGTGGAAAGTCAACAGCTCACAGGAGCCGAGCTCAACTGGAGGTGGAGAGTAGACAGCTCACAGGAGCCGAGCTCAAATGCAGGTGGAGAGTCGACTAGGGGGGCAAGTAGTCAGCCTGCAGGAGGGAAGCTCGTACAAGGTCCCGAACTACGACAACAACACACACGGGGAATTTATCTCACCCGAGGGGGATAGTAGCCGATATGCAGGAGAGGAGCTCGTGCAGGGACTCAGACTACGACAACTCCATGACTCGAGGACTTCATCTTACCCAAGGGGGCTAGTAGCTGATATGCAGGAGAGGAGCTCGTGCAGGGACTTGGACTACGATAAATTCACGACTCGAGTACTTCTATCAGTGTTGAGGTCACTCGCCCTGTTACTTAAGAGATTGCCAGAGAATTAGATGTATCAATTTCTTTGATGACGAAGAAAATTTCTAAAGAGACGACGATCTTCTCCTCATCAAGTTGGGAGGTCGGCATTCAGACCTGTTCCTGATAGTTCCTCCACTCGGAGGAGAGATACTGAAAGTATCTAGCGTCTACCTAAATCACCTAGAGGGGGGTGAATAGGTGATGTTTTTGTCTTTTCGCGGAATAAAAATCACTTTAAAAATCAAGCACACAAACGCAAAGATTTATAATGGTTTCCCGAGTTGGGTACGTCCACTTTCCCGCCTCGCCTATCTACCACGAAGGGCTAGATTCGGCTACTTCAACAATACTCAGATTTCTTCAAATCTTATACCTCGGAGCCGCAACTCTTACAACTCGGAGACGATGCTCGTACCACTCGATCAATAACCGGATCTACGAACTCGATCCACAAACGGATCTACAAACTCGATGCACAAACTCAGAGGAATAATCTCCTACAACAGTAAATGAATATTACAAAACACAAACGATTACAAGTCTTCACCCCAATGTTCTTCGAAAAAGTAGATCTTGAATCTTGGAGAACTTGGAGAAATGAAATCTTGAATACCTTGAATCGTGAACCTTCAATCGACAAGATCTGGAGGAGTAAAGATCTTCTGAGAGAGTATCGATCCAGTCACGTATGTCGAAGAAGATGAATCGCGCACAGTAAGTTGTTGGAGGCTGATCGGAAATCGCAAAGCGTACAGTGCGTCGGCCGACGGTTTCTTCGTTTGGAAAGTTTTTGTCGATTTGAAAGTGAGAGAATAACACAATTAAATGGAAGGAAATCTCTTATGTATTTATAGAGATCTCCTTGCCAACGGTTAGAAGAAAACTTCCAAAAACAAAACCTATAATTTACTATTCATGGCCGACCGAAACCCGAACCAGCGATTTTGAAAAATTCGGAAAAATGACCTAAGTCAAATTCGTCAAGTATCGTCGAGTATCACTAGTATATTCGTCGAATGTACCTTGATATACGACGAATGAGAATTGGACAAATCAGTCACATGCCAACCATTCACTCAACGCCAAAGCGGAGAGTCATACTCGACGAATTCGTAGAGTATCACCTGGTATACTCGACGATTTCGTCGAGTATAAGCTAAATTACTCAACACACTCAACGTCGTTGCACTCGACACCTTTTGTTCACTCGACGCCAAGGGAAGCAATCGTCGAGATGACTCAACGCTCTCGATGCCTTGATATTCGCCGAATAAGACTTGAAAAAATCTAGAGAAGTAGCGTCGACTGGACTCGACGAATTCAGCGTGTATCACTTAGCATATTCGACGAATTCGGCATGTATCACTTAGCATATTCGACGAATTCGGCGAGTATCGTTATATACATTCGACGAATTCGACGAGTATGCACGACGATACTCGGCGAATTTTACTTAACAGATTTTTCAATTCTTCAACGAATTTACCCTAAGTATAAAAGATGGATTCGACGGGTATGGGTAGATAGACATGACGAATTCGACGAGTATCAAGCTGATACTCGACGAATTTGACGAGTATTCCAAACCATACTCGACGAATTTTACTTGAGAGAAATTCCTGTCATTCTGAATCTAAGCCTTGACCATCCTTGAGCCTTCTCTTGTACTTGGGATAGAAGTACACCCCAATAGAGAGATTACACGTGAGTCAACACATTGACCTACACAATGAGGAATTACATTGTAAAGTCCTGTGTTTACTGACCTACTGTAACCTGACATTGGTGTGCACTTAGTAATGAAAACATGCAAGTACATAACTCAAAAGGCAACATCAAATACAGTCACAATTCATCTTAACAGACGTACCCGGAAGTTTGAGAGAAACTGTAACGCCCCAAATTTCTTGAGGCATGAGATGCTTCTCTGGGGGTTACCGCCTAACAGTAGCTAGTTACCGCGCAGCGGTAGCTCCAGGGTTGGCGTCGAAAACGTCGAGCTCTCGAGAAAGCGTCGAGCTCTCGAGAAAGATACCGCGCGGCGAAAAGCTGATACCGCGTGGCGGTAGCAGGGGATTTAATCTGGCAGACCTCTCGGGAAGCTATCGCCCGACGATAAGGTTACCGTTGGCGATAGCTGGGTCAATTTATTTGTTATGGTTCTCGGGATCATACCACGCGGCGGTAGAAGTTAGCGCGCGGCGATAGCGCCTGGTGTCGTGTCGTAACCGACGCCTCTATCACGCGGCGTTAGCGTCCTATCGCTCGGCAGTAGTGAAACCGAAACGGCGTTGGCCACGTGTCGGCCTGTGATTAGAGGGTTTGGGCGATTGCGCTCGTAACGAGGCGTTGAATTAAGGTATCGCGCGGCGGTAGCTAGTTACCGCGCGGCAGTAGCTTTATTTATATGCCTGATTTTGGCCGTTTTCACTTCATTTCTTTTGGAGTGAGGAGTTGGCCTGGTTTTCCTGGAGGAGCAGCGGCGCAAGAGGGTAATTCT
Organism: Platanthera zijinensis; assembly: GCA_039513925.1. Lineage (NCBI taxonomy): Eukaryota > Viridiplantae > Streptophyta > Magnoliopsida > Asparagales > Orchidaceae > Platanthera > Platanthera zijinensis. The sequence goes on along the minus strand of CM077081.1, from coordinate 237,854,463 downwards.
CGCCGCCGTTGAAGTTCCGGAGTTCCGATTCGCAAGCCAAGTCCGGATCTGCGGAGGCAAGATCGTTGCGGTCGCGTTCATCCGTCTAGATCTTTGGCATGACACCGAAGAGAGCGCAAAGGGTAACGATTCTCAACTTGGACATGTAAAGTCCTCTTCCTTTTGCATAGGAAACCCTCTCCCGCGAATGTGCGATGAGCGTGAGGTTTTTCCTTCGGGTAGATACGGTATATCCCCATAGTTTTGCATATAGAGTTCAGAATCGAAGTACGAACATAGACATGGTGTGTGAAGCCCATCTGGACAGTTTCGTCTGGATTGGTGATGTTTTCATTATGCTTGTATTGGCCGGAGAAGACTCCGTGATGTTTGTTTTTCGGGTTTCTACACGGTAGATTGCAGCAGGAAACCTTGGGGACTAACTCCAAGGAGCACCCGAAAAACTGGGTAGAATCGCATTTCTGTCAGATACCGTGCGGCGGTAGTGCTACCGCAGGCGGTGGCTCCTTGAGAGCTTTGTTTGTGGCCTGTGTCGTGGAGACCTGGGGCTTGAGTGTGGGGATGAGAGATCTGGGAGCCCAGCCTGGTGGCCTGCGAGCCACCCATGTAGCATAGCAGGGTTATGTTTTGACTAGAGGAGTGGGAATGGGGAGGCTGACCCGCGTCGCGGTGGTTTTTGCCCAGCGATGTGAGCAACGTGAAAGGGCTGAACCTACCCAGTAGCTTTGTGGTGCGTTCGTGGGTAGTGATGTCTGTCGCAGATATAGTTACGGGTCTTAGGCCTTGCGCGGGCTGTAAAGACTACCAAATGCTCATGATTGTTGCCGTCTTATGAACGGTGGTTGGCCCTGGTTTTTATCCGGACACCGAGAATGTGCCATGAGTGCACTGGGTGTGTGGCCGTTCGTGCCTACGTCTATGGTGAAGTGTGCTTAAATTGCACTTTCATTACCATGTTTGGTTTTGTTAATACTTTGCAGGGAAGGAGCTCCGCCACCCCGAGTAAGGGGTGGGGTCGTTATAATTTGGTCAGCTTTAGTCGACCGTTGCCTTGTTTTGCTACCGTTCGGTGAATTGTTCTTATGCAAGAACAGGTGAGCCAAGTGGCAAGTAGCGGGCTAAAGCCCTTGATGCTGTGCTGGCCCTTGAAGGCCAAAACAAAGTGTTTACTTTTACTGTTTTCATGTACGGTCGGCCTGCGTGCCGAAGTATGTAAAACACTTTAATCCAAGTTGAATGTCGTAAGGTCATAAGGCCAAGACTCTATGTGTATTTGTATCTTCATTCCTGCTTTGGGTATTAGTGGACATTCATGTTCTGTGATGGGTTCTTCTAACTTACTTAAAACCTTCCGCTAGAATGCTCTGTGTTAGGTTTCGATATCGTCTCATAGTATTTTGGTATTAATATGTAACTCCCCTGACTGTCAGTGGAATATGGTGTGGGGCCCCGGCCGGACCTTCTGTTATATCCCATGTGATGGATGGGGGTGTTACAATTTGGTATCAGACTACGGTATCGGTCTTTCTTAGAAGAATTCGTGGACGAATTCTTTTTAAGGTGTGCTGAGCACAGACATGTGCGTTATCGTTATAACATGAAAAGAACCCATGAATGTCCACCTAGGAATGAAAATACACATGTTTAAGGAACCTGAGTGTTCCTATGATTGCTTTTGGCAATTGTTTGTCACATAATTGAGTGTTTCCCGATTATAGGTGATTAGGAGTGGTGCAGTGCAGTCACAATGTCAGCACTCTGTGGAGAGAAGTGCGCTTAATGACATGCATACGACCCCTCCTTCTGCTGAAACCATCAGAATGGTAGCAGAAGTAGTGCTCTCTATGATCAATGCCCAACATGGAAGGCATGTGCAACCCCCTGTCCCTGGGGTGGCTTCAATACCGGTTGGTGCTCTAGAGAAAGTGGAAATTAGAATATCATCGGATCAGCAGTTGAACATGCTTTTGACGCAAGGGACGCACTCTGTTGACGAGTATTTCCATGTGTTTGTCACGATAAGGCATTACTCAGAGTTTGAGTTTGAGGACGAGCAGACTATGGTAAACAGGTTTTAAAACGGTCTGCAGGATGATTTACAACTTCTATTGGTAAGACCGAAGTTATTGGGATTCCGAGCATTGGTAGAGTCAGCTAGATTGTTGGAAGTAGATTTGGGGAAAGTCCACCAAACGCCAGTGTGCAGGGTACCGAACTCCGCGGTTTCTGCAAAGTCTGAACACCACAGGAGTTGGCATAAGAGGTCTAGAACCTCTACTGGTCAAGCCCCTTATGCTTGTCATACTTGTGGCAAGTCAGGACACCTTACCCGCGATTGTCGTGCTGATGCCCCAAAGACAAAGAAAGCTAAGTCAGGAGAAACTGCAGGGCGAGTCCCACTTACCTGTTATAACTGTGGCAAACCGGGACATTTAGCTCGTGACTGTTGGGGTAGGTTTCCGAAGACAAAGGAAAAGGCAGAAGGCCTTAAGCAAAGGGACGAGATGACAGGTACGGTTTAGCTTATAGCTTTGATACCTACGACATGATTAGTTATTGACTTATGATTTGTGTAAGTGGGTTTTGTCCCACTCTTGGTGGTGGAGAGTACTGTTCGTTGTGGGACTTCTCGCTCCTTAGCATCCAAGGTTTTCTTGTGGTCCATATTATTGCTTTCTGATGTATCGATTACGGATATACGAACCAAACGAAAACATGGTCGTTAAAGATTGTAGGTGGTGTAATCCTAAGGGGGTCACACTAGGGTTAAACACCGAAAGCAAGACTAAGTTAGCAGTTCTTGAGGGGGGCAGAGTTGTTCTTAACTAGAGACTACGAATCCCAAACCTGGGTTGGGCGTGTTTCGTTGGTGTCGGAGCTTGCCGACATCTTCCCCGAAAGTGTCCATGAGCCCCACACCGGAGAGAGATTGAGTTCACCATTGAGTTGAATTCTGGTGCCAAGCCGGTGACGCGATCTCCTTACCGCTTAACACCGAGATGCGGAATTGAAGACGTAGCTTCAAGGATTGATAGAGCAGGGGTTTGTGCGTCCAAGTTCGTCATCTTGGAACGCCCCGGTTCTCTTCGTGGTAAAGAAGGACGGAAGTCTGCGGCTTTGTATCGATTAACAGGAATTGGATAAGCTAACAGAGAAGAATAAGTACCCGATTCCAAGGATTGATGATCTATTCGATCAGTTGGTCGGGTCAACTGTGTACTCGAAATTAGATTTGAAATCTGGGTACTATCAATTGAGAATTAGGGAAAGTGACATTCCCAAGACGGCTTTCAGCACACGTTATGGGCATTATGAATTCACCGTCATGCCGTTTGGGCTGACGAATGCGTCATCCGTGTTTATGGATTTGATGAACAGGACGTTCAGAGAATACTTGGACCAGTTCGTGATAGTCTTCATCGATGATATACGGGTGTACTCGTTGTGCGAGGAGGATCATTTCAAGCATCTTCATATGGCTTTGGAGACCCTGAGGAGGACAACTTGTATGTCAAATTGTTCAAATGTGAGTTTTGGCTATCCTCGATAGCGTTCCTTAGTCACGTGGTTAGTGGTGAGGGAATTGTAGTAGATCCTGTGAAGGTAGCTGTGATATGGGAATGACCTGTGATGTCTTCTGTGTCGGAAGTCCGGAGTTTTTTGGGGCTTGCCGGCTATTACAGGCGCTTCGTGGAGAACATCTCGTGGATAGCACTGTCCCTCACTACTTTGACAAGGAAGGATCAGAAGTTTGTTTGGTCGCCGGAGTGCGCACAAGCTTTCGAAGAACTAAAGTGTCGTCTGACCACGGCGCCTGTCTTATGTTCGCCTTGTGGATCGGAGGGCTTTGAGATTTTCAGTGACGCCGCTGAGAGTGGATTAGGCTGTGTTCTGCTCCAGTACGGGAAGGTGATAGTCTATGGATAGCGTCAGTTGAAGGTGCATGAAAGAAATTACCAGGTCCATGATTTGGAGTTGGCGGCTGTGGTATTCGCGCTGAAGCTTTGGAGGCGCTACCTATATGGTGTGAAGGTCAATATTTACACAAACCATAAGAGCTTGAAGTACCTATCAGATCAAAAAGATTTGAATATGCCTCAGCAAAAGTTGGATGGAGTTCCTTGGTTATTACACCTTCAAGATACACTATGTACCGGTGAAAGGTAATGCGGTTGTGGATGCGTTAAGCCGCAGAGCTCCCGCACATGCCAATTGGTTAACGATGCATGTCGAGCGTCTCGTTCAAAATTTAAAGGCCTTAGAGATCTCTTGTGTTGATGAGATGTCTGGTGCTGAAGCACGGTTGAACTGGACGGAAGTGTTGTATGATCTGGCTGATCGGATTCGGCAGGCTTTGGAGTTGGATGATAGCATGAAGCGGTTCATGGATGAGGCTTTGGATGGGTCAAATACCCAATTTACCGTCGGTGATGGGTTATCGTGGAAAGGCAGCCGATTGTGCGTCCCCAACGTGGGGAAGTTGCGAGAAGAATTGATGTATGAGGCGCACTTTACGAAGTACTCGATTGACCCCGGGAGCACCAAGATGTTCAAGGACATGAAGAAATTGTTTTTGTGGCCGGGTCTGAAGAAAGACATAGCATTATATGTGGCGAAATGTCAAACTTGTGCCTTGGTGAAGGCCGAATGTCAGAAGCTGGTGGATTCCTAAAGTCCTTGCCTATACCGGAGTAGAAATTTGATGACATCTCCATGGATTTCGTGCACGGTTTGTCGAGATCGCACAAGGGAAACGATGTCATTTGGGTGATCGTTGATCGTTTAACGAAGGTGTCACACTTCATACCCAATAGGAAGGATGATTCAGTTGAGAAACTAACGAAGCTTTATGTGGACAACATAGTCCGTTTGCACGGCGTACCCAGGATAATTGTTGGTGACCGAGATGGTCGTTTCACATCTAACGATTGGAGGCTCATTCATCAGTTGTCGGGTAGCAAGTTGAACTTCAGCACAGCTTTTCATCCACAGACAGATGGTCAGACTGAAAGGGTGAACAAGACGATGGATGATATGCTTCGTATGTGTGTTTTGGATTTCGGGAAAAGGTGGGAGGACCATCTTTTTATGATTGAGTTCGCGTATAATAACAGCTACCAAGCCAGCATTCAGATGGCGTATTTTGAGGCTCTGTACGGAAGGAGGTGTCGTACGCCATTGACTTGGGTAGAAACGGGAGAATCAAAGTTATACAAGCGAAGGGACGTTGAAGATGCTACTTCAACGATACGGTTGATTCGAGAATGGCTACTGATTCGAGAATGGCTACTGAAGATGCTACTTCAACGATAGGTAGGCCAAGTACTACAATACCAAGCATCGGAACGTGGAGTTTGCAGTGGGCGATTGGGTATACCTCAAGATAAAACCATTTAAGGGTGTATCAAGAATTCGACGCTTAAAGAAGCTTAGTCCGAGGTATGTTGGGCCTTTTGAGATCTAGGAGCGGATTGGTGAAGTCGCCTATCGTTTGGCTCTTTTGGTGGAGTTGAGTCGTTTGCACGATGTATTTCACATCTCAGTGCTGCGGAAGGCCATTCAAGAGCCTACTCAGGTGTTTGCCGCGAGACAAGTGTTGGTCGATAGTGGGTTGATAACGAAGGTCAAACCCATTCGGATCGAGGACATAGAGGTCAAGAAGCTGTGGAACAAGTCCATTAGAATGGTCAAAGTCCTTTGGGACAACTGTGGCAGTGAAGAGTTGTCTTGGGAGCGCGAGCAAACTATGAGGGAGGAGTTACCTGAGCTATTTCTCTAAGGTAAACGGATGCATTGTTTACTTTTTATATTTTCCCGTAACGTCAAAATTTCGGGACAAAATTTCTTTAAGTGGGGGAGATTTGTAATGCCCCAAATTTCATGAGGCGTGAGATGCTTCTCTGGGGGTTACCGCCCGGCGGTAGCTAGTTACCGCGCGGCGGTAGCTCCAGGGTTGGCGTCGAGAACGTCGAGCTCTCGAGAAAGCGTCGAGCTCTCGAGAAAGACGTTACCGCACAGCGAAAACCTGTTACCGCATGGCGGTAGCATGGGATTTAATCTGGCAGACCTCTCGGGAAGCTATCACCCGGCGATAAGGTTACCGCTGGCGATAGCTGGGTCAATTTATTTGGTATGGTTCTCGGGATCATACAGCGCGGCGGTACAAGTTAGCGCGCGACGATAGCGCCTGGTGTCGTGTCGTAACTGACGCCTCTATCGCGCGGCGTTAGCGTCCTATCGCTCGGCAGTAGTGAAACCGAAACGGCATTGGCCACATGTCGGCCTGTGATTGGAGGGTTTGGGCGGTTGCGCTCGTAACGAGGCGTTGAATTAAGGTACCGCGCGGCGGTAGCTAGTTACCGTATGGTGGTAGTTTTATTTATATGCCTGATTTTGGCCGTTTTCACTTCATTTCTTTTGGAGTGAGGAGTTGGCCTTGTTCTCCTGGAGGAGCAGCGGCGCTGGAGGGTAACTCTCGCCGCCATTGAAGTTCCGGAGTTCCGATTCGCAAGCCAAGTCCGGATCTGCGGAGGCAAGATCGTTGCGGTCGCGTTCATCCGTCTAGATCTTTGGCATGACACCGAAGAGAGCGCAAAGGGTAACGATTCTCAACTTGGACATGTGAAGTCCTCTTCTTTTTGCATAGGAAACCCTCTCCCGCGAGTGTGCAGTGAGCGTGAGGTTTTTCCTTCGGGTGGATACGGTATATCCCCGTAGTTTTGCATATAGAGTTCAGAATCGAAGTATGAACATAGACATGGTGTGTGAAGCTCATCTGGAAAGTTTGGTATGCATTGGTGATGTTTTCATTATGCTTGTATTGGCAGGAGAAGACTCCGTGATGTTTATTTTTCGGGTTTTTACACGGTAGATTGCAGCAGGGAACCTTGGGGACTAACTCCAAGGAGCATCCAGAAAACTGGGTAGAATCGCATTTCTGCCAGATACCGCGCGGCGGTAGTGCTACCGCAGGCGGTAGCATCTTGAGAGCTTTGTTTGTGGCCTGTGTCGTGGAGACCTAGGGCTTGAGATGTGGGGCTGAGAGCTCTGGGAGCCCAGCCTGGTGGCCTGCGAGCCACCCATGTAGCATTACATAGTTATGTTTTGGCTAGAGGAGTGGGAATGGGGAGGCCGACCCGGGTCGCGGTAGTTTTTGCCCGGCGATGTGAGCAACGGGAAAGGGCTGAACCTACCCAGTAGCTTTGTGGTGCGTCCGTGGGTAGTGATGCCTGTCGCAGACATAATTACGGGTCTTAGGCCTTGCGCAGGCCGTAAAGACTACTAAATGCTCATGATTGTTGTCGTCTTATGAACGGTGGGGGCCCTGGCTTTTATCCGGACACCGAGAATGTGCCCTGAGTGCACGGGGTGTGTGGTCGTTCGTGCCTATGCGTGTGGTGAAGTGTGCTTAAATTGCACTTTCATCACCATTTTTGGTTTTGCTAATACTTTGCACGAAAGGAGCTCCGCCGCCCCGAGTAAGGGGTGGGATCGTTATAATTTGGTCAGTTTTAGCTGATCATTGCCTTGTTTTATCACTGTTCGGTGGATTGTTCTTATGCAGGAACAAGTGAGTCAAGTGGTAAGTAGCGGGCTAAAGCCCTTGATGCTGTGCTGGCCCTTGAAGGCCAAAGCGAAGTGTTTACTTTTACTATTTTCATGTATGGCCGACCTGCGTGCCGAAATATGTAAAACACTTTAATTCAAGTTGAATGTTGTAAGGTCATAAGGCCAAGACTCTATGTATATTTGTACTTTCATTCCTGCTTTGAGTATTAGTGGACATTCATGTTCTGTGATGGGTTCTTCTTAGGGCTGTAACGGTTTGGTTTGGTTCGGTTCGGTTTGTAAGCAAAACTGCAAACCGAACCATCCCTATGTGGTTCCAAAAATTTGAAACCAAACCGAACCGCTCAAACATTGAAACCGAACCAAATGGTTTGGTTTGGTTCGGTTCGGTTTTGGTTGTTTAAATAATATGATAAAGCCTAATGTTTTATAGATAGAGATCAGGGATGGTGCAATGAATGAAGCTCAACCATCTAACATGAAAGTGATGTCTGAACACAATTTCTATCACCTAACCATTTCAGGACTCCAAAATTAAATGAATGGAAAATGAAATATTCATCAGCATTGTTTGTTTGGAGAAAAATCTAGATTAGAGAAATATCTAGACTAGAGATCAACGATAACTTAGATGTTTAATCAAAACAAAAAACATAAAACTTAAAATATATAAGAGAAATGCCTGCTGTATGATTAACTGTATGGATTAATGGAATTTAATTAATAAATTAAATGTTTTTATATACAACGGTTCGGTTTGGTTCGACTCGGTTTGGTTTGTCACACAAAACCATAAACTGAATCGAACTACATGGTTTTTCTAAAATCAAAACCGTAACCAAACCGCGACCTGCTGAAACCAAACCGTATGGTTTGGTTTGGTTTGGTTTTGCGATTCGGTTGGTTTTGACTTACAAGCCTAGTTCTTCTAACTTACTTAAAAGCTTCCGCTAGAATGTTCTGTGTTAGGTTTCGATATCGTCTCATAATATTTTGGTATTAATATGTAAATCCGCTGACTGTCCGTGGAATATGGCGTGGGGCCCCGGCCGGACCTTCTGTTATATCTCATGTGACAGATGTGGGTGTTACAGAAACTTCCCCTCCGCAACCAAAAGGCAGAGCGAGGTACTAGACAGACATGGACTTGACGAGTATCCACTTGGGGGGGACCTCAACCTCTTCCAAAAGTCCATTTCTAGTACCTCTGGGGGTCTATTTATAGAGAAATCCTGGGGGGGGGGGGGGATAGGCGAGCATCAAGCCTCTACCAACGAGTTCCAAGGGTCTACTCGCTCATACTCGTGAGGTACTCGCCCAAGCTCGTCTCTGCTCGTCCAATGGTCTGCAAATAGCAGTTTGCTTGGATACTTTTGATCTCGACGAATTACGGGGTTATACACCTTATACTCTTGCAAGGACACTTTGCCACACTTGTTTGACATCGTCACCGATCTCTAGTCTTGATCCATGGGTGGATGGTGACCTGACTTCCTTTGTTGCGCGGTCGAAAAATCTCATTAAATTATGGATCCAACATCAGCCACCCACGTCGGATCTCACTGCCCAACGAGCGCAAAAATAAGCTGTCGGCATAACCACGATGATGGCCCGTGTTCCCTCACATCTCCACAACGTCCGTGTCAATACCATTTCATCCACCACCCTGCCCTCTCTTTCTGATGTGTGTTCCATGCTCTTAAATGTGACATTGCCTCCTGATACTCCCGACCCTGTCTCTCCTGCTCTTCTCCAATAATTTCCTGCCACTTACCTCCCCCCTCCGCCGGCCCATGGAGCTTGCACCGGCTCTCGGGAGAGAGGTCGATTTAGTAGGCCGTGTCCCAAGTGCTCCTACTGTGGTGGGGAAGGTCATCTTGAGGCTACTTGCTATCATAAGCATGATGTTCCTCCTACACACCTTGTGTCTATGACGACGGCTGCTCCTACTGCTACTTCCCCTAATGTTGTTGCATTACGTACTCCGCTCCAAAATCTTCAGAGTCTGCTTAGTCGGTCTTCGGACTCTATTGCGACCATCTCCAATGAAGGTATCTCATGTTTATCCCATAGTCTAACTTGGATTATGGAATTCGTGGCCACCAATCATATTACTCGGTAGAAGCCTCCTCGGTACTTGGACACTTCTTGTCCTAAGTTCATCACTGTGGACAATGACACCATTCCCGTTCATGGTTCTAACAACATGGACCTGACTTCATCTCTCTCTCTTCATTCAGTTCTTCATGTTTCGTACTCGCATTTTAAGCTGCTTTCTGTCAGTCGTCTTACTCAGAATCACGACTGTTCTGTAACATTTTCTTCCTCCTCTTTTGTTGTGCAGAATCGATAGAAGCGGAATATTATTGGTAGAGAGCAATTGTCTAACGGGTTGTACACCTTGAATATTTCCTTCACTATTCTCTCTTCTGTTACCTTCGTTGACTGACATCGACATCTTAGGCATGCTCCTCTCCCCATTCTGAAGAAAGTTCTTCCAGATTTGGCCCTCACTGACTTCAACTGTGAATCCTGCATCTTCGGCAAGCAGCATCCCTCTTCTTGTTCACAATGTACTCGGAGCAATGCATGACTATTATTTCTGGTTATCGCTATTTTCTTACATTTATAGATGATTACTCTCGGGTGACGTGATCGTACTTACTTTGTGATCACCATAAATTAGTTTGTGTCTTTCAATCCATTCATGCTGAGATACGTACTCAGCTCTCTACTACTATTAAAATTCATTAAACCGATAACGCATACGAGTATGAATCATGCATTTCAAAACCTTCGTACTAAGTTCAATATCCTCCACAAAACATCATGTGCTTACACACCACAACAAAATGACGATTTTGAGCGCAAGAACCGTCATCTCCTGGACGTTGCTCGTTCACTTATGTTTTAAATGCAGGTGCCCAAGGTCTATTGACATTTTGCGGTGTCCATCGTCCGTTATCTCATCAATCGCATGTCTTCCTCCGTTCTCAACTTTGTCACTCATTCAGTCTTCTCTTTCCCTCCACCAATCATTTTCCTATAATGCCTTGTGTTTTTGGCTGCACCTACAATGCTCACTCCCTTGGCCCTGCAACTGAAGAGCTTGATCCTTGAGTTACAAAAGTATATGTTTGTTGGTTACTCTGGAACCCAGAAATGCTGTCTGTTATTCTCCTTTCACTCACAAATTAGTAACGATTGCAGATGTAACTTTCCTCGAAAATCAGCCTTTTCACTCATCCCCTCTGGTTTCTCTTGCACCTCCTCTCGTATCACGTCCTGTCATTCCTTTCACCACTCCTAAACAACCTCTCCTTCCCACACTATCCACCAGACCCACCAACCAACTTCTTCTCTATGTATAGACTCGTCGTCCTTCTCGCTTTGATGCCCCGAGGTCGTTACCTCCTACTGATGAAGCTTTGCACTCTGCTGATCCGTCCACGCCTTCTACAACTCACCTCATCAATAATTTTGTTTCTTTGCATCGATTATCTCCGATGCTTCACACATTTGCGACCTTGCCATCGTCTGTTTCCAACCCCCTACTTCTTTACAAGAGTCTCTTCAACATCCGTCATCCGGGGCGGCGGGCGGCTATGGAAGAAGAATTAATCACACTTGGGATCTTGTCCCTCTCCCTTCTAGACAGACATATGTGAGTTGCAAATGACTCTTTATAATCAAACATGCTTCAAATGGGATGGTTGAACATCTAAAGGCTCGCCTTGTCACCCGTAGTTTTACTCAACAACACGGTCTTGAGTCTTGACTACGAACTACAGAGAGACTTTCTCACCTGTTGTAAAGTTAAATACTGTCAGTGTCTTGGTCTCTCTGGTCGTTCATCGTCATTGACCGTTGCATCAGTTGGATGTCAAAAATATTTTTCTCAATGGTGAACTTGCTGAGACTGTCTACATGCATGAACCTTTGAGACCACGGGGGAGTCACTTGTATGTCACCTCAAGAAATCTCTCTATGGTCACAAATAGTCTCCTCGAACATGATTTGACAAGTTCAGTCAATTTGCTAGTGATGACATTTTAATTACGAGAAGCGATTCAAAAGGCATCCGCATGATCGAGGAACACTTGGTCTCTATGTTTCAGACAAGATTTGGGGAATCTTTGATACTTTCTTGGCATTGAGTTAACTCGTTGTCCTAATGGCCTTGTCATATCTCAAAAAAAGTATCGTCTTGATCTTATTCATGATGTTGGCTACTCTTGTTGCAAACCAACTGTCACACTCATGGATATCAACCACAAGCTTTGTGCTTGTTCCTCCGACTCTTGTAGGAAAGTGATATGACCCTACCAAATCCAGAATATTATTGTCGCCTTGTAGGAAAGTGATATGACCCCCGGACCTAGATCTCGTGATGGGGCCGGCAGATGAAGGGTTTCCCGGAGGAGCGGGAAGTTCCTTTGGCGGTGCTATGGTGGAGAGTGCCCAAGAACCTGGAAGAAGAGAATAGAGAGATAAAGAGGAGAAGGAAGAAGAGATTGGGGAGAGAGGAGGAGAGGAGATATCGACCAGGACTTCGTGAATTTTATTTTGGTTTATGTGACTGTTTTTATTTCGCAGTTTTTATTATTATTGTGCTCACTTGTAGTATGTCCAGGTGAGGGGCGTGAAACTTTGGAATGTTTGGGTTGGACCTATAAGGGTCCGGTTTGGTTTAGAATGAAGCAAGCAAGAACTATTTTCCCAATTCCCCACGAAGGCGTTCTTCTGGAGTAAGCTGATCAAGGGGGATGCGATGCTGTCGTAGTTGCGGATGAAGCGACGGTAGTAGCCCGTGAGGCCCAGAAAATCGCGGAGGTCGGTGAGGCTTTGCGGCAGGGGCCATGATGCCACACCCTGAAGTTTGGCCGAGTCGGCCGATACCCCCGAGCTATCCACCACGTGGCCCAAGTAGGTGATCGAACGCTGCCCAAATGAGCACTTTGAAGCCTTGAGAAAAAAGTGGTGCACGTGCACCAATTTGAGGACAGCCTGAAGATGGTGTAGGTGCTCCTCCCAAGTTTTGCTATACACGAGAATATCATAAAAAAAACAAAACCGACTTGCGGAAGAAGGGTTGGAATACCTCGTTCATTAAAGCTTGGAATGTCGAAGGCGCGTTCGTCAAGCCGAAAGGCATAACCAGGAATTCGAAATGACTGTGGTGCGTGCGGAAGGCAGTTTTTTCCACATCAACATCCGCCATCCACACATGATGGTACCCGGAGAACAAGTCAAGCTTAGAGAAGAAGCATGCCCCATATAACTCATCAAGCAGTTCCTCCTCCACCGGTTAGGAACTTGTCTTTGACAGTAATGGCGTTGAAAGCTCGATAGTCCACACACATGCGGCGCGACTCATCCTTCTTGTGCACCAACAGTACTGGGGAGGAGAACGGGGAGACACTGCACCGAATTAGCCCCTGTTGTAGGAGGAGATCACATTGCCGCTCGATCTTGACCTTCTGGAGGAAGGGGTACCGGTATGGCCGCACCACTACCGGGGCTGACCCTGGAAGGAGGCAAAACGGTGATCCTGTGTACGACGCGGAGGAAGGTCCAAGCGTGGACTAAATATCGGATAGAACGCCTGCAGAAGGGAAGCAAGATCTGTCGGATGGTTGGCCCACTGCTCGATCGAGGTGGCCAACGGTTCTGTGTGTACTAAAAAGGAAGATGGAGACTATCTCGGGGTATGCCCCTGCCACTATATCAAACGGGAGCCCGCATGCCAAGAGATGGTCAGATGATCAAAATCCCATGTGAGGGGCCCCAAGGTGCGCAACCAACGAGCACCCAACACGATGTCAAATCCCTGAAGGTACACGACAAAGAAGTCAGTATGTGATGGGTAACCGTCCACGGTGAAGCATACACGCCGACAGACGCCCGGGCACAGCATATGCTATCTATTTGCCACCGCCACCTTGACGTGACTGCGAGAAACATACAGAAGAAGAAGTTGACTGGCTCTATCCTGACGAATGAAACTATGAGTGTTGCCCGTATCCATGAGGGCTAAGAGCGGCGTCCTCGCCACATCCACAAAGAGCTGAATGGTGCATCCCTCCCGCGGCCAAGCCAAGGCATGTAGAGAATGCTGAGGTGTGCAGAGATCGTCTCATCATCGTCGTTCCCCGAGGGTCGTCAACCTCCAACCAAAATAGGCGTTTGCACCGATGATAGGGCGTGTATAGTTCATACCAATTTAATCAAAGGCCCTTTTCGCGGCGGGCCGCCATCTCCGGCCGAGATAAACAGCGGCGATAAGGAAGCCATGGGGAATCCTGCCCATCCGGTGGCTTGGAAAGGGGAAATCCGGATTGTGGTCGAGGACTGAAGATGTCCTGTCGGCTTGCTGCTGGCCGGTCCAAGGCATGTCGGCGCTCAAATGCGCGGGCAAGGCTCATAGCTGTCAAGAGGTCCGACGGCTTCTGGAATTCGACGTCCCAACGGAGCCGATCGGGTAACCCGTCGGTGAAGAGTGGAACTTGTTGCAATGGTAACACGGTCGTGGCATGGGAGAGGAGCAACTGAAATTGCTCCAAATAAATCTCAATGGGGCCGGTTTGCTTGAGATCAATAAGATCGCCGAGCGGATTCCCCGACATGGTTGGTCCAAAGCGGAGGGAGCATGCTGCCTGGAATTCCTCCCAGGAAGTGTTGGGTTGTTCCCGGAGGAATTGTGTGACCCAAAGTTGCGCCGGTCCAAGGAGGTGAAAGGAGGCTATTCCGACACGTTCCTCATCTAAAGTGTGTTGGTTGGTGAAGAAGAACTCACAACGCGTAAGTCATGGAAGAGGGTCTTTGCGGCCTTTGTAGATCGGAAAATCCATACGGACGGAATGGGGGCCGGAGAAGAAGTCGCCGCGAGGAAGGGTTGATTCAACCCGGCGGGCGGTCGGAGAGGCCGTCTAGCGCGGCGGTGGTGGTGGGGTGCCTTGAAGGGAGTCCAGGCACGCATTGAGGGCCTCAATCTTGTCACTTTGGGCGGCTAGCATCGTTTGGAAAAGCTCCATGATTTTGTTGAGAGAAGGGTTACCTTCAGCCATGAGAAGAGGCGGTGTATGCGGCGAGGGAAGCATGCTGACGGCGTCGCTGGCGGGCAGAGGCAGAGTAGGCAGGCAGAGGAATCCCGTGAGGGCTACGCGGTAGGTGCCGGGAAGGGAGGGTGCGGCGTTTGGCTCTGATACCAAGTTGATATGACCCCCAGACCTAGATCTCGTGACGGGGCCAGCGGATGGAGAGTTTCCCGGAGGAGCGGGAAGTCCTTTGGCGGTGCTATGGTGGAGAGTGCGCGAGAACCTGGAAGAAGAGAATAGAGAGATAAAGAGGAGAAGGAAGAAGAGATTGGGGAGAGAGGAAGAGAAGAGAAGAGGAGATCGACGGAGGAACCCCCCAATTCCAGGCGGCGATCCGCTAGATGCGGCTAGGGATTCCTGCGGAAGACCGAGAGAGAGAGAGAGAGAGAGAGAGACGGGAAAGAGAGAGAGGGAATTGGGAAAATAGTTCTTGCTTGCTTTATTCTAAACCAAACCGGACCTTTATAGGTCCAACCCAAACATTCCAAAGTTTCGCACCCCTCACCTGGACATACTACAATTGAGCACAATAATAATAAAAACTACGAAATAAAAATAGTCACATAAACCGAAATAAAATTCACACGGTCCTGGTCGGTGGACGACGTTGATAGGTGCGGCCCCAAAAGGGATTCTGTGCGTCGAGCACCGTAACAGAAAGCTAATCTATTTGACTGTTACAAGACCTGATATATCTTTTATTGTTGGGGTTGTCGGTCGGTTTATGCATGTTCCACGGACCTCTCATCTTCAGGCAGTTGAGTGCATTCTCCAATACCTGCAGTCTACTCCTGGACAAGGGCTCATATATAAGCCCTCCTTATCACTATCTCAAATTGTCTATTCTAATGCTGATTATGTTGGATCCTTGGATAATCGTCGTTTCACAAGCAGTTTTTCAACATACTTTTGTGGACATCTTGTTAAACTAGTTTATGACGGTCCCAAGCCAGAACGAAAAATGATGAGGGTTGTGTTAGGTAGACAGTCAGCATAAAATTTAGTCACTCTTATGAATATGGATCATTTGAGAAATTGTGCAAAAAATAGGTTGTTCTCCTTAAGGAACATGTCGTATAGTTCGAATGCGGCGTCTTGGCAAGGACCGATACACAATGTTGTTAATATCGCGTGCAAGATCGTAAGATCGCACGATCTTACGATCTTGCACAAGGTAACGATCCACGATTTACTTAAAATCGTCGTCCTGTTAGGATCGTTAGGATCGTAGTGCAAGATCGTAAGATCGTTAGGATCGTAGTGCAAGATCGTAAGATCGTAGTGCAAGATCGTAAGATCGTAGTGCAAGATCGTAAGATCGTAGTGCAAGATCGTAAGATCGTAAGATCGTAGTGCAAGATCGTAAGATCGTAGTGCAAGATCGTAAGATCGTAATGCAGGATCGTTAGGATCGTAGTGCAAGATCGTAAGATCCACGGTTGACTTTTTGGAATGTAATATTTTAATGTGATGGTATGGTATGCGACTATGCATCTATGTCTTTTATATTAATATTTTGATGTGATGGTATCATTGGTAATTTGGTATGATATGGAATATATATTTTTATTTGATGGTATGTAGATTGTTACATATTTCTCGTGGTTTTGATTTAATTTTTATTAAAATACGATCTTGCGATCCGTGTCGATCCTACGTTTTACGATTTTAGGGATGTCTCCCGATCTTAGTTAAGATCTCGATCTTCACAACATTGCTGATACATCTCAAGGACTTGGGTATAGTGCTAAATATGTAAGAGTTCTCGTCGTATGGTCCGAATACGGCGTCTTGACAAGGACCGCTGCACCTCCAGGAGAACTTGGGTGTAGTGTAAAATAGGCAAAAGTCCTCACATATTAAACGTCATAGGGAAGTATGTCATAGGAATTATGATCGACTTAGGTTTGAAAGTTGGAATATAGGTGCACTAACGGGAAAAACGATGGAAGTAGTGGATACGATGATAAAAATAAGGATAAATATTTTATGTCTGCAAGAGACTAGATGAGTATGTGAGAAAACTAAATTTTTAGATAATTCAGATTTTAATTTATGGTACATGGGAAAAAATAAAACAAGCAATTAAATAGGTATTATTGTGGATACTACTTGGAATAATGAAGTTGTTGGGATAAGTAAAAAATGTGATAGAATCTTAGCTCTTAAAATGATTATAGGAACAAAAATTATTAATGTGATCAGTGCTTACGCGTCACAAGTAGAATTAAGTGAACCTATTAAAGTGCAATTTTGGGAAAACTTATGTGATTTAGTGAGAGAAATCTCACAAAGAAATAAGATTTTCATGGGAGGAGACTTAAATGGACATATATGAAAGAAAAATGTATGGATTATACAACCGTTTATAGAGGATTTAGATATGGAGAAATGAATGAAAAAGGACAAACCATTTTATACTTTGTCGTAACACATGAGCTAATTGTGTCAAATACGTTTTTCATAAAGAGGGAAGAACATTTAATTACGTTTAAAACTGAACTAGATAAATCACAAATTAATTATTTTATGACTCGCAAAATGAATAAAATGATTTGTAAGGATTGCAAAGTCATATCATGAGAAAATTTGACAACACAACATAGGTTATTAGTGTTTGATGTACAAATTAAATATAATAAATTTAAAACAAGAACAAAAATGTTAAAAAAAAAATAGTGGTGGAACTTGAAGATGAAAAAGCAGGTTGCTTTCAAGACAGCAGTTATAAAACAACTAGTTGATGACCTTTATGTTGATCATAGTTTCTCATGAGAAGTTATTTCTTCGCATTTAAGGATAAGTGGAAAGAACATACTTGGAATATAAAAAGGTCATGCGCCCCAAAATAAAAAATCATGATGGTGGAAAGAGCAAGTGCAAGAAAAAGTGATGGCAAAGAAAGTCAGTTATAAATCACTCTACGCTTGTAGGAATGATGAAAACTTAGCCAGATATAAAGTCGTCAAAAAAGAAGATAAACAAACAGTAAATAAAGCAAAAAGTCAAGTTTAAGAAGAATTTTATAAACGACTAGATACCAAAGATAGAGATTTAAGCCAAGAAAAATGCATAAAGGATGAGATATATACAATTTTGACGGATGATGTGGATATTAAAGAGGGATGAAAAAGATACTTTTATCAACTCTATAATGACACAAAAGACAATGAATTGAATTTGGACGAGTTAAGTAAATCAGACAAGTATAAGAACATAACGTTTTATCGTAAAATTCAAGTATCAGGGGTAAATAATGTTCTAAAGAAGATGATAAATGGAAATACAGTTGGGTCAGATGATATACTTATCGAAGTATAAAAATGTCTAGAAAATGAAGGGATTTTGTGGCATATATGTTTTTTCAATAAGATACTGAAGTCAAAGAGCATGTTGGATTAATGGAGAGAAAGTATTTTAATACCTTTGTATAAGAACAAAGGAGCTATACAAAATTATGTTAATTAAAGAAGAATTAAATTGACGAGTCAGGCCATGAAACTATGAGAATGAGTAATAGAAAGAAGAGTAAGACGGGAGACTAACATATCGGAGAATCAATTTGGATGCATGCAAGGGCAGTCAACCATGGAAGTTATACATCTCTTGAGAAGACTCATTGACCACTACCGAGAAAGAAAACAAGATTTGCATATGTTGTTTATTGATCTTGAGAAGCCTTATGATAGAGTTCCAAGAGAGATCTTATGGAGAGTCTTAAAAAAGAAATGTGTAAATGTATCATATATTGACATAATCAAAGATATGTATATAAATTCAGTGACAAGGGTGAGAACATCTGGAGGATTAACACAGTAATTCTCTATCATTGTTGGCTTACATCAAGGTTCAGCTTTAAGCCCTTATCTTAGATGAGCTCACCGGACATATCCAACAAACAATACCTTGGTGTTTATTGTTTGCGGATGATATCGTTTTGGTTGATGAGACGCGCGAGGGTGTAAACGTAAAACTTGAATCTTGGCAAGACACTTTAGAAAAGAAGGGTTTTAGTTTGAGCAGGGCAAAGACGGAGTATATGAAGCTTAAATTTAGCAGTACAAGAAGGACAGATGACTTCGTTATTAAGTTGGGTGATCAAGATATTTCCCGTAGGCCGTAGTGAGTGTTTTAAATATCTTGGATCGATAGTTCAAAAAGACGGAGATATTGATAAAGATGTGACACATAGAATCCAAGCGGGTTGGTTGAAGTGGAGAGACACGTCAGGGATTTGTGTGATTGTAAAGTACTATTAAAACTTAAGGGCAAGTTTTATTGTACTGCAATTAGACCAGCGATGCTCTATGGTTCTGAGGGTTGGGCAATGAATTGTGTACATAAGCAAAAAATGAGAGTTGCGGAGATGAGAATGATTAGGTGGATGTGTGGACACACGAGACTGGATAAAATTAGGAATGAATGAATCAGGGATAAGACAGGAGTAGCGCCAATTGCAGAGAAGCTCGACTAAGATGGTTTGGACACGTACAAAAGCGACCATTAGAGACACCTGTTAGGCGTTGTGAGAGTCTAGTCACTAGGCATGTTAAATGAGAGGGGTAGACCAATAAAGACTTGGAATGAAACTATAAGGAAAGACATGATATACTTAGGCATTAGTGAGAGTATGACAAAAGATAGGGCACAATGACGACAAAAGATCCATATAGTCGACCCCACTATAGTGGGATAAAAGCTTGAGTGTTGTTTTGTGGACATCTTGTTACCTGGCGAAGCAAAAAACAATCAGTCGTCGCACGCTCATCTGCAGAAGCTGAGTATCGATCAATGGTCTCTGTCATCTTTGAACTCACTTGGCTGGAAAGCCTTCTGGGGGGCCTGGGTTTCATATTGCCAAAAATCTTTCTTATCTGTAATTTGTGCTACTCGTGTCTTATCCCTGATATATTCATTCCTAATTTTATCAAGTCTCGTGTGTCAGGGATAAGACTAATTGGTTTCATATCGTCAAAAATCTTGTGTTCTATGAACGTACCAATCATATAGAGATCGATTGTAACTTTATTCGGGAAAAGGTTCAACTAAGAAAATTGGATTTGAGACATGTTTCTGCTGCAGAACAAATCACTGATATTCTTACCAAAGCCTTATCGTGACCACTATATTTTCATTTTTATCCAAGCTTGGTTCCTACGATTTGTATGCTACAGCTTGTGGAGGGAGTGTTGAGTAACTTGTAAAGAAAGACTTGTTTAATAGGCCCATATAAATCCCTCTTGGAGATTAGTCCCACACCATAGGATGGTGTTTAGGCTCTCCTCTCTCCACATATATATGAATAAATACTTGTGTTGTATTCAGGAAAATACATGAGAAATTAATAAAATATTAATTTTCTCTCTCTTCTAACGCAATTCTCTACAAAATCCAAGGAGCTAATCTAAAACTAATTAGTTGGAGGTGGAGAAGCTCGAGATCTATATTAATGGATAAATCTAAGTAAGTTTCTCATGTGAAACCATTCTCAATACGCTCCCTTCACGTGTAGGGTCTTTGGCCTCTAACAAGTGAATTATTATTATTACTTTAATTCGATGACATAAAATGGGTCGTTAAGTCTAGCATACTCGGAAACCAAGTTAGAATCTAAGTATCCAACATAAAACCAATTAATTAAAGATGGGAGGCCCGAGATGAAATTATTTTCTTAATGTGGACTGTTTTCCACACTCCTAACACTCAAAGAGGTGATAAATCTAAGTTAGTTTCCCCGTGTGAAACTATTCTCAATACACCTCCTTCATGTGTAGGGTCTTTGGCCTCTAACAAGTGAATTATTATTATTACTTTAATTGGGATACATAAAATGGGTCGTTAAGTCTAGCATGCTTAGAAACCATGTAAGAATCCAAGTATCCAATATAAAACCAATTACTTAAAGATGGAGAGGCCCGAGATGAAGTTAGTTTCTTGATGTGGACTGTTCTCCACACTCCTAACATTCAAGGTCCTAGAGGGTATGTGACTCATGGTAGAGATGTGTGATTGTGACTCTAAAAACGATGCAAATCCTAGGTGCAGTGCCATGGAAATAAACCAAACAATCTAGAAGGAAAGTGATGAAGCAGTCTGCTATTTCCTTTTGATAGGGAGACTTGCTTCGGAATGATGTATGCAAGCAAACATTAGATCCGATGAGGCTTTGCAATTAATAATAAAAGGCATACGTTGTTAGCTAATTGCATAAGCAATTTGCAGAGAATTTCAAAGAGAAAGCAAGTGCGCTTCCACTTCGATTGGAGTGCTTTTAATTAAATGTGTAATTGAAATAATCATTGCAAATCAATGAATAGTCACAAAACAAAATA
Organism: Platanthera zijinensis; assembly: GCA_039513925.1. Taxonomy (NCBI): domain Eukaryota; kingdom Viridiplantae; phylum Streptophyta; class Magnoliopsida; order Asparagales; family Orchidaceae; genus Platanthera; species Platanthera zijinensis. Next base: position 237,833,465 of record CM077081.1, on the reverse strand, counting down.
AAGATGGAGCAAGAATATTCATAATCATATAAAAATCAAAACTGTACAATAATTGAAAGGAAAAAACACCAAAATAATGAACTAACAAACATAGGGAACAGTAGGCTGAAGAGATAAGGATCCGGTGGTTGTGGAGAGGTGCGGTGGCTGTCTGGAGGAGTAACACAGCTGCAGAGGGGTGGAAAAAAGGGAGATGACTGGAGGCAAAACAGGGGTAGCACTGGTCGGGAGGATAGCTGGAAGCCTATATGTGTGGCTGTTTGGAGTACTGGAGAGGGAAACAGGTATTGGAAGGGCTTTTGAAGGAGGCATGGATAGTGGAAGGGCTGCAGGAAGGTAGGCTGTAGCTGTGGATGCAGGCAACAATGGTTGGGCTGGGTGGCACATGGAAGGGGTCCGTTTGTGGGCTGCAGTTTCTGGGAAGGTGTTCGGCTGAAGGGAGATGGGGTGGATGGAGGCTGCCGGATGTTGTTTTCATGGGGTTGGCTTCAGAGTAGATGCTGTTTGGAGGGGGTGGCTGGGCTGTTTTAGGGTTGGGGATGGGTAAAAACACAAGAAAACAAAGGGAAAATAAAGAGAAAGGTAGCATTTAGGAGTGGAATCTAGGGTTCCCAAATTCGGCATCGTGGATGACCTGTGATAGCCTCCAAATCATTCCCTACACTTGTTTTTAATAGGCAAACACTTCAAGGTAAGCAACCATTATGAACTGCACATATCGCCCGATCAAGACGGTTGTCAAAACTCACTAAATAAAAATGGTAAAAATAAATAAAAAATTAATAGAAATATGAAATTTGGAGACTTATTGAGTAAGGCTTTAGGTCTCGGTGAGATGCCTAATAAAATTTGGAGAATTATTGAGAATATCACAAGAGTTTGCAAGAGAAATATTTTCAATATAATTTGAAGACTAAGAGGGTATAAATTAATCGGAGAAAAAACATTTTTGTGTCAAGATTTAAAAACAAAGAACAGAGGAATTAATATACGAGTTATACAATTGTGCAGAAAGAGAAATACTGATCCAGAAGTTAGAAGTTTTTTGTAAATTTTATAGAATCAATTTGGTTTCATGCCAGGAATATATATATATATATATATATTACAAAACAATTGTGCTAAGAAAATTACTGAAAAAGTAAAAGCAAAGAGAAAACCTTCATATGATTTTTTTTAATTTTGAAAAAAATATATATAATCCAATATCACAAGATTTGATTTCGAGAGTATTAAGGCAAAAATTAAGTATGTTGAAGTTATTAAGGAGCACCAACTAATAGTAGAATTTGCTGGGAGTGATTTTAGTTACAGTAGGTTTACATTAAGTATCAACATTAAATTCTTGTAGTTATGGAGATTGGAAATGCTTAAACAAGAAATCCAGAGCAAGGTGTCGTGTATGCATGCATGCAAATGAATGAGAAAATTCTTATTAGTGAGACATCAATAAAGTCAAGTGGAAATTTAGAACAAAAAAGAAAATATTGTTTAGAAGATAAAGGGTGTTGAATTAGTAAAACAAAAACCAATTACATAATATGCAATTTAGTGGGAGTGATATTAACAATTGTTAATCTATCTTATTGAAAGATGAAGAGATGCATAGATGAGATAAATTTAAGTACGTTACATCAATTATCCAAGAATGAAGAAGTAAATGAGGATATAACCTCTAAAATTAAGGTTGGATGATTAAAAAAGAATAGTGTTTTAAGAGTACTATATGATAAGAGGATAATATGGAGACTTAAAAGTAAATTTTATAAAAGTGCAATTAGGCCAATAATTTTATATGGGGATACATTCTAAACATATAGGTAAATTTATGGTGGCCCGAGAATTGGTCTTAGGAGATAGAAAATTTATTGAAATCAGGTTGATTCTGTCAAATTGAAGCTAGAGCTATGTATGACTTGAAACAAGATTGGTTGGATTAGCTCAAGACAAATTTGTTGAAAACCCTGCATATAGTATATAAACAATAACCCAAATTCCTTATTTTTCCCTACAGCAATAAAGAGCTCTCCATCTCCTAAAATGATGAAGGCATACTCATTGAAGATGTCATACAATTTGATTATCTTCTGATAACATTGTCAGAAACATGCAAACATGTCTTCAGTGGAAGGAAACCAGTAAGATTTTACTGCAGTAAATACCAATATTTACCTCATCATAAGACATAAAGGGAAGACCAAGATCAGACAGAGGACGAGCAGCAATGCAGTCAAACCAATCCCGTCCCTTGCATTGTTTTAGGCCTTGCACAACTGCCGATTGTGTGATGAAATTGTCAATGGAAAGATTCCAGACATCGATCACAGGGACATTCCTCAATCTATACTTCGAAAGCAAGAGCAGTACAGTGAGCATGGAACTGTCAACTGCAACGGGAAGGAATGGAGCCCAGCGATACATCTCTACAATTGACTTTACCTGTGAGAGAATGAGTGAAATTAAACTCGAGCAATGAATGCAACAACAAAACATATATAATGTGACGTAGAACGAATCTATAAGAGGCAAATAAGGGAAGCCCTAACCCTGCATGCAATGTGAATATTCATGTAACGGATGTAATGAACCTAAACACCGCTGGATGTAGGGTAGGCTACGTGAGTGGGTGACTAAAATGCAATCTTAAGTGAGGTGTGGGGAGATAATTTTATTGCCCTTCAATACTATATGTAACACATGCAAAACCCAACGGAGAAATCAACTTCAAGCAATAAATAATTAAATCGCACGTATACAATTTTAGTAAAAGCAAAATAATTATTTTAGACAAAGCAAAGTTTGGCCTCTGCGTGGAGGGCCAAAGTGAGAGCGTGCGGTAAATAGATCTTGCAAATCACGAGAGTAATCCAAAACAAACACCCACAATTCAAGACATCCAAGCAAGCATGAAGATCAAAATACCATATATTAATATTCAAGAAAAGATTCATACAATAATAAAATAACACTCACGAAGTAAGGGGAGGTTGCCGTGCAAAAGAGATTCGGTGACACGCGTTGGTTGGTGGCTGCCCGGCGAAAAGGAACGTTATAGGAAAGCTGGAATCAGAGTGTCGGACACGGGGAAGGCCTGGATCCGGGGCTACTTTCTGGATTGGGCTGGGAATCAGAAACAGGTAGGGGGAAAACCGCAAAGACAACAGCCTGGATGAGGGCTGGGCGTGGACTTCCTGGAAGGAGGCCTGGGAACAAGAGGATGGCTGGATCGAGGCTTCCAGGGAGGGTGTCCTGGATATGGGAGGCTGATTTCAGAAACTGGAATCGGGGTAGTTGATGTAGCGTATATCAAGGGGGCTGGATTTAGAGGACTGGACTGTGGGTTGGGATGCAACAAGTTAGGAAGGGATTTGGGTAGGGGATATGGGGCATCGTTGGCATAGTGTAGCGTGGGTACGGGGTTTGAAACCCAGGGAGAATGGAGAGGAGTCGATGGGGCTATGGTGTGGCTTTTGGTAGTAACAGGAACGTGAATTTTATGCAAGGAAAGGATTTTGATGAAGGTGGCCAACAAAAGTTTCGCCCAAACACGAATTTTTCTCTCGGGCGCGAATATTTCGCCCGACCATAAATTTTTCGCCCGGGCGCGAATTTTTCTCCTGAACGCGAATTTTTCGCCCGGATGCAATTTTATTCGCCCGGACACACATTTTTCACCCGGACACGCATTTTTCGCCCGGGCACAAATTTTTCGCCCGGGCGCGCATTTTTCCTCCCGAGCACCCAATTTTTGCCAGGGCGCGCATTTTTCATCCGGGTGCCCATTTTCGCTTGGGCGTGCATTTTCGCCTGGGCGCGCAATTTTCGCCGTGCGCAGATTTTTCGCCCGGGCGTGAATTTTTCGTCAGGGCGTGATTTTTTTGCCCGGGCGCGAATTTTTCGTCCGGTCCTGAATTTTTCGCCCGGGCGCGCATTTTTCTCCAGGGCGTATTTTTCGCCCGGGTGCGCATATTTTGCTCGGGCGCGAATTTTTCGCAGTGGCGCAGATTTTAGCCGAACGGCAGAATTGCGCACCCGGATGAAAAAATGCGCACCTGAGCGAAAAATGCGCGTCCGAGTGAAAAAATGCGCGGCCGGGTGAAAACTGCACGTCCTGGGGAAAAATGCGCGCCCAGACAAAAAATGCGTGCTGTGGCGAAAAATATGCGCTCGGGCAAAAAAATACGCGCTCGGGCAAAAAAGGCGCGCTCGGACGGAGAAATTCTACTATGGAGCTGAACAGTGGAATTGTTAATCCCAATTCCCATGACAGAATTCCTACATTTAGCCGAACGACAGAATTGGAATTGACTTCAATTCCAATTTCTGTGGGAATTGGAATTGAAGTCAATTCCAATTCCTGCATCTCAATTCATGCGAAACGAACGGAGCCTAAGAGGTTTTCAATGGGAATTTGGAAAGGGGAAGTGTTGTAGTTTAGGGAGGGGATACAAGAGATAGGGAATACCTAGGAGTCGTAACCTAGTGCCTCACGGAGTCGTCAACGTGAGATGATCGCCGGAATTCGGGAAGAAGTTTCTCCAAATTCTACAATGAACCAAATGACAGCCCCCTACTTCTATTTATATTAAAAGAACATTAGGGCACATTGACATCAACAGTTAAGATTGGACGAGAGTGTCAGGTGCCCAATCACACTAAATAACGACTGAAAACAAAATTTATATATGAAAAAACAAGAAAAGAAAAATCTGGATGCATTTGCGGAGCCAGATCATCGATATGGAGACGCCATATATGGTAGGTGTCCAATCGTCCCCGAACAGGGCCAAAAATCGTCCACCGCTGCTGATCCACGTCGTCGTTTCGCATCAAGATGTCAACAATTCAGTAACAGTCAAATCTCTATCTAGTTTAAATATGTTCAACCATCAAAGTGATGGACGGTTTTCAACATATCCCTTTCAACAAAATAAAGCTTAATAGGAGTCATGTTCAACCTCGACTAAAACTCGGCGATCGTACAAAACATTGTGCTCCCACTCGTGACTTGCAAGGAAGATTTCATTGTCCAATGGTGACTTTCCCTTTGTCATCATCTTTGTGTTCCATCGTTGTGGCTACCACCATTATGAAAGTATGAATTTATGATGAAGCCTTCATTTACCTTTTACTTGATTTTCTTCGTGTCTTAGAAATGGTTGCAATTACGAACAAATTCATGCACCGTGGAAAATGTTTTTGAAAAAAAAACTATGATTTTATCTGTTGCATCGTAGGTGTATGAAAGCAAACACTAACCAATGTAAACCATGATGCGGTGTCGCGAAAAATAAATCCTAACTAACATAGGATGATGCATACATGCGAAGAGTGATCTGACAAGTTTTGCAAGTACTAATAACTTATAAAAATTGAGAACATAACACAAGCAGTATTACATAATTGATAGGAGCAAGCAAGACTTTCCTCTAATTGGAGTGTCGTTAGTTAAATATGTCTTAGTTAAATCATGATTAGTCACAAAAACAACCACACTAACATAAGTGCACATCAATAAAAGTATATGAAAGTAGTACCTTAGAGAAGAGATGGAGACCACCTAGAGTTTGAGGTGGTCGTGCCCTAGCCAAACCCTTTTAGGTTATCCACTGTGTCACTAGACAGAGAGAGGAGAATTATATATATATATATATATATATACACCGGGAGCTCTCCTCAAAATTTGCATAATTACAGCTTGTACCCATCTAATTTTCAAAATTACAACTACCTCCCCTCAATATTTATATTTTATAACATCCATGCACAAAAATACCCCCTGAATATTTACTCCAAGGTGGTACTTTTGTGCATGGATGTTATGAAATGTAAACATTGAGGGGAGGTTTTTGTAATTTCAAAAGTTAGAGGGGTGCAAGCTGTAATTATGGATACTTTGAGGGGAGTCCCAATAAATAACCGTATATATATGTGTATATGTATATATATGTATATATGAGGTATCTTAGTGAGTCCATCAAAGACAGTTCGAGTTTATATGTGATAGGTTCCCTGAGAAGCGCTAGCCACACCCCATGCATTGGGTGCAGATATCCAAAAAGCCTCCACTAACCGCTTGCGGCGTAACCGCCCAGGGGGTAACCCCTCGCGATGTAGTCCCCCAGGGCTTGGCCTCCCTCCGCCTCTCTCTGGCGCCCAGGACGGGCGCCCAATTTGGTCGCACGTCTCTCTGTCGCCGCCCCTATGAGGGATAACCTCCTCTTCGTCCAGATCAGGCGGCCAAATTGACCGCCGATCTTTGTCGTCGCCCCTGTTAGGGGCGGCCTCCCGTTTGCCCAAATCAGGCGGCCAAATTGGCCGCCCGATCACTGCCACTGCCCCTGTTAGGGGCGGCCTCCCATTCGCCCAAATCGGGCGGCCAAATAGGTTGCCTGATCCCTGCCAACGCCCCCGTTTGGGGCGGCCTCTCATTCGTCCAGATCGGGCAGCCAAATTGGCCGCCCAATCTCTACGTGGCCGCCCAAATTGGGCAGCCCCTTGGCCGCCTAGTTTTGGCGGCCTCCATGCCGCCCAAGTCGGGTGGCATTCTCAGTCGCCCGTCCTGCCGCCGCCCAAGTAGGGCGGCATTCTCGGTCGCCCGTCCTGCCGCCGCCCCCATTAAGGGCGGCTTCCTTGCCGCCCAAATCAAGCGACATTTTTGGCCGCCCGTCCTGCCGCTGCCCCCATTAGGGGCGGCATCCTTGCCCCCGCCCCAAGTCAAGCAACAATTTTGGCCGCCCGGCCTTGGCCGCCCGGCCTTGGCCGCCCGGCCTTGGCCGCCCGGCCTTGGCCGCCCGGCCTTGGCCGCCCGGCCTTGGCCGCCCGGCCTTGGCCGCCCGGCCTTGGCCGCCCGGCCTTGGCCGCCCGGCCTTGGCCGCCCGGCCTTGGCCGCCCGGCCTTGGCCGCCCGGCCTTGGCCGCCCGGCCTTGGCCGCCCGGCCTTGGCCGCCCGGCCTTGGCCGCCCGGCCTTGGCCGCCCGGCCTTGGCCGCCCGGCCTTGGCCGCCCGGCCTTGGCCGCCCGGCCTTGGCCGCCCGGCCTTGGCCGCCCGGCCTTGGCCGCCCGGCCTTGGCCGCCCGGCCTTGGCCGCCCGGCCTTGGCCGCCCGGCCTTGGCCGCCCGGCCTTGGCCGCCCGGCCTTGGCCGAGGGCGCCTTAACCTGGCCGCCGATCTCGCTAGGCCGTCAGTCTCCGCCACGGGTTGGGCGGTTGGCCTGATTCACCCAAGGGCAAAGTTGTCATTCACATACATTTGGTAATCTGTGTGCCCCATTTCAGACGTTTCTATTCGTCCTCCCGGTAGTTATCGGCAAAAATTACCGTATCGCTCATCTTAAAATCTATAAATAGAGATCAATGCTCCTTCATTTCTAGGCTCTTTGTGCCCCGAAAAATCCTCCTACGGATTTTCGCTCATCATTTCTCCTCCCGCGCGCACCGCTCCGTTGCGCGCTACCACGCGCCGCTTCGTTGCGCGCTACCACGCGCCGCTTCGTTGCGCGCTACCACGCGCCGCTTCGTTGCGCGCTACCACGCGCCGCTTCGTTGCGTGCTCCCGCACGCCGCATCCTTGTGTGCGCCACTTCCTTGCACGCTCCCGCGCGCTCTACTCCAAGTGCGCCCCTGCATGCTCCACTCCAAGTATGCCCCTGCACGCGCTCCGCCAAAGTGCGCCCCCGCGTGGTCCGCTCCAAGCGCTCCCCTGCACACTCAGTCCAAGTTACCTTCCATGCGCTCTGCTCCAAGCCCACGTTCGGTACGACAGGCACTCCAGACAACCTCCGAGATCACATTTCAAACGCCAACAATTTACAAGACCAACTTTGGAGACTGCCAAAGTCCGTCTTGACCGTCAAAGTTCGTCTTGACCGCCAAAGTCCGTCTTGACCGCCGAAGTCCATCTTGACCGCTGAAGTCCGTCTTGACAGCCGAAGTTTGTCATGACCGCCAAAGTCCGTCTTGACTGCCAAAGTCGCCCGTGAAATTCATCAAGCACTTCGAAGATCGTAGGAAGTCCAATAATTGCCCTCTGCCTTCCGGCCGTCACCGTAGCAATCGAGCAAACCGCGGACCTCCTCAGAGACAGCAGACCAAGCCCGTCAGTGCTCCAAAGTTCGTTTGCCCTACACCGTGAGTAGAAGTAAGACCGCAGTACTCTCCGCCCCCTCAATTCAGCAACGGGCCCAATCAGTTAACAATAAGTCCACCACTCCAGACTCCTCTAAATACAACAGGAGACAAACTGCAGCGGATAAGGCGCTCAGAGCACATCGCGCAGGCATCTAAGCCGCAGATACCAAGACGTGCAGGGAACGTCGCTCCCGCCTTCAAGCAATAACAGAGAGCTCCAGAGTACGTCGAGCACATCGCTCCCCACAACATATGAAGAAACACTCAGCTCCGTGAGCGGTGGCATGTCACCCTCCGAGCCGTGCTTTCTCTCTTTCTACAGTAAATGTAACGAGAGGCGGCATGTCACCCTCGATTCTATTAGAAGCCCTGTACAACCAATGTTGTCAAGATCGCGATTTTGCACGTAAGATCGTACGATCTTACGTTTTTTACGGGGGAAACGATCCCCGGGTGAACTTGGATCGCACGTTCCGTAGAAACGGTAGGATCGCCGTTTATGATCGTAGGATCGTAGGATCGTACGATCCTACGATCACAACCGATCCTACTTTTTCCACGGAAGAGTCTTATAATAACTCGCAAATCCCGAACACAAACCCTAATCACAGAACAATCCCCGCAGTCGTCCGTTTTGCTCCTCCGTTCATCGTCTCGCTGCTCTCGATCAGTCATTTTGCTCACGCCGCCGACTACTGAAGGGGTCGACGCCGGCTGCTAAAGGGGTCGACGCTGACAGAGAGAGCAAGTTTGGAAACCGCAGTCGGCTGCTGAAGGGGTCGACGCCGCCCGTTTTTTCTCTACTGCATTTTTGTGCGTCTCTCTCTATCTCACAATGATGCAACCCAACTGATCCCATTCAGCCTCCCACCAGGCCACCAACGCGAACATCGGAGAGGCCCGTCGATACCTCCACTTCTGGTAAGGTATCATACGACACCACATCTGTTATCTGCAGTTTTATCTCAGACATAGTTTTGTTCCTTCCTATCATGATTGTTTTCTCATTCATAGTTTTGTTCGAGGTAAGCCTAGGTTACATTATAACTGTAAAACCTTAGTGCAAATCACCATAAAGAATTACCTGACAGTTAGTATGGATTGTTGTAAACTGCTAAACCTATGTTACATTACAACTGCTAAACCTTCGTGCTAAACATCTAAAATTTTGTTTTTCCAATGGGAACATCTATAGTTTGCATGCAATGATATAACATCATTCATCTACAACAATTCTTTATCATTCAATGTGGTAAAAAGTGAAGAATTTCATAAGATGTGTGAATCTATATCAAGGCATGGCTTGAGTTTTAAGCCTCCATCATATCATGATATCAGAGTGAAATATCTGAAACAACAATATCAACAGACTATGGAGAATATTTCAGAACATAGAGCTCGTTGAAAGAAAATGGGATGCACTATAATGACAGATGGATGGACTGATAAAAGAAGGAGAACATTGATCAATTTCTTAGTGAATAGTTCAATGAGAACTATATTTCTAAAGTCCATTGATGCATCTCATATATCCAAAACAACAGAAAATGTCTTCAAGATGATTGATGATATTGTTGATGAGGTGAGTGAAGAGAATGTTGTCCAGGTGGTGACGGACAACGCTGCAAATTACAAAGCCGCTGGAGAAATGTTAATGTTAAAGAGGAAAAGATTATATTGGACTTCATGTGTTGTTCATTGTATTGATTTGATGCTAGAAGATTTTGAGAAGAAGATACAAGTGCATCATGATACAATTCCTAAAGCAAAAAGGATCATGACATATATTTATTCCAGAACATCTCTCATATTTTTATTGAAAACCTTCACTAAAGACAGGGATTTGGTGAGACCTGCAACGACACGTTTCGTCACTTCATACTTAACTTTGGGCTGCCTTAATGAAAACAAACTTGCTTTGATAAGAATGTTCAATTCAGATGAATGGAAAGCTAGCCGATCTGCATGTTCAAGTGAAGGAAAACTAATTGAGGAGGTGGTGATGGATAAATATTTTTGGAAGAATAATGTCATTTGCTTGAAGGATGTTTATCCCTTAATGAAGATGCTTCGTTTGGTTGATTCTGATGAGAAGCCTGCAATGATATATATATATATATATATATATATATATATATATATATATATATATATATACATACATATATGAGGAAATGGATCGAGCAAAAGAACGCATTGCACATGCCTTTAATAGTGTGCAAAAATTGTAAGTCAATTAATTTCTTTTTTTTAAGTATTATAGATATGAGATTTTTTTTCCTTATATACTAATTTTATTATTTGTGATGATTAGTTAACCAGTTTGGGATGTGATTGATGCTCGATGGGACAAACAATTGCACAGACCATTACATGCTGCAGGCTATTATCTAAACCCTCAATTTCACTGTAATCTGTCATTTAAAGCTGATTATGAGGTGAAGCGAGGGCATATGACTGTTTAGAAAGAATGACCGGGGGAGATATTGATGAAATTTCAAAGATTGATGACCAATTGGAGGATTTTAAGAATCAGAAAAAATTCTTTGGCTCTATAGTATCCAAAACTGGTATTAATATCAAAACTCCGGCGGCATGGTGAGATTCTTATGGACAAGAACATCCGGAACTACAAAATTTTGCAAAACGTTTATTGAGCTTGACATGTAGTTCTTCTGGATGTGAGTAAAACTGGAAAGCATTTGAAAGGGTATAATTGCAATTTATTAAATATTTTAATCACCAAAATTATTGTATACTAATTAAAAAAAAATCAGGTACACAAAAAAGAAGAAATTGTTTGAAGCAAAAGACAACGAATGATGTTGTCTTTGTGATGGCGAATTCTCATTTGACCAATAACAAGTTGAAGAAAACTCAGAAACATAATTTTGATGATATTCCATCCGATAATGAGTGGATTGTTGCCGATGAAGATGATGAAGAAGATCTTGAGATAGAGCCTCCGGATGTTGAAGAGGTAGCTGCTCACATAGGAGGAGGAGAACAAGATCTTGGGATAGAAGAAGGCGACGAAAATGCTTTGGCTTAGATGATTAGGCAATTTGGACTTTAGCTTAGATGACTTATTTTGAATGAGTTAAATGTAATATTACTATTTACTATGCAGTTGAACTTTTTTTTTTATATATATTGCTTAATGATTATTAATCTACTAGATATTTTTATATATAAATTAGATTTTTTTATTTTGTATAATAAGTAAGATCTTACTGTTTCGTATCGATCTCACGTTTTACGATCTTACCACTGCCGACCGATCTTAGGTAAGATCTTGATCTTGACAACATTGTGTACAACAACTAGCAAATAGTGGAAGTTTGGCCGACACAGATCCGGCCAAGTGATTTTTCACCAAGTTGACGGGTTTTCCATGTCAAAAAATTATTTTGTAAGCTTTCTATTTTTTGTGACTGTTTGCGTGCTCGACCGCTCCCGGTCTAAGGCGATTCAATTTAGTCTGGTCTATCGGAGTCTTGAGCGATCCACAACAATATGCATAGCAACAACATTGTCATATAGTGACTCTGAGTAGGGTCCTGAGGGAATTAAGGATAGATGTGCGCATAATTTCTAACGGAAGTTATTTTGCAATAAAATACTTTTAAAACTACATTCTTTTGATTTGTCACTGGAAAATAAAGCATTTAAATTAAGGAAATAAGAGAGTAGTACAAATGCACGAGTGCATGTAAACAAATGACAAATTATACGAGGAATTACAAACACTTACACAACTGAATTTAAAGCTTATGAGCTAATATCTCATCATGTACAGACAAAACACGATATTCAACTAAAAGAAATAACAAACAAATCATGAGCTCGAATAATACTGAAGGGGGAGGGAGGGAGGTGTTTTTGGAGAGCCGTGGAGGAGCCAAAATTGCAATCTGGGAGTGGGGTTAGGCCTCCAGACGAGGGCCCAACTGCTGGGAATGGACTTGGAATGCCTGGAAATTGGACACGAGGGACTAAATTCAGTAAAGAGTTGCTGAAGATGGATGTCCTAGAACCAGGACAGCAATCTGGACTTTGTTGGGTGGCAGTTTGGCGACTGCCAGCAATCTTCCTGATGGTTGTTGGTTGTAGGGGAAGTGCAGGATCTCGGTAAGAGGGATGGGGGCTCCTCGTGAAGGAAAGAGAAGGAAAGGGCTGACCGGCTGTTGGGATTAATGGGAGGGGGAGGAGAAGCGGTTGCAGCACGGGAAAGGCTGGGCTTCATGTACGGGAGAATGATGCAATTAGTAGGGGCAGTTGGGCCAGGAAGTTGGCTTTAATGTGAATGGGGAGGGAGTGGGAAATGGGGAAGTGGACAATTGAATGGTGGAGAGGAAATTTAGGAGTGTCCTAAAATTGGGGAGGTGGAGGTATAGAAATACTCATCGAGTGTGAGATAAACATCATGAAGAGTGTGTGAGATTTTGGCACAGGGATGTCACTCTATGATGCGTAGAATGCATCCATAAAGTGAACTCATCAGGTGGTTCACTGGCAGGGGTAGAATGAAATTCATCGCAAATGCGATGAGTACCAACGTAGGTCCCTGAAATATCAAAAGTTGCCATAAATGTAAGTGGGGAAATAATTAAGTACGTAACACTAGATTCTAGAACCTCATAGGTGGGATAACTCAAAGATATAACTAGAAAAGGCATCAAGAATCTTGTGCTCAGAAATGGATCACCCATCGGAATCTCATCCTCATCAAGAAGAGGTGTAGGTAATAGAGACTTCCTCAAGTCTAACTCTAATGCTATACTCGCACCGCTCTCAAAATCAATCTCAACAGTCGTGATACTATCTCCCTCGTTATACACTATCGAGTCAAGAGTAAGCTCATGCTCACTATCGAGAGATAAACTCATTGGAGGGCACTGGATAGCTACGTGCCCTATATCCTGAACAATAACACATTGAGTCTCCTCAGAATGGGAAAACCTGATAGTTGGAGATTGAGATGTGTCGGTGTGGTCACAACATTGCACATTTTTTATCCTTAGGGAGGAAAGATCTCTAGTGGTGGACTGGACAAGACGCAGGACAACTCTGCGATCTAGTGGATCTAAGACATCACTTGTATTGTAGGGCTAGGTGAAATATCTGATCAGGAGACCCTAATCGATGAGAAATCAGCTCTCAACTAATTTTAGTGCGCGATCAAAATCAAGAAGCGGATGCAAAGGACTCCTCCTAAATATCACTCCTCACTACTAACTCATGGAATCAAGCATATAATCAACAACAAGCATAGTCCCATGTTGAAAGTCGTGTAACTAGCCGATGAGCTGATTCCTATGGGGTACCAAAAGATACTTCTCCCCTAATACTCCTTTCATGTCTGCCCATCGGGAAATGGGCAGAAGACCATCACGCTCAATCCAATGGGTTTCATGTCTGTCCTTAATACTCGGTTCATGTCCGCCCTTGATACCCATTTCATGTCTGCCCTTAATACTCGTTTCATGTCTTAAACTTGACGACTTCTATGTGGTGAATGAAAAGAAGTATGTACTTTTGATGATCCGGTGTCGAAGCCAAAACTCATGTGCCGAAGCTTGGATTTATCCCCTCCCCTTGGCCGTCCACCACTTTCCCTCCACCACTATTCGCCAACAGCCCTCCCTCCTCTTTCTCCATTCCCTTGTCGTGGAAAGACATCCCTCCACCTCCCTCCACATAGCCGACCACCTCCACAATTTCCCACCTCCAAACTCCACCCAAAACAGCCCCTAAACACTTCGAAAATCCCGTCTCATCCACCTCCGGTGATCCCTCTCCAATCCCCTAATTAATTCCTCCATTTTCAGTTTTTCACCTATCGCCGGAAAACTTTTCCGGCCTCCCACTACCAACCCGGCCACCTCTCCGGCGACCACCTCCAGCCAACTCCGGTGTCCACCTCTGGCCAGACACTACCCCATAACCACGTCCCCTGACTACCGCACTACCTTCATAACTCCCAACTACCCCATAACCACCACCCCCCGCTACCCCACTCATAACCGTCCATAACTACTAATAATCTCATATGCAACCTCTTTCAATTTCCCCCCCAGTTAACATTATAACTGTCTGTTCATTGAGAACCACCAATTAGCCATTACTTCCAATCCCTGACACCTGCTGATTACACATCGCAAGAGCAAGTTTCACTAATATTTCTTTCAGAAACTACAAACTTCTATCTTACTCCCCTTCAATTCTTATGTCCCTACACTCCGGGAACTTGCCTATGTTCAATCTTGCATTTTCCTGTACGTCAACCTCCCCTCAACATTCCCATCTCTTCCACTTAAACCTCTTAAGTCACTTCCGGACTCTCGTCCAGTTCACATCCACTTACATACTGTCTGAAAATCACCCAAACAGTCCAAGTACAGCCCTTCCCAAATACAAATATTCCCGCATCAAATATCCAAATACCCTTTCCAGCAGCCAGAACTTCCATTCCCGCAGCTGCCGGGACTCCCACTACCGGACAGCACGCTCAGCTCCTTCTCCTACCTGCCGCCAGCCCCATCTAGCAACCCCCTTTGCATTTTCCACACAGACAGCAGCCTGCTACAGCCCCGGAATCTCCACTGTCCTGCTGCCCAAAGGTTCACCTAGAGCTCAAAATTTAGTGCTTACTTTGATTTCAGCAACAAAAATACCCTCCAAGCCATCTACCACCTAGTTGTGTAAGTTTTCAAGTTGGGAGTCATTTATTTTGTGTTGATTGGTGTGTTCATTTCCTACATAAGTTGTGTCTATTAGTAATCTTTGGTGCCAAGTTTTTATTGAAAGTATTGTATGTCCCTATTTACTTGAGATTATTTGATTACAGGCCGATGCAGAGAAGAGACGAGCACGAGCTTTGAGCCTGTTCGGGGCTGATTTGACGACTTATCATATATGGTGTGCCCGGATCGACGATCGGACTCCGCAGATGTGTCGGGATCCGCGTCGCGAATTGAAATCATATATTAGTTTATTTTCATGTATTTTAGTAGCCTCTCCCACCAATCAATCATAGTCGTCGATAGGAATGTCCCAGTGTCTCGTTTTATTATAAATATTGGTCTAACAGGCTAAACCAAGTGATTGCAAAATTTAGAGAACTTCATTCCCGGATTCCAGCGATCACCCCTCGGTGCCGACGCCGTGGAACCCTAGGTGATGACTTCTAGGTGCTCGTTCTTCCCCCCCCCCCCCCAAGATAACCCCTAACCCTAGCCCTCATTTTCCACCCCACATCCAGCCGCCAGCAGCCCCCATATCCCTCCCCAAACCCGGCAGCCTGCAGTGCAGGTATTCCTGCAACCGCCGGCCAAACCGGCTGCCACCCTGCTGCCCCCTCCTCCACCAACCCCAGCCTCCTTCCCCCAACCCGACGGCCCATCCTCAGCCGCCGCCTCCCTCCCACACCCCCTCCATAGCCGGCAATCCCCCTCCCTACCACCGGCCGGACACCTAATCCCCTCCTCTTCGTGGAACCACCTCCAAAGCACCCTAATTCTCTAGATCCATTCAGATCTGAGAATTTCATCCCTGATGCGTTATTTCCACCACTTGTACTTTCCATTTTTGCCAGGATCCCACCCTAAATAGCGGATCCACCCCTCCCCGGCCCGGATCTACTCGTACGTGGCCGGATCTACCCTTTTCTCACCCGATCTTATCATTTACCGCCGAGGACAGCCACCACCTTCATTTTCACGTCGCCGGTTCCACCTCCGATCGCCGATCCACACATCCGGACCCTAATTCTTCAGTGCCTCAGTTCAGCCGCTACTTTATGAGTTTATTTTGTGGTATTGGATTATTTGATTTGATATTTTCATTGGTGAATAAATATATGTGTTGTGATTCTTGCTCGTAGAAATTGTTTAGGTACGCTAATAATTTGCAGGAGGAGACATTCGCCGCACGCTTTGCTTTGGCCCTCCGAGCAGAGGAAGCCATTATAAATTGCCAAAATTAATTAACTGTTTTCAATTTCAAATATTTGTGTGGAGTTAGAATTCTCATTGCTCAAATTTATTTGTCGAGTTATCGACGATTACATTGCATTTAGGTTCGGATTATCGTGTCACCCTTGCACTACCACCTAGCGTCGTAGGTTTTGTGCACTCGTAGCCTACCCCTACATCATTTTGGTATCAAAGGGGGTCAGGTTAGGCCATTTGCATTCTCTGTAGTGGTAGGTCATATAGAGTCTTTAGGTTCATCCATGTAGTTATCGTCGGCGTTTCTCTCCTCTATTTGGGGATTCCGTGTCCGCCTATACCCGACCTCATAGAGCAACTTCAAAGAAATTCTCACGTTATTATGATGATCATTATCGTCTGCGGCACACTACTTCCCAAGATCGTGTTAACCCACCGACACAATCCCACTACACTAGAGACGATCCGTATGATGATTGTTGTCGTTCATATCTCTGCACGCGAGCGGAACGTGTTGATCATCCTCTCTCGTCGTCCCACATTCATAGGGATTATGTCCACCCACGAGCACACGCTGATTATGTTAGGAACGACCATCTAGACGACCCTCAGAAACCTTATGGAGGTCATCATCGGTAGGATCACAATACATGTCAAGACCCACCAATAGAGTTACCTGAGGCTGAATTTCTACGAATAGTTCTTGACCGCTTTGATCTCTTATAAGCTCTGATCACCTAAGATCTACATTACGAAGAAAGTCTAAAGATTTTGGTCAAGCCACCGATGCGGCGAGTAGTGCTCCCACCGAGATAAGAGACCCGACACTTGGTTTTGATCCTTCTCAGTTTGATGAGATTCAGTGTTCATGTGATCATGAGGTTTGTTAGATGATATAGGGAAAAATGATTTAAAGGCCCATTTATAGGTCAATCTCTTCTTTCTCCTTTAGTCCCACATCTTTTGTATAAGATTCTTTCTCCTTCTCTTCTCTTATATATTTGTACTCTCTTGTATTTTACACTTGAAGAAGTATATACAAGGTTTGCCCATTGCTTTCTACATAGTATCAGAGGGAGCGGTCCGGCCTGTGTCTAACCACCCAGTACTCCAGTTTAACTGGGCGACTAGGTCTTTCTGCTTACTAAACTGGGCGGCTAGGTCTTTCTGCTTACTGCTCGGCTTTGCAGCTTCTCTACTTCTCTAACCGCCTCCTTATTCTCTCTCGTGGATCCACCTCTCCTCTTCTATGCCCTTTTATAGCCTTCCTCTCTCTGTCTCGTGGACCCCACTCCTGTAAGGTTAGTTTTCTTCTAACCTCCTCGTGCTACTCTCTATCCGATGTGGCCTTCCCTCTTCCCACGGTTAGATCTAACCGTCTGGCCTATTTTTCTCACCGCGGCGACTTGTCTCTGTCCGCTGCGGCCTCCTATTTGCTTCTTACCAATGCGTTCTGTTGCTAACCTCCCGGCCTTTGCTCTTGTTGCGGTTTGCTTCTTACCGCTCGGCCTTCTGCCTGTTCGCCAATCTCTTCTCACTGGCCACGTCCTCGCTTTGCCGCTCTGCCGCCTTGCTGCTAGCTGCGGTCTGTTTAACCGCGCGGTCTGTTCTTGCTGGTTTGGTGGCCTCGATCTGACCGTCTCAGATTGCCGACTTCTTCTCTCCGCTTCGGCTTCTCTAGTCTCCGCTGAGACTAGACTTCGCCCAGAAGTCGCTGCTTACCGCGCGATCTCCTAGTCGCGTTCGACCTCTTCTAGTCGCTGCCTCCGGCGACCTCTTCTAGTCGCTGCCTCTGGCGACCTCTTCTAGTCGCTATCTTCTTCTCTCCACGGCTACTTCTACTCGCTGTTCTCAGCGCTATTTCAATAGTAGACGTTGGTTCTGTTCGGCTAACCGCGTGCCTTCTAACCGCCCGGTTACTGTGCCTAGTCGCAACCCAGTAATATGGCTTCATATTCCACCACTACTGCTGATTCTTCTCCTCTTCCAGACCTTCCTCGCGCTGCTCCTCTTGAGCTTCGGGATGAGCTACGCATTACCACTATTTCTCTTCGTTGCAAACAAAATTTTGTGGAATGGGTACACTCCGTTCAGCGTGTGCTATAAACTAAAGGTCTCCTTCATCATCTCACCAGGCCTCCTCCCACTGAACCCACTGATGAGTGGATCCGTGACGACGGACAGGTTCAATCTTGGCTTCTCAATTCCCTGGACACCGAGCCCTATCGTATGACCATGTATCATGAGACCGCTCACGCTATGTGGACCGATCTTCATTCTCTCTACTCTGGGAAGGACAGTCTTCAGCACTTGTTTGACATTCTTACTGATCTTCAGTCCATCGATGTTGGAGTTACTGGAGACATCACCTCTTTTGTTGTGCGGGCTAAAACTCTTTTTGAGGCTTAGATCCAGCATCAGCCTCCCATCACAGACTTGGTAACTCAACGACAGCTGAAGGAGACAGTGGGGATTGCTATGATGATGGTCCGTGTTCCCTCACATCTGCATAGTGTCTGCGCACATGTTCTATCATCCGCTGTTACTCCATCCCTCTCGGATGTGTGCTCGATGCTCCTAAAAGTTACTCCTCCTCCGGATGCTCTGCCTTCTTCTCCCGCTCTCCTTCAGCAGCCCGTGGCCACTCTCTCTCCATCTACTCGTGGTCCACCGACTCGTGGTGGTCGCCAGTCTCGGGGATGCGGTCGTGGTGGTCGAACTCTCTTTAAGTGCTCTTACTGCGGCAGGGAAAGCCATCTGGAGGCCACCTGCTACCGCAAACATGGCATGCCCCCTCACCTTACTGCAACGGTCGCTCCCACACCTCCCGCCACTAGTGATGATATTGCTGCGTTACATGCTCAACTCTATCAGCTTCAAGGAGTGGTTAGTCGCTCCTCTGGCTCCGTGACCTCAATCTCCAATGAAGGTATATCTTGCCTCTCACACAGCTCTCACTGGATTGTGGACTCGGGTGCTACACATCATCTCTCTCCGCAGCGGCCACCTAAATATTTAGATACTGCTTACCCCAAGCACATCACTGTGGCTAATGGTGACACGATCCCGATTTCTGGCACTGCTCATCTATCTCTTACTCCTTCCCTCTCCTTATCTTCGATTTTTCATGTTTCTGACTTTCCTTAATCTACTTTCTGTTAGTCGTCTTACACAAGATTTGATTGTTGTGTTATTTTCTCACGCTCTTCATTTGTTGTGCAGGATCGACTAACGCAAAATATACTTGGTAGAGGGCGACTTTCTAAGGGGTTGTATCTTCTCAATGTTTCTCTCACTGCTCTCACCACTATCTCTACCACTGATTGCCATCATCGTCTTGGGCCGTTCGTGAAGTTTGGAAAATTCAGCAAGGCCGTTCATGAGGTTGGCTTCAAACAAAGCTCGACAGATTCCTCTCTCTTCACTCGTCACCAATCAACTGAGACTATAATACTTCTGGTTTATGTGGATGATATTCTGATCACTGGCGATGACTCCGTTGGGATACAACATGTTAAACAACATTTAAACTCTATCTTTCAAATCAAAGATCTGGGAAATCTTCAATATTTTCTTGGATTGGAGGTAGCACGACGACCTGATGGCCTTGTCTTATCCCAGCGTAAGTATTGCATTGACCTTCTGCAAGATGCTGGTCTCTCGGGTTGCAAACCTGCAGAAATCCCGATAGAAGTCAACCACATGTTGTGTGCTCAGGGATCTGAGTCTAATTCTCTACTTCCGAATCCGGAATACTATCGTCGTCTTGTGGGAAAACTGATATACTTAACAGTTACAAGACCAGATATATCATTTGCGGTTGATGTGGTCAGCCGGTTTATGCATACCCCACGGGTTTCTCACCTTCAGGCAATGTAACGCATTCTCGGGTATTTGAAGACTTCCCCTGGGCAAGGACTTGTGTATAAGACATCTTCCTCCCTTTCTCTTATTGCATACTCGGATGTGGATTATGCGAGCTCGTTGGATGATCGACGTTCTACTACTGGTTTCTGTACATACTTTGGAGGGAATCTTATCACATGGAGGAGTAAGAAGCAGACGGTTGTTGCTCGCTCGTTTGCTGAGCTGAGTACCGTGCGATGGGTACTGTTACATCCGAACTAACCTGGCTTCAAAGTCTTCTAATGGATTTGGGAGTTAAATTGTCCTCACCTTCAACGTTGTTTTGTGACAGTCAAGCTGCAATGCACATTGCAAAGAATCTTGTGTTCCATGAGAGGACTAAACATATTGAGGTTGATTGTCGCTTCGTTCGAGAAAAGGTTCAATCAAAGGAGCTACAACTTGAACATGTTCCTGCGGCTGGGCAAGTTGCTGACGTCCTTACCAAGAAATTACCTCGCAAGTTGTATTACCAGTTCTTGTCCAAGCTTGGTGCCTACGACTTGTACGCTCCAGCTTGCAGGGGAATGTTAGATGATATAGGGAAAAATGATGTAAAGGCTCATTTATAGGCCCATCTCTTTTTTCTCCTTTAGTCCCATATCTTTTGTATATAATTTTTTCTCCTTCTCTTCTCCTATATATTTTTACTCTCTTGTATTTTACACTTGAAGAAGTATATACAAGATTTGTTCATTGTTTTCTACAAGGTTGAATCTGATCATGACCTTATGATATAGAAGGAGAGTGATACTAGCATGATTAGTGAGCGTGGTCACGTGAGTGAGGACGAGCGACCCAGTGGCGTTGTGATGGGCTACTCATCCATTTCACCTCACCTAGACCTAATGTCCCCTTTGAACAAAGACACAATTCTCAACGCTACATTGATTGACCCACACTTGAGTCTGGTCACCCCCTGCTCTTCCCTTAGGACTATCTCAAGTCACTTCACTACTGAGAGTCGAGAGTATGGTGTTGACTTCATAGTGGCTACCTCACCCACTTACGAGGACACTTACCTCTATCAGCGATACTCATCTGAGGGATTTTCCCATTATTAATGACCTCATTGTTGAACCTCCAGATAAGTCTCTTGACAAGTCACTACTCCCTTGGGAGGTTCATGAGACTAGCATTGACTTTATTGTGGGTGTCCTACTTGCTCCCACAGACATTACTGTTATTGGTGCCCTCCTCGTGGTGGACTATCCTATCATTATTGACCTCTTCGGGATCAAGTCTCCGAGAGACTCATTTGACAAGCCTTCTCTCTTACACTTTAGTGATGAATCATGTATCTGCATTAGTAATCATCTCACACGTAATGACTTTTGGTATACACCCCCTGGTGAGCCACCTGATGAGTTATATTATTTGAGAGGTACCTATCACACCAGAGCTCCGCACTATTTTGTCATCATCTACGTCGCCTCCACGAGCGATGACGTCAATCACCCCAGATTTTTCTATCGACCACCCGGTAAGCCTCTTGATAGGTCACCCCATGTTAGTCATATCCAAGTCATTGTCAAGCCTTCCCTGAGGAAATGTGTTGAGTATGTTGTGTTTTATGTGCATCATTCGCTTCATTGCATGAGTCAGTTGGGTCACTTGTTCATCATTTGCATGAATTATATGAGTCGGTTCGCCGACAAAAAATAATGAGCAATGAAAGTTATAAGACTCATGCGGATAAACGAGGGCGAGAACAAGTATTTAATGAAGGCGAGAAAGTAATGGTGCGAGTCCGCCCAGAGAAGCACCCCTCGGAGTCTGCCAAAAAGTTAAGCCCTAGGCGAATGAGCACGTACTCTATTATTAGTCGTATTGGGACAAATGCCTATCGGCTCGATTTCCCGGCAAGTATGGGAATTCATCCAGTGTTTAATGTTGAGGATCTGACGTCGTACTACGAGCCTCACGAGTATGTGGACCCGAATAGTGGAGATGCCCAACCACCCACACCACCACTTTCGTTGCCCTACCACTCTCATACTTCCCCTACGTTTGATAGCCACTACAACCCATCCACTAATGACACCCTTCCACTTCTTTGGTTTCACCACCGGCACCGCCGATCGCACCGGGTTACACCCTTCGAGAGATGAGCGATGAGAGCATCACAGAGTTCAGATTCCAGCAGTTTGTTCCTACCTCAGATGGGTCACGCTCGCTACTTGGTACATTAGCGGGGCCGCCCGAACGCAGTTGACGCTTAGATACTTGTAGCAGAGCTTCATCGATTCACCCATGGACTTCGACTTCAGCACGGACATCTCCATTCACCAGAAATGACAACTTTTCAGTCAGGGGGAGTCGATAGGCGAGGGCACTCTTTCGTCGACGACACTTTGACGACTTCCGGTGGACTTCTTCGAGTTGTGCCTGACATTCATCGAGAGAATTCCGATCTCAATTCATCGGAAGATGAATTCTTTCAAGCCGGGAAGATTGATGCGGAACAGAGACGAGCACGAGCTTTGAGCCTGTTCGGGGCTGATTTGACGACTTACCATATATGGCGTGCCCGGATCGACGATCGGACTCCGCAGATGTGTTCAGATCCGTGTTGCGAGTCGAGATCATATATTAGTTTATTTTTATTGGTTTATTTTCATGTATTTTAGTGGTCTCTCCCACCGGCAAATCATAACCGTTGATAGTGATGCCCTAGTGTCTTGTTTTATAATAAATATTGGTCTAAGAGGCTGAACCAAGTGATTGCAGAATTTGGAGAACTTCATTCCCGGATTCTAGCGATCACCCCTCGGTGTGGACGTCGTGGAACCCTAGGTGACGACTCTTATGTGCTCGCTCTTCCCCCTAAGGTAACCCCTAACCCAAGCCCTCATTTTCGACCCCTCACACCCCACATCCAGCCGTCGATACCCCCCCCCTGTCCCTCCCCCAAACCCGGCGGCCTGCAGTGCAGGTTTTCCTGCAACCGCCGACCAAACTGGCCGCCACCCTGCTGCTCCCTCCTCCACCGACCCCAGCCTCCTTCCCTTAACCCGGCGGCCCATCCTCAGCTGTCGCCTCCCTCCCACGCCCCCTCCATAGTCGGCAACCCCCCTCCCTACCACCGTCCGGCCACCTAATCCCCTCCTCTTCGTGGAACCACCTCCAAATCACTCTAATTCTCTAGATCCATTCAGATCTGAGAATTTCATCCCTGATTCGTTATTTCCACCACTCATACTTTCCATTTTTGCCCGGGTCCAACCCTAAATAGCGGATCCACCCCTCCCCGGCCCGGATCTACTCGTATGTGGCCGAATCTACCCTTTTCTCACCTGATATCATCATTTACTGCCGAGGACAGCCACCACCTTCATTTTCACGTCGCCGGTTCCACCACCGATCGCCGATCCACACATCCGAACCCTAATTCTTTAGTGCCTCGGTTCAGCCCGCTACTTTCTGAGTTTATTTTGTGGTATTTGATTATTTGATTTGACATTTTCATTGGTGAATAAATGTATGTGCTGTGATTCTTGCTCGTAGAAATTATTTTGGTACGCTAATAATTTGCAGGAGACATTCGCCGCACGTTTTGCTTTGGCCCTCCGAGCGGAGGAAGCCATTATAAATTGTCAAAATTAATTAACTGTTTTCAATTTCAAATATTTGCATGGAGTTAGAATTCTCATTGCTCAAATTTATTTGTCGAGTTATCGACGATTACATTGCATTTAGGTTCGGATTAGCGCGTACCCTTGCACTACCACCTAACGTCGTAGGTTTTGTGCACCCGTAGGCTACCCCTACATCACGGGCACTCTTACATTTATACAACTTCACGTGTCTCTTTGTTCATAAGCTTTAACTACTGTGGTTATTGTATATTTTATTTATAAACAAAATTATTAGTGCAAGTTTAAAAATCATCGGATTCATGTATGGTTACATGTAGGAATTCACTCATTATTACTCATCAAATAGGACCATCCGGCGTCACATAGTAGTCTCATAGGACCATTGACTTCCTATTTTAATTCAGTCAAAAGTTGTTTGATCAAGACCAACTAATAATTGATTTGAGTCATAGCTCTGTATTCAGATTCAACTATAGCTTTAGCAATGGGTATGTTGCTTCTTAATTTTCCATAATATCATATTCCTTCCAAACAATACGCAATACCCACTAGTGGATCTGCGGTCATAAGAATATCATAATATTCTCAAAAGATTGTTATTCTTACGCAATAACCCAACACTAGAAGTTTCCTTCACGTATCTAAGAATGCGGATAACAACCTCCATGTGAAGAACCCTTAGGGTCAACAAACTAATTCACCATACTGACGGGAAAAGATATATCTGGTAGAGTGATAGTGAGATAATTAAATTTGTCCACTAACCTTCTATCTCTCTCTGCGTCAGGATAAATGTGTTTAGCTCCATCCTTCATAAGTTTCACATTGGGATCCAAAGAATTTTACACAGGTCTGCACCTAGGCATTCCTACCTCGTTCACTAAATTGATGATGCATTTATGTTATAGTAGGCATATTCCATATTTGCATATAGCCATTTTTATGCCCAAAAAGTACGTTAGTTGGCTTAAATCTTTAGTCTAAAATTATTTGCTAAAGTTTTCAAGTTGGCAATCTCACATTTATTATTGATAGATTTGAAAATATAATCCACACATAATATAAGAATAATGCTCTTGTGTTGAGTATGAGTATAAAACATAGAGTGGTGCACCCGGTGATACCAAAACCTTCTAATGCAGAGATCTTCTCAAACAATGCAGTTGAAGATTGTTTTTGTTAGAAAAGCCCATGTAAATGGCTCATTGAGCCCATGTTTTATTGTTCTTCTTTCTTCTTTCCTTAGTCCCACATCTTGTATAGGATTTCTTCTCTCCTTCTCTCTCCTATATATTTGTATTCTCTCGTTGTATTTAGATACACAAATAATACATACAAGTTTTGAGCTCTTTCAACATGGTATCAGAGGAAGCGTCCGGTCAGAGCGGTTTCCTCGTTTCTAACCGCCCCGATCATCCGCCTTCCCTACCCGCCGGCTCTTCCGCGGCCTCTCTCCTCTACTCGCTTCTTGCCGCGAGTTTGCCTTCCCGAGGCTTCTCTCCGCGCGGCTTCCTCTACTCCTCTATTCCCGCGGCCTCTCTCTTTCGGTGGCGCTGTCCGCACTTGGTCGTGGCTTCTTCCCCTGCCGCTGGTGTTTTCACTCTGACCGTGCGGCCATGTCTTCTTCCCTTTCTTTTTCTCCCCGCACGGTTTCCTCTCAAACCGCGCGGTATGCTTCTTGTTCCCCTTCCCGCGCGGTATTTTCTCTAACCGCTGTGGCCTCTCTCCTTGTGTTTGAGCCGACCTCTCCAGTCTCTCCCTCTCTCTCTGGCCGCTAGTGTTTACACTGTGACCGTGCGGATTGTTCTTCCGCACTCGGGTCGCGGCCTCCCTCTCCTTCTCGCCTGCCCTTGTCGCTGTGACTACCCGTCGCGGCCTCTTCTGTAATCGTGCGGGCGTGTCGTGCGAGAGCAGTCTTCCCGCCAGCTTTCTCCTCCAGCGGTTTCCTTTTCTAACCGCAGCGACTTCTTCGGCCTTCATGGGTTCTTCTGTGAATTCTACCGGCCAGGCGGATAACACCTCTGCTGACCGCATGGCACCTCCTCCTGAGCTCCGCGATGAACTGCGGATCACTGCAATTTCCCTCTCCGGAAAGAAGAACTTCATACCATGGGTGCACTCGGTTCACCGAGTTCTACAGGCCAAAGGCCTTGCTCTTCATCTCACTCAGGGACCTCCGTCCCCTCTTACAGATGACTGGCTACACAACGACAGTCGCGTTCAGACTTGGCTAGTCAATTCCCTGGAAGGTGAGTCCTACCAAATGGTCATGTACCATGAGACGGCCAACGCTATGTGGGAGGAGCTTCACTCCTTATACTCCGGCAAGGATAGCCTCCAACACCTCTATGATATTATTACCGACCTTCAGGCTCTCGATGTTGGCGAGGCTGCGTACATGACGTCGTTTGTCGCTCGGGTCAAGACTCTTGCGGAAGCCTGGATCCAGCATCAGCCCGCTACTCCTGATCTTGCTGCACAACAGGCCCAAAAGAAAGCCGTCAACGTTGTTATGATGATGGCTCGTGTTCCGCCACATCTTTAGAGTATCCGGGCTCATGTCCTTGCTTCGGCCACTACTCTCTCTGATGTGTGCTCTATGCTCCTTCACGTGCCACCGCCCCTGGATACTCCTGGCTCGTCCTCTCCGGCCCTTCTTCAGCAGACCCTTCCCCCCTTGCTTTCCTCCCCACCTTCTGCTCGCGGTGGACGCTCAGGCTCCCGCGGACGGGGACGTGGGAGTCGAGGCTGCCCAAAGTGCTCGTATTGCGGCCGGTACGGTCACACTGAGGCAGTGTGCTACAAGAAAAATGGCTATCCTCCTCGGCCGACTGCGACTGTTGCCACTGCCGACTCCTCCACCACTGGTGCTGAACTTGAGGCCGTTCGCCTCCAGCTACAGCGCCTCTAGGGGCTTCTTAGCCCTCCTTCGGCTTCTGTTGCCTCCACCTCCACTGCAGGTAATGCTTGTTTTTCCTCCAATCCGCGTTGGATCTTGGACTCGGGTAACACTCATCACATCACTTCGCTGAAGCCTCCCTAGTACTCGGATGCTCCTCATCCGAAGTCTATCACTGTAGCTAATGGGGCGATTGTTCCGGTCTCTGGTTGCGCCGACATCTCCCTCGACTCATCCATCTCTCTTCGCTCGGCTCTTTATGTTCCGAGCTCTCTGTTTAATTTGCTTTCTGTTGATCGTCTTACTCATGATATGAATTGATCTGTCATATTCACTCCGTCTTCTTTTTTAATACAGGATCGGCAGACGCGGATTACCATTGGTAGGGGTCGACTGCAAAACGGGCTCTACCTTCTCGACACCTCTCCTACCGTCCTCTCCTCCGTCTCCTCCGTAGATTGGCACCGCCGTCTTGGGCATGCCCCTCTGCCCATCCTCCAGAAGGCGCTTCCTGATGTATCTCTCTCTGTATTTCAGTGTGATTCTTGTGTGTACGGCAAGCAGCCGCGTTCTTCCTTTCCCGCTCATTGTACTCAGAGCTCTGCTCCTTTTGATTTACTGCACTCCGATGTTTGAGGTCTTTTCAAAATTACCAGTATATCTGGCTATCGCTATTTTATCACCTTCATTGATGATTATTCTCGCACAATATGGTTTTACTTACTTCATGATCGCTCCGAGCTTCCTCGCGTGTTTCACAACATTATACTAGAGACTCAAACGCAATTCTCCACAACCATTAAAACATTGCGCACTGATAATGCTCGAGAGTACTCAAGCCACGACTTTGCCCATCTTTGCGCAGAGTTCGGTATTATTCATCAAACATCCTGTGCTTACACCCCCCAATAAAATGGCATTGTCGAACGAAAAAACCGCCACCTCCTTAACGTCGCCCGCTCTCTCATGCTTCAAATGCATGTTCCGAAAATCTACTGGAATTTTGCGGTCTCCAACGCCTGTTTCCTCATCAACCGTCTCCCTTCCTCGGTCCTTCACTATGTCACTCTGTTCAACCTCCTATTTCCCTCAGCTTCAGCCTTCCCTCTGACACCCAGGGTCTTTGGTTGCACCTGCTTCGTCCACCTTCTCGATCCGTCCTCGGATAAGCTGGATCCCCGGACGGTCAAACATATTTTCGTCGGCTACTCTCGTACTCAGAAGGGCTACGTTTGTTACCCTCCCGCTACACGGAAGATCACCGTCTCCGCTGATGTTACCTTTCGGGAGGATCAACCTTTCTTCTCTTCCGCTCTAGACACTCCTTCCCCACTGACATCTCCACCACCACTCCTACCTCGCCCTGTCATTCCCGCTACTACGCCTCTTTTCTCGGTTCTTTCTGACCCTGCTCCTTCTCCCTCCAAGCCCCCAGTTATCCGTGTCTACACTCGCCGCCAACCTCCTCCTTCTGTTGCCCCTCTGCAGTCGACATCGACCTCGGCTACTCCGCGCCCTGCTGATCAGGTATCTTCCTCCACTGCTCATCCTCTGGCAAATTGTGTCTCCTTACATCGCCTCTCTCCCCAACTACACACTTTTGCTACTTCTCTTTCCTCCATTTCGGTTCCTAACTCTGTGCAGGAGGCGCTACGACATCCTGGATGGCAGGCCGCCATGGAGGAGGAAATGACTGCTCTTTGGGCCAATCAGACCTGGACTCTCGTACCACTTCCTCCGGGTCAGACGCCGGTTAGGTGTAATTGGGTCTTTGTCGTCAAACATGTCGTTGATGGAACGATTGATCGGTTGAAAGCTCAACTGGTCGCCCGGGGCTTCACACAACAGCAGGGGTTGGACTATGAAGAAACTTTCTCACCAGTGGCTAAACTCAACACCATTCGGGTTCTCATCTCCGTCGCTGTACATCGCCGGTGGCCCTTGCTACAACTGGATATTAAGAATGCCTTTTTGAATGACGACCTACAGGAAATAGTCTATATGCAGCAACCTCCCGGGTTTGAGACCACGGGGGAGTCTCAGGTGTGTCGTCTTATGAAGGCTCTGTATGACCTCAAACAATCCCCACGGGCATGGTTCGACAGGTTCAGTAAGGCCCTTCGGGAAGTTGGTTTCACTCGCAGCTCGGCAGACTTCTCGTTGTTCACTCGTCACCGGACAACGAGAACGGTTCTTCTATTAGTCTATGTTGACGATATCATCATTACGAAAGATGACTCGAAAGGAATACAGGAGGTCAAACAACATCTAGGCACTGTTTTTCAAACAAAGGATCTGGGGCCCCTTCGGTACTTTCTGGGTCTTGAGATTGCTAGACGGCCAGATGGCCTCGTCCTCTCCCAGCGGAAGTATTGCCTCGACCTCCTTCATGATGCGGGGTATTCAGGTTGTAAGCCGATTAATACCCTGATGGATGTTAATCACAAGTTATGCGCTAAGGCATCGGACTCAGATCTCTTACTCGAGAACCCAGAATACTATCGACGACTAGTGGTAAAATTGGTCTACCTCACGGTTACCAGACCAGATATTTCTTTCGCTGTTGGTATTGTCAGCCGGTATATGCACTCCCCTCGAAAATCTCATCTTCAGGCCGTTGAACGCATTCTCAGATATCTTAAAACGGCTCCTGGTCAAGGATTGGTATACAAAACCTCATCTTCTGCTCCAACATTAATGGCTTATTCTGATGCTGATTATGTTGGTTCTCTTGATGATCGGTGATCAACCAGTGGTTTTTGCACATACTTTGGAGGTCATTTGATTACCTGGCGAAGTAAGAAACAAGCGGTTGTTGCTCGATCATCAGCTGAGGCAGAATACCGGGCAATGGCTTCGGTAGTTTCAGAACTAACTTGGCTTGAAAGTCTTCTTACCGATCTTGGTGTAAGGCTCCCTTCCCCAGCTCTTCTCCTCTGTGACAACCAAGCTGCTATACACATAGACAAGAACCCGGTCTTCCACGAGAGAACAAAACATATCGAAGTTGATTGTCACTTCATCAGAGAAAAGGTTCAAATGAAGAAGATCGACCTAAAGCATGTTCCAGGGACAGAACAAGTTTTGGATGTCCTCACAAAGGCTCTTTCCAGTACCCTCTTCTATCAGTGCTTGTCCAAGCTTGGCGCATACGATTTGTACGCTCCAGCTTGCGGGGGAGTGTTAGAAAAGCTCATGTAAATGGCCCATTATTGAGCCCGTGTTTTATTATTCTTCCTTCTTCTTTCCTTAGTCCCACATCTTGTATAGGATTTCTTCTCTCCTTCTCTCTCTTATATATTTGTATTCTCTCATTGTATTTAGATACACAAATAGTACATACAAGTTTTGAGCTCTTTCAACAGTTTTAAATCATACAATGATTTTTACAATTTGCACATAAGACCACACTCACCCTAAGCAATAACTATGGGTGGTTACTCCATATAGACACACCATTGAGAAAAGCATTAGAGATATTCAATTGAGATAAACTCCATCCATACCTAACAACTAAGGCAATACGAATTTTGATAAGAGTCATCTTTACAACAAGGGGGAATGTTTCTCCAAAGTCAATATCGTAAGATTGACCAAGGCTCCGTTTGGAGGGACTTATTTTCACCGGTCAAGCGGTTACGACCGCATGTACAGAATCTTAATTAAGATCCGGTACATGCGGTCGTAACCGCTTGACCGGTGAAAATAAGTCCCTCCAAACGGAGCCTAAATCCTTTGGCCACTAAACGGGTTTTATACCAAGCAATAGACCCATTTGGATTGGTCTTGATAGCATATATGCATCTACGCCCAACAAAATTCTCTTTAGGCGAGGAACAAGATCCCATATACCTTGAAAGCTTGCATCTCTTCAGTCATAATAGCTTGCCACTCTTCAGTTATAATAGCTTGCCTCTCTGAGTGTTGTAACATGCCTCTCCCATATTTTTTTTGGAGCAGTATATGAAGAAATTTTGGTGCGAAACACATAAAAGTTTGCAGATATAGAAGCATAAGAGACATAATTGGAAAGAGGGTATTTGGAGAGAGTTTTCTTTACCTTTTCTCTGAGCAATAGGAAAATCTAGATAGGTGTTTTCCAATGATCACCGGAAAACAACTTCCGGCCACCTCCGGTGATCGCTCTTCAATCCCCTTATTAATTCCATCATTTACAGTTTTCTGGCGATCGCAAAAAAACTTTTTTGGCCTCCCACCACCACCCCCATCTCCATCAAGTTTTCTTTTTTTCAGTTTTTTGGCGATCGCCGAAAAACACCTCTGGCAACCACCGGCGACCACCTCCGGCAAGACACTACCCCATATCCACCTCCCCCGACTACCCCACTACCTTCATAACTCCCAACTACCCCATAACCATTATAAGCACCTCCCCCCACTATCCCACGCATAACCGTCCATAAATACCATTAGTAATGCCTTCCAGGACTCATGACCAAGCTCCACGCAGGTGCAACCGACCAGTGACCTGCTCGAGCAGTGGACGCACCCGTCAATCCCTGCAAACAAGCCTAGAGAAGTCCTCAAACAACAAATTTATTGTTCTCTGATACCATGAAAATAGTACCTTAAAAAGGAAGTGATGATCATCGAGTGTCCAAGCAGTCGTGCCCTTGTTGAATTCATTTCGATTTTTCACTTAGCATCAGTAAATAGGGACAGGAGAATAATATATATGAAAAGGAGTTATCAGATAATTAAATGATATGGGCACCTTGATGTGAAGGGGAGATGAGAACCCACAACGAAGGATGAGTTTTGGGCCCGTTCAGGCGCGATTGACCACTTACCATATATGGTGTACCCGGATCGATGATTCGACTCCACGGATGTGTCCGGTCTATCGTTCTGACACAGTTTCATATATTATATTGTCATTTTGATTTATTTTTGATGTAATTGGGCTACCCCATCTCCGGTCAATCATAGTCGTCGATGGTGGGATGCTTTAATATCTCTTTATTATAAATAGATGTGTATGGGGGTTGTTATAGGCTATTGAATAGTTTGGAGATTGTGAATCCCGGAATCCCGTGATCATCCCACGGTGCCGTCTCCGTGGAACCCTTGGTGAAGACTCCTAGACGCTTATCTTCCTCGCCAAGGTAATACCTAACCCTAGCCACCTTTTCAACACCTCTAACCCTTCTACCGCCCCTCCATACCTCTCCAAACAGCAGTCGTTCTCCCTCCCTGTTGTTGTCCAACAGTAGCCCTGTTTTTCCCTTCTCCAACAGCCGTCGGCCCCTCCCATATCCCTATTTGTTTCCGCCGCACTTTCCCTCCACCCCAACAACCACCACCGCCGGCCTCCCCACCCCCTACCGTCGCTGCTACCCCCTTCTCCCAGCCCATCGGCAGTCTAACCTGCTACCCGCCACCACCTGTTTTGCCACACCCTCCCCCCATCCGTGGAACTACATCAAAAAAACCCTCCACCGCTAGATCTGTCCAGATCTGGGTAGTCCAGCTTAGATCCAGCCATCACCATCTACCCGGACCACCACCCATAGCCCAGATCCGCTCCAAATCCCTGGATCCACCCTCCCGTCACCCGGATCTGCCTCCATATAGCCGGATCTACTCATTTTCCTCCCAATTCCGCTTCTCACCGCCAAATCCAGCCGTCTACGTTGTCACCCTGCCTCCGGTTCCACATTGGATCGTCGTCAAAGCGCTTCCATCTCCGAAATCTCCATTGTCTTCGACAACCCTCATACTTTTGTGAGTTTTCTTGTTGTATGAACTTTTATTTTTCAACATTAAAATATTGTGTTGTGATCTAGCATTTTTTTGGATAAATAATGTCGTGGAAATTTGCTCTGGATTATTTTGTGATTTGCAGGAACTATTCGCCGCACGCTCTCTTTGGCCCTCCACGTGAAGGAAGGCCTAAACCTGCTTGCCAAAAGAATTATTTTATTTTGCTAAAATTATCAGTGTGCAATTTGATTATTTATTGCTTAATTTGAATTCGTCATCGGATTTGCATTGCATGTAGGGTTAGGTCATCATTGACCCGCCGCCTATAGATTCGTGCGTCACACCTCCTTATAACTTATTTTCCACGACCTTCTCAATTTATATATAATTTGGTTTGTAAAATAATGTTGAAAACAATAAAACCAACCAATAAAAAGGTGTGGAGATCCATAACCATAGTAGCAGAGGTGGCTATCCGGAGAGGTAATGATTGTTGTATGGTGGATGTAGGACAGGATGCGAAACTGGAAACTGTTGGTGGACTGGGCGGAAAGGTTAATGGGCATTGTTTGGGGTGCTAGATAGCTCCAACATTGTTTGAGGTGTTGGGTAGCTCCGACGATGTTTGGGGTGTTGGGTAGCTCCGACGCTAATTGGGGTGTTGGGTAGTTCTGACATGCTTAGGGAGAGCTATCGTGGGTAGTCGACTACTAGAAACAAGGGCATGGAAGGATAAGCTGTTGAGTGGTTCTGGGGCCAGAAAATGGATATTGGAAGGGAAGCGTGGGCTGAGAGGGATGGGATAGTAGGGGTGCAAACGAGTCAAGCTCAAGTCGAGCTTAGCCAAATTTCCAAGCTCGGGCTCAACGAGCTTATTTTGCTTGGCTCGAGCTTGAGATCTGTTTATTGATCTTGAATTGCTAACGAGTTTTTTTGCTGATGAGCTTTTCTTTATATTTATAATTTTTTAAAACAATCAAATAAAAAGCTCATGAGTCGGCTCACAACCTGATGAACAAGAACATGTGAGCTCGAGCTTGGCTCATAATTGAGCTCGAGCTCCACAAACTCGAGCTTGAGTCGAGTTTTTCTTGAGTCGACTCATCGAGCTTACAAGCCAACTCAACTCAAATTGCACCCCTAGCGAGATAGTGTGTTGTATGTTATTGTTGTTTAGAGGGGTTGCAGGTGGGATCCAATGGGCTGTGGCTGGTCTGGGATTGATCGGATATGAGGGGAGAGTGCAGGAAGGGAATTTTTGGCCACAATTTTACAGGAGTGGTTGGTCATGAGGGGTAACTGTTGGAAGGGTGGAAGTCAGCAATTTTGTTGTGATTTAGGGCTAGGGAGAGGGTTTTGGTGGCTAAGTGGATGGATCTGCTGCAGGAAACGGTGAAGGGGGTGGCGGTAATGCAAGGGAGAACAAGGAAACGATGTGGATAATTACCCTAGTGTTGGCACCTAGATTTTTGTAGTTTCGGAACTGCGAGAAAACTGCCGGCTTCTAGGAAGAAGCTCTCCAAAATCTATAATGCCACCAAAACCAGCATCCCTTCTATTTATAGTAAATCATGTCTAGGGCAACCATTTTGAACGGTTATGATCAACCAATCCATGATAATTGTCGGATCTCACAACATAACATATTAAAAAATAATATGAAAATACATAAGAAATATTGAAACATCACTATGGAAGCAATTGCGGACTCGGATCATCCATTGAGGGATGTCAAATATGGTAAGTGACGAATATGACCCAAACAAGCTAGAAACACCTGCTCCAAATATCTTGTTGGCCCCCAACACTTGTCTCTAATAGCTCCAAAGTAATTGAATACATGCATTAAGATATGAATGAAGGTTTTTTGCACAACAACGAAATATTTTTTCATTCTTTCCTATACTTACGGATTTTCATTTGGAATAGAGGATGTTATAGACTAGCGGATTCAGGTCCATAACTAGGGTTTCCAATGAACGAGAACTGTTAGAATCAGTATTTATAGAATAAAACTTTGTATAAGCCTAATGTAAAGGCTCACTTTCTTGGCATATTAGGAGATACCGCTCATATATAGTTTAGTCTCACACTTAAGTTTGGAGTTAAAATCTCACTCCTTATATATGTGTATAAATACTTATATTTTTTAAGTTAATGTAAAATAATAAAATTATTGTGCTTTGTATTTCACTCTTCTACATTGTATCAGAGCCACATGATTCCTAAAGTAAAACTCTGGACGATTGAGCTCATACTCTGGCCGATTGAGCTCATACCCTGGCCGATCGAGTAACCTTCCCCTACGAAATCTGTTGTTGCGTGGCCTTGCTAGCTTGAGACTACGAAGCTCACCTGGTTGTGTTGGAAGCTCGTGGTTCCGTATCTTGAGCTCACCAACAAATTTTCATCCTCTTGTCGTTGAAATAAACAACCCATCCTACCTTTTATAGGCATACCAACTGCCGGTGTACTCGCCAGCCTCTATACACAAACTCATCAAACTCCCTCCCGTTGTTGTGCTCTCCGTTTTATCCCATAGGTTTCGCCGCTTCCTTCTACCACAGAACCCGCCAGCTCTTCTTGCGCTTGGGCTCATTGCTTCCTCCTCCCACGGAACGCATCGCGCCTTCCAGGTGCAGGGCTCGCCAATCCTTCCAGCCACAAGACACACCACTCCTTCCAGGCGCAGGACTCGCCGATCCTTCTGGTAGCAAAACTCGCAGCTTCTTTCGCCTTACAAAGCTCGTCGCATACCATGCTCGACAATCCAGGAATTGTTGCTTCTCCATTAATCAAAATACGCCAAGTCTTGCCTTCCAAGACTCGCTGACCCCATTTTACATTCATCCTTACAAAGCTCGTTACATACCATGCTCGACAATCCAGGAATTGTTGCTTCTCCATTAATCAAAACACGCCAAGCCTTGCCTTTCAAGACTCGCTGATCCCAATTTACAAACCTTTGTCACCTTACACAACTATTTGACTCCCCTGCTTCTAGAACTCGTAGCCTTCTTACTTCCTTGTGTCTTAAGCTCCCCCATGTAGCTTGAGCTCTCATAGTTTCCTCTGTTCGTAGTGTTGGCTGCCCCTCCTATCCAATGCTCGCCCATGTGGCTTGAGCCTTCTAGTGTCACAAAAGCACATTCGAACAACTGCACGACTTGCACTCGCGTACCATGGGAACCAATGTTGTGTATGCCTCGTCAATCGTCCCGGCCACGCTCGGTGGGACTTCCATCTATAACATTCGTGGCGAACTTTGTATTGCAATTATCCCCCTCACTGGGAAGAGAAACTTTGTTGAGTGGGTCGATGTGTCAAGTACTTTAAACAAAGGGTCTCCTTCATCACCTGACTCGCGAACCTCCAATTGATCCTACCGAGTAATGGCTCCGAGATGACAGTTGTGTTCAATCCTGGATTTGGAACTTCATGGACAGTGAGCCTTATCAAATGATGATGCACCATGAAACTGTCAAGGCTATGTGGGATGAACTAAAGTCCCTCTACTCGGGGAAGGATAGCATTCAACACCTGTTTGATCTTTTTTGGGACTTCCAAACTATTGATCCTAGTTCCGATGGTGACTTGATGTCATTCAAGCGCAATATAAGAACCATATCGAAGCATGGATTCAACAGCAGCCTCTGAATCCGAATCTAGCTACTCAACGTGCTCAGAAGTAGGCCATTGGCATAGGAATGATGATGGCACGTCTACCCCTTCGTCTCTACAGTGTTAGCATCAACATCTTATCTTCTTCATCAATTCCCTTGTTATACGACGTTTGTTTCATGATAATGGAGGTGACTCCTCCCGCTGATTCCTCCACGACTCCTGCTCCTGTCTTAATCCAACATTTTGTTGAAACTTGCCCACCAACTATCGGGCACCGCAGAGGTCGAACTGGATCTCAAGGCAGTGGGCGCGATAGTCGAAATCGTCTCAAGGCACAAAACACATGCATGTGTACCCACTGTGGCAAACCAAATTATATTGAGGCCACATATTACAGGAAATATGGGTTCCCACCACAGCCCCCCAACCCTACGCATGATGCTTCTCCAAAGGTGGATGTTCCCACCACATCCTGCTCATACATTGCCATCCTGGAAAGAACACCATCATCTGCGTGGGTTGGTTACTCGAACTTCCGACTGTGTCACCTCCATTTCTAATGAAGGCGGATCATGTTTTCCCATTGTTCCTCCTGGGTAGTGAACTTCGGGGCAACAAATCACAATACTCCGCAGAAATCTTCTCAGTACACAGATATTGCTTTTCCCAAGTTTATCACAGTTGCCAATGGAGAAACCACCTCGATTTGTGGATCTGTAGATGTGTCTCTCACTCCGTCTATCTCTCTATATTTTGTACTTCATGTTCCTGGCTCCCAATTTAATTTTTTCTATGTTAATCGTCTTACTCATGATCATGACTGCACCATCACCTTTTTCCTCTTCTTTGTTTGTGGTGCAGGATCGACGAACACGAAGTATTATTGGTAGAGACAGATATGCAATGGGCTCTACACTCTGGACCTCCCAACCACAGCTATATCCTTTGTCACTTCTATTGATTGGCAGTGGCATCTTAGCCATGCATCTCTTCTTATACTGCAGAAGGTTCCTCCTAAGTTTTCTTTTTCTAAATTTACATATGAATTTTGTATATACTGGAAGCATCATCATTCTACATTCTCCCCTCATTATAGTAGGAGTTTTGCTCCCTTTGCTTTAGTTCATTCAGACATTTGCGGTCTATATAAAACTACTAGTTTATCTAAATATCAGTACTTTCTTATTTTATTGACGATCATTCTCAGATGACATGGTTGCATTTGTTGCGTGATCGTGCTGAATTACTACGTGTTTTTCGCTCATTCATTGTTGAGACTTGTACTCAATTTTTGAACTCAAATAAAATTCTTCTGACTGATAATGTGCACGAATATACTAGTCACAAATTCCAGGAAACTTGTAATACCTTGGGGAATATCCACCAAACATCATGCGTCGATACACCATAACAAAATAGCGTGGCCGAGTGGAAGAACCGCCACCACATTGAGGTTGCTCTCTCTCTCTTATATTTCAAATGCAGTTCATCCAGATCTATTGACACTTCGCAATCTCCACCACATTCTATTTAATTAATCGCATGCCCTTGTTTATCCTAAACTTTGAACCGTCATTCCCTATCTCATTTCCTTCAACACCTCCTTTCCCCCTAACTCATGTTTTTGGAAGTGTTTGTTTTGTTCATCATCGTAGCCATTCGGTGGCCAAACTGGCCTCACTACTAAGTATAACTTTATTGAGTACTCTCGCACGCAGAAGGGTTATGTGTGCTACTCTCCTACCGATTGAAATACGGTAACATCCACCGATGTTACCTTCCTTGAGGATCAACCCTTTTATTCCTCTCCTTCTGATATTGTACAACTTGCTATCCCACGTCCCAACGTCCCCATCACTCACCACTACTCATGCTACCGACACCATCTCCTACTCCACCTCCTCCTCATCTAATCGTATACACTCATCATTTTTGTTCTAATGTCCTATAGTAGTTGCCCCTTACTGATGACGCTACACGGCCAGTTCATCCAACTTGGCTTCCACGCAGGATGCAGTCCCCACTACAGCTCACCCTCTCTCAATTATGTCTCCTTTCACCACTTATCTCCAGAACATCAAGGGTTTGCGACTTTTTTGTCTTCTATTTCCACCTTATCTTATGTGTAGGAAACTTTTTAGCATCTGAGGTAACAAGTCATAATGGATGAGAAAATGACTATCATCTGGGTCATCATACATGGGATCTTGTCTCCCTACCTCCTGGCCAATCTCGTATTGGATGTAAATGGGTATTTACTGTGAAGCACTGTCCTGATGGGGCAGTTGAGCGCCTCAAAGCTCATCTTGTGACATGTTGTTTCACTTAACAATATGGACTTGACTATAAAGAGACATTCACTCAAGTCACTAAGACGAATATGGTACAGGTAGTGATTTCCATAGTCGTTCATCGTCATTGGCAATTGCATCAACGTCAACCTTAATGGCGATTTAGAAGAGACTGTCTATATGCAATAACCATCTGGTTCTGAAACCACGGGGGAGTATCTTGTCTGCCACCTCAGGAAATCTATTTATGATTTCACGCAGTCCCTTCGAGCTTAGTTTGACAAGTTTAGTTAGGTAATTCAGGATTTTGGATTCAGTCGGAGCTAGGTAGACTTCTCCTTATTTACTTGTCGATGCCCAACATACATGGTGATACTTCTTGTGTATGTTGATGATATTTTCATCACGGGTGATGATCTGAATGGTATATCTATGATCAAGAAACATTTGGTCTCACACTTTCAAACTAAGGATTTGGGTCGCCTCTGCTACTTCTTGGGTACTGAGGTAGCTCGTCGGCCCGATTGACTCATTTTGTTAAAAAGAAAGTGTTGTCTCAATCTTCTTTAAGATACAGGCTACTCTGGTTACAAGCTTGTTGACATAATGAATGTCAACCACAAGCTATGTGCTCACGAGCGTAACTCTGATCTATTTATCCCTAATACGGAATACTATCATCACATGTTGTCAAGCTTATCTATCTGACAGTCACACAATAAAATATCTCATATGTTGTTGATGTGGTCAGCCGATTCATGCATGCTCCTCGAACATCCTCGCCAAGATGCCAAGTGAATCTTCTGGTGTCTGAGAATACCCCGGGACAAGGGCTTGTGTATATTTACTCCTGCAAAGGGAATACGGCTCAGATTTACCAGCTCTGCCGCAAGATTTTTTTCACTTATGGGGTGACCACTCTCCATCTACTTACTATCTTGAGTTTACTCAATTGTATCAGTAATTCAGGAATATGACAATTTTGACTCTCTTGTCATGATTTGTAATGCAAATGAGCTCTTGATCACGGCTTGCGGGGATCGTAATCATGTGTTTGGATTCTCATATGGCCTGCATGGATATTTTTATTAAATTACCATCCAAATTCTGGGACACGTTCTTATCCCTTCACTTCCTGAAGTTTATAGCATTGTACAACATGAGTTTGACCATATGCAATGTAGGAACATCACCACTATTATTGAGGAATCGGCATTAGTGGCTCATCAGTCCAATTTTGGAGGTCAAGTTTCTCGTGATTTCAAGTCAAAGCCTTCAAAAAAGAATCACTTGACTTGTGATTATTATGGAAAACCTCATCATACTCGAGGTATGTGCTTTAGCCTACATGGCTTTCCTCCTCTGGGAGGAGGATCTTCATCACGCAGTGGTCGCGATCGTGGTAGAACTCTAGGGAAAAACTCTCCTTTATATCATTCAACTCATCACACAGAGGTTCCAGAAAGCCCAATTTCCTAGCCATTCTTGTCCTACTCCTATTCCTTAGTCATCTTATTTTTTTGCTGAAGAGATACAAGCTCTTCTCCAATTGAGGCATGGCCTTACTTATGAGAGTCTCACATCCTCTACTTCCTCATCTGCCTCACGAGGTGCTCACTCTGCAATTACTTGTCTTTCTCCTCATTGGATTATTGACTCTGGAGCCATTAATCATATAACTGAATCAATTTCAGATTTTAAGTCTTATTCCCCTCTTTCTAGAAGAGATAAAGTGAGCATTGCTGATGGTTTTTTCACCTCCATTACTGAAAAAAGATTTATCCCTTATTCCTCTCACTTTATCTTTTGTACTTCATGCTTCAAATTTTACCTGTAACTTACTTTCATTTAGTCAGTTTACTAATTATTTTCAATGCTCAGTTACCTTTTTATTTTCCTTCTCATTGTGTCTTTCCAGATCTGAAGACGGGGAAGGTGATTGGCTTTGGTACCTAAGTTATCAAAGGCGCAAGGCGCACCGAGGCGCAAAGGGCCCCTGGAGCTTAGGCGCAAGGCGCAAAGCGCAGAGCGCGCCTGAGGCACGTGAGGCGCAAAAATTGGGAAAAGGAAATTGAGCGAATTGGGCGCCCGATTCGCTGAAATTGGGCGAATTGGGCGCCCGATTCGCTGAAATTGAGCGAATTGGGCGCCCAATTCGGTCAATGTCAACAAATTGGGCGCCCACATGCGCCTAGGGGTGCCTCGAGTGCGTCTAAGATCATGTTTTTGCCCATATCAAATTTTTTTAAAAAAAAAACCTTGAAAGGCCCAGGCACGCCTTGGAGCCTGTAAGGCGCACGCCTGGGCACGCCTGGGGCACAACGCCCGCCTCAGCCGTGCTGAGGTGCGGCGGGCTGCGCCCAATGAGCCTGGTGCCTCAGGCGCGCCTTGACAACTAAGTCTGATACAATGGAGACCTTATCGATCATGACACTATCTATCAAACTTCATGGGTTCACTCTCCTTCTCCGAATGAGGTCACTGAATGGAAAAACTGTCACCTCTTATATGTTGCTCGATGTTTACGGTTCACTATGAACCTTCCTAAAATTTGTTGGGATAATGTTCTCACTGCTGCCTATGTCATCAACCACATGCCCTCTTGGGCCTTGGAGCACAAAACATGTCTTATCATCTTAAGGGTAACCCCAATTACTCTCCAACCCAATTTTTTGTTGTTGTGTGTGCTTCACTCACATGCATTCTTTAGGCCGATCTAAACTTGACCTTTATGCTCTTAAGTGTGTTTCTTGGCAACTCTCCTACTCAGAAAAAGTATACATGATAATACCAATCTACCAAGAGGATCTTTGTTACAGCAGATATTACCTTTAGTGAACTCGAGATTTATTATGTGACCACACACTAAAGGGGAGACAAGAACTACAAAAGAAGTGAGATCTCCTACTATACCCTTACAAATTCCTCCACCATAATCTCTATTCATCCACATCCTCAGACTCATGATGAGATTCCTAATCTGGGCGAGCTTCCTCGTAAAGAATAGAGATTACAGGTGTACACCAGATGGTGTAAACGTCGTGGCATAGGCTCATCCCATGCATCCAGTGCTAGTGCTAAATCCATCAGCAAAATTACTCTGAACTTCCAATTGCGCTCAATAAAGGTATCATATATTGCACCTAACAACCGTTGTCTCATTATGTTTCCTATTACAATATAACTCCTTTACGTAGAGCCATTGTATCGTCTCTTACATATGTTTCCATTCTATCCCCATGACAGGAAACTCTTGGGTATCAAAAGTGGAAAGAAACAATGATTGAGAAAATGTTTGTTCTGAAAAAAAAACTCATAGGTGGGGTTTAACATACCTCCTGCACTGTGAGAAGACCGTTGGTTGTAAGTCAGTGTTCACCCTAAAACAAAACTCAAAAGGCTTGGTGTCACGAAATTTTTTCTCAAATACAAAAAATGAATATAAGAGTCGTGTTATCTTTTGTTATGTGCAAGAGATGATATCTTACCTAACTGGACGTGAAAAAATACATTTCTTTATAAAAAATTTAGAATAAGAGGTATATATGTCGCTCCACCCTAGTTTTTCCTCACGGTTTTCAAGGGTTTTTCTCTACGGTCGGAAGCAATCTCCGAGGGATTTTGTTTGTTTTCAAAAAGTCACGATCTCTCTTGGATAAAAACAAAGTCATATCGACAATACTTTCTTTATCAAGTAGAGGGACAATGTGTTAACGACTCTCATTGTCTATATTGATGACATCATCATAACAGGTGATGATGTGGAAGAAGTGAAAATTTTTAAATGGGAATCCAACTAAGGAGGTTGAAGTAAAAAATTTAGTAAAACTTAAGCATTTTATGGGGATTGAAGTTGCTATATTTAAACACGATATTTTCATCTTTTAGAGGAAATATATCATGGATTTACTGAAACAATTTGATATGAGTGGGTGTATATCCGTTGAAACTCCTATAGAGGCCAACCAGAATCTTGGAAGGGATGACAGAGACCTAATTGAAGACATTACTGGTGATTGACGTCTTATCGAGCAGTTAATCTACTTATCTCATACTCGTTATGGCATATATTATTTTGTGGGAGTCGTTAGAAGGTATATGCATTCCCCAAAGATAAGACATCTCATCGTTACACATAGAATCTTGAAGTATCTGAAAACCTCGTCGGAAAGATGCATCCTCTTCACTCCTGGTTCTGAGTTGAAAATTAAAATTTATACTGATACAGATTGTGCTGGATTTGTTGAAAATAGACGATCTATATTTGGGTATTGCTCGTACATTGGTGGGAACCTGATTATTTGGAGAAGCAAAAAAACAACATGTGTGAGGGATTGTAATCATGCTCCCTTATGTGTGATCAAGGACTAAGTGAGGTTAATCTTATCCGGTTATATTATGACAACAAAGTTGTAATCATTATTGCCCACAATCTTGTTTAGCGCGATCACACTAAGTGAATGACACTTCATCAAAGATATTACTGAAAAAAAGATTATTTATACTCCATTTGTTCCTTCAGAGGGATAATTAGTTGATATTCTCACTAAGAGTCTAGAGGTTAATTTTTTTGTGGTTTTATTGAAAGGTTTGGTATGAGAAATATAGCATGTCCAACTAGAGAGAGAGTACTATAATCAGTATTAATTAGTGTTAGAATTAGTATTAATTAGTATCCTTCTATCACTTGTAATACTCTTCTATATATAAGAGGAATCTTTGTGTTATTATAATTCATTCAGCTTTTATTTCATTAAAAAGAACTTTGCTTGAAACTTCAGGTGAAAGTGGAGAAGTATAACAAGAGAATAAAATCATTTGTAGATAACAAAATATTCTGCGAATAAATTTGACGGTTTGCAGATAGCGATGGTCAGTGAATAGCCAAAATCAGTATGCTTATAGCAATTCTCAGAAAAAAAAACATATAAGGCTTAATTTATTTTAGCTTAATGCCCGCTATGCTTAAAAACAAGAGGCCATGGATTATCTTTTTTCTTATTTTTTGCGTGAAGTGATTGAGTGATTGTTTATTTCATTTTTTTTTAACAAAAGGATAATTGCAAGATGTTTTAATTCTCTTATCTGATCTAACAACTTCTCACATCATTAGGGAGGGCAAACTCGACCTGGTTCAAAACGGAATGAGCGGTCGTGCCCATAATAGCTTACCCCTTATCTTCCACGAGCCCATCAACAAAGTTGACCTAAATTAATTAATTAATTGATTTAGCTGTGTTAGCAAATTAAATAATTGTTTTAATTCATATGGATATGAAATTATGTGTCGCGGATGCGGCTTCCATCGAATCGATCTGCTCGATGTTGCGGGAATTCAAGACCTCCACAGACGCCAACCTTTGGAATGTCGACGCACTCCTTCAAAAGATTAAAAATCTATCGCTGCCCAAGCCGCCGTCGAGTCCATTAGAGCAATCGTCGCTCCCACCATCGACCACTGAAGTTCCGCCGTTTCCCGCCATCTGTGTCGCTCCTCTGCCGCCACCAATCCATGCGATCATCACTTCACCGCAACTTTCATTGGCCCCTGCTCTGTCGGTGCCTCTTGCCACCTCGCCGCGAGATTCGTTCCTTCCGCCGACCAACGCTCCTTCGGCCTCCTGGTCGTTGCTGCTGAACACCGCTCCACCGGCCCCGCCGAAGACATTCCTGCTGCCGCACATTTTTCAGACGGCGATGTCGTTACTCGATGACGCCCCCGCCAATGCATGCGCTATCGGGCATTGTTGTGGTGAGAAATCAAAGAGCCAGATGATCTAGACGCCACGTGGAGTTCGAGCTTGAGGGCAAGCTCGATTTCAAGGGTGGAAGAAATGTTATGAATCTATTATTATTGTTGTAGTGAGCATTAATATAATGAGTCAAGTCTGAGTCGAGATGTATTTAGTTGTATAAGTCGAGTCGTAATATTATAGGTCTTTTAGTATTTTATGCATTTCGTTATAATTACGGTCATATCATTGGGGGTCATATATATTGACCCTTAGAATCTTGCATGAAGGTAAGCAATGAAATGGTCTATTTCCCATCTTTGAATGAGATCTTAGAAGCTATCTCTCTCTCTCTCCCTTTCTCTCTCTTGAGCATGCCTCGCTTATAAAGCCGCGGTCAAGGATCCGTAGTATCCCCGCCACCGTCATCTCCATCTCCGGCTACTCCTCTGGCAACCTCCAAGTAGCCCCATAACACACTTATCATCACATGCCGCTATCCCAGGCATCATTAGAAGAGCTTATCATGCTGATTTAATGGGAGTTCAGCACCTGAAGACTATCTTAATCAAGAACACTGTAATTTTTCCTTCACTTTGTGAGGACCTTCTCACCCTCATTTGTATCCATGCCTTTCACATTTTATAAAAATAATGAACTCCATAAAAATTAAAGGCGATAATGTCTATAGGCAAGTGAAAGCAGCTAAAAACAGTTTTACCACAAAAAATTTCAAATATTGCTCGTTATGCAGCATGAGCATCACAGGTATTCCCAAACAGCTTTATCAGCAGCAGCACAAACCAAAAAAACCGCAAATTTGATGAGCAGAAAGAAACTAAAAGAGGAAAAGAACTAGCAAGAAAATAGACAAAAAATTCATGCAACTCCAATACATAATCATTCTTTAAATGAGGATAAAAATTACGACGAAGAGACGGC
Source organism: Platanthera zijinensis (assembly GCA_039513925.1). Lineage (NCBI taxonomy): Eukaryota > Viridiplantae > Streptophyta > Magnoliopsida > Asparagales > Orchidaceae > Platanthera > Platanthera zijinensis. The sequence continues at coordinate 237,788,670 of CM077081.1, read as the reverse complement.
ACTAACTGTCGTAGATTTGAACGGTTCTTCTTGAAGTAGTAGCCTGTAGAATTGCTCCCCGAGGTGATCTGCAGCAGTCACAGCATCTTTCGCAATACTTTTCTCTGTAGCCACTCCTCCAGCCAATGCAGCACCAGAAGCAGCAAGAGTCAACCCAGCAATGGCAACTGGACCAGTGGCACCTATAGCTATTGCCCCAAGACCACCGACAACGCCTATGCCGAGTGCAGCTGCAGTCGCCGAACCGGCAGATAAGGCAAAAGAAGCGAGCTCGGCATTCTCCAACACCCAAAGTATGATTGCAGAATAATCAACAATTCCAAGATATCTTTCCTTCCAATCATCACTGTTCGCTAGCTCGGCATTTCTTACAGGAGCAGCCAAGATATTGTTCTCAGATAAGATCCGAACAGCATCAAGGATGGATGAATCAGATGAAATTTCGATCACTGCACAAAAAAAGAGAAATTCAACACTAAAATGCTTAACTTTGGTGTTGTAACTGATAAAATCATTCCATATCCACTGGATGGTCATTCTATGAGAGAAATGTTACAATTAGCAACAAGTTCCATTCTATATTAAATTTTGGTAGGTTACACAAACAACACTTTGTGACCACTGCGTTCATGATCGCCAAGGCCGTGCCAAAAGGACCCCAAGTAATTTTTTCTAAATTAATAACATTAGGTAATTGGAGCACCTTTACCGCAAGGAACTTCGGGGAAAGATGAGACTGGGATCTGCGCAAAAGCAGCTGTCAAAGATTCCTGCAGAGAAGAGGGCAGCCTTTTCCTTGACTGGATGGTTTCAAAATACTCATCACAGGTAGGGATCCTTGAACTTCCATCAACTTCCTTTGCCATTGCAAGGGATAGGTTGAATCATCAATTCATCAGTTATTGCACACTGATTCAAGGAAAAGAAATTATTTTAACCATCCAACTGTATTTGGTGCTCATATATTTATAATGAAATCAAATTTACACGAGAATAATCCAAGTGACGTCATTTAGCTATTTAAAAACAAAAGGCTGGGCAGATTCTAAACTTACAATGTCAAGAAAATGAAGAGAAAATAATCATCTATGATATTCGAAGATTATGAGTAATTTAGTTTAGTATCGTTCCGGGTTCCACGAGAGAAGATCAGAATCATATTTTATGAGAGTTTGTCTCTCCACCAATAATATTGAGTGTGACATGGGATAAAGTAAAGGTCGTGGAGTGAGTATGCATCAACAAGACACTAATGATGGATGTGATTGCGTTATTGAGTGAGGTTTTAAAATGATGTCATAATTACACAATGTCCGAGGTGCAATTATATATTTCGAAATTAAGTTAGGCTATGTAACGAGGAGACCTTTTTTATCCAATGGCAGGCAGCTAATCGCAGAGATCGTACGCTCCAAATTATGCCAGAACATTACAAGAACCACTCTAAATCCAATGGCAGTATACAGACTCCCGAAATCAAGCAGCCAAAATAAACCATTAGATGCATGAGCCATATTTAAAGAGAGGAGCATTGTGGCAAGAATGGAGCCACGCGTACAAATAAGTTATTGTTATCAATAAATTGTGTAGACACTTGTGAATGTAGACTTGTTAAAATAATTTGTACAAATGCCCGTAGATTGGCCCATATAAAGCCCATTATTTTCATAGGAATTAGTCCCACATCTCCGAATGAAGATTAGGCTTCACTCCTTCCTATATATTTGTACAAATGATTGTATCCATGAAGTATTTTTTATGAGAAATAAAAATATTAATGTTTTTCTCTCACTTCTGTCGTGCATTTCTACATGGTCTCAGAGATAGTTTCATCCTCCAGCTCATTTTTTCAGTTGAGCTCTTGCTCCCGTCGTCAGTCTGAAAATGCCCCGCACTTAGACTGTGTGCTCGCACGCGATCTTGCGGCCTCCTTTTTTGAGTCCGCTCCCTTGCATATAATCGCACACGATCATGTGATCTTCGTTTTGCCCCCTGCGTCTATTTAACAGCTTCTTTGCTCCTTCCAGGTCCCCCCCTCTACTACTGCTCGCACAGACTGCTCATTTCTTTACGTTAAAAACGCATGCTCCCTCTGTGACCACTAAAGCTGCTCCCTCTGTGATCGTCAAAACCGTGTATCAGAGATCACCTCTGAAAGTTTCTGACACCGCTGCTTGTCGTGCTAGTTGAGCTCGTTTCTGCTTGTCACGCTTGCTATCTTCTCGCAAAGTCCCCTCCTCGCCGATCTTCCAGATCTCGCTGACCTCCTCTGTTCGCTGTTTGCAGAAAGCCCGCACCATCTTCCTGGACTGCTCTTTGCGTCAAGGACTGGGATCGCCTTCCTTCTAGCTTACCGAACTCGCGATCTCTCTTTACTGAGCTCGGAGTGTCCGCTCTGATCTCCCTTTTCTGAGCTCGCAGTGTCTGCCCCTCCTCTTCACCTTATCTCCTTTACGACGTCTTCTCACTGCTCGCCCCAGTCCCGCGTCCTTCCTCTAGCCCTCACGGGTTCTCCACTGCTTATTGCCAGTATTGGCCTTAAATGATGCTCTGGCCCGTGCGGCTACCTCTCTCCCTGAAATCCAAGATGAGCTCTGAATTAAAACTATCTCACTTAGTTGTATGAAAAATTTTGTCGAGTGAGTCCATTCGGTGTGTCGTGTTCTCCATACAAAAGGCCTCCCTCATCACCTTTCTATGGTCCACCTATTGCGCCCACCGAGGAATGGTTTTGTGATGATGACGTGTCTAATCTTGGATTCTAAATTCCATGGACAGTGAACCATATTGTATGACCATGTATCATGAGACGGTCAAAATTCATGTGGGATGAACTTCACTCCCTCTATTCTGGCAAGGACAATTTGCGACACATGTTCGGCATCTTCACGGACCTCCAATCTCTTGAATCAGGGGTGGATGACGACCTGACCTCCTTTGTAGCACGATCCAAAACTCTCGGCGAGACCTGGATTCAAGATCAACCTCCCACATTGGATCTCGCAGCCCGACGTGCTCAGAAAGAGGTTGTTGGCATCGCACTGATGATGGCTCATGTCCCTCTACATCTCCACAGTGTCAACCTCATCCCAAATGTACTTATTGTGGCTGGGATGGTCATCATAAGGCCACATGCTATCGTAAACATGATGCGCCTCCACAACATTGCCTCCATTGTGGTCGATCCTGCTTCCACCACCTGTACCGACATTGGTGTCTTGGCGTCTTGTGCGCCCAGCTCTAGCATCTTCAAGGGTTAATTAGTCGATCATCCGGCTCTATTGCATCTATCTCCAATGAAGATATCTCTTGTTTATCTCACAATCCAACGTGGATTATGGATTCATGGCACACAAATCATATTACTCTACAAAAGCTTCCTCAGTCCTTGGGCTCTACATGCCCTAAGTTCATCACGGTGACAAATGGTGAAACCACCCAGGTTTGCGGTTTTGGCGATGTGCCCCTGACTTCATCTCTCTCTCTCTCTCTCTCTCTCTCTCTCTCTCTCTCTTCGTTCGGTTCTTCATGTTCCGGACTCTCATTTTAATCTTCTTTTTGTGAGTCGTCTTATTCAAAATCTTGACTGTTCTGTATCCTTTCATCTCTCTTCCTTTGTTGTGCAGGATCGACAGACATAGAATATTATTGATATAGGGCAGCTGTCAAACGGGCTCTACACTTTAGATGTTTCCCCAACTGCTCTCTCCTTTGTCACTTCTGTTGAATGGCATCAGCGTCTCGGGCATGCTCCTCTCTCGATTCTCAAGAAAGCTCTTTCTGATCTATCCTTCACTGACTTCACCTGCGTTCTTATTTTCCCTCTCATGTACTCGAAGCAGTACTCGGAGCAGTACCATTTGTTCTCCTCTCGTGACATCAAAATTGTGTTTCTCAACGGCGACCTCCAGGAAACGGTTTACATACAGCAACCTCCCGGGTTTGAGACCACGGGGGAGTCCCGAGTTTGTCATCTTAAGAAGTCCATCTATGGTCTCAAACAATCCCCTCGAGCATGGTTTGACAAGTTTAGTAAGGTCGTCCGGCAAGTCAGTTTTACTCGAAGTTCAGCTGACTTCTCTCTGTTCACGCGTCACCAGGCAACGGGAATTGTTCTTCTATTGGTTTATGTTGATGACATCTTAATCATTGGAGATGATTCGAAGGGCATCCAAGCAATCAAACAGCACATCAGCTCCGTCTTTCAAACAAAAGATCTGGGGCATCTTCGATACTTCCTCGGTCTTGAGATCGCGAGACGACCGGATGGACTTGTCATCTCCGAAAGGAAGTACTGTCTGGATCTCCTTCAAGATGCTGGCTACTCTGGTTGCAAGCCTACTACTACTCTAATGGATGCAAATCATAAGTTGTGTGCATATTCTTGTGATACAGATCTTCCTCTTCAAAATTCGAAATACTATCGATGACTGGTTGGAAAATTGATCTACCTAACGGTCACAAGACCGGATATATCATTCGTTGTTGGGGTGGTCAGCAGGTTTATGCATGCCCCGGGAACATCTCACCTTCAAGTTGTTGAGCGCATCCTTAGATACCTTAAAACAGCTCTGGGTCAAGGATTGGTATACAAAACCTCATCCTCTACTCCAACATTGGTTGGGTATTCTGATGCAGACTATGCCGATTCCTTGGATGATCGCCGGTCAACCAGTGGCTTTTGCACCTATTTTGGAGGTCATCTCGTTACCTGGCGAAGTAAGAAACAAGCAGTGGTTGCTCGAACCTCAGCTGAAGCAGAATACCGATTGATGGCATCTATTGTTTTTGAGCTTACCTGGCTTGAAAGTCTTCCTGCCGATCTAGGGGTAAAACTTCCCTCACCTGACATCCTGTTATGCGACAGCTAAGCGGCTATACACATTGCAAAGAATCCAGTCTTTCATGAAAGAACGAAACATATTGAAGTGGACTGTCACTTTATCCAGGAGAAAGTCCAAATGAAGAAGATAGAATTGAAGCATGTTCCGAGTACTGAACAAGTTGTCGATATCCTCACAAAGGCTCTACCAAGTACCCTATTTTACCAGTTTCTGTCCAAGCTGGGTGCATACGACTTGTACGCTCCAGTTTGCGGGGGAGTGTTGGAAAAGCTCATGTAAAGTGGCTCATTTATTTGTATTTCTTCTTTTCTCCTCTTTAATCGCACATCATGTATATGACTCTCTTCTCTCTTTCTCCCTCCTATAAATATGTATTCATACCTTGTATTTGATTATTGAGAAAGTATATACAAGTTTGAGGATTTCTCTACACTTACATTTATTGATGATTACTCGCGCATGACCTCATTGTATTTACATTGTGATCGCTCTGAACTAACTCATGTGTTTCGTGTCTTTATTGCTGAGGCGCGTACACAGTTGTCCAGCTATATTAAAATTCTTTGAGCGAATAATGCACACTAGTATATGAGTCATGCGTTTCAAAATATTTGTACCGAGTCTGGTATCATCTATTAAACTTCATATGCGTATACACCCCAACAGAAAGGTGTAGTTGAACGCAAAAGCCGTCATTTCATTGGGATTGCTCGCTCACTTATATTTTTAATGCAGGTTCCCAAGATTTATTGGCATTTTGCGATCTCTATCGCCTGCCATGTAATCAATCGCATGTCTTCGTTTATTCTCAACTTTGTGACTCCCTTTGGGCTTCTTTCCCATCCACACCACCCTTTTCCTTTACGCTTCACCTCTTTGGTTGTGTCTGCTATGTTCACTGTTTTAGCCCCTCTAAAGACAAGCTTTCTCCCTGAACTACCGGATATATGTTTGTTGGATATTCCAAAACTCAAAAAGGCTATGTTTGATATTCTCCCACAGATAACAAGTTAGTTATGCCAACAGATGCGACCTTCCTTGAAGAACAACATTTTCACTCCTTGTCTGGCTTCTCCAACACCTCCAACACTACCGTGCCCTGACGTTCTTGTCACCTCCTCTCCTTCCCACACCAACAACCATACCCTCTAACCTTAAACCTCTTTGTGTGTACACTCATCCTCCTCCTCTAGATGCTCAGCAGTAGTTACCCTCTACTGATGACGCTCTACAAACTACTAATCTGGTATCGACATCTACCGCTCACCCCTTGTCTAATTATTTCTCATTACATCGACTGTCTCCGGAGTTTCACCAATTTGCGACTTCTCAGTAATCTATTTCCACCCCTACTTCTCTACAGGAGGCGCTTTAACAACCAGTGTGGCAGGATAGAAGAGGAAATGACTCCTCTCTGAGCCAATCAAACATGAAATCTTATTTCTCTTCCTCCAAGCCAGACTTGTGTGGATTGTCAGTGGGCCTTCTTCATCGAGCATGGTCCGGATGGGATGGTTGAACGTCTAAAAGCTCGTCTTGTTGCTCGTGGTTTTACTAAGCAACACGACCTCGACTACGATGAGACCTTCTCACCCATCGCAAAATTGACTATTGATCGGGTTTTGATCTCCCTGGCTATTCATCGTCATTGATCGTTGCATCAGTTGGACGTCAAAAATGTTTTTCTGAAAGGAGACCTCCTAGAGACTGTCTACATGCAACAACCTCCAGGGTTTGAGACCACGGGGGTGTCTCTTATATGTCACATTATCACCTCAAGAAATCTTTCTATGATCTCAAACAGTCTCCTCGGCATGGTTTGACAAGTTCAGTTGGGTTGTTCAAGATGTTAGGTTTATTCGAAGCTCGACTAACTTTTTTCTTTCAACTCTTCATCGTCCAACAGACATATTGATACTTTTGGTATATGTTGATGATATTTTGATTACAGGCGATGATCTCAACGGTATTTTGGAAAGAAGAAATTGCTCGGTCTTCCTTCGGTGCGACATCGAAGGCCCCCGCGCGGTGACACCAACGGTTTCGGCTCCAGGTGGTGCGACGCCCCCTTCCGCCACCACCCGTCGTTCCCCAGCCGTCGAATAAGCCTCTAATCATCGTTCCTGCCATTGGTTCTATCTCCATCCCCCATCTAGTCAGTCGACAAACCCCTGCCGTCATTCCTACGGCCTTCTCCATTTCCCCAGCCTTCTGTCGCCGCCTCCATACCCTCTATCAACCTCCTCCAATCACCAGCAACCTTTCCCCACCCTAAATTCCCCTCAGAATAGATATTTCCTCACCGTTTTCCCTCTCCCAACCCTCCCACAACCCCCTCCCCTCTTGCAGTCTAGAGCAAAAAAACTCAACCAGCAGTCTTGGGCATTAATTTCCATGTAGTCCAGGTCTGTTCTCAGCCCCTTTCACCACTCCAAATCCCTTCAACCCCTCCCCCTCATAACTCTTTTGCAACAATCACCCCCCTCTTTGAATTTCAGTAGGAATTATCATTTACTAGTCAGATCTGCATCGGGACAACCACCACTACTTCACAAGATTGCAACTATCTCGTCGACGGCCATCCCACTTGGTGAGTTTAGCATCGTAGTTTTTAATTTCTTAACAATGCACGGATATCTTGAATCGCAAGTAACATATTGCTTAAATTAATTTGATTACATCTCTTTTCAGAGCCTGTATCCCGTATTTTGTAATGTGCATTAAATTCTGATGCATCTTGATTTATTTGCAATTGTCCCTTTCTTATTTAATTTGAATGTTCATGCTTACATGTGATTAAATAAGAGGATTTTAAAATTAATATTTTTTAATTAAGTGCGCGTGGAACTCTTTACATGATTGGATCATTCACATTTTCCCTTAGGTTTAAGGTTTGTATCGTAGGATTGTGTGTGCATGCATTTCTCTCGCATTTTAGGGTTGTTGTTGGTTCTATTACATTTACTTGTGATTGTTTGCTTGTCATTTAGGTTTAGGGCATTGTAAGTCCACCACCTATAGATTCGTCCTGCATCAAAAGGCTAGCACACTCATAGAGGATTATACAACCATTCGAGTTGGGTAGGCTAGAGTTACCCGTCGTAGTTCATTCTTATAGAAACATTGGGGTTGGGTAGACTCCATAGACCCTTGAATTCTTGATACATGAAACGTGTAGACTTCATGCAACCATCAAAACATACTCATAGAAGTTGGGCAGGTAGGCTCGGTGATTCCATCCAAAAATTTATAGAATCTATATGAAACTCTTAGATGAATAAGCTCCATACCAGAGTTACACTTCATTTAGAAGCTAAAATTTGGTAGGTCCCATATACCCACTTGGTGAAAAGGACTTCATACAGCCTTAGAACTAGGAGCCTCCATGAAGCCACAAGAGGGAGGTTTTTGGAGGCTGCCTTGCATAAACAAAATAGCCTTAAAACCCTAAACACTCATCTTATCAGAGTTCTTTAATGTTTACAAACCACTCCAAAACTGAAACAAAAGTTCCCAAATATTTCCACATCCACAAAAAAAAGTAACCAGCTATTAAATTGTTAGCCACAAAATGTAAAACCAAAACAGAAGATAAGGTCCAGAACTCTCTATAACTCCTGAAGCCAATTGCATAAGAATCATGCAAAAATTTGTTTAATAAATTGGTAAATTTTGTTGCTCCTCTATTTTGGTTGGATGTGTTGGTCCTGTTGGAAGCTAAAATTAAACTCGAACTCCACAAATCTCTTCAAAACGATCAGTTTTACATGGAAAATGGCAAACAAATAAACATAGAAGAACACTAGATTTATGTGGTCACCCCCAAGACCGTGTTACTAGATGGAAGAACTGATAGTTTCAAGAGGAGAGACACCAACTGAATTTTCCGCACCCTAACCCTAAAACAAGAGAAATTTTACAAACAACTTTCCACATATAAAAATACCCAAAATACTCTTCAGAATATAATTCAAACGCATTATGCACTTAGGCTTCGTTTGGCACGGCGGTGGCGGTCCTGAACGCAGTGGTTATGAACCGTCATTCGTGAACGCCTGACCTCACCTAAGGAACTTCATCCACTTTTATGTTCAAAACTACTTTTATCTCTTCGGTTGTGGTTAGTGGTGCACATAAAGCCTGGCAGGCCCAGTTTAGGCCTGGGTCTGCCAGGCCCAGGCTTTTTATGCCCAGGCCCAAGTCCCCCTGTATGAATGGGGACTAGCAGGGTCTTTTCGGCAAGGCCTAAACCAGGCTCAAGCAGGCCTAACTAGACCCAGGCCTACCCAAAGCCGATTTTTTCAAATAATTTTTTTTTATAAAAATTAATTAATATAAATATATTATGTAAGACATATATATATATTATAAATTTTAAATACTTAATAAGATAAAATGTTATATTTTATTTCATATTAAAAATATTACAACACACACAAACGGGTCGGTCACCAACCCCGAGAAAAAATACCCGAACTTACAAAACACACAAAATCTCGCAACTCTCAACCTACCCACCCACAATAAGTAAGGTGACAGCACTGTATGACAGCCTACCCAAAAAAAAATACATCACTAATACTCATTCTTCATCGGCCAAGTTTAACGAACTCAGTTCTTCTTCGACTGACGAGGAGCTGTCTTCGATGGAAGCAGTATGTTGTTCTCTGTTCGCCGCGTCCAAATAATCTTTATAGCAAATACAAATCTCCAACGACTCTTCGCTAAGTCGATTCCGTCGATCATTCAAAACTCTGTCACTAAAAGAAAAAGCAGACTCTGAAGTTACTGTACTAGCTTGGACAGTTAATATATCGCGGGTCATTAAGGCCAAAATAGGATATGTGTTAGTTTTATTTTTCCACCACTCTAATATATTAAAATTTTCAATTTCATTTTTAGTCATATACTCTCTAAATTGTATTTTAATGTATAGTCATAATTCATTTAATGTACTAGTAGTTCGTGATTTTTTTTCTAGACGTAACCTCATAAATTTCATTTTGAAAATCATCTGCTATTTGTACTTGTGTTGAATCATCTCGCGGTCGCGGCCCATATAAATCATAATAATTATAGAAATTTGTAAAAACTGTATTAAAATTTGAAAATATTAAATCTTCAAATTCCAAATTATTTAAATTTAGGTGTAAATTTTTATTTACCTCTTCCAAAAGATTTTCAACACCTAAAACACCTAATAAAGGATTTAAAGACATCGCACGTGAAAACATAGGCGGTATTTCCTCATAGTATTTTAAAAATTTTACTTTCATTGTTTCAATTACGGGCTGTCAAAACCTTTATTGTTTATAGTAATTTAAAGTTTTTGTAATAATTAAAAAAAATTCAATAACTCGGGAACTAGTGGGATAATAAACGTCGGATAATTGAATCGTCGCTCTATAAAAACATTATAATAAGCGCATATAAATCATAATTGTTTCCCAATCCTCGTCATTTAAATCATGAGTTGTATTTGTTGAATAAAATTTTATTAGGAGAGTTTTTTGATGAATTGCTCTTTTTAACATTTTGTAAGTGGAATTCCACTTAATTGACATGTCATATTCTGGCTTTAAAAAAATTTCTCCCTGATTTGTTACAATTTTTTTAAAATCTTGTCATCTCTTTTGAGAACTATATATATATATATGTTAGCATAATTCTAATTTTAATAATATATGGTTCTATTAATTTTAAACTATCTTGGACAATTAAATTTAGAACGTAACAAACATAACGAGTATGAAAAAATACTCCATTTAACATATGTTTTAAATCTATTTTTAAATTATCAATAGTCGTGGTATTATTACTAGCATTATCAAAAAAAATACTAATAAGTTTATCTTTTATTTTAAATTCGCGTATACAATTCATAATTATTTGATAAATTGTTGTTCTGGTATGTGGAACTTCAAAACTATTGAAATAAATAATGTGTTTGGATAGTTCCCATGAAGTAAGATCTATCCAATGACTTGTAATGCAAATATAAGAATGTCTTAATTGTACACCGCTACTCTAAACATTGCAAGTTAAACTAATTCTATTATCTAAATTGTCAAAATATTTAATCAATTTTGTTTCGCTTTAATATAAGTTTTATATGCATCACGCTTTATTGTAGTTTTACTTACCTGAAGATATTTCGGTTGGAGAGCTCGATGAACATAAGCGGTCTCACGGGTGTTGTCGTAGTGATTAAACGATAATCTGCGTCTGATGATGTTCTCCATCTGCGCTTCTCTTTGCCGCATTTGATCGTAAGTTCAAACTTGTCAGGCCGCTGATAGTTGTGCTTGACTGGATTCTAGAGCTTGCTTTGCAAAACATGATTTGATGTGTCACACGGGTGTAGAGTTTCCGACCGCAGTCAACAACTTCAAACAATGTCGGCACTTCGCTTTAAAATCATTATCGATATGCACTTTGTCGAAGTGCTCCGAGATTGGAGCACTATGTTTATGCTTGACAATTTCGGGAACGATACCAGGAGAAGATGTCACTGATCGAAATTTTGGACTATTTAATGAAAGTGGATGAAAAATTGTGAGAGCTTAAAATTTGAGTGGAACTAAAAATTTTTGCACATAACATCCTATCTATTTATAAGGAGAAAATTCGGATTTCAAATAATTATAAAATTATTTATAAAAAATAAAAAATATTGAAATATTAAAAAAAATAACAGCTCTATAGAGAGCCGTTGGAAACGACTCTCTATAGAGCTGCTTAATGTTAGAAGTTAATATTAAATATATTAAAACCATTAATAGCACTTAGATGAGTAGATCTAAAGAATTAATATCATTTATTATTAAATTATTAATAGCATTTATTAATAGCCTGGTGCAATGTCTCTTTGAAGAGACATTACAGCGCATCTCTTCATAGAGACGTTGCAGCAGGCTGCTGCAACGTATCTAATTAGAGACGTTGCGCTGCGCAGGCCTTGACTTGGGCCAGTCATGGGCCAGGCCCAGTTATGGCCTGGGACCGAGCCTAGGCAAAGCCTAGGACCGGTCCTAGCCTGGCCCGGGCCAGGCACCGGGTCGGGCAATACACTAATATTGGGGTCATTTGAGGCCTCTCAAGACCGGCCTGGGCCTGGACCAGACCTGCCCGGGCCCAGGCCTAACCAGACTTTTGCCAAGCGGGGCCCAAACGGGCTTTCCAGACCCAGCCTTTTTGTGCACCACTAGTTGTACTCATAGGATCAAGATCCTCTCAATTACACATGAAATTGATACTATCCATTTCATGGTGGAGAGTAACTCATCTCAATCCAAGGGCTCTCAATAATGCATTGGAAAAGGCGGATCCCAAAAAGGAAAGGGCAGTTGGCCAAGTGAAAATACATATTTAATAGCCCAATTAATCATGGGCGGAACTAGCCCTGGGCACGGTAGGGCACGTGCCCGAGCGGTTTTTCCCGTGATTTTCACCGGGGGAGAAAGAATCCCGTCGCTTAGCCTGCTGCTCCCGTGCCCTAGCCCGTCAAGCGTCGACGACGACGATTCACACCGATGCACCACACCAGACTTCGCACCGCTGCAGCGGTGCGAAGCCTGGCGCAGCGGTGCGAAGTCTGGCGGGCTGCAGCGGTGCGAAGTCTGGCGGGCTGCAGCGGTCCAGATTTCAGTCCAAATTTCACTGTGAAATCTGGACTGATTTCAGTCCATATTTCGGTGTGAAATATTTGCAAAAAAAAATTTCAGGGCCGCCGCCCCGGAACTCCCGCTCAAGGTGCGCTGCCCCCCCCCCCCTCGAACCCCCCAAATTGACAGTACTTAAATTGTGCCCGTACGACTTCAAAATCCTAGTTCCGCCGCTACAATTAATAGTCCAACTAGTATCAATTTCATGTGAAATAGAGAGGATCGTGATCCGTGGTCATAACGGTTGTCATGCCAAACACATTTATGTTGACCGTGGCATTTTTTGCCCAAACTCACCAGAGCAAAAACCCCGTACCAAACGGTGGTGACGGTCGTAAACGCATGGGTTAAACCGTCATTCATTAAGGATCACCTAACAAACAGAACATCATACGTTTGAACATAAAAGTGGATGAAGTTCCTTAGGTGGGCGTTAACGAATGACAATTTAACCCCCATGTTCATGACCGCCACCACCATGCCAAACACAGCCTTCTAATTTACAGGAAATTTTCCAGAACCCCTAAAAACTCTATGAAGCAGCTTCTAATGCGAGTGTCTGACCCGTCGAAAACAGATTCATTGCTTTCTAAAAACATGTTTCTATTATCAAGCAATCAAAGGGGGCCATCAGGAGCATTCCATCAAACACATAGCCCTAAATGCATGGATTGTCCGAGTTCTCGAAATTGGTTTTTAATATGGGCGATTATAGTCTAAAATTTCGTCGACATTCTCAAACCCTAACCCTAATTGAACATCACAATTAGCTAAAATCAAAATGAAAACAAAAAAGGGGAAGAAAAAAGCGCAATCGCTGCATCTAACGGCGAAAGTTACCTGAAAGGAGTTCTTGCTGAAATCAAACAGAGAAACCCAATCGAATCGCTTTCAATACGAATGAGCAGAGATTTTTCAATCCTCCCACAGACTCTCCCGCTAAGCAATTTTTTGGATGCTCTGTTTTTTGTTCGTCTTTATTTTTATGGGATAAACCCTTTTTTAACTTTTCTTTTAATTTTAAGCTGCTGGGTGTCGAGGAACGTGTACGTGAAATGGTGCTTCTGGAGGCAGCGTTGTGCTGAGCCGTTGGATGTAATGATGATGTACGGACTAACGAGGCTCCAGTTGCTTATTATTTACGGGCCCTGTTTGAGGTCTTCTTAATCGCGGGGCCCACTGCCAGAAAAAATAATCCGTCGTTTTCTAGCACACGCCAGTTTCGTCGTTTAGGGTTTCGGATTCCAAAAATCACGGCAGTACACCCCGGCGGCCGCGTTACTCCCTCCGGTGATCCAGTAGTCGGAAATCTACTCTCCCCGAAGACCTAGCGGCGCAGAACCTTGTATTTTTCTCGGCATTTTATGGTTGCCGAAAAGACAAGTAATAGTATTTTCCCATATTTTTCTCCAAATTTCTTAGAATTGAAATCTGATTGCGATGACAAGGACCTTGTTTTTTTCTGTATTGAGGAGACCCTTACGGCCGGAACATAGCCATAACAGTAGTTTTCGACTGTAAAAATATCATATCGATTGTGTTACGATTGTAAACATATCCTATCGATTGTGTTACGACTATAAACATACTGTATCGATTGTGTTACGACTGTAAACATGTTGTAAATTAGATGATAAAAACGTCTGAAAACATACCGTATATTTTTATGTCCAGCTTTCGAACAACAAAAACTTCTTCCTTTAATAATCCTAGTATATGTCCAAAAAAAATGTTCTATTTCTGAACACTAAATCTCAAATTATGTGCATAATTGCAATACATTGTGTATGCCTCTACCTTTGATTGAACAATAGGAAACGGGACAACAATCTGTCGGATTAAGAAAACAAAAAAAATAGGAGTTTAATGAAACGTACATCACATTTTTAATCTTACCATTAAAGCTGAACGCAAAGAATATATACTGTTGTAATACATATTACAGCAGTCATTACAACTGTAATAACAAATTACGGCAATAACACTATCGTAAACTAAAATTACGATAGTAATTGATACTGTAATTTCTGTTTGTCACTTACATTGTCGTCTGCTCTGAAAATTTCCTTGACGACGACTTCAACTGAAGATTTCTCCTCATTAAGCTGTAAATTGAGGATAAAATTGGACTATCAAACCTTTTGAAAAGGGATAAGCTACAAGATCTATGACAGTTAAACATGACATGAACGGACAGTTGTTACTTACAATATCTGGATCACTACAAGTTTCTTCATCATCTGTCATGTCTGCGGAGAAGGAAGACCTTTACGACAGCGGCCAAGCCAGTGTTGGAGGAAGAAGGCGACGGTGGAAGATGGAAAACCTAGAAGGTGATTTAATTTCGAAAAATCTAAAGAAAGGATTGGGCGAGAGGAATTGGCGGACTGCGAAAAAAGGCAGTGGGCCCCGCAGTTAAAAGGTGCTATTTATTGAGGCACGTAGCTCTATGAACCACGGTGACACCATAAAATTTTCCCAGTTTGAGAACTTGTTTCATCTCCATTTGGTTGAGGCTGAGTTGTGAAGCCCGAGCGAGCTCCGGTTTAGAAAGGCCAGAGTGATGTTGGAGATGTGGAGTCTGATCGTACTGTCGATTCATCCACTGTTTTTCTCGGATCCAACTCCACACTGAATTGGATGGGGGGGTTTGGGGGAAGCGCGCCCGGAGCATTTTGTGGGCAGGGATATTTATGAAATTTTATCATTATGATAGCCCTAGACTTCAAATTTAAAAGGATTTTCTTGCTTCTCGTTCCTGTAACCGAAAAACTGAAAGAAGAAAGGGAGAAATCCTAGTGCGGCCGTGGACATAGGCAAGGTTGCGGAACCACGTAAATCTGTGTTTGCTGTGTTGATTTCTTGTTTTTTCTTCGTTATTTTTCTGACCCCTTCGTTCCTAAGAACTGGTATCAGAGCTATGTTCGTAGAATCAGATAGAGCGATGACATCGAAAGAAGGAAAGGTGCGGATTGACAAGTTCGATGAGAAGGATTTCGTCTTCTGGAAGATGCAGATTGAGTACTACCTGTATAAAAAAAACTCATGTGTCTTTGACGGGAAAAAAGTCAAAAAAAATCAAAGCGAGAGGATTATGATCTGTAACATCCCAATTCAAGCTAGACCCCCCCTAGTGGTTTGTGTTACTATGTGTCAGCCTAGACTAGGTAGAAGTTCTCAGGCTGTGAGGCAGTCATGGTTGACTCGCGATTAACATAGGAGGATGATTGAAGTTAACTTATTGCATTTAGGAGAAATTGTTATATGATCATCAAGTCGTAGATATACCGTTGGTGGTAGCATTCGCCTAGAATGCACTTGTCGTCTAGTAATCCCGTGTTGCCTCGTAGGTAGCGTGTCGACTTGAAGAAATTATAATGCGTGCGCAATCTCAAATAATGTGATTTGCAAATATCATATTTATGCGAAACGGTGAAATCAAGCCAACAGCCTGGAGTATGATCTCAAATAGTTTTATTAGATTCGTAATGATAATACAAGTCCAACGGAGTCGTCCGTTCGTGATTCTGACACTATTTGGACAGTTTTGAAGTTTAAGTAAATTGGTGACAAACGCTCCGGGGAGCGTAAAATGAGCATACAAACTCGGATAGGATCGTGAATCGTTACGTTGGATGCGTGTCAACGAGACGGTCGTAACGAGACCGCTCGGGACAATTTCCGAGTTCTCTAGAGCGAGTTATTAGCATTTGAATGCAAAGTTTATTAATAATAATACTAATAATAATAACTAATATTATTATTATTATTATGTTATATATATACTATATATAAACTTGAGAGATTAGGTTAGAAGGATTACCTTTCAGAATCCCGATCCAGCAGCCCGCCGTCACCCTCCTCCCTCTCCATTTCCGGCGAGCTCTCTAGATCCCTCTCCTCCATGGCCGGTGCTCCAAGCTTCCACGTGAGAGCTCCAGATCCGAGCAGAACCACCTCTTATTCCAACTCCGGCAACCCATTTGCGAGCAACCTTTTTCATGGCTGGTCTTCTCCTCCTCCATGGCCGACAACATCTCCCCCTCCGGCGACTTCGAGTTGTTTCCTCCTCCAACAGCCATAGCCGAAGCTTCTTAAAGCTAATGTTTGAACTTGCTTCACCTTCAACTATGGTGAGAGCTTTGACAAGAAACCATCAAGATCCGGCCACCCACGCAAGGCCCAACCTTCTCCGGCGAAATCGAGCTTCTCTCTAGCTTCATGGACATCACACTCAAAGAGGCTGCCTCTTCTTAGGCAATGTCCGACGAGATCCGGATCGGCGAGATCCAATCATAGATGGAAGCAACGTGCAAATGCCGCATACACCACTATTGGGGAACATGCATGGACATTTTGGTGAGCTTTCTCCCCTCTCCCTTGGTGCTAGATCTGTAGTTATTTTAGGAGAGACATCGACTCCATAGAGTCTTGATGGTGAGGAGGAGAGTTCTTAGGATAAGCCATGCCTAGGTTTTCTAGGCTTAGTCTCCCTCAACCTTCTCATCATTCAAAGTGGAGATGAGAGGGGTTTTCGTTGAGGGTTTGGCTTTGAAAGGAGAAATAAGGTTGGGTGTGATTTCTGGAGAAGTTTATGCGAGGTCGTTGCAAGGAAGAAGATGAACGGATGCCGTTCATCTCGCCTTAAGATGCGTGCAGAAATCTGATTTCTGCACGCGGCGACCTTCGTGACCAATTTCAGAGGTGTTCTGGCCAGATCTGGGTGATCGACTCAACACGAAAGTCGTAGCCCTTGAAATTACCTTTCCAACGAGTGGTTGCACGTTTCCATGCGATACCTGTAGCCACGGGAAAGCTGGTTCGAGTCCGCTGCGTTCGGGAAAATCCTGTACAGGAAACTGTTTCCTGTACGTATTCGAGTTGAATTTCTGGCATGTTGCGACCAGATATGGGCGATCGACTCAACACGAAAGTCGTAGCCCTCGCGAATACCTTTCCAACGAGGGGTTGAGCATTGTGATCGGATTCCTGTAGCTCCAGGAATCCCAGTTTTAGTATCGGGCTATCCTATGTTAATGCACTTGTTAATTTATAATGCTAGCACTCTTGCAATGGTTGTGATTTGCTCATTTGTTATCTTGCTCCCATATATTTATAATGCTGTAGTTACTGTAATTTAGCATGGTTACTCATTTTGTTGTGTAATAAGGAATAACCATGTATTGGTAGAGAAATGGATTGGATGAGAATGCTAGAAATTAAGGGTTGAGATTGGTATAGAATATATTTATATAGTTTGGTGTTGAACATATCTATTATGCGAAATGTTGAGGTGAATTCATTGAATAGATGGGCGTGAATATGATGAACACTATCTGAAGAGTATTTTGTAACCGTAATCCGAGCCCAAGGGGTTTATTAACAACCGATGCTTAGAGTTGTAGCCTCCCTACGGGTAGCATCGAGTGAGTTGTTTTGGGGCATGTGATGTGCGACGATTCATCGTGTCGCGATATTGAGATAATGACTGTGGCAGGTCTACGGGTTCGCCAGTCATCACACTGATGGGAGCCAATGGGTAGACCTTGGGCGGTATGGTTAGATACTTGGTGTCCATAACCCGAGATCTCCTCCGCGCCATGAGAACGGTTGGGCTTGCACCTCGTGCGTTTCCGAGGTTCCATCCGGTTCGAAATCAAAGGCCAGGTTGGGCTGTGTTCTTGGTGCACATCTACCCAAGACCCCTTCTAAGCCGTAGTACGCATGTGAGCTCCGCTGTTGTGTTCTTAGCGTTGAGGCGTACGGGGGCCTAGGATAGGTAGTGTGATACCACCTAGTAGTGGAGACGCCCGCTCCACTGTCGCCGTCTGGCCACGACGGACGACGCCTGAGAGGTTAGCTACCTGCTCGAAAAGTGGGAACTTCAAGTCTGTGTCGACATAGCAACTTGCATGTGCGTGCGCATGATTCGGTCATAGCATAACATTCATATCATGTCATTCATTGCATACACAAGATCCTCATCG
Source organism: Platanthera zijinensis (assembly GCA_039513925.1). Taxonomy (NCBI): domain Eukaryota; kingdom Viridiplantae; phylum Streptophyta; class Magnoliopsida; order Asparagales; family Orchidaceae; genus Platanthera; species Platanthera zijinensis. The sequence goes on along the minus strand of CM077081.1, from coordinate 237,770,175 downwards.
TATAAGTTTGTATGAGCACTCTTATACGATGAGTTACTTTACTGTTAAACCGATCCTTAACTTATAAGTTTGTATGAGCACTCTTATAAGTTAAGTTACTATTCTGATTACTTATACCTGCTGTCATATATTATAGATATTTGTAGAACTGCTAGTTGTGTAGCGTAGTTTATACTCCACCATATTTACAGTCACCTGCTTGTTTACTTGCTTATATATATATATATTGTACCTTTGTTCCTTTCTTCGCCCGGTGCCGAGGAGTCGCCGGGGGAGCGGATGTGAAGCCACTTAGTCTTATGACTAACGGTTGCTACGTCTTCCTTTTTAAGAGGAAACCCCGCAGGTAGAGCAGCAACGGACTATGCATCAGGACAGCCAGGCCCGGACGATAGGACCTGATGTGATGGTACCGTCGTTACCGTCGGTGACTGATGTGAGTTTTGAGAGACTCAGGATGTAGCCCATTTGGGCAAAGTTTTTATATACTCTGATATTTTCAGGACTCTTGTGTAGCTTCCCGCTTTTATGGACTTTTTACTTTATGTGGATCATGACTTCTGTGTTTATTATTTTATTGATGGGTTGGCAGTATGATATTTGAGACTAGCCGGCAGAATAAACGTCTTGTGGTACAGGTTAGCCTGTGTGCTGATGCTACCGCAAGGCGGTTGTTCTGGGCATAAGACTCCCCTCGACCGTGTCTTGTGTTCCGGGAGGGGGGTCTTACATGATCTATTAGATCGTCAGGCCATAAGTGTTATACGGTTGACGTTGGTGAAGAACGTGGCCTTCAATATCATAAACGAAAAGACAACCGTCAGTTTGATGAGCACGTTATCAAACATGTACGAGAAACCATCAACCTCGAACTAGGTACATCTGATGCGTCGTTTTTTTTAACCTAAAGATAGGAGAAGGTGTGTCTGTTACAGATCATGTCAACAATTTCAACATGATCACAAGTCAACTAAGTTCAATTGAAATTAATTTTGATGATGAAATCAAGGCGTTGATACTGTTGTCCTCTTTACCTGAAAGTTGGGCAAGGACCGTAACTACTATCAGTAGCTCTTTAGGAAGTAAAAAATTGAAGCTTGACAAAGTGCAGGATTTGATTCTTAGTGAGGAAGTTGATTCTTAGTGAGGAAGTTCGCAGGAGAGAATCAGGAGAATCCCCGGATTCTGCTTTGAATTGTGAAGCTAGAGGAAGGGGTTATCAACGAGGACATAAGTAAAATAATGACAGATCGAAGTCCAGAGGGAGAAGTCAATCAAAACATCAAAGTGATATCACATGTTGAAATTGTGGAGTTTTAGGCACTTTATGAGTGATTGCAAAAAACCAAGAAAGAATCAGAAAAATCAAAAGAACAAGCCCCAGGAAGACGAGTCCGCAAATGCTGCCACAGAAGTGATTTGTGATTCCCTCATCTATAGCATCGACAGTCCTATTAAGTCTTGGATTTTAGATTCGGGTGCTTCATTTCACTTAACGTCGTGCAAAGAACTATTGCACGACTGAATCTCAAAAGAGTTCGGGAAAGTCTATATTGCCGATGATGAACCTTTAAGTATTATAGGGAAGGGTGATGTTCATATAAAAACTGTTAATGGAACTCACTGGAAATTGCAGGATGTCAGATATGCACCCAGCCTAAAGAGAAACCAAATCTCTGTGAGTCAGCTTGACAGCATGGGGTACACGACTATATTCAGTGGTGGCTCGTAGAAAATCTCAAAAAGTGCAATGGTGATAGGAAAAGAAGAAAAGATGGGTACATTATGTACGACATCAAATATATAGTTGCGATATATCTATCATAGCAAATTGCAATGATGACTCCAAGTTATGGCATTAGAGGCTCAGACACATGAGCGAGAAAGGAATGAAGTTGCCGGCATCAAAACGTCATCTTCCAGACCTGAAAACTATTGATGTTGGCCTATGTAAGGATTGCATATTTGACAAACAGAAAAGATTCAGTTTCTCAATGGTTGGCAGGCAACCAAAGAATGAAAAGCTGGAGCTTGTGCATTCAGATTTTTGGGGGCTAGCCCTAGACCCTAGTTCAATCCCTTAGAGGCTCTCACTTCTATGTCACATTCATCGATAATTACACCAGAAAGGTATGGGTTTATTTTTGAAAAGTAAATCTTTTGTGTTTGTCACTTTTAAAAGGTGGGAAGCTGAAGTTAAGAATCAGACTGGATTGAAGATTAAATGTCTGATGTCAGAGAATGGCGGGGAATATGATAATATAGAGTTCAAAAAATTTTATGCATCCAACAAAATACAGTTGATAAGGACAATCCCAAGAATCCCAAAATAAAATGGCATAGCTGAACGAATGAACCGAACACTGAATGAGCGTGCGAGAAGCATGAGAATACACGTTGGATTGACAAAGATTTTTTGGGCAGATGTAGTGAGTACAACAACCTACTTAATCAATAAAGGTCCATCAGTCCTTTGGGTTTCCAGATACCGGAAGAGGTATGGATGAGGAAGAAGGTAAATTTGTCTCATCTTCAAGTTTTTGGTTGTGTTTCTTATGTTCATGTTGGTTCCAACAAAAGGGGCAAACTTGATCCCAAAGCGAAAAAGACCTATTTTATTAATTATGGTTCTGAAAACTTAGTTATAGATTCTGGGATGCTCAAAAAAAAAAAAATTAAGACATAAAGATGTAATCTTTAATGAAATAGTGTTATATAAGGTTAGCCTTGTAGCAGGGTCTGACACTATAGGAAAACGTGTAGAGGTGCATAAAAGAGTAGAGTTTGGAAGAGATATTTGAAAAGGATATGACCATAAAGGCTCAAGTTCATCCTGAGAACACAGTAGTTGAACCAGAATTGGAATCTGAGTTGGGTCAAATCACTCTAGAAGTGGGAGTTAGAAGATCTACCAGAGTGCTTAGACCAACACAACGGTATTCTCCTTCACTATATTATTTACTTTTAAGTAAAAATGGTGAACCGGAATACATTGAAGAAGCCATGACTGTGAAAGACTCTAGCAAGTGGAAGCTAGTAATGAAGGATGAAATGGAGTCTTTTGAGAAAAATAAGACTTGAGAGCTGACAAAGTTGCCAAAAGGGAATAAGGCTTTACAAAATAAATGGGTGTATCGAGTAAAGGAACAATATAATGACAGTAAAAGGTACAAAACACTATTCGTGGTGAAGGGATTTTAACAAAAGATAGGTATTGATTATACTGAGATTTTCTCACCTATTGTTAAGCTAATCACTATCAGATTGGTGCTTAGTATTGTAGCCGCAGAAAATCTACACCTAGAGTAGTTAGATGTGAAAACCCACCTTCTTACATGGCGACCTAGAGGAGAACATTTGCATGCTACAACTAGAAGGCTATGAGGTTGTTGGTATGAAAAGCTTAGTTTGCAAGCTTAATAAGAGCATGTATATATGACTTAAAGCAGACTCCAAGGCAATGGTATAAGAAATTTGATAATTTCATGTATGATCATAGATTTACTAAAAGTGAGATGAATCACTAATGTTATTTTAAAAACTTTGGTAGCCACTATATCATTTTATTATTGTATGCAATGATATGCTAGTTGCAGGATCCAACATGGAGGAGAACAATAAGCTAAAAAGAAATTTGGCTAGGAATTTGAAACGAAGGATTTTGGACCTGCAAAGTAAATTCTCGGGATGAGGATCACTCGTGATATAGAAGAAGGAATCCTAGATTTATCTCAAGAAAAGTATATTGAAAAGATGTTTGCAGGCTTGCAGTTCAAGATTCCAAGCCGAGAAGTACACCCTTAGGAAGCCAGTTTAAGCTTAGCAAGGAGCAGTCACCAAAGACAGAAGAAGAAAGGGAATACATGTCCAGAGTTCCATACGCATTCGCAGTTGGTAGCTTAATGTATGATATGGTTTGTACAAGACCTGATATTGCACATGTAGTGGGACAGTCAGTAGGTACATGACAAATCCAGGAAGAACGTATTGGGAAGATGTGAAGTGGATACTTCATTACTTGAAGGGTACTTTAGGTATGACATTACAGTTTATGAAGAGCAACTTGAATCTTCAAGATTTCTCAGATGTAGACTTGGGTAGTGATCTGGATAGTCGAAAAGCACAACAGGATTTGTGGTTACTTTGGGAGGTACTGCAGTGAGTTCGATGTCCAAACTTCCGAGAGGTGTTTCACTATTAGACACCGAAGCAGAGTACATGGTTATATCAGAAGCTAGTAAAGAGATGATCTGATTGAAGAACTTTTTGAAGAAGTTAAGCAAAGAACTGAATGACAGTTCTTTATTCAGTGACAGTCAAAGTGATATTCACCTAGCACGAAATCCCATTTTTTATGCAAGAACAAAACACATTCAATTGAGGTATCATCATATCCTTGAAGCTGGCCTTGGCATATATATATATATATATATATATATATATATATATATATATATATATATATATATATATATATATATATATATATATATATATATAAGTAAATAAAAACGGTTACAAGGACACGCTATCCTTCGAGAGGATGTAAGAAAAAAGCTTGGGTTAGGGGCATTCCCCTTTCCCACATAAAACTCGATGAGCAGGCCATGTTCGCCACATAATTCGCCGCAGAGTTGTCCCTCCGGTCAATAAGAGAAATAACCAATCTTGGTAGGTCTTTCATTAAACAAGCTAGCATGGCTTAAACCTCTCCATCGTAGATACCCGAAAGGACGCGATTTAGCGTGGCACAAGTGAAAGCAGAATCTCCCTCAATAATAACACCTATAACATTACTCATGAAGTCTTTAGCAAGAGAGATGCCGTGAAGATCACTCTGAAGCTCCGTCATACTTACAAACCGACTATGAATTCCAATACCACCAGCAAACACAAGCTCGCCACTCTGATTTCTGATAGTGCACCCAATACCAGCACAGTTGTTTGGGTGGACGAACCCATCAAAGTTTTTTTTTAGCCATCCTAATGGCGGGTGCAACCAAGATGAGTCAAGGTTTACATGGGCTGCCCAGTTACCATCGGAAGCATCCAAGATAGCGTTTAATATAATAGAGGAAGGTTGCGGAAAGGGCTCACCATGGGCACGCTGATTTATGGCTTTCCAGGTTCTGTAAATAATGGAGGATAAGAGCTTTATTTTGGTTGACTGCATGCTGATAGACATCTCATCAAGCAATGCATCCAAGTGGGAGATAGATGACGGGACTCTGTCGTTGAAGAAGATTGTTAGTGCAAAGCCTGCAGACATGCTCATTGTTGAAGCCGAGAAATTTCTCAACCTCAGAAATCAGACTAGGCAACCTGAAGTTACTGGTCGGCCAGTCGGGAAGATGATCTCTGGTCAGGAAACAGGAACGAATTCCGCAAACAAGACCCCAGGTTGCTACGACGGGAAGGTCCCACCACGTACCCAGTTGCTTAGGAGAAGCAACCCCTTCTCAACCAGATTGGCCGAGCTAGGTACGAAGGAGGCGAGCTTGAGCAATAACGAGTCAAGGGCAGTTGCTGGAACTCGCGAGGGCTCAGGCCGAGAATTGCTTGTCTCTCCTTCGTACCCCTGGGGTCCTATTTATAGGGAAAACCAAAGAGAGAGGGGGGGGGTCTTACTTATACCCCCACCCTGGCGAGTTGGCAACTTCCCTGGGGAGCTCGCCTGGAAGAGGCGAGTATCTGGTCATAGTCGCCACCTGGCGAGTTGGCCTGGGGAGCTCGCCATACTCGCCCGAACCTTCCGCGGCCCGGGGTGCTGGTCTGGATCCCCAGCTTGTCTTGTTGCCCTTGACCTTTGATGACCTGGCGGTAGTAGGGCCCTCCCTCGTTGAATATGGGTTGTACACAATCCCCGCTCTTTTTGGGCGACGTAGGAGCCCGGAAAGATTCATCCAACACTTATTCGGCGAGCATCCCTGCCGGGTATATGATCAGCTCGCATCGTCGTCTGCTGGTAGAGTAGTCTATAAATAGGGGGGCTTCGTTTTTGAGACGGTCCCTGGAGCTCGCCGAAGATGTCGGACGCTGAGCAATTGTTGAAGGACAATCTCGCCGCCCTGTCTGGCCTCCTCGGCATAGCCAGGTCGAAAAGATCGCACGAGGATGACCCTACTGCCTTGCCCCCGCCGAAGAAGAAGAAGGCGAAAAAGGTCAAGCAGCCCGCCACTACGGTGGTCAGCTCGCCTCCACTGCCGCATCATGTCGCCGCGGCGACTGAAAATCCCGTAGTGTCGTCCAGTACCCAGAGGGTGTTGAATGACCTAGGGCTCGATGACCTCCCTGGGTCGACCCGAGGAAGCCCGCTGGAGAACCCAGGGGTGACCGAGGAGCTCGCGGCCGTGAAGGAGTCCGCGGCGTCTCAGGCCGAGGTCGTCACCGTGACAGGTCGCTACCTCGAACTCTTCCCTGCTGGGTTGTCGCTGCTCCTCTGCTGACTTCTTTTCTTATGCAGATTCTCCGATTGCCGCGGACGCGGCACTTGATGTCGTCCCCCTCAGCTCGGCGCCCTTACTCGCCCTGGCGGCCGACAGGCCGTCCAAGACCGCCTACACGGTCAGGATAGGCCTCGGCTCGGGGAAGGCGTCTGGGGCGGCATTGGTGAAGGGCCCCCCGCCTGCGAGTAAGGAGCTGCCGGCGAAAGCCACTCCTGCCGGGTCATCTGGGCCGGCGCGCGAGGTTCCTCCGGCGAGTACGGCGGCTGGTGTTGTTGCGAGCGGCGGGAAGATACCCCCGGTGAGCGCTCCATTGCCGCCGCCGCCGCCCGCGGTCGCCACTCCTGGCCAGACGCCGAGCACCGGCTTGCCCCCTCCGCCGCCTCTGTCTGCCCTGCCGAAGTCGGACCATCTGCGACCTCCTCCGCCTCCTGCGTCGAGGGCTCCGCACCACTCTGCGAGCTCATCTCAAGCTCCGCCGCTGGTGAAGAAGCCGGAGAGGCCGCGGCCACCCTACTTTCCTCCGCGGGTTGGAGACCCTGACTACGTCGGCCAAGGTTCTGGAGAGCGCGGGCAGGGCAGGCCTGCCGATCTTCCGAGTAGCTCTTCGGGGAGGCGAGATACCTCCGGGCGACCTCCTTTGCCGCGCCGATCCCGATCTCCTCGCCGTGGTGAGCCTCCTACTACTTTGACTACCGCTCTGCTTTTTCTGACCTGATGACCCATCTTTCTGCCTTGTCAGATCGCCCGGCGACCTCTGGGGCGGCTTTCATCGACGCTCTCGGGCTGTCCGGGAGCGAGTATCGCCAGGCCGCCATTCGCGCCCACATGGAGCTGGAGAGCAAGTTCGACCAGCTCGCTATCTGCGATCCTCACCGACGCATCTCGGCTCTGGAGGCGAGGATGGCCAAGGTCGAAGGGCTCCAGGCGACCTTGGAGAACTATGAAGCTCGCTTCCACGTGGTTAAAGAGAATGACCGCCAGCTGCAGTTGAACAACCACCGCCTGCAGCTGGTGCTTGACGAGCTGGCCGGCATTCGGGCGAGCATGGGGTCTGCTGGACGTCTGGCGAGGATGGAGGAGCAGCTCAGGCTTGGCGACGACGCGACAGCGCTGGCGACGGAGCATTACCGGCGTGCACGCGAGATTGGCTGGGTTGGGCGACATCCGCACCCTCCTGAGCGGCCGAGGGCGCCATAGTTTTTCTTTGTTTTTCGAATGTAACTCGCCTCACGCGACTTGTGCTTCCGGACATCTATTTTTAATTTGATTAATTCGTGTGCTCGAATATTCTCGCCTCTGTGTACGCGCTTTATTTCTTGATGTGCCGAGCTTTAGTTCACCTGATAATGTCGCAGGTTTATCTTCATCGCGCGAGCTCGTTAGATACTCGCTGGGACGGCTGACCCCCCCCCCTTTGGGTTTGTCATATCTATAAATAGGAGGGGTAGGTGGGTCATAAAGCGTATTGCTGTAGCGACCTTCTTTCCTCCTGACGAGTATCTGATCAATCAACTCGCCGCTCTCATTGCTTTCGGATCTCGCCAACATGGTCGGTGACGACGCCAGCGCTCGCCGACAGGCCCACGCAATTAACTTCGCAGACGCGGCTTTTAAGAAGTCCATAACCACCGAGAAGGAACTGGCGACCTTCAAGGAACGCTCCCTGCCTGAAGGATACTCGGCCAGACTCCCCACTCGCAGCGAGCGCCTCAATACCCATATTGAGGGTTCGCTTGTAATGTCGCTGCGTCAGTTCGACGCAGGCCTCCGGCTGCCCTTCTGGCCGGAGTTCTGCGAGATCCTACGCTACTTCGGGATTGTCCCCGCGCAGATCAATCCCAACGGCGTGGCGATCATCATGGGATTCCTATGCTTCCTTCGGGAAGAGAGGATCGCTTTCGACCTCTCCGTCTTCCGCCGCATCTTCGCCTTTGCGGCGACCTCGGAGGGGGTCATCTTTTTTAGCAGCCATGTCTGCACCTTGGTTGGGACCGCGAATAAGGTCCATCGCTGGAGCGAGCAGCTGATTGTCGTTCATGGCGACTTCGGCAGTATTCTCGGCAGGCCGCACCAACCAGCCGATGTCGCCTTTCTTCCTCCCATCCTCGAAGGAGCTCGCGAGCAGCTCTTCGAATACTTTCGCGGTCGGCGCTTTGACGTCATTTTCTGGCGACTAAACGTCAACGTGCTCGAGCCAGTCCACCCTAACGAAAGTAAGCCGAACTCGAAATGCGCCCTGGTTACTCGCTCGCCCTTTTGCCGCTGAAGCTAACTTTGTCGCGCGTTTTGCAGTTTCCAACGAGCTTCCGGAAAAGCCGCTTCCTTTGGCGAAGGAAGTCGCCGCCACGCAGTCGGATGCTCGCCCTCCTGCCGACGTTGGGGAGAAGAAGGCGGTTAAGGGAAAGTCGCGGGCCAGCTCGCAGGGTCCCGCGAGGAAGAGGGCGAAGACCTCGTCGCCACGATCCGTCGATTGCCGGTCGCCGACGGGCGCCCAGTCGCCCCATTTCCACCCCAACTACGGCCTCGGGCAGGGGGTGGTGGACGCCTTCGGTCGCCCGCTCGTGACCTGGTCGGCAGGGGAAAACTCGGTGTCGCTGAGCACCAACCTCCCGTCCTGGTCGACTGACTGGGAGGACAATGGGGAGGCGTTCGCCGTCCTCCACGCCATCTACGGTCGGGCCGACGCGGAGTCCGTCATGGAGCTGACCCCGACGGAGCTCGCCCATCAGTCGGCCTGCGCGCTCGCGCAGTCTGCCGAACTGGGGCATTACTCGGCGAGGAAGCTGTTGGAGATGACCGACGCACTTAAGGTCGTTTCCAAGAAGGCCATCGACCTCGGCATGCAGTCAGTCCGCTGGAAGGACTTCGAGGTGAGCTGTCCTCGGGTGAGTTTGCTCGATTCGCTTCGTTGATAGATCCTGACGTCGATCATTTCGCAGGCTGCCGAGATAGAAGCGGCGAAGAAACTCTCCGAGTGCGAGGAGAAGCTCGCCGCCTCCCAGGCCGAGCTGGAGGCGGCCCAAACTCGCGCAGCGGTGATGGAGATGAGGCTGGTCGCTGCTGAAGGACGGCTGAGCTCCTCAACCCCGCTACCCGAGGACCCGGCGCGAGTGGTGAAGCAATCACGCGTCCTCTGGGAGGAGAGATCCTCCGTTCGCCGCGAGATTGCGCGGGCGGCGGGGAACGTCATACTCGCACGCCTTAGGCTCGGGGGCCAGCTCGTCGAGGGGGAGAAGCCGCTCACTGTCGACGAGCTCATTCCCGAGCTGCTCGCCGAGGGGACTGTCCCGCCGTATAGCGCGTCGTCGCCGACCAGCTCCGGTGATTCTGACAGCAGCGGTAGCGGAAGCAGCAGCGGCAGCGGAAGCAGCAGCGGCAGCGGGAGCAGCAGCGGCGAGAGCGCAGAGAGCGACGACTTTGCAGATATCGGCGATATCGGGGATGATGAATATCAGCCTGATACTGGCGACGACGAGTCCTAGTTGCTCGCCGATATTCTTTTTGTAAACCAAATTTTTGACTTAATGATTTATACAAAGTTTTGGTTTTTTCCTTCCTGACTGGATGTTACTCGCTAGGCTCATAGGCTCGGAGAGGAACGCTCGCTAGGTCGCAGGGGGATGGTCCCGACATCGACCATCCGCTCGCCGGGACCTACTCGCCCCTGCACCCGGATACTCGTGAACCTGCTGAGATAACCGCGCGGGTGGCATGTGGGACATACTTGCATGCCCCCCGGGGCTCGCTTACTCGCGCGGTTCCAGCTCGCTTCCCCGCATGGGATCTGCTCGCCTACTCGCACGAGATCAGCTCGCCTGCTCGCACGAGGTCTGCTCGCCTGCTCGCGTATGACGAAAATTGAACCGGGCTTAGTCGTCGAACATAGCCCGCGGGCCCCTCATTCTCGTCATCGAGGAGATCGGCCGATTCCCGAGGAGAGGAGCTCGTGGGGATACCGGTCTTACGACGCTGCTCAACTCGAAGTCTTGAATTACAATCGAGGAGATCGGCCGATTCCCGAGGAGAGGAGCTCGTGGGGATACCGGTCTTACGACGCTGCTCAACTCGAAGTCATGAATTACAATCGAGGAGATCGGCCGATTCCCGAGGAGAGGAGCTCGTGGGGATACCGGTCTTACGACGCTGCTCAACTCGAAGTCTTGAATTACAATCGAGGAGATCGGCCGATTCCCGAGGAGAGGAGCTCGTGGGGATACCGGTCTTACGACGCTGCTCAACTCGAAGTCTTGAGTTACAATCGAGGAGATCGGCCGATTCCCGAGAAGAGGAGCTCGTGGGGATACCGGTCTTACGACGCTGCTCAACTCGAAGTCTTGAATTACAATCGAGGAGATCGGCCGATTCCCGAGGAGAGGAGCTCGTGGGGATACCGGTCTTACGACGCTGCTCAACTCGAAGTCTTGAATTACAATCGAGGAGATCAGCCGATTCCCGAGGAGAGGAGCTCGTGGGGATACCGGTCTTACGACGCTGCTCAACTCGAAGTCTTGAATTACAATCGAGGAGATCGGCCGATTCCCGAGGAGAGGAGCTCGTGGGGATACCGGTCTTACGACGCTGCTCAACTCGAAGTCTTGAATAACAATCAAGGAGATCGGCCGATTCCCGAGGAGAGGACCTCGTGGGGATACCGGTCTTACGACGCTGCTCAACTCGAAGTCTTGAATAAAATCCTGCGTCCTTACACATTTTGGAGATTAATCCCAGAGATATTTTGGCAAGAAAGAAACTCCCCCCGGAGGGACGCTCTTGATCCTGCCGAATCGGGGGATTGGTGTCCAGACCCGTCCCTCAGAATTCCTCTAGTTGGAAAAGAGATGCATTCGGGGAGACCTAGGCCGACATGCAAGGGGGGAGCTGATCTCGGCCGACAATGCAGAGGCTCGGTCTTACAAGAGCGCTTAAAGTCCCGAAACCTCGTCCCATCGTCCGAACTAGGCTATTCAGTGAGAACGGGTTGGAGTCCCGCATCCCGATTTGACAGTGAAGGTCGCTTCCAGGTACGATTAGGATGGGGGTGGTGTTCATCGAGGGTCCTTTTTCGGACGCGCTCGGAATTCACACACCTCCCTCCGGGCTCGTCCATACCCTTTCTTTGGCAGGTTATCCTGTCTTGCTGCTTGCTTGAGATCTTCCCCTTCTGGGTGTTTTACGAGGCCGGCCTCTCCTCAAGTCCGGGAGATCAGGGTGCAGATCTGTTCCTCGCAGGTCCTCCAGACGGAAGAGAGATGCACTCGGGGAGACATAGGCCGACATGCAAGGGGGGAGCTGATCTCGGCCGACAATGCAGAGGTTCGGTCTTACAAAAGCGCTTAAAATCCCGAAGCATCGTCCCATCATCCGTACTGAGCTAAGTATGAGGAACAAACCGACCGCTGCCTCCCGAGGTCGACTACGAGGCGGACCATGGAAACACTCAGAAGCCTCGAGGCACATTTAACAAAAAAGATGATATCCCGCATCCTTTGTTCATTAAGAATGTTTACAGAAATAGATACATGAGTTACCGCTACGGGTAAAATCTTTTCAAATCATCCCCGCTCCAGGTTCCATGCAGCTGCTCTCCCGCTTGGTCTTGTAGGTAATAGCCTCCTGTGGTCAAGGCTTCTTGGACGATGAAAGGTCCTTCCCAGTTGGGATGGAGCTTGCCTACGGCGGCTCCCCGCCCAGCGGCGTCCACCTTCTTCATGACCAAGTCCCCCGCGAGGAAGTTCCTCAAGCGGACGTTTTTGTCGAAGTGCCTCGCCATGCGCCTCTTGGTTTCTTCCTGGCGCATGGAGGCTAAGTCCCGAAGCTCTTCCACATAATCTAGGGAGAGCCTCTGAGCCTCTTCATTCTCTAGCCGCCATTCTTCGCTTCCGTCTTCGGCTGCGATGACCCTTAGACTGTGCACCTCAAATTCGACCGGGATAAGCGCCTCGGACCCGTGTGACAGTTTGAAGGGTGTTTCCCCTGTGGCCGAGTTCGGGGTGGTCCTGAGGGCCCAGAGGACGGAAGGGAGCTGTTCGGTCCAATTCCCCTTGAGGTTGGTGATCTTCTTCTTCAGCAAGTTCCAGGCGAACCGAAGGTCGGTTCCCAACTGTTTACAAAAGTCCCCCAGTTCCAGGCTGGCGAACTGCGGCCCATTGTCGGTGATGATGGCCAGAGGGATCCCGAACCTGCATGCAATTTCCCCCCAGATGAAGTTCTTGACGATTTGAGACGTGGTCCTGGCCAGAGCCTTAGCCTCGATCCATTTCGTGAAGTAGTCAACCATTACCAGAGCAAACTTCCTTTGCCCGCTAGCTTGAGGGAACGGGCCGATCAAATCCATTCCCCAAATTGCGAAGGGCCACGGAGCGGTAATCGAGCGAAGCTGCTGAGCCGGCTGGAGCGCGAGGGGCGCGAAGAGTTGACATTGGGAGCACTTTCTGGAATGGGCCTCTGCGTCCTTTCGGATGGTCGGCCAGAAGTAACCGTGCCTCAGAATCCTTTGCTCCAGGGTGCGGGTTCCGGAGTGACTGCCGCACTCTCCTGAGTGAATCTCCTCGAGGACCCGGGGAATCTCGAGTTCTGACAAGCATCGGGCCAGAGGGCCTGAAATGGTCTTGCGATAGAGTTCGCCGTCCTGCAGCAAGTAGTACGCGGCCTTATACCGAAACTTTCTTTGATCTTGCCCGTCAGATGGTAGTCGGCCTGTCGCCAGGAACGCGATGAACGGATCTCTCCACGAGGCCCGCTGATCGATCTCCATCAACTCGCCTTCTTCGATGGATGGTCGAAACAACTCGATGGCGGTTCCCCCAGCCCGAGGACCGTATTTCGCAAGATTGTCTGCCTCGGAGTTGCGTTCTCGGGGCACGTGCTCAACGTGAAAGGATCGGAACCCCCCGATCAGGCCTTTGACCTTAACCAGATATTGCTGCAAGATGGGATCTCGGACTTCGAACTCTCCCCGAATCTGAGATGCCGCCACCATGGAATCGGTAAAAGCCCGGATATCTCTGATTGTCAGTTCCTTGGCGAGTCGCAAACCAGCCACCATGGCTTCGTACTCCGCCTGATTGTTAGTGACCGAGAAATGGATCTTGACGGCCTGCTCAATCCTGGTCCCCTGAGGACTAACCAGCACCACCCCGGCTCCCACGGAGTGTCTCCCTGACGCGCCATCTACGAACATCTTCCAGGGGACCGGCCGAGAGACATCCGTGTCTGCCTCGACCTCGGCCGAGAAGTCGGCCAGGAAATCCGCCACGGCTTGTGCTTTGATCGCGACCCTCGGGGGGTAGGAGATGTCGAACTCGCTCAGCTCCACAGCCCACTTGGCGAGCCTGCCGGAGTGCTCCACTCCGTCCAAGATACTCCTCAAGGGGTGGTCGGAGACTACCTTGATAGAGTGGGCTTGGAAATATGGACGGAGTCGCCTGGCCGAAACTACCAGGGCAAAGACTAACTTCTCCAGGATGGGGTACCGCGTTTCGGCTTGCCTTAGCACCCGGCTCACGTAGTAGATTGGAAGCTGCTTCTTTCCCTCCTCTCGGACCAACACCGAGCTGACTGCTTCAGCCCCTACCCCTAGGTAGAGCAAGAGGTCCTCGCCGCCCTGCGGACCCTGAAGGAGAGGAGCTCGAGTCAGCTGTTGTTTGAGCTTCATGAAGGCCTCCTCGCACTCCGGGGTCCACTCGAATTTCTGGTTCCCCCGAAGGGCTTTGAAGAATGGGGAGCACTTCTCTCCGGCCCTGGAGAGAAACCGACTAAGTCCTGCCAGCCTTCCGGTCAACCTTTGAACTTCCTTGGAATCCCTCGGGGACGCCATCTCCACGATGGCCTTTACCTTGTCGGGGTTAGGCTCCACCCCTAGGGGAGTAAGGAGGTGCCCTAAAAACTTCCCCCTTCCCGCGCCGAAAACACACTTGGCCGGGTTGAGCCGCATCTTGTACCTCCTCAGGGTGGCGAAGGTCTCTGTCAGATCCGCCACGTGCTCTGAGGCGCTCTTACTCTTAACGAGCAGGTCATCCACGTAGACTTCCAGATTCCGCCCATTTTGCTCTCTAAAGATGTGATCCATCATTCTTTGATATGTCGCGCCGGCGTTCTTGAGCCCGAAGGGCATCATCTTGTAGCTATAGCATCCGTCGCTGGTGATGAAGGAAACGTCGCGACAATCGGGGGGATGCATCCGGATCTGATGGTATCCTGAAAAAGCATCAAGGAAACTCATCACAGGAAACCCGACGGCGGAATCAACCAGCGCGTCGATCTGAGGCAGGGGATAACAATCCTTCGGGCAAGCTTTATTCAACATTGAAAAGTCGATACATAACCTCCAGCCCCCTCCGGACTTTTTTACCATTACAACATTGGAGACCCAGCCTGGATACTAGATCTCCGAAACAAAACCTGCTTCCAGCAGCTTCCCTACTTCCTCCCGGATGGGTCCCGCTAGAGTGGTGGCGCTCTTCCTTTGCTTCTGACGGACTGGGGCCGTTGCTGTATCCAGGTTGAGGCGATGACAGGCAACATCAGCATCAATCCCTGGCATCTCGGCGGCGCTCCATGCGAAGACGTCCGCGTTTTCCTGTAGGCAGGCAGCTATCTCCACCTTCCCTTCCGGGGGTAAGGCTCCTCCGATCTTCAGCAGCTCCGGCTCTCCTCTCAGGGAGATCACCTCTACTTCTTCCAGCTCCTCAGCAGCTTGCAGGCCCTCTTCCTGCTCCATCATCCTTTCCAACCTTTCTGCGTCGCCCATCCAGCTGATGGTGCTGACCGCGTTCAGGTAGCATTCCCTGGAGGCCCTGGGATCTCCCCTGATCCTGACTTGGACGTCGCCCCTGCAATACTTCAGGCATTGATGATATGACGAGGGGACGGCCTTGAAGTAGTTGATGAGGGGCCGTCCGAAGATGGCGTTGTAGCCGCTGGGTGCGTCGACGATGACGAAGCGGCATCGGATCGAAGTTCCCCCGAGGGTGACCAGCAACTCAACTCCTCCTTCCACCTCTTTCTTCTCCCCGGAGAAGCCGAAGAGAGGCCCATCCGCTGCCTGAACCCGGGACGCTTCCACCTGAAGGCCGACGAAGGTTCTCTTGAAGATGACATTCACCGAGCTCCCGTTATCCGCGAGGATTCGGTCGACGGTGAAGTCCTCGATTGCTGCTTGAATCACCAGGGCGTCATGAAAGGGGTTCTCGTTCCAGAGCATGTCTTCCTCCGAGAAGGTGATCTCGTTCAAGGGAGGGGGGGTTTGAGACATCGAGGCGACGCTCCTTTTGTAGATTTGGTGGAGACTTCCCTTGCGGGAAGCTCCTAGCCCAGCCCCTCCGTTGATTACTCCGACGTGCCCGCCTCCCGGACCGGGAATGACATTCCCCCTCCCTCCTTGGTCGATCCTGTCTTCGTTTCTCCTCCTCTGCGGTGCCTGGTAAGCCACCTGCTCAACCTGGGCCTCCTGCTGCGGCTGCTCCCTCTCGGTCGCCGTTGCTTCCATCCTCCTCCTTGTTTCCCAGAACTCAGGGCAAGCTAAGGTTCCGTGCCCCTCCACTCAATGGATATCGCAGTAGAGGGGAATCGCCGCTTCCTGCTGCCGTTCCTGCCTCCTCTCCTGCTGCCTCTCCTTTCGCCGGCGCTTAGCGGCTCGCTGCGTGATGGCCATGGTTTCCCTTCTTCCTCCTCCCTGCTCCCGAGGGTTGTAAGCCCTCCTTTCCTCCTGACGGATGGGCCGCCTCCACTGGGGGCGATCCCTCGGGTACTGGAATCTTCTCTCCTCGCTCCTCGCCTCTCGTCCTCCGACGGGCCTCCTATCCTCCTGCCTTCGAGGCCTCTCCCGCCTCTCCTGCCTCTCCGCCTTTCTGATCTCCCTTCCCCTTTCTCCCTTCTCCTCTTTCCCCTGCGGCCTCTCCTGCTTCCTGTCGTTGCGCCCCTCCGGTGCCCTCTCCCTCTCCAGCAGTCTTCCCTTGTCTTGCCCAAGCGGTCGGTCTCCATCGAGCCGTGCCAGGAACTCCTTATTCCTCTCCTCTCCCTGGATGAACACATTGGCTCTCTCCACCATCTCCTCGAACGATTTGGGCGGCCTGTGCCCCAACTCCATGTTGAACAGGCCCTGCTTCAGCCCAAACTTGAGGGCCACCATCAGGGTGAACCCGTCTACCTCTTCCACCTCCAGCACTTCCTCCTGGAATCGATCGATGTATCGGCACAAACTCTCGTGCTGCCCCTGCACGATCTTGAAGAGGGCGGTTGCCTCCTTCTTCCTCCGCTTGGACGTCGCAAACCTTGCTAAAAGGCCCCTTCGAAGATCTGAGAAGCAGTAGACTGACCCGGCTGGCAGCTGGTGGAACCAATCTCTCGCGCTACCCTTGAAGGTAATGGAGAAGAGCCGGCACTTGAGAGCATCGGACATGTTGCGAATGGAGACCACATCCTCAAACCACTGAAGATGTCCCACCGGGTCGTCCTTGCCGGAGTAGTACGAGAGGACTGACTCTCTGAAGTTGTCGGGGACGAGGGCTGCGAGGATCTCGTCGCAAAAGGGGCTCCTCCCTTCCTGGCGGCGGCGAGTATCCTCCCCGCTCGAGCAGTCATACTCGCTCCATCGGCGAGTATCTCCATACCTCGCCGAGAGTTCTGGATCTCGAAACCGGATTCCCTGACTACTCGCCGGGTGATGTCGCGGCGGGATCACCTGTTCTCCACTCGCCCAAGCGGGCTCCTTCCCTGCTCTCCGAGTTGGTATCTCCTCGCCCGGGGGTGTCCGGCGGTGGGGGGAAGTCGCCGTCACCTCAGGCGGATTGGATAACCCGTCGAGTATCGCCTTCTCCACTCTCCTCGCGAACTCTGCAAAAGCCGCCACTGTCACATACTCGCTACCTTGCCCCGGGATTCCAGCTCCCCCCGAGTTATCTCCCAACTCGCCCCGGTCTCCACCATCGGCCATCTTCCAACCACGACTTTCTTCTTCGGTCGCTATCCACGCTCACCGCACCAAGTGTTGAAGCCGAGAAATTTCTCAACCTCAGAAATCGGACTAGGCAACCTGAAGTTACTGGTCGGCCAGTCGGGAAGATGATCTCTGGTCAGGAAACATGAACGAATTCCGCAAACAAGACCCCAGGTTGCTACGGCGGGAAGGTCCCACCACGTACCCAGTTGCTTAGGAGAAGCAACCCCTTCTCAACCAGATTGGCCGAGCTAGGTACGAAGGAGGCGAGCTTGAGCAATAACGAGTCAAGGGCAGTTGCTGGAACTCGCGAGGGCTCAGGCCGAGAATTGCTTGTCCCTCCTTCGTACCCCTGGGGTCCTATTTATAGGGAAAACCAAAGAGAGGGGGGGTCTTACTTATACCCCCACCCTGGCGAGTTGGCGACTTCCCTGGGGAGCTCGTCTGGAAGAGGCGAGTATCTGGTCATAGTCGCCACCTGGCGAGTTGGCCTGGGGAGCTCGTCATACTCGCCCGAACCTTCCGCGGCCCGGGGTGCTGGTCTGGATCCCCAGCTTGTCTTGTTGCCCTTGACCTTTGATGACCTGGCGGTAGTAGGGCCCTCCCTCGTCGAATATGGGTTGTACACTCATAAAGGTAGTTACTACTGATAAATTGAGACTTTGCATTGCCTCAATTGGCCTTCATGGATAGTGATGAGGAGACGCCACACTAGGGATATTTGTTATGGATGAAAAGGAAAAAATAGAAACGAGAAGTTACAAGGGTTGCTAGTTATTTCCTAGATCAGTCTCCAAGTGGGAGATTGTTGGAGATATGGATCCTGAACATACAGTCGATTCATCCACTGTTTTTCAAGAATCCAACTCCACACTGAGTTGGTTGGGGGTTCGGGGGGGGGGGGGGGGCAGTAGCCCTCGAGCGGGGGGTTCAGGGGCAGCACCCCTGAAGCATTTTGAGGGTAAGGATATTTATGAAATTTTATCATTACGGTAACCCTAAACTTCAAATTTAAAAGGACTTCCTCGCTTCTCGTTCTTGCAACTGAAAAACTAAAAGCAAAAAATGGATAAACCACAGTGCGACTGTGAACATATGCAAGGTTGCCAAACCACGTAAATCTGTGTTTTTGTTGTGTTAATTTCTTGTTTTTTCTTCATTATTTTTTTCGGCCCCTTCGTTCCTAAGAGGTGAAAGGGAGAAAATGGTCGTTTTGCAGGTTGCCATTCGAGCACCTTAAAACAACTGTTTTGGAATGGTCGGTTTAAACAGACTGTAGCCAAACACATGCATTGTTTCACGTGCCCCGAAAGTTTAATTTTTTTTGCTGCGTATAGTATAACACACATTTTTCACCGTGCAAAATAAATATTTTGGACCCACTATATTTCAAAAAACCTTTTGGGCGCTTGAAAAGAGGAATTTTTTTGGCTCTCATCTCTTCACCTTACCGCGAAAAACAGATAACCATAGCCGCTTGCTCTGACGGAACGATGAGGATGAGCACTAGATGCTTGCTCCGCTAGAACAACAAGGAAGACGACTGTGAGAAAGCCTCACCTTTCGTTAGTTCTTCCAATGACATAGAATTAAAACAACACAGAAGTAAAACAACACAGAAGTAGAACAACACAAAAGTAGAATAACACAACTAGCTTTATACATAACACATATTGTTGCAGTTGGCATTTAGGGGTTTAATCATTATTGGCGCAGAACGAAGAGGAACTCTACATCCTGAGGTAAAATATATAATATTTTTTCTGTTGGATTTTAGTCATTTCCTGCTGATTTTCGCTATGATATTTTACTTTTCTGGATGGATGTTATTATTTTTCTGGTCGGATTATATTATTCTGATAAGTTGTGCATGTTTCCAGTTGGATTATATATTTTTTGAACGTATTTATATTTTTTGTTGGATTTTAAGGTTTTTCAGATGGATTGCTTAGATTTTTTATTTTACTAGGTGTTTTCTAACTTGTTCAAATGCTTGGAGGCCCCGTAATGAACTATCAGTGTGCTATTTCAAGCTTCAAGCTACATGCAGAGCCCCTTCTTGTTGTTCTAAAGAATGATTCTAGAGCACTGATGAGGGATGCCGGGGTGCTTCTGGTTTTCTCACTGCCAAATATGAACCAAAACAAGTCACTTCTACATGCATTGCAGAGATGTTACCCCATCGAGAAGAAGACTTTCCTGCTAGGGAGAGCATATGTAGGATTCAATGTCAATCAAGTTGGTCATATGCTAGGACCTCCAACCATAGGAAATTAAAGAACTTCAATTTTGAGAGGATCCCATATTTTAACACTATGCAAAAGGATCTGAATGTCGAGCTATTGAAGTCTTGTTATATATATTGCAAGGTCTTGGGAGAATAATTCTTCCAAATATTTTTGAAGCAACCATAGTCAAAGAGGCATGGGATTTGTTGCAATTGGAGTTTGAAGGCTCTCATAAAGCAATCACCTATCACCTTCAATCCTTACGAAGAATGGATTTTGATTTATTACAAATGCAATCTTCAAAAGATATTCAACTCTTTGTTACAAGAGTTACAACCATTACAAAGCGAATTTGACGCTTATGAGGTGTATTAGAAGAAAAAACATTAGTCCCTAAAGTCTTGAGCAACTCGACATCCAAATTAATATGATTTGGGTACTTAATACTAGTAGAAGTAGAGGTAGGGGTAGAGGAAAAGAAGTAGCGAGCTCAGAAAGCTCCTCCAAAGTCTAATGTATAAATTGTAAAAGAATTAATCATTATGTTAAAGATTTTTACTATCCATGTAAAAAGTATAAAAGGTCAACTTATCATGATAGAGATTGTTGAATTCATAAGAAAAAAGAGGAAAATTAAATTGAAAAAATAGGAATTGGACAAATATTTTATAGTTGCTGTTGCGGACTAACTCGATGCCTCGGTCGGACCGGATTAACTTGAACCGTCTTAGCTCACAGAGCGGTCGAGCGCGCACACAGTCAATGAAGATGAACAGTAGACACAAGTCTTGATGACGTGGAAAAACCCCTTAAATGGGTAAAAAACCACGTGACCGGGTCTGTGCCGGTCAAATTCCACTAGCTTCCGGTGATTACAGTATGCTTGGTAAATCGGGGCGACAGGCTGCTCCCGTTACAACTTGAGGGGAGAGAGGGAGACTGTAGTTTCCTGCGGGTAACAGACTGCATCGCGGAAGTGACTCGGACGAGGGAACGTGTGGGATGCTTTTGGCGCGCGCACTCGGGGCGGCGCGCGCTTGCTGGCTTCAGATGTCTTCTTCCTTCGGCTTCCTTGAGATCTTGGGCGTTCCTTTGCTGACAACGCGCTGGTGGGGTGCTTATAGCCGCTGGTTGCTGCTGGTGGCCGCCGGTAGCTGCTGGTGGTGGTTCACGGCGAGCGGAGGCCGACTTGGTGGAGGAGGCGGGAGAGCTCTCACCTGAGGAAGAAGAAGAAGAGCCCGATGAGAGAAAATGTGAGAAATAAGGAGCCCCTTGGGGTCCTTTTATATCCTCCAGGGGGAGATCATGGTGGATCCCCCCACTAACTAGGTGGGTTAGTGGGTGGTTACTCACGGATCGGACGGCTACAGAGGCCCCATCGCAATCAGATGATGGAGGCACGAGCGGCATGCAATCGACCGGCGGTGGTCGGCGGGAGGCGGCCGGCCGGCGGCGGGAGGCGGCTGGCCGGCGGCGGGAGGCGGCCGGCCGGCGGCGGGAGGCGGCCGACCGGCGGCGGGAGGCGGCCGTTTTGCGACGGGAGGCGGCCGGCTGCCGGCCGGCTTGCGATGGTCGGCCGGCGGGTGGCGGATGACGGTGGCCGTCGAGCGGCGGTGGCCGGCGATGGTTTCCTCCTTTTGTGATGGGAGAGGAGTTAGGGAGAGATAAAAGGGGAAGTGAGCTTTCCCACTCTCCTCCTATCATGATTGGGATCATGGGGAGTGGGTTGAATAGTCAACCCCATGATCCCCTCATTTGGAACGGCTATGCACACCCCAAATGGTTTTTAAAAAAATAGGTTAATCCCCATCAATTGTCTCCCAAATCCTTGTTGTTGAGGAACAAAGTGAAGAAAACAACTTAGGATTTTCCTCATCTCCCTCCTCCTTCCCCTCATGACTTCTTCCGGAAAGAAGACGGAAATGACGGAGAGCGGCACTTCGAAGGAATGCACATGAGTCTCGTGAAGGGAGAGATGCCCGGTGACAGCGTCGAGCGGCGTCAAGAGCGGTGTCCGCCTCCGTGGAATCGAGGCGCGTGGACGGGGTTACACCCCTAGCCTCCCGCGTCTGCGCATGCGCTTAAAGGGAAGGCGGCGGGTAGCGTGCATGGTCAGCCACGGGTGCAGGTGCCGGCGCACCTGGCCATGCGGTGGGTGGCACGCGACTGCCCGCGTATGGGGGCGCGCGACTGCCCGCGCGCGGGGGCGCGCGGGTGCGCGTGCGACCATGCGCGCGGGTGCACGCGCGACCCCACGCGGGTGCACCCTCGCGCGACCCTGAGCGCGGGTGTGCGCTCGCACGACCCCGCGCGGGTGCGCCGGCGCGACCCTGCTCGGGCGCGCGCGACCTTGCGCGCGGGCGCGCGCGACCTTGCGCGCGGGTGCAGGCGCGCGCGACCTTGCGCGCGGGTGCAGGCGCGCGCGACCTTGCGCGCGGGTGCAGGCGCCTGCGCACCCACGGGGCACGCGCGACCTTACGCATGGGCGCGCGCGTGGGCGCGTGCGCGCGACCCTACGCGCTCTGACCTTGCGCGGGGATGGGCGCGCCGTATGTGAGCTGTGCATTTGGACTTTGCGTGCGCATGGCGCGATATGCACAACTGCGCCTTGTGTGTGCAAGGCGCAAGGTATGTGACGTGTGCACGAGGTATAATGTGCATGGTACGTAATGTGTACGATGGATAGTGAGTGATGCGTGCGCGATTCACGCTGCATACACGATGTGCGCGAGGTGTAACATGCATTGCGCATTAAGCGCCCATGGAAAGAGATTACTGAGATGTGGAGTTTCTGTTGCCCCCCGAGTGTATCACCGAGTACTTCTTGTATAAGGTCAGAAGAGGAAACTTGCTGCTGCGAGGTTCCCGGATGCAGAGACAGTGCTTCCAGAATGGTACCCCAGTTGGCAAAGTTCATGTTGTTTCGCGTGAGTTTGACGTGTGACGTTGTTTTGCGCTTGACTGTCTCGCGACTATTGCTCGCACGAGCTTGGCTCGTGACTTTTGCTTGCACAAGACTTGCTTGTGACTTTGCCTTACGCAGTTTGTGACCATGACTTAGCTTGCACGAGGCTGGCTCGTTGCTGTGCTTACACGAGGCTGGCTCGCGGCTTGAGTTGCGCGGTTTGCGACTACGGCTTAGTTTGCGTGAGCGCTGCTTGCGGCTTCATCTTAAGGGGGGCAAGCCCCCACGGGGAGTTTGCGCGAGAGTTATTGCTGTAAGGAGCGCGCTGCACGAGGCAGTTGCTGTGAGTAGCGCGCTGCACTGAGACAGTTACTGTGAGAAGCGCGCTGCACGGAGGCAGTTGTAGTGAGGAGCGCGCTGTGCGGAGGAAGTTGCTTTGAGGAGCGCGCTGCGCGGAAGCAGTTGCTGTGAGGAGCGCACTGCGCAGAGGCAGTTGTTGTGAAGAGCAGGCTGCACGGAGGCAGTTGCTGTCAGGAGCGCGCTGCGCGGAGGCAGTTGTTGTGAGGAGCGCGTTGCTGCGGAGGCAGTTGCTGTGAGGAGTGCGCTGCGCGGAGGCAGTTGCTGTGAGGAGAGCGCTGCGCGGAGGCAGTTGCTGTGAGGAGCGCGCTGCGCGGAGGCAGGTTCTGTGAGGAGCGCGCTGCGCGGAGGCAGTTGCTGTGAGGAGCGCGCTGCGCGAAGGCAGTTGCTGTGAGGAGCACGTTGCGCGGAGGCAGTTGTGAGGAGCGCGCTGCGCTGAGGCAGTTGCTGTGAGGAGCGCGCTGCGCGGAGGCAGTTGTTGTGAGAAGCGCGCTGCTCAGAGGCAGTTGCTGTAAGGGTAAATGGACGTCTTTGCACTTGGGCGAAGTGAGTACGCATTTCAAACTGCACGGACGCTCGCCATTAACAGGCCTAAAATGAGAAAATGTTAACTTTTTTAGAGTTACAGTCGTGAAACTGTTCTTGCGGGAATACGAAATTCATAGGAAAGTAAAATTGATAAATGTTATAATAGACAGAGCCCTTCTGAGGTGTGAATCCCTCTCTTGGGTTGGTCGTCTAAGGGGTTGCCCCCCAGTCCGGTCTAGCAAACGGTGGACCGATTTCCTTTCAGCGAACTTGGTGCCTATCCCTGTAAGAATCTCCCCAGGAGGCCTTGTTTGATGAGATACTCGATCTCCTCCTTGAGCTTTGAGCAATCTTCTGTGTCGTGTCCTTGTCCCCGGTGAAACTCGCAGTACTTTGTCTGGTCCCCAGTGTTTTTAGCGAGAGGTCTGGGCTTGCGGAGCGCCTCTTTGCCTTGGATTGCATAAAAGACATTTGTCCTGGAGGTGTTGAGAGGTGTGTAATCCCGGGGCGGCTGATCTCTCTGATGGTCACGTCGGCGCTTTCCGTTCTGATGTTCTTGTCAGAATCTTCCTTCTTGGTGTTGAGGGGCCAGCTCTTTTTCCCTTTTTTGCTTCTGGTTGTCGTCAATATGTTGATGATGAGCTTCAATAGCCTCGTCGACTGCGATCTGCGCCTCTATGCGGTAAACGAGGTCAGGGTAGCTAGCGACGGTTTCCCTCATTAATGCTGAATAGAAGCCGCCAGGACGGACCCCCAAGGAACACTCCTCTTAAAAGTTCTGGCTCGACCCTTGGGATTTGACGGGCTTCTGCGGAGAACCTGCGGAAGAAGTCCTTCAAAGACTCCCCTTCGTTCTAGCGGATACCTGATAAGTGGGAAGGGTCTCGGATGATCCTCTGATTTGCTATAAACTGATCCGTGAACTGTCTCGTTAGCTATGTGAAGTTGGCGATAGTGTCCGCTCTCAAGGAGAGAAACCATGTGCGGGCCTTCCCCTTGAGAGTGGCTGGAAACACTTGGCAGAGTAACTGATCAGGTGCGCTATAGATCCTCATAATGGTAGTGAAGTGGTTGACATGTTCCAACGGATCGTCAGTTCCATTGAAAATTTCGATATCGGGCAGTTTGAAACCATGAGGAATTAGATGATCCAGAATCTAGGGTGTCAGCGGGGAACCCTGGCAGAGTGGTCGGCGGGTACGAATATCTCTTGCACCTGCTTGGCGATATTCTTCGGCGATGACTTCTCGAATTTCTTCCCGAGTAAACCTTTCCAGCGGAGGTAGACGGACTTCGTTCGCGGGCTCATGATGATGGTGGTCCGCTCTCGCTCTCCTATGGGCTGGGTGAGCGGAACTTGCAGCTTCTGAATATTCTTCGGATATCTTTTGCCTTAGAGGAACCTCTTGGGCTCTGACTTGATTTGGTTGCGGCGGTTGATCCACACGAGCTGGTTGCAGTGGGGGAGCTGGAGGCGCTCCAAGGTTCCGCAGCAGGGTGAGCATTTTGGTTTGTCGTTCTTCCATTTGGCGAACGCGTACTTCTATAGGAGCAAATGCAACTTCAGCGGTCAGTGGTACATCCACCAAAGAGTGGGAACGTGCGGGCTCGGCATGCCCGCCAAGGGCGAAGCCTTCAGCGGTACGGGCGCTTCTCTTTGTCATTAAGGCAGTACTTGGAGGGGGCGATGCTGGTGATCTTATACTTCAAAGGATGTTGGGAAATCGTTTCCCACAGACGGCGCCAAACTGTTGTGGACTAACTCGATGCCCCGGTCGGACCGGATTAACTTGAACCGTCTTAGCTCACGGAGCGGTCGAGCGCGCACACAGTCAATGAAGATGAACAGTAGACACAAGTCTTGATGGCGTGGAAAAACCCCTTAAATGGGTAAAAAACCACGTGTCCGGGTCTGTGTCGGTCAAATTCAACTAGCTTCCGGTGATTACAGTATGCTTGGTGAATCGGGGCGACAGGCCGCTCCCGTTACAACTTGAGGGGAGAGAGGGAGACTGTAGTTTCCTGCGGGCAACAGGCTGCACCGCGGAAGTGACTCGGACGAGGGAACGTGCGAGATGCTTTTGGCGCGCGCACTCGGGGCGGCGCACGCTTGCTGGTTTCGGATGTCTTCTTCCTTCGGCTTCCTCGAGATCTTGGGCGTCCCTTTGCTGACAACGCGCTGGTGGGGTGCTTATAGCCGCTGGTTGCTGCTGGTGGCCGCAGGTGGCTGCTGGTGGCTGGTGGTGGTTCACGGAGAGCGGAGGCCGACTTGGTGGAGGAGGCGGGAGAGCTCTCACCTGAGGAAGAAGAAGAAGAGCCTGAGGAGAGAAAATGTGAGAAATGAGGAGCCCCTGGGGGTCCTTTTATAGCCTCCAGGGGGAGATCATGGTGAGTCCTCCCACTAACTAGGTGGGTTAGTGGGTGGTTACTCACGGATCGGACGGCTACGGAGGCCCCATCGCAATCGGACGGTGGAGGCACGGGCGGCGTGCAATCGGCCGGCGGTGGTCGGAGGGAGGCGGCCGACAACGGGAGGCGGCCGGCCGGCTGGCGGTGGTCGGCTGGCGGGTGGCGGCCGGCGGTGGTCGTCGAGCGGCGGTGGCCGGCGGTGGTTTCCTCCTTTTGTGATGGGAGAGGAGTTAGTGGAGAGATAAAAGGGGAAGTGGGCCCTCCCACTCTCCTCCTATCATGATGGGGATCATGGGGAGTGGGTTGACTAGTCAACCTCATGATCCCCTCTTTTGGAACGGCTATGCGCACCCCAAATAGTTTTTTAAAAAATGAGTTAATCCCCATCAGTTGCCTTCATACAACATCAAAAAAAACTAATGATATATTCTATTTATAGTAGGTATTCCAATCATATGACACCTAATTAATAAGGTCGGCTTTGTATCTCGAGTCTTTGAAAACTAAAGTTAGATTTGGTGATGTACAATAGTAAAAAATGAAATGTAAAAGCAATAATTCTTGTTTTTTTTTTCTAAATCACCAAAGCAAATTTCAAATATGCAATATGTGAGAGGATTAGCACATAATCTACTGAGTGTTAGACTCCATTTGGGAGGACATATTTTCACCGATCAAGCGGTTACGGCCGCATGAATCGGACATTAATTATGGTCTGATTCATGCGGTCGTACGTAACCGCTTGACCTGTTAAAATAAGTCCCCCCAAACGAAGCCTTAGGTTGCGTTTGACGCGGCTTATCGCGACTTATTTCTTCCGGTGAGGTTGGACAAAAATGTCATTATCATATCCAAATCTTATGTCTCAAACTAATTTCTTTTTTTGTAACATTTGTGATACCAAACATACATTCTATAACAATGACCTTTTTATCCAACCTCATCGGAGCAAATAAGCTACGATAAGCCACGTCAAACGCAGCCTTAGTCAGATGATGCAATATGGATTATGGGTTCATGCTCTTATTTAAACAAAACTTGTGCACAATATCAATTAGCAAAGCACAACATATATATTATGACTATAAAGATAGTAGATAATAAAATGTTTCTTATGACACTCAAGCAACAGTACGCGAAGACACTTCTGTCCAAAGCAATCACAAGTTTGTTGTGGCATCAAAGGAACCCCTTAAAACTGAATGATTTAAAGATCGAAGCTAGCTATATAAAGATGAATTGTATAAGAGTGGATCCAATTATGGATATGAACTCCAAATGTGAAAGTTGTATGGTTGGAAAACATCATAGATTTCCTTTTCAACGCATATGGCTAAGGCTCTGTTTGGGACAGCTCTGGCGGATTGAAAAGTTGCTGTTCGGATAGAGCTGCTTTAAAATAGATCTCTGGGGAGCAGTTTTGAAAAGTTGCAGAGTGTTTGGGTGTTCTGTGCAGAAGTGCGCTCGGAATCGCCGGAGAAAGGCCGTCGGGGGCTCGGAATCGCCGGAGGAAGGCCGTCCGAGGCTCGGAATCGCCGGAGGAAGGCCGTCCGGCCTCTGAGCATGTTCCAACTGAAGAAACCATTAGATTTCCAAAACCTGTGAGAGAGAAAGCTATTTTGCGGAAGCTGAAGCTGGGGCAGGGGAGATTTCTGAAGAGCTGCAAAACAGCTCCAGATTTCTGAAAACCTGCTCTTAAGGAGCTGTCCCAAACAGTTAAAAAACAGCTCTGGCGGCTGGAATAGAGATTCTCCAGCCGCCAGAGCTGCGCCAAACAGACCCTAAGTGTGCATCAAATTCAATAGAATTAGTTCATGATGAGGTTATGTGTTTATAAATGCAATACGAGGTAAAAGTTGTTGAAATTTGTGAAGTGAAAGTAGTGATCGGGCAGTCCGGGCGGACTGGGCGACCTGGGCGGACTATCCGCGCGGACTGGAGTTCGGCGGACTAGTGTTGGTTGTCTTCCCGGTCGGTTGTGCGGACTGCGCGGACTGGTTGAGTCTGGTAGTGGCTGACTGAGTTGTGCAGGATGTTGTTCGCGGTCTGTGCGGACTGTGGCTTGTATCTGCGCGATTAGCTTTTGGCCTGGAGTTGCGGTGAGCTGCAATCTGGTTGCAATATGGCCTTGGGCTGGCGGATTGTATTGGTGTTCGCTGAGCTCGCGCGAGCTTGTGTCTGGACTTGCCTTTTGTGAAATCCAGGGTTTCCGCTTTGTCCGCTGTTACCGGGTTGTTGGCCTGTTGGTCGCGGGCATGCGAGCTGAGTTGGTGTCCGCATAGTCCGCTGCGACCGAGCGATTATGCCTGTGGTCGTGTACTTGAGCGTGCGGATAGTTGCTGTGTCCTCTCTCCTTGCGGACTTGCTTGGTGCTCAGCTAGTGGCGCTCTTGCGGGTTGGCGATCTGTTCGCGAGTTCGGCTTGTTGGTGCGGACTCGACGGACTGGCGAGCTAGCTGCGATCAAGGGGCGGTTAGCCTATCTCTTAGGGAGGTGATCACACTCCTCACCTCGCCTATAAATAGGACCCCCGACACGTCATTTGATAATAGAGTGAACAGTAAGTTGGACTTGGGCTTAGGCTGCGGACTCATTTTTGTTATCCGCGCGGGTTGTTTGCTTAATCGGTTGCTGTGTGTGGGTGACGCGGCTAGCTCTGTGAAACCAGGAGTTTGGTTTTGACCTCGGTCAGACTCAGTAAGTTAGCAGACTGCTTTCAGCGGTTATCAGTTTCTGCATCAACCTTTCCAGTTCAATAACCTGTCCGCGCGACCTCGCGGTTTCGGCGGGTAGGCGGTCTGTTCCTCAGTTCAGCAGCAACAGACAGCTCTGTGAATAACGGCGTGTCCGCGCGACCTCGCGGTCTCGGCGGACTCCGTGTTCAGTTCGGCTTTAGTTCAGTTCGGGCGGCCTTTGCGAGCAGGCGGCCTCGACGGTCTCAGAGTTTCTGTCCGCCCGAATTATTGTAATTTCTTGTTTTTTCATGTACTGGCCAAATCATGTCTCGCCACGTATACCTCGCCTTGTAAAGAAGAGTAATAAGATTTTGATCTGCTTGTTTCTGTCAATGCACTTGGTTGCCTGAGTATTCTTCCTGTTTTCCGCGTGAACAAGTTGTGATCTGGGTAGTTCTAAAGATATTGATTTGGCGTTTGGGCTATCTTGCTGAGCATCTTGTGAAAATTCAACATGGTATCAGAGGGAGGTTCAGTTGCAATGGACGGAGGTTTCGCAAGAGGTCTTGAAATAGAGCTTTTAACGCCGACTAACTTTAAGAAGTCAAAGTCGTGCATGAAGAGCTATCTTCTGGGCGAGTAGTTGTGGGAGGTCGTCGGTGGTGATGATAAGGTAGAGATTACAGTTGCTTTTGGAACTGCCGAGCAGGTGATAGTGTGGAGGAAGATAAATGCCAAGGCTGAGTTTGCTCTCAAGCGGGCGGTGTCACCTGAGCTCTTCGATCACATCTTAGGATGTGAATCTGCTGCTGAGATTTGGACTTCCCTTGATGGGTTGTTCAACAGGAAGAATGTAGCTAGGCTACAGTTCTTGAAAAATAAGTTGGCTAAGGCAACTCAAGGAGATCTTTCTGTCTCTAGATACTTCTTGAAGATGAAGAGCTTATGTGCTGAGCTTTCTGCACTTGATCCTGATGAGCTGATCTCCGAGGCTAAGCTGAAGAGGCACATAATTCGCGGTCTGCGGAAGGAGTATGTGGCCTTCGTCACTTCTGTTCAAGGCTGGGCGACTCAGCCTTCTCTTCTGGAGCTGGAGAACCTGCTTGCGTCGCAGGAGAGTTTGGCTAAACATATGACCGGGGTAACTGTCTCTGAAGGAGGAAGTGAAGCTCTGTTCACTGAGAAGAAGAAGAAGAAGACTGCGGCTGGAGATGGACCTTCAACTTCTAATCAGCAAGAGGAGAGCTTTGCTCCAAAGAAGGATTGGAAGAAGAACTTGAAGTGCTATATGTGTCATCAGCCGGGTCACTTCAAGCGTGACTGCAAAGTCAAGCTGCAGCCTGGGCATGCTGCAGGCAAGGAGGAAGCTTCCTCTAGCCATGAGGAAGCTGGTTGGGATGGAGCTTTCATGACGGGCACTTGTGTCCGTGCTTTGTCCACCGTTGACTTCGAGGACGACTGGATCGTGGACTCCGGGTGTGGTCATCATCTCACCGGAGATAATTCGAAGTTTTCCTCGCTGCAGTCTTACTCAGGTAACTAAGCCATCATCACTGCTGACAATACTGTTCATACTGTAGAGAAGGAAGGTGTAGTGTCCGTAGGTAGTGATCAGGGTCCACTCACATTAAGGAGTGTCTATCACGTATCGGGCATGAAGAAAAATCTCTTCTCGGTTACCAACGCAGTAGATGTAGGTTACCAGGTTCTGTTTGATAGAATAGAGGTGAAGTTTCTCCGCAACGTATCAGCGGTTAAGACTGATGTTGCTCACGTTGGAAGGAGAGTGAAGGACTTGTTTGTTTTATCAACAAGCTCCTATGTTGATCGCATGAGGGCCAACGATAGCGCTACTATGTGGCATGAGAGGCTGGGGTACGTAGGGATGGATAAGCTGAAAGCTATGGAAAATAGGAGCCTGGTGAGAGGCTTGCCTAAGCTATCATCCTTCGGTGATGGTCACGTTTGTGCTGGATGTCAGTATGGCAAGTCTCACCGTCTTCCATTTGATAAGTCACAAACGAAAAGCAAAGCACCACTGGAGGTTATCCATGGTGATCTGATGGGACCAACCGTTACTGCTAGCCTTGGCGGGAGCAGGTACATACTAGTCTTGATTGATGAATACTCAAGATACACTTGGGTGTATTTCTTGAAGGAGAAGTCTGAAGCCTTCCGTTTGTCTGTGGAGTTCAAGGAGCTGGTGGAGGGCCGGCTTAACCTGCGGATCAAAAAATTTAGAACTGATAACGGCGGAGAGTTTGTCTCCTCCGAGTTTTCTGTTTTTTGCAGGAAGCACGGGATCCAGAGAGAGCTTACTTGTGCTCATACTCCACAACAAGATGTAGTTGCAGAAAGGAAGATCCGTCATCTGATGGAGACTTGCAAATGTTGGCTTCATGCCAAGAATATCCCAAGGTCCTTTTGGGCGGAGGGAATGTCTTATGCAGCTTACGTCATCAATCAGATGCCCCTCAGTCTGATCAACATGAAGTCTCCCTTCGAGATATTGCTGAAGGAGAAGCCAAGTGTTAAACACCTTCGGGTGTTTGGTTCAACTTGTTATGTGCATGTACCGGATGCTCTGAGGACCAAGCTTGATGCATAGGCAAGGAAGCTTGTCTTTGTTGGCTATGATGAGCGGAAGAAGGGATAGAGGTGCATGGATCCTGCGACGAAGAAGTTCGTTGTGTCAATAGACATTGTCTTTTATGAACTGACATCATATGGAGGAAGTTCGGTTGAGCTACCGGAGGGCAAGGTTGATGAAGGACAGGAGGTGGCTGCTGAAGTTCTTCAAGAGGAGTTAGCTGTTTCACCAGCGGCTCCTATTACTTCAAGTTCAGGGGGGAGAGGCTTCTGGTTCAGGAAGCAGGAGGAGCACTGCTCCATGTTTGCTTGAAGAAGGAGTTGAACCTGAAGAAGTAGTGGAGGTGGTGAACAAGGAGCAGCCTCTTAGGAGATCAAAGAGGACCATCAAGCCTCCGACTCAGTATTGTGATGGGAATACAGTGAGTTTTGTCTCCTGTTTCTTTGCAGGCCCTCTGGATGAGCGAGAGCCTTCAAAGTTTGAAGAGGCCACTGGAGTGAAGGAGTGAGACAATACCATGGATGAGGAGATGGCTGCCCTCAGGAAGAATGAGACTTGGGACTTGGTGCCCAAGGTGGATGGCGTTACTCCTGTTACTTGCAAGTGGGTCTATAAGCTGAAGAAGAAGGCGGATGGAAGCATCGAGCGGTACAAGGCTCGCCTTATTGCTCGAGGATTCTCTCAACAATATGACGAGGACTATGAAGAGACGTTTAGTCCGGTGGCAAAGATGACTTCAGTACGAGTGGTGATAGCTTTTGCGGCCTGCCAGGGCTGGAAGATGTGGCAGCTGGATGTAAAGAACGCTTTTCTTTATGGTGAGATAGATAAAGACATCTTCATGGATCAGCCACTCGGTTATATTTCTGAAGAACATCCGGACTACGTCTGCAAGCTCAGGAAGGCCCTTTATGGGTTGAAGCAGGCTTCGAGGGCATGGTATGGGGAGATTGCAGAATATCTTCAATTCTGCGGCTATCTTGCCTCCAACTCAGACTCGAGCTTGTTCATCAAGAAGAAGGGAGAGCTTCAGGTCCTGGTTCTATTGTATGTTGATGACATGATCATCACAGGGAATTCGGAAGAGGAGGTTGCTAGACTCAGGTCTAAGCTTTTTATTCGCTTCGAGATGAAAGACTCGGGGAGCTTCATCACTTTCTCGGTCTCGAAGTAGAGAGGAAGGAGAGCGGGATTCTTGTTTCCCAGAAAGGTTATGCAGATCAGATTGTGAGACGATTCAGCATGAAAAAGGGAAAGAGTTGCTCTACTCCGCTGGATTCTGGCTTGAAGCTTCGGCGAGATGAGGGAAGAATTCTTCCTGATCCCCTGGTGTTCCAAGCTCTGGAGGGGAGCTTGATCTACCTGACGATTACAAGGCCAGACATTGCTTATGATGTTGGCCGAGTAAGTCGGTTTATGGAGGAGCCAAGGAAGTCTCATCTGATGGCGGCAAAGAGTATTCTGAAGTATGTGATGACGACTTCTGATATGGGACTCCTTTATAGGAGGGACTTGAGCTTCTCGTTACTAGGCTACACGGATGCTGATTATGGTGGTGATTCGGATGACCAAAGGTCAACTTCTGGTTATGTGTTCACTTGTGGATCAGCGGGCATCTCGTGGTGTAGCAAGAAGCAGGACTCGGTGTCCGTCTCTACTACGGAAGCAGAGTACAAGGCTTCGGCCTTGCCAGCTCGGGAAGCCATTTGGCTAAGAAGGATAGTAGAGGACGTCCATAAGGAAGTGCAAGGTCCCACTCTGCTCCGAGGTGACAATGAGAGTGCTCTCAAGCTGGTGAACAATCCTGTTTATCATGCGAGGACAAAGCATATTGAGATCGATCACCATTTCTTTCGGTAGAAGGTGTTGGAGGGATCTCTAGTGGTCGGGCATGTTCGGAGTGAGGACAACCTTGCAGACATCTTCACCAAGCCGCTGTCGAAGGGGCCTTTCCAGCGACTTCGGGGTTTACTAGGCATGATCTCTACTTCTCACTTCAAGGGGGAGTGTTGAAATTTGTGAAGTGAAAGTAGTGATCGGGCAGTCCGGGCGGACTGGGCGGCCTGGGCGGACTATCCGCGCGGACTGGAGTTCGGCGGACTAGTGTTGGTTGTCTTCCCGGTCGGTTGCGCAGACTGCGCAGACTGGTTGAGTCCGGCAGTGGCTGGATGAGTTGTGCGGGATGTTGTTCGCGGTCTGTGCGGACTGTGGCTTGTATCCGCGCGATTAGCTTTTGGTCTGGAGTTGCGGTGAGCCGCAATCTGGTTGCAATCTGGCATTGGGCTGACGGATTGTATTGGTGTTCGCCGAGCTCGCGCGAGCATGTGTCTGGACTTGCCTTTTGTGAAATCCAGGGTTTCCGCTTTGTCCACTGTGACCGGGCTGTTGGCCTGTTGGTCGCGGGCTTGCGAGCTGAGTTGGTGTCCGCATAGTCCGCTGTGACCGGGCGGTTTTGCCTGTGGTCGTGGACTTGAGCGTGCGGATAGTTGCTGTGTCCTCTCTCCTTGCGGTCTGGCTTGGTGCTCAGCTAGTGGCGCTCTTGCGGGTTGGCGATCTGTTCACGAGTCTGGCTTGTTGGTGCGGACTCGGCGGACTGGCGAGCTACCTGCGATCAAGGGACGGTTAGCCTATCTCTTAGGGCGGTGATCACACTCCTCATCTCGCCTATAAGTAGGACCCCCCGACTCGTCATTTGATAAGAGAGTGAACAATAAGTTGGACTTTGGCTTAGGCTGCGGACTCATTTTTGTTATCCGCGCGAGTTGTTTGCTTAATCGGTTGTTGTGTGCAGGTGACACGGCTAGCTCTGTGAAACCAGGAGTTTGGTTTTGACCTCGGTCAGGCTCAGTAAGTTAGCGGACTGCTTTCAGCGGTTATCAGTTTTTGCATCAACCTTCCCAGTTCAATAACCTATCTGCGCGACCTCGCGTTCTTGGCGGGTAGGCGGTCTGTTCCTCAGTTCAGCAGCAGCAGGCAGCTCTGTGAATAATGGCGTGTCCGCGCGACCTCGCGGTCTCGGCGGACTCCGTGTTCAGTTCGGCTTTAGTTCACTTCGGGCGGCCTTTGCGGGCAGGAGGCCTCGGCGGTCTCAGAGTTTCTGTCCGCCCGAATTGTTGTAATTTCTAGTTTTTTCATGTACTGGCGAAATCATGTCTCGCCACGTATACCTCGCCTTGTAAAGAAGAGTAATAAAATTTTGATCTGCTTGTTTCTGTTAATGCACTTGGTTGCCTGAGTATTCTTCCTATTTTCCGCGTGAACAAGTTGTGATCTGGGTAGTTCTAAAGATATTGATTTGGCGTTTGGGCTATCTTGCTGAGCATCTTGTGAAAATTCAACAAAAGTTCTTATTTATTATTTGTAGATGATTACACATGAATGATGTGTTGGAAACGTGACTCGGTCCCTACTATACAAGTGGGTGAGACCCTTCACGCGAGACACAACCCAGCCGAGCTCCTCCTCCACTAAAAGCTGGCGAGCACCACCCCAACTCCGGCGACCTCACCACACTCTCGGCGAGATCTCCAGGCAGGGAGACCTTCTCGCGGCGAGCTTAGTAGTCCAGCGAGATCTCTTCCCTACTTCCGGCGAGATCGAACTACCCTGGGAAGGTTCCTTCTCGCTGCCGGCGAGGACAAGTAATCGACGAGCTGCTTCAGCGAGATGACACGGGAGGGAGCGGCGCTGGCGAGTGCTCCCCCTGTCCCGGCGAGAAAAAACCACCTGCGAAAGGTGGCGGGATCAACCTTCAGGCGAGAACGGCTGCTCCGGCGAGTGCTAGCTTCTCCGGCGAGGTCCCCTGTTTCTGCGGTAACTCACGGGCGAGAATAATAAAAACTCACTATTCTCTCTCTCACTCTCTCTCTCGCCAATCTCTCTCTTTCTCACTCTTTCTGCCAATCTCTCTCTCTCTCACTCTTTCTGCCAATCTCTCTCTCTCGCCAATCTCTCTCTCTCTCTCACTCACTCTCTCTCTCCTGCGGGAGTTAAAATTGAGGAAAGCCTTTTTCTATTTCAGCCTAAAAAAACAATATACAAGCCTATGTATATATAGGCAACACCAACCCATAAAAACACGTCACGTGGCCAACTCTAACAACCACCATAAATGCCACACTCTCTCCTCCGCCATACTTGACACATTAAAAAATAAAAATAAAGTACATCCTTGACTTTGGTCAACAATCAAGCCAACAGACTCCCCCTCAAACTTGGCAGACCATGCCGAATTTGCTCTTCAACTTCAAGAACGTCTCTACTTTCAACGCCTTAGTGAAGATGTCCGCAACCTGCTCTTCGGTTGGGCAATACACCACCTCCACTGTCTTCTGCTCCACTTGTTCATGGAGGAAGTGATATCGGGTCTCGATATACTTGCTCCTCCCATGCAACACTGGGTTCTTTGCGAGCTGGATGGCAGACATGTTATCAACTAACACTGTCGTTGGTCCATCCTGCACATGATGCAGTTCCTCCAGAAGGTTCATTAGCCAGATGGCTTGGCAGGCGCATGCCGCCGCCGCGATGTACTCAGCCTCGCAAGATGATAAGGCTATAGTAGCCTGCTTCTTAGAACTCCATAAGAACGCCGCGGTTCCCATATTGAACGCATATCCGGAAGTGCTCTTCCGGTCGTTCACATCTCCTCCATAGTCGCTATCTGAGTAGCCCACTAGCTTCAATTCTCCTCCGTATGAGTACTTCAGACCATGGTCCCGAGTCCCGTTCACATACCTCAGGATCCTCTTCGCTGTTGTGAAGTGGTCCTGCTTGGGCTCCTCCATGTGCCTGCTCACGAGCCCCACCGCATACATGATGTCCGGTCTGGTGAAAGTCAGATACCTTAGACTCCCAACCAGACTCTTGAACATGGTTGGGTCAACTCCTTCCTCCTTCGATTCCTTCCTCAACTTCGTTCCGGGATCAGCAGGAGTGGAGATAGGCTTGCTATTCTCCATCCTAAACTTCTTCAAGATCTCCTCCGCGTACTTCTTCTGCGCGATGAAGATCCCATCTTCTCTCTGCTGTACCTCAACTCCCAAGAAGTAGCTCAACTTTCCCAAGTCTGTCATCTCGAACTCCTCCTTCATCAACCTCTTGAATTCTTTGAACATCGTAGGGTTGCTCCCGGTGAATATCATGTCATCCACGTATAGGCATATGATCATGATATCCCCGTTCTTCTCCACCTTCATGTAGAGAGCATTCTCATATGGGCACTTCACGTATCTATGCTTTTGGAGGAATGTATCTATCCTCCCATTCAAAGCTCTTGCCCCTTGCTTCAGCCCGTACAGTGCTTTTCTCAACTTGCACACCTTCTTCTCCTGGCCCTTCACAACATACCCCGGAGGCTGCTCGATGTACACATCCTCCTCCAGGTACCCATTCAGATACGCCGCCACATCATCCATTTGCATGATAGTCCATCCGTAGTGTGCCGCTAGTGCGAGATCAGCCTTATAGTATCGATCCGCGCTACTGGGGCGTAGACTTCATCATAGTCCATCCCTTGGACTTGTCTATACCCTTTCACCACCAGCCTTGCCTTGTGCTTCTCCACAGCTCCATCCTTGTTTTTCTTCACCTTGTAAACCCATTTCACCCCGAGGGGTTTTTGGCCCGCCGGTGGATCAACTAGCTCCCATGTATCGTTCTTCTTGATGGAAGCCATCTAGGCATCCATCGCCGTCCTCCAAGATTTCTCCTGGGCAGCTTCTTCATAGGACCGTGGCTCACAATCTGCTAAGATACAATATAATGAATAGTTAGCATGAATTGGGACCGTCTCCTCATAGAGCTCCCCCCAACCCCTTCATCTTGGGTGGAGGACTCTCGGAGTCACTCCGGCTCCCGCTTCCTCCTCCAGAATTGCCTCCACTTGAGCTTTCCCCTCTTGAATAGGAGATAGAAGCTCCCCCTGAATTTCTACTCGGTGGTGATGGCGGCTCAGCTACACCATTCTCGGCTCCAGCCTCATGACCACCCTCTTCCTCATCTTCGAAGAACATGCCCTTCATGTTCCTTGTCTTCTCATCCCAGCTCCATCAGCTGTCTTATTCAAACACCACATCCCTCGAGATTATGGCCTTCCCAGTCACCGGGTTGTAAAACTTGTACGCCTTGCTCTCCGGAGCATAGCCCACGAAGATGCACTTCTCGCTCCTATCATCGAGCTTCTTCCTCCTCTGGTCCGGGATGTGAGCATGAGCTACACACTCGAAGACCCTTAGGTGCTTCACACTCGGCTTCCAGCCACTCCATGCTTCAAACAGCGTCATGAACTTCACGCTTTTTGTGGGGCATCTATTCAGTAGATACACCGCACATTGCACTGCCTTCGCCCAGAACATCTTCGGCAACCCCTTCTCCTTCACCATGCTCCTTGCCATGTTCATGATGGTGAGGTTCTTCCTCTCTTCCACTCCGTTCTGCTGCGGTGAGTATGCCGCCGTCAGTTGGTGTGATATTCCATTCTCCTTGCAGAAATTATCAAACAGGCTCGAGGTGTACTCCCCACCTCGATCTGTCCTTAACACCTTCAATGATTGCCCACTCTCCTTCTCGGCCATCGCCTTGAACTCCATGAACTTGTCAAGGGCCTCATACTTCTCTCTCAAAAAATACACCCAACACTTCCGACTATAGTCATCCGTGAAGGTGATGTAGTACTTACTTTCGCCTATTGAGGTGGTCTCAAACGGACCCGCGATGTCTGAGTGAACCAGTTCAAGTTGTCGTCTTGCTCTCCAGGACTTCCCTCCTTCGAATGTCTGCCTCTTCAGCTTCCCCTTCGTGCACGCCTCACACACCTTCTGCGGAGGGGAGATCATAGGCAGATCCTCCACCATCTTGGAGTGGGATAGCAGCTTCAACCCTGTGAAGCCCAAATGACCCATCCGATGATGCCACAACCATGCTTCTTCCTCTTCTTTTGTTCTCGTGAGACAAGCCGTCTCTTGAGCATCCATCTTCAGCGTGAAGAGACGGTTCACTGTCATCTTCACCTTCACTACTTCTCTTCCCTTCTGGTTCTTCATCGCCAGTGACCCATCCTTCAAGTGTACTCAGTAGCCTCTCTCCACTAACTGCTCAATGCTCAAGATGTTGGTCTTCAACCCTGGCACGTAATACACATCATTCAAGTGTACTCTCTCTCCATTCAGTTTCACGACCACCAGGCCCTTTCCTTCCAAAGAGATCTTCGAAGCATCCCCGAAGCTAACCTCACCCCCACTGGGTTCCAGGTTAGTGAACATCTCCTTATCTCCGCACATGTGGTTTCTCGCCCCGGTGTCTAGGTACCACACTTCATTTCTTCCTTCCTCCGCACCTTGGTAGGTCAGGAACATCATTGGGTCTCCACCCCCAGCATTGTTCCCATTATTCACTACAACAAACTGAACCTGTTGTAAGGACTGAAATATAGCTAAAACACAGTTTGTTACTAATAGCTATATTTAGTAACGAATTTTTTCTGTTGTTACCAAAAATTACTTTGTGTAACGAATATTTTATATTTTGTTACAATAAAAATTAATTTGTTACTATAAATGTAAGTATTTGTAACAACATTAATGTTACGTTACAAATAGTAATTTTTTCTCACAATATGTTTAACCACTTTTAGTCTCACACCGCCAGTTAAAACATCAATTTTGGGTTTATATTGCCCATTCCACAATGAATTTTTGAAATATGATGGGCTCGCGGGCGGGCTCGCGGGCGGGCGCGGCGGGCGGCGGGCGGCGGCGGGCGGCGGCGGGCGGCGGCGGCGGCGGCGGGCGGGCGGCGGCGGCGGGCGGCGGCGGCGGGCGGCGGCGGCGGGCGGCGGCGGGCGGCGGCGGGCGGCGGCGGCGGGCGACGGTGGGCGGTGGCGGGCGGCGAAATCTTTTTTATTATTGTAACTAATTTATTGTAACGACACACATACATTTGTTACAAGAAGTATTAGCGTCGAGCTTTAGAGGACGACCGTTACATAAAGTTTTTTTCGTTACCAAAGAGTTTTTGTAACGATTTTTGGTACTTATTGTAACGATTTAGGTCCTTACTATAAGTGAAATTTGTTGTAGTGATTCCTAGCCTCCGCATAGTGGTTTGCTTCTTCTCTCTTCCTTGGAGCCCAGCAGTCGTAGCTCATATGTCCAAACTTGTTACAGTTGTAACATTGGAGTTGGGACATATCTCCTCGGCCTCTTCCTCGGCCTCTTCCTCTTCCTCTTCCTTCTTGCCAACCTCCTTGAGGTCGCTCCGCCTCTTTTTGGAAACCTTGATTCCTTCCTTGATCTCTACCTCCTCTTCTACCTCGGCCTCTGCCTTGGTGACATCGGCCACGCTGGCCACCTCCTCTTCCTGAGCTTTCCCCAAAGTTCAACTGGGTCTGGAGTGCTTTTCCCAAGCCACTCGCTTCTTCATCATCCTGCTGCATTCTGTACTCATGAGCTTGCAATGAGCCTACAAGCTCGTCTACGGTCATCTGGGTGAGGTCCTTCGACTCCTCGATCGCCACCACCACGTGTCAGAACTTCCTTGATATGGCCCTCAGGAGCTTCTCCATGAGACTCACATCATCTATCGTCTCTCCGTTTCTCTTCATCTCGTTTGTGAGCGTCCGCAGACGGGTCACAAAGTCTCCAACCTTCTCCGTTGCCTGCATCCTCAACATTTCATACTCGCCCCGGAGGGACTGTAGCTTCACTTTCTTCGCCTTGTCTACTCCTTGCATGGAGCGTTGCAACACCTCTCATGCTTCTTTTGAGCTCACAGCTTCTGAGATCTTCTCGAACGTGGCTTCATCGACCCCTTGGTATATCGTGAACAGTGCCTTCTTGTCTTTCTTTCTCGCTTCCCTCAATATCGTCTTCTGGGCATTGGTCAACGCCGCTTCTGCTTCGACAGTAAGCTCTTCATAGCCATCTTCAACGATCTCTCATAACTCCTTCGACGCTAGTAGCACTTTCATCTGAATGCTTCAATTACCGTAATTGGTCTTTGTCAACTTGGGGACTTGCCCCGGCATGGCACCACTTCCAAATTCCATCTCGATTAGACTTGTCACCTCGTTTCCGAACTACTCCAAGGGTCGAACCTCCCTCTGATACCAGTTGTTGGAAACGTGACTCGGTCCCTACTATACAAGTGGGTGAGACCCTTCACGCGAGACACAACCCGGCCGAGCTCCTCCTCCACTAAAAACCGGCGAGCACCACCCCAACTCCGGCGACCTCACCACACTCTCGACGAGATCTCCAGGCGGGGAGACCTTCTCGCGGCGAGCTTAGTAGTCCAGCGAAATCTCTTCCCTACTTCCGGCGAGATCGAACTACCCGGGGAAGGTTCCTTCTCGCTGCCGGCGAGGACAAGTAGCCGACGAGCTGCTTCAGCGAGATGACACGGGCGGGAGCAGCGCTGGCGAGTGCTCCCCCTGTCCCGGCGAGAAAAAACCACCTGCGAAAGGTGGCGGGATCAACCTTCAGGCGAGAACGGCTGCTCCGGCGAGTGCTAGCTGCTCCGGCGAGGTCCCCTGTTTCTGCGGGAACTCACGGGCGAGAATAATAAAAACTCACTATTCTCTCTCTCACTCTCTCTCACTCTCTCTCTCGCCAATCTCTCTCTCTCACTCTTTCTGCCAATCTCTCTCTCTCTCTCTCTCTCTCTCTCTCTCTCTCTCTCTCTCTCTCTCTCTCTCTCTCTCTCTCTCTCTCTCTCTCTCTCTCTCTCTCTCTCTCTCTCTCTCTCTCTCTCTCTCTCTCTCTCTCTCTCTCTCTCTCTCTCTCTCTCTCTCTCTCTCTCTCTCTCTCTCTCTCCTGCGGGAGTTAAAATTGAGGAAAGCCTTTTTCTATTTAGCCCAAAAAAACAATATACAAGCCTATGTATATATAGGCAACACCAACCCATAAAAACACGGCACGTGGCCAACTCTAACAACCACCATAAATGCCACTCTCTCTTCTCCGTTATACTTGACACATTAAAAAATAAAAATAAAGTACATCCTTGACTTTGGTCAACAATCAAGCCAACATGATGTGGGCGTATTTTTTGACGATAAAGGTAGAAACTTTTGAGTATTTTGTACAATTAAAAGCTTTTACAGAAAAGTAATTAGGCTATCAATTAAAATGCTTAAGAACAGATCTATCATGGAGGTGAGTTTACTAGTGCCTCATTCCAACTTTTTTTTCTTAATTAATTAGGCATCAAAAGACATTTTTCAACAACCTATACCCCAACAAAATTGGGTTGTGGAAAGAAAGAATTATAGATTAACTCTAAATATGAGCAGTTGTATGTTGCATTCCAAGCAATTACCAAAATATTGGTTATGGTTTTAAATAGTTAACACAAATACTTATTGTTGCGGACTGACTCGACGCCCCGGTCGGATCGGATAATCTTGGACCGCCTTAGCTCGCGGAGCGGTCGAGCGCGCACACAGTCAGTTGAAAAGGGGGGAATGAACACAGAGAGTTTTAGCGTGGAAAACCCTTCAACCGGATAAAAAACCACGTGACCGGGTCGCTGCCGGTCAAAATCCACTAGATTGCTGGAGGTTACAATTTGATGGGGGAATCGGGGCGACAGGCCGCTCCCGTTACAAACTTGAAGAGGGGGAGAGTGTATGCAGCCGTTGGTGGGCAACAGACTGCCTCACCAAAGGGACTTGGACGGTGGAATGCGCGGGACGCTTTAGGCGTGTACGTTCAGAGGCGGTGTGTATTCCAGGGTTGTTGCTGCTTTCCTTGCTCGTCTTTCTCTGTTCTGGGGGTGCTTCCTTTGCGATTGAGCGCTGGTGGAGTGCCAATAGCCGATGACGGCCTATGACGAGTGCTGATGTCCGCTGGCGGGTGCTGATAGCCACTGGGGGCCGCTGGAAATCTC
Source organism: Platanthera zijinensis (assembly GCA_039513925.1). NCBI lineage: Eukaryota > Viridiplantae > Streptophyta > Magnoliopsida > Asparagales > Orchidaceae > Platanthera > Platanthera zijinensis. The sequence goes on along the minus strand of CM077081.1, from coordinate 237,728,215 downwards.
GGGCGGTGGCCGGTGGTTGGCGGCGAGAGGCGGCCGCTGGTTGTTGGCGACGAGGGGTGGCCGCCGGCGGAGAAGAACGGGAGATCTTCCACCTGAGGAAGAAGAAGGGGGGAAGGCGTAGGAGAAGAAGATGATGAAATGAGGAGCCCTTGGGGTCCTTTTATAGGCTCCAGGGGGAAGTTATGGCGGGCCCCACCACTAACATAGTGGGTTAGTGGGTGGTTTTGCCCCGATCGGATGGCCGGCGGGGCCTCCACCTCGATCAGACGGTGGGGAGGTCATCCCGAGGTGGGGCCTCCCGGACAACGCCGACGGTGAGAAGGTGGCCCGACACGGCGGCGGCCGGCCATGGCCGGTCACGGCTGCGGCCGGCCATGATGGCGGCCGGCCATGGCCGAGGCCGGCCATGGCCGGGCCCCGGCCATGGCCGAGGCCGGCCATGGCCGAGGCCGGCCTCGGCCGGGGCCATGGCTGAGGCCGGCCATGGCCTCCGCCGGTCATGGCCGGCCGCGGCCGGCCATGGCCGGAGGGGAACCACCGGCGGCGGTTCCCTCCCCTAAAGGTGGGGAGAGAGGGGGCCCACTCCCATGATCTCCATGAGAGATCATGGGGGTTAGGGGGGCCCACCCATGATCTCCATTAATGAGGATCATGGGGGTCTTCTTTTCCTTATAAATTAAGGTGGAGCCCATCAATTGCCCCCCAAATCTCTTTCAGTTGAGAGGGAAGCGAGCGCGGGGAGAGATTTCTAACTCTGGTTGCGGTGGTGATTGCCAGCGTGGAATCCGGGATGGCGGCGATGGCGTGCGGTTCTAAGGTACGATGGTGCGCGCTAGTTTGGAAAGCGGACGTCAGGCGAGCATGCGCGGAGGCCGGCAGGGTGCAGGAATTGGCCGTGCGTGGCCGCGCGTGCGCGGAGGCGGTTCGTGCGCGGACGTGCTGCGTGCGCCGGCCGCGCGTGCCGCGCACGCAAGCGGCCCGCGCGTTGGCCGCCCGCGCACTGGCCGCGTGCACGCTGGCCGTACGCGCGCAGGCCGCACGGGCTGGCCGCGCGCGCGCAGGCCGCACGGGCTGGCCGCGCGCGCGCAGGCCGCGCGCGCGCAGGCCGCGCGCGCGCAGGCCGCGCGCGCGCAGGCCGCGCGGGCTGGCAGCGCGCGCGCAGGCCGCGCGGGCTGGCAGCGCGCGCGCAGGCCGCGCGGGCTGGCAGCGCGCGCGCAGGCCGCGCGCGCAGGCCGCGCGCGCGCAGGCCGCGCGGGCTGGCCGCGCGCGCGCTGGCTGTGCGCGCCTTGGCCGTGCGCGCGCTGGCCGCGCGCGCTGGCCGTGCGTGTCGCGCGCGCAGGCCGCGCGCGCCGCGAGCGCGGGCTGCTCGTATGCGCGTGCGCAGGCCGCGCGTGCTGGCCGCGTGCGTAGGTCGGTCCTGGCGCAGGCACGCGTGCGCGCAGGTTATGTGCGCGCGCCGGCGGTGCTTGTGCGGAGGTCGTGTGTATGTGTAGGCCGGGCGCACGTGGCCTGCAAGCCGTGCGCAGTTTGTGTGTGTGAATAGTTACGTAATTTTACCACTTCCGGACTGACTAGTTTTTTGTGGTGCGCAGGTACCGAAGCGCTCTGCTGGACCAATGCGTCTACGCTCCTCGTTGACTGAAGATAGTGTGGCTATTTGGAGAACGAAGTTCGGACTTCCTCCTGACTTGGAGGTGAGGATCCCACGTCCCGAGGAGCGGGTTCAAAACCCTCCCCGTGGTTGGCTGACTGTCTGCGAAGTGTCACTCAGATCTGGTTTCCGTCTTCCTCCCTGCGACGAGGTGGTGGAGATTCTGAAGTTTTGCGGAGTTCCTATTTCCCAGTTTGCCCCAACCGGGGTTACTCGTATCATGGGCTTGATTGCTTTTCTTCGTGAGCACGGGGGCTCTCTTTCTCTAGACCAGTTCCGTGATTGGTGCGACGTGCGCTTTGATGGTGGTGAGCGGATCGAGGTGCGCAGCAATAAGGTTTGGCTGGAGTTTGAGTCTCGCAAAGATCGCCGTCATGGTAACACTTTGTTCGGATATGTGAAGAACTCCTGGGGTCTTCCTGAGGTGTGGAATGCACTTCCCGATCGTTGTCGCCGTGTGAAAGGGAGGGAGCGAGACTTCTCTCCTGTGCTGGGATTTTCCGAGCCTCGTGAGTTGGCTAATCGTCTCTTCAACATATATGCGTTTGTCGAAGAGAAGCGATTGTTGGGATGTGGTATTTCCGTTGGCACGGGACGGGTGGTGTCGTCTTCTCAGGGAGGGGGCCGCAAGAGAAAAGCGGTTATGGCCCCCGATAGTGATGTTGACGTTGTGGTGGTAGCCTCTGATGATTCAGTCCCAGAGACGCAGTTACCTGTTTCCCCGGCTCCACGGGCGCTTGCTTGCGCAGCGGTTCCTCGGATGTCTTCCTCTTTGAAGGCGATGAGTGATGCGGTAAGTTGGTGCCTTATTGTTTCTTCCTTCTTCTTTTATTTTTTGTTTGAAGGCGGCTAATTGCGTGTTTTCCTTTTGCAGATCGAGACTCAGGCACAGATAGCGGTCACCTAGAACGATCATTACGTGAGCCTGAAGGATGGATATCTTGCTTTGCAGGAGAAGCTTCGACTGTCGATGGGCTCACTCTCTTCTCTCAAGGAAGAACATGACCGGGACATCGCGCAGTATCATCGAGTTGGGTCAGAGCTGAAGTCCGAGCTAGAAGACGTGCGTGCTTCCTTGGACGTGGAGAAAGCCGTGGTGGAGAGGACTGCCCAGATGTTGAAGTATGCGAGGGAGGAGATATCTGGCTTGGAGACTCAGTTGCATGCGGAGCGAGATGAGGTTTCAGGCCTTGAGACCCAGCTTTGTGCGGCGAGGGCGCAGGTAGAGATGTTATCCTCTGATGACCATACATCAGAACTGAAGGTCGCAGGTCTTGCGGAGTACCTGGAGTCCTTGGACTATATGCGGGATCGCAGCCTGATCGCGGAGGAGGTTCGTGATGACATTTGGTCTAAGGAAGTGGAGCCTCAGATGGATGACATACGCAAGTTAGCGCTTCGTCGTGGTGTTTCGAAGGCCTTTCGCTTCATAGGGAAGCATCTTGGGTGTGATACTTCCAGTTTCAGCTTTGCGGATGTTTCAGATGATGAGCGTTCTAGCTCGGACGCTGATGATGAGTAGCGGTAGTGCTTATCTGCTTTTGTATGTCTCGTCATTTATTTGTAGTCATTTGCTTCTGTTATAGCTTTTGAGATTGTCGCCGTTAGGGCTCCCATTCATTGTTTTCTATGATAGCCTTACTTGTATGTCGTTGTCCTGTGTTTTGCACAGATGTATTTTGACACGAGATGGTTGTTTGTGGGAGTTGATCTTTGTCATGGTGTATTAGTATGGGAGTGACCCATGGCTTAGTGTGTGGGCCTGGCTCGCGACCTAGTTTGTATTCCACGATTTTTCGCCCGAGACAGGCTCGCGGCTTCTTTGTGAGGAGGTCAAGTCCCGTGAGGGGGGCAGGCCTCCACGGTGTTGCGTGGAACAGGTCCACGGCTTTTCGCGCGAGACAGGCTCGCGGCTTTTTCGAGAGGGGGGCAGGCCCCCCACGGTGTTGCGTGGAACAGGTCCACGGCTTTTCGCGCGAGACGGGCTTGCGGCTTCTTTGTGAGGGGGGCAGGCCCCCACGGTGTTGCATGGAACAGGTCCACGGTTTTTCGCGCGAGACAGGCTCGCGGCTTCTTCGTGAGGAGGGCAGGCCCCCACGGTGTTGCGTGGAACATGTCCACGGCTTTTCGCGCGAGACAGGCTCGTGGCTTCTTCGTGAGGGGGGCAGGCCCCCACAGTGTTGCGTAGAACAGGTCCACGGCTTTTCGCGCGAGACAGGCTCGCGGCTTCTTTGTGAGGGGGGCAGGCCCCCACGGTGTTGCGTGGAACAGGTCCACGGCTTTTCGCGCGAGACAGGCTCGCGACTTCTTCGTGAGGGGGGCAGGCCTCTACGGTGTTGCGTGGAACAGGTCCACGGCTTTTCGCGCGAGACAGGCTCGCGGCTTCTTCGTGAGGGGGGCAGGCCCCCACGGTGTTGCGTGGAACAGGTCCACGGCTTTTCGCGCGAGACAGGCTCGCGGCTTATTCGTGAGGGGGGCAGGCCCCCACGGTGTTGCGTGGAACAGGTCCACGGCTTTTCGCGCGAGACAGGCTCGCGGCTTCTTCGTGAGGGGGGCAGACCCCCACGGTGTTGCGTGGAACAGGTCCACGGCTTTTCGCGCGAGACAGGCTCGCGGCTTCTTCTTGAGGGGGGCAGGCCCCCACGGTGTTGCGTGGAACAGGTCCACGGCTTTTCGCGCGAGACAGGCTCGCGACTTCTTCGTGAGGGGGGCAGGCCCCCACGGTGTTGCGTGGAACAGGTCCACGGCTTTTCGCGCGAGACAGGCTCGCGGCTTCTTCGTGAGGGGGGCAGGCCCCCACGGTGTTGCTCTGATTAACGCCATATGTTTCATATGATTGTATGATCTCCATGCGGGCGAGTCATTTTCTCGGTTCTTGTACTGTTAAGATAAGTAAAGAGAAGAATAATATGAATGAAGTAATTTAAGAATGGTGGTAACATGGCCGGGGTTGGTCCCACGGTTTAAATAGTTTAAGGCGAGATATAGGCCATTTGGATAGTTCTTACTAGCTCATACGGGCGGATTTCTATAATTTTTAATAAACATAATAAACAAATGAAGGAAATGACTTAAGGACGGAGGTGGCTTGAGCAGGATTGGAAGACATCCCAAAGTGACTGCTGGAGTATTACCGTGTAGTCGGAATCAGCTTGGACGACGACGAACTGCACGTCGTAGGATGTCTGTCGGTGTGCATCTTTGAGAGTGACTGACAGAGTGATGGTGCCGATGATTGGTACCGGGTGATCCCCGAGAACACGAGTGCTTGCAGATGTTAGTTTGAGATATCCGGCGGTGAGTTTGAGTTGAAGCAGAGTTGATAAAAATAGTATATTGGTGGTGACTTCCTTGTCTACTAGAACCTGATTCAGTTTGGTGGGTGGTTCGCCAATCTCGACCGTCGTGCATCTTATGTTCTGGTTGTTAGGTGGTCTTCTTCTTGATATGAATTGATCAACTGCTCCTAAGTTGATCAGTCTTTGGACTTCTTCTTTTAGTCCATTGCATTCGTTCGTGTTGTGGCCATGACTTCGGTGATATTCGCAGTATCTTGCCTGGTCTGCCTTGGGGTTCGGCCGCGGCGCTCTTGGTCGTTGAAATGATGAATTATTCGGGATCACATTAGTGCAGGTAGTATTCTGAGGGATGTATTCCTGGAGTGAATGTTGCCCCCCATTCCTCGGAGGGCTGTGCTGACTACCATTGAGGCGACTCCGCTTCTGGCGTCGTTCTTTTCGCATTGTATGGGTTGGTTCACCTTCTTTCTTCCTCTTCTGTCTTCTGCTTGATCTCAGATTTTCTGGTGAGGGCTTTTCGATCGTCATGAACCTCTTGATGAAGAGGGCGGCAAGCTCGATGTAGCTGTCAGTATCCTCTCTTTGTAGGGATTGAAGCCAAGTCCGAGCTTCTCCTATTAGTGTTGTTGAAAATACTCGAATCATGAGTTGATCTGAGGCATTGTGAGCGTGCATGATGGCTTCAAAATGCTTCAGGTGTGCGAGTGGGTTGCCTATCCCACTGAAACTACGGATTTCTGCGCCCGTGGCTGTGCGGGAGCTAGGTGAGTTATCGTTAGGTAGGTATTCATCTGGTTCCTGCTTTGTGGCAGAAGTGCCAGGGGCCATTGTGTTTCCGGCGCTTTCTTTATGACGAGGACGTGTGAGGTAGTGGCCATACATCTCCTGGAGTGATGTTGCAGGCACGAGGGAGCTATTTGTGCTTGAGAATTCCTTTTCTATGTCGTATTCTCTGTGTAGGCCAGGCCTGGTGGGAGCAGGGAGTTCTTCTGACGGTCGTAAAACAACTTGTTCAAACGGCTGAGGCGTCTTTAGGTGGTGGAATGTCGGCTTATTCTGTGCCGCATGGGTTGCATCAACGTGGATGGTGCTGGGAGGGGAGTATCCTTGAGGTAGATGCTGCCCCCCAGTTCCTGAGGGGTCTTGCCTTCGAGGGGCAGGTTGACGCCACTCTTCTTGTCCTGTATTAGTTTGCTCTTTTCTTTGCTGGGATTCTGGCGTCGGGTTCAGCAGTGAGAGAATGACTGGTGCCCCCAAATTTCGGAGTAAGGTGAGCATTTCGGTTTGTAGTTCTTCCATCTGGTGGATACGTCCTTCCAAGGCCGGCACGGGAGCTAGGGCTGCTCCCGTGGTTAGCGGCACGTCAACCGGAGAGTGAGATCGTGCCGGTTCAGTGTGCCCGCCAAGTGCGGGTCCTTCGGCTATGCGAGCACTCCTCTTTGCCATTGCAGTAGTAGGGACGATGAACTTGCTCTGTGAAGGATACTGAGAATGTTTCCCACAGACGGCGCCAAACTGTTGCGGACTGACTCGACGCCCCGGTCGGACCGGATAACCTTGGACCGCCTTAGCTCGCGGAGCGGTCGAGCGCGCACACAGTCAGTTGAAAAGGGGGAATGAACACAAAGAGTTTTAGCGTGGAAAACCCTTCAACCGGGTAAAAAACCACGTGACCGGGTCGCTGCCGGTCAAAATCCACTAGATTGCTGGAGGTTACAATTTGATGGGGGAATTGGGGCGACAGGCCGCTCCCGTTACAAACTTGAAGAGGGGGAGAGTGTATGCAGCCGTTGGTGGGCAACAGACTGCCTCACCAAAGGGACTTGGACGGTGGAATGCGCGGGACGCTTTAGGCGTGTACGTTCAGAGGCGGTGTGTATTCCAGGGTTGTTGCTGCTTTCCTTGCTCGTCTTTCTCTGTTCTGGGGGTGCTTCCTTTGCGATTGAGCGCTGGTGGGGTGCCAATAGCCGATGACGGCCTATGACGAGTGCTGATGTCCGCTGGCGGGTGCTGATAGCCACTGGGGGCCGCTGGAGATCTCGGGCGGTGGCCGGTGGTTGGCGGCGAGAGGCGGCCGTTGGTTGTTGGCGACGAGGGGTGGCCGCCGGCGGAGAAGAACGGGAGATCTTCCACCTGAGGAAGAAGAAGGGGGGAAGGCGTAGGAGAAGAAGATGATGAAATGAGGAGCCCCTGGGGTCCTTTTATAGGCTCCAGGGGGAAGTTATGGCGGGCCCCACCACTAACATAGTGGGTTAGTGGGTGGTTTTGCCCCGATCGGACGGCCGACGGGGCCTCCCCCTCGATCGGACGGTGGGGAGGTCATCCCGAGGTGGGTCCTCCCGGACGACGCCGACGGCGAGGAGGTGGTCGGACACGGCGGCGGCCGGCCATGGCCGAGGCCGGTCACGGCTGCGGCCGGCCATGATGGCGGCCGGCCATGGCCGAGGCCGGCCATGGCCGAGGCCGGCCATGGCCGCCGCCGGCCATGGCTGGGGCCATGGCCGAGGCCGGCCATGGCCGGGCCACGGCCATGGCCGAGGCCGGCCATGGCCGAGGCCGGCCATGGCCGGGGCCATGGCTGAGGCCGGCCATGGCCTCCGCCGGCCATGGCCGAGGCCGGCCATGGCCGGAGGGAACCGCCGGCGGCGGTTCCCTCCCCTAAAGGTGGGGAGAGAGGGGGCCCACTCCCATGATCTCCATGAGAGATCATGGGGGTTAGGGGGGCCCACCCATGATCTCCATTGATGGGGATCATGGGGGTCTCCTTTTCCTTATAAATTAAGGTGGAGCCCATCACTTATATTTAAAATATAATTATGTCTACAACAATCAAGCATACAACTACACATCAGTTATGGTTTTAGAAGAAAAAAATGTTCATCATTTCAAAATCTTTAGGAGTATTGCCTATGCTCACATTATGTAAAACAAAATTAGATAAGTTTGATAAAAGAGGGGGAAATGCATTTTTATTGGATAAAGTATGCAAGTGAAGATGCATAGACTATTCATTCAACAAACAATTAATATATTTAATAATCTCGAGAGATGTCTTCGAATAAGATGTTCATTGAAGCGGAATGAAGCCCAGGTGGATCAGATAGCTAGTACATGTGTTTAGGGATCAATTCTAGATGAAATCGACACTTGGGCTTCGTTTGGGGGGGACTTATTTTCACCAGTCAAGCGGTTACGATCGCATGAATCAGATCATAATTAAGGTCCGATTCATGTGCTCGTAACTGCTTGACCGGTAAAAATAAGTCCTCCCAAATGGAGCCTTAGTCATCCTATCCACATACACCTCATCATTTGAGCGGTGATCTTAAAGCATCTTCATCTCCACCCCAAAATATAAATCTCTACAAGAGACTTATCAAGAGCAATAAAAGCTATATATGTATATGAACCAACCAGTTATGATGAAGCAGCTAAAGAGAAGATTTGGATTCAAGCCATGATAGAAGAAGAAATAAAATTCATTGAATGGAATAATACATGGAATTAATAGAGAAACCAAAAAATGGCCATGTGATTAGCATCAAGTAGATTTATACAAATTAAAACTAATCCAAATGGGAATAATTAAAAAACAGTTAGATTAGTTGCTCGCAATTTCTCCCAAATCCCAAGATAAGATTATAGTTAGACATTTGCACATGTAGCCCATATGGAAACTATAGGCACAGTCCTGACGTTGGCAGCTAAAAGGAAATTTCTTTCGTATCAATTAGATGTGAAATTGGCTTTCTTAAATGATAAATTAGAAGAAGAGGTGTATGTTGAGCAGTCATTGGGCTTTACCATTCAGAATGTTGATGCACGAAATGCGTCCTCCAGTTAACGGGTTGTTCGATCTCACAAGCTAGAAGAATAAGAGGGTTGCGGGGATGGCGGCGAGGTTTGAAGCAGAGAAGAAACTTGCTCGAGCAGAGAAGAAGCTTGCTCGGGAGTAAGGGAGATGCTTGCTCGGGCAGAGAAGAAGCTTGCTCGAGCAGAGAAGAAGCTTGCTCGAGCAGAGAAGAAGATTGCTCGAGCAAGGAAGGAGCTTGCTCGGGCAGAGAAGAAGCTTGCTCGGGTAGAGAAGAAGCTTGCTCGAGCAGAGAAGAAGCTTGCTCGAGCAGAGAAAAAGTTTGCTCGAGTAAGGAAGGAGCTTGATCAGGAGCTGTCGAGCAGACGTTACTTTGACGGTTGAACTCTGATGGTTAGACCGAGAGAGGGAAAGAAGAAACGGGGCCGCTTGCAGCGGCAACAATTTATTAAAGAAGGTATTATATGGACTATTTAAAACAAATCCCCTCACTACAAGAAAAACTCTAATTAGCAAGAAGCTAAATACCTTGCTAATTAGGTAAATTCGTTGCTAATTTTAATTAGCAACGAATTTACAAACAAAAAAAATTCCTACCTAATTTGCTCCTAGCTAATTTTAGCAAGGAAACTTTTCCTTTCTATATTGCAAGCAATTTTTAGCAAGGTATTTAATTTGTTGCTGATATTTAATATTTTTATTTAATAATTCTGTTAAATAAAAAATATTATTTTAAAAATATTTTTAAAAATTATTCATTTAATTGCATCTACTAGGATTTGAACCCTTAACCTATTCCAAACAAACCATCACTCTTACCAACTGATCCAACAACTTTATTTGTTTGTATAAACCGATATTATTTATATATAATATATATATATAATTATAATGTTTATGTAATTTATAAAATTATAATTCTTTATATTAATTTATATAACATTTATATTAAAATTAATACTCTTTAAAATTATAAAGTTCATATAATTATATTAGTTTATAATATATACGTGTGTCTATATATATATACAATCGGATAAATCTATATACACTTAACGCGTATATAAGGATATACGCGCCTTTTTTAACATTGTCTTTTACGTGCGTTTTCAAGAGAAGTGTTCAACACAAATGTTTTAGATCTCGACGTTATCTACAACTTTCATGTTGAACACTTTTTGATTTGAAGCAGTTTAGGCCCACGATTTGGCCCCCGAAAAAAATCACGCGGAACTGTTCCGCGTGATTTTTTTCGGGTGCCAAATCGAGGGCCTAAACTGCTTCAAATCAAAAAGTGTTCAACATAAAAGTTATAGATATCGTCAAGATCTAAAACATTCATGTTGAACACTTCTCCTGAAAACGCACGTAGAAGACACAATTCAAAAAGACGCGTATATAAACATATACACTAATTAACGCATATATACAACATACCCATATTTAATACTATATATAATATTATATATAGTTCTTTATTATAAATTTTGTTTATATAATTTATATATATTTACAATTATTTTTCAATAATAAATTAATAATAATTTATATTAATTTATAAATATATATAGGTATTTAAATAATTTATAAAAATATTAAATCATATAAAGAATTAAATATATTATTATTTTTTTGGTGAATAAAATAATTTATACTATTTTATAAAAATATTTATAAACAACAATTATGTTTTATGAGAGCGAATAATTTTTTAAAGAGCCACACCATTTTTTGGACGAGATTTTTTTTACTCAATAAATATTTTCCAACAAGAAAAATTGTTATTATTTAGCAACAAAAAATTTCGTTGCTATTTTAGCAAAACAAATTTTGCATCAAAAAAATTTGTTGCTATATTTGCAACAAAAAATTTCCTTGCTATTTTCGTAGGTAAAGTAAAAAAAAAATTCCTTGCTAAATTTGATGCTAATTAGCATGGGATTGTTGACCCTTCCTAATTTTCCTTGCTAAATAAGATTTTTCTTGTAGTGCCTGAACATGACAAAATAAGCTAGCTTGATGCTTATTTGCATGACATACAATTTATTAAAAGTCTCAGTGAACACTCTCTATATATCAAGAAATAAAAAGAGGGGGAGCTATTAATATTAAGTTTATATGCGGAAGATAATAACCAAAAAATAGTATATAGAAGTGAAAGAAGAAATGAAGAAAGCATTTGAGATGACCGATTTGTGTCTCATTACTTATTTTCCTAGCATTTCTATTTTTATTTTGTAAAAAAATGTATATTTTTCCTTAAAAAATAAATTTCTCTCTCTCTCTCTCTCCATCCCTCCCTCTCTCATGTAGGGATATGGGGGATATAAAGATTCTCCCCTCTCTCTCTTCTTACTTTTCTTTCTCTCTCTTCATTGGAAGGTTGAAATCTTAAGCTTGACGCATGTTGGATGACTAATATTAATTTTACAACATTTTTTTACAAAATAAAAATAGGAATATTGATTCATACTTTTTACGATCATTTTAAGTACTCATATGTATACGTTTTAAATAAAAGGAAGTGCTACAAAGATAAACATTTTGGTAAAAATAAAAGTAAGTACTCATATTTTGTAAAAAAAAAAGTACATTTTTTCCTAAAAAATCAATTTCCCTCTCTCTCTCTAATGTAGGGATAAGAGAGCTATAAATATTCTCTCCCGCCTCTTTCTCTCTCCCCAATGGATGGTTGAGATCAAAAGCTTGACAAATGTTGGTCTGATGGCTAATATTAATTCTACAACTCCAAACTAATTCTTTAATGTAGTCAAAGATATATATATATATATATATATATATATATATATATATATATATATATATATAACAAATAATCTATTTTAATGGTTAGCCATGTAATGCCCTTTCCTTTATTTATACATAGGGTGATAAAAATATAAAATTAATACATATCAATAAAAAAAATTTGTTGTGCACATGTGCTATAACATGAATTGATATATCTTGAATTTATGCACCATCTCTTAAGCTCCTTTTGGCACAGCGGTACGCAACGGTCATAAACACAGTGGTCAGGAACCATCATTCGTCAACGCCCGATCTCATATCTCAAACTTCATTCACTTCTATGTTCAAAATTAGTTCTCTTTTTTGGTGGCAATCATAATCTTTGTAACGACGTTTTTGTCCAAACTCAACAGAGCAACAAAAAATGCATCAAACAAAGCCTTAGTCTTGATTCTTGAAGCAACAAAATTAAGCCAAATAATGAACAATGTCTTTCTAAACGCAAAAAAACGGAAAATAGTAGGTCAAAAAAAAAACTCTAAATCTACTCTGAAATCCCCCAAATGCCCCTACACTAATAGGACAACTACACTCAGCCCGCCTAGCCTATTTCCGAACGGGATCATCGGATCCGCATTACTCACCATGCAACTCATTAATACAGGCAATAACTATATGCAGATAGACTTTGACTATATGCAAGCCACACAAATTCATAACAATTATGTGCAGATCAAAATTTATATGGATTCACAACTTCCAATGATTTTTTAATTTAACTTGTATTTATCTTCAGATTGTACATACTCAAAAATGACCTGCATATAACATGGCACTATGAATATAAACAAACTATTGGTTTAGTTTCTCAATTCTTTAGTGTTCACCCAATTATATTCAATATTGATTTATATATATCTACAACAAACCAAGGAAGCAGAAAATCAATAAAATTTTCATTAATTTAATGCTTGTATATATAGTTTATATATATATATATATATATATATATATATATATATATATAACTCCAAATATTAAATATTGAAATAAAATCTAAGAATTATTTCTAGGAGATCCAATTGGCCCATTATTTTTTGAAGTGGGCTGCAGAAAGACCAAACTCCCTTGTAGCTGCTTGCTAGAGCTGGAAGAAGCTGAACCAACCAAGTTATACCCAGGACTACTATTCCCAACCCCTGGCGTCGTCGTCGCTCCGGCGGCCGTCAAACTGGACGCCAAGTGGAGCTGCTCTCCCCACTTCAACCCTCCGTGCATCCCGCCGACGCCGCCCGACGACGAACCCTCGATGCCGACTGCCGCCGCGCTTCCTCCCACGTACGAAGTTATTGCGGCGGCCAGCGCCGATTGAAAGGTCGGGTCGGATGTTATGGCCTTGGCTATCGTGTCAGTCAATGGGTTCTGCATGCATAAATATCATATATAATATTAGTCATATTAATTATAAATATAAGAGCAAGATTAAAACATTTTCGCGCATATGAGCACTTAAAATAATGAAGTGACATGTATATATCTCTACTAATATGCGAAAACTACTCTTTGGTGAAACATTGTCTGATGTCTCTATATTGCCCTTATAGTTGTATTCATAATTACACAATTATACTAAACTTTATATTAGTATATTATAAAGACAATATCTTTTTATGTAATTACACAACTTTACAATATTAAAATACAAAAAATAAAAACACTAGATACCCTAAACCTATTGTGTCTAGTTAAGAATGACAAGAGAAAAATTAATGTTTAACGTTAAAATATAATTTGTTTTAAAAAATAAAAATTGCATTCTTGATTTATATTTTTTTACGGTCATTTTGAGTACTCATATGTATATGTTGCGGAGCGGGCGGAGCCCGCCGTCGTCGGTCGGGTACTGTCGTGTGAGGCCATAGGGGCGGGTACTATCCACGACAAATGTTGCCACCCACGACAAATGTTGCTCCCACGACAATTGTCGCCGCCCACGACAAATGTCGTCCTCACGACAAATGTCGCACCACCGGCAAATGTCGCATCCCGGCGAATGTTGCACCCTGCCGAATGTCGCATCCCGCCGACTCCCACGACAAATGTCGCCGCCCATGACAAATGTCGTCCCCACGACAAATGTCGCACCACCGGCAAATGTCGCATCCCGGCGAATGTCGCACCCCCGCCGATTTTCGCATCCCCGCCGAATGCCCCCGGGGTCGAAGGCCCGTGCCTGTCACTTGTATATATATATACATATATATATATATATATATGCAACAATTTCAGTGCATAGGATACTTTATAATGTATGGTTAAGTGAGTATTCATAATCTTACAACATATACAACACTTCATAATGCAGGTTGAAGCGGTGTATAATATACTTCACAGATCAGGATCCTCTCCAGTTCAAATGAACTAGATAGTATCCAGTTTATGGTCCTGATTTCCCCTCCCAGATCCGGCGACAAGCACGAGACGACGAGCTGATTAGTCATTAATTGGCGCTGAGTTGACGAGCTAAGTTTTGTGATCTTTTAATTCAGACCGTAGGATGATGAGCTGGATATTATCTTTCAGGATTTAAAGTTTAGGGTTTAGAATTTAGGGTTTAATCAAACCAGAGAGGATTTCGTTCCAAACTTCACAGTGTAGCTAATAATTTTTCTTTTTTTTAAAAATGCATGTTAATAATTAGGTACCTTCTGAGTGTAGGAATTGAAGAGTGACTCCTGGGACTGCCTCAAAGCTCCCATATTGTAGCTCTTGTAATACGGCTCATGAGCTGCATAGCTCATATAATTACCACTGCTTGATCTGCTGCTCCAGCTGGGGGAGTCCGACGGCGAGAAGCTGAAGTTCGCCGGCGGCGAGTAGAAGCTCCGGGACGAGGAGGACGAGAATCTGTTCAACGGCTGGCCGGCGGCCGAGGGATTGGTGAGGTCTAAGGTGATGGTGGGCTGCGAGGGGGAGGGCGAGATGGAGGGGTTGGTGAAGTAGAACTGCCGGTTGGGGTGGGAGCTGTCCGGGAGGGAGAAGTTTAGGCCGGCGGCGGCCGTGGAGTGGGACGACGGCGTTGCGGCGGAAAGGGAGGTGGTGGAGCCGGAGGTGAGCATGCAGGCGGCCGCGGCGGTGGTCGAGGCCATTGCGGTGGCCGCGGTCGGAAGAGGGTGGCTGTGGTTACCTTCGTAGGTGGTGATGAGAATGGACATGTCGTCGCAGCATCTCTGCACCTGTTGCACGTATGGACACAATTAATTAAGGAAAATTTTAATGGCAAACCACATGGGGCTATTGGCACCCGTGCTATTGAAAAAATGATCATAGATTTAGTTTTTTTTATTTTGATCAGTCATTAATATTAATGATCTGCATATAGCTGAAATTGATCTGCCAATAACAACGTCCTTAATTAAACAGTAATTATTATAGCTGTGGCAGTGAATATTAATACTGTCAATATATATCACTAGAGTATGTTAATGCAAATTGACGACTCTTATAAGCAACATCTATGAAAATAATTTGTAAATTTTAAATAATATATATATCTTTACCACTATAATAGAAATACTGTGGTCTGCATATAGCATGAGTTCGAAATTAAGAGGAAATTAGGTGGCCGTTGGATTTCAGATATTTGATCATGAACCGTTGGATCAAACCAACCCTATCTCCAGACTTTTTACTAGGGGTCTTAAACCTATTCTAGGAGAGTCCTAAACCTATGCGAATTAATTTAAAAATTGGGTTAGAAAAAACAATTGGCCAACCCACAAGAACGCAGCCCGCAAGTATTAAAGCCCGTCAGCCCGAAAAGACGCAGCCCGCAAGCCCGAAACAGCCCACGAAATATTAAGCCCGCCAGCCTTTAATTCAAATTGTTCATCATTACAGCGCACCGAAACAAATATATACCCAAAAAAGAATTTTTTCCTGGCGATGTGGGACTAAACAGGCGGGTGAACAGTCCGCCACTGTTCACCCGCCTGTTTATAATATTATTATAATTTTAATATAAATATAATTTTAATATAATTATTATATATACAAAACAGGCGGGTGAACAGTTCGCCCGCACTGTTCACCCGCCTGTAATTTTTGTATATATATATTTTATATTTTATTATTTTATTTTATTATTTTATTTTATTATTATATTTTATTATTATACTTTATTATTATATTTTATTATTATATTTTATTTAGTGAATAGTGCTCCGTGAAGCCCGCCGGGGGGCGGGCGAAGCCCGCCGGGGGGGGGGGGCGAAGCCCGCCGGGGGGCGGGCGAAGCCCGCCGGGGGGCGGGCGAAGCCCGCCGGGGGGCGGGCGAAGCCCGCCGGGGGGCGGGCGAAGCCCGCCGTCGCCGGCTGGGTACTGTGACGCGTGGCCATCGGGCCGGAGGCCCGTGCCTGTCACTCGTATATATATATATATATATATATATATATATATATATAAAGATAATATCTTAACGGTGTAATGATGAAATAATGAATTCCATCAAATTAATCACAATCATTAATTCAAAATAAAATAAAAATAAAACTTAAAACCCGGCACCCCCTATCACTCATGTGTGTGTATATATATGTGTGTAATGATGAAATAATGAAGTCCATCAAATTAATCACAACCATTAATTCAAAATAAAATAAAAATAAAACTTAAAACCTTAAAACCCGGCACCCCCTATCACTCATGTGTGTGTATATATATGTGTGTAATGATGAAATAATGAAGTCCATCAAATTAATCACAACCATTAATTCAAAATAAAATAAAAATAAAACTTAAAACCCGGCACCCCCTATCACTCATGTGTGAGTATATATATGTTATTATATAAAGTAAAAAAACAATTTAATTTCCATAAACATTTCTCTTTTCAATTTTACATTTTTTTTAATTTCCAATTTTACAACTTCTCATAATTTAATTAATTTATTTTATTTATTATTTTATTTTACAAAATAAGTTACTATCCTCTCATTTTTTATTAAGTTTTACATTTTGCGAGATAAAAAAATTACCGAGATACATATGACAATTAATTGCACCGCTGTGCTAGGACATGGGGCCTATGAGCTGCAAGAATGTCTCACACTCAGGGGCAGATCTAAGGGGGGGTGGGCTGCCCCCCCCCCCCCCCCCCTCCCCCGAGAATTTTTCAAAATGTTTAGTGAATTTGGATTCCTCTCGTTGAGACAATGAATTTTGACTACTTATACGTCAAAAACGGTGGCCGGATGAGAGAGAAAAGACTAAGAAGATGGACACATTCAAAAAAAAATTTTATTAGAGAAGTTGATGTCCGGCCCCTCTTGTTAACATTCGTAGATCCGCCACTGTTCACACTGGGGCATTATGCGGATAAGATATTATTACGGCCGCACGAGGGCGACATGCACTTTCTCTTGCATGTACGCGCGCCGTTTTCTTGGAAGTAAGCATGAAACATGCAACTAGTTTGGTCATGTGAAAATGCGTACACGGGTCTATTTATTAATTTGACAAACTAAAAGTTGAAAAAAAAAATCTATTTAATTATTAATAATCATAAACTCATGATTAAAGAGCCTAACTTTTTTTTGTTTTCTCATGCCATCATTATCCACTTGATGTTAGGTTGACTTAATAATAGATATTTATTATTATTAATATTATTATATGTATAATATAGATATATTACAATAAGGCAATATGTCAAACGCATACATCCATGTATCTTTAAAGATGTTCTAAGCATTTGAGAGGTCAACCCGAATGGTCAAACATTTGAAGTCAATCGAATCATATTGATCTTTAAAGATCAATTGGGTGTCTAACTGTCTATAGATCGTGCGATTGTCAAATGCTCTTCTTTCTCGACTGTTTGCAGTGACAAATTAAACACAGTCGTGTTTTAGATCTCTCTCGGATGCTCCACTTCTGCGATAGCTCTTCGACCTTAATTCTTCCTCGGAGCCTCGATCTTGTGAAGGGTCATGCAATAACTTTGAGGGATTTGAGTCTTGCTCCTACACTTCCTAATCAATATGACCATTTCCTTCCAATATATCTTCAATTCATTGTTCAATAGGATCATAGAAAGGAGAAGTGATGAGATATTTTTCTCGTAAGTGTGAATGTGGCTAGTCATTTTTTGATCATGTTTTTCAAACATGTGTTGCATGCCAAGTGAGAAAAGAGGTAGCTGTCTTTGACCATGAAATATGACATGTGTTTTGATTGAGAGAGGCTAAGGGTACCTTCAACCACATCAACCTCATGTCATCTGCCACCCTTATCTCCATGAATTTGGCCCTATAATTGACCATGATATACGACAACAAATATGGACATCAGACACGTTTTTTTGGCGACCTTTGTATAAACGTTGCCATTGTTTTTAGTTTTTGCAACGTTTTTCATACAAAAACGTGTCTGATAATTTTACCTCTGATCTAATTAATTATGAGTTTTTGCTCGAATTATGACTAGATATTTTCCTCTCAAGAATTGCTTATTTTTTAGTTTGACATTGCTAAGGCTTGCAACATTTCACACCACGAAACGTGGCTAAAGCGCACCACATTTATTAACGTAAATGCCGCTAATGTCAGACGGTGGGTGTATAAAAAAACGTCGCGAAAACTTTTGGCGACGGTTGTATTCGCGACGCCTGCGGCATGCGCGACGTTTGTAAAAAACGTCGCGAAAACATTAACGACGTTTGAAAAACGTCTCCAATGCCTCTTAAAAATGTCGCTGATGTCCATATTTGTTGTAGTCGATGAAGGATGAGAAATGCATTCACTTCTCTCCAAACACAAACATTGAAAGATTTCTCATGGAAGCCCTTTGTGGCAAACATTCATAATTTGAGTGAGCTTTTAGACATCATTCTGCTACGTTGACGAGAAATACTTACCTAAAAGGACTATTGTTCCGTTTCGCACGGCGGCAGGTGGTAATGAACCAGAGTTCATGAATACCCGACCTCACTTAATGAATGAACTACATTAACTTTTATGTTCAAAACTCGTTTGACATGCATTTATTCTACGACGATGAGATTTTTGTCCAAACTCACGGGAGCAAAAATATTGCGCCAAACAAAACCTTAATTTGGTGGGGGCGCCAAACGTGTGAAACGTGTGTATATTGTTTAGGGTTGACAAAAAGTTTTCTTATCCAATGCGTGCACGGATGTAATGTACATTTGACAAAGTGGAGAAGAAATTAAGCAAAGAAGGAAAAAATCATTTATTTTATTGTAAAATGACGGCCAAAGAAATCAAATTATTTTGTTCTCTTGCCTTATTAATAAATATTCCTACAAGGGTCGGTGTGATTTGTATTGACTCGGTGTACATTGTCAAGTCTTCTTTATAAATTAGACTACGTGCAGTAATAGTTTGAGGTTGGTGGGTCATTTTATATTATTTACTTCATTTTCTTTTCAAAGTATATTTGTAGATAAAAAATTAATTAATTATACTGTAAATGTATGTCAATTGTGACAGTATGTCAACTGCGTTTAAGTCGCAGGGCTGTGTAGCACAGATAAATTGGATACAGATGCATGATGAACGTCTTATTTGTGACTTGGAGGGCTTGAAGATGTTTTGTGTGGATAGGAAAACCAGCGCGAGTGCATGTTTGAATTGTACGGATGTACAATATGACCTCGTGGACATGATTCGACGGGCATTGGAGGTTGTTGCGTTCAGACGTCTGGGACTTGGAAGCTCAGATTGCGCGCCTTATCCTCTGAGTGTGTGTCATGTTGTGTTGAGAGGAGCCTGAGATGGTTGACCTGTTGAAGCGATTGTCCTTCAGCGGGGGGGGGGGGGGGGGGGGAGGGTGGGGGGTTCCCGCGTGACATTATTCTAGCCACGACATGGTCCCAGCGTGAGGGTCCTCCTGCCACTCGCAAGCCCTGAGTGTTATACTTCGCTTGTTGCTCATTGGTTTGTGAGCGGCATGAAGAACATATTTTTTATTATAGATAGAAAACTTTGTCTATATGAAAGCGGAAAGCCTATTTTTTAAATTTAAGGAAAAATAACATAAATTTTTAAAATTGGAAATTTTTTAATAAAATAGAGCAAAATAGGAAAGTGAATGTTTAACCAATGAGTATTTTTCCTTTTTAATATAGTATAGATATATGAGAGCATTTTCTTAAAATTAAAGAAAAATCACAAGAATTTATCAAACTGAAATTTTTAAATAAAAAGGGGTAAAATAGGAAAGTAAATGTTTAACCAAAGATTTTTTTTTAAATATAGTATAGATATATGAGAGTATATTTTTAAAAATTAAAGAAAAAATACATGAATTTCAAAAACGAGAATTTTTTTTTAATAAAAAGGGATAAAATAGGAAAGTGGATGTTTAACCAAAGAGTGTTATTCCCTTTAAATATAATTTAGATATATGAGAGCATATTTTTTAAAATCAAAGAAAAAGCACATGAATTTAAAAACTAGAATTTTTTTAATAAAAAAGGTAAAATAGAAATATGAATGTTTAACCAAAGAGTATGTTTCTCATTTAATATAGTATAGATATGCTGTAATTATATACTATAGTTATAGTATTATCATGAGATTTATCATTACATTACCATTCTAATTACAGAAGCTAAATTTATTTCTAAAGCAAATATTTTTCAATAAAAATAATTATTTAGAGACATTATTTTATTAAACTTACAAATTGATATTTTAGGGAAGATTGATCTTGAAGCTGAGACCAACACTCTTTATCAATCACACTAAATAATTATTATGAAAAATTATGTAGTAAATTTATATTTGTATGTATGAGCGACAATATTACTATTGTCGACCATATTTAGAGAGGATATCGAGTGTATTAGTGGTATTACCGCTGCCTCACACTTCCAACAAGGAGTGTGAGTGATCAATAATATTGTTGTAATCTCACTTGAACCCACATGCACTATCATCATATATACATTTATAGCATTATTATACATGAAAAAACACTCTTTGGTGAAACATTTACCATTCTAATTTTATCCCTTCAATGTTTCAACTTTTATTGTTGTGCGCCACGTGGAATAGACGGTGATGTCCGAGCATGTGTTGTGACTCGTTAAAAGAGATGGTTTAGTCTCACACCGCCTAGCGTGCTCCTTGGTCCTGGGTGTATAAGCGGGGTGGCCACCGTACTCCTCTCCTAACCGCGTGGTTTTGGGGAGTGACGACACAATTCTTTACATGGTATCAGAGCAGGGGGGCACGTGGCGAGGGAGGGGGGTGTTGAGTGCGCCGTGTGGAATGGATGGTGATGTCCGAGCGTGAGTTGCGACTCATTAAAAGGGATGGTTTAGTCCCACACCGCCTAGCATGCTCCTTGGTCCTTGGTGTATAAGCGGGGTGATCACTCCTCCCATAACCGCATTATTTTGGGGAGTGACGCCACAATGCTTTACATTTACAACTTTGTATAATTAATGATTTTGTGTGTTTTTTTTACTTTCATTTTAAAAAGAATATTCTTAGCCCTTTAGATTTAATTAAGACTCCGTTTGGCACGGCGGTTGCGGTCGTAAACATATGGGTTAAACCGTCATTCGTTAAGGATCACCTAACAAACATCATCCGTTTGAACATAAAAGTGGATGAAGTTTCATAGGTGGGCGTTAACAAATGACAATTTTACCTCCATGTTAATGATTGCCACCACTGTGCCAAACGGAGCCTAAGTTTTGTATCTAACGAAGCAAAAAAATTTATGCGAATGATGAATAACAAATATACTATCGTGTCAGGGCATACTAGAGAGAACCTCATAGGGAAAAAATTTACGCGAATGACCATTTATCTAGAGGTCTCATGTAACTTTACAAAATTACCGGTTGTGCCCCTATATCTTTTGAAATTACCAAAATCTATCCCATAACCTTGCATTTCACAACTTGCACAAAAATATCTTATATTTCATGAAATGCTAACTCAAAGGAAATGTTTATGTAATTTCTAGAATAGAGAGATATGACTTATAATTATGCAAACTCATAGGGAAAAATTGTGTAGTTAATAGTATATATGTGTATATGTGTATTAAAATTCATGATTAGATGAATTGGGCTCCAATGTTCTCTATTTTTTAATAATAGTTTGCTAGTTTAATGTTATCATTTTTTTGGTTCAAGTGAGTTCTCTCTTCGCAGTCGGTCTAGATTTTGGCTTTGTTTATTTTAGCGGTGGTATTTTGGGGAGGTGAGAATGAGCACGGTGAGAATGGAGGGAGGTGGCTGCGATAGCGTTGAAGGACGAAATGACGTTTTGGAGCAATGAGTGTGGAGAATGGAGGATTATCAAATATGTATTTTTAGCGGTGACGTTTTTTCACCACTGAATATGAAGGAAAAAATGGCGAAACAAACAAAGCCTTAAAAGTCCTAAAGAAAATTGGGCTGCACCTTTTCAAGAGGAGCATCCATTGGATTTGCTGGTTCATACCTAGTTGTGACAACTCATGCACTAATTCTCTTGTTCATACTTAGTTCTTTTTTTCAGTTTTTCATGGAAGTTTTATGTGAAGATCAAAGCACGTCTCACTAGGGTGAATCGCGGTGCGATTATTCCACTCTTAGTTTATTAATTATTTTGATTTCTCTTATTGTAAGCATACATGGAGATTTTAATTTCAAATTGATTGTTGATTTGTGGAGTTTATCCCGGTTGGGTTTATCGTTGATTATTTCATTACGATTGAGATGAAATTTTGTGCAAAGAGGTGAAGTGATCTTAGACACACTTGAAATTTCTACATATTATTAGAGCGATGGAAGTTTTTGTGAGGCTAAGTTCTTTCGGTTTGCTATTATCCGGATTTCTCAACAATGAAAGACAATGATAGTTTTCGTGGTTTAGGGATTAATATGCTCACGCACACACATTTCAAGACATGAAAGTCATGCTTGGAGAATTAATTATTGTTAGAAGATTTCCGCGATGTCGTTGGTGAGATGCACAGGCATAGGTAGTACTGATCCAGACAAATGCTCGGGAAGTTAAGGCATGGAAGAAGATGAACGTGAAAGAGGAGATCACTTTAAAAAGGACCATCTCGCCGGACTAGTTTGGCCACATCATAAGGTACAAATCAGCGTCAG
The DNA here is from genome assembly GCA_039513925.1 of Platanthera zijinensis. Classification (NCBI taxonomy): domain Eukaryota; kingdom Viridiplantae; phylum Streptophyta; class Magnoliopsida; order Asparagales; family Orchidaceae; genus Platanthera; species Platanthera zijinensis. Next base: position 237,705,563 of record CM077081.1, on the reverse strand, counting down.
GGATTTGAGCAGCCCTTGATGGTTTGTTCAACAAGAAGAATGTGACAAGACTTCAATTCCTAGAAAATGAGTTACAAAGAAAAATCAAAGAGAGTTTTCCATCTTTGTTTATTGATTGAATATGAAGAGCCTGTGTGCAGAGAATACGACATTGGATCTAGAAGAGCCAATTTTTGAGGCAAAGTTGAAGAGACATAATATCAGAGGATTGCGAAAAGAGTGTTTATCTTTTGTTATAGCGGTACATGGATGGGCTACTCAATCATCTCTGATAGAGTTTGAGAATCTCTTGGCATCTCTGGTGAGTTTGACTAGACAGATGACAGTGATGCCTTTCTCTAGTGAAGGAAGTGATGTTTTATATACTGAGACGAAGAAACACTTGAATAGGAAGAAGAAGAATGTTAGAGATGGTCCTTCTACCATGTCTAGGGAGGGTGGTGTCCATTTCCCTCCTAGGAATGATGAAAGTAAGAGGAATGTAAAGTTCTTGAGATGCAACAAGGTTGGACACTACAAGCATGATTGTCGTGTCTCACATCGGGTCATACAACATAGAATGAGGAAGATACAAAAGAAGATGAAGGTTAGGGGAGGTGTTTCCTTGGGGAGAAGGTCTCTACTGTGGAAGCCTTGGCCCCTGTGAACTTCGAGGATGATTGGATCATCAACTTCAAATGTGGATACCACCAAGTGTCCAAGTTCTCATCTCTATAGAAGTATGATGGATGTGATGTTATCATGATGGCAGATATCACACTACATGCATTGGATCATGAAGAAATTATAATAGTGAGCAGTGACAGGAGTGCTCTCACATTGAAGAGTTTGTATCACGTGTCAGGGATGAAGAAGAGTTCGTTTTCAGTGACAAATGTTGTTGATGTATGATTTCACATTCTACTTGGGTCAAAGGAGGTGAAGTTCCAATGTAACTTAGATTATGTAAAGATAGTGGTGACTCACATTGGAAGGCAGGTTCATTATGTTTGTTTTTTACATTGTGAATGGCAAGATGAAGGAAAATGATAGTACGTACATTGATATGTCATGAAAGGTTGTGGTATGTTGGAATAAAGAAGTTGAGAGCAATGGTGGAGAATAGTCTAGTCAGAGACTTACCTAGCTTATCTTCTTTCAACGATGTATCATTTGTGAGGGATGTAAATTTGGTAAGGCACATTGCCTTACATTTGGCACGTCTTTCTCATAATGCAAGATGACACTAGAGTGTATCCATGTGATGGGGACAAGTGTCACCACCATTTATTAAGGGAACAAATATATATTGTTGTTCGTGGCTGAATTCTCAGGTTACACGTGAGTATATTTTTTGAAGGAGAAGTTAGAGGTGTTTGGCAAGTTCATGGAGTTCAAGGAGACTATAGAAGATCATGTGCTTAGGCAAAAATTCGAGAAGCTGTGAACTAAAAATGAAGTAGAATTTACATTTGCTGAGTTCTCTTCCTTCTGTAGGAAGCATGAGATAAGAAAAGAGTTATCTTATACTTGTAGACTGTAGTAGAACAAAGTTGCTGAAAGGTTGGTCAGACATATTTCTAAGACTTGTAGATGTTTGTATGCCAAGGGCATTTCCTGTTGGGATTTTCGGCTGCGAAAGCGCAATCCCTAGGAGCAATTAAATACATAATCAAAAGAAAATATGTACTTCGCACAATTTAATTTATTAACACAATAAAATTAATAAGTACTGAAATTAAGAGATATGAATCCAAAAATATACTGCAGAAGAACTCGAACTACAAAAATCCGAAGGAGTAATATAAACTTGACTGCAATCCGTAAAACATACGCACAAGATTCATATTAGAACGAACCTTCGTTATCGTCAGATGACCAACCACCTCCACCACCGCCGAAAAGAGATCCAAGTTAGCACTTGACCTTGCCGCGCACACGCAGTCCGCCAACTCCACTTATGCACAACCACCACCTCCTACAAGCATGCAACCATCGAGCACCGCACACCTTGCCGCAACCCACAAATCTGACACATTGTCGCTACCTGCATGCTTTCGCTCTTCGTTGTTGATGTAACCCGCAATCGGATGTCGATGCCCACTGCCGCCTTCGGTCGTGCACTGCCGCTCTCCTCCTTAAGGCTTTACCTCTCTTACGTTTGACTTTTGGTGTGATTTCATTGCTTTGCCATCCTCCCCTTTTATAGAGCCATTTTATATGCTTTAACCTCTTTCCAAGAAGCTTTCTCGCAAGTGCTCATTCAATGCATATGGACGGCTTGGAGAAAAGTCCACATTGGCGGCCAGTAGGTGGGGATGGTGAAACATGTGAGTTTGAATAATCAAACCAACTCAACATTCCCAAGGCCTTATATGCGGATGGAATGACGTGTGCAATATATGTGATCAATAGGTTATCATTAAGCCCAAACAATCAGAAGTCACCGCATGAACTCAAATTTGAGGATATATTGAGCGTGAAGCATTCGTGCATGTTTCGAGCGATTTGCCATGCTCATGTTCCAGATGCACAAAAGATAAAGCTCGAAGCCAAAACCATGAAGTGTGTTTTATAGGCTATAATGAGCATAAGAAGGTTTGGAAGTGAATGAGCTCTCACACTCGATGATTCATCATGTCATGATGTAGTATTTGACGAGTTGACGTTGTATGACAGAGGTTCTATCACAATGTTGAAAAAGCACAGAGGAGAAGTACCCCTTGGTGAAGAAAATTAAGAAGAAAAATTTGTCGAGTTACCTATGTATCTAGGAGCCTCGAACTCTTTGAGATTGACAATTGTGGAGTTGGAGTCATAAAGAAGGGGGAGCGGTACTTCAAGTCATGGTGATGGGGGAGTTAGTGTGGAGGCAGAAGGTGTAAAGGCGTGGAGCAAGTGCGGTGGCAGGTGTGTGCAGGGGCACTCGGGCCACCATTGATTTTGACCACCACCGTCACCGAGCAACTTTCTCGGGCCGCTCGAACCTTCCGGGGGGCATGTTCGTCATTTTTGGCTGCCCGAACTATCGGGGGGAATGTTCATCATTTGTGGGAGATTGATGATCCAGGTGAACGGAACCGAGCAACATCATTCGTGGACACCATATTCAACTAGGTGCAATTAACAATGCGTCCATTCAAGAAATTTATAAAAAGGCCCCCAGGTTTTCAATTTAAAAGAAGCAACCAGAGAGAGATGAGAAAGCTCTGAGGTTCTCCAGTGAAGACGTATGACTTAGATTGTTCATTCTCTTTGAATTCCCTTTGCTCGCTCTCAATTCTGCTCGCTCTCAGCGCTCACATGGATGCTTCGGCAAGCACAAGAGAATACATACAAGAACACTCTCTTGGATGCTCCAGCTCCATGGACATAGTCTTTTCCCTTCTTTCTTTGCATTCAAGGCTTTTAAACTAAGAGGTGATTTGTCACCCTCTGAGAATCTCAACTCTTGTAACCTCAAGTAATGTAATGTATTTTGGCCTGACGCAGATCCAGCCATGTGGTTTGTTATCATTTTTGGGTTTTCCACATTGAAATGTCTCTCCTGTCATTGTCGTTGGTTCTCCTTTGACTGATTGCACGCTTGGCTCACTCTCGAGGTAAAGCGGTCTGATTCTCTGAATCAGGGGAAAACCGAGCTGCGACCCGCAACAAGTGTATTTATTTTAAACTGCTTAATTAATTCATATAAAGCAGAGCCCCGTGCCTGTCGGGGTACTGTCATGGTCGAGATACTGTTGCAGTTGGTCGTATGGGTTGAGCTCTGTGCCTATCACTCGTGTGTTGATATAGATATATATAAGGAGAGACAAGCGATGATGCACAGGGAACACCCGTGCCCCGCAAGACTACCTTGGCCACGACATTGCCCCGTCCCAACGACGCTCCTTCCGCTCGCAAACCTTCATGCATTGTGCTTTGCCCATCGCTCGATTTTTCCGTATGCACGAGAATTTTGCGAGCTGCGGGAGCGCCGAGGCAATGTCGTTGCCAGGGATCTATCGCGCGTGGCATGTATTGCCACATATTTCATTTCATGCATGATTTAACCACTGCCGGATCTTAGAGATCAACATGTTGTTAGATAGATCTCGTCCAGTCAGATTCAAAGTTATAGTATCAATTTGAATTTAAATTAAAAAAAACTACCATTTTTTGATTAAATTCAGTATTTATTGAATAAAAAAGGAACCAGCAGCGGAAGCAGCGCATATGCATCTACGGCTACTATGTATATTGTATAATTCACATATAATTATTATAGATAAACGCACATTCCAACAATTCGAGTCTCTAAGCTTCAAGTTAGGTTATTATATATATTAGCTTGAAAGCAGGTTCTAAAACTCTCATGATATGATAAATAAACTAAACAATATTACAATTTAGAACAAGATATATTAATTTCTATTCAAAATCATTTTAAATATCATTTTTTAAATCATTTCTAGTTATTTGTTAGAAGGGGCGTGAGGTGGTTCAACCCACCTCGCAAGGTATTCGGGCTGGCTTTCTTAAACTCCTTTAGAGGGCTGCAACCCAATCGACCCAACCCATCTTCATGCTCACAGACAGGTTGTTGGATGTCACATCCTCTTTTAAATGAGCGAAACTCGATAGTCAAGAACACACCACAGAGACTTTCCAGGAGGTCACCCATCCCGTGACTACTATAACCCGAACACGTTTAACTATGAAGTTTTTTCACTTCTCATCACCAATGGAGTTTAAGGAAGACAACCCAGATACCTTGCGAGGTGGGTTGAACTGCCGCACTCCCCTTCTAACATTATTTCTATACCTTTTTTTATGTTTCATTTTTGAAATAATTAATTTCATCTGCATAAAAGCAGCCCAATATTTATTGTCATGCTGATTATATTAAATATATTAAGCTTATAACAAGTAGAAGAAATTAAATTAAATTAAAATATTTGAACATATTATACATACCTGCTTCCTAACGGGACAACCGGGCGCAACAGTGCAGCGATAGTATGCTCGTGGGCATGGATTTCCCTTGGCAATTTTCTGCCCATATTTCCTCCATTGACATCCATCATTCATCTGTATAATTAAATTAATTTTCAAATTAATCACATTTTTTAAACAATATTATGAATTAATTAAGGGTAATGTTATAATCAGTAGCCCTATAACGGCTAAACGCAGTTCATTCATATTCACAGTCCGGTAAATTTAAGTATTTTTAGCACTGTGAATAATCGTTTTAGATGTTTTTTTATAGAACTGTGAATAAGAGTCGTAGGACTGCTAATAACATCGTCCATTAATTACAAACATAAATATTACCGTTGGAGCATCACATCTTGCCCTGACAGAAACCCTGGCTCTCTTAACGTGAGCCTGCGGTGCAGCTTCATCTTCCCCGCGTTTCAGACCCTTGAGAGCTTTGCTCGGCGGCCACGTCTCTCCTGTCACGGTTTCTTCCTTGGTCGCCGTTTCCTCGGAACTGTTACCTGAGCTTAGACTCAGCCGCGCTTCATTTTTAAAGCTGACTTCGCTCTCCTTCCCTTCCATTTTGCAATCCAACGACAGTGTGAGGCTTTCTTTCATATGACGTTCATCGCTCGGCTCCTCCACTTTTAGGTCGGCGCCGTCTGTATTTGGCGTGTCTTCTTGCTTTTGCTTCTGCTTCTTTATGGGGTTTGAGCCGGATCCGAGACAGAGTGATACAAGTTCGTGTTCAGCGTGCTCGTTGCGTGTGGGAGAGTTGGGCTGATCGGTCGCGTGCATCTTATTTGCTTGTTCTTGCTTCATGACATCAAAGAAGTGCAGTTGGAGAGACTGGTAATCCTTCACAATTTGACCTAAGATGCTCTTTAGTCTTTCATTCTCTTCTTTCACCTCCAACATTGCTGCCTTGGTAGATTCAAGCTGGCCTTCCTATATTTGCATGTATAGTATATAACATAAATAAGTACATGATTCTTTGGTAAATGTACAAATACTAATACTCTTCTACAATGTTGCCCATCTTGTGCAAAAGTACTTTAGAGATTCTAAATGTTCAATATTTGCAACATATTTAATAAAAAAATATTATTCAAATCATGTAATTTATTTGAAGTGTTTATAAGTAAATTTAGGTCCATTTATAGAAAAGTATTTCTCAACTATTATATTTAAAAATAATGTAAAATACTAAAATGATGATTACTTTGCCTTTAAAACATTAAACATCTCACTTTTAAAGCAAATTTCAATGTTATAAACAAAATTTAAAGTAAATGTAAAGTGATGCTTATATTTTCTTTAAAACATCACATGAGTCACAACACTAATTTTTTGTCTTTTTTTTCTTTAAAGATGTAAAATTTACAAAATAAAATAAAATAGGTAGTCTAAATGTTACACCAAATTATGCAAGTTTGCTAAAACTAACTCAAGCACTTCCTTCCAAATCATTTTTTCCTATAAAATATGTATAAACTTGTTACTAAATGTTTAAAAGGGCATTAATTAGATACATTTGTCAAGGCTTTTACAATTTAATTGTAACAAATATTTATGTGATTAACAATGATTGTCTACTAAAAACAACCATGAAGTGAAAAAAAATTATTAAAGGGCAACAAAATCTTGAGTCACAAATATTAGATATATCTTCCATAACATGTAATGATAGGATAAAATGTATGATTACAATGTTCATATATTTTACCTGGGATTTTAAAGAAAATTGTCATTAACTATTATTTAATAATAACATTTCAATAATTTAACACAGTATAACACGAATCTCTGGCAGACAGGGATTTTTTTAAATATGTAAGTGTATGAATATATGTGTAATGCATTGGGTTAAGCTATATGCTATCATTAATATGCACTTGTCTTAGTTTCCGTCTTCTAATGCATATTGAAATTCAGATAAATGTTCTATGTCTTGTAATATATATCTCGCTTTATAAAGAAGTTATTAATTCAAATTTGAGACTCTCGATCTTGCGCTGCTGTTGCTACTGATTTTCACTTATTTTTGGTTGTGGTTGAGTGTTCCTGCGACCTCTTGCGGCTTCCTTCATAATTTTTTTTTCATTATTTAGGTATGATAAATAGATCATAGGTTGGATAAACAAATTTGATCATAATATGATTACAATTGCACTATGGAATTATCTCATATTAGTGGTGTTTTTTTCCCTTTTTTATATCGTCATTATGAATTTTGCCCCAGGAACAGGACTCCCTCCTCTTGCAAGCCCCCATTCGACACACAGAGAGAAACAAAGATCATTGTGAATTAGTAACTCTAATACGAACTAATTAATTAGGATTTTTTCCATCCACTTACAAAGAGCATACATATGCATTAACTTTTAGGATTTCAATTACATAGAGAAGTAACTGCACATTAAATGCTTCCAATATATGCAAACTATTTCAAACTAATCTATCTACACATGAAATTATGTTATCTGAAAATAGGATTCATTCTATGACCAAGATCTTGGTAGGAACATGAGGTACAACATCTAGATAAAAGATCATGTTTGCTCCATGAAGTTAGTCATTGAGAAATTCTTCAATATGTACAACCCTGAATCAAGCATATTGGGCATGAACCCTTTAAAGAGATTCCACTCGTAGAATGCTCGTCCATACTAAATTAAAATCGCTCATATTGAATCCCACATTAGTCATTTTCCCTTGAGGAGGATTAATTCAACCTATACTTCTCCTTGTAATCATCGCTCAAATGCTCGATCATTTGTGTTAAACCATCCATCCTTTTGAAAAACTTAGCTGCATGATTTTTGGATGATGTATTCATCCAAGCGAGCATAACTTCTCGAGCATACCTAGTCCACAAGCATATGCAATAGAAATGGTTGTATGGAACCACGCGGGTACTTAATGTATGTGTTCATCGCCAAGTTGCCTCAACATGTGTAGTATTTGTAACTTCAGTGTGTGGGTCAAGCAAACATTCTTAAGTGGATTTAAATTCATGGCAAAGATCCCATGATTTCTTCATTTCAACACCATATTGGAAGACTTTAAGGTTCCTACACTCTTTTGAAAAGCTTAAGATGGAGTTCATGATAATCTTTTGAAAAGCTTTATTTGGGTCAAGCAAACATGTGTAGTATTTGTAACTCATAGTAATTAATGCTCCCTTCAGCATCCTCTTGCAAAAGTGCATAATAAGGTTTACCTACATTTCACCCCTGTGGTGGGGACCTTCCCCGGACCCTCGTTGCACGGGGATGCTCTTTTTATGTAGTTAAGGCTCTGCTTATTTGGCGCAGTGGTGGCGGTGACGAACGCGGTGGTTTTGAACCATCGTTCAAGAACGACCAATCTCACATAAGAAATTTCGATAGTGACCATAATTGTTGTCATGCCAAACATACATTCTATGGCGGCGGTGTTGAAATCAAAACTTGGCTTCTTGTGGAGTTCAGACCCAAGAGGGGTAGCTTTCACCTACTACTGTCAAGAGAGAGCACGCACCTGACCAGCTACTTGGAACTAATTAAGAGACAAACCCCAATCTGCAACAAGGAGGTCCCGCCACACACTCGGAAGATCAAAGAGACATTCCCCTCCCTAACCAATGCTGAGTCGGGCACCTTGGTGGGCCTTGAGAGCACTCGCCAACCGGTGTCAACCTTGGGGGGGGGGGGGGGAGCAAGAAGAAGCAGTCCCCTCACCAAGGTGCCCATAATGGTCTATTTATAGTTTTTCAATTTTGGCCTGCAAATAGCAGAATCCCGCCTTTTGATTTTACTAAACACAGCCGAAAACGGTCTGCCAACAACATAACTCCACTGTTTGGAGGGATATTAGCAGGCCTAAAGAGGTATCTTGGGCTCGGTGAAGCTGGGACTCGCCACTCGCCCCGAACCTGGATCACTCCCCTATGGGGGTTGCACTCGCGCAGGGAGTCTGGAACTCGCTCCTGGGGGGCTGCACTCGCTCAGGGAGCCTGGAACTCGCCCCTAGGAGGCAGCACTCGCCCAGGGAGCCTGGAACTCTCCCCTGGGGGGCTGCATGCTACTCACTCCTAAGAGGTGACTTCTTATGCACTCGCCTTAGCTGGGCGAGATCATTTAGGTCATTATCGGTCGCTACTGATCTCGACGAATTACCGGTTTTACAGACGGCTTTTTTATCCAAACTCAAAAAATCACGTCAAACGGAAATTAACATGGCCAAACATATTTTATAAAATATCATTGTGAATTGATTATTAAGGAGGCCAGCCAAAGCAACTTGTGGGGGCATGATAACATAAATTAATATCTATTTTAAGTTTATTTTTAATAACCAACAGGAATTGACCCTCATGCATGTTATTAATTAATGAAGCCCTAAATTAACTTGGCTATACAGCTAGCCCTAGTTAGTCATCTCCAAAGAATAAAAATTAATTTAATAGGAAAATAAAACTAAGACAAGCAATTAATGAATGCATATAATAATTAATTAAATATTCATCATCTTGTCCAAAGTCATTAATTGTGTATGCTCACAGTACAAAGTTCATTACCACCAATAATTCTATCGTGCTTCTTATTAATGGTTGGTTCAGTTTGGCTGGGAGGAGATGATGTTTTTGTGTTGTTCTCCTCACTGTGCACAGGATTTTCACCTACAGCCTGCAATGAAAGTTTTAGATCTCGTTCTTGATTACAAAATGCATATATTATTTGCCTAATTCCGACATATATTGTGGAAGAATCAGTTCAAGTTTTTTTATGATTGAAAAAATCTTAAGCTTATATACACCCTTCCTTAAGACTTTATAAGAAATCTTTAAAATCCAAAGCTATACATATATATATACACATGTACACAGTACACAAACTCAAACACACACTATATAATCAAAGAAAATTATTTTTTTGGTGCACATTCTATATTAATTATAGATTTTGCGATTTTTTAAAGTGAGGTTCAATTTACGCGTTTTGTTATTAATTTTTATTACGTGAGGTTTACGTATTTGTTATTAATTTTTATTAATCTTTATTAAGTTTTATATTTAGCGAGATTTTTTTTTTGGGATGGTGGTGTTAAACCACCACACTTATTCTCCATTACAAAGTCCTAGTCAAGGATTGGGGAGGCGATACCTATTATAAGCATGAGTGGACTGTCTAGATATGTGGTGTGGGACTAATTAATCTCAACATGTCTTTTTTTATATTCATGCTAGACCGTCCAACATGCCTTCTTAGCATGAACCTACCTCTCATACTATATTAAACCACTGCACCTATTTTTCATTTCAAAACCCTGGTTAAAGATTGGAGAGGTGGAGTCTATTATATGTACGAGATTGGAGAGGCAGAGCCTACTAATTAATTTCAGTATGCGGTATGTGAGTAATCAAGACGAATCTTTTTTTTGTTCGTGCTGGACCGTCCAACAAATGAGAGGTCGAAGTACTCTCGTGTATTTGTATATGTATATATATATATATACGTATATATATTCTTGAAATAATCAAACCCTAAAATATAATTGGTAGGAAGAACGTCTAAAACATATCTCCTCGGGTGCATAGAGATCACAAAATAATAAATTCACGTGCTTTAATTTCTCAGAAGCAGTGCATGAGAAATCGAGAGTGAGTAATAAGATGGAGAGGGAGAAGAGAGAGAGAAAGAAGGAAAGTGAGAGAGAGAGGGGGGAAAGTGTTATGAAAATTGGTCGATTCGAGTGCAGATGAGAAATCTTCTGTTCAAATAAATTTATAACGGCAAAGAACGAGATTACAAAAAATAATAATAGCGCATAAAAAAAAAGGTGAAAAAAAAATCAAGCACCATAAGAAGAACACCAAGATTTAAGTGGTTCCCCAAAAAATCAAATGGGTACGTCCACTGTGCAGGCAGAGATCAAATTTATTTCTCAAAATTCTCAACATATAATACAGCTAAAATGGAGGAGAAAGAATAGACCGAGAAGAACTTGAATCCTCCAAGATCCGGCTGTACGTGATGCGACGAGAATCAAAACGGCGACGAAAGAAGAGATTCAAACTAGCGGCCGGCGGTAGGAGACTTCAAAGAAGCCGACGACAGAGAGTGACGGAAGCCTGTCATCACGGCCGACTACCAAAGCGCCGGCGAAGTTCCTGCTTTTCGAAGACCCGCACGGCCAAAAGCTGCACCGAAAGAGAAAGGACCTGCTGCACTCATGATGTTGGCCGGCCATCTCTTGAATTTAAATAGGAGAAATCCGGAGTAAGTATTACGTAGGAGAAGAAGGAGAGAGAGAGAGAAAGAAAAAGAAGAAGAAAGAGAGAGAGAGTGAAAGAAAAAGAAGAAGGAGAGAGAGAGAAAGAAGAAGAGGAAGAGAGAGAAAGAAGAAGAAAGAGAGAGAGAGAAAAGAAGAAGAAGAGAGAGAGAAAGAAGAGAGAGAGAAATCGTGTGAGTAATAAGTAGAAGAAGAAAGAGAAGAGAGGGAGAGAGAGAGAGAACCATACAATTTAGTAAACCTTTCAATTCTAAAACCTAATAAATAAGAACAAAAGAGACACCATCAAAGAAGAAGAAGAAGAAGAAGAAGAGGTTGAACAAACCTTAATATTATCAGCGCTGTCTCCACCTCCTTCATCTCCATTAATGGAGGAATCACCAGCTCTCTTCTCCTCCTTAGCCGCCATCTCCCCAGCCTTCTTTATCATCCTCCACTCCATTAATTAAAAAGCTGTTAATTTCTCTGCGCTTCGTCTTCCTCCCCTGCTCCCTCTTCTCCTTCAATTCTCCTTCTTATAATTCAGAGCTCGTACGTAGGCTTGTACTGCTTTGACCTTCCTCTGTAATATTCATGAATATATATAAGAATTAAACCTCATCCCCTACCTGCCTCTCTCTCTCTCTATCTCTATCTTTCTCTCTCTACTCTTTCATGAGGGCAAAAAACAATGTTTTAATGTCAACGGTACCAGTTGCAGCGCAGCAAGCAAGAGGAAAAATCTAACCTAATTATGAAGGTTTCATTTCAACGTGTGAGGCATGTCGTTGGCGCCGGTCATCGTCAAGCCGCGCGCGGGCCATGGCTCGCAGTGTGTGAGAAGAAACGACGGTCAAAGCAATCACAAGAGAAACGCAGAAATAACGAGAGAAAAAAATCCTAAATCTGGGGAAAAAATCATAACCATCAGCGCAGAAATTCATTATGAAGAACGATCAAAAGTACACCGCTTCTCTCCTTTCAGTTTTTCACGCACAGAATCCTTAGGCCGAAAGCAGGCCTTTTATACCCAGAGTATAAAATAAGGAGAAATTACATTAATGACCAGTACTAAAAAACGACCATAAAAATGCATGGATCAATAATGCATGATTTATTTTATGAAAAAAAAAAACAAATATGAATCAAAATTGATTTTCTGCAGGGTTCTACATATGCGTTTCCCGTATTTAAAAACTACACCTCAAACGCAGTCAGGCTCCACAAACTAACACATAGCTCTGTGTGCGTCGGAAATTAATTAATCTGATCCATTCACTTTGGTTCTGTTTGGCAGAGATATTTATGTAATTTTATTATTACGGTAGCGAGCCCTAAGGCTCTGTTTGTATTTATTTTAGAGATTCGATGATAGGTCAAAGAATTATCGCGCCTATTGGACTTGTGAAGATTATTCAAAGAATTTCTAAAATATTGTGTTGCTCGGAAAAATTTTATTTTTCTTCTTGACGGCCACTACTATCACCTTTTGCGTGCAGCTGTCATGCTTCTGATTAGTAATGAAATTTTTTTGGCTTTGTAATGTTGATGATCTATGTAATAAAATTTAAATAAATTTATTGATTATCATCATTTATAATTAATTATATAATATTTTCATATCGTCCCAAATTTTCAATCAAGTACCTAAATAAATATTAGTATCCATATAAAACTTGAGTTTCTAAAAAAATGGACATACATAAAAAGTACATCGCTTCTCTCCTTTCAGTTTTTCACGCACAGAATCTTTAGGCCGAAAGCAGACCTTTTATATCCATAGTATAAAATAAGGAGAAATTCCATAAATGCCCAGTACTCCCAAACGCAATCAGGCTCCACAAACTAACACACAGCTCTGTGTGCGTCGGAAATTAATTAATCTGGTCCATTCACTTAGGCTCTGTTTGGCAGGAATATTTATTGATGGCGTGACCCCTCCTCCACCATTTGAAGACGATGCTGAAGATGCTGATGATGATCCGGTTGATAAGGCAATACAACTCAAGGACGTGAGGCGGCACGATGACGCTAACGGAAGGCGACGTTACAACCTCCACCCGCGGCGTGCTCGAACCGCCATGGAAATTTAGCTTTAATAATCTTATTTCATGAACTCTATTTCTATATTTTTAGAATATAAAATTATCCAATGTTTAAGTGATAATTTTATATTCATAGCATGTTTTTATTTCTTTATTTAAACAATTTTATTTTTGGTGTGCACTTAGCCATTCGGGTGGATGAGATTACATCTCCATCATGAAGGGTTAAGGTTTGTTTGTAACTCCTATATAAGGAGGCCTTCTTATGAAATAATGAGAAAGATTTTAACCCTAATCCCCTTTGAGGAATTCGGCCAAGAGGAGGAGCCTCCAAGCCGCCGCCCCCCTTTGCTTGTGGTGTGAAGCCGCCGGCCTCCTTTGCTCCCTCCATCCGTTCGGTGCGACTACGGCGCGGCTTCCTTGGTGCGACTCCGGGAAGAAGGTTGCAAACCCTTCGGTGTGACGCCGGTGGATCCGTGGAGAGAGTGATTCTCCCACCGTTATCTTGTGTGAAACTTCTTCTCGGTTGGGTAAACTCCTTCCTCTTCTTAGTGTGATTCTCTAAGTAGTTGTGGTGGTTTCGCAATCGTTTTCTCCGCAAAGTTAAATTAATCGCTGCAAGTTTTGAATCGAATTCGCCGTTGCTAGGCTTTTTAATTCCGGATCGGGTGGATCTTATTTGCTTGAGCGGATCTTGGCCTATAGCCCTGGTCTTGCTCTCAAAAAGGAGTGGCAACCTTTGTGTTTTCTTGGGGAATATTCCGACTCAAATTTCCGATCGTTGTTTTCGAGTCGATCATTCCTCCTTGTTATTTGCGCTGCGTTCTTGCGACGAGAACTATTGTGGGCGATAGGTGCTGTGTAGGTGCGGTAGATCTACGACGTGTAGTGCGTAGGAGGCGTTAGTCTCGTGGAGGTTTCCAACTCGGGACGCACTCTACACCAATTTGGTATCAGAGGCGGTCGTTTCAACTCCCAAGTTGCAAACATCCTCTCTGCGTTCTTCGTTGGTTGATATGAACTTTCAAAAATCTGAAATTTTCGGTTTGGTCTGCATTTAGTAAATCCTTCGGAATTTTAAAACTTGTCAAAAAATCTGAAAAAAATTCTGTAGCTTCCTAACCTTATTTCCAGCAACATTAAAACAGAAAATTTTTCGATTCGACCTCGTTAGGTTGGCCTGCAAATTGGAACATCGTAATTCTGTCCAAATCTGTCCAGTTGGTCTGCAAATAGCAGGCTGAAATTTTTATTTTTCAGCAAAATTTCAAAATTTTTTTTTTAACGATCTACGTATTATTCACATCAACCTTTTATAAAAATATTTTATTTTCAGTCTAGCTACAGCCCTAGGAAAAATCGTCTTCATAATCTTCTGGGTCTTGCATGCGCACTAGGCTAGGTACGGAGTACACGGCGCCATCAACATCTAGGATGGCTGAGAACGGGCATGAGCTTCATAACGCTGAAGCGATTGCGAGTCTACGTAATGATATGGCGGAGCTAAGGGCTACATTAGCACAGATTTTACAAAATCAAGCTAGGCCACCCCCACCACCAACTAATGTTGAGTTGCCCCGCCGGCGCCAACACTTCTCCGAGTCGGATTCTGATGAGGACTCCCCACGAGTGCCCCCTCGAGGTCGTCGCCACGACCGAGAGTTTGACATCACTAGAGCCATCAAGATTAATGCCCCCACTTTCGACGACATGAGAGATCCACAGAACTTCCTTACGTGGATAGTGGACATGGAATGTTACTACAGCTGACACCATCTCACAGACCCTCAAAAGGTCCAAGTTGCCAGGATGAAGTTGGCAGGCCGTGCCAAAACTTATTGGCTAAACGAAAAGCGTAGGCTAGGTGCTGGAGACGGAAACCCAATTATTGGGTGGACCGTAATGAAGAATTTGTTGACCGATCAGTACGTTCCCGCGTACCATCGGACACAGATGTTTGATGAGCTTGCCACCCTGCGGTAGGGATCAAATTCAGTAGCGGAGTATATGGGAGAACTGAAGGACCGAATGGTGCGTTGTGATCTGAAGGAAATCCCCGAGGTCACCCTCTCTAGATTTCGTAAGGGGCTTAATCCCGATATTCAGCGGAAGCTCTTACGATATGGCCACACTGATCTAAACACGACATTCAATGCCGCCCTCGACATTGAGAAACACTTAGCATCTAAGGCACACTCCTGTTATTCCCTTACGAAGGGGAAATCCACTACCGGATCATCTTCCTCCACATATCAGGACAAAGGGAAGTTCCGGTCCGCCGAGTCAAAGACTGTCGTGATCACTGCTAGGAACACTAAGAACTCTGCGAGCGAACGTATTCCTATCAGAAAGGTTAGCAAGACTAACGCCACATGTTATTCTTGTGGCATTCAAGGTCACTACGCCTTCGAATGGCCAACGAAAACTAAAGTCATAGCCTTGTTAGAGTCGACGACCGATCTTGCGGATTACATTTATGAGGCTGCTGAGGAGAGCGACCCGGAAGGGGTCCCAAGTGATTTAGAGGACGATCACCCCCTTATGGTGATGCGTTGTATCTTGGCCACTCCTCGTCCATTAGATGAGTGGAAGAGGACGAGCATATTTTCTCTGATTTTTAAGAGTGGCGAGAAACTTTGCAAGCTGATTGTTGATAGTGGTAGTTGTGTGAATGTCGTATCTGAGAACGCCATTGCACGTATGTCCTTGACCACGGAATCACACCCGACCCCATATAAGGTCGCTTGGATTAATAAGATCTCCGTACCCATCACCAATCGATGTCTGGTCCCACTCTCATTCAAATCCTACATTGATGAGGTGTGGTGTGATGTCCTTCCGATGGATGCTTGTCATGTGTTGTTAGGCCGCCCTTGGCTATACGATCGTGATGTTACATATTTTGGTAGAGCCAACACTTATGAATTCAAATTCAATGGCAAAATCATCACTTTGAAGCCGACCATCCGAAAGGAGCCCGTAGTCTTGGCTAAGGACATCACTATTCCGGTAGAACGGAAGATGTTGAATCTAGTTGGTAGGAAAGAGTTTGAGAGAGATCGGTTCTTTGATGGAGTTATATACGCGCTAGTCCTATTAAGTGCGAAGCCCGATTCTAGTAATTTGGATGAGTTACCTAGTGAGTTACGGGTACTGTTGGAAGAGTATAGGGACGTGTACCCGGATGAGTTGCCGTCCACGTTACCCCCACTTAGGAATATCCAGCACGCGATAGATCTCATCCCGGGGTCTTCCTTGCCAAATCAGCCCCATTATCAACTCCACCCCGCAGCTCACCTGGAGTTGCAGTCCCAAATAGAGGGCTTACTGGAGAAGGGTTTTATTAGGACTAGTATGAGTCCATGTGCTGTACCCGCCCTACTTGCCCCCAAGAAGGATGGTACATGGAGGATGTGCGTTGATAGCCGGGCTATCAACAAAATTACCATCAAGTATAGGTTCCCCATTCCCCGCCTAGATGATTTGTTGGATGTCTTGTCCGGAGCCACCGTATTCTCCAAATTAGATCTTCGGAGTGGCTATCACCAGATTAGGATACGAGAGGGCGACGAGTGGAAGACGGCATTTAAGTCGAAGGATGGACTGTACGAATGGCTTGTGATGCCCTTTGGGTTATCCAATGCCCCTAGTACCTTCTCCCGGATGATGACACATGTCTTTCAGCCATTCATGGGGAAGTTCGTTGTCGTCTACTTTGACGATATACTGATTTATAACACCTCTACTACCGAGCACATCTCCCATATGAGAGTGATCCTTTCCACCCTGCGGAAGGAGACTTTATTTCTCAATCTAAAGAAATGCACTTTCAATGCCTCGGAGGTAGAGTTCTTAGGGTATATAGTCGGTTCTAAGGGTATTCGAGTTGATCCGGGCAAGGTTCAGGTCATTAAGGACTGGCCCGTGCCAACCACCCTCCGTGAGGTACGTAGTTTCCATGGGTTAGCCACGTTTTATCGTCGTTTCATACGAGACTTCAGTAGTATTATGGCGCCTATCACCGACTGTATGAAAAAGGGAGAGTTTACATGGACGAAGTCCGCCACCTATGCTTTTGAACGAATAAAGGAGCTTATGACTGAGGCATCTGTCTTACATCTACCTGACTTTGCTAAAGTCTTTAAGCTCACATGTGATGCGTCTGGGGTAGGGATTGGAGGTGTCTTGAGCCAGAAGGGCCATCCCATTAGTTACTTTAGCGAGAAGTTGTCCGGCCCCAAGCTGAACTATTCAAATTACGATAGGGAATTTTATGCTGTAGTCCGATGTCTACACCATTGGAGGCACTATCTCCTTTCCAAGGAATTTGTGATCCTCTCCGATCATGAGGCCTTACGTTTCATCAACGGCCAGCATAAGATCAGCCCACGACACGCTAAGTGGGTAGCTTTCTTACAAGGCTACACGTTTAATCTCAAACACCTTAAGGGAGCTGATAATCGAGTCGCGGACGCCCTTAGTCGTCTTATGATTTTACTCACCTCTAAGGAAGTACATGTTGTAGGATTTGAGCGGGTTAAGGATGAGTACGCCACGTGTCCTGATTTCCAGGATGCCTATTTATCTTCCCAGGATAGCTCCCCCACGACGATATCAGCGTACGTCATCAAGGACGGTTACCTGTTTAAGAATGGAAAGCTGTGTATTCCGCGGTCATCGTTACGACTACATATCATATGGGAGATGCATAGCGGAGGGTTGAGTGGCCACTTCGGTAGAGATAAAACCATTACGTTAGTCGAGGACAAATTTTATTGGCCAAAACTTAAGGTTATGGTGGGTCAGGTAGTGAGTAGCTGCCGCACGTGTCAGGTGTCTAAGGATAGTAAAACCAATGTAGGATTATATGCACCCTTGCCTATTCCCTCCATGCCTTGGGTAGACGTTAGCATGGATTTCGTATTAGGCCTTCCCATTACCCTTCGCCGTCATGACTCGGTTTTTGTAGTTGTGGATAGGTTTTCAAAGATGGCTTATTTCATCCCGTGCAGTAGGACAAACGATGCGTCTCACGTCGCTAAATTATATTTTAAAGAAGTTGTTAGTCACCGTGGCGTGCCCAAGACCATAGTCTCGGATAGGGACGTGAAATTCACTAGTTATTTTTGGAAAACACTTTGGATATTAATGAGAACAAAATTATTATTTTCCTCCGCCTATCATCCCCAAACTGATGGGCAGACGGAAGTGGTTAATCGGAGCTTAGGAAATTTGTTACGATGTCTTGTGAGTGATCACAAGAGCACTTGGGATCTTCTCCTTCCCCATGCCCAATTAGCCTACAATAATTCCAAGAATAGGTCTACGGGTCTGTCGCCGAACGAGATTGTTCACGGATATAAGGCTTCTGTGCCGCTTGACTTGGTGTCGTTGCCCCCAACGTACAAGGCAAGTCAGTTTGCACAATCCTTCGCCCAGCACATCCATGATTTACATGCACGTATACGGGCCACTTTGACTACGCAATATGACTCTTATCAAGCGCACGCTAATTTACATAGGAGAGTATCAAACTTTAAAATTGGCGATCTAGTTTTAGTCCGTTTGGTTCCCGAACGCTTGCCAACTGGCACCGTTAAAAAGTTAGCACCAAAGCGCGCCAGCCCTTTTCGGATTGTTAAAAAGTTAGGTGACAACGCTTTCGTTTTGGACTTGCCTGCTGATTGGGGTATCTCCCCCATTTTTAACATTTCGGATTTAACGATGTTTGTGTCACCACCACAAGAGTTGAATTTTTTGTCGTCTTCTTCTCCCACTCTAAATTCTCATGGGTTGGGGAGTGGTAGCGCGAATGATCTCTCTCTTTCGGTCCCCACAGGTATATTATCGGATGGTACGTTGCCTTCTTTTCTGCCTACTGCTAATATGTTCCCCAGGTTTCCACGGACGTTTTCCACTCCAGAGATGATACTTGATGCTGAGCCTGTTACCACTGCTGATGGCGACACCCACCGCTTTCTCATCCGTTGGCAAGGTCGACCCCCTTCGGATGACTCTTGGGTACTCGAGATGGAGCTGCAAAGTTTGGATGCCGCTCTCCTTCACCGCTATCGCTTGGACCACGCAACGGAGATGCGTGGATTTGAGCGGGGGAGGATTGATGGCGTGACCCCTCCTCCACCATTTGAAGACGATGTTGAAGATGCTGATGATGATCCGGTTGATAAGGCAATACAACTCAAGGACGTGAGGCGGCACGATGACGCTAACGGAAGGCGACGTTACAACCTCCGCCCGCGGCGTGCTCGAACCGCCATGGAAATTTAGCTTTAATAATCTTATTTCATGAACTCTATTTCTATATTTTTAGAATATAAAATTATTCAATGTTTAAGTGATAATTTTATATTCATAGCATGTTTTTATTTCTTTATTTAAACAATTTTATTTTTGGTGTGCACTTAGCCATTCGGGTGGATGAGATTACATCTCCATCATGAAGGGTTAAGGTTTGTTTGTAACTCCTATATAAGGAGGCCTTCTTATGAAATAATGAGAAAGATTTTAACCCTAATCCCCTTTGAGGAATTCGGCCAAGAGGAGGAGCCTCCAAGCCGCCGCCCCCCTTTGCTTGTGGTGTGAAGCCGCCGGCCTCCTTTGCTCCCTCCATCCGTTCGGTGCGACTACGGCGCGGCTTCCTTGGTGCGACTCCGGGAAGAAGGTTGCAAACCCTTCGGTGTGACGCCGGTGGATCCGTGGAGAGAGTGATTCTCCCACCGTTATCTTGTGTGAAACTTCTTCTCGGTTGGGTAAACTCCTTCCTCTTCTTAGTGTGATTCTCTAAGTAGTTGTGGTGGTTTCGCAATCGTTTTCTCCGCAAAGTTAAATTAATCGCTGCAAGTTTTGAATCGAATTCGCCGTTGCTAGGCTTTTTAATTCCGGATCGGGTGGATCCTATTTGCTTGAGCGGATCTTGGCCTATAGCCCTGATCTTGCTCTCAAAAAGGAGTGACAATCTTTGTGTTTTCTTGGGGAATATTCCGACTCAAATTTCCGATCGTTGTTTTCGAGTCGATCATTCCTCCTTGTTATTTGCGCTGCGTTCTTGCGACGAGAACTATTGTGGGCGATAGGTGCTGTGTAGGTGCGGTAGATCTACGACGTGTAGTGCGTAGGAGGCGTTAGTCTCGTGGAGGTTTCCAACTCGGGACGCACTCTACACCATTTATGTAATTTTATTATTATGGTAGTGAGCCCTAAGGCTCTGTTTGGCACGGTGGTGGCTATCGTAAAGTCAAGGGTCAAACCGTCATTCGTTAAGGATCACCTAACAAACAGCATCCGTTTGAACATAGAAGTAGATGAAGTTCCTTAGGTGGGCGTTAACGAATGACAATTTAACCCTTCATGTTCATGATCGCCACCACCGTGCCAAACGGAGCCTAAGACTTCAAATTTAAAAGGTTTTCCTTGTTTCTCGTTTTTGAAATACTGAAAGAAAAAGAGAGAAACCCTAATGCAACCGTGGATATAGGCAAAGTTGTCAAACCACGTAAATCTGTGTTTTGCTGTGTTGATTTCTTGTTTTTTTCGTTGTTTTTCTATCCCTTCGTTCCTAAGAAACGTCGCCATCATAGAATGGGTGTGTGTTTGGCATGACGGTAGTTATGACCCCCACGAAGAAAAGAAAGCTAGTTTTGAACATAAAAGTAGATGAAGTTTCTTAGGTGAGGTCGGACGCTTTCATGACTGATGGTTCATGACCACCGTGTTCATGACCGGCATCGCTGGGCCAAACGAAGCCTTAGGCTTCTTTTGGCTGTGCGTTTGGACCCGCCGTTTGCAGCAAATGCCGCCGCATGACGGGTAATCAAATGCCGCACGGCGGCATTTGCCGTATTTGGACCAGCCGAGCAAGGGAAAACGGCGGAAAATCTTCCTTTTCGATCCACGGCCTCCCGCCTCCGTTTCGATCGGCGGGGTCGTCTCCTCCCGTAGAAACAAATAAAGCCTTAATGAGCTGGACTGTTTGGAAAGCTGCTGGACTTTTTCCCCCACGGCTTCGGAAGTTGATGTGTCTGTGAGCCTCGGACATGCTGATTAATTCAAATTGAAGCTGTTAGTTAATTTCAGTAATTAAAAAACTATTTAATTTTAACGAAAACATTATGATATTTTCCCGTATTTTTCCCATGGATTGGATGGTTGAGATGAGGCCACTCTTATTTTTGGTTCGGATCCGAATTTGAAAACACCATGCAAGGAAAATACCCAGCTCTATTAATGGCGTTAATTTAGTCTCTCTTGCCTAAAATTAAACCACCACCATTATTACTATATATATGTTAGTATATATAGAATGGAATTATTTTATTCCTATTTTATTTTCCCATACAAGAAGGAAGAGAGGAATCTATTCCTTATTTATTTTGGGCTGTAAGAATAAAAATTAGTGGAGAAGCTGTAGCCGCCTGGTAGAGGAAAAAGGACAGCCGCCCCCTCTTGCGTGGGAGTATTCCGCTCCTTGTTCACGGAAAGGAGGAGCCGCCGCGTGAAGGAGTTCTCGCCGCCCCGGGCTCGAGTTGAAGGAAGGTCGCCGCCGCCGGTGGTTGCCGGTGGTGCGACCCCGTGCGGCGGCATCGGCGGCGTTAGTGCCAATCTCGCCTTGTTTCTTTCTCCTACGTTGAACCCTCGACGCATCTCCCGGCTTTGGAGATGATAGCGACCGGTCTTGGAGGAGAGGGTGTTTGACAGTCTTGGAGGAGATGATGTGGTGCGTGCGTGGCGGCGAAGGCCTGCGGTGGTGCAGTGGCCTTGACAAAATTTCTCTTCGACGGTGCGGACATGGCGGCGAAGGCTTGCGGGAGTGCAGTAGCCTTGATGGAGTTTCTCTTTGGTGGTGCGGCTTGGCGTCGATGGCGTGCGCGGGTGCAGTTGGCCGCGACGGTGCTTCTCCGGTGGTGGCGGGTGGTTTGGTCGTCATCGGACGACGAAGGTTCTTCGTGAACCTTGTGCGTCCGCTGTGCTAGCAGATTGCAGTCCAGATAATTCTCTCTCCCGCGGATCGAGCGAGTCCGGCTCTCCGCGGTGTTTTCTGTAATGGACATCGGTACACTTTTTTCATGTATTATTATTGCAGTTATATTAATTTTATATATATACAGAGTTATTTGCTCAGATTTCAGTTCTTGTCTATCCTGTAAATATTTGGTTGCGGCTAGGGGATATTTTCCGCTTTATATCCCAACAAGTGGTATCAAAGTCAGGTTCGTAGGCGACTGATTGGACATTCAAGGAATGGTTTGACTGCGGTGAGTGGCGACTAGGTTCGCTCCCCATCTTTTCAAATCTGACTTTTGAATTAATCAGGTCTCCTGGTCGTGCCGTAGGACAACTATGACAGGGAAGAACGTAAATTTGGACGGTTTTTATTTGAAGAAGTGCGACAATGATGGATTTGACCTATGACAGGTGGCACTGCATGAGAAGGTCATGATAATCGCAGATATGTTACAGGGAGAAGATTATCTGTGGGAACACGATGTATGTTCAGACAGTTTCGGTGTCAGTGAGAGGCAACTGGTGTAGAGACGGAGGAAGATGTGAAGACCCGTTTCACCTCTTACCTCGCTCACTTTTTTACCCCGCCTTAGTGACGATGCTCTTGTATGAGAAGGATACAATGGAGCTGGTGAACGTCACGATCGCAGTGCTATCCAGACAGATGTTTATGGGCCCTACTCCTGAGGGCGGTCACATCTTGGCAGCAGTGGATGGGTAAGGTGAGGTAGTTTGGCAAGGGATTGAGTGGAGCACGATCTCAATTCGAGCCAAAGGAGGGTATGATATTTTACCCGTGCAGACAGTGCAGTCACACAGGAGATCGAGTTCGCAGCGTGCAAAAGGGTCTCGAGACCAGGGTGCGGACAGGGTGACAACTGGGTCAGGGTGCAGAGTGATGTCGTCCCCACCATCACTGAGAGTCTGAGCGACTCTGACATCAGGATGTTTGTCATCACTGAGCGGATTGGATTCAGGTGGCTACAGTTGGGTGGCCCGAGGTGGAGTCCTGATGGTGGAGTGAGGACGTACCATGCTCAGGAGAGCTGTGTAGCGCGGTAGTTTATACCGGCTGATGGGGACAACGATACGAGGTGGTGCGCCCATGATTTCTGTGGCCGACATGGTGGATTGTCGTGGTGGTGCAGAGGATCGTCCTTCTGGGACTCGAATTTTGCGAGTCAGTTTCTACGATCAGGTTGCGACGATGTTCAAGGGTTGAGCTAGGAGCAGAGATGAGCTGACTGGAGCAGGTCGGTTGATGCCTCGGACTGAGGTGGTGCTATGTGCAGTAGGTGCTTCGTGCAGATGATGGCTCTCGATCCCGAACCAAGGTGGTCATTCTTATTTTTGGTTCAGATCCGAATTTGAAAACGCCATGCAAGCAAAATACCCAGCTCTATTAATGGCGTTAATTTAGTCTCTCTTGCCTAAAATTAAACCACCACCATTATTACTATATATATATATGTTAGTATATATAGAATGAAATTATTTTATTCCTATTTGATTTTCCCATACAAGGAGGAAGAGAGGAATCTATTCCTTATTTATTTTGGGCTGTAAGAATGGAAATTAGTGGAGAAGCTGTAGCCTCCTGGTAGAGGAAAAAGGACAGCCGCCCCCTCTTGCGTGGGAGTATTCCGCTCCTTGTTCACGAAAAGGAGGAGCCGCCGCGTGAAGGAGTTCTCGCCGCCCCGGGCTCGAGTTGAAGGAAGGTCGCCGCCGCCGGTGGTTACCGGTGGTGCGACCCCGTGCGGCGGCATTGGTGCCAATCTCGCCTTGTTTCTTTCTCCTACGTGGAACCCTCGACGCATCTCCCGACTTTGGAGATGATAGCCACCGGTCTTGGAGGAGGGGGTGTTTGCCAGTCTTGGAGGAGATGATGTGGTGCGAGCGTGGCGGCGAAGGTCTGCGGTGGTGCAATGACCTTGACAAAATTTCTCTTCGGCGGTGCGGACATGGTGGCGAAGGCTTGCGGGAGTGCAGTAGCCTTGATGGAGTTTCTCTTTGGTGGTGCGGCTTGGCGTCGATGGCGTGCGCGGGTGCAGTTAGTCGCGACGGTGCTTCTCCGGTGGTGGCGGGTGGTTTGGTCGTCATCGGACGACGAAGGTTCTTCGTGAACCTTGTGCGTCCGCTGTGCTAGCGGATTGCAGTCCAGATAATTCTCTCTCCCGCAGATCGAGCGAGTCCGGCTCTCCGTGGTGTTTTCTGTAACGGACGTCGGTACACTTTTTTCATTTATTATTATTGCAGTTATATTAATTTTATATATATGCAGAGTTCTTTGCTCAGATTTCAGTTCTTGTCTACCCTGTAAATATTTGGTTGCACATAGGGGATATTTTCCGCTTTATATCCCAACAGCCATTGTGCTTTGTGATTAGTGCGGTGATTGTTGGAAGCTTAAACAGTGAGCACAAGAAAGTAACAAGAGAAACTTCTAATATTTCTTAAATAAAAAAGGGCGTTTATACCGGCAGCTCTTATATGGCTATTGGCAGCCCGATAAAACAATTAAAAACACATAATATGACCGCTAATAGCAGCCCAAAATGAGGAACACACGTCTTTTGAAAGTAGGCCTACTATATGACATTTTGAGAAAAAGTGTTCAACATGAAAGTTGTAGATCTCGACGAGATCTATAACTTTTATGTTGAACATTTTTTCTAAAAATGCCATATAGTAGGCCTACTTTCAAAAGACGCGGAACCCGGGCGGAACAATGCAATTCGCAATAGTTCCGATCGGTGTCGCGCATTTTGAAAATATGACTAATATATGACATTTTTAGAAAAAATGTTCAACATGAAAGTTGTAGTTCTCGTCAAGATTTACAACTTTCATGTTGAAATAGTCGTGTTCAAAAAACCCGATCGGGCCGGGCCGGCCCGATCGAGCTCGGGCTTTTGTCAAACCGGGCTCGGCCCGGGCTCAACTTGAGTCGGGCCAGGCCGGACTCCCTCTAAAAGAGGGAGCCCGATTAGGCCCTTCAGGCCAGCCCGTGCCGGGCCCGGGCCGTCCTGACTTTAAAATGGCGGGATAAAATTCCTCCTAAATTGGCGGGATTTTATCCCGCCTAATTAGGCGCCTGCCTAATCATAGGCGAGATTAATTCCGTCTGATCAGGCGAGATTAAATCCCGTCTGGCGATCATGCGGGATTAATGGCCTGGCGGGATTAAAATCCCGTCGGGCTTTCCCTTAGCCCGGTGTCGGGCTCAGGCTAGCCCGGCGCCCGGGTTGGGCACCGGGCCGGGCAACCGGCCAAAATGGGGGCCCGGTAAGGGCCCCAAGCCCGGTCCTGGCCCGGGCCGGGCTTTTACCAGGCCGGGCCTAGCCGGGCTTTTTCCGGGCCGAGCTCGGGCGGGCTTTTCGGGCCCGAGCTTTTTGCCCATGACTACATTGAAGACTTTTTATAAAAATTCCATATAGTAGGCCTATTTTCAAAAGGTGCGGAATCCGAGTGGAACTATGCGATTCGCAATAGTTCCGCCCGGTGCCGCCCCTTTTAAAAATAAGTCTAATATATGGCATTTTTTGAAAAAAAGTGTTCAACATGAAAGTTGTAGTTCTCGTCGAGATTTACAACTTTCATGTTGAACACTTTTTTTCTAAAAATGCCATATAGTAGGCTTATTTTCAAAATGCACGTGAAACTCATATTTATCTAATTCGGGGTTCCGTGTTTTTACACTTATCCTAAAAATGCTATATAGTAGGACTATGGACTGTTATCTCTGCTTTTTTAAATTAATCTAGTAATTAACAATGATTTGATTTTTTAAAAAACTTAATTTTTGACTTTCAGCATCCATCGGGCTGCCAATACACAAAGTGGGTTTTACAACTTCACACGACACTTCTAACCGCGGAGATCGCCACATCTAACCGCAGTTACCGCCGGTGCCGACGCTAGTCACACTTCATGTTGCTAACCTCGGCTTCCGCCGCATGGCAAGACCACGGACATATCGCCGCTCGCTATCCACACAGTTTGCGACTCCAATCCACAAACCTCTCATTGCTAGTCGTTAATTGTTAGCCGCAGACCTCCAATTCTTCCGCCTGAATAGATGTTCCGTTGAAATGAAGGGGCTAGGACTGGGCCCTAATCAATAAATTATTGTGTTGATGGGAAATTTTTTTCTTCTTGACCAACACTACCATCACCTTCTGCGCGCAACTGTCGTGGTTCTGATTAGCAATGATTTTTTTTGGCTTTATAGTGTTGATGATCTATGTAATAAAATTTAAATAATTTATTGATTATCATCTGTTGGGGTTGTGGAACACTTCCGGTCCTCTTGTTTCTCACATCGGGTTTGCCCACGTGAGCTTAGAGGAATCGAAGTGTGATCCCCCTTCGACATCTCCGGGACCGACGACAGCGGGGGTCCGAGGGCGGGCGGCCCTGGCGGAGGTCCCACTGAGGGCTCGGGGACAACGCCCCCGGACCAAATTTTTCTGAAGGTTGTTCAGTGGTCGAACGGGGTTCGGAGATCGTCGAGCGGCCTTGGTCGTTTTTCGTCGACCGGTCTTGCTCGTTCGACGATCGCCGATCGTCGACCCCAGCGATCGTTCGACGATCGCCGATCGTCGATGTCCACGGATCGGTCGACCATCGTCGTTCGACGATCGCGGTTGCCGATCGTTCGACGATCGCCGATGTCCACGGATCGGTCGACCATCGTCGTTCGACGATCGCGGTTGCCGATCGTCGAACGAACTTTGCTCGTTCGACGATCGCGGATGCGGAAGTCTATTTATATGTTTATTCCCCATTTAGGGATACGGACGAAACGATCTTTTACAGACTTGCGGCGGCATATTCTTTTGGAGGCGTGTACGAGGTTTTCCGTCGGGCGTCGATCCAGAAGGTATTTCTTCTACGATTTTTTTGTCCAGAAGAAGAAGAAGGAAGGATCGGGTTTAGATCATTGTAACCTTTGGTGTAATCTGTAACTTTCTGGTGAATACAAGAAGGGAGAAGAAGGGGAGAGAGGACGTAACCCGGTTTGGGTGAACCTCTGTATATCGCTGTGTTTGTGATTGTTCTGTTTTGTGCTTTGTGTTTTGTTATTCGTATTCGGATTTCTTCTTCTCGGCGCTCCGGATTTCCTACATCATCATTATAATTAATTATATAATATTTTCATATCCTCCCTCATTTTCATTCAAATACCTACACAAATATTGGTATCCATATAAAACTCAAGTTTCTAAAAAAGTGGGCATGCATGCATAGAATTTCATATTATATTCTAAAATTCAACCTTAAACTTAGGCTCCGTTTGGCGTGGCTGATCGCGACTTATTTGCTCTGGTGAAGTTGGACAAAAATGTTATTGTCATACCAAAATCTTATGCCCGAAATTAGTTTCTTTTTTTTGGTAACGGTAGTAACATTTGTCATACAAAACATACAATGGTGTTTTTGTCCGACTTCACCGGAGCAAATAAGCAGCGATAAGCCACACCAAACGCAACCTTAATGAAAATTTTCGTCCGAAGAAACCTATCACACGGCCTTAGACTTGACATGATTTTCTAATGTCATGAACACTGCAATTCGCCTTCGATTCGATGAAAAAATTAACAAAACAAAGTTTACTGCTGAACCACGACCTCTAATTTGGTGTAATTTTTGGCACTGCGTACAAAGCCCGTTGTGTGACCGTCTTTTTAATTCAATATGCTGACTAGTGAGAATGTTACCTATGTTCCGTTCATGCAGTCGTAACCGCGTGATCGGTGAAAATAAGTTCCCCAAATGAAACCTTAGAATGCATCATTTTAAATTTTAATTTGTGCCCAAAATGAGTTAAAATTATACTTCAGTCGTCATATTTAAGGCTGTAAAACTGTTGTTTCTGATTATAGTATATTTTCAATCAGTATATATCAGAGCTTGGACGTGCATGTCAACCAATAAATATTATAGTACTGGTGAATTACGTGCTCATCGAAAAGCTCTTGCCAGCAGTCTAACATTAAAAGTTTTTTTTTCTATTGAATTAATATGAGTCCCCACTTCTTATAATTGAAACAGGCTGGCCGTGTAGTCAAAGAGCACGTTCATTTTTATGCATTCTCATAAATGCAGCTGAATATATATAATTGAAATCTGGAGCGGTGGAGCTGCTATAGTAAAGCGTACGTTGACTCAGATTTCAGAGTCTAAATAGAGGTCCAAGATGGCTTCAAATCAAAAAGTGATAAACATGAAAGTTGTTCGTCTCGCAGAGATCTACAACTTTCATGTTGATAACTTTTCGATTTGAAAACATCTTGACCCTCAAAACGACTTGTCTGTACGCACGTATATTAGGTTGCCCGCATTTGAGATATATCCACATATATATATATACACACAGAGAGCATAACATATATATAAGCTCAAGTTTTTTTAAGGCTAAAAAAGCTTGAGCTGGTTCTCCCACAATAAATGTCGGGTTTAGATAAATAATACAAGCATTTTATAGCCAAGAATGAGATATAAAACTTTCATGTTGAACATTCTTCCAAATTGGCACGGTTTGACCGGAATCTCGCCTGAAAGATTGCTGGCTCGAAATGAATATATTAATAATAAATTTCAAAATTCGAGTCAACAACCTTCGGGTCAGATTTCGGGTAAACCGTGCAAATTTTGGAAACATGTTCAACATGAAAGTTGTAGATCTCGTTCTTGGCTACAAAATGCATATATTATTTGTCTAATTCCGACATATATTATGGAGGTTTTAAAAAGGTTGAGATTATATATTCCAAATCTTATATATATATATATATATATATATATATATATATATATATATATATATATATATATATATATATATATATATATATATATATATATATATGGGGCTATGGAAAAACGCGCAGCGCGTTTTTCGCTAAAAAATGCGCTTCCCGGAAAAACGGAAAAAACACCTCCTAAACAGCATTTTTAGAAAAAGTGGTCAACATGAAAGTTGTAGATCTCGTCGAGATCTACAACTTTCATGTTGACCACTTTTTCTAAAAATGCTGTTTAGGGGGTCTATTTTCAAAAGGCGCGAATGGGGTTCCGCCCGGTAATTATTACGATTTTTATTTTTTGCGCGGACCCCCCTTCGCGCCTTTTGAAAATAGACCCCCTAAACAGCATTTTTAGAAAAAGTGGTCAACATGAAAGTTGTAGATTTACAGTTTCCTGATATATATATATATATATATATATATATATATATATATATATATATATATATATATATATATATATATATATATATATATCTATATATATATATATATTTATATATATACTATATTAAAAAGATATATGGTGGTCTGCCAATAGCGTGAGTTCGAAATTAGGGGGAAATTCGGTGGCCGTTGGATTTAGGAGATTTGATCCAGAACTGTTGGATCCGGGGCTGCAAATATATTATTTGGACTGCCAATAAAAAAAACCCTAAAAAAACCCTCCCTCTCTCTCCTCAAACCCAACAGCAGCAAAAGCCCCCCCCCTCTTGCTCGGCCATCTCCACCGCCGGCAGCGGAGCCGCCGGCGGCCTGACCGGAGACCCCCGGCGGGTACGCCGGGAGCCGGCGAAACTTCCGGGGGTAATTCGGTGGCGCTCCGGCAGGGCCACCGACGGCGGTGGCGTACCCGCTGGGGGTGTCCGTTCAGGCCCCCGCCGGCGGTGGAGTTGGCCGACTGTTCTGAAAAATTCCCGATAAAATAAAATAAAAATGCATTCACAGTTTTTGCTGCCGCCGCCGGCGGAGCCACCGCCTGCTCGTCGGGCGACCACCGGCGAACATGCTGGTCTCCGACGAACCCGCGGGGGGTATCATAGCAGTGCTCTGGCAGGGTCGCCGTTTATAGAACACGGTTAAGGCCACCGCCGGGGTGGACCTGCTGGAGCGCCGCTGGGATACCCCCGATGGGTACCGGCGAGTCCGCTGGTGGTCGCTCGACAGGCAGGTGGTGGCTCCGCCAGCAGTGGCGGCGAAAACCTTGAACGTAATTTTTTATTTCTTTAATATTTTTAATAAAATAATTATGTTCATGGTTTTGGCCGCCGCTATAAAATCTCTATTCCTTCTAGACCCCTAGATAGTGTTAGGATAGGAGTGTTGTGTTAGGGCAGGGAGGTAACTATATGTTATCTTGAATCAAGATAAATCACTAAGTGCACACCAATGAGCACATGTCAACCTAAGTCAATTCACCTCAAATTGGATTCACCAACTCAAATTGATCTCACCAATACATCCCTAACCCTAAGGAGGAGACAATTGACCAGTCAATTCATGAATTGGTAGGTCAATTGCATGGATTTGACCAAAGTCTACTTAAGGTTAAGATAAGCCCATTCAACCTAATTGACTCAATTAGACGTTACATGGTTAAATTGACCTCACTCCTAGCCTTATAATATCATTAGGGGCCCAATGGACCCAAAATTCCCATCAAGTGGACACTAATTTCTCAAATTTGACTAAAGTCAAATCTAGACCAATTTTGGTCAAATCTATATTTTTTTGATAAATTGACTCAATTGGAATCTCACCATAGCACAACCAACATGGGGTGGCACATGTCATAGGACTAAGACTAACTCATGGAACAAGTCAACTCATCAGTTGACCAAGTCAACACCCCAAGTCAACCATGGTCAAATTGAGTCTAAAAGAGAGAAATAAAGGCTCAATCAATTCCAATGGGGTATGGCCTTGAACCAAGGCCCATCCTGCAGCCCAGTAACATTATTTCATCTAATATATTATGATTAGGGATTCCATTGTATTCAATGGGGTGAAATTGGAAAATTCCTCAATTATTAATGAGAAGAGGAAGAGTTAATGGAAGGAGGCCATGAGACCTCTCTTTTCCTCTCCCCAAAGTAACTTTTAGTCTTACCTAGTGCTTTGGAGTTGTTTTCTCATTACTCCAAGTCGAACACCATCAAGGAAGGCACTAAATGCCCATGGTCAAACCACCCTCTTCATGGCAATTCAATAAATATCCCTCATCAGCCCCATTCGATCCTTTCATCATCTCCAGAAGCCCTCAAGGAGTCGAAATAATGTGTTGGATCAAGGATTTTGGTGGAGGACAGAGGAATTGAGCAAGCTCGCCAGAAAATGCCTCAACCATGGCCACCCGCCGCAGTGCTGCCTCCAAGCCCGTTTACCGGTCTGTTTCTCCTCCTCTCCCCTTGTGTTAGCATCCTAGATCCATTAGGAGAGAAATCAGGCTCAATTGAGCCTGATCCCATGTGAGAAAATGGAGAAATTTATGACATATTGAGTGGTGTCGGGATTTCCGATGGCCAAACCACCGCCAATCGATAGCCACCACCTCAATGGAGGTGGTGGTTGGCAGGGGAGGCAGATGGATGGCTGGGAAATGGTCTTGAAGGTTGCTCCCGATCAGGCTCATCCTAGCTGTTGGCTAGAGGTTAACAATGACCAGGAGTCATAAGATTTGCTTCAAGATTCGTGCATAAATGATTTATATAAACTATAGTTATATTAATTTCATGTTAATTTTTGTCATACTTACACAGACATTTGTAAACAGAAAATTAAGGTCCTTAGAGGCTAAATAAGGAAAAATTACTAGAGACAACTTTTGTAGCGCTGAATGTCTACTTTCTTTAAAAATTGAAATAAACTCATTTAGAGCCCTACAGATCCCTGTAGAGAAGTTTACTGTGACTGGTTTGTTGGGTACATTAGTTATAATGTACTTGATTTGAAGAATCCCAGCTTTCAACTCAATGATATACACATATTTGTATTTACTGTATATTTAAGTTTATGTGTGCAGGATGTCTATTTCATATTGATTGGACAGGTGGACACAAGAAGCTGACTAGATTTTGAAAAAAAATGGCTAAGTACAAAAGTGTCGACACAATTCAACTGTGTTGACACCTTTGTAGAAGCTGTATCGAGACAAGTCAGCAAAATGCGGGTGAAGTCAGCACAGTCTACATTCAACAATCTATTGTTCATAAAAATGGCTAAATACAAAAGTGTCGACAAACTTCACCTGTGTCGACACCTTTGCAGAAGGTGTGTCGAGACAAGTCAGTTAACTTGACACAGAAGATTCAAGACAGCTGCGTCGAGACAAGTCAGTTGTCTCGACACCTTAAAGACTGAGTTAGCAGTGTCAAGATAAGTAAGCATACTTGACACTATAAATCTTGAAGCAGTTGTGTCGAGACAATACAACTGTCTTGACACAAAGAAGGCAAGATATTTTCCTAAGTAAAATTGTATCGAGACAAACCAACTATTTCGAGACAATGAAGGATTAATTAAAGTATAGAAGTCTCAAAACAAGACAGAAATAAAATATGTAGACATCAGATAGACAGTTGTGTCGAGACAATCTAACTGTCTCGACACTAAGTAAAATTAAAGGGGTTGACACAAAAGATGGTTGTGTCAAGAAAAATAAACTGTCTCGACACTTTCAAGTTTCAGATGAAAATTCTTTCAAGTAGAATTGTGTCGAGACTGCTAAGATGTCTCGACACAAGTGTCGAGACACTTTAGACATCTCGACACTTATGTTTCAGAAAATGTGCAGAGTCAACACAAAAGTATCAAGACTAGTCAGACCTGTCACATCGGCTACAGGAATAAGATATTTCAACAAAAATAGTCTGAGGGAGGATTTGAAGAATGATGTCAGAGGCTGATGTCATCATTCAGTTATCAGGCATCCATGAAAGCTATAAATAGAGTGGTTGTCACTAACAAGAGAGAGACAGAATCGGTCAAGCCAACAAGAAAAATTCTCATTCTTATTTCAATTCCGAGGAGGAGGAAAAAGACGAAGGTCTTCAAGAAAATCTCTAGATCCCTTCATCAGGTTGATCTGAAGTTTAAGGTGGATCTGATCTACAATTTCTTCAAGAAATTCAAGCCGATAAACATCAAGAAGATTGCAAATCCAGAGAATCAACTTTTCAGCAAATAAATTTATCAAGAAGAAATCCATTGTTGTTGAGTTGAAGAATCTGTGCTAACAGATAAGTCGGAATTACAGACATTCTGTTTTCTAAAGATTATTATTTACACTTTACCTCTTTCTTTTGTAAGATCTCCTTGAGATCTGAGTGGGTAGGAGATCTTATCTCTGAGTTGTAAGCCTAATTTATAAAGGCTGAGGTAGGGTTCTTGAGGGACCTGAGGTAGGTGGTTTTGGATGAATCACTGAGTTGTAAGCCTAGTTTATAAAGGCTGAGGTAGGATTCTTGAGGGACCTGATGTAGGAGATTGAGAGAATCTATGAGGTAGGACCTATTGGTCTGAGTGTAGATTTCTTAATAGAAATTGAGACTATAAGATCTTTGGATCTAAGTTAAAGAGGAGGAGCTATAACCTTATCTAGCATATTGCTAGTGAGGAAGAAGGGGGAAAGTGGATGTACCCTAGATAGGGGAACCACTATGAATTCTGTGTGTGCAGTGTGTTGTTGATTGCTATTGGTTGTGATGTGTTCAAAATTCTATAACTACTGAAATTTTTAAGTGATAAAGATTTGCTAAAGTATTTTAAAAGTCTCTTATTCACCCCCCCCCCCTCTAGGTGATTATCTACCCATATGACTATTTTTCAAGTGGTATCAGAGGAAGGTTGTTCAAGAAAGACCCAACAGTCTAAAAAATATCCAAAGGGTATTAAAAATTTCAGATCTATGACTTCTGAATCACACAGAGAACTCAGATATATGAAACTGCCAATATGTACTAAGGATAACTTTGCTATATGGAAATAGGGAGTGAGATTGTTCATGGAAGGCTCAGATCTAATAATCTTTGTCACTGTACAAGAAGGACCATATGTCCCAATGAAGACATCTGTTTTAGATGCAAATGTTCAAACACCTAAGAAACTATCAGAAATGACAAAGGATGAGACATCAAGAAGACCTCAGATTTAGTCTGGGTTAAACGTTTTACACCACTCGTCTCTCGATTCTTGCAGTGCAATAAAATAATTTTCAACCTTATATTACGTCACTCATCTCTCGATTCTCGCAACGCAACACAAGATGAAGATCAAAGTCAAAAATCTCATAAATAAATTCAAAAGTTCACAAGAGGACAAATCATCAAATAAATCTCAACAACAAGAGACATACACCATAAATACACACAAAGTACTCTCCTTATACAAGACCAAGAGAATTTAGTTCATAACCGCGGAAGAAGACCACAAAATAAGAAAGATCTTACAACGCATGATGGAAAGGATTCAAAATAGTGCAGGAAATTGCTCTCCAAGTTGGCCCCAAGCAGTCCTTCTCCAAGATCCGGTTTGCCCTAGTTCTTCTTCTCCAAAGTCATATCCAAGATGATGCTCTAAGATTCTCCTCTTTAATCATTCCTCTATATCTCCATATGGTATGAGATTATACTCTTAAAAACGTGCAGCCATTTACCAAAAGTTGTCTCTTTTCAATTTTCATTTTGGCGTAAAATTCGAATTTTAAATTCAAAATCCGTCCAAAAGTTGTTGCAACAACTTTTTCAGGTTGTTGCAACAACCTGCACAGGCCAAAAACAATTTCAGCTTTGCTTCTCCGGATCGATTTCTTCGGCATTTCTAGCAAAAAAACAAAGAAAAATTAGACATATTAACCACAAATAAAATAAATATGAATTTACTTATATTTTTACGTATTTAATTCATTTGTTTCCCAATACGATGAATATTAAATCAAAATAAAGCACTAGATAACTTCTTTTTGGGAAGTTATCAATACTGCATAGGGTGTGACCACAAGAAGAAAACATCACAACACTGTGATATACTTAAGTTTTGTCTCAAACAAAACCAAAGAAATTTGAAGAAGCTAATGTGGATCCATTTTGGATAAGTACAATGCAGGAAGAATTAAACCAGTTCAAGAGATGCAATATCTAGAAGCTGGTTCTCAGACCAGATGACTGTAACATCATAGGAATCAATTGGATATATAGAATCAAACAAGATGAGAATGGTGTTATAGTCAGAAATAAAGCAAGACTGGTTGTAAAGGGATATAGATAAGAAGAGGGGATATACTTTGATCAAACTTTTGCACCAGTGGCTAGATTGGAGGCAATAAGACTCTTCCTAGCATATGCAGCCTACAAAAGTTTCAAAGTTTACCAAACTGATGTGAAGTCAGCCTTCCGAAATGAAAACCTTAAAGAAAGAGTCCATGTTGAGCAACCCTCAGGTTTTGTTGATTCTACTAAACCTACTCATGTTTATTTGCTTTTAAGAACTCTCTATGGTTTAAAACAAGCCTCAAGGGCTTGGTATGAGACTCTGTCTAAGTTCTTTCTGGAGAATAAATTCTCAAAAGGGGAAATAGACAAAATACTATTCTTAAGGGAAGTCAAAGACAAGACCATCCTAGTACAAATATATGTTGATGGCATTATATTTGGTTCTAATGATGAGTCATTTTGCACTAAGTTTGCTAAGTTAATGCAAGAAAAGATTGAGATGAGTAGCATGAGTGAACTCAAGTTTTTCTTGGATCACCAAGTTAAGCAAACTTTAGATGGACTTTTCATTAGTCAGTCTAAGTTCACCAAGGAGTTAATCAAGAAGTATGACATGGAAACTGTCACTTCAATGAGAACTCCCATGGGATCCAGTATGTCTTTAGGCAAGGATGGTGCTGGGAAGCCAATTGATATCACCTTGTATAAGGGCATAGTTGGATCACTGCTCTATCTAACATCCAGTAGACCAGACATAATGTATGCCACATGTGTTTGTGTTAGGCATCAAGCATTCCCTAAGGAATCTCATTATACAGCAGTTAAAAGAATATTGAGATATCTAAAGGGAACACCTAATCTTGGCATATGATATCCCAGGAATAGTGATTTTGAACTAACAGGCTTTTTAGATGCAGATTATGCAGGATTTAAGGAAGATAGGAAAAGCACATCAGGCTCATATCAATTTCTTGGAAGGAGGATGGTGTCATGGAGCAGCAAAAAGCAAACATATATAGCAATATCCACAACTGAATCAGAGTACATTTCAACAGGTGCTTGTTGTGCACAATTTCTTTGGATTAAACACCAGTTACACGAATACAACTTACTGCTAAGTAAAATTCCTTTATTTTGTGATTCTACTAGTATTATTTCTATTGCAAACAATCATGTGTCACATAGTAGAACAAAGCACATTCAAATTAGATATCATTTTATTAGAGAACATGTAGAAAATGAAGATATTAGCTTAGAATTTGTTCCAAAAAGTAAACAAGTTGCCGATATTTTTACTAAGCCTTTAGAAGAAGAGAAATTTAATTTCTTCAAATTTGAGCTTGGAATGTTAAATCTTGAGTAAAACCACTATAGCATAGATATATAACTGATTGGTCAGTAAATAAGTCTACTCATTTAGATTTCAAGGGAAAACTTCATAAGTGTCAAGAATCTACAATTAAGAACATCAAAATTTTGACTAGTCAGTGTCGAGACACCAAAAAATGTGTAGACACTATAGATAGTAATGTGTCGAGACACATCAAAGTGTGTCGACACAAGATAATTTTAGGTGTCGAGACACTAAAGTGGGTGTCGAGACATACGAGTGTCAAGACCCTAAGGTATATGTGTTGTGTGACATAAAACCTGTGTCGACTTGAGTCGAGACATCTCGACAGACTTATTTTGTATTGTGTCGACACATCTCGACAAACTTGTGTCGACACTCAAGACTATTGTCGATACTAGGTCATTTCCTAAATCTTGGAACAGTTTTAGCAGTGCGCGCCTTTTCAACTTCTGTGGCATCTACTATAAGTAGGGTGAGAAATAAGTTATCGTCTATGCTTACCTAAAATCTTGAGAGATTGATCACTGAG
Source organism: Platanthera zijinensis (assembly GCA_039513925.1). Taxonomy (NCBI): domain Eukaryota; kingdom Viridiplantae; phylum Streptophyta; class Magnoliopsida; order Asparagales; family Orchidaceae; genus Platanthera; species Platanthera zijinensis. The sequence continues at coordinate 237,668,400 of CM077081.1, read as the reverse complement.
TGTTGAGACCTAAAATTCCATTAGTCAACACATCTTCTTCCTCACTTTCTCTCCATTACAATGGCTCCCAAGATTGACGACAACATCAATGAGGGTTATGAACTCATACGCAACGGATTCGTCTCTACACAAGTAGAAATCCGGAACGTCATTGACCTAATCAAAATAGCAGGGTTAGATTATCTGCTTTTTAAACCAACGAACATCTGGAAGAGAGAAGTAACAGGAATTCTTCTCTAATGCAACACTGGATATAAGTTCAACTAAGATTAAGTCTACAATGAATGAATCCAAAGTTAAAATCACACCCAGGAGGTTGGCAACGGTTTTATAAATACTAAGAATCGAGCAGGATGATGAAGTAGACACCACAAAGACTGCTGAAGGATTGGTGTGGTGTGGATTGGCTTCTGTCACTAAGGTTGGAGGCACCCTGAATAGGAAGGGTATGAATTCCCAAGGGAAATTTCTATCAGAAATTATTGGGAAGGTGCTGCTATGTAAAACTAGAGCATATGACAGAATATCAGTTCAGATGTTTGAGCTTATGACAAGAGTAATATTAAAACTCAAGACTGACTGGAGTAGAGTAGTCTTTGAGAAGATAGAAAAAGTATCAAGAAGCCAAACATGGCAATGATTTTGAGTCTATACCTAGTCCAGGTCATACCAGACAATCTAAATCTTAAGATTGGATCAAAAATCAATCACATGAGAAGGAAGGATATGAGGATTCTATCAAGGTGGGATAGATTCTTGACAAAGGAAGCACCTGAAATTAGCACAAAGAAAAAGAAAAAGAAAAAGAGTGTAGTTGTGGATGATGAGTCTTCCAGTGATTCAGGTGAACATGAAAATTCAAGTTCTAAGACACAACAAGAAGCAATTACTGAGAAATCTACCAGGCCCTCATTTGGAACTAGGGATCAGATGCAAGAGAGATAATTCCATAGAAGGAACACATTGAAGAAGAAAACCTCAATGTGCTTTCAACTTTAGAAAGTGAAATTGCTGACAAAACAGTGATGGATGTGATCCTTGACCTTAATAAAGCAGAAGGACTATTTGATGCTACTACACAGGATCTGCAGATGACAGATAAAGACACTGGAAATGAAGTCTATAAGGAGACTGAAGAAGAGACTCATTTTGATAAAGAAGATGACATTCAAGGGGAGTTGGAAGACATTCTCCCACATGATCATGTTCCTAAACCTCCAGGTCAACAGGATAATATCATAATAGAAGATCTATCCTTTGCTTAAGAAGATGTAAGGGTTGAGGGGGAGATAGACAATATGCTTCCTAACACTGATAGAGATAAAACACCACCAACAGTTGCAATTAACAGCTCATCTGACTCTAAGGGGGAGGAAGCCTCTCAGTTGAAGAAAAAGAAGATTGAGGAAGTCGGACAAAGGTGAAAAAGCTACAAGAAAACAATACAGTCTGGAACAACTCCTGCACCCGATTTAGATTTAAGTTCTTTTCTTGTGCAACTATAAATTATGCTTGACCAACAAAGAACACAACTTGAAAAGTATGTGGATGAAAGGAATAAGGAGCTGCAATTTCAACTAGCTCAGGACATAAAATATATAAGATTTGAAGTAAATCTTCTTAAAACTGACATGACAGATTACTTTCAAAAAAGAGCTTATGCTATTGTTTATATTGTTAAACAATAGCAAGAAACAAAGAAGACTGAGGATGAAATGATAGTTAAACAAGGATATGTCCTTGAAAATCAAAGGATTTTGGATGAAAACATGACTGTCATGCACAATGAATCTTTGGTCAAGCTGACTGAGCAGACTACTGCTCTAGAAACCAAAATAGTTGCTGCTATAAAGGACATGGAAACTCAACTGACAACTCACTCAGCCTCATTGTTAAAAGATATCAAAGCTTCCGATAAGGATTTGGATAATAATTTACTGAAGGTCAAAAACACTGTAACCTCGGGCATCAATTATTTGGATGGTCAAGTAAGGTTTCAAAAAAATCACCTCAGAGATTACATAAAAAGAGAAGTCATAAAGGGGGAGAGGGTAATGATAAGGGCCAGTTCTGAGCATGCTACCTGGATATGAAACAACATCAGAGAAACTTTAGGTCATCCTCCCCTTTGGTATTATGGTGACCAAACTGCTGAGTCTGGTTGTCAACCAACTCAATTTGAAGTAATTCATGCTGCTAAGTAATCCATATACAATCCTATTGCACAAATTCAATTTGAAGCCATTCAAGCTACTGTTCAACATATGTACAGTCCTCCACCACCAGTTCAAAATGTTATATGTTAAGAGGTGGAGATGTCTGCATCTGCTATGCTGAAAGAGAAAGAGGCTCGGTTGTCAAAGAAAAGGTTTAGGGAACAAGCTGAAGCTAGGCCTGACTTTGAACAGTGGAGCCCAACCTCCAAATCAATCATACTAACTGCATGGAAAGCAGTTAATGCTAATGTTACTGATAGGGGAAAATGGTGCCAAGAATAAGAATTGGCTAAACATTTAAAGCAGCAAGAGGTTATCCAAAAATTTAGCATGATCTGAAGATAGGGAAGATCCCTGCTAATTCTGTTGAGCCCAGTTAATACTTTCCAAAGCCTTATCACTATTTTGAGAGACAAAGGCTCAAGGAGGAAGAGATTTTTAAGGCCAAGGTTGATAAAGGTAAAAAGATAGTAGATGTCAAGGTGCCTGAAGTAAAATCAAAGATACAATCTGAAAAACGCATAGTCATCAAAGAACCAGAGCATCCTTAGAATATATTTTCTAGGCATTTTTGTACCTTTACTTTTAGATCAGTATAACAAATTACACAAATTTAACCCTTGAACAAATTTATAATGAAAATTTTGGTTGCACTATGTTCTATATGTGTTATTAATTGTGTCACTTCATATATGTTGTATAACACTATTGAATTTATAACTCTATCATCATGTTTTGATAACATGTATATCATTGAATTGGGGTTATGACTTATTCAAATATGGGGAGATTGTTGGGTATATTGGTTATAATGTACTTGATTTGAAGAATCCCCTTCAACTCAATGATATACACATATTTGTATTTGATGTATATTTAAGTTTATGTGTGCAGGATGTCTATTTTATATTGAATGGACAGGTGGACACAAGAATTTGACTAGATTTTGAAGAAAAATGGCTAAGTACAAAAGTGTCGACACACTTCAACTTGTCGACACCTTTGCAGAAGTTGTGTCGAGACAAGTCAGCAAAATGCTGAGTGAAGTCAGCACAGTCTACATTCAGCAACCTGCTGTGTAGAAAAATGGTTAAATACAAAAGTGTCGAGACACTTCACCTGTGTCGACACCATTACAAAAGGTGTGTCGAGACAAGTCAGTTAACTTGACATAGAAGATTCAAAATAGCTATGTCGAGACACGTTAGTTGTCTCGACATCTTGAAGACTGAGTCAGCAGTGTCGAGATAAGTCAACATACTTGACACTATAAAGCTTGAAGCAGTTGTGTCGAGACGATACAATTGTCTCGACACAAATAAGGCAGGAGATTTTCCTAAGTAAAATTGTGTCGAGACAAACCAACTATCTCGAGATAATGAAGGATTAAAGTATAGAAGTCTCGACACAAGGCAGAAATAAAATATGTAGACATCAGGCAGACAGTTATGTCGAGACAATCTAATTGTCTCGGCACTAAGCAGAATTAAAGAGGTTGACACAGAAGATGATTGTGTTGAGACAAATTAACTGTCTCGACACTTTTAAGTTTCAGATGAAAATTCTTACAAGTAGAATTGTGTCGAGACTGCTAAGATGTCTCGACATAAGTGTCGAGACACTTGGGACATATCGATACTTATGTTTCAGAAAATGTGCAGAGTCAACACAGAAGTGTCAAGACCAGTTAGACTTGTCACATCGGCTACATGAATAAGATATTTCAACAGAAACAGTCTGAGGGAGGATTTGAAAAATGATGTCATAGGCTGATATCATCATTCAGTTATCAAGCATCCATGAAAGCTATAAATAGAGTGGTTGTCTTCACAAACTAGAGAGAGACAGAATCGATCAAGACAACAATAAAAATTCTCATTCTCATTACAATTCCGAGGAAGAGAGAGAAGACGAAGGTCTTCAAGAAAATATTCAGATCCCTTCACCAAGTTGATCTGAAGATTAAGATGGATCTGATCTACAATTTCTTCAAGAAATTCAAGTCGATCAACATCAAGAAGATTGCAAATTCAGAGAATCAATTTCTCAGCAAATCAATTTATCAAGAAGAAATCCATTGCTGTTGAGTTAAAGAATCTGTGCTAACAGATAAGTCAGAATTACAGACATTCTATTTTTTGAATGTTATTGTTTACACTTTACCTATTTATTTTGTAAGATCTCCTTGAGATCTGAGTGGGTAGGAGATCTTATCTCTGAGTTATAAGCCTAATTTATAAAGGCTGAGATAGGGTTCTTGAGGGACCTAAGATAGGTGGTTTTGGGTGAATCACTGAGTTATAAGCCTAGTTTATAAAGGCTGAGGTAGAGGGTTCTTGAGGGACCTGAGGTAGGAGATTGAGAGAATCTCTGAGGTAGGACCTATTGATCTAAGTGTAGGTTTCTTAACAGAAACTGAGACTATAAGATCATTTGATCTGAGTTAAAGAGGAGGAGCTATAACCTTATCTAGCACATTGCTAGTGAGGAGAAGGGGGAAAGTGGATGTACTATAGATAAGGGAACCACTATAAATTCTGTGTGTGCAGTGTGATGTTGGTTGTGCTGTGTTCAAAGTTCTATAACTGTTGAAATTATTAAGTGATAAAGATTTGCTAAAATATTTTAAAAGTCACCTATTCACCCCCCCCCCCACCCCCCTCTAGGTGATTATCTACCCATAAGACTATCTTTCATGATTCTTGCGTAGGACAAAAAATTTAAATGTGAATAACTTTCACATGGTAGATTTTTTGAGGCTGAAATTTGTGTGTCGAGCACAACGATGAGAGAGTGTAAAAGATATTATGAGAAGGAAATCATAAGAAGAGAAATTAATTTCCTTCTTCTTTTATCAAACTCGTGAGAAAACTCGGCCAAAGGATCCTCAGGCCAAAACATGGGGATGACCCGATTAAAGCGATCATTCTCTTTTAATTTCGTTATCACCGCGTGGTAGCATGCTATCGTCTGGCGGTGGTGGTGGTCTTATCCAGCACCGCTTGGATGCTTAACGACCGCCTCAACATCACTCGACACGTGATATGCTATAGTCAGTGGTATCCCTATCGTTTGGTGGTAGCAACTCGATGCCACTGTATGTTCTCGACGCCACTAGTTATTCTCGACGTCATCAACTCGATGTCCGCTATCATCGGCGGTACCTAGCTATCGTCGGGCGATAGCTTCCAGTAATCAAAACATTTGTTGTTTTCAAACATGGGAATCCTCGGGTGTTACATGCGTGGTGCTGCCGACGGGCAAGCCGGCAGATGCTAGATTGGTTTGCTCTTCTAGTGCCACGTTATTGGCAATTTGTGCGCTTCCCTTCGTCATTGCTACTAGTTGGTGGATGCTAAAACTTATTAGAGCTTTTGGGAACACCTTTCCAAAGACGACACCAAACTATTGCGGGTCGCCCGGTCTTTCCCCAGTTCGGAGAAATCAGACCGCCTTAGCTTGGAATCAGACCGGACACGCAAACAGTCAAAATGAACCGAAACAAATGATAAGAGATGTTTTTTAAGTGGAAAACCTGAAAAGGGTGAAAAACCATGTGGATGGAACTATGCCAAGCCAAAATCCACTAGCTTCTCGAGGTTTTATAGTGTTTGATTTGATATCGGAGGACAACAGACTGCTACTCCGTTACAGGTGCAAAAAATGAGGAAAAACGACCAAGTCCTCGGAGCCTCGATGGAAGTGCTCCGGCCTTGGAAAGTTGTTGTGCTCGCGGAACCTATGTGGAAGCGTTCTAGCAGAAAATCCCCTAAGTATAACCCGTAATTCATCGAGATCAGATGCAACCGATAATGTCTAGAGGTTCTCGCCCACTTAGGAGGAGTGTAGTAGAAGTCACCTCCCATGGGCGAGATCCAGCCTCCCCGGGGCGAGTGCAGCCCCCCAGGGTTAGTCCAAGCTCCTTAGGGCAAGTGCAGTCACCTCCCATGGGTGAGATACAGCCTCCCTAGGGCGAGTGCAACCCCCAGGGGTGAGTCCAGGCTCCCCGAGGAGAGTGTAGTCACCCCCCATGGGTGAGATCCAAACTCCCTAGGGCAAGTGCAACCCCCAGTGGCAAGGTCCAGGTTTGGGGCAAGTGGCGAGTCCCAGCTTCATTGGGCACTCGTCCACCCCAGGATACCTCTTTAGGTCTGCTAGTATCCCCTCCAAAGCGTGGCATTATGCTGTTGGCAGACCATTTTGGAATGCGTTTAGTAAAAACCAAAAGGTAGGATTCTGCTATTTGTAAACCGAACTTGGAAAACTATAAATAGACCCACATGAGCACCTTGGTGAGGGGGCGACTTCTTCTTGCTCTCCCCCCAAGGCTGACTCTGGTTGGCGAGTGCTCTCAAGGCCCACCAGGGTGCTCAGCTTAACATTGGCTAGGGAGGGGAAACTCTCTTTAAACTTTCGGGTGTGTGGCGGGACCTCCTTGCTGAATATCGGGGTCCGTCTCTTAGTTCCAAGCAGCTGGTCAGGTGCTCTCGCTTGAGAGAAGTAGGTGCAAGCTACCTCTATTAGGTCTGAACTCCAAAAGAAGCCAAGTTTTTGTTTCAACACTCTTAAGTCCACGGAGTTTCCGAAGGGAGCGCTCTCATTGATGATGAGCCTTGATGGGAGTGCTCTCGCGGAGACAGTTTACATGACTTGGAGCACGTTGAAGCCTTAGCGCAAGGAGGAGAACGAAGAGAATTTCTGAGCGGAGAATCGGCCAAAGTCCACGATTCTACAGGAAAACCTCAGAGCTCTCTCTTGCCTCTGGAGTTGCTTGTCTTCAAATGAAGGCTCGAGGGCCTATTTATAGTTTTTTTGGAGAGTTATAGTAGTAATTGAGTCGGGGAGTGATTTGTGCTGGAGAAGGGTGTCGCTCCGTTCCAATGACCTGGATTACCAATTTTGTCGAAATGGCGAGAGTGCTCTCGTAAATTGGTGACTGGATCACCAATTTTCATGACAGTTCGGGCGGCCAGGGCAAGGTGCCTGGAGGTGGCGACGGCCGGAGGTGGCCGACAATGACGGAGGCGTCCGCGACCGTCAGCAAGCGTGTGTAGCGTGCGCTAGGAGCGCGCGTGCGGCTGCACTGGAGACAACGAGGGTCACCGGCGGCCGGAGACGGCGAGGGTTCCCTGGCGGTGCGTGTGTGCCCCCTTCTCGGGTGTTTTTGGTCCTTTTGGGTGAACACGGCTCTTTATGCGTGGCTCGTCTAATCGGATTTGCTTGCTTCCTTGTACTTGGTCGAAAACCTTCCTAGTTTGACTTGGAAAATTCAAGGAAGCCCCATCATGTTATCTTATGAATATTTCACCTAATGACACTTTTTTTCTTTTAATATAATATAGATAGGTAGATCATGAACAAATTTTTGATCCAATTTTCTATTCTATGAGGTTGTATTAATTAAATCTTGAAATTAAATACATAGTCAATAAAATTTTGTTTACTCTTGATGGGGATGAGATCCCTTTTAAAAAGAGTTGGGGTGCACATAGTCACATCCCTCATGATCTCCACCCAAAAGTAGTGGGATCATGAGTTTGACCACACACGCGATCACCGCACCCGATCCCCTCGTGCACCGATCCCATCACGTGTAATGAACGAACCGCCACGGACGCCACCTCGCCGACGTCGGGTGGTCATCCTCATCCTGTACGCTGGACGCCTCTCCTCTCGCCGCGCCGACCGCTCCCCCTCGGCTGCCGGCACGCGACCGAGGGGGCGGCCCCGACAGCCGCTCCCCCTTGGCCTCCGCGCTCCCCCTCGGCCTCCCGCTGCGGCCGAGAGAGCGGTCGCAGTGGCTGCTCTCCCTCGGCCGCCAGCCGAGAGAGCAGCCACGAGGGCCGCTCCCCTTTGGCCGCCAGCCGAGGCCGAAAGAGCGGCCACGTGGGCCGCTCTCCCTCGGCCGCCGATCGCGGCCGAGAGAGCGTCCGCTCAGGCCGCTCTCCCTCTGCCGCCGGCCGCGGCCGCTTGCCTGAGAGAGCGGCCGCTCGGGCCGCACTCCCTCGGCCGCCGACCGCGACCGAGCAGGCCGTGGCCGCGCGGGCGGCTCTCTCCCACCGCCGCCGGCCGCGGGCGGGCAAGCAGTCGCACCGGCCGTGGCCGAGGGAGCGGTCTTGCCGTCCGCTCCCCCTCGACCGCCGGCGTGCGGCCGAGACGGCCGCCGGCGAGCGGCCGAGACGGCCGCCGGCGAGCGGCCGAGATGACCGCCGGCGAGCGGCCGAGGGAGCGGCCGAGCCGGCCGCCGGAGCGCGGCCGAGGGAGCGGCCGAGCCGGCCGCCGGCGCGCGGCCGAGGGAGCGGCCGAGCCGGCCGCCGGCGCGCGGCCGAGGGAGCGGCCGAGCCGGCCGCCGGCGCGCGGCCGAGTGAGCGGCCGAGCCGGCCGCCGGCGCGCGGCCGAGTGAGCGGCCGAGCCAGCCGCCCCTCCCCGGCCGCCACTGGCGGTTCCCCTCTCACCGGCAAGATGGGCGACGAGTTTGTCGGTCTCCCGTGGAAGTCCGTCCCCGCAGTTCGATCATTTGGGGCCGTTCCCCGCCGTACGATTTGCGTGTAACCACCCACTAACCCCCTAAACTATAGGAAAAAAATATTAATTTCGGGCGGTTATGGTGTGCGGATAGCCGCATAACCACCATAACTACCTCCTGGAGGCTATAAAAAGAGTCTCAAGCCTCCTCATTTCTCACTTTTTTTCTCCGAGTCTTCTTCTACCTCAGGTCGAAGCTCTGTCAAATTTCTCCTTCGAGCAGCGTTCGAGCCGCACCCGAGCCACGTTCGAGTCGCACTCAAGCCGCACCCGAGCTACGTTCAAGCCACCTGACGAAGCCCGATCTCTCAGATTCCAAGAGACCTCCGCAACCGCAAATTCAAGTGCTTCGCTCCCACGTTCAGAATCAGCGGGACGCTCAACGAAGCTCATCGTCGCAAAGTGCAATTTGTAACAAACTCCTGGTGCGACGGCGTGTCGTCCGTCGTGTGCTAAGTGTTCTCTCACCCCAAAATTATAACGAGAGGTGGCCTTTCACCCTCGATTCCACAAACAAGTTGTAACAATCAGGAAATAGTGGACTTTGATCGGCATAGATCCGGTCACGTGATTTTTTACCCGATTGAGGGGTTTTTCCACATTAAAACTTTGTGTGCACGATCGATCTACCTCATTGACTGTGTGCGCGCTCGACCGTTCCGAGAGCTAAAGCGGTCCAGGTTATTCCGGTCCGACCTGGACGTCAAGTTAGACCGCAACAACTCTATTTTATATTATATATATGAGAATCAAGTTTTCAGAAAATAAAATATATAGGGAGCACATATAGCTAGGACATCATATATATTTTTGATGGGTTCCACCTTCAAGAAGGAAAGAGCCCCCCCATGATCTCCACCCAAGGAAAATCATGGGTGGGCCTCACCCCCCATAATCTCTCATAATGATGGGAGTTATGGGGGCGGGACCCGCTCCCTCCCCTCATGGGAGAAACCGTCACTGGAAAAACCACCATCGCCGAGTGGCCTAGCCACCATCGGCGGCCGACCCTCCCTCCACCGCGGCCAACCCCGGCCATGGCCGGGGTTGGGAGGCATCCGCCCGGCAAGGCCGACCCCAGCCATGGCCGCCCCGCCGCGGCAAGGCCGTAGCCGGCCTGGTCATGGTCGGCCACGGCCGTCCCGGTCTAGCCGCGGCAAGGCCATGGCCGACCGTGGTCGTCCCGGCCTAGCCGCGGCAAGGCCATGGCCGGCCGCGGCCTCCCTAGCCGCGGTCAGTCCCGTCGCGGCAAGGCCATGGCCGTCCCGGCCTAGCCGCGACAAGGCCATGGCCGGCCGTGGCCGTCCCAGCCTAGCCGCGACAAGGCCATGGCCGGCCGCGGCCTCCCTAGCCACGGTCGGTCCCGCCGCGGCAAGGTCATGGCCGTCCCGGCCTAGCCGCGACAAGGCCATGGCCGGCCGGCCGTCCCGACCATGGCCGGCCGGCCGCGGCAAGGCCGCGGCAAGGCCATGGCCGGCCGTGGCCGTTCCGGCCTAGCCGCGGCAAGGCCATGGCCGGCCGTGGCCGTTCCGGCCTAGCCGCGGCAAGGCCATGGCCGACCGCGGCCTCCCTAGCCGCGGCCGGTCCCACCGCGGCAAGGCCATGGCCGTCCTTGTCGTGGCCGGCCTCGCCATGGCCGGCCACGGCTGCCCCGGCCACACCGTGGTCGGCCACGGCCTCCTTTGCCGCGGCCGGCCCTCCGGAGGGCCACCGCCGTAAGTCGCTCGGCCGGCCACTCCCGCCGCCGGTCGCCCGGTCGCCGCCGCCGCCGTGGCGGCTCGCCATCATGGGAGGCCTCCCCACCATCCGATCAAGGGGGAGGCTCTCCTTGACGTCCGATCGAAGGGGTAACCACCCATTATCCCACCACTTTAGTGGTGGGGCCCGCCATAATCCACCCCTGGAGGCTATAAAAAGACCCTCAGGGGATCCTTATTTCTCACCTTTTTCCTTCTCCGGTTCTTCTTCTTCTTCCTCAGGTGAGAGCTCTCCCGCCTCCTCCACCAAGTCGGCCTTCGCTCACCGCCAGCCACCAGCAGCCACCGGCGGCCACCAACATCCATCGTCGGCTACAGGTATCCCGCCAGCACGCAGTTAGCAAGGAGACGCCCAAGACCGCGAGGAAGTCGAACAAAGAAGACAGTCGAGGCCAGCAAGCGCGCGCCGCCCCGAGCGCACACGTCTGAAGCATCCTGCACATTCCATCGTTTAAGTCACTTCCGCGGAGCAGCCTGTTGCCCGCCGAAAGCTACAGTCTTTCTCTCTCCCCTCAAGTTGTAACGGGAGTGGCCCGTCGCCCCGATTCACCCAGTGTACTGTAATCACCGAGAGCTAGTGGAGTTTGACCGGCACAGACCCGGTCACATGATTTTTTACCCATTTAAGGGGTTTTTCCACGTCGTCAAGACTTGTGTCTACTATTCAATTTCATCGACTGTGTGCGCGCTCGACCACTCCGCAAGCTAAGACGGTTCAAGTTTATCTAGCCCGACCGGGGCATCGAGTTAGTCCGCAACAATTTTGATTTTTTGACTATGATACTTTATTTTATGTATATTAATTGAGGTCGGATTAAACGCTAAATCTTAAACTCTAAATTCTTAAATTTAGTTAAAAATTTAATTTAACTAAAGTATTTACGAGAGCAGAGTAAAATTTAGCGAGCATAAAATGATGTAAGTTTTTTAGGGTAAACCTGTAGGAATTTTGGTAATAATTGTAATAGACTTGTTATAAATCTTTACATGTCAAATATTTAATTAGCACTACAAGAGTTCTAGACTCAGTTTAGGAGAACTTATTTTCACCAGTCAAGCGGTTACGACCGTATGAATCAAACCTTAATTAAAGTTCAGTTCATGCGGTCGTAATCGCTTGACCGGTGAAAATAAGTCCTCCCAAAAGAAGGCGTAATTTTTAAAACCGGAGCCCGTTTCCAAATCTCTGTCTGGGTTGCATATTAATTTGCCGCGTGGAAGAATGAAAGGTGGGGGTTAAATCATAAGAAAAGTATATTTTGATCTCCTAGGAGAGATCATATTTGATCTCTAAGGAGATTATATTTGATCTCCTAGGAGATCTATTTTGATCTCTCATATTTGATATCCTAGGAGATAAGAAAAATAGGTATGTTTGATCTCCTAGGAGATCACCCGGTATCCGGACTGAATAATTACGCCAAAAGAAGCCCTAGCTTATAGTCTCACTTTTATTAATTAAGGAATTCCTATATTAATCATTATGGATTTCTAACTAAGGCTACGTTTGGGGGGACTTATTATGGATTCCTATATTAATCATTAATCGTAACCGCTTGACCGGTGAAAATAAGTCCCCTCAAACAGAGTCTAAAACAATATTGTCAGTTCTTGCTCAAGAATGTGAGGGTATCCAAAAGTCCCGCTTTTTTGTCCTTTTTTAATATGTTGTAAAGCAAAAGTGTTGTAGAATTCCAAAAATCTCATTCATGAGGTTATTGTTTGTTATCAAAATTGGATTTTTATTTTGTTGTAACTTCTAAAAAGCTCATGAGTCATTGTAGGAACCCATGAATACTCCAATTACTAGGAGCTCATGAGCTCCCCAAAAGAAGTATCATTGTATTCTCATGAGCTCATGAGGTCTTACACTAATTCAATCACTTACTTAGGTCTATTTGCGGACGGGGTCGCTAACCCCATGAACCGCAGAATCGTGATTGAGCTATCATGATCGATCAAAAATTTGTGAATCTGTTTGAAAGAGCTCTTCATTTACACGACCCCGAGCAATCAAGCGACCATGGTGGTGCCCAAAAAGGTCAACTCTAGAAGGGACCCTTTGGTCACAATGTCAATATTCAACTCGACATTATTATTATTGTTATTTAATTTAAGCATCATCCTAATTACAAAAAAAAACTAGTAGTTTTGAAATATTAATTAAAGGAGGTGGCTTGAATCCTATGTATTAATTAAGAGCATGATCTCAGTTTAGCTACGTGTATTAAGAAACTAATTGCAAGTACGGGGGAGTTTACCGAGCTTGCTTCGTAGTTGTTGGTGATAAATGCACTCTCCCTTTGCGTTTATGTAGAGCATTTGATGGACGGTTGCACTCGAAGTGGAGGTGCTCTTTGTGAAAAAGAGGGGTGTATTTATAACCCGCAATTTGGTCGAAAGGACCTTGGATTTTCGGGTAATTAGACCGTTGGTTTCTGCAAAAAATATCGAAATATGATCATATATCAATAACTAGGATTGTATTTCAATGCGGGCAAATTTTCATCAAAAAATGTTCTGCCGTAATATTTCTCTAATTTGACGCTGGTAGTGTTCGGGGGTACTCATTGGTTGCGTCTTTTTTAGGAGATATTTATGGTAAGAACCCTTGCTATTTAAAATTTACTTTTTTACTCGTTATTATTTGAATAAAGAGGAAGACGACCTCCCATTTTTTAGCATCCCCATGCAGCGAAGGTTCAGGGAAGGGTCTCATCATAAGTGTGAATTATAGGCAGACCTTACCCTGCGTTTTTCCAAGAGGCAACACCTTAACTAGTGCACCAAAACTCCCCTTCTCTTTCCCGAATGTATGATAAAAAAAGTATGAATGGACGGTCATGATTCTCAATAATTGCTTGGGTGATGGAATTAGTGAGAAACTTTGTTCATGTTTGGGACTGTTGTGGCGGTAGAAAAAACAACGGTGAAAAATCAATGGTGGGATTCGAGCTCTTCGAAAAGCTATGGTAAGAAAAGTAGTAGGAATATAGAAAGGAGATGTGGATATGCTAAGGCTGCGTTTGGCACAACTTATCGCGACTTATTTGCTCCGGTGAGGTTGGACAAAAATGTCCTTGTCATACCAAATTCTTATGCATCAAACTAGTTCCTTTTTTTGTAACATTTGTGATACCAAACATACATTCTATGACAATGATGTTTTTGTCCAACCTTACCGAAGCAAATAAGTTGCGATAAGCCGCGCCAAACGCGCCCTAAATTAGAAGCATTAAAATTCAAAAATATATTCTTTTTAGCTTTTATGTATGTAATAGGGTTTATTGTAGTTTTCCAAAAAAAACACTAACACTTTTTGGCACAAGAACTTTTCTCAGGATTATGAAACTAAACGCCTCTAAAACAAGGATGATAACATAAATAAAACATATTCAAAGAGAGTCTTCATCTCCATGAATGTATGCATGTTGCAAATAAGATAAGACTTTTTTTTTCTAATACCTAAAGTGCCCTTTCCATTCAAATTTTAGGGATTTGTTGGTGGGATTTGTTTCAAACATAAAGCATAAAGTGTGGGGCTAGTATGAGAATAGAAAGATCCAGTGACCCATTTCAAATTTAGGGTGATATTCAAGGACAAGAGTATCGTCGTTGTCGAATTGGTGTGTTAGATTATGACACCTCATCGTGCCCGGATCGTTAGGATCGCGTCATGTCATCGATCCGTGGGAGGCCTCGATTCCTAATCCGGGCTAAACCTATTTAGGAATAACATTTAGGAAGATCATTAATAGGAGAATATATAAATATTAGATTATGACACCTCATCAATCCGTGTGCCTCCATAATTCCTAATTTTGGAGGAGTCCTATATTTGGGATATCTTTATGAGAAGAAATAATGCAATCTCTTAAATAGGAGATCATCTTCCTAATTTGATATTTGATCTTGATCCTATAAATAGGTGTCCGCCCCAGTCGTTTCATTCAAGCAAGAATCAGAGAGGAATCAAGTTTATTTTCGGCCACCAGTGAGGAGTGTGAGAGCAGGTTCTGTGGAGGAGGTATCCGGCGGCGGCGGCACAGGCGGACCTCATCGGTGCAGGAGGATCAGAGGCGGCGGCCACGGGCTGCAGCGGCGATCTCCAGGCAGTCACCGAGAGGCGTTCAGGCGGCGGCAACGGCGACGGCTCCAGTACAGTTCAGGCGCGGCGGCGGCAGCAGGCGTGCTGCGCAAGGCGGCGGCGCATCGGTTCACCTCAGGCGGAGGCGGCTCTGTCCAGCGGAGACAGGCAGCTCCAGGAGGTGGTAGTAGTAGGCGGATTCAGGTGGAGGCGGCACTGTCCAGCGGCGACAGGCAGCTTCAGGCGGCAACAACAGGTGTAGGAAGCGGCGGATCCAGCGGAAAGAAGAATAGGGCTTGTCGCTCGGCGACATCGATACCGCCCGGCGGTATCAGTTCTTCAGCATTTTGGGATCTTTGTTTTTCCTTTGTTGTTCGACCGAGTTTGTTTGGTCTCTAGTTGTATTTGTGTAACCTCATCAGGATTATAGTGGATCTTTCTGGCGCGCTCTCCCCGTGGACGTAGGAGCCCATCTCCGAACCACGTATATCTTTTGTCGTCTGCGTGTTTGAAATCTCCGTTATTTTATTTTGCTGATTGTTTTGCTCATTTTAATTTCGTTGTGCTACCGCAGTACTCGGTCCGATTGCACAACAATTGGTATCAGAGGGAGGTTCCGCGGAGGTGATCAATTGTACGTTCCGTCTTAGATTTGGGTCAACGGTAGGTGACGACCATCGGTCCGCTCCCTATCTTCCCAGATCTGATCCGTGAACCTAATTGGATTACCTAGTAGCCCTGCGAGCAAAACAATGATAGCAAAATTTGAGATTTCAAAGTACGACGGCGAAATCGATTTCAGGCTATGGCAAAAACGGATCAAGGCGGTTCTCGTTCAGCAAGGTCCCACAAGGCGCTCCTCGGCAAGGAGAAGTCCATAAAGAAGGATGACGAGTGGGAAGAACTGGATCTGAAGGCCATCAGCACGATTCAGCTGAGTCTAACCGATGAGTTCATGTATAACGTAGTCGACGCTGAGACTACAGAAGACCTATGGAAGAGATTGGAGGAGCTATACATGTCGAAGTCTCTCACAAATAAGCTCTACGTGAAGAGACAGTTGTATAGCCTGAGGATGTCCGAGAGTAATCAGCTATTGGAGCACATGAATGCATTTAACAAGCTTATATCCCAGCTGCGAAGCATGGACGTGAAGGTTGAAGAGGAAGACCAGGCTCTTCTCTTACTGTCTTCGTTGCCCAAGTCCTTCAATCATCTGGTCACCACGATTCTGTATGGGAAGGACATCTTGAAGATGGAAAAAGTGATGACAACGCTGCTCTCGAATGAAATGAGAAGCAAGTCAAGCCCTAGAGCCGACGAGGGCCTATTCGTTAAGAGCAAAGACCCCACCCGGGGTAGATCGAGAGGAAAAGGGAAGGAGGAAGACCGACCTAGGTTTAAGTCCGGGGGTAGGAATACGAAGTGTCACTACTGCAAGGAGGAGGGGCATTGGAAGAATGAGTGCCCGAAGAGGAAGTTTAAGGAGCAGACGCATGAGCCACATCAGGCTGCGGTGGCATCCGAGGATGAGAACGACGCCGAGGTTCTTCATGTTTCACCCAGTCTTGAGACCACAGGTTCCTGGATCATGGATACAGGATGTTCGTACCATATGTGCCCAAACATGGGATGGTTCTCCAGCTTTAGGCAATGTGAGGGTGGTCGTGTTCGTATGGGGAATGACTCAGAGTGTGAGGTGTTGGGAGTTGGTAACATCGGGATTGAGATGTTCGATGGAGTGATCAGGACACTCACCAATGTTCGGTATGTGCCCAAGTTGAGAAAGAGCTTGATTTCTCTAGGCACTCTAGAGGCCGCCGGGTACTCTTATACTGGCAACGACGGATGTTTGAAGGTCAGAAGAGGCGCGCAAGTAGTCATGGTAGGAGAGCGTTCTTGTACTCTCTACAGACTAATAGGTACCACAATTGCGAGCGGAAGGGCGAGGGGAGAGGTCAAATTGCCTCCCAGGCTATATGACATGGTAGCGTGTGCCTTTCACGCTAGTTCCTCAGGAAAAGCTTTAGAGAGTAGAGACAGCTCTCAGGGGAAAGCTAGAAAGGATAAGTGGAGGAGCGAGGCAAGATTCGTGGCGAAGAGGTTTGCGCAGAGGAAGGGCCTTGACGAAGATAAAATCTTCTCAGTCGTGGAGAAGGTGGGCAGAGTGTCTTAGAAGTGCCCAGGTACCGCAAGGGGAGCCATCTGGCTCATGAGTCCCACCAAGGAACTCAGGTGTACTCAGAATAAGGTGGAGCAGCACAGTGGTGCATGTGTGCCACCAAGAGTCGAGGGAGTTTGCTAAGGGGTAGAGGTATGGTGTTGCGGAAGGTCTCTACGGAGGATATCAATGTGGGCATGCGGGAGAAATCAGTGACAGGAGTCAAGTTTAAGAACGGTCTTGTCTTGACTCATTCTGAGGCATGTTGATCGAGGGGGACCCCAGGGAGAGGGGGTTTGTAGTCGCCAGTCGGAGAGATCCAGGTTGGAGGTACAGGTACGTTTGTTAGGCTTCGAGGTGGAGTCTGTCGCGTGAGGCGTCAAGGTGGAGATTGTTAGATTATGACACCTCATCGCGCTCGGATCGTTAGGATCGCGCCATGTCATCGATCCGTGGGAGGCCTCGATTCCTAATCCGGGCTAAACCTATTTAGGAATAACATTTAGGAAGATCATTAATAGGAGAATATATAAATATTAGATTATGACACCTCATCAATCCGTGTGCCTCCATAATTCCTAATTTTGGAGGAGTCCTATATTTGAGATATCTTTATGAGGAGAAATAAGGCAATCTCTTAAATAGGAGATCATCTTCCTAATTTGATATTGTATCTTGGTCCTATAAATAGGTGTCCGCCCCAGTCGCTTCATTCAAGCAAGAATCAGAGAGGAATCCAGTTTATTTTCGGCAACCAGTGAGGAGTGTGAGAGCAGGTTCTGTGGAGGAGGTATCCGGCGGCGGCACAGGCGGACCTCGTCGGTGCAGGAGGATAAGAGGCGGCGGCCACGGGCTGCAGCGGCGATCTTCAGGCAGTCACCGAGAGGCGTTCATGCGGCGGCAGCGACGGCGGCTCCAGTACAGTTCAGGCGCGGCGGTGGCGGCAGGCGTGCTGCGCAAGGCGGCGGCGCATCGGTTCACCTCAGGCGGAGGCGGCTCTGTCCAGCGACGGCAGGCAGCTCCAGGAGGCGGTGGTAGTAGGAGGATTCAGGTGGAGGCGGCACTGTCCAGCGGCGGCAAGCAGCTTCAGGCGGCGACAACAGGTGCAGGAAGCGGCGGATCCAGCGGGAAGAAGAACAGGGCTTGTCGCTCGGCGACATCGATACCGCCCGGCGGTATCAGTTCTTCAGCATTTTGGGATCTTTGTTTTTCCTTTATTGTTCGACCGAGTTTGTTTGGTCTCTGGTTGTATCTGTGTAACCTCATCAGGATTATACTGGATCTTTCTGGCGCGCTCTCCCCGTGGACGTAGGAGCTCATCTCCGAACCACGTATATCTTTTGTCGTCTGCGTGTTTGAAATCTCCGTTATTTTATTTTGCTGATCGTTTTGCTCATTTTAACTCCGTTGCGCTACCGCGGTACTCGGTCTGATTGCACAACATTGGTGCACCAAAAACACTTACGACGGCTGCAGTATTACACACTCAAGATTTGTGCACCTTCTGCTATTTGTCAGTAAATTATGAAACATAAGTCTCACCGTGTTTATAAACATTAACTCCGTCTACCCTAGGAGTAGGCCCTTTTCGGGCTGACCATCTGCTACAAAATCGTGTACTCGGGATTGAGGATTGCTTTAGCAACCGATCGGATATGTAGCGGGTGCGACTCAAGCCGATTCAGATAAATTTTTTGCTAGGAATTGAATCATTTTAGTTTGTTTCCATTTTTAAACCAGAACGAACCCGTATATGTAAAACTTCGATCCAGATCCAGATCCGAACCAAATAATGTGGATCGAGTATGATTCAATTCTGAGTTCCTACATATTAATATCTATACTAATATAAACGCAAACTCTCGAGTTCTACAGTGCGCTACAGTACAAAAGCGTCGGTTACATTTGAACGGACGAAATTACCCCTCCCCCCAATTCGACTGCTGCTGTTATTACCCCTCCCGCTCGTGGTCGTTCGTTGATGCAAAATTATATGATATACTACAATCACAAAGGTAGCAAGAGCCAAAATTATACTTTATAAGTTCTAAATAAGTTAAAAAAATATAGTAATAATAAAAAGAGTCATGGAGCTGTCCAAATGGCCCCATGGGAGGTGTTCAATTTCTTGCATCCCCACTTGCAGAATGGATGAATTATAATTCAAAAGTAGGAAGTTTGTGTTGACTGGCTACCACATGTCTATATAAATCCTCATATCCACTAACAATTCTACATGCTTCACTGTCATTACATTTGCTGAATAATATTGAAATTAGGGTTTCCCTAAAAATCCAAGCAATCAAACTGAAGTTTTTGCCCCGCAACCTAGACCAATTTGTCGAGATAATTCCAAACGGCCAGTTTTCGCACAATTCTGATTCCGTTTGATCACTCAAATGGATGCCAGAACGTGCGGGGCACACGAGCACACAATTTGCGCCTACACACAAAACATGCCACTCTCGGGCATGTAGTGTGCCTGTGCGGAAGTCCGCGCTCCCTCGTGCGCACTCATTTCCGCCGCCACAATCTCGCCAGCGCCTCCCCCCCCCCCCAAAAAAAAAAACTATAAAAAGGCTTGTAGACCTTCTTTTGAAGGGACGAGAAAAAAAGGTGAGCATAGAGCTCTGAGGTAATTTTCAGCCAAAACTTGACTCTTCGTTCATCCCCTTCTGCTCACTTGCGACGGTTCTGCTCCAGAGACTGCTCTCGCGAGCAAAACTCAAGACTTTTGCTTTTTCCTCTACTTGTAAAAGAGAGTGGTGACATGTCACCCTCCTAAAAACTCTAACTCCTGTAACAAACAACAACTAGTGGATTTGTTAGAACCGGGTCTGGTCCCGTGATTTTTTTCCTTTCATGTTTTTTCACGTAAAACATCTCAGTTTTCTATTGTTGGTTCTCTCTTAGACTATTTGTGCGATTGACTCACTCTCGAGTTAAGACGGTCTGATTCTTCTGATCTATGAGAGTGCTAAGAGACTAACAACAATATATATATACACACGAAAATTTTCGAGAGAAAACTAGTTTTCCCTCTAAGCTCAAAAAACCACAATCATAGTTGTCCTATCTCATCAGACATGTATTCAAGATTGTGATACTATGGGCTTGGACTTCTATGATTATGGTGTTCATATATATATATATATATATATATATATATATATATATATATATATATATATATATATATAAGTGTAACACCCCCTACAAGTATCTCATGACATGAGTTCGGTCGGGGCCTACTACATAGAATCATCACTGGTACGCTATCCAAAAATGATATAAAAGACAAATACTAAAGAATTATAGAGTAAAACACAGCGAATAAGTATCAAATATAAGAAGTAAGAAGAGAATGTCCACTACTAATGCAGTAAGATAAGTTTTAGCTTTAAGGCCTACAAGCACTCCAAAAGAGTACAACAGATTTGAAAGTAAAGCATGGGTACAAGCACCCAAAAAAGGCTCACAGACCTGCATGGACTAAACTAAAATAAGATAACTTGAACTGCTCGCTATAGACCCTAACGCAACACCGTCTCCTTCCAACTCCCTGCAACAATCACAAAAAATGGCGTGCAAAGAAAATCAACTACAAGACGACCAAAACTAGGTAACAAAGATACTCCTCTGGCAGAGTAGCGGTCCCCAAGGAAGCTAGAACACACTACAAGTTAGTATCTCACATAATATGATAATACATCAAGTAAATAAGAATGTGACGACACGAAAGAGAGCAGTCTAGAAAAAGAAAGTCCACATGCAATTTAGCTATCTATTGCATACTACAGTACTATACGTATCAATTTTGCTATAAGAGGGACTCTCGAGTCAACAGCTACAAGGGATATCCACCCTTGAGTTACGGCGAGTAACCTCAAACCCCAATCCAAAAGCTACAAGAGGGGAGAAATTCCCAACTCTCGAGTCCTCAGCTACAAGTGAGAACTAAGTACTTCTGTTGAGTTCATAATTATGTGTATCAGATTCAGATTATGTTACATGGGAGCTATCACCAGGTAGTAAGTACTACCATCGAGCGGTAGCTCCATGAGCTAGCCATTTCTATGATCGGCGTCCCCACAAATGACCTTTGAGGTCGCAAACGTATTTTGTTGCATCCCAGTGCTCTCAACACAACTGGAAGCCCTTACCTTGAGGTTACTAAAGCTACCATTGGGCATTAACCACTACCGTCGGTGGCACTATACGGTAGTTCCAGAAATCCTTGAATCAACCTAACTTTTAGCCCTTTCTAGGCTTCCCCACCTTAAGACCATAACTCATAATGGCACTAGGGTACCCCAGAGATTTTCTACAAAAAACCTTTAACTAGATTTAACAAAACTACAAAAACCCTTGAATCAGGTCACATATCTCGATTTGGCTTCACACACAAGATCTATGAAAGGGAAATCCAAGGCACTACATGAACATGTCTAAATCTGAGGGGAAATGGGTTGTTATGACCTTAAAAGAATCTCCTAAGAGCTATGGATCTCTGAGTTTCTTTGATGGAGAATGTCTACAACGGCTCTAGCACACTAACTCCGACGACGGCTCGTCGATCCAACCGCTAGATCTCCGACAAGAGCGCCTTCTTCCTCACGCCCTGTAGAGAGCTCTCCCTTACTTTTGACCTAAGCTTGGAAGAAAATAAGTGTATCATCTAATATTAGGTTTTCAGGCCTATTTAAGTGGTTTGGGCAAACACATCGTGGCCATCAGATCAAGTTCTAAGGGGTTCAAACATCCACGATCTCGGATCCTAGATTCTAGATCCGTTTGGGAATTACCGTGTTGTGGTAACTCCTAACGGTGTGTGGTAGCATATAAGCTACTACCCGAGGTAAACACTACTGCTTGCAGCAACCCTTATCGCACAGTGATATTTCCTAGATTTCTACTTCTTTAAATATCCGGGAGTTACAATTCTTCTCCCCTTAAGAAAATTTCGGCCCAAAATTTTCAGATATTAATCTAGGAATTTCTGAGAATAATTCGGGATGTTCCACGCACATAAGTTTCTCCTATTACCAAGAGAGCTACTTGTGCTCACAGTTGTCCCAACTCCCAATGGACCTTTACCATATGGATGCTCTTATTCCGCAATTTACGCACCTCGATATCTTCTATTCTTATTAGGCGAATAATG
The DNA here is from genome assembly GCA_039513925.1 of Platanthera zijinensis. Taxonomy (NCBI): domain Eukaryota; kingdom Viridiplantae; phylum Streptophyta; class Magnoliopsida; order Asparagales; family Orchidaceae; genus Platanthera; species Platanthera zijinensis. The sequence goes on along the minus strand of CM077081.1, from coordinate 237,646,490 downwards.
GTCACAAATTTTTTCTCGGTCGGTTTTAAATTTGCATCAACCACGACACTAGCTTGGTTGCACTACGGCCATACGTAAGGATGAAACATGGAAAACATTGCACAACCCTCCGAGCTCTTCTGATAAGCCAATACGATACACACACTCGCCTGCCCACTCGAGCACTTCAAAAGGGCCCAAGAACCTTGGACTTAACTTCTTCAATCAACAAATACGTGATACGTCTTTGAATTGCTTGATTTTCAGGTACACTTTATCCCAAACAACAAACTCAACATTAATGTGGTGCGCATTGTAGTACTTTACTTGCTGATTTTAGGCAATCTTCAAACATTCTTGAATTGTCTTAATAAAATAATTTGAACGCTTCAGATACTTCCTATTTGTTCAACAAACAAGTGTCACCCACATCCACCCAAGATATTGTCGTCCGACATCCTCTCCAATATAAGGCATCAAACGGTGCTATCTTTGTACAATCCCGTATTCGTAGAGTAGGGCCCTCCCGGCAGGCGTAGGACCAATTATAAGTTTTTAAGCTTTTGGAGAGTTTTGTACTCTTGGTGGCCAATTTTGGCTTGGCCTTGGAAATATACTAGTAGGGGGAGGGAAAATCTGGATCTTCCCCCGGGACCTTTAGGGGGGCGGGTGCGGCAAGATGGCCGACACCCCCCCGGCTTGCTAGGGGTGAGGTGGGATGGCGGGACTGGCTGGAGACAAGGAACCCGCCCACGACACCCTAGCCTTGGGCAGGGGCGAGACCAGGCGGCCTGCCCTCTCGCCCCAAGCGGCGAGCCCGCGGGGCGAGACCGGGCGGCTGGCCCTCTCTCCCCAGGCGGCGAGCCCGCGGGGCGAGACCGGGCGGCCGACCCTCTTTCCCCAGGCGGCGAGCCCGCGGGGCGAGACCGGGCGGCCTGCCCTCTCGCCCCAGGCGGCGAGCCCGCAAGGCGAGACCGGGCGGCCTGCCCTCTCACCCCAGGCGGCGAGCCCGCGGGGCGAGACCGGGCAGCCTGCCCTCTCGCCCGAGGCGGCGAGCCCGCGGGGCGAGACCGGGCGGCCTGCCCTCTCGCCCCATGAGTCTAGCCCGGGGAGGGTACGCCTGCTCACCTATCTTTGGACCGTTCTTTTACCGTTGTCCCCCCCCCCCCCCCCCCCCCGGGGTGGAAATTACCTCTTTACCCCCTGGTGTGGGGGTTTTCTATTGGCTAGAGGTTTATTTTGTCCTAAGGGCATTCTGGTCATTTTACCCCCCCCCCCCCCCCTCAGGACTTGGAAAAACTATAAATAGACCCCCTTGGGTGCCTTTGGAGAGGATGAGTTTTCCTGGCTTCCTCCTCCCTTAGCTTCTTCTTGGTAGAGTAGAGAGAGCTCTCCAAGGCGCCCAGCTCAGCCATTTGGTAAGGGAGGGGAAGAGTTCTTGTGACCTTCCGGGTGTGTGGTAGGACCTCCACGCTAGAGCCGAGGGTCTGTTCATTGTTTCCTAAGTCTCTGGTCCGTGACGTTCTTTCGAGTGTAGTAGGTGTGAGTTCACCCCTCTTTTGGGACCCCGAACTCCACAGAGGTCATTTTTGGCTTCAACACATGGTGCGGTGAGTGTGGAGAGTGACCAACACAGAATATCTCGGGAGAGAGTCATGGTTGGAGATCAGGGAGGTGGTGACGATCTCGGCGAGCTCCCGAACCCCGGACCCTTTGTAGGAAGGGAGGAGTTTATGGCTTCCATCTCAGGCATCATGGAGATACTTAGAAGCATTGCCCCTCGGGCTGACAGCTCAACCCCCACCCCCCAGGGACTGGCTCCCAGGGGTCTCGACGAGCTAACCCAAAGTGGTCTCGGCGAGCTGCCTCCCAGGGGCACAAACGAGATGAACCCAGCAGGGGGAGAAGGAAGTGTACCAGGTAAGCGACCTGGGAAGGAAAGGATGGGAGAGGGGGTCGAGCGAGACCTCCCCGGCCGGGAGTTATTCCATAGCCCGGCGAGTGCTAGCCCCCCACGCGAGCGGTCGTGCGGGTAGAGGAGGCGAGAGCACCCCTTAGGGGGTCACCCTTCAGCGAGTTGATCATCTCAGCTCCCGTTCCCGAGGGGTTCAGAGCCAGACATGGCTTACTATACCGGGAAGGATGATTCCGTCCAGCACCTGCAGTGGTTCGAGGATGCCATATCCATCAGGCCGATGACGGATGCCTTCAAGTGTCGTCTCTTTGCGATCATGTTGAAGGAGAATGCAAGGGACTGGTTTCATCAACTCCCTCCGAGGTCGATCTATGGGTTTGAGGACCGGAGCCGGAGCTTCCATCTTCGCTTCTCCACCTCTAAGAAGAGGAAGAAGGGTCCTGAATCCATCTTCCTGATAAGGCAGAAGGCCGAGGAGTCACTGGCCCACGACGTTGATAGGTTCCAAGAAGAGATCCTGGATATTCAGGAGATGCCAGAGTATGCCCTCCAGATGACATTCACGGTTGGGTTGCGCGAGGGGTTCTTCAAGATGAGCCTGACCCGAAAGGCCCCCATTTCTTTTGAGGAGCTGATGAAAAGGGCGGCTGAGGAGATAACCATGAAGGCGGCAACCCGGCATTTGCCAAGAAGTTGGCGAAGCTAACAAAGTCGGAGCCAAAGGAGCAAGGTGGCTCAAGGCATCAGGAAGGAAGGAGGAGAGAAGAGAAGAGAGCTCATGGGTTCTAGGGACTGGAGGGCCCGGAGTCAGGTTGGAGGCAGCAGGGAGGACCTGCCCAGGGTCAGAGAATAGCTCTCATCCAGGGTGGTGGGAACTTTTATTGGGGCCAAGGGAGGTTCAACTTCCAAAGGCAAGCCCCAAGGCAGCTTCCACCAGGCGGAGGGTCACGCCACAGATACCTGCCCCGAGTTCCTAGAAGTAAGGGGGGCGAGAGGCCCAGCCCAGCCTCAGCCGCTGGCCCAGGTTGAAGGGGTTCTACCCAAAGTTGGGGTAGAAGACATATGTGAGTACCGGGTCGATGTGGGAACCCGGGAGACCTTGTGAGTGATCCACGATGGAGTGGAATGGAGATCAAGCCTAGGCCCTCTGAAGAAGCCTCGTATCAGCAGAGTCTTGTATTTTTTCTTATGATGTAATGAGTTCAGCGCCCGACCAGTTGAGTCGGGGGGGTGTCATGTAACCCATCATGTTTTCCCCTTTGGAAGATGTTGGATTTGGTAAGGTTTGGTTGAGATGCATAGTCCCCCCCCAAGAGAACCTCCCCATGACAGGATCTCACTGGCTGGATGGGTTGAGGATACCTTGAGGAAGTCAAGTTCCCTTTCTCTGATGACGGTCCCGCTGTCAGGCTCTAACTAGCTTGCAGGGCAGGCGTACCTCTCGTGGAATCCTAAGTTCCCTTTCTCCGATGACGGTCCCGCTGTCAGGATCTCACTAGCTGGAAGGGCAGGCATACCTCTCGTGAAAGCCCAAGTTCCCTTGCTCCGATGACGGTCCCGCTGTCAGGCTCTCACTAGCTGGCAGGGCAGGCGTACCTCTCATGGAAGCCCAAGTTCCCTTGCTCCGATGACAGTCCCGCTGTTAGGCTCTCACTAGCTGGCAGGGCAGGCGTACCTCTCGTGGAAGCCCAAGTTCCCTTGCTCTGATGATGGTCCCGCTCGCTGTCAAGCTCTCACTAGCTGGCAGGGCAGGCATACCTCTCGTGGAAGCCCAAGTTCCCTTGCTCTGATGACGGTCCCGCTGTCAGGCTCTCACTAGCTGGCAGGGTAGGCGTACCTCTCGTGGAAGCCCAAGTTCCCTTGCTCTGATGACGGTCCTGCTGTTAGGCTCTCACTAGCTGGCAGGGCAGACGTACCTCTCGTGGAAGCCCAAGTTCCCTTGCTCCGATGACGGTTCCGCTGTCAGGCTCTCACTAGCTGGCAGGGCAAGCATACCTCTCGTGGAAGCCCAAGTTCCTTTGCTCCGATGATGGTCCCGCTGTCAGTCTCTCACTAGCTGGCAGGCAGGCGTACCTCTCGTGGAAGCCCAAGTTCCCTTGCTCCGATGACGGTCCCGCTGTCAGGCTCTCACTAGCTGGCAGGGCAGGGGTACCTCTCGTGGAAGCCCAAGTTCCCTTGCTCCGATGATGGTCCCGCTGTCAGGCTCTCACTAGCTGGCAGGTCAGGCGTACCTCTCATGGATTCCCAAGTCCTCTTTGCTCTGATGATGGTCCCGCTGTCAGGCTCTCACTAGCTGATAGGTCAGGCGTACCTCTCGTGGATGCTCATTTCTATTTGCCCGGAGGAGGTCTCGCCACCCTGGCTCCCATCAAGTTGGCATGACAGGTTGACCCCTCCGGGAGGTAAAGTGTTTTTTGTCCGGAGGAGGTCTCGCCACCCAGGCTCCCATCAAGCTGGCATAGCAGGTTGACCCCTCTGGGAGGTTAAGTGTTTTCTGCCCGGAGGAGGTCTCGCCACCCAGGCTCCCATCAAGCTGGCATGGCAGGTTGACCCCTCCGGGAGGTTAAGTGTTTTCTTCCCGGAGGAGGTCTCGCCACCCAGGCTCCCATCAAGCTGGCATGGCAGGTTGACCCCTCCAAGAGGTTAAGTGTTTTCTGCCCGGAGGAGGTCTCGCCACCCAGGCTCCCATCAAGCTGGCATGACATGTTTACCCCTCCGGGAGGATAAGTGTTTTTTTGCCCGGAGGAGGTCTCGCCACCCAGGCTCCCATCAAGCTGGCATGACAGGTTGACCCCTCTGGGAGGTTAAGTGTTTTTTGCCCGGAGGAGGTCTCGCCACCCAGGCTCCCATCAAGCTGGCATGGCAGGTTGACCCCTCCAGGAGGTTAAGTGTTTTCTGTCCGGAGGAGGTCTCGCCACCCAGGCTCCCATCAAGCTGGCATGGCAGGTTGACCCCTCTGGGAGGTTAAGTGTTTTTTGCCCGAAGGAGGTCTCGCCACCAAGGCTCCCATCAAGCTGGTATGGCAGGTTGACCCCTCCGAGAGGTAGTGTTTTTTTTCCCGGAAGAGATCTCGCCACACAGGCTCCCATCAAGCTGGCATGGCAGGTTGACCCCTCCGGGAGGTTGTGTTTTTTTCCCGGAGGAGGTCTCGCCACCCAGGCTCCCATCAAACTGGCATGGCAGGTTGACCCCTCGGAGAGACCTTATAATCTTTCAAACTGCGAGAAGAGGCCACTCAGTGAATACTTTAGGTTAGATGTTTCTTTCCGAGCTTGTGCCAACCTCGAAAAGAGCGGGGATTGTGTACAACCCCGTATTCGCAGAGTAGGGCCCTCCCGGGAGGCGCAGGACCAATTATAAGTTTTTAAGCTTTTGGAGAGTTTTGTACTCTTGGTGGCCAATTTTGGCTTGGCCTTGGAAATATACTAGTAGGGGGAGGGAAAAATCTGGATCTTCCCCCGGGCCCTTTAGGGGGGCGTGTAACAACCCCCCACCATATAATAATAATAATAATAATAATAATAATAATAATAATAATAACAATAAAAAATACCTAAATTAACCCCCGGTCTAAACCTACCCCGCTCCCTTAATAAAATCCCGAGCCCCCCCCCCAGTCCAAACCCGCAATCCCGCTTCCGCCTCCTGCGCACCCGACGGCCCCGATCCCGTCCTGCGCATCCCCCGGCAGCCCCGATCCCGGCCTCCGGCGCCTCCTCCTCCTCCGGTAGGCCTCCAGCGCCCCTCCTCTGGCTTCCTCGTCGCCTCCTGCTCCTTCCTCGTGGCCGGCGGTTCCTGCAACAGGCACCTCTCTTGGCCGACTGCACCCTAGGCTCTGGTGGCCTCTTTCCAAGCCTCTTCCCGCCGCCGCCTACTCTCCCTCCTCTCTTCTTCTTCGCCAGCCAGTAAGGGCAGCAGCCGGCTACTTCATCTCCTCCTCCTCCGGCCAGTGAAGGCAAAGACAGCATTCTTCTTCGGCGAATCTAGCTCCTCATTCCGGCCAGTGGAATTTGTGAGGGACTCCTAAGGTTTCGCTCGAAACCCCTCCTCGTGGATTTCTGAGCCCATATCGGGTCTCTTTGGGTAAGGAATTTCATCGATCCCTCGTTTTCAATTTTTTGCCCTAATTGCATGGATTTCCACTTCCGATCGACGCAATTTCGTCGGTCCCCCTTAGGTTTGTCGTGAATTTGACTAATTTCATTTATGTTTTCGTTTCCGGTGCCACTCGTCCAATCTAGGTGTTGGGATCGCTCCAATCTTGGGATTTTCGCCTCCAAATCGCCGCCAAAATTCCCGATCTCTCGCGGTAGCCACTTCTCCCCTCACTCTCAAAGGAGGTAAATTTCTACACCCCCCCCCCTCCTGTGGTGTGATGCGAATATCCAACGCATGTGCAAGTATAAAAACTCTTGTTAATTCAATTTAAAATGCGTTTGTGGATCCTGAACAGGTTTAGCTCGAGCTCCTAACCTTGCTCGCGCCACTTAGCTGTCGCTAGTTTTTCGACGTGACCTTGAGGCAAGTAGAGAAATCTCTCTCGCTTGCAAACATGAAATTTATATTACTTGACTTGTTACAATAAAATAGACCCTTATAAACTGGAATCGTCGAAATAATAATTTGCCATTATTAAATCCTGAATCCCTGAAATCATATACAACCATTCAAATATTGAGGTGAGAGTGTTGTTTTGGTGTGACGCCTTGAATCGAGCTCCCGACTAACTGGTAACAGAAACCATTAGTCGATCGTTGCAATCACCGTCGTTGATAAGCCTTGCATCAATTTATACACTGGAATCATGTGCACCAAATGACAACACATTCACCCTTCAATATAGATCGCTTATGGTATTGCATCTAGGCTAAACTCCGGAGTAGGCTATTAACGTAAAAGAATCTTATTAGACATGATAACTTGTCTGGTTGCTACATGTAAGACTAGCTCACTGAGCTCTAGTTTTCTTTACTTACTTTTCGCGTAAGTTATTAGCTTGAATCATTATGTAAATTTATGTTCTGAAGCATTTTTCCTTCTGTTTGGATTTTTGCCTTAGGGTTCGTGACTGTGTCGTCCAATTCCTGAGTTTCCTCCACTCAGCTTCAGCTTGTGTTTGGAGGTTTCATTTTGCTCGATGTACCAGCAGGTTCTATGTATTTGCTTCAGTTACTATTGGACTGTATTATTCATGTATTAGTTATCATCAGACATTTTCTCCCGTATTGTGGAAATTTTTTAGGGGAAAGCATTGTATTAGAACATTTTCACTTATGAAATTTTGGTAACTATATGCATTCGTAAATTTCAGTACAACTCCTGCTGTTTCATTTTTTTATATAAAAGTAAATGCATGCACACAAAAATGTTTTATTCACCAATTTGTGGCTTCCGCATCATTTTAAAAATCAAGTAAACCATCGTTTTAAAATATGAGATTTTAAACTAGTTTATAGGATTTCCGGTTTCGCCTTAGCAGACATGGTTCTTCTCTGCATGCCTGTGGCATCACGACCCGCCCAAAGCGCACTCTGATCTTGTCGAGGCGGGTCGTGATAGTTGGTATCAAAGGCAGGTTGACAAAAGAAAGGGGTATTTTGAAAGTATTACATATTTTTGAATTTTATTATGTAAAAATATTTATACATGCATCATTACTTCACTCACTCTATCATTATCTGTTGTTCGAGGCTGAAACACGCACACACTCACTCATAAGCATGAGTAGTATGTGTGCAAATGTTAAGGGAGTATGGGCAAACTTAACATTTATATGCATATGAATTTTCACTAGGATAAACACCGCTTGCAAATATTAAATTGTATGGGCGGTTTAATATTTTCAAGTGCGTAACATTAGAATCATAATGCGCATGACATGTTAAGTGATATGGGCGCTTAACATGGCATGTGTATCCATTCATGGACATTTTTTAGGAATGCATTATAGGCATAATTACATTGCATGCATATCATAACTCATTGCACAAGTGTTAAGCTAAAAACAACAGATGACAATTGTACACACATGGATTTCAAAATCATAATGCTATCGCACACAATTCTATCGTCGCATCTGCATTTGCATGGCTATCACCTAAAGTTGTCCACTGAAAATGTTGTAACTATTACATGATTTATGTATTCAATAGTGATAGAATGCTAGAACCTGTAGTATCGATCTGTCATGCTTAGCCTGACTGTTTCTCTTACTCAATTCTTTTATTCTTTTTTAGATGGCTCCTAAGCGATCGCAGAGGAAGAAAGCTATCCCTGTTGCGAGGGAGGCCCCTAAAGACGATACTGCCCAGTTTTTGAGGCAGCTTCTGGAGCGTGTCACTCCTCTTGAGGGGGAACGCCAAACTCTTGACCCAGGCTCTGGTTCCGGCAGTGCATGGACGATTGGAGGAGCTGTTACCACCACCACTCCCGCACCTAGATCTGGAGCCGGCTTGCCTGCTGGCACCTCGGAGGCCCCGCTCGTGCCAAGTCTGACTGCTTCTCCTATAGCGATGGCAGATACATTGGCTTTCAAGAGACTGAATCCGCCTACCTTCAACGGCGACCGTGATTACTTCGTGGTCACTAAGTGGATCTCCCAGATGGAGAAACATTTTGAGTATACTGGAGTTCCCGAGACCCAAAAGGTTCTCCTTGTGGCCTATCAGCTGACCGAGGATGCTTACACTTGGTGGCTTCAGCGCTGCAGCCTCTCCAATTCTACCACCTTGACTTGGGGACAATTCAAGGACGCTCTTATGGAGAACTTCCTCTCTTCTGTGGAACGGGACAAGCTAGCTGAGAAGTTCCTGTCCCTTCAGCAGTTCGGCAGGATGATGACCGAGTATGCGAGAGAGTTCTCCCGCATATCCCTCCTTGCAGCAGAGTTCGTGTCGGATGAAGCCAAAAGGATCAGCCGTTTCGTGAAGGGACTCCGTTATGACCTCTAGCAGCATGTGGTAGCCCATGGCGCCACCACTTACGCGGAGACCGTGGGAGCCGCCTTGAAGGTGGAAGCAATCGAGTTGAATCATTCTGCCAAGAAGGTCTAGCATGGCACCAGCAATGCGCAACATCAGACCTCAAGCGTAAGAGTGCTCCATCTCAGGAGCAAGGTTCCGGATCCAAGGAGGTGTGTGCCTTCTGTCACAAGGTGGGCCATGCTGCCCAAGTATGTCGTTCTCTCCTTAAGAAGCAAAAGAAGGACATCCATGCCCCGCCGCCTCAGATGACGCTTGCCTCTACCACCACCGTGTGTACGTACTGCAAGAAGTCGGGCCATCAACAGAAGGACTGCCATCATATGCAGAGGGCGTGTTTCAAGTGCGGGCAGGTTGGACACCTCAAACTAGACTGCCCCATGAGGGAAAGCCCGATTCCCGCTCAGCCACTGCAGGTTGTCCCCGGAACTCAGGATAGGGGAAAAGCTGTGTTGAACGTCACCACTCAGGGCAAGACACTCGCATCTACCTCCATTTTCTCCGGTATGTTTTAAGTAAAGTTTTAAAATTTTCTGCATTCTCTAATTACCTGCCCTTAGAATGGATAATCTTGAAATGTGTTTATGATAGGGAATTTTAGGGTCAAGAATAAGTGCATGCAAATCCTTTTCGATTCTGGGGCATCTCACTCTTTTATAGCACGCCACATCGTGGACCTTCATAGCTGGCCTAATTCGACACTTGATGTCCCATTCGAGATTTCTGTACCCGAACATCTACATATCTCAACTAGAGGCATTCTCAATTGCCCGATCCTGCTTGGAGAACTGCAAGTTTTCGCCGATCTCATAGTTCTGGAAATGTCAGAATTTGACGTAATCTTGGGGATGAATTGGTTGGTCGCATATCGAGCTAAGCTGGGCTGTGTGGTAAAGAGGGTCAATCTCAGTATTTGTGGCAAGGACTACAGTGTTCATGTTCAGACCCGCAGCCACCTGAAGGTAATTTGTATTGTGCGCGCCGCTCGTTCGCTTAGTCAGGGTTGTTCTACTTGTTTCGTGTATGCTTCTCATTCGAATGGTGTCATACCACAACTTGAATCTATTCCGGTTACCTCCGAGTTTCCCGACGTGTTCCCCGCCGAGTTGCCTGGGATACCTCCCGATCGTGATGTAGAGTTCTCTATTGATGTGGAGCCTGGAACACGCCCTGTATCTAAAGCTCCATACTGTATTGCACCGCGCGAGTTGGAAGAGCTCAAATTGCAGTTGGATGAGATGCTCGAGCATGGATACATTCGTCCCAGCTCGTCTCCTTGGGGAGCCCCTGTCCTCTTCGTAAAGAATAAAGATGGTTCCCTAAGGTTGTGTATCGACTATCGGGAGCTGAATAAGGTCACAATCAAGAATAAGTATCCCCTCCCACGCGTCGATGACCTCTTTGATCAGCTCAAAGGCAGTTCTGTGTTTTCTAAGATAGATCTCAGAACGGGTTACCATCAACTAAAGATTAAGGAATCCGACATCCCCAAGACAGCCTTCCGGACTCGGTACAGACATTTTGAATTCTTAGTGATGTCTTTTGGGTTGACTAACGCCCCCATCTGGTTTCATGGATATGATTAATCGTGCATTCTGTGAGTTCCTAGACAAGTTCATCATCGTCTTCATAGATGATATTTTGGTCTACTCCAAAACTCGTGAAGATCATGCAGTTCACCTTAGACTCGTCCTCTCCACCCTACGCCAGCATCAACTCTACGCCAAGCTGGCAAAATGCGAGTTCTTGCTAGATCGTGTTGCCTTCTTGGGGCATGTCATTTCAGGGGATGGGCTATCTGTTGACCCCGCACAAGTCTCTACAGTGATGGACTGGAAGCGGCCTTCTACTCCTACCGAGATCCGCAGTTTCCTTGGCTTGGCTGGTTATTACGGCGCTTCGTCATGCGTTTCTCCTCCCTTGTCGCTCCTCTGACAAGTTTAACTCAAAAGCATGTGAGATTTGAGTGGACAGATCAGTGTGAGCAGGCCTTTTCTGAGTTTAAGCAGCAACTATGTTCCGCGCCAGTGCTAGCTCTTCCGTCAGACGGGTTGGACTTTTTAGTCTACACTGATGCTTCTGGAGTTGGTTTAGGCTGCGTTCTGATGCAGGATGATCGTGTTATTGCCTATGGGTCGAGGCAGTTGAAAATTCATGGGCGTAATTATCCCACCCATGATCTGGAATTCGCTGCAGTGGTGTTTGCCTTGAAGTTGTGGCGTCATTATCTCTATGGTGTGAAGTGCCACTTTTACACCGTCCATCAGAGCCTGAAGTACATTTTTGTTTAGAAAGACCTCAATCTTCGTCAGAGACGTTGGCTCGAGTTTGTTTCGGACTATGACTTGCAACTCACATATGTTCCTGGTAAGGCTAATTCAGTGGCAGATGCGTTGAGTTGGCAGGCTTCTGTCGCACCCATGTCAGCTATTCTTGCGCCCTGATTGATGACCTCGGCCGGATGGACATATACATCGCACCCGAGGGTCATAAAGGGGTTTCTGGTCCGTTATGGGTAGAGCAGGTGAAGGATTTACAGCCATCTGATCCCGCACTTCAGCGCATTCGCCGACAAGTTGAACTTGGGACTCTTCCGGATTTCTCCATCTCTGATGATGTTCTGCATTTCCGAGGTCGACTCTGTATTCCAGATGTCCCTGAGTTGTTGGATAGTATTTGCCGAGAAGCTCATGAGTCCCGCACTTCTGGTCATCCTGGAAACAACAAGATGTATCATGACCTGAAGCAGATAGTGTGGTGGCCTGACATGAAGAATTATATTGCACGCTTCATCTCTCAATGTCTGACGTGCCAGAAGGTGAAGGCTCAGTGCCAGTGTCCTGGTGGACTTTTGCAGCCCCTACCTATCCCTGAATGGAAGTGGGAAGATATCTCTATGAACTTCATCACTAGATTGCCTCGTACTCCGAGAGGGCATGATGCGATTTGGGTTATTGTGGACCGCTTGACTAAAGTGGCTCATTTCATCCCGTACAAGGAAGGTCATTCCACCGAGAAGATGGCCCGGATTTATGTTTCAGAGATTATTAGGCTCCATGGGATTCCTTTGCGAATTGTTTCTGATCGTGACTCGAGATTTGTATCGCACTTCTAGAAGGGATTTCAACAAGCTATGGGCACTGATCTCAACCTAAGCACCGCTTACCATCCGACAACTGATGGCCAGACCGAGAGGGTCAATCAGATCCTTGAGAACATGCTTCGGTGTTATATTCTGGACTACAAGAGAGCTTGAGATGAGCATCTACCCTTGGTTGAATTCGCTTACAACAACAGCTATCAGAAGAGCCTCAAAATGGCCCCCTTCGAAGCATTGTACGGGTGACGCTGTAGGACCCCGCTCTACTGGTCAGAAGTCGGTGAAAAGGTGATTTTGGGTCCTGAGTTGCTTCAGGAAATGGAAGAAGCCACCAAGAAAACTCGTCTTCAGCTCAGTCGTGCCATTGAGAGACAGAGAAAGTATGCCAATCAGCGCCGTCGTCCGTTGGAGTTTGTCATAGGTGATCAGGTGTTTCTGAAGGTTTCTTCTACTCCTGGGGTGAAACGGTTCGGTCGTCACCATAAGCTCTGCCTGAGGTTCGTGGGACCCTATGTCATCTCAGAGCGTGTTGGAGGATCTGCCTATCGTCTGGAGCTACCTGATTCTTTGGCCGGTGTCCATGATGTATTTCATGTTAGTCAGCTCCGGAAATATATCCACGATCCTCATCGTGTTCTTTAAGAGGTTTCAGTGATTCCTGAAGCCAATCTGTCTTATCCGATCAAGCCTTCGAAGATCGTCGAATATAAAGAATGCAAGCTTCGCAAGAGAATCATTCCTATGGTGAAGGTACTTTGGGTGCATGACAAGTCTGAGGAGTACACTTGGGAACTCGAATCTGACATGCGCAGCAAGTATCCACAACTCTTCTCTTGATTCTTACTACGTCTCTAAATCTGACTTCCTTGTTATTTCAGTATCTTTCATAGATAGCTTTCATGCCTTAATCTACAAACTTCTGTCTAAAGTGTATGTCGCCCGAGTCTTCGTTGTCTTAGTTCCATTCAGAGAATTCTCAGGAAAGTTTCGGGACGAAACTTCCTAAGTAAGGGAGAATGTAACAACCCCCCATATAATAATAATAATAAAACAATAAAAAAAGACCTAAATTAACCCCCGGTCTAAACCTACCCCACTCCCTTAATAAAATCCCGAGCCCCCCCCCCCCCAGTCCAAACCCGCAATCCCGCTTCCGCCTCCTGCGCACCCGACGGCCCCGATCCCGTCCTGCGCGTCCCCCGGCAGCCCCGATCCCGGCCTCCGGCGCCTCCTCCTCCACGGGTAGGCCTCCGGCGCCCCTCCTCTGGCTTCCTCGTCACCTCCTGCTCCTTCCTCGTGGCTGGCGGTTCCTGCAACAGGCACCTCTCTTGGCCGACTGCACCCTAGGCTCCGGTGGCCACTTTCCAATCCTCTTCCCCCCGCCGCCTGCTCTCCCTCCTCTCTTCTTCTTCGCCAGCCAGTAAGGGCAGCAGCGGGCTACTTCATCTCCTCCTCCGGCCAGTGAAGGCAAAGACAACATTCTTCTCCGGCGACTCTAGCTCCTCATTCCGGCCAGTGGAATTCGTGAGGGACTCCTAGGGTTTCGCTCGAAACCTCTCCTCGTGGATTTCTGAGCCCAGATCGGGTCTCCTTGGGTAAGGAATTTCATCGATCCTGTTAACCCCAACATCGACGATCCCTCCCAAGGTCTCTAGCTCGCAAGTCGCGGCCCACTCAAGGGAACCCCCCGAGGATCGCGATCTGCCTCAGCCTTCCCTTGTTGGTCCAGGCGGACCTCCTTTTTTCTTATTCGCTCAGGCCGTGTGGCTAGGACGGTCTCCCCTGTCTAAACCGCCCTGGTCGCATAGCCACTGCGTGCCCTGCAGGACGGCGAGCTGCTTCCATAGCTCATCCTCGTAGGACAAGCAATTCGGCCAGCTAACCATGTAGCATGCTTCCTTGCAGGAGGCAACCTATATCAGTTCACAGGTTTTATCTGCCGGTGCCAGCGCACGATCGGACCATCGCAGGACTCAGCTCCCCTGTCCAGCCTGGCCCCAGGCTTCTGCCGTCAGGGGGCGGCCTGGCCTCAGGTCGCCTGCCTAGGGGCGGCCTGGCCTCAGGCCGCCTCCCCTAGGGGCGGCCTGGCCTCAGGCCGCCTGCCTAGGGGCAGCCTGGCCTCGGGCCGCCTCCCCTAGGGGCGGCCTGGCCTCGGGCAGTCTGCCTAGGGGCGGCCTGGCCTCAGGCCGCCTCACCTAGGGGCGGCCTGGCCTCAGGCCGCCTCCCCTAGGGGCGGCCTGGCCTCAGGCCGCCTGCCTAGGGGCGGCCTGGCCTCAGGCCGCCTGCCCTAAGGGGGCCTGCTCCTCAGGCCTCCCCCTCCTCCGCTCACTCCGCCGAGGTCGTCAACCTCATCTTCTCAGTCCGCTCAGTCCGCCGAGGTCGTCAATGGTGACGTCACTGGGCCCCGCTCCTAGAAGATTCTCCCCGGGCCTATAAATAGCCCCCAAGGCCTCTCATTCTTGACGCGGGAGAGGAGAACTGCCACCTTGATCAAAGCCTGCGGACTCAGTTTTCCAGGTCGTCAGAGTTGATCAAGCAAGATCTGCGGCCTCAAATCTCCAGTCCGCCCAGGTCGTCAAGGGCTGTGGACTTAGTTTTTTCTGTCAGCAGCAGGCAGCTTGAGCAGCCTCTGCAGCCTCCAATTTCCAGTTCTCCCAGGTCGTCAAGGGCTGTGGACTTAGTTTTTTCTGCCCTCATCAGGCAGCTTGAGCAGCATCGGCAGCCTCAGTTCTCCAGTCCTCTGCAGCCTCTTTTACTTAATTTCTGGCACCTTCTTCCTTAGCCGCCAGCTTCCCCATTGTACCATTTGCTGCTTTTTTCATGTAATGGTGCAATAGCAAGTTGTAACCCTACTTGATTAAAGCAAAAGCCCGTCGCAAGAGTGGCATTCAAGCCGCGGCGGGCGAAGTCTGCTGTTGCCGCTGCTAGCGGCCTCCTCTCTTCTTCTCTCCTCTCTCGGCATCAACCTGCAAAGCTGACCATCAAAGTAGTTGTCTGCTCGACAGTACCTGATCAAGCTCCCTCTCTGCTCGAGCAAGCTTCTCCTCTGCTCAAGCAAGCTTCTCCTCCATCCCCGCAACCCTTCTTTCTTCACCCTTAGCTTGTGAGATCGAACAACCCGTTAACTGGTCGGTGTCGCATTTCGTGCATCAACAGATCCCTCGTTTTCAATTTTTTGCCCTAATTACATGGATTTCCGCTTCCGATCGACGCAATTTCGTCGGTCACCCTTAGGTTTGTCGTGAATTCGACTAATTTCATTTATGTTTCCGTTTCCGGTGCCGCTCGTCAATTCTAGGTGTTGGGATCGTTCCAATCTTGGGATTTTTGTCTCCAAATCACCGCCAAAATTCCCGATCTCTCGCGGTAGCCACTTCTCCCCTCACTCTCGAGGGAGGTAAATTTCTACACCCCCCCCTCCTCCTTTGGTATGATGCGAATATCCAACGCATGCGCAAGTATAAAAACTCTTGTTAATTCAATTTAAAATGTGTTTGTGGATCCTGAACAGGTTTAGCTCGAGCTTCTAACCTTGCTCGCGCCACTTAGCTGTCGCTAGTTTTTCGACGTGACCTTGAGGCAAGTAGAGAAATCTCTCTCGCTTGCAAACATAAAATTTATATTACTTGACTTGTTGCAATAAAATAGACCCTTATAAACTGGAATCGTCGAAATAATAATTTGTCATTATTAAATCCTAAATCACTGAAATCATATACAACCATTTGCAAATATTGAGGTGAGAGTGTTGTTTTGGTGTGACGCCTTGAATCGAGCTCCCGACTAACTGGTAACAGAAACCATTAGTCGATCGTTGCAAGTACCGTCGTTGATAAGCCTTGCATCAATTTATACACGGGAATCCTGTGCACCAAATGACAATACATTCACCCTTCAATATAGATCGCTTATGGTATTGCAGCTAGGCTAAACTCCGGAGTAGGCTATTAACGTAAAAGAATCTTGTTAGATATGATAACTTGTCTGGTTGCTACATGTAAGACTAGCTCACTGAGCTCTAGTTTTCTTTACTTACTTTTCGCGTAAGTTATTAGCTTGAATCATTATGTAAATTCATGTTCTGAGACATTTTTCCTTCTGTTTGGATTTTTGTCTTAGGGTTCGTGACTGCGCCGTCCAGTTCTTGAGTTTCCTCCACCCAGCTTCAGCTTGTGTTTGAAGGTTTCATTTTGCTCGATGTACCGGCATGTTCTATGTATTTGCTTCAGTTACTATTGGACTGTATTATTCATGTATTAGTTATCATCAGATATTTTCTCCCGTATTGTGGACATCTTTTAGGGGAAAGCATTGTATTAGAACATTTTTCACTTATGAAATTTTGGTAACTATATGCATTCGTAAATTTCAGTACAACTCCTGCTGTTTCATTTTTTTTATAAAAGTAAATGCATGCACAAAAAAATGTTTTATTAACCAATTTGCGGCTTCCGCATCATTTTAAAAATCAAGTAAACCATCGTTTTAAAATATGAGACTTTAAACTAGTTTATAGGATTTCCGGTTTCGCCTTGGCAGACATGGTTCTTCTCTGCATGCCTGTGGCATCACGACCCGCCCGAAGCGCACTCTGATCTTGTCGAGGCGGGTCGTGACAGGGCGGGTGCGGCAAGATGGCTGACACCCCCCGGCTTGCTAGGGGCAAGGTGGGATGGCGAGACTGGCTGGAGACCAGGATCCCGCCCACGGCACCCTAGCCTTGGGCAGGGGCGAGACTGGGCGGCCTGCCCTCTCGCTCCAAGCGGCGAGCCCGCGGGGCGAGACCGGGCGGCCAGCCCTCTCGCCCCAAGCGGCGAGCCCGCGGGGAGAGACCGGGCGGCCGGCCCTCTCGCCCCAGGCGGAGAGCCCGCGGGGCAAGACCGGGCGGCCTGCCCTCTCGCTCCAGGCGGCGAGCCCGCGGGGCAAGACCGGGCGTCCTTCCCTCTCGCCCCAGACGGCGAGCCCGCGGGGCGAGACCGGCGGCCTGCCCTCTCGCCCCAGACGGCTAGTTCGCGGGGCGAGACCGGGCGGCCTGCCCTCTCGCCCCATGAGTCTAGCCCGGGGAGGGTACGCCTCCTCACCTCTCTCTGGACCGTGCTTTTACCGTTGTGCCCCCCGGGGTGTAAATTACCTCTTTACCCCTGGTGTGGGGGTTTTCTATTGGCTAGAGGTTTATTTTGTCCTAAGGTCATTCTGGTCATTTTACCCCCCAGGACTTGGAAAAACTATAAATAGACCCCCTTGGGTGCCTTTGGAGAGGATGAGTTTTCCTGGCTTCCTCCTCCCTTAGCTTCTTCTTGGTAGAGTAGAGAGAGCTCTCCAAGGCGCCCAGCTCAGCCATTTGGTGAGGGAGGGGAAGAGTTCTTGTGACCTTCTGGGTGTGTGGTGGGACCTCCACACTAGAACCGCGGGTCTGTTCATAGTTTCCTAAGTCTCTGGTCCGTGACGTTCTTCCGAGTGTAGTAGGTGTGAGGTTACCCCTCTTTTGGGACCCCGAACTCCACAGAGGTCATTTTTGGCTTCAATAATCTTGATGCTTGCTTGAGAACTATTATTGTACACAAACTTGGTCATGTATAGTTGATCCTCTTAGTTCTTGTCGGACTTGAGTTCGCGCATTCTTAACATTTTTCCCATTGTGTGATTGGTCCTTATCGTCTAACCGTCGGTCTGTGGATGAAACGTTGTGCTATATTTTAGTTTAGTGCCCAAACTCTTTTGTCCGAGTCTCCAATCCTTGGAGTTGAAACGCCCATCTCTATCACTAACAACACTTTTTGGTATCCCGTATAGATGAGCAATATTTCAAACATAGAGTTTCACAAAATGTTTTACATTGTCGCTTTTCTGATTAGGGATGAAGTAAGACACTTTTGTCAAGCGATCAACGACCATCCAAATTGTATATTTACCCTATTGAGATCGCGAGAATTTACATACAAAGTCTATCGAAATATCATTGAATTCCAATTCTAGAATTGGTAATGGTTAAACGAATCTGTCGAGTCACTGACATTCATCCTTAACCATTGCACACATCTCATGTTTGCTCATGAAGAGCATCACATCTTTTTTCATCCCGGGCCACTAAAAATACGTTTGCATGTATCTATACATCTTTGTACTACCTAGATGAATATTGTACCACGTATAATATGCCTCGTACATGAGTTTCTCATGAAGCTTGTCAAAACGCATTAAAAAAATTGTGAAAGCAGAAAATGGGACACCAGGCGCAGGAACACTCAACAACACAGAGCCCAAGCAAGCCAAAAACAACTAGAAGAGTAAGAGTATTGCGCTAATCAAAAATATCTTTACACAGTGAGGCATACATGGCGAGACATGATTGCCAATGTATCCGATGGAGCAAAAAAATTACAAGTTGAAAAACAAACCGTGCGGCCTCAAGAATTAACTGCCAGCTCTACTGCTAACCGCTAAAAGAGTCTGCTGAAGCCGTCTGGTTGCAAGACCGCAATAAGCCGCGCAGACTACCCGTTATTCCAGTGTTGCTAAAGAACTTTAGCCACTGAACTGCAGGTCGTCTAGCCGCCATAATATGCGGATCACTGCCACCGAACTGAATAAGCCGCCCAGAGGCGGACAACTTATTTGAACAGGAAAGTAGTTGCAGAAAAGAAACCGCTTAGTCGCAAGCCGCGACCTGCTAAAAACTGTTGGTTTTTACCCGCAGAGTCCACACTCAGTCAGAACTAAATTCCTGGCTCTTCAGCGCTATCCGCACAACCTATACGGCATAAACCGGTCAAACCTCTTGAAACCGCGAGGATAGAAAACCCTAACCGCAGCAACTTTCCGCGAGTTGACTTACTCTTCACTTGGTACCATTTGATGTGATAGGGGGTCCTATTTATAGGCACGGAGAGGAGTGTGATCACCGCCCAAGACGATAGAATAACCGCCTGTCGAAGTATGAGACCGGGCGGTCTGGCGGTTTGAGCCTGGCGGGTTGTAGACCGGGCGGTCTGGCGGTTTGTGTCCGGCGGGTTGATATCCAGACTGTTGCTGTGGTGTCTAGCGGTCTGACGGTTCATCTCCGGCGGCTTAGAAACTGGGCGGTCTAACGGTCTCCAACCGTATCTCTCTCCTGCTTCTGGTATTGCCGGGCAGTTAGAATATTGTCTAACCGCGCGGCTTGTTCCGGTCTGTTGTTCTAGCTGCTCGGAACTGTTGTATAGCTTTAGTCCCATATTGTTAGTTTGTATTCTATCCTCTCTCCTCCATTCTATAAAAGGGAGGTCATACCTTTGTAAATGATATCTTTTTGGATAATAAAAATTTCAATTATTCAAAGTTCTGGCTTGTTTTCTAGTTGTTTGTTCGCTACTCTAGTCGTTTGCTCGCTACTTTTAACATGGTATCAGAGGGCTCGATCTTCTCCTGCTGATTCTCGCGACCTGTTCTCGCGGTTTGTCCCTTCCGCCTGCTTGCGCCCTGTCCGCGCGGCTTGTCTCTTCCGCCTGCTTGCGCCCTATCTTGCCTGTCGGTCACAGCAACCTGTTACTTTGATCGCTGCGACCTGCTGCCTTATTCGCCTTGTTTGTTCCTCCCTTCTGTTCGCGCGGACTATCTTCTAGCCGTTCGACTTCTTTCCCTGCTTGGATCTGCGGCTTGGTCGTGGCTTCTCTGGCCGCTGGTGTCTGACATCGTGACCGCCGCAGCCCCTCTTCTTCCTATCCGCGTGGCTTGTCTTTTAACCGAGCGGCTTCTCGTTGTTTTCTCCTATGGCTCTTTCTGAAACCTCCACTACCACTACTCCTATCGCCACTCCGGCTCCGCATCCTACTTCCTCTGGCAACCTTGGCACGGTTTCTAAACTTGTTGGCTCCAACTATCTGGATTGGAGCGTTTCTTTCACCTTTCTTCTTCGCTCTCAGCGCAAACGTCATCATCTCACTGATGACCCTCCTCCTCCAGACTCTGCTGAATTTGATGACTGGGATGCCAGTGATGCGCTTGTCCGCACGTGGTTGGCTAACAGCCTCTCTGATGAATGTCTTCCTATCATACGCCATGATGAGACGGTTAAGACCGCGTGGCTTCACCTTGCTGCTCTCTACTCGAAGGGGGCTCAGACATCCCGCATTTATACTCTCTATGCGGATCTCTTCACTCGCCCTTCCATGTCTCCTGATGCGGCTTATCAGCAAGTTCAGGCTCTTGGAGCTGAAATTCTCTAGAATCGCCCTTTCTCCACGGACTTGGTCGAGCAGCACAAACACTTCCAGGAACTCCTGGTTGTTTGTTATCTTCTACGACTCCCTGAGTCATTTGATATGATCCGCCAGCAGATCTTGGGCGAAGCAGACTCTCCCACCTTGGATGCCACCGCAGCTCGCATCGCCGCTGTCACTTCCCTGCTCCAACATCCTCTGTTGTCCTCCCCTCCTCCACAGGACTCCTATGCTCACCAGGCTCAGCGGGGTGGCAATAGTGGCCGCAGCCAATCTGGCACGCGCGGTCCGTCAAGGTTTCTCTGCTCTCACTGTGGTCGTACCGGCCACTCTGTTGACCGCTGCTGGCAGAAACATCCTCATCTTCGTCCTTCCGGTGATACTTATTCCTCAACCTCTGCCTCCTCTCGGCCATCTGCTTCTGTGTCCACGACCTCAGGTAGTGCACACGTCGTTACCCAAGGTAAATGGCTGATTGACTCTGGTGCTACAAATCACATGACCGGAAACCCTCATTGCTTCTCTCTCCTAGAGACGCATGATCGGTTACCCCCCGTTCTTGTTGCGGATGGTTCCCCTTCCCCGATTCACGGGACGGGCATGGTTCAAGTCACTCCGTCGCTTCGCTTAGTGGACACTCTCTATGTCCCGAAGTTCCCTTGCAATTTGCTCTCGGTTACTACTTTATGCAAGCAACTTCAGTGCGCTGTATTATTTACTCCTACTTCTTGTTGTTTTCAGGACCCGAGGACCCAACGGACGATTGCTACTGGGACTGAGAGTGGCAACCTCTACTTCCTCGACAATGTTTCTGCTCTGTCCGCCTTCTCTTCCACGTCTACTGATCTGCTTCAATGGCATCTTCGCCTTGAACATCCTCCTCCTCGGATTCTTCGTCAGCTTCTTCCCCACTTACCTCAGACCAGTCCTCCGCTCAACTGTGATGCATGTCAGCTTGGCAAACATCATCGCTCCTCCTTCCCGCCGAAGCAAGGTCGTGGTTCCTCCCGCCCTTTTGATCTCATTCATTCTGATGTCTGGGGTCCCACTCCTATTCTCACCGTTGGTCGGGGTAGTTCTTACTTTGTAACCTTTATTGATGATTTCTCTAGATGTACCTGGGTGTATATTTTAAAGGATCGCTCTGAACTATTATCTGTATGACAATCTTTTTACTATATGATTCAAACTCAGTTTTCTTTATCTATTAAAGTGTTGCGCTCTGATAATGCAAAAGAATATCTCAGTCATGAGTTTTCCTCTTTTTGTATGCAACATGGTCTTATTCATCAGACCAGCTGTGTTTACACCTCCCAACAAAATGGGGTGGCGGAGCGTAAAAACCGTCACCTCCTTGATATTGATCGCACTCTAATGACGCAGATGCAGGTGCCTCGTGTAACACCTCCCCTGTAAAGACCATATAATATGGGTCCGGCCGGGGCCCCACAACATACGGACACCACAGCTTTAGTATTAAAAGATGATATGAAACTACCCAAACTCAAAACTCCAGACAAACACAGCGGAAACATAAAACTAAAAGACAGAAGTTATCCACTAACAATAGAGTATCGAAATGGCCTTAAGGCCTTACACAATATAAGTCCAAAAAAATATAAAAGTGCCAAGCACTCCTAGGCTACCTCGGCATGCAAGCCGGACATGATCAAACAACATCAGCAAAACAAGGAAAAGAAACTAGCCAAGCACAGCAACACTTCATGAGGCTTAGGGCTTTTCGCCCGGCACGCTAGCTCCTGCCTGCGATCCTTGCCCTGTAAGGATTTGAAGTAACGTGGGTCAGCAAAGGCTGACCTCTACCGTGTAACAAACACATCTCCTCCCGACCGTCCCTAACGGACACCGGGGTACCACTCCACCTGCAAGTTAACACTTCGTATACCAAAAGAGCATATATATATTAAAGCGGTAAACAGGCTTGGATGTCTCATACAGCATACATGTTCTCTATGTTTTGTACAAAGTAAAAGGGGCCTACTATGCAACATGAATGCAACCCGGGTTTCACCCAAGGCACCCTAGCTCGTATGCATCTAGCACAACATCAAACATTGGGTACTTCCGTTTCCCCATTGGCTTAAAGCCGCAAACAAAAGGGAAATACCGTGTCCCCAACGGCACACAGGCCGTCACACGAAACCTTGCAATGGCCCCACCCGCACATGGGTCTTAAACCCCAGGCTTGCCCGCATAATCTGACGTCGCACGTCAGGGTTCCGTCTCACACTGACCGATTCTAAGAAGCCTTGCTGGACCCCACCCGCTCATGGCCACATTGCTCGGGCTTGCCCTCCGCTCGGCATTCTCGTCAGTCTCACACAAGGGCTAGTCTCGCCGGGACACTTTTCCCACATGACTTGCGCGTCACGGGATAGCCAGCCAACCACGGAGACCTAGCCGCACCTTTGCACAGCACAAAACAAGATTTCCCCACCCCAATTACCACTCGCACCGTGTCTTTCCCGTGCTCCAAGGAAACCATCTACCGCACAAAGCGGAGCTAACCTCGTCCGGTTCCGACTATGAGTACTCACTCAAATACAAGGGGGAAAACGCATACATACAACGGCGTATTGTCGCAACGGATTTTCTACCGAAGCTCGCTATGCAACATCACCGAGTCAGACTATCGGTCGCGACCACGGCTTCACCCACAATGCCTAATCCGCTAACGGAGCGGATCTCTAATGCAAGCATGCCGGGATGAACATACTCAACCCGGAGGTTCCTCTTGAACCGCTACACGAATCCCTCTCATTTGAGAGATTCAGCGCTCAAAATACGAAAGGAAGGGGATGCTATTCATGCATCCTAAATCCTAAAAACCGAGAGGAGAAGTGTCGTTACCTTCCGTCCCCTCTTCCTAGCCATAGAGAAGATTTGTTCGGTTGAACACCACCGCAACGCTCCCACCTTCGCGGATCTGAACTCCACTCGTGAAACGGACCTCTGAAGCTTCGCCGGCGGCCGGAACTTGGCCTCCTTGCTCTCCCTTCTCTCTAGAACTTAGAGAGATAAAATAAAATGGGGAATGAGGGTTTGGAACCCTATTCCCGGCCTTAAACCGCCCAGGGAGGCCCCCTACCGTTGGATCTTCTAAGGAAAAGAACGAACGGCCACGATCGGAACCCAAATTAGAAAATCTGGGCCGAACACGGGTTGCAACACGGCCGTGTGCATGGCCGTGTTAGCCATTCGCCGTCTCGATCGATTCGAAAACCAGCACACGGCTCCTGACACGGCCTTCGACACGGCCGTGTCTCGCTCCACACGGCCGTGTCGTGACCCATGTCACAGCACCCGTTTTCAACATTTTCAGTCAGAGAAGTACACGGCCTCTGACACGGTCCCTGACACGCCTGTGTCACCTGGGACACGGCCGTGTACAGACCCGTGTCATGCCCCGTGTGCAATACCTCAGAAAGTTCGAAACCACCCGATGCTACACGGCCTGGGACACGGCCGTGTGCCTGGCCGTGTTCCATACCCGACGATCGTCGACCTTAACATGGTCGACCACACGGCCGACACGGCCTCCGACACGGCCGTGTCGGGACCCGTGTCACCTGCTCAAAAAAACTATCTTGGCCAAAAGCGATCCCCGTCGCTCCTACAACATTTTGGGGTGTTACACCTCGCTCCTACTGGGGCTATGCTGTTCTTCTTGCCTGCTATCTCATCAATCGCATTCCCTCTTCAGTTCTCCACGGCAAGACCCCCTTCTCCATTCTCTACCCGGGCAAGGAACCCTTTCCTCTTCCTCTCCGTATCTTTGGGTGTACGGCCTTTGTGCATGCTCCGTCTACTACTCGTGACAAGCTTTCCCCCCGTTCCACAAAATGTGTCTTTTTGGGATATTCGACCACTCAAAAAGGCTATTGTTGTTTTGATCCCGTTCTGCGCAAACAGTTTGTTTCCGCGGACGTCACCTTCTTCGAAAATGCGTCCTACTTTTCTTCTCCATCCCCGCTTCCTCCTGCGGTCTCTTACTCTCCACCATCTCTCAGTGATCCTTCCGCACAGATCGACGTCTCCCCTCCTATATCATCTCCTCCTCCGTCTCCTTCTCTCTCTATTATACCCCCACCTTTTTCTCCGCAGCCGTCTCTCTCTAGTCCCGGGCCAGCTTTCTCCGCCACGGATGCTCCGGTCCCTGAGGCACAAGACGACCTGGATCTTCCCATTGCTCTTCGCAAAGGGGTGCGGGCGTGTACCCAACACCCGCTTGCGGCTGTTGTTTCCTATGATCGGCTTACTCCCTCTCGCAGGTGCTTTGCTTTGGCTATCTCGGCTACTACAACTCCCCGCACTTACCAGGAGGCTCTTGTTATTCCTCATTGGAAATCTGCCATGGATGAGGAAATTGCCACTCTTAATGAAAGGGGTACCTGGACCCTTGTTCCTCCACCGATAGGTACTGATGTGGTTGGCTGCCGCTGGGTGTTCGTTGTGAAGTTTCGCCCCGACGGCACTGTGGATCATTATAAAGCTCGGCTGGTGGCCAAAGGCTTTACTCAGACTTATGGAGTTGATTACTTTGATACTTTCTCCCCGGTTGCTCGGCTCAGCACCATCTGGGTTCTTCTTTCAGTGGCCGTCAACAGGGAGTGGGCTATTTCCTAACTTGATGTCAAGAATGCTTTTTTGTATGGGGATCTTCAAGAGGATATCTATATGGAGTAACCTCCTGGGTATGTTGCTCAGGGGGAGACACGAGTATGTCAGTTGAAGAAGGCCATCTACGGCCTAAAGCAGAGCCCTCGGGCATGGTTCGACAAGTTTAGTGGCATTGTGGCTGCCATTGGCTTTACAAGAAGTTCAGCCAATCACTCATTGTTTATTCGCAAAACCGCATCGGGCCTTGTGGTTTTGGTGGTGTATGTGGATGATATTCTTCTTACCGGCGATGACCAGGCTGGGGTGGACTTGACAAAGAAACACCTCCGTCAACACTTAGTCACGAAGGATATGGGCTCCCCGAAATATTTTTTGGGGATAGAAATCTCTCAGAAGCCTGACTCGTTGGTTCTCTCCCAACGGAAGTATGCTCTTGATCTTCTACAAGAGGCAGGATTGACCGGTGCCAAACCGGCCAGGTATCCCATGGCCACTGGAGAGGACAAAACCTGGACAGATGACTCACCTCTTATATCCGATGCCACCAGGTATAGACGTCTGGTGGGCAAACTCATTTATCTCACGGTGACCAGACCCGACATCGCCTATGCTGTAGGCAAGGTCAGTCAGTTCATGCAAGCTCCCAGGGAATGTCATCTTCAGTCTGCCTTGAAGATACTAGAGTATGTCAAAGCAGCACCAGGAAAAGGGCTACTCTTTCAGAAGCGTGGTCATCTGAGAGTTGAAGCCTACTCAGACTCAAGCTATGCGGATGATAAAGGTGACCGTAAATCTATATCGGGTTTTTGCACATTTGTTGGAGGTAATTTTGTGAGCTGGAAAAGCAAGAAACAGTCTGTTGTCTCAAGGTCCAGTGCAGAAGCCGAATACCGGAGTATGGCGTCAACCACGTGTGAGTTAAAATGGTTGCGGGCTCTCATGCTTGACCTAGGAGAGGTCTACGACTATCCTCTATCTATGTTCTGTGACAACAAGGCCGCTATATACATATCCAAAAATCCGGTCTTCCATGAGAGAACGAAACATATTGAGGTCGACTGCCATTTCATCCGAGAAGAGGTCTTGAAGAGACAGATTTGCACTCCGTTCATCACCTCCGACAAAGAGTTGGCAGATATCTTCACCAAGCCGGTTTCTACTTCCTTCTTCCATATATGTGACAACCTGGGCATGATTGATATCTATGCTCCAGCTTGAGGGGGAGTGTCGAAGTATGAGACCGGGCGGTCTGGCGGTTTGAGCCTGGCGGGTTGTAGACCGGGCGGTCTGGCGGTTTGTGTCCGGCGGGTTGATATCCAGACTATTGTTGTGGTGTCTAGCAGTCTGACGGTTCATCTCCGGCGGCTTGGAAACCGGGTGGTCTAACGGTCTCCAACCGCATCTCTCTCCTGCTTCTGGTATTGCCAGGCGGTTAGAATACTGTCTAACCGCGCGGCTTGTTCCGGTTTGTTGTTCTAGCCGCTCGGAACTGTTGTATAGCTTTAGTCCCATATTGTTAGTTTGATTCTATCCTCTCTCCTCCATTCTATAAAATGGAGGTCATACCTTTGTAAATGATATCTTTTTGGATAATAAAAATTTCAATTATTCAAAGTTCTGGCTTGTTTTCTAGTCGTTTGTTCGCTACTCTAGTCGTTTGCTCGCTACTTTTAACACTGCCCTATCAGAGCAAACACCAAGTGTATCCGCAAAGGCTGCGGATACACACCAGTCCGCTGCGACTTGGCTAAGAGCGAGTCCGCCAAGGTAGAACATCCAAGGCCGGAAACAAGCTTTTGACAAGCCGCCAAGCCTAGCCAGACAAAACCACCAAATAGGCAGACTCAGTGAGTACCACCACAATCCGCCCACTTGCGGACTAAGCTCCAAATCGCAGAAACCAAGCTCGCAGCCAAGTCACACAAGGCACTGTTGCCGAGCTAAGCGGACAGAGAAAACAGTCTGTGCAGGCCACGAGACCTCTTGGACTAAGCCAACCTGGACTTGGTCCAAAACAAACCAAGTCCACGCCACCACACATCCCTGGTGCAAGCACATCACCAGCGGAAACACAACCAGTCTGCACAAGACCGGCGAACTCCAGAGCCAGCTGCTCAAATCAGCAACTGAGCGGATAACCATCCTATCCGCCTAAAAACAACCTGGGGAACAAGCCGCGAAACACTGACCGACCTAGCTAGTCGCCAGTTAAGTCCGCACAGACCGCCCAATCTGCCCACCAAAACCGCCAAGACTTTCAGCACAGTCCTCCGGGACAGACCGCCCAGGCTGCCACTTTCACTTCAATAATTTCAACAGATCGACAAGAGTGTATCTAGAGTGGCTTCTGATACAAAAGATCCCACTTCCTTATCTAGTATGGCAGCCTCCCACACTCTATCTATAATATCATAGTGCATCTCAATCCAACTTAAGCATGCCTCTGCAGTACTTCCTCGAGCAACACATGAGATATCTAGAGCTTCAAAGTCCTGAGCTAACTTATCATCGTGAGCCTCGATCCAATTTCCTTAACCAGGGTAGTTCCTACTCAAGGCGACGACCACAACATTCGCCTTACTGGGCATATATTGAATCTCCACTTCATAGTTCCCTAGGAACTCGATCCACCTACATTGTCTCATATTTAGCTCCTTTTGGTCAAGTAGATGCGTACTTCAGCCTTTTATGGTTTGTGACGATCTCCACTTTTACTCAATAACTTAATGCCTCCAAATTGCTAGAGAGAAGAACATGCCAGCTAGCTCTAGATCTGAATAAGATAGCTCTTCTCGTGGAGCTTTCACTGTCTCTACACATAGGCTATCACCATGCCATGTTGAACTAATACACACCCTATACCACTGTTTGAAGCATCACTGAAAATTTGACTCTTCTGTCCCATTGGGAAGACTGAGGATGGGGGCAGACATCAGTCTCTCCTTCAAAATTTGAAAAGCCTAGTTGCACTCTGACGTTCATGCAAACTTGGGATCCTTGTGAACAAAAAGATGAGGGGGAAATAGTCCTGAGAGAAGTTCTCCACGAACCTCATGTAGTATCCAGCTAAGCCAAGAAAACTCCTAACTTCCGCAACATTCTTCAACACCGACCACTCCCATTTATTGCAACCCCTTTTCTATTGATCGCATGGCCTAAGATGACCACCTTTTCTAGCCAAAACGCGCACTTGGAAAACTTGACATATAGACGATTCTCTCGTAACATCTATATTACCAGTCTTAAGTGCTCCTTATGCTCAATCATTATCTTGGAGTAGACTAGAATGTCATCTATGAATACTATAATAAATGAGTTCAAAAATTGTCGAAAGACCTTATTCATCATATATATGAACAATGAAGGCACGTTCGTAAATCTAAACTACGTGATCAAAAATTCAAAGTGCCCATAATGTGTTCCAAGCCCAGTCTTCAGTACATCCTCTTCCTGCTGGTAGTAACGCGACTTCGCATCCAACTTAAAGTACACTGATATGATGATCCAACCAGTTGATCTAAGAGATCATCAATTTGTGGTATCAGGTATTTGTTCTTCATAGTCAGCTTATTAAACTCATGGTTGTCGATGCACAACCGTATACTATCATCCTTCTTTCTTACGGAGAGTACTGGAGCGCTCCACGAAGAAGAGCTTGGGTAAATATATCCTTGCTCCAAGAGTTTCTGCAATTGAATCTTCAATTTGGCTAGTTACTTGAACGCCATTCGATACGGAGTTCAAGACACCGACCCATCCTTAGTCACTAACTCGATGGTGTAGTCGATTTCTTTATGCGGCGGTGCACTTGGAAGCTCATTAGGAAAAATGTCAATAAATTCTACCACTATGGATTCTTCGGAAAGAGCAGTCTGTTAGATATTTATATGTTCGTACGTGAGTTAAGCCGACTCGGAATATGTTACGGGTTCGTGTTATATCTAGGGTCATGTTCTACGCTGGAAGTACTATAAATACTCATTCTAAACTTGATGTGGTATTCGTAGAATACTTTGAGCGGAGCAATCCCCATTAACATTCTCAAAGTAGCGCTAGGGGTTCCGCTCCCGTGTTCGTTCTACGATTTTTCGCCGCTCCCGTGTGATTTCGACGTCGCAGCTCTCGTTTAGGCTCTGGCGATTTCCCAATTCTGCCGCTACTAGATCATCGCGTCTCTCTAGTTTTGCTGAAGTCAATCGACTTGCGATCTTCTTGTTTGGATTAGAAGAAGGAATCCCGATTTATGCCATCGCCGTCAGGGATCGCAAGGAAGAGGGCAAAGGGTTCTCACGACGCTCTCGTTGCTCCTGGATCTGTCGCCAATCGCGGAGGAAGAAGGCAAAAATTTGAGTTCTACCGCCGATCTGGAAGAAATCCCTTGTTCGTTCTTCATTTTGTGGTAGGAGTAAACGGTAAGACTGGTTACAAGATCTCTTGCAAATCTTGTCGGATCTGGGATCTCCTTCACCGGATCTGGGCAGTGCAAGTTCATCTCGTCGCTGATCGCAAGAACGAAGATCCTGATCTTGGGCAGAATACTTTCTGGTCATCATTGATCTGTGTGCCATATACGATCAAGGAAAAGGATTCCATACAGATCGGGAAACCCTGTTCTCTAGATCCAGAAGTGCTGGCCGCCAGATCTGTCATTTATAATTGCTTTGGTCGTTTCACTGAGCCAATTTAGTTTACCTGGAGTAGATTTCTTGCCTATGAATCTTCTTCCAGATCTGTCACTTATTGCTGCATATTGAAGTGAGGAAGGGAGACTTGTTACTGTTCAGATTTTGTTCATCAGAACCAAGAGCAGTCCCCTCCCTAGTTCAAATCTATCATGTTACAACCTTTAGTGGTTGCATACATTATAGTGCAGATCTACGCGACTTGCTCGGCAGGAGTGGAGGAACAACAAATCTTTTTTTTTCTGGATTGGATCCGAAGACCTGCCTCATCTCCGCGCAACTCAGATGACTTCTTTTTGGTTGTTACTATTCTTGTTTTAGTGAGATGTCGAAGGTTACCTCCTACGATATCATCAAGCTTCAGTCGTTCAACCTCTCCGAATTCCACGCTTGGAAGCTACACATCCAACTTGGTATGAAGGAACGTGTGATTTTCTACACGGTCCTGAGTGACTTTGCCACTACTGAAGAGGACGTGAACGAATTACAGTGGAGAATGGACAAAGATTTCTGCAGGGACTACCTCCTTAACTCACTTAACCCTAGGCTCGCTCTGACCTACAGCAGTCATAATACTGCAAAGGAGATTTGGGATCGCTTGAATGCGCACTTCCAGAAGGAAGAGGGGTTGTCGATGACTCTCCTTGGGGAGAGACTCTTTACTTCAAAATTTTATTTAAACTCGTCAATCACCTCTCAAATAATTGAACTGGACAGTCTGCGTCTCAAGTTGACGGACGATAAGTCTGACATCTCTGATAATCTTTTTGTGTGTCTTATTCTTAGCAAGCTACCTCTTGAGTGGTTGACCTTCAAGGCTGAAATGCACAGGCTGAAGGAAAAGATCACACTGTATGAACTCAAAAGGTTCATTCATATCGAGGATCAGAATATTGCGGGCAAGAGCTTGGAACAAGTTGGTCAGCCCTCACAGGTCGTCAACTTCATTTCTCGACCTAGCAAACCTCGCAGGAAGACACCAACATCCAAAGGTGAAGCCTCTGCATATTTGGCGCCTAAAAAGTCCTCTTTCAAAAAGAAGAGGGGCAAGTGCCACAACTACGGCAAGTGGGGACACTAGGCGGCTGATTTTAAGGCTCCAAAGAAGAAAAAAAAGGATGCCCCACAAAATGTGGCGAACATGCTGGCAGATGCCTCGAATCCCAAGTCCTTTGTGGCTATGATAGGGAGCATTCACCGCAGTTCATCCTCTGAGTGGTGGCTAGATAGCGGTGCTACCTGTCATATAACGAATGACAGAGCTTTACTCGCTGAGGTCAAGACAGTCCAGGAGAAGGTGGAGAATCGTAATGGAGGAGAGACCGAGGTGACCCATGCAGGGATAGCCGAGCTGGTCCTCTCATCAGGTAAAATTTTATTTTTGCATAATGTTAAAGTAGTTCCTAACTTAATTAAGAACCTGATTTCCGTTAGTCTTTTAGATAAGTTTGGGATGTCCTTCACAACTCAAAATGGTAGAATGACCCTAACGGTCAATTCACATTATTTTGGGTGTGCGTACCTGATCAACGGAATGTATAGACTTAGCTTAAATAATGATAGCATTCACCAAATCAGTTCGAACTTTATTGATCCTAAGTTATTACATAACTGACTTGGACATGTAAACTATAGGAAAATACTAGATCTAGCTAAGAGTCATAACATTCCCTTAGATCTGTCGATTCGATTTGATAAGTGCGAGGTGTGTGCTCATACCAAAATCACTCGAAAGTCTTTCAAATCAGTTTCTAGGAGCACAAAACTTCTTGAATTGATACATTCAGACCTCTATGATTTTCGTAGTCACGTCACTAGAGGGGGAAAGAAGTATCTGATTATATTCATAGACGCTTTTTCTAGATATTGTCATGTATATCTGTTAAAATCGAAAGACGAAACCTTTGAGACGTTTAAGACCTTCAAGTATCGTGTGGAAAATCAGTTAAACCTGAAAATTAAGAGATTTAGAAGTGATCGAGGAGGAGAATACACTGTTACTGGGTTCAAGGAATTCTGTGCATTTGAGAGAATAATCCTTGAAACAACAGCTCTTTACTCACCCCTATCAAATGGTGTTGCCGAACATAAGAATAGAACTTTAACAGAAATGTTGAACTCTATGCTCCTAACAGTTGGCATGCCTAATTCCATTTGGGGAGAAGCAGTTCGTGCTGCAAATCACATTCTGAATAGAGTGCCTCATTCTCAGCTCACTTCTACCCCGTATGAGCTGTGACACAGTCATCCTTGTAGATATGATACTCTAAAGACTTGGGGTTGTATTGTTTATGTGAGTATACAAGACCTTAAGAGGCCTAAGGTGGAACCTAGAACAACGACGTGCATCTATCTAGGTAGTGCAGAAGATAGTACAGCAGACAAATTTCTTGATCTATCCATGAATACCGTGATAGAGCCTAGAGATGCCATATTCTTTGAAAATAAATTTGTCAAGGATCATGGTTTGTCTGTCTCTGGGTCTAATGATATGATTTCAGAATCTATCATAGAACCTGAAGCTGGCCCCTCTGGCACTGCTCCCCAACCACTAGAGGTGGAACCTATTCCACTTAGAGCATCTACAAGAGAGAGAATCCCTAAGAACTTTAGTGAGAATTTTGTCACCTATCACTTAGAGGATGATCCATTCTCCTACCAGGAAGCAATGAGATCTATAGATTCACTGATGTTGGTAGAAGCCATTAATGATGAGATGGACTCGCTACTGCATAACAATACTTGGCATCTAGTTGACTTGCCGAAAGGCGCTAAAGTCCTAGGATGGAAGTGTGTGTTGAAGAAGAAACTACATAGTGATGGGTCTATAGTCAGGTATAAAGCATGTCTCGTAGCTAAAGGTTATAAACAACATGGGGGAATAGACTATTTTGATGTTTATTCACCTGTGTGTCACCTATCGACTATCAGGATTCTTTTGGCCTTAGAATCTATCGAGAACTTTATAGTTCATCAGATGGATGTGAAAACAGCCTTCTTAAATGGAGAGCTTGATGAAGAGATCTACATGGCACAACCTGAAGGTTATGTGCAGAAAGATCAAAAAGATAAAGTGTGCAAACTGGATAAATCAATCTATGGGCTTAAACATGCGCCTAAGATTTGGCACATGAAGTTTGACCATGTGGTAAATAGTCTCGGATTTCAGTCCAGTCTCTCAGATAAATGTCTTTATCACTGCTCATTGTCGAATCAGACAGTCATCATATGTTTATATGTAGATGACATGTTGATTTTGGGGTCTAATCTTGCTGCAGTTAGGGATATTAAATCCACTCTAGCAGAAGCTTTTGATATGAAGGATCTCGGTCCTGTATATACCCTGTTAGGTATGAAGGTTAGAGTTGACAAGGGTCGAGTTACTCTTAGTCAGGCTCATTATATTGAGCAACTTCTTTCTACCTGGGGATATGATAACTGTAGGCCGGCTGAGACACTGTTTGATCATAATGTCAAGTTGAGTCCTAATGAAGAGACCAACATTGATCAAATTAAATATTCCAAAATAATTGGTAGTCTCATGTACGCCACAAGTTGTACGAGACCAGACATTGCTTTTTCGGTTAGCATGTTAATCCATTTTACGAGTAATCCAGGCAAAGAGCATTGGTAAGCCCTAGACAGGCTGCTGAGATACCTAAGAGGTACTAAAGATCATGCTATGTGCTACACTGGTTACCCACCTACTGTGGAAGGACATTCTGATTCCTCGTGGTGTTCAGATGCCAGGAACAGCAAGTCTACCAGTGGATATATATTCACCTTGGGTGGAGATGCCATCCAAGATTTAGTTCGGCCTTAGTTCAGCTTCAGGCGATTTAGTTCAGCCTTTGTCCCAACGTTTTGATTATTCTGATTTCCTTTGTCAAAGCAAGCTATTGTGCTCCGTTGATGTTCTTGGTTGCTGAGTTCGGATCTGGTAATTTGTGTCATTCCAAACTTGATGCTAACAACTTCACCTGGATTCGGCTTTTGCCTTGGATCAGAGTGTTATTCCAAACTTGATAACACAATCTGACTTGGTCTTGTCTCTTCTTCTGGAGATTGGTTCCATTCCAAACTTGATGAGTTCCAATTAACTTTAGAAGGGCAGTAACCGTGACATTCCATATAAGATCACAAATATAGTTGCGGTTTCCAGAAGTCTGAAAATCTTTTCGGTTGAAACAGATATCAGGTTCTGAGGTAAAACTATAATACTCTGTGAACGTGTCCTCCCAACCAAACTAAAATAATTAATATTAAGTTGTTTTAGTAGAATTAGATATTTGCAAGTTTGCAAATGATAGAATTCATTCTAAAATGAAATTCATTGTTGAAATTGCAGGAACTGCTGGGATAGGAGGAGCACTGGTTGACTGGGATCCGGATCACGATGATCTTTTGGATGATGAGATTTAGAGTGTTATGAGTTTATCTTTTGTTACTTCTGTTCAGAGCATTGTTTAGCTCTTCTTTTTATGCACTGTTTGATTTGAATTTTAGCTCTCTATTTGTTTGGGACGCCAGACGTATAGGGCATGTGTCTTGTTGTACCTGAGACTATTTTGTTGTTGCAACTGAGTTTTGTTTACTTATGCGTGCATACTATTTTGTGCTTAAGTCTAATTTTGTTTGAAACATGTGTTGGACACGGTTGTGTATGATTCTTTGTTTGGTTGAACTTTGCACAAACCACCCTCTATTCGAAGTCTGGGTTCACGGCGGACATAGGAGGAGATTGTTAGATATTTATATGTCCGTACGTGAGTTAGGCCGACTCGGAATAGGTTACAGGTTCGTGTTATATCTAGGGTCATGCTCTACGCTGGAAGTACTATAAATACCCGTTCCAAACTTGATGTGGTATTTGTAGAATACTTTGAGCGGAGCAATCCCCATTAACACAGTCTTCGTAAGGTCAAGACTCCAAGAAAGATATGAATGTCTCGCCTCCTTGGTTCACTACACGTATTTACTACATCCCTGAGATCAGTGTCTTTGCCACTCCTGTCAAACCCTTAAACTGAATCTCATCCGATCTACCAATTCTTAAGGTCACCACCTTTGAGTTACAGTCAATATTTGCACTCTGTTCCGACAACCAATCCATGCCTAGAATTACGTCGAACTCTAATAACGATAGTACCATTGCCTCTAGGTCGAAGTCGTGCTGCACTTAAATAATTTTATCAATAAAATATGAAAGCTATGCAAACTTAGGCAGAAAACTAATATTTGTGCGGGAGAACTTTTTTATGGATGCAGGATCATGAGTGAAGGGAGAGCACAATCAAAAGAGTTCACATTTCATGAAAAATAACATCAGATTGTATCAAATCTTGCCTAGAAAGCCTGAAATCATTATTTCTTTATCCTTTTTTGCTCCAAGAGTTCCCATTTCATGAAAAATAGAATTTTGCATGAAATTTAACTATAATTAATTCAAGCAAGAAGAAATTAATGGAATAAATAAGCTAAAAGATGGTCAAAACACTACATAAAATGTTAGGATATTTATTGTATGTCCGTGCGTGTCGAGATCGACTCGGAACGACCCATTGTGTTTCGTGTCACTCTAGGGCAAGTCTTTACGCTGGAGATACTATATAAGGTCATTCCACACTTGATGAGTCTTAGTGGACTATCTTGAGCGGAGCCTCAACATAAAATACATGCATGAGGAGCTACTACTCGCGTCGTTGGCTTGGAGCCATTGCCTCTATTGCATACACCCATCTCTTAATTTGCGGGTTTACATAGTTACATTGGTCCTTAGTTTATGGAACCTTATTTGTGACCGTATATAGCTCGAGTGTCCATCTCAATGATTAGGAAACACTTTGACTTTTAAATCTAAGGTGGTCTCTAATGGAAGGGCGAGTTTTGATTGGGCTACTACATTTAGCTCACTGGTAAATTCATTAAGCCATTAAATTTTGTGAAGTAATATGGGAGGCATTTTCCCTTTGTGTTGTAGCTTTTGTAGCGCAAAGTGTGCGCATGTGCATGAAATCTCTTATGTGGATCACTATGGCTCTGCTTGTCTCGGCGTTTTTGTCTTCATTGGTGTTGGGAGGAAAACGCCAACGTTAAACAAATATGTTTGGTAAAACTCCTTTCTCTGTTCTCAATGCTTCAAAACGTCTTTTTTGACCATCAAGGCCAAAGCTGTTCCCACCGCTCCATTCTCACCAATCGCATTCCCAACGCTCCAAAACGCCGCTGCCGAAATGGTTAAGAGACACTATATAAGATAACACTCTATGTTGTAGCTAGCTAAAACGCTATGAAACAAATGACATGCTCTAAACAAGAGAGGCATGCAACATCGGATAATAGTAAATCCTACACCGCAGAATGACATTGGGATGTGCGCCAATTGCTTTGATCAAACAGAATGTTTATGATCGAACAAAACTTCTCATATAGATATATACATTATAATTAGGAGCGAATCCATGAATTTCAACAAGGTGGGGCTAAAAAACTTCTTCCTCCAACTTATCAGAGTTGTTTCTCTCTAATCTAGACACCGTTTTTGACATATAAGCAGTTGAAATTCATTGTTTCGACGAGAATAATCCAAATCTACTATTCGTTTTGCAACATTCTCCCCAGCCCGCCCTCCTTAAAACCATCCCGATCCATCGATGCTGAATACCCGAAGGGATAAAATCTAATACAATTGTCCAAAGCAGTACGACAAGATCGTCCCCCACTTAATAAAACGACGTAAATATGATAATATTTAATCATTAATCTCATCAAACCATTAAAATATCATTAAATATTATAAAATAACACAAGGGGGGGAGCAAGGTCAAGAGGCTCATTAATTCTTGGAGGAGCTCTCTCTCCACCTATTATCACATGCTTAGTCACTCATTTGAATACATGAGAATCTCCTCCATACGGAAATTACAAAACTACCCCCAATTTTACTCGCGGGGGCGTAATAATAAATTCAACGGGGTGCAAAATGCAAAATTGCAGCTAAGGCTTTATAGTTTATCCAAAGAGGCTCAAGCGTTGAAAAAGAGGTGCACCAACTACTGTGGGGGCTTCTCGCAGTCCACTCCCCCTTCTGAATTCTTCAAAGTTGACGTGAGAATTGTTTTCATTAGGAAATTATTAATATTATATTTATTAATAAAGACTATAAATATTAAATATTAATATTAAATAAATAAATATATAATTGCGGCAAATGACAATAGAGTTTCAACATCTCGGACATTTAAATACGGTAGCTGTAGACTTTGGTGTACGGGTTAGGTCACCCGGCTGCGCATTGACGCGCATCTCGCGCCGCTTTCTTCGTTTACGGCATTATTATTATTATTATTTATTTACTAATAATAATTTCTAATAAAAAAAGTTTCGTTATCAGCCGTTGAAATAAATATATATATTTATTTATAAAAAAATTAAGGTCATGTTCCACATTTATATTTATGCTATCTTCATAAGTTTAGTTGATGGATAAAATATAGTTTAATTGAAAAAGGAGAGTGCGCAGGCGCGCTCCGCGCGATCGGTACAGGTGATCGCGCACGATCCGCGCGCTTGGGATCCCATTCCATGAGCCGCACGGGGCCGCCCCCTCCTCTCTCGCCTCCAGCGGGCCGGCTCAAGCCGGCCCGACTTCCGATCGACTAAGGGGTCTTACCTCGTGGCCGTGCACCAGCGGTCGCGTGGCGCGGCGGTCCCGCCGCCCGGTCCCTCTCGCAGCCGCCGCGGGGGGTGTCGGGTGCGGCCGGACGCGCCCCGCCCCCTGGCCAGGTATTCTC
This sequence comes from Platanthera zijinensis, assembly GCA_039513925.1. Lineage (NCBI taxonomy): Eukaryota > Viridiplantae > Streptophyta > Magnoliopsida > Asparagales > Orchidaceae > Platanthera > Platanthera zijinensis. The sequence goes on along the minus strand of CM077081.1, from coordinate 237,609,202 downwards.
GGCCGGCCTCCCCCCGCTCGGGTCGGCTCCGGCCGGCCGCGCCTTGCGATCGGTGCCCAGTGTCGGCGCCGCACCCAGCGGCCGACGCCGGGGTAGCACCCGGTGACAATCGTCGTGGTCGAGCCCCGTGTGCCACCCAAGTGCGGTCGGCCAACCCTCTCCGGCCGGCTGACCGCACCTTCGGTCGGCACCACGTCTTCGATCCGCCACCTTTGCCTGGGTCGGCCACCCATGAGGTGGTGACCTACCGCCTTTTTTGCCATCTTTGGGCGCCTTCCTCACCGTCCGATCGTTCAGGCACGATTGTCGTCGTCTACTGAGCGGATAACTACCCACGTAACCACCACTAGTAGTGGGAGGACATGTATTTGGTAGGGGGCATATATTTAGTAAAAATAATATGTGAATAATATACACTCAAAACTATGTTTAAAATAATATTATTGGTGGTTACGGTGTGCGGATAGCCGCATAACCACTGTAATCACCTCCTCGAGGTTATAAAAAGGCCCCTAGACCTCCGTATTTCTCATCTTTTCTCTTCTATGCTTTCTTTCTGCTCAGGTCAAAGCTCTGTCGGATTTCTCCTACGAACCACCTTTGAGCCACCTTTTGTGAAGACCTAAACTTCGGTCTTCCCAAATGATTCGAGAATCGAGCGTAGTTTCAATAAACTGATCGTAGCAAAAAATCAAACTAAAGATCCACGATACAAAAAGCATCAGATTTTTTGTATTCATTGACTTATATTTACAAAAGTTTTTACAATAATTATTAGTATTTAACCATACTCATTACAGAATGCACAATCATAATCTTGACATGCGGCTTTATGCCTTTCCTGAACTTCTTCAATTCCTATGAAAATCTTGAGTCATACCTTCGTCAGTTCTTCAGGAAGAATCCTTTGCGGTGCACTGAGAGACGCTCTTGTTGCCTAAAAAAATATATCAACGAAGGATTAGCCATAAAAAAATATGATTATGTGAGAAAAGTACTTCGTGAACTGTTATACATACATGCAATGAAAGGTAACAATATGCATACATCACAATAAGCGATAATTATCAAAATGTTTACTCTCAAACCTAACACTTTATCCTCTCTAAATTTTTAGTTACATAAAGTATGAAATTTTAAGGTATGCAAACTTGAATTGAGCCTCACCTCTTTGACTCTTTAGGACAAAAATGTAGGCAAACCCCTACTGATGAATCCATCACTAGATAACATCTACATTATAGGATTCAATCATTAACATTTCCTTATGCAAAGTTTTTATATTATTCTTATCTTGTCCTAACTTCTATGAAATAGGTGTTTTAAAATAAAACTTCCCCTCAGAATTTTTATATCGCTTCTAATTTTTCCTTACCCACAATTATTTTAAAGTGATATTTTATTGAGTTAAACTCATATGAACAGACAATATTATCTTTCAATAATTAAAACAGGAAATATGAAAAGTACTTGAAATAAACATAATTCGAGAAATAAGAAACTCACCAACCACTTCCTTTTATTTGCATTCTTATTTGCATTATCGCTACACTTACCCTGAGAGGCCACCCTCTTGTTTCTCGGCCTCGGAAACCACTGAAATAACACGCACTTTAATTGAGTTGCGTCTTTTATATGCATAGTGTAATGCTTAAAAGTTTTAGGAAAAAAGTGTTTTTAATCCTTCCAAATACAAAACAAACTTAAATAAACTACAAAATCTATAAATACGTGTTGTCTAATACAAAATCAGTCTTTTAACAAAGTTGCCAACACAAAAATAGCCTCCAAAAGAGTTGTCTAGCACTATATCGGCCCCTAAACATTTCTTATCCAGTAAAACACAAGACTGCCCAACATAAAACAGTAGCTAAACTAAACAGTGCAACAAACACATGGCTGTCCAGCACAAAACATCACCCAAAATTGACTAATCAGCCCCCAAAAATGTCCAAATAGTAAGATAAAACAATAGCTAGAAAGATCAATTAATTGCTCCTCCCCAAACAGCCATAATATCAGCCAAAATGGAGAAAATAGCTACAACTAGCTCTAATAAGGCACAATCAGCAGTGAAAAAATATATAACAATGACTGGCTAACATAGGGCAAAGCTTATTTCAGCAAGGTAGTAATAGAAGAAGGAAAGAAAAGCATCCTTACAGCAGGAGAGGGAGGAAGAAGGTCACTGTGCAACAGATCCTTCTCAGATCGCAGAAGTGTGGCGAAATCCTTCCTAATTCTCTGGAGGAGGTATATAAGAAGGTAGGAAGCAGAGGAGACCAGTAGCAAGAGCTCAAAAACCAGCGGCAGAAATGCCCTTAACCGGCGGTAGACTGTCAGCAGCATAGGGTCGGCGACGCAGCAAGCAGCGACACAGAGACGCGGTAGCAACAACTACTAAGTGGAGGAGAAGAAGATGTGAAACAACAGTCAGGAAGGAAAATCTGAGCACGAGAAGGAGAAGCTGGGTGCAACAACCGAGATTCAACGGTAGAGAACAATACAGAGACAGAATGCAGAAGAATGAAAAGGGCTCGAGCTCATTTTATTAAACACAGTAAGCGACCAGCGGTAGAAGGAGCTAAACAATGTTAAAGCACTGGTCCAAGTGCCATCAAATTAAACCCAAACCACACCACTAGCCAACACCATAATAATCAAAGTGTCAATACAAAACCAAATCAGCCGCCACTCAAATTTCATGTGTCAAATGCATAGCCCAACACAACACTATGTCAATAACAAGCCCAAAACACTAATGACAGCTCACATATGACAAAATACAATAATACTCACATAAACTTTGCTATTTGTACCTTTGTCAACAAAATAAAGGGAATTTAAATAAAATAAAACGAAAAATGCGAAAAATTAATACGAAAAAACTGTATTGCCTCTTGTTCATCATCGGGAAAAAACTGTATTGACTCAACATGCATTTGATATACTTGGGATTACGGTAAACTTGGTGGTCTTCAAGAGTTATATTCTATATTCAGGAGCTTTGGGACATGTATTCTTCGTGTGTCCTGGTTGACAACAGTAGCAACATAGTCCAATTAAGCCTCTCCTCGATGCATTCGACCACATTTCACACATTTTGTTACAGTTACTTGGGATGCATTACTGGTAGATGGACCAGGTTGGACTATTTTATTTTCTCTGCCTTGCTCTTCGCTTTGGCTTGGCATTTCAGTTGTTTTTCTTTTACCATTATCTCGACACTTCTGAGACTTTTCTTGATCAATCTACACCAACCGAGCCCTTTTAACTAGTTTCCCATATTCAAGAATATCCAAAGAGACTAGTAAATTACGAATATTGACGTGCAGTTCCTGTTGAAACTGTCAATAATGATCTTCTTCGGTAGTCACAAGAGAATCAACATAATATTCTAACTTAGAGAATTCTGCCTCGTATTGCGTGCCTGACTTAGTTCCATGAACAAGTTGAAGGAATTGGTCATGCAATACTCTTTTTTCTGACAGTAGGACGAACCAATTTGTGAATTCTTGCAGGAAGTTCGTCCAAGTTATGTTCCCACGTCCGGCGTATTTCATGGCGACGATACTATTCCACCAACGCTTTGTAGCGCCCTCGAGAAGAAAAGTGGTTAATCCAACCTTTTCGATCTTCTGGACATTTCATAACTTGAAATATTGTTTCTATGCATAATATCTAATCTTCAGTCTCCAAAGGAGACAAGCCCCCGCTAAAGGTTGGTGGTTTTAATTTTAGAAATTGTTTTAAGTCAAAATCTATTTGACAGTGTTGTGGTGCAGGTGATACAGGAGGAATATCAGGAGGCAGATTCATCGGGTGTTGTCTAGGAATATGATCAACTTGTGGAAGTGTTGGTCTGAAAGCAGCTAACATTGACAATATTAATTTGAGTGCTTCAGCGACTGCTAACACAAATTCAGAAGGGCATTGACGATGCCCATTATTACTTTCCTCGAATCTTGTACTTTGGTGATCTTTGAGATTTTCTCGTATCTCGGGACGTCTTCGGCTTGAATAAACTTGTATGAGTTCATAAAGTGTAGGAAAACCCCTATTGGTTAATCAATCAGTAGATAACATCTACATCATAGGATTCAATCATTAACATTTTCTTATGCAAAGTTTTTACATTATTCTTATCTTGTCCTATTTTTTATGAAACATGTGTTTTAAAATAATAGTTCCCCTCATAATTTTTGTATCGATTCTAATTTTCCCTCGCCCACAATTATTTTTAAAGCGATATATCATTGAGTTAAACTCATATGCACATGCAATATTATCTTTCAATAATTAAAACAAGAAATATGAAAAGTACTTGAAATAAACATAATTCAAGAAATAAGAAACTCACCAACCCATTCCATTTTTTTGCATTCTTATTTGCATTATCGTCACGCTTATCCTGAGACACCATCTTCTTGTTTCTCGGCCTCGAAAACCACTGAAATAGCATGCACTTTAATTGGGTTGTGTCACTTATATGCATAGTGTAATGCTTAAAAGCTTTAGGAAAAGGTGCTTTAAATCCGTCCAAATATGAAAACCAACTTAAATAAACTGCAAAATCTATAAATACTTGTTGTCCAACACAAAATCAGCCTTTTAACAAAGTTGTCAAAACAAAAACAGCCTCCAAAAGAGTTGTCCAACACTATACCAACTCCTAAACATGGCGTATCCAATAAAACACAAGGCTATCCAACACAAAACAATCGCTAAACTAAACTGCCCAACAAAAACATGGTTTTCCAGCACAAAACAGTACCCAAAATTGACTAATCAGTCCCTCAAAATTGTCCAAAAAGTAAGATAAAACAATAGTCGGAAAAAGCAACTTCTCCTCCCCAAACAGCACTAATATCAACCAAAAATGGAGAAAACAGCTACAACCAGCTCTAATAGGGCATAATCAGTAGTGAAAAAAAATGGCTGGCTAACATAGGGCAAAGCTTATTTCACCAATATAGTAATAGAAGAAGCAAAGAAAAACATCCTTACAGCGGGAGAGGGAGGAAGAAGGTTGATGCGCAACGGATCCTTCTCGGATCGCAGAAGTGTGGCAAAATCCTTCCTAATTCTCTGGAGGAGGTATAGAAGAAGGTAGGAAGCAATGGAGACCAGCAGCAGCTTAAAGACCAGGGGCAGAAATGCCCTAAATCGGCGGCAGACTGTTGGTAGTACAAGGTCGGCGGCGCAGCAAACAGCGGCACAGAGTAGCAGTAACAACAACTACTAAGAGGAGGAGAGGAAGAGGTGAAACAGCAGCCAGGAAGGAAAATCAAAGCATGAGAAGAAGGAGAAGCCGGGAGCAATAGCCAGGATTCAGCGATAGAGAACAACATAGAGACGGAATACGGAAGAATGAAATGGGCTCAGGCTCATTTTATTAAACACGGTAAGCGGCAAGCAGTAAGAGTCAAATAATATTAAAGCACAGGTCCAGGTGCCATCAAATTAAACCCAAATCACGCCACCAGCCAACACCACAACAATCCAAGTATCAATAGAAAACCAAATAACCCACCACTCAAATTTCATGTGTCAAATGCATAACTTAGCACAACACCCAGTCAATAATAAGCCCAAACACTAATGGAAGCCCGCATATGACAACACAATAATACTCGCATAAACTTGGCTATTGGCACCCCTGGCAACAAAATAAAGAAAATTTTAAAAAAATGAAACGAAAAATACGAAAAAATTTGTATTGCCCCTTGTTCATCATCGGGGAAAAATTAAAATTATTTTGTGTATTTTTAGGATCATCATACTGTCTCTCCCTCAAAAATTTGCCTAAGTCCACAAGTGAGCGGTGAGAAGGAAATTCCTACTACAGTAAGTGCTCGTTAGTCCACAACGTCCCAGCAAATAAGCTCATGTGAAGTAGCCTGTTGCTCGTCATGAGCCTAAGTAACTCTCTCCCATCTTCAAAGTGTAATGAGAAGCGGGTTGTCGCCCTCGATTCTCCAACCAAGTTATAAACGAAAGCAGATAGTGAAGTTCGAACAACAAAGATCCGGTTGTGTGGTTTTTACCTGATTGAGGGGTTTTTCCATGTCAAAACATCGTATGCATAATCTCTCTCTCATTGATTGTATGCGCGCTCGACCACTCCGTGAGCTAAGACGATCCAAGTTTATCTGGTCTGATCAGTGAGTTGAGTTTGGCTACAACAGTTTGACGTCATGTATGAGAAACAGTTCACAGCATCCTCTGAAGATTTAGAAGACAGTACCCTCTACACCATGATACTTGAGACTAGCTCCCATGACAAGAAAGAACACCCAAACCACCAACAGATCACTTCCGGGAGGGCACGTTAAGCCGGATCCCTCCCACTCGCTCGTCAATGCGACTCTTAGCGTAGTAGTCGCTCCCCCACCCATAGCCGCTTTGGAGGGGCGCATGCAGCAAATGGAGGAGCATCAGGTCAAAATGCTCGCCCTCCTCCAGAATATTGGAGCTCCTCCAGCTCCTCTTTAGGCTCTTGCGTCGGTTAATCCCCACCTACGGCTCAGGAGCATGTTCTGCCACAACAAGCCCCATAGGGGGAAAATGAATATGAAGAGTTTTCTAACGCTGCCAGTTCCATGCACCTCGCTCATCAGGGAGCTGGAGGAAGCCACCACCATCATCTAAAAAAAGTAGTCGGTGCGCCACTGGGTGAAAGACTCACCCGCGAGGAGATACGTGAGGTGATTGCCTAAGAGTACGGACAACTTGGACGACGGGACATCTTCGCGCGCCGCCCTCTCCGCCAGGGCTCCCCGCTCGCCCCTAGGTTCTAGCTCATCCAGTCCCGCATGGAGTCAAGCTTCGTAACATCGAGACGTTTGACAGAACAGAGGATCCACTCAAACACGTCAACCATTTCCTCACCATAATGAGGATTTTTAGCGCCCCAGATCAGTTGCTCTGCCAAGTGTTCCCAGTCACTCTGAAGGGTTAGGCCCGCACCTAGTTTCATTCTTTTCGAGAGGGAACCATCTTCAACTTTGCAAAGTTAGCACACCAATTTTCAGAATAGTTTGTTGTCAATCATAGAATTGTTCGGGATCACTCTCACCTTTCATATATGCGACAGAATGAGGGAGAATCCCTCAAAGATTTCTTTCACCTATTCACCTCAAAAGCATGACAAATTTTGGGGGTCGACCCCGAGCTTCTCAGAGGCATCTTCCTCGGAGGACTCCGCCCAAGCAACTTCTATTCGGCACTCATGAGGGAAACCGTGCCCAGTTATCTAGACCTTGTTCACCGAGTCGAAACACAGATAGTAGCTGACGAGGCTATCAAAGCACACCGCCAGCAGCTTGAAGGATGACAGAAAAGGAAGAGGGGCAAGAGCAGGCCACCGTAAGATAAGAGCAGCAGTGTCAGGAACAATATCAAAATGGCAACCATCGTCAGAACCTACCAAGAGATGAGGGTCAACGGCCGCCCCGAGAATACACTTCATTAAATACCACTCAGACTAATGTATTATACACAATTCGGGATGATCCGACATTCCAGTGACCAAGAGTGTCGTCGCCGAACCCAAGAAGTGATTAGTCGAAATACTAAGAGTTTCATCGAACGACTGATCACACTACCGAATAATATTTCTGGACTAAGGCATGAAATCGAGCGCCTTGTTTGCCAAGTACTCCTTGGAAGGTTTCTGTAAGGACAAGCGCAACACCAAGGAAGAGAACAATAGAACGCGCCATAGAGGGACCCCTGACGCCAAACAAATGGTCAGCAACATTAAAACCATCGACGAACCCCCATTCCTCTCTACCCAGGTGTTCTTAGTTGAAACAACAGAAGGAGCTCACAAGAATATGGAGCTCAACCAGAATTTCACCATCTCCTTCGATAATATAGACCTTGAAGGGTTGCAGACTCCCCATCAGGACCCGTTCATCATCTACAGGAGTTGGAGATCCCTGCTTCAACGTCAAAAGAATTCTCTTAGACAACAGGAGCTCAATCGATGTCTTGTTCTTATCAACTCTCTACAACATGAAACTCACCAAACAACATCTCAATCCCGCTATGGGACCTATTTATGGCTTCGACAACCACCTAGTTCCCGTCCAGGGAACAATCACACTACCAGTAATGATGGGCGAGTTCCCGAGGCAGGCTACTCATGATATCCAGTTTATCGTCATCGACTCAAGTTCACCTTACAACCAATACTTATGTTGATATTCTAAACATAATGTGGAATCTAGTTGGGTATCCATTTAGTAGTTCTCTTATCCAGTTATCTTTTGTATATGATGATATAATGCACGGTACTCGAGTTTGATATAACGTGTTTTACTCGTGCATCATACAAATAGTAGTATTTAGAAGCATCAAGTAGAAAGCTTATGCATGGAGATTTAGCGATATATCCATATTTTGCTCATGTTGATTAGTCAAGTATTCAATAATTTTACATGGTTAAAATCACTAGATCACATGATTTAACATAACATTTACACCAACAAGATTAACTACAAGTACACGTAGTAAAACACATGATCAAATAATACAATATTGTGCACCTTTCACCAATATGAAAAACTAACAAGAACGCATGGCGCCAACATGATTCCTCTACTCAATCATGCAATGATAACGATTCTTCAACCACCAAACCCTCTTGTTTTCACAGAGGCACATAAACATTTCTCTATTTTTCTTTTGCATCATAAATACAGTTGTGAAGCCATATAAACAATTGTCACCAACAATTTCTGGGTGTTTATTTAGCTCTTTTATGACTTCAGCAATTGCATATGGTTGTCTGCATGGATGGGTTAATAGCTTCTCTTAGAGTAAGTTCGACGAATCTTATTTTCTTAACCAAAGACCTAATGTTAAGGCACAATGCTTATTTTTCTCTTTTGGTCATTGACTTGCCCCTATTAACATGTTTTATTGTCGTATCGCTTGACTCTGAATTTAAATACGTTGGAGTATTTGAATTGAATTCAGTAGTATCCATTGGAGTAGAGATAGGCTCTGCCACCCATTATCATCATCCACAACCTGCTCACCTGCAGTGAAAGAGCGACACTTTCCTAAACTTAATGCCCAACAATGTTCCTCAGCATCCACCATTTCATTGAACATCAAATCTAATTTTTCTTTCAGCTCTGGGGAGATTCCAGCATAGCGAAATTTTCTAGTAGTGAGCATAATCTGGAGAATAACAAATACATTGATTAGTTAATACATACAAATTAACTAATTGAATAATGTTAAATGAACTAAGATGAAGAAGCTTTCAACCTTCAGTCACTCTTCCCACCGTTCGTCAGTGACATCTATAGTCTTTTAGGAGGTGTTTCATTCCATGTCAGTCTCTTTCCTTTTTAAAATCCTTCCATAACTTTCATTTTTTTAACATATCACATTTAGTTTTCATTTGACCTCTATCATATTGTTTTCCCAGCCAATTATTCCATCCATTTCATTTTTTTTTTGAAGTGGTTCATTGATCTATTTCATAATTCAACTTGTTTAACACAAAGCTCACAGTAGATCAGTACTTCATTCTCTCCTCAAGTGGCAGACACTCAACTTTCCTTGAGTCTACCCACCTAAGAAAGAAATTAATTTAACATTGACTACACATACTATATAATTGAACTAGTGCAATTGAAATAGTTATCCACTTAACAATGTAACTAATGAGAAATAATTCATTCCACATCACAACTTGAATGAATTAGCATTCTTATCATTTAGACAAAAATCTACAGGTTCTTTATCATTCATTTTTTCTTGCAAATATAGTTCATGTTTGCTTGCAACAGACAACAACCTTGGGTTTCACCATTGACCTTCGCCTTCACCAGTAACATCACAAAACGCATGAAATATGGTGTCAATGCGGTTTAGGGTTGATATCGAGTTGAGTTCGAGCGATTTGGGCTCGGCTCGAAATCGAAATTTTTGAGTCGAACTCAGCTCGAAATCGATTTCGAGTCGATTCGGTTCGACTCGAAATGACTCGATTTCGAGTCCGCTCGAAATCGAATCGAGCTAGAGCGATTTTTCTCTTTATTCCTAGTTGGCTCAATATTAAATTTGACAACCTCTAAGTTTAGCAAACAAAACACTTAAAACCTTCACTCTTTTAATTATGTTTAAATTCTAGTGCTTTTAATATTAAAATAAGAATATATTAATAAATATATAATATTTTAATGAATTCGAGCTATTTCGAATCATATTTTGAGCGATTCATGACTGGCTCAAATTTAGATTTGTGTCAAACTGAATCAACATAAATTGAGTTGAATCAATTTTAACCGATTCCGATTTGGCTCAATATACGAGCGATTTTCAAGCGATTTTTGGGTTTCAAATAATATGCTCAGCCCTAATGTGGTTGTCTCCAAATAGTTGGCAGTGACCTTCACCTTCACCACATGTGTTGCCTCCACTCCAGATCGCTGGCATCGTCAATGACGATATATTGTTCTCCCAGTAACATCATAGAGAAATAAGGAAGTAGGGATGTAGGAAATACCTGCCTCACACGACCTTCCTCCTCCTTTTCTCTTCAAGCTTTCAACCTCTCCTCCCATCTCGCTGTTTGCTTTGCGCGTCAAAGGGATGCGAGCTCAAGAAGAATAGAGTTCAACTGTGTTGGATTGGAGCTTCTAGCGGGAGTGTAGAAAGCACCAGTACAATGAAATCTTCGGGCAAGTCGGGGACAGAATGCGTGGAGCAAACAACGCACACAATGTGTTGAAGCTGAGAAAATTCTCTACTCCAAATGTTCAGACCTAAGTGTAGCCTAAGGTTATTGATTTTGCAGTTGAATACCACAATTTGGATGGCTAGAGCAAAAGAGAGAAAAGTCTACAAGCACACCCCAGGTGACTCAGCAGGGAGGTCTCTCCACGTACCTAAAAGTTTAGGAGAAACCTTCCCTCCGCAACCAAAAGACTGGGCGAGGTACGAGGAAGGCACGAACTTGGCAAGTATCAAACTTGGGGGGTCTAGCCTCTTTCAACATATCCTTCTTGTCACCTCTAGGGATCTATTTATAGACAAATGCTAAGGGGGATGCGAAAATACCTCTGAGAGCTTTTGATACTCGCCCATACTAGCGAGTTACGAGAGCTACTCGCTCATGCTCGCCCATGCTCGCCCATGCTCGCTCATGCTCGCCCATGCTCGCCCATGCTCGCCCATGCTCGCCCATGCTCGCCCATGCTCGCCCATGCTCGTCCATGCTCGCCCATGCCCGCCCATGCCCGCCCATGCTCGCCCATGCTCGAATGGTGAGGTTTGCGAATAGGCGTCTCCTTAGAAATTTCTTATATCGACGAATTACGGGTTATACATAATGGAGGCAGCATTTTTATTTCAACACAATGTATATATAATGTAGAAACAAACAAACCCGTCGTCGGTGGTGAGCTATCTCCAGTTGCCATTCAATTTCCCTGTAAGGAAAGAAACTCATAAGCAAAGAAAGATCTGGATGAATGAAGCTTAAAGGCGTGATGAGAGGGGGAGAAATTGAAAGAAAGTATTTACGCATTTGGTAGTTGACAAATGCAATGTTTGGTCGATAATCGACACTATATAAGTAAAGATTAGGAAAGTCTAAATGGATTAGATCCAATACATGCATGTGCAAAGATATGGGTATGTGGAAGGAAGTCGATGCAATCTAATGCACAACCTGATTTGATGAACGTCGAGTGAAAACAAAATCAAGTTGTGGCACAATCTTAGCCAAATCCAAGACGTCGATAATGATTGAGCGATCCCACGAGAAAGGCGTCACCGTTGTCGCCAAATGATGAGTCAATGCAGCGCAATCCCCCTCCACCACTAGGAAAATCTAACCAAACTCCACTGCCACCTCAACCGCCAACTAGGCTAGCTACATAGCCTACATGTGTATCAGTTATCGTAGGTTGGTGCAGATCTAGGAATTTTGATTAGAGTACCAAGTCAAAGTGAAGACAAAAAATAAATATAAATATAAAAAAATAATATAGACAAATTTTGGACAAAATAAACCATCTATTTTCAATAAGCAAAGAACATCAAAATAACAAGATACATGATACTTTAATTGTGCACAACTATTCTTCATTTAATTGAATTCATCAATGAAATTTTTTTTGTCAATTTTCTCTGCCATTTCTAGCTCAATGCATTGGCGAATCATATTTAGACCCGGGGGGGCTCCCCTCAAAAATTTTGGAAACGCCCTCATACTCATACTTGCAGGCTTGTAGCAGCCGAAACCTAGGGCTCATCGATTTCCTGAATCCTTGCTCCTCAGTCCTCCTAATCCATAGCGCGTGAAAGACGACTGGAGACAAATGTGAGGGCCGACCGCTCCCCTCTCTCCCGCAGGTCTCTGTCGGTTGTCTACCTCTGTGGCTCCATCCCTTCCCTTGCTCACACTTGTAGTAGCCGAGATTCGACTTAGGGCTCGTTGATTTTCCGAACCCCTACTCCTCGATAGTCGAGTGTTCCTTCTCTTACATCATTTACATGCAGGTATTCCACTGTCTCTTTCTCTCTTTTAGATTGTCTGAGTTTCTTCCTTACTCCTCTCTCTGTTGTATTAATTTTTTCTTTAATTCTTGACAATGGGTGTTGGGTGTTAGGCGTAATACAACAACAAATTGTGAAAATTTTGCTGCAACCAGATACTTTGGGTAGCAACTATCAGGTATGGACACCCATGTAAATTTTTGTTACTCTTATGCTCTTTAATAGTGTTAGTTTTTTGGGGGTATAATTTTTTTAATGACAATTTTAATTAAGTGATACTAAGTATTAATTTTTTCTTATGATGTTGGTTCTGTTTAAATCTTATACAATTTTTATTTTTAAGAATGTAAAAGTATTTTTAAAAAAATTAAAATCAAATAAGTAACCTAATTCTGATGTCCCAAGCAGAGAAGTTATTTCAAAATCTTGTGTTGATGTTTTAGAGGAGAAAGAGTGTGTAATTGTGAGTGAATCAAGTCAATTCAAACATTTTAAAATAATGAGTTAATTTCAGATCCTGTATTAAGACCAATAATTTCTGATTATCATGTGAATATAAGAGATCAAGTTTGAATGGCTTATTGGCTAAAAGGACCGTGCATCATTATCGTGTTGAAATCTTTTATGCAGTTATTGATTTGCAACTGAATAAATAAAATCATCGGTTTAATGAAGTCAACACAAAGCTACTGATTTGTATGGCTTGTTTAGATCCAAGTGAAAAATTTGCAGCATTTGGTATATAGAAGTTGATGTGTCTTGTCAAATTCTATCCATCAGACTTCTCTCAAATGCAACTTATAATTAACTCTTCAAAGTCAGCTTGAAACTTATATTTTAGATGCATCATCCCGAGCTGAATTTTTGAATTTTACGGGAGTTAGCGATCTAGCGAAACAACTTGTTAAGTTCAAGTTGGATATGACAAATCCTCAGGTATTCAAGTTAATTAAATTGACATTATTATTATCAGTTGCAATAGCTATAGTGCAAAGAGCATTCTCTAAAATGAAAATTATCAAGTCACGTTTATGCAACTGAATAGGTGATGAATGGTTTAATGATAGTTTATTAACCTACATTGAGAGAGACAAATTCAAATTAGTTAAAAATGAGTCAATCATTCAACTATTTCAAGCAATGAAAATACGTCGAGGGCAATTACGATTGATTGTAAGTGAATGTTAATTTTTATTATGCATTAAAAGTCAAAATGAGTCGAATCAATTTGTAAATAAGATTAGGTCTTCGATTTTTTTGTTTCCACCAATTTTTCATAAAGCCTGGAAATTTTAGGCAAATTCTTGGAATCTTTATGAGATCGAACATAAAGTTGCTACTACTGCAATTGAGTATTCGATAAATTTCATACTCATTAGAATGATGAAGGTAAAAAATTCTTTGCAATGACACATATATCATCAATGTTGAAAGATTTGTATTCATCACTTAAAACTAATGTCATACTTAGACGATGCAGTTTCATAGAATTTTCACTGAATCCTGAATTCAGCTCTTGCAAAATGCAATTTATAATGGCATTGAAAATGTCCACTAAAAATAATGTTTCACTATAGTAATATCATGTGGAATTCAAAACCGATCATTATATCGAGAATTCATATTAGGAATTTTATTTTTCTCACAAAAGTTTACATTTTGTAAGAACTTTTCCCACTCAAATTCCCACAATTTTTGAATGAGAGTCATTGTTGTTGAAACTAAATTTATAACATTTAATATATCCCGAGATTAATGTTGCAACACTTTGCATAAAATGCCGCTGACTTCCAAAACTTCTTTCATCAAATTCAAAATGCAAACAAATTTGAATACTCATATTTTTTTAAACACTACTTCATCATCTCCTAGTTGAACAGATATTCCTCCATTATCACTAATATCAAGCAACACAAAGCAAATGACATTATCATATTTATAGTACTACAAATAGAGTTTAGATGAAACGACCATCTAGTGCTACCATGTCATTGTAGTGAACCAATTTGAGTGGCTCCCGTGCAAACCTCAATTTCACCTAGAGCAATCTTGTGATCAAAATATTCTTTTTGAGCAGCTCACAATTGATCAGCATATGCCTCGCTTAAATCTCCCTTTGATCGCAGGAGAATTAATGTGATTCCAAATTTCCTATGCCTTCACCGTTATGCCAAACACCTACCTGAAGAATCACAAGCAATAAACCCCAACACTCACCAATGAAGTCTCATCCCGAACAATTCCATCAAAGTTAATCTTGATAATGAAGGATCAAGATCCACTCCATTTGAATAATTTCATGGTTTAGATACATTTTCACTTGATCTAATGATATAGGTTCTTAGAATAAATAAAAATATAAACGGATGAGATTAGTGAACCCGTTGGACTAGCCAAAAATATATTTGAACGTGAAATGTGTAACATCCCATGTTACTTCTAGACCCCTTAACTTAGATTGGGTTGGGCATGGGGTGGGTGTTAGGGAAATTAGCTAGGTTTGACCCTAGGTAATGAGTTGTAGCCATGTGGGGCCCACTACAGGGTCCAAGTCAAACTAGGTCAAACTAGCCTAAATAGGAACCCTAGCCACACCATGACCCCGACCACATTGCCCTAATCCTAAGGACAATCTAAGTGAACCCTAAGGCATGCCATTGGGTCACCCTTTGACCCTAGTTGACCAAAGTCAACCTTAGCCCTAAGTTGGTCAAACCTACACCTAAAGGCCCAAATGGTCCAAGTGGGACATCACCATGGCCCAACCCATGTTGGGTCATGCCATAGGGTCCATGACCCTCAAGTGGGGTCAGCCCAATAGCCATGTTGACCAAGTCAACCTAAAAAGTCAACTTGGTCAAACATGTGGCCTAAAGAAGAAAATGGGGGCTAAGCCCATTCCCCTTGGGTCAAGCCCACCAAACCTATCCCATTATCAGCCCAAGGTGTCAAAGACCAACCCTACCCCTCTGGATTTGGAGAGAGAGTGCATGCATGGGGGCATTTTGGAGAAGTCACCAAAAAGAGGAGAGAGAAAGTAGATTTAAGAGGAGGAGGCCATTTGGCCTTGGCTCCCTCTGCCCAAAGTATGCTGGCCGGCCACCCAAAAAGAATTTCAGAGGAATTTGGCTACATGGTGGCCACTTGGCACCATGGGTGAAGCCTCCAAAGTTGAACCCGAGCTCACCTTGGAGTTAACTCCACATATAGCCAACCTCAGCCCAAATCACCCTCACCATTAGCTTCAGAGAGAGGAAAGGAGTGGAAATCGACTACTGGATTGAAGAAATCGGTGGAGAAACAAGGATTTGAGCAGGAGATCGCCGGAGCTGCTTGGCCATGGCAAACCGCCGCCGCAACCGCCGCCAAGTCCTGGAATAGGTCCGTTTCACCTCACCTCTACTCGCACTAGCTTTCTAGATCGACTAGGGGAGATATAGGGCTCAATTGAGCCCGATGCCATGTGAGGAAATGCGAAAAATATCGAGTTTTTCTTCTTGCTTGGGATCGCCGGAGGGGCCAATTCCGGCGGCCTCACCGCCGGGAAACGCTAGCCCCCACCTCAACGGAGGTGGCGGCGACAATCGCCGGCGGTGGTGGTGGCTCAGCTGGCCGGAAACAGCCAGCAAAGGTGTCCCATGGCGGGTTCATCCCAGCCGTCGGCTGGAGGTAGGAGATGAGCGGATGCCGTCCATTTAAATCCTATCTGATTTGATGAAATTAATTAATATGAATAGTATTATTTTGTCAAACTTTTATACAGAGTTTTGCATGTTAAAAATATGCCTCTTAGAGGCATTTCTAGAACATTCACCCTAAATACAAATTGTAGGAATTGCTCTTAACTTTCATTTTCCACCCTAAACTTAAGATTTGGAGCTGTAGGGCTCCCTGTAGGGCTGTTCTACTAGGACTGGTCCTAGGCAAGGGCAAAAATTCAAATGCATGCTCAGGCCAAACCATATATCTACATGACCTAAAATTTTGGTCAGATGCTTGTTAGCATCATACTTAGACCCTGTGAAAATATGAGAATTTTTGGAAGAAATTTTCTTATAGTTTTTGTCATAATACACCAATTTAAATTAATGAAATATTTGGAGTAATATGACTCCAAATGATCCCAAATTTTGCTGGCAGGTCCTTGTGGACATAATATGTGCATGGTAAAATTTTAATCACATTTGGACCACTGCATGTTGGGTTAACCAACTTGCATGTGTTGGCTATATATAGCTTTGGGGTGCAAATAGCAATTTTTGAAATATTGCATATTCAGCCTATTTGATACATTCAAAAATCATGAAACTTATTCCAGAGGCTCATTAGAATAAAGTTTACACCTCATAGAGATTGTGGGATTTTTGGAAGCAAGAATACTATTATTTAGAGTTTTTGAAAGATAGGTCATTTAAGGATAACATTTTTAAAATAGGGTTATTCAAGAGTTAAAATTCTCAAATATTGCCTAGAAATTAAGGGAGTCATATGTAATCCCTGGAAAAATCTATGGCCCTGATTAGTTGATTTTATAATGATAGTATGTACTTTTGACCATTTTGCCCTTTTGGGAAATCATTTATTTATGATGAAAATATATATCATAAAATGTTGTAAAAATTTTTAGTGCTGTATAAATGTATTATTAGCCTTGTATAATTATCTCAAAATTTTTGGATGCTATAATAAATTTTAAACTAGCATAATGGCATTTTGGTAAATTAGTAAGAATTGAATTTGGTTGATCAATACATTATAGAAGTTGATGAAACTCTTCCATTAGCCTTAAATTAATGATATTTATGCTCTGTAATATTTCTAGAATTTTGGGTAATGTATTCCTTATACTTCATTTGGAAAATGGCTATGATGTGAGTTTTGTATTAATCAAGGAATAAATAGAAATATTCAAAGGAAAACTATGAATTTTGATAGACAACAATATTTTACCATGATACAACTCAGGAGAAATTCCTTAGGTCAGTGGATTATAATTTGTATTACTTCATGTATTAAATGACCTAGGGAAAAAATTAAATGATTTAATTAGAGGCTTTAATGACTTAAGAAAATTATGTAAATCAATATGCTCACTTCATTAGTCCATACCATCCTAGGATAAATCATTTGGGGTAGGTGGACCAAGGAGTTGGAAGCTCCGTTTCGGGGTGGTATTAGGTCATGGGTTGCGCATAGTGTAAGTAGGTTATACTATAAGGACCACCGGGGGATAGATTGACGGATGAGCAAGAGATTACATTTGGAGAATAACCTTGGTGGGTAGTGTTGTCTTAGTGACGAGAGTAAAAGTGCAAGCCCTTGGATAGCAACTGAAGTGGAGGCCGGCAGAAGACCGTCGCGCTCCTAATAACATCTTAAGTCGTTAGGGTCGTTCTAAAGTAACATTGAGAGCAAAAGGGGAATCATGGGTAGACATCAACTAAAGTAAATATCCTTGAGAAATGGAGCTTTGGGCTTCAGCCCATCGTAGTTTCTAGTGCCCCCGAGAGCCCTTCACCGGATATATCCTGGGCAGTCTTGAGATTAATCTTAAGTCACTAAGTATAATAACCCATAGACAAGAGTAGCCTAATAGGTTAGGCATCGTATCATTATTCTCACCATTACTGGGTTGGAGGGATTCATGGTAATATGCTCACCCGTGTAGGGTTGAGGGATTTCTGTTATATGCTCACCCGTGTAGGGTTGAGGGATTTCTGTTATATGCTCACCCGTGTAGGGTTTGAGGGATTTCTGTTATATGCTCACCCATGTAGGGTTGGAGGGATTCAGGACAGGTTAGTCCTGCGAGCTGAAGGCTCGAGTTATAATACTTGCATGTGCATAAACATACTAGTGGCGGACAATGCGGTACTAGGCCAATCGTCACACCGATGGTAGTACGGTGACTCAGGCGGGTGTGTGGGTTTGAGGGGCCAGTAGGTTATTTATACTGCGGTCTGGTGGACAATCCCCGGAAATACACACCCGACCCAACAAGACTGACGGGTAGTCAGCAATTAGTACACAAGACTCTAGAGTGCACCTGTGACGTGTACAGAGTCGTATGGGAGGTCTAGGTTTGGTAGTGTGCGTACCTGCCTAGGAGTGGAGACGCCCGCTCCACTGCTACCGTAGCCACAACGGTGGTACCAGAGAGTGATGCTAGCTCCGAAAAGCGGGAACTAAAGGTCTGTGATCACAGAATCGTTATGTGTGAGTTGCACTTGCATGATTCATAATAACTCACATGCATTCATTCATATTAGGTCATACGCTTCATGGATCTTTATCATATAAATTAGTATGGGTTCTTTTATATGATAAGTTAAATTTTGAAACTCTAACTCATATGTTTGTATGGGCACTAAAATAAGTTATGGTACTTCTGTGATGATAGTGTAGTGGTAGTATAGCTTTTCTTAATGTCCTTTACTTCAGCATTATTTACTTCAGCATTTACTTACTTCAGTTTCCTACTTGCGTACTGTCTTCTATTCTTCATTTACTGTACTTATATCTCTTACATAGAACTGATAGAGTATTATTACTTGTACCTCTCATATACTTGTTAGTATAGGGCCACTGTCATCTGCTTATACTTGCCACCCCTTGTTGCGTTCCGCTTCGTCCTCTCGCACGGTGCCTAGGAGTTGCGGGGCGAGGTGCGAAAGAAACGACTTAGTCTTTTGATTAACGGTCGATGACCAACTATTTTTAGGGGCTCGAGGAGATGGGGTACCAGCACGACCAGCAAGACAAGTTGACAAGTTCTGAGGAGCCAGGCCGACTACCACCTTCTACTACTACTGCAGAGCTACCGCAGGTCGGATGAGTTAGAGATGATAGTGTCTTCCGCTGTTAGAGAGAGAGGGATTTTTATATATATGATATACATGGCATAAGCCCTTTTTCTTTGATGTACTCTTTCTGGACTGATGCATATTTTATTTATATATATATACGCTGTGACTGTGGACTATTTTACTTGCTTCTGTTACTCATATTGCTCTGGGATATGACCGTGTTAGCCGACAGAATCGACGTCTTGCGGTGTTGACTCACCTGTGTGATATTATCACTGTAAGGCGGCGGTTCTGGGCATAAGATCCGGTTATGCTTCCAAATTGGGAAGTCGGATCTTACAAAATGAATACTATCCATTTCACTTGAAATGAAGAGAATCCTGATACGATAATGAATGAGAGGGAGGGGACTAAGGCTCCATTTGGGGGGACTTATTTTCACCGGTCAAGCGGTTGCGATCTCATGAACCAGACCTTAATTAAAGTCTGGTTCATGCGGTCGCAACCGCTTGACCGATGAAAATAAGTCCCCCAAACCTGCTTCATTTGGTTTAGCGGTGGCGGGTGCGGGTCGATCCGGCGGGTGGAAACTGAGTGTTCGAATCGGAGGGGGGAGGTGACTTCTCCGAACAGAATTTTTTGAGGCATTTCTCAAGACGAGCAGGTGAAAACGAAGCAAACGCCAGCCATAGCCTAATATCCAAACGAATGTCAGTGTCATAAGCTCCTCCAAAATTGTCCCAAAAGCCGAGAAAAAAAGAAAAGAAAACCGCCCGCTTCCGCCACTAAAAAACCAACAAACGGTCGCAAAGAGCAAAATATTCAGTCATAATTTCGAATTAACCCAAATCTATTTACCAATTTCCATTTTTCGCAGTTCTAAATTTGTTTTTTTCAACTCGAGCGCCGAAACAAACCCTCGTCTTCTTCCCGAATCCCCCGATATAGCTGGGGGTTTCCTTGATTTCAGGCGCCGACTTCTCGCCGATCTCTCCGACGAGCGCCGCTCTCCCGCCGCTCCCTCCCCAGGGCTTCTCTGGCTCACTTCTCTTCTCCATACTCCGTCGAGCAGTGCCTGTTCTGTAAGATTTCTCGATCTTCGATTTCATTTTACAGAATCCCTGTGCTATTATTACTGTATTCCCGCAATCGTTTTTTTGCTTCTGTTCTGTTGTAACCGACGGTACCCGCTATTAAATTGTTGGAAGCGGCAGTGGACATGGTGATCCCAGCAATTTATTAGGGCTTTTTTTATATTATTCTATAAATGTAGTGTTATTATATGATACTTATCATATATCTATTAGTGCATTATGTGTATTGCATATGTTGCATAGCCTAAAACTTGGCCAATGATAAAATTTACAGTTTATTTCGCTTCTGCACAAGATTTTGTTGTGATTTGGATCCACTTGGTTATTCTGTTACAGTTTGCAGTAATCCAAAGGTAAATTATTTGGGGTAATGCTAATGATTTTAACTGTGATGATGAATTTATTTGTAAGCTATTTACCTATGAAATTTTTAATGATCTAATTATTGAGGGAATATTAAGAACCATATTATTCTGTAATATTCATTGCTTCTGTAGCTACTTTTGGTTTATTTTTTTCATTACTTTAGACTTGACAATGTAGATGTTCTAGGTTTCTAGATAGGCTTGAGCCATCATTTCCATGCCAAGATATGTCATGCCATGAACTATCATATGTGAGTGATTTTCTATTGATTTTAATTTCAGATAGATGGGTAAAAAAAGAGATGGAGTTTCCACGACGTGGGATTCAGATGAGGTTATGATTTTCTGTGATTTGTGCTTGAAGGAGATTGAATTAGGAAATAGACGTACCACTCATTTTAGTAAGGATGGATGGAAAAATGTGATAGTTAAATTTCAAGAATGCACTGGAAAATTATGTAATCGAGCACAAATGAAGAGCAAATGGGAGGAGTTGAGAAAAGATTGGAAATTGTGGAGCGAGCTAAAATGTGAAGAGACCGATTTGGTTTGGAATTCATCCAAGAAAACTATTGATGCTTCAGATAAATGGTGGGATGAAAAATTGAAGGTTAAAATTCATCTCTTGAATTTTTATTTTGACAATAATTATTCTCTATTTTAATCTCCCTTCTTTTGTCTTAGGTTTTACCCGGTGCAGAGAAGTTTCGTGATGCTGGTATATCTCCAAAGTTGGAAGAGAAATTGTACATGATGTTCGGGCATGTAGTCGCAACTGGATATTATGCTTGGTCGCCAAATTCAGGAATTTTACCACCTAAATCAGTTGGCAAACGAACCAGATTCAATGTTGCTGCTGCTGCTAATTATGTCATAGAAGATTTATCAACTTCAGTTGGTATGAGCGATAATATTAGGTGCAATATACCAGCGAACGAAAAGCAAGGAAACAAGAGAATGAAATTGTCAAATAAGAAGGATGTAGAAAGCGAGCGAGCAGTAATGTCAAATCTCAATGAGCTAGAAGGATCAAACCACTTTGGTAGTCGTTTCTTGGTGGAATCTTCAACCACTTCTCGTTCATTTTCAATCTCTGAAGCAATCAAAGAGCTTAAAAGACATCCAGAAATTCGTGACGACTACCAACTCTTTGACTTTGGAACCATGTTTATGATGGAGGAGGCTAATAGAGAAACATTTATGTGCCTACCTGACGGTCTAAAAGTTAGGTGGCTGAAGACTCGTTACACGAGTGTCCTTAAATAGATTATGGGTGTTTTTTGCAGGGTTGTTTTGATTTGAACATTTTGTATGCAAGTTAGCATTATGTATGTTAGTTAATGTTTTGACTTTGTTTTTTTGTACGGACATTTCCTATGTTAGTGTGTTTTTTAATATTCACTTTAATGTGATAATGCAAAATATTTCTTGGTTTACTTGTTACAGGTGTTGTTGGTATGCCAATATCTTATATTTACTTTATACTATAATGCTTGTGAAAATGGAGATGTTTTGATATGTTATAATGCTTGTGAAAATAGAGATATTTTGATACGTTATTGTTATGCCGCCATTACGCTTCTCGGGGCGTCAATATGTTCGTAGGAGCAAAGAGTCGGCAAGCAACAACGAGGCTGAACCATCTGGTTCAACTCCCACTCGGTGAACCGGCCAGCCGGCCCCTCCTTGGCCCGGGTATTTATATCCGGGCTGCTCTCTTGTGGAGGCATGCAAGAACTAAGGTATTTCCCTCTCTTCTCTCTTCAACCCTAATTTTCATTCCTCTTCCTCTCTAGATCTCTCTCTTCCCCCTCTCTTCTCCTAACATTTGGTATCAAAACAATGTTTCTCCACCATGATTACTACTCGAACGCAAGAAGAAATCAACCGCTTGGAAACCCTAGAAGAAAACTTCGTTGGATTGACGGATTCAGTGGCCGTCATAGAGAAAAACATGAGGACGTCAACACAACGACTTGAAGAACGTATCGATGCTCGGATGGAGGAGATCAAGACATTACTAGCGCAAAATCTGAAAGGGAGAGCCCGACAAGCGAAGAGAACGGCGGATATCCAAACCCCGGACTCGAAACGGCGGGATCTCATCCGACGGGTCCGATCTTAGGGGAGGCGGCGACAGGGACGGCGCTAGGGCACGGGATCGGCGGGAACTCCAGCGCGTGGATGGCGGCAGCAGGCGAGAGGCACCCCCCGAACCCGTCGGGCACGGGATCATCCCAGGGAGACATTGGGGACTTCGGCGCAAGCCGCACCCCATGGCGGCGGGTCGGAGAGGACTAGGGAGGGGTCGGGAGATCTGCAGGTCAGGCCGGACCACCTCCGCTAGGCACGGGAGGGCTTCTCCCTCAACTGGGGGGCTTCAGACCAGTAGGAGGCTTCAGGCCGGGCATTCCTTGGGCCAGCCAACCTCCTCCAGTGGGAGCAATGTATCAGCAAGGATATCCGGGCGGGTTTCCTGAACCGGTGGAGCAAAGGAGACCAGCCGGCGTGCACAATCATGGTTGGCAAGGACAGGGCGCGCCGCGGGCGTACATGCCTCCAAAATTAACCTGCATGAATTTTCCCAAATTCAACGGAGGAGACACGTTGGAGTGGATACAAAAAGCAGAACTCTTCTTCAGTTATCAGGATGTGCTGGAAGGGCAATGAGTTCAACTTGCATCCTTCCATCTGGAGGACGATGCCTTCTAGTGGACGCAGTGGTTTTTACGGGGCCGAGACTACGTTCCCTGGGCAGTGTTTGTGGAGAGCTTTACGGCCCGGTTTGGACCCCTGGAGTACGAGGATTTTGAGCCTCTTCTCCAGAAGTTGCAGCAGAAGGGGACGGTGATGGAGTACCGCACTGAGTTTGAAAAATTGGCAAATCTGGTGCAATGGGAGAAAGGACGCTACCCAGCTGCTTCGTCTCCGAACTCAAGGAGCACCTTCGTGATGAGGTGCACGCACACATGCCCCACACGTTGAATCATGCTATCACGTTGGCCCACATTCAGGAGGAACGCTTCCACAAGCAGCGGACTCATACCACAGGGAGGCCGCCAACGGCCCCCGCAGTTGCATGACGGGATCCCTCAGCGGCTGGCAAACCAACAGTGACACGACTTTCGTGGGCCGAACTCCAAGCCAGGAAAGAAAAGGGATTATGCTTTAGCTGTGACGACAAGTTCACGCCGGGACACAAATGCCAGAAGATACAGATCTTTATGCTACGTGAGGACACGGAGGACGGGTGCCTATCCGAATCAGTGGGATGGGAATTTGGATTTGACTGAGTTCGGCGTGTCAATTCAGGCGATGGAGGGGTGCAATGCCCCGCTCACAATGAGGATGGCAGGGAGAGTCCGCCAGGAAAGGGTGACTATTCTGGTAGATAGCGGGAGCACGCATAACTTCATCCACCCGGAAATAGCGCAGCGGGTGGGACACGAGGTTGACCGAGCAGCTGCTTTTCATGTTATGGTGGCCGACGGGAGCAAGCTCCAATGCGAGGGGGTTATGAAAGGCGTGGAGTTACAGATATAGGGGTACTCAGGACGCACATACGTCTACCTCCTACCCATCAGAGGGTTGGACATGGTGCTTGGGGTGTAGTGGCTACAACAATTACGGAGGGTTACCTTCGATTGGGAACAAATGACGATGGAGTTTCTTCAACAGGGGAGGCAGTACTGTCTATGTGGCCTAAAATCTTCTCCACTGAAGGAGATACCCCTCCGCAGTTTGGAGCGGCTGGGGGAGCAGGGCAGCACGATGGAGATGATCATGGCAGTTACAGAGGCTCCCGGGGCGCCTTCGGCAGCACCCGAGCAGATGCGGGCGTTGCTCGCTCAGTATGCAGATATATTCCAGACACCCAGGACGCTCCCACTACCGCGGTTCCGCGATCACCAGATCCAGCTGAAGACCGAGACGGAGCCCATCAATATTCGGCCGTATCGGTACCCGTATAGCCAGAAGGCCGAGATCGAGCGCAGCGTTCGGGAAATGATCACATCGGGACTCATTCGCCCTAGTACCAGTGCATTCTCGTCCCCCATAATCTTAGTCAAGAAGAAGGACGAATCATGACGCTTCTGCGTGGACTATCGCGGCCTAAATAGTTCCACCATCAAGGACAAATTTCCGATACCGCTGATTGAAGAACTACTGGATGAACTACACGGTGCTTCCCGTTTCACCACACTCGACCTCCGATCGGGTTACCATCAGATTCGCATGCATGAAGAGGATGTCCACAAGACTGCATTCCGCACACATGACGGGCACTATGAGTTCCTGGTGATGCCTTTTGGGCTCACCAATGCCCCCTCCACATTCCAGGCCGTCATGAACGAGATATTCCGGCCCCTTCTCCGTCAGTCCGTGCTGATATTCTTTGATGATATTCTGATCTACAGTGCCAGCTGGGAGGAACATTTGCACCATGTGGAGCAGGTCTTCGCCATCCTTCGCCAACACCAACTGTACGCCAAGCAGTCCAAATGCTCTTTCGGGTAGGAGGAGGTAGAGTACTTGGGTCATTTGGTGTCGACTGATGGCGTCAAGGCGGACCCTCAAAAAATCGCAAACATGTTATCCTGGTCGCACCCCCAGACTATACAAGCATTGAGGGGATTCTTGGGCCTCACATGCTACTACCCTCGCTTTGTGAAAGACTATGACAAGATTGTCCGACCTCTCACCCAGTTGTTACAAAAAGATGCCTTCGTTTGGCAGGACGAGGCAGAGGCAGCATTTCAGGCACTTAAGGGGGCCATGACGTCTACTCCGGTCTTGGCGCTCCCAGATTTTACCAAGGAATTTGTACTAGAATCCGACGGTTCCGGAGTGGGCATTGATGCGGTGTTGATGCAGGAGGGCCGACCCCTAGCCTTTTACAGCAAGGCGCTGGCCCCTCGCACGCTGAGATTGTCCACCTATGAGAAGGAAATGTTGGCTATCATCCACGCGGTGGCTATGTTGCGGACATACCTGCTAGGCCGACATTTTAAAATTCGCACCGACCACCAGAGCTTGCAGCATTTCCTGGATCAACGGGTCTCTTCTCCTCTTCAACAAAAGTGGGTCACCAAGCTTTTGGGTTGTGATTATGAGATTACCTATCGGAGATGCGAAGACAACGTGGTGGCTGACGCTCTCTCTCGTTTACCTGAGGGTATTGTTGCTCACATCACAGAGCCACTAGTGGATTCCTTGGATGATATACATGAGGAAGTGATGCGAACTTCCGCTTTACGCACCCTGGTGGAGGCTTTGCAGCGCGGTGAGACCGTGGACTCCGGCTATCACCTTCAGAATGGCCGACTCTACCATCATAGCCGGGTGGTTATTCCTCCAGACTCGGCATGAAAAACCGTGATAATGCACGAGTTCCATTCTTCACCGACAGGCGGCCACGCGGGAGTGCTCCGTACCCTTCGCGAGCAAATGTTTTTTTGGCCTGGCATGCGCGGCGACATACAGCAGTTTGTGCGGCAATGTGAGATCTGTCAGCGTCAGAAGTACGAGGAGACCTCTCTGGCAGGACTGCTTGTGCCTCTCGAGATTCCGCAACATATTTATGATACAATGTCGATGGATTTCATTGAAGAGTTGCCCAAGTCCCAAGGAAAATCCGTGATTTTGGTGATGGTTGACAAACTCTCCAAGTACGTCCACTTCCTTACTTTGAGCCATCCATATACCGACGAATTTGTCGCCGCTCTTTTTGCTCGGGAGATTATCCGCTTGCATGGCCTTCCTCGTGCTATCATCTCTGACCGGGACCCCACCTCTGTGAGCAATTTTTGGCAAGAACTTTTTCGGCTGCAAGGGACATGTCTTCGTTTCAGCACAACACATCACCCCCAGACGGATGGCCAGACGAAGGTCTTAAATCTGGGCGTTGAGACCTATCTCCGTTGTTTTGTTATGGACGAGCCCCAAACTTGGCCGGGGTGGTTGCATTGGGCCGAGTATTGCTACAACACTTCCTACCACTCCGCCAGCAGGATGACCCCGTTTGGGGTTGTTTACGACCGCCCCCTCCTACTCTGAACAGCTATGAGCCGGGCAGCACGACCATGTCGACGGTTGATCGGGCTCTTCGTGACCGGGATTGCATGTTAGCAACTCTGCGTGAGAACCTCCGCCTTGCCCAGGATCGCATGAAGGTTCAGGCGGACAAGCATCGCAAGGCGAGGGAGTTTACCGTGGGTGACGAAGTGTTTCTCAAGCTCCGACCGTACCAACAGTTGTCATTCGCTCGTCGTCTGAATCAGAAGTTATCTCCCAGGTATTACGGCCCCTTTTGTATACTTAGCAGGGTGGGGCCGGTGGCTTACAAGTTGGCACTGCCTATGGATTCCCGCATTCACCCAACTTTTCATGTGTCCTTACTCAAGCGGAAGGTTGGTGCCAATGTCCAACCGAGTGCTCTTCTGCCAGAGGCTACCAGTGCGGGCGAGCTTCGCCCACTTCCGGAGGATGTTTTGTTGCTCAAGTGGAAATGGTGAGGCGTTGAGTACCTCCCCGAGCTCTTGGTCAAGTGGAAGGACCTCTCGGCAGCGCACAATTCTTGGGTGGATTTGCTGGACTTCAAGGAGCTTTACCTCGACTACCACCTTGAGGACAAGCTAGTTCTTGATGGGGAGGGGAATATTACGCCGCCGTTACGCTTCTCGGGCGTCAATATGTTCGTAGGCGCAAGGAGTCGACAAGCAACAACGCGGTTGAACCATCTTGTTCAGCCCCCACTCGGTGAACCGGCCGGCCGGGGATGAACCAACGGGTTCAGCCCCTTTTGGAGGGGCCGGCCGGCCCCTCCTTGGCCCGGGTATTTATATCCGGGCTGCTCTCTTGCGGAGGCATGCTAGAACTAAGGTATTTCCCTCTCTTCTCTCTTCAACCCTAATTTCCATTCCTCTTCCTCTCTTAATCTCTCTCTTCCCCCTCTCTTCTCCTAACAGTTATACTGCTTGCTTTTTAATATAGGTGTTTTATGTTTACTTCATTGTTTAAATCTTATCTTATTGTGATAATATCATGGTGCCATAAGATAACATAAACTAGTCTAGCTATTAGTTTGAACGAACTCTATCTTGCTTGGTCAATTGTTCTAGTGTTGGTTGGCTTGGTTCCAATATGTCCGGCGTGTCATGTGAGACCAATTTATATTCAATTTATTCCCGGCGTGGCGCGGTTAGAAGATTAGTTCCACATTGCCATCCACGCATCACATGTCTGTGTTTATAGGTCCCAACATGTCCCTCCTTTCACTTTGGAGTGTTTCCAACATGGTATCAGAGTGAGATTGACCCGCTGTTGGAGTGTGTTGGTTGACTTGATTCTAATGTGTTCAGTGTGTCGTGCGAGATCGATTTATATTTAGATTATCCCCGACATAACTTGCTCAGAAGATTAGTCCCACATTGCTAACTGTGCATCACACACCTAGGTCTCATGTCCTTCCTCAGTTCACCTCAGGATTTTTGAATGGACACCTCTGGTTTCCAACACCTACGTATCCTTATTATCATCAATTAATAACAATAATATGTTGGCTTCATGTTCATTATACTACATAACTTCAATTCAAACTGAAGGCAAGTGAGTTGGAGAACAAATTGATGGTCCTCTAGGATGTCATGTTAGAGGACTACAAAGTGAATTTTGCTCTGCGATGAGAATCAAATTGAAGTCGAAAGCTCATTTCCTTCTCCATCAAATTGAGAGAGAGAGAGAGAGAGAGAGTGGAGATTGTTCGTAGACCATTTGAAGATTTATTTGGTCGACACTTGTTAGATCGTTAGATGGACAACCGTGATTGCGACCGACTCGATTTTTATTTTATTTTTATGTATTGTTTTTGTATTATTTGGAGTTATATTTGAGAGATACAATGAATGGTCTGATCGCTCAATCATGGTCATCAGATTTATTTACACTAACTATCCCAAATCCCACTACATATGCATCCTTATTATAAAAGAAGAGCATATAAAGCCTAGTGTGAATGCCCCCTTCTATGAAGCCCATTGTAAAGGCCTACTTCTATCACCCATTATGAGCATCTTGTAAAGATTAGTTCCATATTATGGTTTGAAGTTGAGTCGTTACTTCTCACAGTTATAAATATGTGTACATGTATTTATATTTGAGCGTGTGAAGTAATAAAATTATTATGTTTTGTTTGACAATATTTCACATGGTTGTTGGGTCCATTGATCCCAATGTCCTAGATTTGTAAGAAGTCAAATAGGTCAATGGTATACACATAGTTGTATTTGATGTATGTTTAAGCTCATGCATATAGGTTGGTTTTTGTCATAATGATTGAACATATAGTTCAAGGGACAATGACAGGTGGACTCAAAGTGATAGGCTGAAAATTCAGAAAAATGCCTAAGTCCAGAAGCGTTGAGTGCGGCAAACTCACTCAACGCCATACAGCTAATAGCGCTGAGAGAAGGCTGTCAATCAAAGCTTACAGTATTGAAAAGGCAGAAATGTGGCTAAGTCCACAAGCGTTGAGTGAGCTCAACTTATTCAACGCCATATGGCCAGAATCGTTGAGTGAAGGATATTCTGTCAACGCCAAATTTCAGCAAGAAGGCAAGATTGCAGAAACTCAGGCTAAGTATAAAAACGTTGAGTGAAGCTTATACACTCAACGCTCTCAACGCTTTTAAGCAGAAAGGGCAGAAGAATATGACTAAGGCAAAAAACGTTGAGTGAGACATATACACTTAACGCTCTCAATAGAGCTGAAATATTTCTAAGTCTAAATTGTTGAGTATGGTCTATTCACTCAACATCATTCAACGCCTAGCAGAGTTGAAGAAAATTCTAAGTCCAGAATCATTGAGTATTGCTTATCCACTTTTCGTCGAGCTGAGCTCTGAGTTCGTCGAACTGAGTTCAGAGTTCGTCGAACTGAGTTCAGAGTTCGTCGAACTCAGCTTTCACTTTTTCGTCGAGCTGAGCTCTGGGTTCGTCGAACTGAGTTCAGAGTTCGTCGAACTCGGCTTTCACTTTTTCGTCGAGCTCAGCTCTGGGTTCGTTGAACTGAGTTTTGAATTCGTCAAACTGAGGATTCCTGGAATGATGATTGATTTTGCTAAGTCCAGAACGATGCTGACGTCAGCAAAGTCAACAAGTCAACGAATTTCAGATTCGTTATTTAAATGCTGCAATTCGACATTAACGTCGCCGTCAGTCTATATTGAATCTCAATTTGATTAAGCTGAGGTTTTAGCCGCCGTTAAAACTGGGACACGTGTCAATCATCCCGTAAATCGACGGGATTATAAATAGCATCTGAGATCGAGATCAAATCAACTTTTCTTATTAACATTAATTCATTCTGAAGACGAGAAGCGGGAGTTCGTCGTCTTCATCCGGCATTGTTATAGAGCCAAGAACTTCAAATTGATAAATCCGAAGGGTTTCTAAGTTTGCTGGTGCAATCAACATCTGCTACAACAAGTACAAATGATATCTCTGAGGAAGACGAATCAGTCTAGCCAAGCCCTAGCTGAAATTGCTTCACGATTCAATCTGAGCCAAATCTGAAGATCATTTTCTGAATCGAAGAAGAAGATATCTGTGCCAGATTTTGACTAGATAGAAAAATAAGGCAGAGGAATTGCAATCTGCCTTATAGGTTAGCTGTTTAAAGATCGTCTTCCCCTCTTTCATCAGCAAGTACAGAATCAAAATTCTGAGGAATTTCCAGCACAAGACGCAGACCATTGAAGATCAATTTTCTTGTTGCTGGGAAGCAGATAGGGCTGAGATTTTCTTAGCCCAGGAAGAAATCGACTCAGGGAGCAATTTCTCTTGAGTCGAATCAACATTCCTCTTTCAAAATCTATGGATCTGTGATTGATCTGTGTTGAGGCCTGGATTGATTAGGTTGTATGAGAGATCTGTGTGATCTTATTGTAAAGCCTAAATTATAAAGGCTGTGAGAAGGATCCGTGAGATCTGTGTTAGGGGCAGTTGTGCCTGTATTTGATAGTCAGGAGATTACTGTGTGGAGGGCTATGAGCCTGTGTTGTAAGTCTCAGTGGAGACTGACTGATCCGGTGGGATCGTACTGTAATCTCTGAGGAACCATAGTTTTTGGAGAAAAGCCTTGTCTAACATACTGTTAGAAAGACGGAGAGGGACAGTGGATGTACCCATACACTGGGGAACTTCTGTAAAATCTGGTGTGCTGTGTCTTGTGTTTTGCTGTGCTGTGTATTGTGTTCTTGAAAGTTGAATTATATATACACATTAGAACATAAGTCATAAAAGATTTTAAAGAACTATAAAAGACTGCAATAACCTATTCACCCCCTTTAGGTGATTAACTACTTTTGTAATAAAAAACTTTCAAGTGGTATCAAAGCGAGGTTACTCAAGAAAAGACTTAACTGTTTGAGTAGATCTCCAGGGTAGCTGTTAGAAGGTTAAGATGGGTTCAGGAGAGAATCAAAAAAAGCTTGGATTCATGAAACTTCCTTTCTGTAGGAAGAAGACTTTTTGCATATGGAAGGAAAGAGTCAGATTGTTCATGGAAGCATCTGATCCTAAGATCTATATCACAGTTCAAGAAGGACCTTTCATCTCAATGAAGACATCTGTTCTTGATGCAAATCTTAAGACTCCAAAGAAGTACACTGAAATGACTAAGGATGAAGTCATCTTAGCAACAATGAATAAGAGGGCACAAAACATTATAGTTAGTGGCATAGATGACTCCACCTTTCAAAACCTGGTGCACTGCAAAATCTCAAAGGAAATGTGGGACACCTTGATAGTTTACATGGAAGGTATTGAGGAAGTGAGAGATGATAGAAAGTCAATGTTAAATCAAGAGTATGAAGCTTTCAGACAGATCAGAGAGGAGACCATAACTAGCTGTTATGAAAAGTTCTTCAGGACAGTTAATGAGCTAAAGACCTATGACAGGGCCTTTAGTAATTATGAGTTAAATGATAAGTTTCTTAGGTCTCTCACTAGAGACTGAGACACTAAGATATGTGTCATTAGAGAAGTGACAAAGCTGACAGATACTCCACCATCCACGCTGTTTGGTAAGCTGCTTTCATATGAGATGCAACTGACATCAAGGAAGGAGGAAGAGAAGACTAGCAGAGGCCAGACCAAAGAAACTGCTGTGGGCTTCAAGGTAGATAGCTCCAAGAGGAGCAAGGAGAAGAATCCTTCTCCCCTAAGAAGGTCAACTGAGTCAGAAGATTCAGATCAAGAGGAATCAGGTTGTAATATGTCTGATGAGTAGTTTGCTGCTTTCTCAAGATAGTTTATGAAGATGATGAAGAAGAAGGGGTGGAGGAGCAAACCTACCTCTCCTTCCAGCACAAAGAGGACTAGTACAGAAATAAGAAGAAATCCTCCAAAAAGAGCGGGTATGATCCAAAACCTGGTAAATATTTTTCTAAAAAGGTTGTTTGTTTCTGTTGCAGCAAACCAGGTTATGTTGTGGCTGATTGTCCTGAGAAGAAAGAGCCTGGTGAAAAGAATCATCACCACAAGAGAAGCAAGAAGGAGAAAATCTTCATTGCTAAGAGGGAGAAAAGCTGGACTGAGTCTTTCTCATCAGAATCAGAAGAGGATGATGAAGGCTACATTGGGCTGATGGCAAGATCACATAAGGAATCTTGGCAGGATCAACATGGACCATTTAAGGTACACTCTTCATCCAGCTCTTCATCTAAGTCTAAGTATGTGACTGGTACAGATTCAAGTGCTTCTTCATCAAGAGATGAAGATGACTCTGAATTTGAGGAAGACAGAAATCAAATGATTAAAAGATATGGTGAACTTCTGGAAGCATTCAGAAGGAGTAAGCTGTTGATCAAACAGCAGACTCAGGAGATTGCATCTCTAAAGCTTGCTGCTTCCCAACATTCTGAAACAACAACTTTGCTAGAGCAGAAAACTAGGGAAGTTAGCCAGTTGAAGAACATTACTGTTATTCAGATGAGCACCATAAACTTTAAGAATGATCATATCAGGAATCTTGAAGGTTAACTCCAACAGGAGGAGCTAGTGACTAAGTTTTCAAAGCCATGTACTGTGTTGTCTTTGATAGATTCCTTCTCCTCCCAAAAGGATAAGGTGTTAGGCTTCAAAGGGAACACTAGAGCTGCCAATTCCAAAAGGAAGGGCAAAACTCCAGTGCAGCCACTAGCCTCCAAGCCTTCTATTCCTTTCAGGAGAGTGCTGCTATCATCTAACAGGTATGACCAAGAGAGCATCTATGGTCACTGGGAGATGGTGGATCCACCAATGAGAACAAAGTTGTTCACCACTATGGTGGTAGGAATGGCAAGGGTGCTAGTACCTACAAGACAGCCCATAAAGAAATTCAAATACCCATCCTAGACCATTTGTGTTTGGTGTACCAGCCCCTTCTCAAAATCTGTCTGTCCACAATCAGACCAAAGGAAAGTCTGTCAGCAAACCAGACTGGGGCATATCTGAAGCCATCAGGAGCATGCTCTCTGAAAAGAAGACAACTGTTGGTAGGGTTCAAGATACCCCAAGTACATCTGCTGCCAGACAGATCCCAAATCAGGCTGTGGCTGGAAGACATAAGAAAAAGGCTGCTGCTGTGCCTGTTGGACTGAGAGCTGCTGACAACAATGTTGTTAAACCAGCCCTTAAAAGAAGGTATAACATCTATGAGTGTTGGTATTGTGACAAAGTGGGTCACTATGCCATTGATTGCTGACACAATAATAGTGTCCAGAGAGCTAATGTCGGCTTACCTGTTAGAAGAGCTGCAGACAGGCATATTCATTTTCAGCCTAACATGCACATATGACCCAATAAGAATTAGAGTCCTAAGGTTATATGATTTATTTTTTGCAGGTGAGTCCAAGTTCATACCCCTATATGGTACTTGAACAGTGGTTGTTCCAGGCACATGACTGAAACAAAGTGCATCCTGAAGGATTTCATCTCAATAAAGGATGGACCTAAGGTGATATTTGGTGGATCAGATAGAGGGATCTCCAAAGGTTATGATAAGATCACTAATGACTTAGTCATTTTCACAAAAGTGACTTATGTGGAAGGGTTGCAACACAACCTTATAAGCATAAGTGAATTATGTGATCTTGCATATGTCATTTCTTTCTACAAGGATAAGTGTCATATAAGAAGATCAAGTGATCAAGAGGTCACTTTGACTGGTACTAGTAGTGGAATGTCTATTGTCTTAATTTTCTTTGTTTATCATCAGACTCTCCCATTTGTCTAGTTGCAAATGAGAAAGCCTCACATTGTGTCAAATGACACAAGAGACTAGCTCATTTGAATTATAAGACTATAGAAAAACTCTATAGTAAAGAGTTAGTTAGGAATGATCCTAATATTAAGTGCTCTAAGGAAGGTATTTGCTCTGCCTGCCAAAAGGGTAAGCAGACAAAAGCTTCCTTCAAAAGCATTGAGACTAAAGATTCGGTGAGGTATTTATATCTCTTGCATATGGACTTGTTTGGTCCAATGTCAGTTCATAGTCTAAATAGGATGATCTACACCTTTGTGGTGGTTGATGACTTTTCCAGATTTATTTGGGTATTCTTTTTGAAGAAAAAGTCTGAAACCCCAGATGTCTTCAAGACATTTGTCATGCAAATACAGAATGAGCTGAACAGTACTGTGGTCAAAATCAGAAGTAATCATGAGACCGAGTTCAGTCTGAATGCATGACAATAATCTGTGAACATCATGAGATTTAGCAAAAGTTTTTCTCTCCAAGAACACCCCAACAAAATGGGATAGCTGAGAGGAAGAATAGAACTCTCATAGAGGCTGCTAGAACTCTACTAAATGACACTTATCTCCCAGAATATTTCTGGGTTGAGGCTGTAAATACAGCTTGTCATGTCCTTAACAGGGCTTCTATCACCAAGAGCCACAATAAGACTCCCTATGAGATTATGAAGAGTAGGAAACCAAACCTTGCATATCTCAGCATATTTTGGGAGCAAGTGTTTTGTGCTCAACAATATGAAATCCTATAAAACTAAGTTTGCTGTCAAATCCTATGAGAGGATATTTGTTGAGTACAACAATCATAGTAAGCCTTATAGGATCTACAACTTGGTAAGTCAAGTTGTAGAGGAGTTAGTTAATGTAGTGTTTGATGAAACAAATATGATTAACAATGAGCTGCCAAACTCGTCTTCATCCGCCATTATTACAGAGCCAAGAACTTCAAATTGATAAATCCGAAGGGTTTCTGAGTTCGCTGGTGCAATCAACTTCTGCTACAACAAGTACAGATGATATCTCTGAAGAAGATGAATCAGTCTAGGCAAGCCCTAGCTGAAATTGCTTCACGATTCAATCTGAGCTAAATCTGAAGATCATTTTCTGAATCGAAGAAGAAAAAGATATATGTGCCAGATTCTTACTGGACAGAAGAATAAGGCAGAGAAATTGCAATCTACCTTACAGGTTAGCTGTTTGAAGATCGTCTTCCCCTCTTTCATCAGCAAATACAAAATCAAGATTCTGAGGAATTTTCAACACAAGCCGCAGATCATTGAAGATCAATTTTCTTGTTGGTGGGAATCAGGTAAGGCTGAGATTTTCTTATCCCAGGAAGAAATCGACTCAGGGAGCAATTTCTCTTGAGTCGAATCAACATTCCTCTTTCAAAATCTGTGGATCTGTGTTGATGCCTAGATTGATTAGGCTGTGTGAGAGATCTATGTGATCTTATTGTAAAGCCTAAATTATAAAGGTTGTGAGAAGGATCTGTGAGATCTGTGTTAAGGGCAGTTGTGTCTGTATTTGGAAGTCAGGAGATTACTGTGTGAAGGGCTATGAGCCTGTGTTGTAAGTCTCAGTGAAGACTGACTGATCCGGTGGGATCGTGCTGTAATATCTAAGGAGCCATAGTTTTTGGAGAAGAGTCTTGTCTAACATACTATTAGAAAGGCGGAGAGGGACAGTTGATGTAATCATACACTGGGGAACTATTATAAAATCTGGTGTGCTGTGTCTTGTGTTTTGCTGTGCTGAGCAAGGTTTTGAAAACCGGACCGGACAGCGAACCGGCGGAGGGAAAGGTTCAAGGTTGAACCGGTCCAACCGGTTCAACCGGGGTTGAACCGTTATACATATATATTAGTAAATAAACATATTGAATATTATCTTAGAAATTTATCTATAAATTGATAATTTATTATCATTATATTGTGATACAAATAAAATGATGAATACATTATCGTTATACTTACAAAACTTTGTTTTGCGTGACGTTTTTGTTCTATTGAGTTTGGACAAAAACGACGTTGTAATAGAGTAATAGAATGGAGCTTTGACATGACAACGATTAAGATCACAATCAAGAAAATAAAACTAGTTTTGACTTTTGAATATAAAAGTGGATAAAGATTTTTAGATAAGGTCGGACGATCAAAAACGACAGTTCAAAACAATTTTTTTATGACTGCCAGCGCCTTGCCAAATAGAGCTTAAATATTTCATAAATTTTAATTTTTAATAAATAATTTAATAAGTTATTATAATAATATATCTAAGAAATATTTAATTTATATTATATAATTATGTATATTAATTATATAAATTTTTTAATATATACATTAATATGTATATAGATATAATATAATACAATTTAAAACATCAAAAACCAAATGCTCTAGTGGTCAACTCCCTCATTAGTGAGAAGAATGGCATGGGTTCGAATCCTCACAAATTTGAATTTTCTAGCATTAAAATTTTTGGGCTTCGAGACCCGCCCGGTTACGCAAAATCGTGCCCGGTTCCCGGCCCGCCGGTCCGCCTTCAGCGGTTCCCGGGCGGTCCGCGGCTGGAGCGGGTTTCTGACCTGGACCGGATCGGGTGTGTGTCCGGTCCGCGGTTCGACCGGTCGGACCGCCCGATCCGGTCTGGTTTTCAAAAGCCTGGTGCTGAGTATTGTGTTCTTGAAAGCTGAATTATGTATACACAGTAAGACATAAGTCATAGATGATTTTAAAGAACTATGAAAGACTGCAATAACCTATTCACCCCCCCTCTAGGTGATTAACTACCCTTGTAATCAAAGACTTTCAATGGTATCAGTGCAGAACGGTTCTTAAAATCCACTCACATCGATTGAGCTCCCACTACTGCTCCTAGAGAAATAACTAATCTCGTGCGCACTTGCGATGTTGTAGGCACCGAGGAGGATGACTTAAAGGAAGGAGCATCGTCGACGTGGCGCGTATATTCTTAAAGGAGTAGGCCGGAGGAAAGGGATACAACAACATAATATGGCTTTGAGAATTTCCGCAATGTTTATTTTAATTTTCGTATTTATCAGAAATATATTGGAGCCCAGGGTTGGCCAAGTGGGATCTTCCCCTTGGAGTTTGTTTCTCTCCCCAATTTTTAATATTGGTCCGACCTAGCCTCCCAACCCGCATCACGTGCCGCCGAGTTCATTCCGCTCCTATCTCTTCATCAACATCTGCGCGAGATCACGTTCTCCGCCCGCATCGTGATCCGTCTCTCGTCGATAAGTTGTTCGTCTCCAGTGCCTCCAGTTTCGATCGTTTCACCGACGCCTACCACTCCAACCCTCACTGACACCGCCACTCCAGCCCTCGCAGACGCCTGCATTGGTCGTGCCCGACCAAATTGTTTCTGTCGCTAACCAAATCCTGCCATTTGCACTCACCGGCCTGCTTCCTCCCAGCTTTATTCCCCGCCAAATCTGCTTCGCTACGAGCCCCGCATTGCTTGTCCGCCCGCCAAAGCATTTACGCAGGCTTTTGGCACCCCGACGGCAGCGCCCGACCACTCGGTCGATGATTGAAGTCCTCCTCGACGTCGTCGATTGTCACCTCGACGACCAAGCCAGTTCCCTTACATCGACTCATGTGATTCTCCAATGCTTATTGGTCTGTGATGCCCGGTTGGATAACTGCTCCTCCACACCACCGCCTGAGGAGGATCCTTATTTCACCGGTCAGCCCGCCTCCCCGTCGAGCCTACCACCACTCGCTACGCTGTCCTTGACTCATTTGTCTCTTGCCCTCAAAGTTCCTCACTTCAACAACACTGGTTACCTGGGATGGATTGCAAATTGCAATGACAGAGCAATTTTTTGATATTCACGACACCCAGGAGGGACAGAAAGTGCCCCTGATGACCCTTTACATGGAGGGATCCACCCTTCACTGGGTCTGTTGGCTACGTCATTCCGCCCCACTTCTTTCATGGCCGATCTGGCCCAAGCGCTGGTGAAGCGTTGTGATCTTCGGTACTTAGTCAATGCGATGGAGAGCCTATGCGCCCTACGACATACCTCTTCAGTGGAGCAGTTCATCGAGCTCGTCAACCACATTTTCGGACTCCCTCCAGATCATTACCTAGGCTTCTTTCTTCAGGGTCTCCAATCCCAGATTCGCTTCCGCTTGCGCGCCCATCATCCCCGTGATCTCTCTGATGAGATGGAGGGTGCCTGGTTGGTGGAGGCTGATTTCCCAATACGTGCGGGGGACCTCCTCTGACTACCTCCGGCAGCTCCTCCCAGCTCACACGACATACTTTAGTCCACCCCAACTTCCACCAGGGGAACCACAACATCCAGCCACCCCACCCAGGCCAGTCTTTCCTTCTAGGCCACCATGGCTGCCCACTTCCCACCGTATTTTCACATAGGAGTACAATGATCTGTGCGGGAAGGGTTTGTGTTTTCGCTGTAAGCAACCCTATTCCTCTACACACGTCTGTGCGCTGAAGGAGTGGGTCTTCATATGTGTTGACGATGACGATGTGACGGCCACTGATTTGACGTCTTGCTACTAGATGACGATCTTTCAGAGGAGCCGACACCACTCGACCTTCAGTGTTTGGAGCTTTCATCTTCTTTTACAGGGGCATGTGAAGACCCCACACTATGAAGCTCCAGGGACAGCTACAGGGAACACCGGGGGTGTTCATGATTGATAGTTGTGCGAGCCACAACTTCATCTTTCACGACTTCGTGACGCGCTTATAGTTGCCTTTCGATCCGACGCAGAGTTTTGCAGTCCATCTCGATGATGGTCGTCGATCGCCGACTCGAGGTCTCTGTCACGACCTCTCTCTATAGTAAAACCTCTATTAGCATTGCCCACAACATAGTCCAACATGACCGTACTAGACACATGGAGATTGACAAGCACTTCATTAAGGAGAACATAGTAAAGGGGATGGTGTGTACCCCTTTATCCTATCAAACCAGCAGCTTGCAGATGTGCTTACGAAGGGATTGAATCAGTGCTTCCTTTGACAAGATATTGGGCAAGTTGGGCATGACCAACATTACATACCCAACTTGAGGGGGAGTGTTGAAGATTCTGTATTTTGTTATGTTTCGTTATATCTTGTATTTTTTTTTTCTTTTTACCCCTTATATGTTTTCTCGCTCCTACATATGCAGGAGTTGTGTCAAATAATACAATTAATCCTTTAATTCAACAAAGATAAAATCTAACCTTTTGCATTAGTAGAAGGTTTAAAATGCACAAAATACAAATAGGTCCTCCAAGGAAACGAAGTTACTAAACGACAAATACTTGAAATAAAGGAATATTAAACTTCCACTTAGCTTGATTCTTGACATGTTGAGTTCTATGAATTTGATGGCAAAGATGACTGCATCAGTGGATGGACGTAGGATTTATGTTAATTGAACAAGGCTATATGAGTTCCTAATGTGACATGAACCACCCAACAAGGATCATGTTCTTGACTTTCCCAACTTTCATTCTGCTCACCTTCATTTATTTTTTTATTTGAATATCTGAATTAAATTTGCTGCAAAAAAGTATAGATTATACATATAGATTTAGACATGGTTTGGAAAAAATTGTCAATTCACTCCCGAATAGCAGAAGCAAATGAAAAAAAAATTATCCTTGATTTCAGATTTGACAAGCAAGAAGAGGCTCATTGCTAGTGAGTCCCATCTACAATGAGGAAGCAGAGTACAACTGAGAATGTGGATTTTTTTGATAAATCTTCATCAGCAAAGAGAAGTGTAGGTCTTCTTGTAGAAGGTTATCCAGTTGAGGGTTTGTCTATTGGAGGGCAGGAGACGTGTGTAATATTTCCTTCACTCAGGATGGCCTTTGATATTGGTAGATGTCCTCAGAGAGCCATCTCTCAGCACTATCTCTTCATATCCCATGGCCACTTGGACCACATTGTAAGCATATGTTATCCACGGTCATATTTTTATCTTCTCAACGAATTTTTTATTTATGAAATACAAATAAGTGGATCATATAGTTGGATAATAATGTTTTGTTTAAACATAAAACTTGTTTGGAATGTTTTTTATTACATGAATCAATGCTTTTTGTATAAGTTCTGCTTCTTAGATTTGTTGCACGTGAAATTAATGTATGTAAACTTGGGCACAGCTTTGTCGTTACGGTCTTTCACTTAGCATTTGAACTTGCCAAAGGACTCCCTGAATTCACGTTCTAGAGTATGTAAATACCCTGATGAAATGTTTTTTGACTGTCTGGGACTAGTGCCTTCTAATTCTGCTGCAGATTGTTTAAAAGCCATTTTAAGTCGGTAGTCCTGGGACTCATTTTTTTCTGTGCTTTTTATCAGAACTTTGAGCACTCTCCATTTGGATCATGTTAGTACGTGGAGACAAGGCCCCCTTTTCCATGGTCTGGATGCATGCTGGATGAACGGCACCCCGGCATGGGGAAGTTGAGAGATTGCTGCTGAAGCAGCGCCAACTGCTAAGCTCTAGATGGTGCAGCACGGGCCCGATGAGTCACGCATTTTGAATCACATGAACAATCATGCGTTTGTGGCAATCGTGCGTCGCACGGCTGGGAGCACGTGGGATGTGGGGTTATTCAGTCTAGGATAGAAGAAGCTGGTTAGAAAGATGAATATAGGATGGAGCGGTCACGTGGGATGGCCGGTTCTTCCAATATAGCGCCGCTGGGTCGACGGTTACCTCCAGGATGGGTTTCTCCTCCAATACCCTAATTTTCCTATACTGCTATTTATAGGTAGTGTTTAAGAGTACTCATTAATACGAAATAAAGAAATGCTAAACTGAAAAAAATACACTTATGGGTAAGGGGCGATCACCCGCATAGCCTGGGTGTTTGACTTGGGCATGCGCTTGGGTGACTTAGGAGTAAAATCAGAATCCAACGCTCATGTCAGAGCACTCCACTTTCTTGAGAAGACCATTCACCTTTAGCCCAACCACTTAAGTTTATGACCAGTCTAACATATCTTGCTTCTTCCAGTCCTTGCGTCGTACTGTATAGTTGGAGCAGATTTGTTGACAAAGGTTCCCC
Source organism: Platanthera zijinensis (assembly GCA_039513925.1). Taxonomy (NCBI): domain Eukaryota; kingdom Viridiplantae; phylum Streptophyta; class Magnoliopsida; order Asparagales; family Orchidaceae; genus Platanthera; species Platanthera zijinensis. The sequence continues at coordinate 237,568,055 of CM077081.1, read as the reverse complement.
AATTGCCATTTATTCTTATTGAAGCCTTCGATTTTCTCCACTGCCTCTCCATGTCCTATACCTAAGTTGCCAACATAATGCTCAATTAGTCAAGAAAACATATGAAAGAAGAAAGCCACAGAACAAAAAAACAAAGTGAAATAAAATTGAAGCTTAGAGTGTAACTATGCTCAACATAATTTATGGTCCGATCTTTGAAAATTTATTGGCTAAAACCATTCATCTGTCATTATTTAATGCTCTTTATGGATAATATTAGTACTCGGAGTCCGATTCAGTAAATAATACCATTCTTTTACTTTTGGTTATGATTTTTAATCATCTCTGATTTTTTTTGGGGTAAAGGGGTGATCAAAGAGAAATTGTTTATAATTTATAATTTTTACCAACTTGTTAATTGTCATATCATTGAGATAGTTATGAACTATCTATTATCTTTTATTGTACTTTTCAATTGCTTGTGCATGTTCCTATTCAACCATGTTGAACTCGCAGTGGAGTGCTTATAAAGTGCTTGGATTGGGTCTTCAATTCTTTTTGGAATACCACGGAGTTTTACAGCTCATCTATATGCTCATAAACATTAAATATAGATTGCAGATGCCATTTATACTTATAAAATGCTGATCGTAACTGTTCTATACAGGGAGGGCTTCCGATGTATGTTGCCACTCGAGGTCTCTATGGCATGAATCCACCAACTATATTTGTTCCAGTTTCTATCAAGGAAAGTGTTGAAAGATTGTTCAATGTCCATAGGGAAATGGATCGTTCTGAATTGAAACATAAACTTATAGGCATGAATGTGGGTAAGGTCATATGCTTTAGTATTTAATGAATTAGGATAGCAGCTTCGTTATGTTGTGAAGATTAATAGTCCGCTTGGCATGCCATTTTCGATCTGCTGTGTTTCGTAAAAAATGAAACTTTACACATGTTTGATACCCTGACGGTTGCGACCACCTCCATAGAAAAAAACCCCATTTTGAACTTGACACAGTTCCAGGCGAAGATCGGACATTCACTAACCATAGTTCACGATCACCGCGTTCACGATTGCAATAGCCATGTGACGCAAAGCGAATCTATAGGCGGCAGATAAACAGTGACCTTACCCTACATGTCATGCAAAAGTCCGACAGATAATTCAAATTGAGTATTAAATTATTTAATCGCATACGCATGATTATGACAAAAAAAAATTCTTCTAGACGAGACAAGCATAGACTTTCCTCCGCGTGGAGGGTCAAAGAAAGTGCGCGCGGAGAATAGATTCTGCAAATCACAATAATAATTTAAAGTCAACAACTACAACACGAGAGATTCAAGCAAGCATACAATCCAACTGATAATAATAATGTTGAATAAAATAATCAAATACAACAAAGACTCGCTAAGTAGTGGGCTGACCAAGACACTGAAGAATCCGGAGTCAGATGCGTTTGAAGGCGATCTAATGTGGAATCGGAGACGTGAAAAACAACGTAGGTGTCTGTCCTCAGCGGTGGAAGGCGGAATTGGGCCGGAAATGAGTAGATCCGACTCGATACAGGTAGATCCGGGGGTAGGAGGGATGGATCCGGTGTTTTGGAACAGATATGGGCTATGGGACGTGGAGTGGGTGAGGGGAATAAGCAGCTTCGGGCTGAAACAGTCCAGATCTTGACTGATTTGGATAGGGTGGGTTGATTGGAGGTGGTTCCACGAAGGGGAGGAAGTGGTGGTCCAAACCGTCGGCTGTTGAATGAGGAATGAGGACCGACTGTTGGGAGTAGTATGGGAGGGGGCAGTGACTCAAGAAGTATAGGAGCAGGCGGTTGTGGTTTCAAGAGGGGGAGGATTAGGCGGCTGGGCCTTCAGGAGATGGGGAGTAGGCGGCGATAGTCAAGGGGGCTGGCGGTGGTTGGGCATGAAGAGGCCGCTGTGGTTGTAAATTGAGGTGCGACAGGTTACATGATTCTCCAGGGATGGAGAATAAAGGGGGGATGACGACTGGAATCAGCATGGGTTTGGTGACGTCGGCAACAGTTTTGGGGGTTGTGGAAGCGGCGGGAAGGGGAATTGGAGGGGGAGAAAGTGGCTTAGGGTTAGGGCAAATCTTGGGGAGGAAGATACCAGCCTAGGAGTCGTCACATAGGGTTCCACAGAGTCGACACTGTGGCGGGATCGCAGGAATCTGGGAATACAAGTCTCCAAATTCTGCAATCCCTGAAACCAGCCCACTGCCTATCTATTTATAATAAAAGAACATTAGGACATCCCACCATCGACGGCTATGATTGGCCGGCGGTGGGACCACTCAAATACAACAAATATAAACCAAAACACCAAAGTAATATATGATGTTGACTCGTAACACGAATCCAGACGCATCTGCGGAGTCGAATCACCGATCCGGGTACGCCATATATGGTAAGTCATCAAATCTGCCCCGAATGGGCCCAAAACTTGTCCTCCACTGCGGCTCCACGTCTCTGTTCCGCATTTTCTCCCCGGCTTGAAAGAATCTATCTTCTGATGAATAGAGATCAGAATTCTTTCGATGTAAGTCAGGTAAGACTCAAAGAGGCCCACCAGAAGTCGTCCAAGTGTCGTCGATGGAAGAGTATCCTCATCAATTACCCCCCCACGACTGAAAAGCTGTAATATCCGGTGAATGGAGATGGTTGTACTGAAGTTGAAGTCCAGGGTTGAATCAATCAAGCTCTGTTGCAAGTACCCGAGTGTCATCAACGTCTGTAGTAGGAATGTACTGGTGGAGTCTGGTCTTTGTGATGCTCTCAACACTCAACCCAAGAGTGGTGGATCCCGATGCGATCGGCGGTGCCGTAGGTAGAACCAAAGAAGACGAGTCCCCAGGTGTCAGAAGTGGTTGAGTAGTGGTGACCATCAGATGCGGGTGGACTATGAGGGTGGTAATGCAACGGGAGTGGAGGTGTGGGTGACTGGGGGTCCCCACTATTTAGGTCCACATACTCGCGAGGCGCGTAATATGGCGTCAGATCTCGAACATTAAATATCGGATGGGTGCTCATACTTGCAGGGATATCAAAATCATGGATATTTGTTTTGATCTGTCTCATGATTATGTATGGATCTATTCGCTTAACGCTTAAACTTTTAGCAAGCATCGCACGGAGCCTCACAACGCAGATTCTCACCATCAACTGCTCGCCTTCATGACATACCTGCCCTTGCCAAAGAACATCCACATGCAATTTATAGAATTTATTACCAATATTGATTTTTCGTCAAACCGACTTATGTAACGCGTGCAAATGAGGAACATATAAATCAACAGACTCATGCAGATAATGCAAATGAAGAACAAATGTCTCAACAGACTTATGCAGATATTGCAAATGATGCGAATAAAACACGACAGACACGATACACTCGCTAGGGGAGAATCTAATAATGTCTGGGATGTCTCTAAAATGTGGTGGTCTATCAGGAGGCTCTCTCGGTGGGGGGTAAAAAAACTCATCCCGTGTGGGTCGAGTGTTCAGGTGATCGTGTGAGACATCTACATTCAAATACGAGCTCGAAAATAGCCAAATGTCTCTCGAGAAACATAACAGATCAGGGGGCTCACCAGGAGGTACGTATGAAAAGTCATCGCGAATGCGACGACCACCTGAGTGAAAATCGTATACACCGACTAAAAGACGTTGCTTTGTAGTGTGGTGAGTATCCCCAAAAATAAAGAACTCGTCTGGTGGGGCAGCAAGTGGTGCATCCCAAAACTCATCGAGAGTGTGATGTGTCAGCAGGTGGTGCCCTAAATATTGAATGCTCCACACAATATCTATCCTCTGGGGCAAGGTCAGAGACGATAATGGAAGAGGGATCAATAAATCGATACTCATACATGCGGGACTCGCCTGAATCTCATCCTCACCAGGATGTGACAGATCATCAGGATGTTCAACTGGGGGCTCGTCATAGAACTCATCACCAGGGTCAAGGTCCTTCAGATGAGTGCCATCGTAAGGGGTAGTTTCCCCGTGAATGGGTGACATAGTCACTACGAGCTTAACCTCAGGCTCTGGGCTCTCGGTCGTGATTTAACTCAGAGCAGTGACAATGGGAGAGGGACATAGACCTACTCTCAAGAATAGGTTTGTCGGCGCGGTGTCAAGACATGAGCCTAGGGTAGTGCTAATCAACCGAGGACATGGCAAAAGTGGGGGTGTAGGTGAGGGACACAATACTATAGATTTAATAGGTCGCTCAGGCTCACTCTCATTCTGGGTCACCAAAGGAGTATCAAAAAAAAAGATAGGTCACTCGCTGGGCTAAGCACTTCACTGAGGTGAGAGCAATCCGCATCATGTATCACTTCTATCGTGGCTGACAGAATAGTGGTAGGCATCGTGGTGACCTTCATATGGGAGGGACTCGTACTGCGGAGGTCAATGTGAGAATCTCATCGACCAGCTCTTGCGGATCTCAAAGACTGTTCATAACGCTGGGCGAGCTGATATGTCGGATCGAGGGATTTCGAGCTATGATAAACCACCTCAGTACATATGTCAGGCCGAAGTCTAGACCGAAATCGGGAAATGGTCGTGGCTGGGTCCTCTTAGATATCACTCCTCACCACTAACTCATCAAAACGATCCTTGTACTCAACGACAGACATGGATCCTTGCTGAAGGGAAAATAATTGTCGAGCAAGCGACTCCGATATGATGAAGACATATACCTCTAACACAATATACGCTTTATGTACACCCAACTGGTGATGCGATGAAGACGGTCTCGCTCGCGGGTCCTCTCAACGCTACACCAATATGCTCTTGCCTTATCTAAAAGCATAAGTTTCACAAACTTGATGCGACGCTCACCTAATATCTCAAAATGATCGAGATAATACTCCATATCAACGAGCCAATAACTGAATGACTCGTGACTCGATGAGTCGTTAAAAGAAGGGGTAATAGTATGAAACTGACTTTTGAGGTCTCTCTCAAAATGACAATCCTCATGATAATCATCCCTAAGGTAACCGAGTCGTGTCAAAGGATCAACGCGATTCGCTCGTGTGCAAGGATATGAACGACGACAATCATCATACTGATTGTCTCTAGCATAGTGGGGTCGTGTCAGTGGGACAACACGATCTCTGACAGTGGTGTGCTACGATCGAGAATAATCGTTGTAGCAACGTGAAGGCCTTCTTGATGAGAATCTATGGACACGAGTGTAAGTGGACTCGAAACCTTCAAATTGAGGAGAGAAATAATTGTGATACATAAACATAATGAAAAACCTATAGACTCTACAATTGCGTATCTAAAAATACGCGCAACCTTTCTCTGGTACCAATTGACACAGGGCAAATCTATAGGCGTCAGATAAACGATGACCTAATCCTACATGCCATGCAAAAGTCCAACAGATAATTCAAATTGAGTATTAAATTATTTAATCACATATGCATGATTTTGACAAAACAAAATAATTCTTTTAAGCGAGACAAGTATAGGCTTTTCTCCGCGTGGAGGGCCAAAGCAAGAGTGCGCGGCGAATAGACCCTGCAAATCACAGTAATAATCTAAAGTCAACAACTACAACACAAGAGATCCAAGCAAGCATACGATCCAACTGATAATAATAATTTTGAATAAAATATTCCAATACAACAAAGACTAAACAAGTAGTGGGCTGACCAAGGCATTGAAGAATCCGGAGCCGTATGCATTTGACAACGATCTAATGTGGAACTGGAGGCGTGGAAAACAACGTAGGTGGCGGTTATCGGCGGTGGAAGGCGGAATCAGGCTGGAAATGAGTAAATCTGGCTCAATATAGGTAGATCCGGGCGTAGGAGGGATGGATCCGGTGTTTTGGAACAGATTCAGGTTGTGGGACGTGGAGTGGGTGAGGGGAATAAGCGGATCCGGGTTGAAACAGTCCAGATCTAGACTGATTTGGATAGGGTGGGCTGATTGGAGGTGGTTCCACAAAGGGGAGGGAGTGGTGGTACAAACCGGCGATTGTTGAATGAGAGCCGGTTGTTGGGAATAGTTTGGGAGGGGGAGGTGACTCAGGAAGTATAGAAGCAGGCGGTTGTGGTTTCAGGAGGGGGAGGAGTAGGCGGCTGGGGCTTCAGGAGATGGGGAGTAGGCGACGGTTGTCAAGGGGGTTGACGGTGGTTGGGCATGAAGAGGCCATGGTGGTTGTAAATTGATGTGCGACTGCCAGCAGGTTACAGGATTCTCCACGGATGGGGAATAAAGGGGGGGGGGACTGCCGGCTGGAATCAGCAGGGGTTTGTTGATGTCGGAAGAAGTTTTGGGGGCTGTGGATGCGGCGGCAAGGGGAGTTGGAGTGGGCGAAAGTGGCTTAGGGTTAGGGCAAACCTTGAGGAGGAAGATACCAACCCAGGAGTCGTCACCTAGGGTTCCACAGAGTCGGCACCGTGGCGGGATCGCGGGAATCCGGAAATACAAGTCTCCAAATTGTGCAATCCCGAAAACCTGCCCACTACCTATCTATTTTTAAAAAACAACATTCAAGCATTTATCCCACTATAGTGGGGTCGGCTCTACCTATCTCTTTATAATAAAAGAAAATTAGGGCATCCCACCATCGACGGCTATGATTGGCCAGAGGTGGGCCCACTCAAATACAACAAATATAAACCAAAAACACTAAAGTAATATATGATTTTGAGTTGAAACATGAATCCGGACGCATCTGCGTAGTTGGAGCACCGATCCGGGCACGCTATATATGGTAAGTCGCCAAATCACTCCCGAACGGGCCCAAAACTCGTCCTCCGCTGCGGCTCCACGTCTTTGCTCCGCATCACCATGCCAACCAAACTTTAAATACTTTTTGTTTTGTATCCTGGTAGACCAAATATTGGTCCATTTATACTTTTTAAGTACAGGAGATGAGTTTCAGATAAGAAAGGATCTCAAAGTGAAAGCATTCAGGACTTACCATGTGATACCTAGCCTGGTATGGCCATTTTAAACTAATGACATCCAACTGTTTCTATTTGAAATGAGAAGCATAATTTGTAGGGTTATTGATGTCAGCATTTTGTTGGCAGGGTTATATTATCTATTCTGTTAAGCAAAAACTTAAGCAAGAATATGCTACTCTTTCGGGAAATGAAATTAAGGAATTGCGATTTTCTGGTGTAGAGGTCTGCCTTGATAATTATTTATCATTAAAAACTTATTTTAATGCCATTTCAGCATTTTTTGAGCTTTAAATGTTGCAACTTTTCTATTTGTAGGTCACTCACACTATGACGTCACCTGAGATTGCCTTTACAGGTGACACAACATCAGATTTTATTGTTGACCCAGATAATACTGATGTCCTAAAAGCTCGAATTCTTGTCATGGAGGTGCGTGCTTTTTTCTTTTATTTTTAAAAAAAAATTAATCTTTGATGATTTGTTACTGTTTTTTACCATATGGAGGATGCGATCAGCTAGTTTTGTGAATCTTTACTAATTATATGCTGCATATGAATTTTTCAGTTCAGTTAGTAGCTTAGTGCCACATTGTACAATTTTATACAGTTCATTCAGTTGCTCAAATTTAACTGATAATGTCTTCAGGTAATCACGAGTTTGTGTTGATATTGTCATGATCATCCAGTACAATTTGGTTTCTTATTCATGTTGGTTTATTCTCTTTTGGATTTACAAAACCTGGAGGATTGAAGAGGACAGAAGCGTCTGGATACTTAGTGCATCTTATTAAAAATGACGCTTTGAGGACAGTGAGAGTTGGTTGTTCTGGTTAAAATTTCTAGTATGACTACATGAAAGCTTCACGTGGTGAGGTATATGTTATTCTTGAGGCTGACTTTGATCTTTGTTGTGTAGATGGATACACAATAATACATCTCTGTCTTTTATATTGATACTTTCAAGGCGACTAAATGCGTTATGGTGATAACAAGATGAAGTAAAAAAAATAACATGCTATGTTGCTTGAATCACCTAAATAATTGTAGCTCTCACGGGGCTTGATGGTTTGGCACACAAGTGAGAATAAGAGAAGGGTCAATTTTGTTCCAGTTGATGAATATTCTAAGGCCGGAAAATTGGTGCTTGTACACTCTAATATATGAGGACCATCCACAATGACATCTCTTAGAGGCCCATTATTCTGTCACTGGCACTGATGATTGCACCAGGAGATATTATTTGTTGAAAGAGTGTAAGGTGAAAACTAAAATTTCTTTGAATATAAAGCCAAGAAAACTTTGACTAGAATATTATTATGCATTTAGGGATTATTTATGAAGATGCATTTAGAAAAATCAAAGCAGTCTGAGGCATGGATATGATTCAAAAAATGAAGTAGAATAGAAATGCATATTGGGTTACCTGAGATATTTAGATTGCTATTGTGAGTGTCGTCGTACATTTAATTATTAGATTGGTCGTCAAATTCTCTACATTTCACGCCACCTGAAGAAACATGAACTACAATGATGATAAAACTTTCATATTTTGAAGTTTTAAGTTGTCTCTCTAAAATGCACGACTGATCTATTGGTTGTGGAGATGTCCTTGATGATCAATGATAAGATTATGATAATCAAAACATTGATTGGATTAGGTGATGATTTTTTTTGGCACAAGAATATGACTAAATATGCAAGAAGGCATGTTTGTAAAGAAGAACATGAACTCAGAGAGATATTTGATGATAATTTGCATATTGGTGCTCTATTAATTGATATTACTGAAATGCATTTACCTCGAATATGCCTATAGTTGAAGTAGGAAGTTCTCAGTAGATTATGAGACTGATTATTGGATACTCTTTTAACTTGGCTTTATGTTGGCACATGTATATGATGCAATGCAAGATTGTTCTATCGATTGGGAGCTACCAGGGGCATGATGACATCGTTAGACATGCACAAGCTTGGTGAAAAAGCAAGGATTGCTGGAACAAGTTCAGTCGAGTTTACCATTGATGAGTCGACTATAAAGGTTTAAAACCTTCATGAATAATTGGTCAGGTGTGCTCCACTGAGTACAGAACTATGATGCATTGGAATTCAATCTCAAAAGAGAGAGTTTGTTGAAAGGTTGTTTTGGATTTGTTAAACTCAATTTGTTATCTCCAAATAAATTGGTTAAACCTTTGTGCATATAATAAAATTATGGAGAGTTATTATGTATTGAAAATGAAAAACCAAAAGAAAAATCAAGAAATAAATTAATTGGTTCACTTAATAAGACTAATGCGCGCACGTGCATGTGTGTCTCTCTCTATATATGTATGTATGTATATATATACAAACACATGAGAGATAGTGCACGCCCCCCCCCCCCCCCCCCCCCCCCGTGCTGCCGCGACACTAATGGTTGTCACGATCACATTCCGGATCATAGGATCTTACGATCCTACGATCCAGATTTTGTAAATCGATCCAGATTTTGTAAAGTGATTCTCGATCCAATCCTACCATCTGATCCAACCTCGAAACGATCTCATCTAGGATCTCGATCCTGACAACCTTAGCGATAGTATGCCAACCACGACAGTTCCCCAATACGACGACACTCCGCCGCTTGCAACCCCTGAGGCCAGTCGTGTTGGAGGATTGTAATCGTGCGATCAAGGGATGCGAGCGGCGGAAGTGTCGTCCTGCCTAGGAACTGTCGTGGTCGCATGGTGTGCGCCCGTGCACTTACTCTCATGTTATTATATATATATATATATATTAGCAGATGGATGAATAGTGTACTGCTCCACTGTTCATCCGCCTTTGTGTTATATATATATAATATATATATATTTTATATATTAACGTTAAAGAACCCAAAATCTAAATCATCGTTCGTGAGGGAAATTTCGGAATTCCCAAACTTTGTGTGACAAACAGACATGGAACTATTCATCAGAGATGTTTCTTTATTATTAGCGTGCATACACGCACACGTACATACATAGAAGGTAATCCTTGGTGCACATGTTGTCATGTGACCTTGAGGTCACTGGTTCGAGTCCTGGAAGTAGCCTCTTGTAAAAATGTAGGGTAAGGTTTGTGTTACGGTTGCGCACTTGCGCATGCCGACGAGACACGCACGCCGACGAGACGTCATGGCGAGTCCACACACGGAGGAAGACGATGATGGTCTGTCTGGAGGAGGAGAGACCGAAGACGTGCCACCGACATGATTATCTTATTTGCATTCTGTTATGTGTACGTTTTACTATTCGCACTGTCGTTTCATTATCCGCACCTGGCACATATACGGGGTTGGGTTGTACTCTTTTGGATTATGCTTGGATGTATGAGATTTAGGGTTGTCCCCTAACTTTTCTTCTAGTTCCCTCCTCTTTTCTTCCCCTCACCATTGCCGGCCCTCCTCCTTCCCGGATTCCTCTCTGGGATCGTATAAATTTTCCTACATTTCACGCTTTTTGTGGGACACTTCCCCAGACCCTCGCTGCGCGGGGATGCTTTGTGTGTCTTGCTACCTTTTTGTAAGCTCTTCCCTATAAATCTATAATTGATCACTAACTGAAAGTCAGAATATTGATCAATTTCTAATCACCTGTTATTTAGCTTACTCTAGTGTTCCTCAAAGTCATTTAGTTGATAATTTTTTGTTAGATCCTTCTTTTTGAATACTTCCATTCAATTAAGTCCTTCATCTCCTTGGCAGTCCTATATAATAAGAAATGGCTGGCAATGTTGGGTTCCATAAAGTTAGTCAATCAGTTGATGACTATACGATTTTCCCTTTCCCAATTCTCATACGACGAATTAGTAATGGCGGGTGCAGGTTTTGAACCTATGGTAAACCCTAGTTTTCTACGACTTCTAATACAAATTCAAACTGAGTGGAGGCCCAAAGGAGCTTGATTTGGGTAACCCATGAGAGTAATCCCGATAGAGTTCCATAAGTTTTCTTGACCTCTTGCTAACAAAAATTCCGGTTTGATCGTGATCCCTTGCTAATAGAGGAAATCGTTCTACTCTGGTTCCATGTTCGAAAGAAAAAGCAACGGAAAAAAAGCCGTACGCTCTCCTTGGAGGAAGCTTGGTCAAAATCTTTACAAATACTTGAACTTTTTACCTTTAGTCCATTGTGTCGTCTTTGAGATGCCACTACAGTGTAAATTTGCATCCTTTAGAAGGGCATTGTATTTTAACCATTTCTAATGTAATAATCCAAACTGCTTCAGATATTATGTTTTCTATTTATCTTATATGTAAGCTATTAATGATCTGCTGACCTATTGGTTTTTTAAACTTTATATTATGGGTTTCTTTTTCCTTTCATTACTGACGCTAACAAAATTCCATAGAGCACTTTTGTTGATAATGCGATGTCAATAGAGCATGCCAGAGAGTATGGCCACACACATTTGTCAGAGGTTAGTTATTTCTTTAAGTTTGTTGTTTCTTGTGAGCAGAAACAAAACACTTATTTCCTAACAATTTTTTAATTGTCTCCATACTGTTCTCTAGATTTCAAGTCATGCAGATAAGTTCCAGAACAAGGCACTATTATTAATCCATTTTTCAGCTAGATATACTTCAAAGGTAAAGCTTACTTGCTTTTCTAACACGGAGAACGCTACGTTTTATTTTATCCTATCCATGCAGATTGAGTTGAATTTTCCTTAGTTTTGAGCAACCAACTATTTCTCACATGGCGACACGAATATTGCATCAATATTGGATATGACGCCATGTGGCAAAAGATTACTATCATAAGTATTCATTAGAGATACTTGCACTTGAGCGGATGCGGGAGGTCGTGCACTTAATCAAATACAACGTTTAATGGGTAGCAAAAAATAGTTGCAGAGTATTCACCAAAAAATGTCAAATCAATAATTATTTCTTACGAAGCATTTCAAGAACAACTATGGAACTTATATGTGAATCAATCCAGCGTTGCTATACAAAATGTTTCATATCAATAACTGCATTGTAGGAGAAGTTTGTCCTCATTGAATGTGCACACCTACTCACTTATTGTTTTTGGTTCATGAATCTCTTCACTCAAATCTCTAGCAATGATGGAATTTCATAGAGGAAGGGGTTCCAAACTCTACTTCTCAGGATTCCCAGATCCTTATCTAATAGCTTTTGGTTCTTCGAGGGAGAGGATGCCGCATTCGTGTGTTAGAAGACCTCCACTAATAAATCTCTCATTTCTCCACATTTTTATCTTTACTTTCTTGCAATTTCTTCCGATCAATTTTGTCCTAATAAATAATATTCTTTTAGCAATTTCTACGGACAATCTAGGTTTCAACATGGTGACATGCACTCCTAATGTTTATCAAGTTTTTTGAGCTTAACCAGCCTTTCATTTTTACCATGTTGATGCACTTAAATCTAATGTTTCGTCGTTTTAGAAGCTATCTCGAGTTTTGTCATCATGGATCTTGTAACATATATGTCCTCTCTCTTCTCGGCGTAAACAAAAGAGATTGATGGTTTTGGCAAGCTGGCGCTTCCTCATTTCTACTTTTCAAATTTCTGTTGCTTTTATGCTCTGCTTACTATGATTTAGCTATCTTTTGCTTATAAGTAGCCATATTTCTTGTAAAGTATATATTTTTTCTAACTTTTGCCGGTTTAAATAATATGATAGGAGGTTGAGTCTGCTATAGCAAATATGCCTGCAACTTTAGCTGATCGAACTTATGCACTACTGGAGGGTCTTTAAATTATGTTGGAACTTCAGATCGAGTGTTGAAAAATACCGGCGCGTCAAGTAGGCGAAACTAAACCTCCATCTCTCCTTGAAAAATTTCTTAATTGCTTGAAATGTATTTTTTCCTTAAAACTCCAATCTCTTTCATGTATGTTCTCTGGGGTGGAGATGCAATTATTATATGTCATCCAAGAAAACAGTATTGACAGAAATATGCACAATTTTTGGCATAATTTATCCCTACTAAATCCAGTTGTGGATATGTTGGAGTGTCCCTGAGGAGCTCTATTACATTTGTATGTATGATTTCAGTCATGATTTAATTTTGAACTCAAATATAGATTATGGGTAACTACGAAATGACATACTAAATCACAATTTAAAAAACTAGGGAATTGTTAATTGCAAACAAAAAGTTGTTATGATGGGATCACTCTTCATGTGTAAGCCGTCGTCCATTGGTCTGCACATGTCTATTCTCGTAAGTGGTGATGATTGCATCATCGTTTGGACGATTCAAATCCACGATTGTACCTTTAATGCCGTTTGAACATTTCCATGTGGTGTCTTTTCTTTTTTATTTGTTATTTAGTGACATCGGACACTTCTCATATACCACCAATCATAGACGTCCACGATGGGTGCATTAGTATGTTTTTATTATAAATATGTGGGGCAAAGGGCTGATTTCATCATTGTAGATTTTGGAGGCTTCTTTCCCCGAAAATTGAAAATCTTTCCACGAAACCCTAAGGTGATAACTTATTAGGCCTTATCCTATTTCCTCTGTTGCCCACTGCTAGTCGCACCTCCCCAACACCCCACCGCCTTCTCTATCATTAAATCTTGTCGCCAGCACCCTGAAACCCCTCCAACAGCCGACCCTAGCAATTTTGATTGATCCAACCACAACAACCCTTGGTCCTCGTCCCCAACTATTGACTTGCTCAGTGCTTTGGGCCCACGCAAGGGGTGATGGCAATTGTCTCAGAAGATGCATATCCTTTAGTACATTGTATCTTTATTTGTCGCATACTGTTATTCTCTTCTTATTTGTGCACACTTTATGTAGCCCGGGTGAGGGGCATATTTGTTACTTTTTCTTATACCATTTCCTCTCACTATATAGTATATATAACTGGGGAGAGTGGGCTTAATAGTTATGAGAAATTAAACCCTAACCCTCTCTCTTGAATCTTCTCCTTCTCCCCCATCTTCTTAGCTAGGGCTAGGGTTGAGTAAGACTTCCCTCTTCCCTCCTCTCTCGGTCGAGCCCGGATCCCGTTGCATCTCCCGCCATTGGGAAAGCTAGGTCGAGGAAGGGTCGCGATGTTTCTCTTCGAGATTTCTCCCTCTCAAGGCCGCACACTCGCCCGCAATCAAAGGCTTGTATCATCTTGATATCAAAGCACTCACCATATTTCGTTGCCTATCCTTCCGCCTTGACATCCCCCGCGCGCCCGCCTAGCCTCGTCGACTCCCTTACAATGTATCTTGCAGTGTTCTTCCCGCCTCGATAGATTTCGCGCGCGCTCCTAGTGACGACGACTTCCGCAAGGCCTGACTGTTAGATCGCTCCTCTGCCGACACCGTACGCACCGCGCCTAGCATTGACGACCCCAATACACCCATTTACGTCCCGATATCACTACAACCACTCGATCGACCAACTCGCCTCTTTCTAGCTAGCCTCTAGCCGCAGTCTCACCTTCTCTAGCTTGTCAAACCACCTACCTCTGGCGAGCCTCCCACTCCTCTGTCGCTGCTTCCATGCCCATCCGCATACCCAATCACCAACATCTTGGTTTCCATCCCGCTACCCCCATTTCTTCCACCTCCGGATAGCCCCCACGTACCTCCTGTGACCATGGAAGTGGGCGGTCTTACCCTCGGACACATCATTGAGACCATATAACAACTAATGGCTATTCAGGTTTAACAACCTTCCTCGATTGCGGCCTTGACCGCCCGCTTAGAGGGTCTTCCCCTACCGGGAACATCACAGCCATCCCCGCACCGCGCGACGAGTTTTAATCAGGGCGCACCTGTCATGCCTTCTGAGTTCCACGCTCTTCGTTCCACAGGAGGAAGTGTCTTGCATTATAAAGTTGGATTTTCCCCTCTTTGACGACAAGAGCGATCCTCTGGCATGGCTCACACGTTGTGAGTATTTTTTTTCGCTTACTAGCTCACACCATTGGATGATTGGATCGGGTTGATTTTCTTCTACCTATTGGGCACGACATAACTATGGTATGACCAACTAGCTCGGAAGATCCATACTTTGACTTGGGCCTCCTTCAAGCACGCATGCAATCTCCGTTTTGGGCCGCCTCTCCGCAACATCCCTCATGGGAGTTCATCAATCTCAAGCAATCTGGATCCGTGGATGGTTACTTGGACAGCTTTCAAATGTTTTTTTGCCCAGGTTCTTTCTATCTTACCATAGCACCATGCACCTATCTTCACTGCCAACCTGCACAACCGGTTGCGCCTCTATATGGAATTTCAAGCCCTGAAGGACCTTAACCCGGCCATGATCCTTGCCCACATTTGTGAGAAGCATCTCCTCATGGACATCCCAGCTGGAGGCCACTATAGAGGGTACGGGGACAATTCGCACGAGGACATGCACTCCTCTTTTTAACAGTCTGTCCACCCCACTTGAGGTAAGGAATCCAGCGCCACTCCCGCCATCAAGTGACTTTCACGTGCAAAGATACTAGAGAAATAATGACTTCATTTGCTCTGGGACTTCTTTTGTGGGCGTCACTGGAGGCCCGATCTCCATAATCACAGTCATGTTCTCTTGTTCCCACTGTCTGTCTAAGCAGCGAAGAGAGATCTCTTTCACTGGTGAAGTTCTGATCTCGTGCAGGCAGTACTCTCTCCCATCTTAAGTAAATTCCATGGTCATACTATCCCAATTCAGGGTTACTTTACCCAGCTGTCGCAATCATTGGACCCCCAGAACCATATCTAATCCCCAGATGGGCAACAAGTAGACATCCATTCTGCAGGTGTATCCTTGCACATTGAACCCCACTCCTTTCAGCACTCCTTCACACTGCAACTTATTCTCGACTTCCATCATAACCTGGAAAGAGGCATCCTTATGAGTACTCTCATTTTCAACCAAAATAGTCACCTTATGTTGCCAGATCTGCCTTGCAATCCGCATCGTGAGTGGTATAGTTCCTCCCTCCATGGCCTTGATAGATACCCTGAACTCGGGTATGTTCGGGATGTGCTCATGTTCCCCTTCTTCTTCATCTGGCATCTCGTCTTCCTCCCGCAACACCTGGATCATCTGACATTTGTGGTCAATGGTGAATTTTTCATCACAGCTGAAGCACAGTCCCTTCTCCTTTCTTGCCTGTAGCTCTGACTGTGTCAATTTTTTCACAGTCGCCCTTTTAGTAGCTTCTTGGTTTTTCTTGGTGTCCGGAGGATTTGTAGTGTTCTTTGTATTCTCCCATCTGGATTTTTGTCTATTTAATCGCTCCTCTTCCGGGCCAGGCTGATAGCATGGGTCAAACTGTGCGGCATGTAGGCATGCACCTCATCCTTGATGTGCTCCTTCAATCCCGAAATGAGGCAACTCATTAATGTCTTCTCTTCCCAGTTCACCTTGTTGGCTAATCTTTCAAAATCTGCTCGGTATTCCAATCACCCTCCTTTTCTGCCTCAGTTTCTGAAGAAGAGTCTCGAAATCTTCATATTTGAGGGGTCTGAATTTGGCTGTGAAACCGTCAATAAAATCGGCCCATGGGGCATAGTCACGCCCTCAAAGGAACCACTGGGTCCACTGGAATGCATCATCTTCAAGGTGGAAGGATGCCAATTGCACCCACTGCTCTTCTGGAATCTCCTGGTAGCTGTAAAATAACTCTGCCTTTTGAGCTCATTCCAATCGTCGCCTCCTTTGAATTTTGAGTAATTCATGCGGGTCCTTTTTTGCGGCATGTATGCTCTCGGGTTCTGCTGGCCATGTGCTCCATACTCCTGGCCGAGGCCAAGAGACCGTCGACGCTCTGTCGTCCAATTCGGGTATCCTCCTTCCTCTCCGTGTTGATACCCGAACCATGTAGCTGTCGGAGGAGGTTTGTATTCCCATCCTCCGCTTGTTCTGTTACTGTCGGCGTGTCCCGGTCCCTTAGGGTTAGGCAGAAGCCCATCCTGATGAGGGTAGATTGTATCCCTAGGCCGTTGTTCAATCAGGTCCTCTCGTCCCCTTCCTAGGCCTCCTGGCGACTGGATTGGTCTCTGGTGAGTGCTCGCTTCCTCATTCACAGTTGTTTTGCCCTTAATACTTTAAGACAACAAGCTCTTGATCCCTCCATGCGAGCATCCAGTCGCTCTTCCAGACGCTCTTCCAGACGTTTCTCTGACGCCCTTAATTTTTTTTTGATGGCCGCCACCGTATCTGACAGCCCGGTGTAGTTCTTCTCTAAAGTTTCTAGCCTCGTGGACCCTTCCTGTGAGCGAGTCACCATGGTGTACTCGATGGTTTAGATAAGGCAAACGCCGGCTTCAAAGTCGAAAGGGATGCTAACTGTGGTTGCGTCGGTGCCGGAGTAGATCGATGAGGCCATCAAGAGCAGTCGACAGAAGAGTTGCTACGTTTGAAGGATGTCGAGCCGCCCAAGCAGAGATCTGGAAGCATACGCTCAAAGGTTACTGCGTTTGATGGTTGTAGAGCCGACCATGCAGGGATCTGGAAGTAGACGCTCGAAGGTTGCTTGCGTGAAAGGTTCTATGCTCGACGGAAGTCGTTGAAGTAGTCGTTGAAGCAGTCGCTGGACGTAATCGACCGCGGTTGTTGATCGGTGGATGTGGGAGATCGACGAAGAGATCACAAGCTGTCGATGGGGTCGACACATCCATTCGAAGCGGATGGAGTCATTCGAACAAGACGAAGAATAGATGCCTTGTTCGAAGCCGACGATCGAAGCAGTCAACCGCAGGGTGCATCCCGGCGCGGGCGGAGGAAGGCCTCTGATACTTAATGTTTGGGCGGTAGATCTAGATTAGAGAGAATGGAGGGGGAAGAGGGGAATTAGGATTAGGGCTCGAGAGGAGGATAGGGAAAATACCTGAATAGCCTCTGCATCCCTCGCCAAACAAGCCCTAGAGGTATTTATACCTGTGGACCGTCACGGTTTAACACATGTTTTTATTAATTAGCAAGCAAATTAGAGTTTGGGACTAATTTCAAAATATATATAAAGTTGAAGGACCTATTTAATGCAAATAAAAGTTTAAGGGTTGATTTCAAAAGGTTGGTAAACTTTAGCGACTTATTTCAAACAAAATAAAGTTTAGGGATGGATTTCAAAAAATTCCTAAAGCTTAAGAACTAATTTCATATTTTTGCCGAGAATAAATGAACCAAACAGCCAATTGCCAGCTACAACCTGCTAGCAAGTTTTATCAATGCATATCAATGTATTAAGATTTTATCTAAGCAAGATGTAACCGAGATTAAATGCTTAATCAATGTATTTGGATCCTTCTAATAATCATTTTCTCCTATGAGAGCCTTAAAATGATCCAAGATACTAAAATGATTCTCCTCCACTCCCTTATAAAGGCGGGAATGAGCTTACAATGAAATTACAAAAATGTCACTTTGGATTATGTAGATCATGGACACGAGCGAGACTACGATGATAGCGCTTGGTGAGACCGCCTTGGGCTCGGAGTGCCGTATTCATATTAGCACTTCGCTCGAAAGTCGACCTGTCTGCAATGTCGAGGCCTGTTAGACGATCCAATTCAGCTTATGTTATCAAGGTGCTTGCCTAGGCGTACCTGAGGGCCTGAGGCGTCGGGCGAACTCTGTGGCGCCTCAGCAAGGCTGAGGCGGCCGAGATGCCTGAGACACACTTAGGCGCCTAATTCACTAAAATTCAATGAATTGGGCGCCCAATTCACTGAATTTCAATGAATTGAATTTTTGTGAATTGGGTGCCCAATCACTGAATTTCAGTGAATTGGGCACCCAATTCACTGATTTTATGTTTTTGTTTTCATTTTAGCGTCGCGCGTGCCTCGGGCACACGCCTGCGCCTAGACTCCAGGACCCCTTTGCGCCTCGGTGCATCTTGCACCTTTAAAAACATAGAATTCGGCAAACCTGGGGACATCGACTTCGGCACCGAGCAGCAAGCAAACGTACTTGAGAGGCCATTGTGTGTGAGTGAGTACCAATGTTGTGTCAGCCACCCTAAAGGTTTTAGATCCAAAACGACATGTTTCCATTTTTTGGTGAATAATGTTTTGAATAAACGGGCAGCCCATTTCCCATATATCGTGCGTGAAAAATGGCAATATATCTTGGGCATACTTTCTTCGGGAAAGAACTATGTTATTATTACGTCTCGCAATTTTGATTCCCAAAAAGATTTTGGAGGGACCAATATTTTTTATAAAGATGTTTCTTTATTATCTTTATTCTTGAGGAGCCATCTTCGATAAAAAGAATATCATCTACGTAGACAACAAGAACAACCAGTGCTTTGTCGGTCTTCCCTATAAAGAGTGATCGACATTGCTTCTGGACAAGCCAATGGTAGAGACTACATGACTGAATTTGTCAAACCATGTCTGAGAGCTTTGTTTAAGACAATACATGACTTTTTGATGCTTGCACATCTGAGAATCCCCCCCTGAACAACACAACGAGGTTGCTCTATATGGACTTATTCATGCAATTCATCATATATGAAGATATTTTTGATATCACTCTGAAACATTTGCCAATTTCGATTAACATCGGTGGAGAAGAGTACCCAAATAGAACTGATACGAGAAACAGAAGAGAAGTGTCAAATAAATCAACACCATATGTTTGGGTGAATCTCTTGGGAACTAGATGAGCTTTGTAGCAATCCACAACATTCTCAGGGAGACGCTTGATGATAAAGACCCAACAACTGCCAACATCGCCTCTAGATGGGGTAGGAATAGGAGTCCAAATATCCCGCTGTGATGCCAAAGCAGAGATTTTCTCATCCATAGCCGCCTTCCAACAAGGTATGTGAAGAGATTCATAATACGTAGTAGGGATGATGTTGGTAGAGTGTGTCAAGGCACATTGAGAATACCATTTCCACTTCCAATTGAGCTCCCTTGCATAACGAATGACTTGGGAGCATGATTGTTTTGTTTCAATATCAACGATGTGACTTCAACTCGCCAACTCCCACCTCCTTCAGTTGAGCTCACTCACATTGCGAATGGCCTGGGGGTGTGACGATCTTTTCCTATTTTATACCGTCGACGTGACTTCAGCTCGCCACTTCCACCTCCAGTTGAGCTCACTCACATAGCGAATGGTCTAGGAGTGTGACAATTTTTTTATTTTGATTCCGTCAACGCAACTTTAACTCACAAATTTCATCTCCTCTAGTTGAGCTCGCTGCACAACGAATGGCCTGGGAATGTGACGATCTTTTCTAGTTTCGATATCGCCACGGTGACTTCTGCTTGTCAAAGACACCTCCTCCAATTGAGCTTTTGCGCATAGAGAGAATGATATGCGAGCGTGACGATTTTTTGGTTTCAATATCTTCGTTGCTACTTCAGCTCACCAGTTCCACCTCCTTCGATTGAGATCATTCACATAGTGAATTGCCTGAGGGTGTGGTGATCTTTTCCGGTTTTGATACCGTCGATATGATTTCTGCTCGCTAATTCCACCTCATCTAGTTGAGCTCGCCCCCATAGAGAATGGAATGGGAGTGCAATGATTTTTTGTAGTTTTGATATCATCGATCCGACTTCAGCACACCAATACCAACAAGAAGAGTGCACAACTTGACACATCTCGCCAAATTACGGGTCGTACATTATTTTTTTGACCTCGTACCAAGCTCGAAAAAACGGGGATTGTTTGACTCTTATCTATCAAGGTCAAAAATGGCATGTTAAGGATGAACAACTGATCAACTCGCTGACTTCATCAAGTCAATTTGTCGACCTCAGCTAATCAACTCGGCAATCTCAGCAGATTAGCTTGGTGATGTCAGCAGATCAACTCGGCGGTCTCACTAGATCAGCTCAGCGGCCTCAGTAATTCGCCTTGGTAGCCTCAGCAGATCATCTCAGTTGGCTTAACAATTTAGCTTGACAGCCTTAGTGGATCAATTCAGCGACCTCAGCGGATCAACTCAGCGACCTCATCAGATCAACTCAGCGACCTTAGATGTTCATTTTGACAGCCTCAATATATCAACCCAGTTGCCTCAACAGGCTTGCTCGGTGGCCTCAGCAATTTGGCTTGCTGACCTCGTCAAGTCAAATCATTGAACTCACATGGGGTTAGGGTCCACGTTTAGACAATTAGGAACCCCCACCCCACACCCCTAACCCCCCCACCCCACCCCACACACACACCATTTGACCTTGTATATACCTTTTGTGGGCTGAGATCTTGGCTCCAACAATCTCCATCTTGGATGTGTCATCAAGCGGCTCTACTCAAGCCCTAGCCCAACCTCAAGAATCTATGTCAATCGTCTTCGTCGAGCGATGAAGGCAATGAAGTGTCGATGCCAAGCATTGGTTCGTTGGCGATGGGTTGTGACGGCGGCACGGCGCGCCGCGACCGAATCGCGCGTATTTCCGTAGGAGGTGGTGACCCGCGGCCTAGAAGGACGATCAGAGTCTGTGGTCATGTCTAGATGTTCGAGTCGAGTCACATTCGTATTTTGTGTTTTTCATTTCGAGATATATTTAGCTCCCGATAGGTCCAAATAGTCTTAGTCGTCCGATTGGGCTGGTTTATTTTTCAGATTTAGACATGCAGTTAATAGGCGGTTTTGGTGTTAGGGTTATATATAGGCGCGGACTAGTGTTGAGGGAGTTATCGTGGGTTTTGGAGTTTTCCGGAACGATGTGATCCTTCGGTGAGAAGCCGACTTCTCTCCGCCTGCTGGTGCGACGTCGTCCCCGCTCATCCCCGTCCAACCTCCACCCCTCCTTCCCCACCTCCGCCCCCTTCCGGTACCCCGTCAGCCTGTCAGCCACGACATCTGCCCCTCTCCCGGCGGCTACACCTCTGCCGCTCCCTCCCTCCATCTCGTCGACCATCAAATCCACCCCCATCTGATCCACCTTCCCCCACCGGAAGCCCTAAGCCCGCTTACTCCCCATCTTCCCCCTCCCTCTACACTATCCCAACCCCCTATTCCCCTACCCCCACCCAGCACCGTGAAACTCCCTCTCTCCCACTCCAGCGTACCCACCTCTCTATAACTATTCACACCCTAATTTCATCCCCCACCCGTGAACCTCTTCCCTAATCCCCATCTATAAAACTCAGCCACCCTGTCATTTCCCGAGCCCCTCCACCAGCCTGGAATTCATTTCCGCCACCCGTCACGCCTTCAACCTTGGATGCCCACCAACTACCGCCTTTGTTGTCGCCTGCATGTGTGAATTGTGGTAAAGTCATTTCTTTTAGTTGTTTATTTTGACAAACTTGTACTTGTGGTGGATTGTTGTCTTGTTGTCCAATTAGTTCTTTTGTCGTAAAATTTGCGGGACTTATTCTGTGCACGCTTAACATTATTTGTGATTCTTTCATTTGCAAAATTAATATTTTGTTCTCCTTCAATTAATAAATTGTGACAGTACGTGCCACTGCTGGTAATCATATAATAATTAATTATTTGTTGCAATTTTGGAGCGGACCACTTTACACTTGCATTACACCTCTATGCATTTAGGATTGCATCTAGAAACCCCTTTCGATTCGACCTGCCACTGCATCAAATTGGTATCAGAGCCCAAGGTTTGGGCCACATTTTTATGTGCAGAGGTAGGTTCGGGTTTTATGTTAGCACGCAATTATTGAGTCTATAAGTTTTGTCCTATGTCGAGCTATTATCATCATTTCATGTCGAGTCTTTAGGTTCATTTATGTCTAGTTATCGTCGTCGTTCGTCTCCTCTATTTGGGGATCTCGAGTCCACCTATAGCCGATCTCATAGAGCCCTTTTAGAAAAACCCTCATATTATCACGATAATTATTATCGCTCATCGCACAACACTCCTAGAGATTGTGTCTACCCCTCGACGCAACTCCATTATGTTAGAGGCGATCACCATGACGAGAGGTACTCACGTTATTGTCATTACACCTCTCCAGGACTTTATGATGATAAAGTTGAATACCGTTCAGGTCATCGTCTCTACATATCTCCTCTAGTTGATGAGCTTGAGTTTGGATATGTGCGACCTCCACTGCACGTTCGCAGGACCCATACCCACCCACGAGCACAATCTGATTATGTTAGGAACTACCGTCTAGATGACCCATAGGAACCCTATAGAGATCACCATCGTCAAGATCACAACACATGTCAAGACCCTCCTAGTGTTCCGCAAATAGAGTTACCTGAGGCTGAATTTCAGCATTTAGTTCTTCGTCTCCCTATCGTTTAAGAGGAATGAAGACATTAACCCCACAAAGGCAAGTCACAAAGGTATAAATCCAGACCATTATGCACTTGCTATAAAAGAAGCTGACCAACTGCAAAATGAAGGGTTAATTGAACCCACAAAATCACAATGAGCATGTGAGCTTTTTATGTGAACAAAAGGACAGAGCAGGCTAGAGGAAAGACGAGACTGATAATTAACTACCAGCCTCTCAACCATTTTCTTGAGGATGAAAAGTTCCCTCTATCAAAGAGAGAAGTCTTATTTCAAAAACTCCCACAGGCAAAAATATTTTTCAAGTTCGATCTTAAAACGGGTTTCTGGCAGCTAGGAATTCACCCCGATGACAGACAAAAAACTGGTTTCTGCATTCCTGAAAGACACTACCATTGGACCGTCGTAGTCTTCGAAATAAAACCAGCCCCTTCATTATTCCAGAAGGCGATGGCAAGAATTTTCCAGCCCATCATGAAAAATGCTTTGGTCTATATTGATGACATCTTACTGTTCTCCCTAGATATTAGCTCTCATCATGCCCTACTCTCACAGTTTCATGACTTGGTCAAAATATATGAAATTATGTTATCCAGAAAAAGATGATTATTGAAAAATCCGACATTGACTTCTTGGGTATGCATATATCAGATAGTCAATACCAGCTCCAACCACACATAGCAACTCAATTAGATCATTTTTCGGATGAGAACCTAACATTTAAGCAGGTACAACAATTCTTGGGGATTGTGAATTATATGGCAGAATTTAATCATGATCTAACCAAACTCAGGACTCCTCTCACTAATCTACTCAAGAAAGAAGCGCCGCCATGGAATGAAGC
This sequence comes from Platanthera zijinensis, assembly GCA_039513925.1. Lineage (NCBI taxonomy): Eukaryota > Viridiplantae > Streptophyta > Magnoliopsida > Asparagales > Orchidaceae > Platanthera > Platanthera zijinensis. Next base: position 237,544,095 of record CM077081.1, on the reverse strand, counting down.
GTGTACTAAAGCAGTTAAAAAGTTAAAGTCGCTAACAAAAGACCTTCCCCCACTCCAAATTTCATCATCGGGCAAACGAATCCTACAAACTGATGCTAGCGATAAATTTTGGGACACCATACTGCTTGAAGAATTAAATCGGAAACATCAAATCTGCGGATACAAAAGCGGGGCTTTCAAGAATGACGAGCTTCATTATCACTCCACCTATAAGAAAATCTTAGCCGTTTAAAGAGGTATTGAAAAATTCCAATTTCATCTTATTGGGCATCACTTCCTCATCAAATTGGATATGTCGGCATTTCCAAAAATGCTACAATTTAAACAAAAAATGTTACCCCAAGTCCAACTTCTGCGATGGGCAAATTGGTTCTCTCAGTGGAAATTGAAGCCCAGCACATCAAGGGCAAACATAATTTCCTCCCGGATTTCTTATCCCGAACTCAACGGACGATATCTGTGGTGTTCCCAGTCATCTACTATTTTCAACCAACGAACCTCCAGTCCACATTAGAGTCAAGTTACTGCATTCCGCCCTCCATAAAAGATCTCTACATTGTCTGCTCATTTTTCAAAAAATATATATCAAGCAATACGGCCTGAGTGAAAGTCCTCTAGCCAGTTTTCTCTTACATCCCGGTTTTTCTTTTCAAACCATACTTGAATGTAGGGAAGATTTTTATTATGATTTTCCTAACGAAGCCTATATGATTTTATGGTACTTTCTCGAAACCTGCCCATTCGGCATCATATTTGACAAATGACGGCTCCTTCAGTATATCGTCTAAGTTGATATCCATCAATGACAACAGAGGCATAAACAACTCCTGAAGTGGCTTCACTTATTTGGCAACACCAGCTTTTGGCCAAAAAACTACGGCCTGAAGGAAATAGTCTTAATGGAGTCTGCGAACAGAAGCTTATCCTTATCCATTTTCAATGCCAACAGACTCTGAATATTCTGGATAATCATCTCCACATTCATAAACAATATTCTTGTGCTTTCTGGCATGATCACGAATACAGCACCTCAGTTCCAACTCTTGCCCATAAAGCACTCCTCTGTACTATCAATGGTGTACCAATCACTGATGTCCCACTAACCCTGCCTCCGGCTTACTGGCGAAATCCCTTGATCCTTCCACTTCAGTATATTGAAGAAATCCAACACTGCCACCACTGGTTTGAAGGTTCCAGTCCATCAAGATTTCAGGCTCCACTGAAAGCTCGTTCTAAACAATCATCCTGCACCAACAACAGTAAAAATGACTTGGAGCCATCACCTTTTTTCGCCAGGAGGAAAGAATGAAAGAATATCTTCAAGTATGATGTGATATAATGTTATTATGGCGTGTCGTAGAAGTCAAGAAGGAATCTTATCGCTTAAGATAAGATGTATATGATGTGATATAAAGTGTATGATGTAATATAAAGTGTATGATGTGATATAAAGTTATTCTTGTGTATCGTAGAAGTCAAGAAAGGAATAACTTGATTTATAAGAAAGGAATCTTATGTAGCGTGTGATGAAAGTTATCTCCTCGCGGAACAACTATAAATAAGGGTCCAGTGTAATGGTTTAAGACATCTCAGTCTGAACCAATATTTCTAAGCAGTAAAGTTTTAAGCGTTCTTTGAGTATTCTAATACTCTCTCTGAGTGTTCTAATATCTTCTTGTATTCTCTTGTTCTACTGTTTATCTTGTATCCCTCCTGTGTGGTTGTATCTCTCTTCGTGAGTTGCAAATGACGAAACTCCCTCGGTCGAAAAATAAACGCCCTCACCGGAAAAATAACCACCCCTCTCGCGAGGGGAGGGAAGGGACGGCCCGACAAGGCCGGCGGCCAGCGGGAAAGGCCCCCCTGGATGGTCGAAGATGCCGCCCGTCACAGGCGGCGAGGAAGCCGCCCCTAATGGGGGCAGCAACAAGACGGGCGGCAGAAAATGCCGCTCGTCCTGGGCGGCAGAAAATCTGCCCGTCCTGGGTGGCAGAAAATGTCGCCCGTCCTGGGCGGTAGAAAATGTCGCCCATCCTGGGAAGCAAATATGCCGCCCTTGATGGGGGAGGCGGCAGGACGAGCGACATATTTTGCTGCCCGCCCTGGGCGGAAAAAGGGAGCAGGACTAGCGACAGAACTATTGCTCGTCCTTGCTAGCAGGAATGTCGGCCCTTAAGGGGGCGACGGCCAGACGGGCGGCAAAATCTGTTGCTCGCCTAGGGCGAGAAGAGGGGCCACCCCTGTTAGGGGTGGCAGCTGAACTGCCGCCCGTCGAGAAGAGGGGTTTACCCTGCTAGGGGCGGTGGCCAGACGGGCGGCCGATACTGTCGCCCGTATGGGGCGAGAAGAGGGCCGCCCCTGTTAGGGGCGACGGCAGCGGATGGGCGACCAACTGGCCGCCCGTCCCGGGTGACTCGGGATGTTGTCCCTACAGGGGACGAGGCCAGGGTTAGGCGGCCAAATTGGCCGCCCGTCTCGGGTGCACGGGAGGCTGCCCCTCTCCAGGGAGGCGGCGGAGGGCTAGGCCGCCGGCGGGAATGCCGCTAGAAGTTACGCCCTAGGCGACCAAACGGTTGCATGCGGTTTTACGGATTCGGTCGAACCGGCTCAGGGGAACCGCACGAGGAACTAATTAATAGTTAAAAGTAATAAATTACTACAATTAATTAACAATTAAGAAATTAACCGCACGAGGACATCTAAAATGAATGTATGATTTGCTCTTCAAAAAAAAATTCAAAATTAGGGGGGGGGGGGGGTCTTATTTTCACCGGTCAAGCGGTTACGACCGGTTCATGCTCATGCTCATGCTCATAAAATGTGTTTGTGAACCAAAAAAATGTGTTTGGCGAGATAATATTCATGATTAGCCCCCCCCCCCCAAACGGGAGCAATATTTAGGTCAGGACCGTGAATGATGCTCATGGTCCTGCGCCAATGAGGAGCTTGTAAAGGAGGTGGGGTCCACGCAGTTGTGGCTTGTGTCATACACTTTTGCGCAGGGCTCTCATCATTTGTGGCTTCTCATTGGTTGTGCGGACGATGCTTACCGTCCACGATCCTGACCTAAAAATTTTCCCCCAAACGGAGCCTTAGTGTGTATGACGCATCATGCTCATGCTCATGATGTGTTATATGTACCAAAAAAAAATTTCATGATTGACGCGGCATTTTTGGAGTTTGGACAAAAATATCACCGTCATAAAATATGTGTTTGGCGAGATAATAGTTATGAACTTTACCAATAAACTTTTTTAATTTTGAATATAAAGCTGGATGAAGATTCTTACCAATTTTAAAATTAATTTTATACTTAAAAAGTGAATGAAGTTTATAGGCGGGACCCAGCATTCACGAACGACAGTTTATAACCATCTTGTTAAAGAACGCCGCCGCCGTCATATCAAACAGACTCTAATCAAAACATAAAAGTAGATGGAATTACTCATGCTCCGCTTGAGGAAACTTATTTTCACCGGTCAAACGGTTATGACCGCATGAATCAGATCGGTGAAAATAAGCCCCCCAAACGAAGCATTAGATGAATTTAGGCTCCGTATGGCACGGTGGTGGCGGTTATGAACATGGGGGTTAAATTATCATTTGTTAACGTCCACCTTTATGTTCAAAAACGGATGATGTTTGTTAGGTGTTCCTTATTGAATAATGTTTTTGTTAATAATAGTCTCACATTGTCAATCCACTATGTTCTGATCTGTTTATATGGCAAGACAACCCTCACCTGTTGAGCCGATTTTTAATGTTGAGTTAGGCCAAACCTAACATGGTATCAAAGGCAGGTTCCACCCAGTTTCTGTCCGGTTTCGTCCGGTTTGCTCATGAGCTCTGTATCACGGTTTCGTCTGGTCAATTCATGCTATGGGCGAGGGGGATGTTAATAATAGTTTCACATTGTCAATCTACTATGTTCTGATCTGTTTATATGGCAAGGCAACCATCACCTATTGAGCCGGTTTTTCAGATTGAGTTAGGCCAAACCTAACATGATATCAAAGACAGGTTTCACCCAGTTTCTATCCGGTTCGCCCATGAGCTCTGTATCCCGGTTTTGTTCGGTCAATCCATGCTATGGGCGAGGGGGATGTTAATAATAGTCTCACATTGTCAATCCACTCTGTACTAATCTGTTTATATGGCAAGGCAACCCTCACCTGTTGAGCCGATTTTTCATGTTGAGTTAGGTCAAACCTAACAGTTTTAACCCATGTGTTTACAACCGCCACCACTGTGTCAAACGTAGCATTAACAACTGTTCATAACTATTGTGTTGACGCCCATTGTGTAGTAAGGGCCCCAAAGAACTATCGTGTTGACCCACCGTGTAGAAAGTACCCAAAGACTACACCCCAAAGAACTATCGTGTTGACCCACCGTGTAGAAAGTACCCAAAGAATTAGGGTGGTGTTAAAGGCACACCATTTTCGGCTATGTGCACACCCATCAAAAATATAATCCTTAATAATTTAGGTTTTCTAAACCCCACCCAACTAAAGCCAAAGCAGCCCGCCTCCCCGTTCCCGATACGCATTTTTTGAACTGCGTCTCCTACGTTCATTTTCAGGAGAAGTGTTCAACATGAAAGTTGTAGATCTCGACGATATCTACAACTTTCATGTTGAATACTTTTTGATTTAAAGAGGTTTAGGCCCCCGATTTGGTCCCCAGAAAAAATCACGCGGAACATTAATGTTCTGCGTGATTTTTTCCGGGGGCCAAATCGGGGGCCTAAACGGCTTTAAATCAAAAAGTGTTCAACATGAAAGTTGTAGATAACGTCGATATCTACAACTTTCATGTTGAACACTTCTTCTGAAAATAAACGTAGAAGACGCAGTTTAAAAAGGCGCGTATTTCATTTTAAAAAAACTATGCAATCACGACGTCTTCCTCTCCACAGCTCTTGTGGACATGTACTGCAGATGCGGGTGCGTTGAAGCAGCTTTGGAGGTGTTCCGTCGGGTTTCGAGCAAAGATGTCGTGCTTTGGAACGTGATGATCGGAGGGCTCGCGATGCACGGTCATGGCCGCCTTGCCGTCGATCTGTTTGCTCTGATGAAGGAGACGGCAACAACGCCCAACGAGTTCACATACATTGCAGTTATGTTTGCTCAGACTGTGCGCATAGTATTGGGGTGCACAAAGCCGAAGATGGTGTGCACATAAAATTCTAATGGGTGCACATAGTATTGGTGTGCACAAAGCCGAAGATGGTGTGCCTTTAACACCACCCAAGAATTAACAACCGAGTAAGATAAGCATCTCATATTCTCATTATACGAATTTTACTCACTAATAAATCACAGAAAATGCAGGCTTCTCTGCCCACCCAGCGATGCACTTTTTCGAATTGGATTCGCATAACCGCGGGAACCTCTCTCTCTCTCTCTCTCTTCTCTCTCTCTCTTTCTCTCTCTCTCTCTCTCTCTCTCTCTCTCTTCTCTTTCTCTCTCTCTCTCTCTCTTCTCTCTCTCTTCACTCTCTCTCTCTCTGCTCCGCGGGAAGGAGGAAGAGGCAGAATCATAAGAGAAAGAGAGCTTTCAATCTGAAGCTTCGAATCCAACAAATCAAGCTAATCCACCACTCTTCCCTAAAAGCAAAGGCAAATTCCCAATCTCTCCGCCCCTCACTTTCAAAGAGAAACACACTCTCTTCCTCCCCCTCCCTTTCTCTCTCAAAAGAGGATCACAAATTTTATCGGCCGGCATCTACTGCTAACCCACATGACATCGCCGCCGCCGCCGGCCGGCCTTCGCAAGGTGGTCGTCGAGGTGATCGAAGCCCGCGATCTTGTCCCCAAGGATGGCTCCGGCACGTCCAGCCCCTACGTCGTTGTCGACTTCGCCGGCCAGCGGAAGCGCACCCACACCCGCCCCCGCGACCTCAATCCCCAGTGGCACGAGCGCATCGAGTTCGCCGTCCCCGACACGGCCTCCATGCCCCTTGAAGAACTCAACATCGAGGTCTACAACGACAAGCGCTACGTCCCTGCCGCCTCCGCCGCCGCCGCCCGCAAGAACAACTTCCTTGGCCGCGTCCGCCTCTATGGCTCACAGTTCGCTCGCCGCGGGGAGGAAGGCCTAATCTATTTCCCTCTCGAGAAGCGCAATCTCCTCAGCTGGATCCGCGGCGAGATCGGCCTCAAAATTTACTATTATGACGAGCAGCCGGAAAAGGATTCCCCTCCGCCGCCGCCGGCGGAAGAGGTTCCGGCACCCAAGATCCCTGCTCCGACCGAAGCTGCCATAGAATCGCAGGGGCCGGTCGTCGTCTGTGTTGAGGAGATACCACCGCCGATCGACAAAGCGACGTCTCCGGTGCCGGAGAATACCCTGCCATTACCGGAGATCAAAAACGTGAAAACTTACCCGAGTCCGGACCGACTTCGAATCGCCCGCCGGCAAAACGGCGGAGCAGAGTACGGGCATGCTCCTCGTGTAATCTCCGGCCGATTCATCTCCTCCTCGCCGGAGCCAACTGTCTCCTCAGCCTACGAGTTGGTTGAGCCGATGCAGTACCTCTTCATCAGGATCATCCGCGCCCGCGGCCTCCGGCAGTGCCAAAGTCCGTTCGTTAAAATCCGAACCGACGGCCACGAGATGCGGTCAAGAGCAGGCGACGGGGCCGCCGGAAACCCGGAGTGGAACCAGGTGTTCTCATTAGGCCAGTCCAAGCCTGACGCGTGGCTAGAAATCTCCGTCTGGGACGGTGGTCCTGGAGAAGCATTTCTCGGCGGCGTCTGCTTCGATCTTTCCGACGTGCCCGTCAGAGAGCAGCCCGACGGCCCGCTCGCCCCACAGTGGTACCACCTTGACGGCGGCAAAGACCGCAATGTCACCGGCGATATGATGGTCTCCGTCTGGCTCGGCACCCAGGCCGACGACGCCTTCCCGGAATCGTACAACTCCGACGCCCCTAATTTAACCTACACCCGATCGAAAGTTTACCAATCGCCAAAGCTTTGGTATCTACGCACCTCCGTCATCGAAGCTCAGGACCTCCGCATCCATTCGCCGGCGACGACGATCGACCTCCGTGTCAAGATCCAGCTCGGCTTCCAGTCCGCTCGCACCAGGCGATCCAGTTCCAGCAGCAACGCATCCACCTTCACCTGGCTCGAGGATTTGATGTTCGTCGTCTCAGAGCCGCTTGATGACCGATTAATCGTTCTCATCGAGAATCGCTCGGACAAAGATCCCGTCCTTCTCGGCCACGTTGCCGTCCCAGTAGCCGCCGTCGAGATCCGTCTCGACGAACGGCAGCTCATCCCTTCCAAGTGGTTCAACATCGAGGACGGCGGCAGGAATGGTGATCAGGGAACAACAGCTTACGTCGGGAGGATTCAATTACGCCTCTGCTTAGAGGGAGGATACCACGTTCTAGATGAAGCGGCGCACTTATGCAGCGATTTCCGGCCGACGGCGAAGCAACTCTGGAAGCCGGCGGTGGGAGCGCTTGAGCTAGGGATCCTCGGTGCCCGCGGGCTGCAGCCGATGAAGACCAAAAGCGGCGGGAAGGGCTCAACGGACGCCTACTGCGTCGCCAAATACGGGAAGAAATGGGTGCGAACTCGAACCATCACCGACAGCTTCGATCCACGGTGGAACGAACAATACACCTGGAAAGTCTACGATCCCTGCACCGTCCTCACCATCGGCGTCTTCGACAACTGGCGCATGTTCGCGGATGCCGCCGGAAAAGATCGCCCGGATTACCGCATCGGCAAAATCCGGATCCGCGTCTCCACTTTAGAAAGCAACTGCGTCTACACCCAATCCTACCCGCTTCTAATACTCCTCCGATCAGGCTTGAAGAAAATGGGTGAAATGCAGATAGCGGTGCGATTCACCACCGCCGCCTTGTTGCCGGACACCTGCGCCCTCTACGCCACGCCAATGCTGCCGCGAATGCATTACCTCCGGCCGATCGGCGTAGCTCAACAGGAAGCCCTCCGTGGTGCGGCGATTCGAACTGTAGCGATCTGGTTGGGGCGGGCGGAGCCCGCCCTCGGTCCAGAGGTAATACGCTACATGTTAGACGCCGATTCCCACTCTTGGAGCCTCCGCCGGAGCAAGGCGAACTGGTTCCGGATCATGGGGGTCGTCGCTTGGGCAGTAGGGCTGGCTCGGTGGCTCAACGATGTCCGCCGGTGGCGCAACCCTGTGACTACAGTGCTGGTGCATCTCCTTTATTTGGTTTTGGTGTGGTACCCGGAGCTCGCCGCCCCGACGGCATGTTTATACGTGTTTCTGATCGGGGCTTGGTACTATCGGTTTAGGCCGAAGGGGCCGGCGGGGATGGATCCACGTCTGTCGCAGGCGGAAGGGGCGGAGGAGGAGGAGCTGGACGAGGAGTTCGACGGGGTGCCGAGCGGGAAGACCGGCGAGGCGGTGATGACGAGATATGATCGGCTGAGGATGCTGGGGGCGAGAGTGCAGTCGGTGATGGGGGATTTGGCGGCGCAGGGAGAGAGGGTTCAGGCGCTGGTGAGCTGGAGGGATCCGAGGGCCACGAGGGTGTTTATCGTAATGTGCTTGGTGGGGTCGTTTGTGCTTTATATCGTGCCGCCGAAGATGGTGGCGGTGGCGCTAGGGTTTTACTTTTTGAGGCACCCGATGTTTAGGGATCCGATGCCGCCTGCCGGAGTTAATTTTTTCCGGCGATTGCCGAGTTTGTCCGACCGGTTGCTGTAGGGTGCTCGAGAGGAAGTTGTGGCCGTGAATTGATGGTTGGCGGGAATTGAAAACTGAGAAGGGGGTGGGTGTAACTATATGTTAAATTCTAAAATGATTTATTATTTAATGTAGTTTTTTTCTTAATTTTTCCCATTAAAATATTTATTTAAACATTTGCTTAAATATTTTATAGTTAGTCACATAATGTTCTGTTGCACACTCGAAGGTTTCGGTAGACCGATCAAAATTTGACAGTCTTAGCTTTGAAGCGGTTGAGCGTGCAAATATTCAGAAAATTGCATAAATTGGCGGGTGGATTTTTTTTAACGTGGAAAATTCCGAAAATGGTTGAAAAAACACGTGAACAGATCGGTGTCGACCAAAATTTCACTAGTTTGAGTGTTGTTATAGAGCTTTGGTAGAGAATTCGAGAGTGACGTGTTGCTTCTTGTTACAGTAGTTGAGGGAAAGAGATGAGCTCCGATGGTGGCAGACCACTGCTCACGGAGCTAAGTATTTCTTCTTATGTTGTGAGAAGCGATGCGCTTGTTGTACTCTTGAGTTTTCGATTAAAGCTCGGAAGCAAGAGTGGTGTGCTCGACATGGTTTGGAATCTGCAATGCGAGTTTGGAAGAGGGAAATGCGTGTTCTGCGTGTCTTGATCTTTATGGCTTTTTCTTGTTGTGTTCAGAGGAGCCTAGATCGATTGACTTGATGTCAACTAGAAGGCTCATTGCTGAGTTGGGGGTGATGGGAACTCTACGCATTGAATGTTTGTTGCGGTGCGCACGAAACGTGTCTTATTTGAGGATGCTTGAGAGGTTCTTTGTGTGCTATAAAGTTGGCCTTGTGGACTCCTATCCTTGTTTAGGAATGAAGTGCGCGCTGAAGAGCGGAGTGCGCAGGAGTGCACTTGGAGTGCGAGGTGTGCACTTGGAGCCGAGCGCGCAGGAGTGCACTTGGAGCAGAGCGTGAGAAGATGCGCATGGGAGCGGAGCGCGTGGCGACTTGCGTAGGTGGGCTTGGAAGAGGAGCGTCCGGGTGGCGCTTGAAAGCATAGCGCGCATTATCGTACTTGGAGCGATGCGCGTGCCGGGAGCGGAGCTTGCGGGGGCGCGCTTGGGAGCGGAGCGTGCGGCGCTGCACTTGGAGCGGTGTGTGTCGGGCGCGCTTGGAGCGGTTCACGTGGGGGCGCACTTGGGAGCGGTGCGGGGGGGGGGGGGGGAGTGAAGCGCGCGGGGGCGCACATGCGAGAGGAGCGCGCAAGAGCGCACTTAGGAGCGGTGCGCGTGGGGAGGGGGCGCATGGGAGCAGAGCCCGCGGGGCGCCCATGGGAGCGGACCGCGTGGGGGCGCCCATGGGAGTGGACCGTGCGGGGGCGCCCATGGAAGCGTAGTGCGCGGGGGCGCCCATGGAAGCATACGTAGCGCGCGGGGGCGCCCAAGGGAGCGTAGCGCGGGGGGGGGGGCACACTTGGGAGTAGTGCGCGCAAGGGGTGCGCTTGGGAGTGTTGGGCGCGCCGTGAGCGGAGCGCCCGGCGGCGTGCCGGCAGCGAAGAACGCGGAGGCGCGCTTGGGAGCTGAGCGCACGGGGGGCGCTTGGAGCGAAGCGCGCGGGGTCGCGCTTGGAACGGTGTGTGTGGGGGCGTGCTTGGAACAGTGCGCGTTGGGGTGCGCTTGGAGCGGTGCGCGTGTTAGCGCACTTGGGAGCGGGGCGCGTGGGGGGAGGGCGTGCTTGGGAGCGGGGCGCGTGGGGGGGGGGGGGCGCTCGGGAGCTGTGCGTGTGGTGGCGCACTTGGGAGCGGAGCGCGCGGGGGCGCGCATGGGAGCAGAGCCCGCAGGGGGGGCTTGGGAGCAGAGCGCGCAGGGACGCACATGGGAGCGGAGCGCGCGAGGGCGCACTTAGGAGCGGTGCGGGCGGGAGTGGAGAGTGCGGAGACACACGTAGGAGCGGAGCGCGCGGGGGCGCCCTTGGGAGCGATGTGCGTGAGGGGAGCGCTTCGGGGAGGAGCACGCGTGTGTGCTTGGAAGCGGAGCGTGCGGGGGCGCGCTTGAAGTGCACGGCGCAGTGCGCGCAATGTGAAATCTCCATGGGGCTCTCTATGGCACTCGAAGATCTTTGAAAGATTTTTAAATGCACAAGGAGATCTTCAAGGAAACTCCTGCGCACATAGGAGGAAAGGTAGGAGGAGAGCAAGATCGTAGGAGAAAATTTCGGGAAAGGAAGAAGATGGAAATGAAGGAGGAATTAAGGTCATATTCATTTGCCCCAGAGGAGGTTAAAGTAGTTATGCGTCTAATCGCAGACCATAACAACCCTTTTAATTATTTGAAGGTCTGTTTAAAATAGTTTGAGACACGTATTTTATAATAGTTTTACTACAGGCACTCTAGATGTAACGGCTCGTACGCCGCCACAATCAACATAAATATTCTATATATACTCCATAAAACCATTTTAATATTTCATCCATTCTGTCTTTCACAATGAGCACATACATACGTACAAGTTCAATCAAAAGTACACACATCTACTTATACTACGCATATACATGAGTTTATTACAAGTTTAACTTTAACAAAAGCCTTAACAAAAGTAAGTGCATAATAACAAAAGTGGCTAGACTATGCCACCACCCAAGATAGCTAAGCATCTTCATATATATAGATATCCCCAATCATATCTTTTGCTTTGTCCAGTTCGTGATTTGCCTGCACCTAAAAATGTTAGAATTTGAAACCATTAGTCCTTTTTAAAGACTAAGCGAGAACAAACTTTTTTAACCTGCTGTACATGCAAAACAAGAGCTGTTACATATAGAAATATAGCAATATGCATAACATTCTAACATTTAAAACTGAAGGAAGTTAAACAGTAATGACATAACATCATTTATATGCAATATTAGAGTACAATGTAAGGACATATCAGTGAGCATGTATACGGCACAGTATGAACTATCAGGAATAGCTATATATATAACAATAAAGTGAGAGATCATTTATTTCTATGAAATTTTTAATAACTAGGAAATATTAAGGGCGATTGACTTTGTAATCAGTATACTTTCTCATAGTTCAGTATTTGGGCCCGACCCTTCCGAATCATCAGTATCCAAAACCAGTACGTTCAACACGCGTTTGTGTCCTTAGACCGACTGGTTTGGCAAATCATCTGTATCATTTGATTTATGTATGCAATTTCAATTAGCTTTTAACATAATCTCGTGTCGACACGTTAACATTTAGATAAACAGAAATGCATTCATTTTATAATCCCCTCAGATTTTAATTCCTTCGCGTGTTTGGCTTTTAGCAATGCCATACATAAGCGAGCATTATTTTCCAGTGATAAACATGGAATTCATGATATGACATATCATATAAAACTCATTTTCATATCGTAAAAATGGTGCAAATAAGTGAAAGTACTTGAAATAAGCATAAATTAAAAAGATAAGTCTCACCGATCTTTTTTTCCTTCCCGAGTCATGCCCCGCGTCATTGTCATTTCTATATTGGGATGCCATCCTTAGCAATAATCTGCTTAGGAATTGTATTATTAAGGGCATAGTTATCGGGGTTGCATCACATTAATGTTATGACGATGACCATTATGGTTGACTAGACTCTAACTAAGGGTCTGTTTGGCGCAGCTCTGGCGGCTGGAGAATCTCTATTCCAGCCGTCAGAGCTGTTTTTTAACTGTTTGGGACAGCTCCTTAACAGCAGCTTTTCAGAAATCTGGAGTTGTTTTGCAGCTCTTCAGAAATCTTCCCCCCCCAGCTTCAGCTTCCGCAAAATAGCTTTCTCTCTCACAGGTTTTGGAAATCTAATGGTTTCTTCAGTTGGAACATGCTCAGAGGCCGGACGGCCTTCCTCCGGCGATTCCGAGCCCCGGACGGCCTTCCTCCGGCGATTCCGAGCCCCCGACGACCTTTCTCCGGCGATTCCAAGCGCACTTCTGCACAGAACACCCAAACACTCTGCTGTTTTTCAAAACTGCTCCCCAGAGATCTAGGCTCTGTTTGGGACAACTCTGGCGGATTGAAAAGCTGCTGTTCGGATAGAGCTGTTTTAAAATAGATCTCTGGGGAGCAGTTTTGAAAAGCTGCAGAGTGTTTGAGTGTTCTATGCAGAATTGCGCTTGGAATCGCCGGAGAAAGGCCGTCGGGGGCTCGGAATTGCCGGAGGAAGGTCGTCTGGGGCTCGGAATTGCCGGAGGAAGGCCGTCCGGCCTCTGAGCATGTTCCAACTGAAGAAACCATTAGATTTCAAAAACCTGTGAGAGAGAAAGCTATTTTGCGGAAGCTGAAGCTGGGGGGGAGATTTCTGAAGAACTGCAAAACAGCTCCAGATTTCTGAAAAACTCTTCACAAGGAGCTGTTCCAAACAGTTAAAAAACAGCTCTGGCGGCTGGAATAGAGATTCTCCAGCCACCAGAGCTGCGCCAAACAGACCCCTATTTTAAAACAGCTCTATCCGAACAGCAGCTTTTCAATCCGCCAGAACTGTCCCAAACAGAGCCTTAAACAACCCAAGTAAAACTCAACCATCCCTTCTCTGGACTCGAACTACATCAGGATTTAAACTATACAGAACCGATCAAACATAGCCGAAATCTCAATAGAAGATCTTTATCATAACAGTACTCTCATGCATAAAAAGAAGCAGCTGGGCAATATGTGAACTGATATTGGGAAGAATAGCATCAGCCGGCCCAAAACCAATTCCACCAACACAAGGTGCACCAAGGACTCAGCTTTACACAATACCAAAAAAATTCAACGGTAACTCGATACCATTCTGATGAGGGCTCAGGGGCACACAGGCCCAGCCAGGCTACTGGACTGCTCACAGGGCCAGGGCACTGGGCTGCTCGTAGGGCCATCTAACCCAGGATTCATAGCCAGCCCCCGCGCCAAGGATCCATTGCCAGCTCCCGGCCCCCTCATCAGGTCCGCGGACCGTACACCCAAACCCATCTCCCCAGGAGTTTAACCGAAGGGCGGGATGTTGAGGCTGGGGCTCGATACCCAGACCTCCTAGATAAGATCCGCTTTCGCGGATTCCTACCAACCAACTGAGCCGCATCTTATCTAGGAGGTCTGGGTATCGAGCCCCAGCCTCAACATCCCGCCCTTCGGTTAAACTCCTGGGGAGATGGGTTGGGGTGTACGGTCCGCGGACCTGGTGAGGGGGCCGGGAGCTGGCTATGGATCCTTGGCGCGGGGGCTGGTTATGGATCCTGGGTTAGATGGCCCTGCGAGCAGCCCAGTGCCCTGGCCCTGTGAGCAGCCCAGTAGCCTGGCTGGTCCTGTGTGCCCCTGAGCCCTCATCACATTCCAAATTAAACCAACATGTTATAAGTAGCCAAAATCAGTCACAGCAGTCATTCTCTCCCCCCTGTGCCCATGATAAGCAAGCAAAACAAACCATGATAGCTTATGAATCAACAAAAAAAATGAACTACCCGGCCAACATATCCCCTAGCTGTGTTATCAGATCAGAGCTAAAAGAATGAAAGAATATAAATAGCAACAAAAGAAAAAGCTTACCGTGAATCAGTAAGAGAAGAACCAGATCCAGCAAGTTTCGTGAATTAACGAGTTAAAGAGGAGAAGACTTGAGAGGGCGAAGAAAGAAGAGAAAAACCCTAGCTGCGATAGAACCGAGAGCGGGAGGGAGAATCGGCTATAGAAACGAGGAAATAAAGCCACACAGTTATTTCTCCCTTTCCCCCACCGCCTCAAAATAAATGTAAGGGTGTGTTCGTTAGGTAGGTTTTGGGTCTGTTTGGCGGAGCGGCACAGCAGCGGCATGCAGCCGATTTCTGTGCCGCTCCGCCAAACAGAAAGTAGGAACTGGCGGTGGCAAGGCCGCCACCGCCAATTTACCTGCCGCGGGTGGGGACCCGCGACAGGCAGCGCTGCAGCCCTTTTTTAGGGCTACAGCGCTGTTTTAAAAAAAAAATTAGTTTTTTTAAAAAATAATATATTAATATTTTATATTATATATTGATAATATTGATAATAATTGATAGTATAAAAATAAATTGACAAAATGTTCACAAATGTGGCAAATAGCTGGGAGGATTCACAAATCTTTATCGCAAATATTTATGTCGAACAAATTGTTAATTCTAAGTTGAACATCATAAATTATGCGAACTTTTAATTGTATCCATGTTTGATTTTCGTTACTGTTTAATTTTCATTACTGTTTAGTTCTGCATCACTGTTTCACACATCACTGTAAATACAGTTTTCCAAACAGTTTCATAAATTTTTTCACCACTGCAAAACAGCTGATTCATACACCACTGCTTCTTGCACAGCCAAAGCTTAGCCAAACAGGCCCTTTGAGAGGTAGGAATTGATTTTGGCCGAAAACTCACAGCGCAGAGGTTTTGGAAATGAGCCAAAAACAAATTCTTTTGTTCGTTTGAAGACAGTTTTGAGAGGAAAGAATTCTACTGTTCATCTTCTTCTTCGCTCATTTCTTCTAAACTACTGTTCATCTTCTTCTCCGCGTGTTTGTTGGAGCAGCAGCTTGGTGTTGGTTTTGAGGAGGAAGGGATCTTTTGTTCGTTCGTTTCTTCGCTGGAATTGGTTTAGAATCGCAGTATCCGGTTTCGTTATCGGACTGTAGGTTTTGTCCGTCGGAGCTGCAGCTTGGCGCTGGACTGTAGGTTTTGTTTGTTCGTTTCTTCGCTGGTTTAGAGGAGGAAGAGATCTTTCGTTCGTTTCTTCGCTGGAGCGCGGGGCACCGAAAGGGATGCGGGATGCGGGAGGTTTTGTCCGGCGGAGCCGGAAAGGATTGATTTCTTAGCTTCATCTACAGTACCAAAACCGGCTCAAAGCCCACCTAAAGAGGTGTTTTTTGGGGATAGAAGGATTTTTTAAGACCTAAAGCCTATGGGTTTTGGGCCAAAACCAATCCCCTTCATAAAAAACACCAAACGAACACCGGAATTGGTTTTGGTCAAACACCTTCTCCCAAAAATCATAGGTTTTCAAGGAATTCCAATTCCGGGTTCAAACTTGACGAAACGAACAGTGGAATTGATTTTTGTGTACCCAATTCCAATTCCTGGCCTCAATTCCAGCGAAACGAACGCACCCTAAGAGAACGCCGTCATGCCACCAGACCACCCTCCAAATACTCCTATATTTAGAATCTCTTATCCAACAACACAGATAACAAGAAAAATCCAAGCCCGTTATAAAGCATAGTAGCAAAACGAAACAACTAGCCGGCTCATATTAATAATTGATTAACACTAGTGGTTTCATAATATGGAGCCAAAGTAAAAAATCAGTCTGACCAACTATATCATTGCCGATTTTGTATATTTGTGTTATTTTATATCATCATAGGGGAAGACTAATTAATTCTCATTTAGCAACATAGTGATTTATTTTTTTGTTATCATAGAGATTATAAGGTAAATAAAAATACTTTAACGTACCGTAAAACTTGAGCGTCACACCAGACACTATTTTTTACTATGTGCACCCCACTACTGGTTATTGCGCGGGTGGTTATACGTAGATTGGACAGAAGAGATTGCGAGGGGATGATTGACCGATGGAGAGTCGGCCGGCGAGGGGACCGACCAGCGGCGAGACCCGGACGGCGAGGGCCGGCTAGTGGAGGGATTGGCCTAGGGCGCGAGGAAGATATCCTTGGCCAGGAAGCCAAGGGGATGCCCGATCCCTGGCGGCCATGGGGCTACCAGCCCTAGGCGGCAAAAGGGACGCCCGGTCTGGGCGGTCGAGAGGCCGCTAGATCCTGGTGGTTCGAGGGCTGGGAGGCCACGGGATCATCCACCCTAGGGAGAAAAAGGGTTGCATGTTCTGGGCGGCCAAGTGGTCGCCTGATCCAGGAGATCGGAGGGTTGGACGGCTATGGGGCCGCCCAATTTGTGCGGACGCCTTCACATAGGAGTGAGCGGCCAAGGTCGTGCACGAGCCAGCGCGGTCGGGGCCGTGTGCGGACGCGCGTGGCTATGCGGGGCTGTGCACGCATGTGCACACGGTTGGGGTCCATGTGTAGAGGCGTACGGTCGGGGGCCATGCGTAGCTTCGTGCACTTCTAGCACACGTGATGTGATGTGTGCTCATTTGTCCACGTCTCTGGCGATTGTAGGTGGTCCGATCTTGGCTACACTTAAAAAACTTTTGATTTGATCGAACCATACTTGGGGAACACCGTCAAATGTCCCCAAGTCCGCGGAGTCCAAAGCCAGAGCGAGAGGAGGGCGGAGGACTCCATTTTTGCTGAATTGTGTGTGTGATGACATGCGGTGATCAAGGCGAAAATGGACGGCACGACAGAGGCGCGAAAGTTTAGCTACCAAGTGAAGAGCTTCTCGTGGTGGCACACGAGGTGCAATGTGTGAAGGGGACATGGTGCGAAGGGCACAATAGACACAAGGTGCAAAGGGCGTAAGATGTTCGCAATGTATGTACATAACACAATGTGTAACGTTCTGATTCGCGCTAGACCCCTCACACGTGTTCTTGAGTCAGGAGAGTTGACTCGGGCTCGGGGTGCACTGGTGGGCAGGCTTGCGCCTGAGCCGGGCGAAGTGCCGACTCGACATTGAGTGTCAGGATGCTACCGTGCAGCGATAGCGATCGTGGAGTGTACACGACGAATGTCAAGAGGAGTTGAGAGTGCCGAGTGGACTCAACGATCGTCAAGTACTACCGCGCGGAAGTAATGGGTACCGCGAGGCGGTAGCGTTTGACGGGTGTACACGACGAATGACAAGAGGAGTCGAGAGCGCCGAGTGGACTCAACGATCGTCGAGTACTACCGCGAGGCTGTAGTGGGATACCGCGCGACGGTAGCCTGGCTGAGTATTGGAATATTGCTCGGTTAGCAACCGTGCAGTGTTAGTTATACCGCTGGCGGTAGCCCTGCTGAGTTATGGGTATATTACTCGGTGAGATATCGTGCGGCGGTAGAAGAATATCGCGTGGTGGTAGGAGTACAGGTGACATCGCCTGAGTAGTTGGTTTGGACGGTGGCTTGGGGAAGAAGGCACTTTTAGTAGGTACCGCGCGGCGGTAGCCCTCGGATCAGAAAAACCCTAGCTTTATTTGCCTGCTCCTTTATATATGTTGTCCAAGTCTTGGCTGCCAGTCTTCTTCTCTCAGTGACGAACTTCATCACAAGAGACAAGGTTGACGTCGTCATGCCGCCAAGGAGGAGGACGCGATCCATGGCCAGAAATGATGTGAGCTTCCTACCCTCTCCCTTGGTGCTAGATCTTTAGATATATTATAGGAGAGATGTCCGCTCAAGAGAGCGTGACTTTGATGCGTAATGAAGATCTTCTAGAAAGAGACCACGTTAGGACCTTTGTCCTAGGATTTTGTTATCTTCAACCTTTCCTCTCTTCATTATGAAGACGATGAACTTGGTTTCGTGAAAAATGGTGGTCTATTGAGGGTGAATAAGGGAGTAGAAAGATCTGAATGTAACTTTGTAGGAATGGCTCGAGAAAGAAGACGAACCGATGTCGTTCGTTCGACTTTGCGATGTGTGCAGAAATCTGATTTTTGTACGCAGCAGGCTTCATCCTCGATTTAAGCCATGATCCGAACACTTCTAGGTCTTGGTCTCAACATGAAAGTGGTAGCCCTCGGAAAGACCTTTCCAACGGATGGTTACTCGTTTTCATAGGAGCTCTATAGCTCCGGGAATGTTCAGTCGAAGTTACTGCACTGCAATAACATGTGAGCCGGCTGCGTTTTGTCTAAGGCTTCATTTGGTTCGGCGGTGGCGGATCGATCCGGCGGGTGGAAAAGGAGTGTTTGAACCGGAGGGGGGAGGTGGCTGCTCCAAATGGAGCTTTTTGGGGCGTTTCTCAAGGCGGGCGGGTGGAAACAGAGCAAACGCCGCCGGAGGTTCATTTGTTTACCCTCATTCCGGCGGCGTTTGCCCAAAACGGAGTATCAAAACACCCAAACAAATAGAGCCTAAGTGTACATGGCTGGACTGAAGTCCGATTTCGGGTGTGATGGATTTGGATTTGGACCCCAGGAACAACGCGAAAGTTTTAGCCCTTGTTGATACCTTTCTGATTTGGGGTTGTACGTAATTATTGGTATATTGTAACTCTTGAAAACCCAGTTTTATTAAGTTGTGGCGCGTAGCCGTGATGTCCTAATAGTTGATAACTAACTTGTTCATGAATTGATTACCGGGAGATTGGATGACGAATAATTGATGATGTTGTGATCACATCTTTGCATGTTTAATGAATTTAAGTGGTATATGTCGTGATTATCTGCATGGTTTACGAAATGAGCTCTGATTGAGATGATTGGAAATGGTAAAAATTAATGTGCGCATGGTTAATCCTAGAGAAAGAATTGGATGAGGTATATCCTATGGCCATGAGATGAGTTGAACCTTGAACTCAACTTTGAAAGGTTGAATGATGTAGTCCACTGCTTAGAGTTATGTTAACTTCCTATGGGTAGCGGTGAGAGACTGGTGAAGTGATTGAGGTGAACTGTCACCTTGTTTAAATGTGAACCCTTGGGTGTTAGGGAGCACGAGAATGTGAAAGGGTTGTAAGTGCGTGTGTGTTGACCGCACAATATTGGGTCTGGTATGATGAGAAGGGACTCGGTTAGAGCCCTTGGATATTCGATGACATGACTAAGTGTAATTTCATGCGGTGTGTGTTGACATGCGGTGTCATAATCCTGGGTTTAGGATAGTGTGACAGGTCTACGGGCTCGTCAGTGTCACACCGACGATAGTTGGCAGATAGACCTTGGGCGGTTTGGCTTGGTCCTCGATGCTCATTCCAGAGACTCCTTCCATGCTAGTGGACAGTTGGGTTTGGTCATTTGGTAGATAGACCAACGGATCGACGAGATTTTCGATCAGTTGGTGGTGGCGCGCTGGTTTTCCAAGTTGGACTTACGATCAGGGTACCATCAGTTGAGATTTAAGGACGAAGATAGCCAAATACGGCTCAAACACCCTATTCATCAAACTCATGAATTCAGAGGGGGTGTTTGTGAGTCCAAACGACATCATTGTGAACTCATACAGGTCGTACCTTGAGCTAAAGGCCGTTTTTTGAATATCTTCCTCCTTAACTCTCAACTGAGGTACCACGATCGTAAGTCCAACTTGGAAAACCAGTGAGCCCCCACCAACTGATCGAAAAGCTCGTCGATCTGGGGTTAAGGGTATGTGTTTCGCACGGTCAACCGGTTAAGCTCCCGGTAATCTATGCACAGCCGAAGCGACCCATCCTTCTTCTTTACAAACAACACTGGAGCTCCCCATGACGATGAACTGGGGCGATTCCAGAATCTACCAACTCCTGGAGCTGCACCCGAAACTCTGCTAGCTCCTTTAGGGTCATCCTATATGGGGTTCGAGAGACGGATTTGGCACTCGGTACTAGTTTGATCTGAAAGTCCACTTCTTTATGTGGGGGTAATCCTGGCAGCTTCTCTGGAAAAACATCCGGAAATTCCTGAACTACGGGAACATCCGCTATGCTGCCTATTTCCTTCTTCATCTCAAAGCTTATAACAAAAACCTTGTTTCCCTGCGCATAAGCCTTACTGGCCAGAACAGAAGATATTAACGTACGGGGTACGGATTTAATACCTTGGAATACGATCTCTGAATCCCCGAGCATCAGCACAATCTCCTTTGCTGCACAGTCGATCCGGGCATGGGCCCACTCTAGCCAGGTCATGCCTAAAATAAGATCGAACTCGGGTAGCAACAACACCGTTGTCGGGGGTTTCAAAAAGTCTTCCTCCTAAGTACACATCCAGGGTGGATTTGGCGGGTGTATTTATCATGGATCTGTCGGGAGGTTGAACCCTCTGGTTGGCTCCGGTGTAATGTCGCACTCCTTGCAGGTCCTTCACGAAATCCGACGAGATAAACGTGTGTGTCGCACCTGTATCAAACAGGGCATATGCGGGCCTCCCATTATGGTCACCATGCCTAAATGTTAACCATGATATTGCTATTTTACCGCATTTCAGGCATGAGTAAGGGAATATACTTATGCATAAAATACCTGCTATGACGTCCTGCGGGTCCCGCTCCTGCGTCATATCTAGCGTGAACATTTGCTCCCGCAGTGGTCCGTGATTTCTTCCCCGTGGTCCTCGTCCTTGACCATAGATTTGTCCTCGTCCTTGCTGAGCAGTCGGAGGAGCAACAAGGGGAACATCTCCAACCATCTGCAGGCAGTAACGCAGGATGTAGCTTGGCTGATTACATTGGAAACAAACTCGCCTGAACTGCTCCCTAGGTTGTTGGTACCGTTGAATTTGCTAAGTTGGAGGTAACATTGTCTGTGGCGCCGGGTGCTCCGTCCTAAAGTTCTGACGGAAGAGACCACCCCCTCTTTGATTTCCTCCTCTGCCACGAGCATTCTGCCTCCTCCTAAAGCTGTGCCCCGCTTCCAACATGCCTTATGCGGGTCTCTTAACACTGGCTTGTACTCCTAAATGATCCGCCTCCAACCTTTTTGCCATATCTATTGCTTCCGCTAGGCTCGAGTCCGTTATAAACAAAAGTGCTTGCCTTAAGGGATCTCGCAAGCCTTTGTAAAACCACTTTGCATATCCGCGATCATCCAAATCGTAGGAATCCACAAACCTTGCGAGATGTTGAAACTCCCGCTGGTATTCTGCCACTGACTTGGATCCTTGCTTCAACTGTAGGAACCTTTTTTCAAGCTCGTCACGAGTAGTGGAAGGAATGAAATGCTCTAGGAAATCGTTTGAGAATTCATCCCAACTTATGTCTGTGTAAATACGTCCCTCGAAAGTGGAGCCCATAAGGGACTTCCATCATCTCTTTGCATGTGTTTCGAGGACAGATACTGCTAGAGTAACCGCCATGTTTGCTGAGCACCTAATTCTGGCCATCAATTCTTGTACAATATCTAGTCATTCCTTAGTACGAACAACCACTCCGTCTCATGGTAAGCAGGCGGGGAGAGGGCTCGGAGGATACTCAACCAGTTAAAACCTGGGGCTTGTTGCTGCACCGGGGCCTGTTGGGATCTGAACGCGTCTAAGATTGCCGTGAGGGTTTTTCCCAGTTCCGACTACTGAAATTGAGTAGGGACGAAAGGGACAGGAGTGCCCACTACTGGCTCTGTATATGCCGGGATCTACGTAGAGAAGTGGACTTTCAGATCAAACTAGTACCGGGTGCCAAACCCGTCTCTCGAACCCCATACAGGATGACCCCGAATGAGCTAGAAGAGTTTCAAGTGTAGCTCCAGGAGTTGGTAGATTATGGATTTGTTCGCCTCAGTTCATCGTCATGGGGAGCTCCACTGTTGTTTGTAAAGAAGAAGGATGGGTCGCTTCGGTTGTGCATAGATTACCAGGAGCTTAACAAGTTGACCGTGCGAAACACTTACCCTTTATCCCGGATTGACAAGCTTTTCGATCAGTTGGTGTGGGCGCACTGGTTTTCCAAGTTGGGCTTACGATCAGGGTACCATCAATTGAGAGTTAAGGAGGAAGATATTCAGAAAACGGCTTTTAGCTCAAGGTACGACATGTATGAGTTCACGGTGATGTTGTTTGGAGTCACAAATGCCCCATCTGCATTCATGAGTTTGATGAATAGGGTGTTTGAGCCGTATCTGGATATCTTCATCATCATCTTCATCGACGACGAGTTGGTTTATTCAGATACGGAGAAGGATCATGCGGAGCACTTGGTCCTAACGTTGGAAAATTTGAGAGAGCACTCCTTGTTTGCTAAGTTCAGGAAGTGTGAGTTTTGGCTCCGATAAGTTGCCTTCTTGGGTCATGTTATTAGTGGTGATGGATTAGCAGTAGACCCGGTCAAGGTACGTGCAGTGAAGGAGTGGTCGCCTTTAAGGTCGGCGACCGACGTGCGAAGTTTTCTTGGACTTGCAAGGTATTATCGCAAGTTTGTGGAAGGATTTTCGAAGATTACCCTCCCTTTCACTGCCCTGACAAAGTAAGGTTTACTATATGAGTGAATACTTCAGTGTGAGGCTGTGTTCCAAGAGCTGAAGGATCGACTTACCTTTGCACCAATTCTAACCCTTCCGTCCGGGAAGGAAGGACTTCAGGTTTACACGGATGCGTCCTATCAAGGTATGTGAGCAGTGTTAATGCAGCATGTGCATGTGATTGCTTACGCTTCAAGACAACTGAAAAGAAACATGAGATTAATTACCCAGTGCGTGATTGCGACGAAAGAGTGTTCCTTTGGTGAAGGTCCTATGGTATAATCATGGAAAAGAGGAGTATACATGGGAGCCGATGGACTTGATGCGGAAGCGCTACCCAGAATTGTTTCCTCAATGTAAACTTAAACTCATACCTTACTTTATTTTTCCCCAACAGTCTTAGCCTGATTTCGGGGACGAAATCTTTTTATTATTTTTTATAGGATTTGTAATGTCCCGATTCGCGGTAAACCCCTCGCACGCATTCTTGAGCCAAGAAAGTTGACTCGGGCTGGGGGTGCACTGGTGGGCAGGCTTGCGCCTGAGCCGGGGGAAGTGTCGACTCGACACTAAGTGTCAGGATGCTACCGCACGACGGTAGTACATACCGCGCGGCGGTAGCGATCGTGGAGTGTACACGACGAATGTCAAGAGGAGTCGAGAGCGCCGAGTGGACTAACTGATCGTCGAGTACTACCGCGCAGCAGTAGTGGGTACCGCATAGCGGTAGCATTCGTCGGGTGTACACGACGAATGTCAGAGGAGTCGAGAGCGTTGAGTGGACTAAACGATGGTCGAGTACTACCGCGAGGCGGTAACGGGATACCGCGCGGCGGTAGCCCGACTGAGTATTGGCATATTGCTCGGTTAGCAACCGCGCAACGTTAGTTATACCATTGGCGGTAGCCCTGCTGAGTTATGGGTATATTGCTCGGTGAGATACCGCGCGGCGGTAGAAGAATACCGCGCGGCGGTAGGAGTACATGTGATTACACCTAAGTAGAGGGTTTGGATGGTGGCTTGGGAAAGAAGACACTTTTAGTAGGTACCGCGCGACGGTAGCCCTTGGATCAGAAAAACCCTAGGTCTATTTGGTCGCTCCTTTATATACATTGTCCAAGTCTTGGCCGCCAGTCTTCTTCTCTCGGTGACGAACTTCATCGCATGAGACAAGGTTGACGTCGTCATGCCGCTAAGGAGGAGGATATTTAACGCCCCATCTGTCGTATAACATATTACAGAAGGTCCGGCCGGGGCCCGACGCCATATACTACGGACAGTTAATGAGATTACAAGTTGTTTCCAAATCCAAGTTCAATTATGAACGCACCCTAACTCAGAGCATTCTAGCGGAAACATTTTAGGTGAAGAACCCATACACAAAAAGAATGTCCACTACACAACAAGAATGATATATATATGTCAACATATAACACATGTTTCGGTCGTAGCCTTATTACAACTATTTCATTTATCAAAAAGTGGTTTCATACTTCGGCACACAGGCCGACCACACATGAAAACAGTAAATGTTCGCCTTTGGGTCTTCAAGGGCTAGCCAATTGCAGCACATGGGCTTCAGCCCGCTACTTCTCACTTGACTCTCCAGCACCTACACAAAAGGGCCCACCAAAACGTGACAAACAAAACAACGGTCAGCATTTTGCTGACCCGTTTATAACGATCTCATCCCTTACTCGGGGCAGCATTTCTCCATTCCTGCAAACAAGGCATTATATATATCGTGACATTTACGATGTGCAATTTAAGCACCATTCACCACAGACGTAGGCTCAACGCCCTCACGTCCCGTGCACTCAGGGAATATTTTCGGTGTACCGAACTCTCCCATGTAACACCACCGTTCAGAGGTATTTAAACTTAATGGTAACTTTGTCGTTCAGAGGTACTTAACTTGATGACTACGTCGTTCAGAGATACTTAATGTGACGACTGACAACCCATTCAGAGGTACTTAACTTGACGACCCAGTCGTTCAGAGGTACTTAACTTGATGGCACAATAATTAGCCTCCATGACACAACTCATCAATTACCATTTCAGGTTGGTACCCACCATTGCTGGGCAATTTAAGCTCACAACTTTGCATACAGTGACCCCTCGGTCTCCTCAAGATAGGTCACACAAAATTGTAGCTCCCTGGGAGCTATCGCATGGCGATACTCACTATCGCCCAGTGATATCAACAGTTCTCCAGACTGTGATCTTTTCTGGGTCTTTTCCTGGAAATGCTTCCAGTACTTTGATGCAGCATCCTGCACACCCCTAGACCCCGGATTTCACTTGTACATCACACGCATATCCATGGAGTCTTCTCCAGCTTGCAAAATAAACATCATCAATCCAGACCAACTTGTCCAGATGAGTTTCTCACAACATGCCTATTTCTTACTCTACATTTCCGGATCTAAATGCAGGAATATATTGGGATCAAACCGATCTTCCCATTAGAATCCACCTGTTTCACCTTTTTGTGAGGGGATCCATGCAAATATGTATATTGAGGACTTCACTTGTCTGGGAGAAACTCGTTATCCTTATAGTTCTCTTCGGATCCATGACGAAGCTTTCTATGCGGATGGAAAGGAGCATGTCGCTCTCCTCTTCGCGGATCTATCCTCGGATCTGGCCTCCGACCACAAGATCTCCTTCAGCGAGCTAACAAAGCTCGGCCCAACAATTCCTTAGCTTCCTCTTCCTTTTCACTCAAGGAAAGTCAAGAAATGAAGAGAGAGAGAGAAAGAGAATGAAACCTCATTCCTATTCTTCTCTGGTTAAGTGGATTCGGGATTAATCCCAACCACATGATCTCTTATTCAAAACAAAGCAAAGGCCAGGATCTGAGTTGACTGGTCAACTTTGGCGCTATCACCTAGCGATATTGACTGTCGCCACTTGGCGATATCGATTTCACCGCTTTGACTGCTTTGACCCAGGTCAACCACTGCGTATTGGCCGCTTAACAGCCAATCTGACACGTGTCTCACGCCACGTGGCACTATAGCCCAGCGATATCCACTATCGCCCACGATATCAAGCCACTCAATGCTTTCAGGCATCGAGTGCATCGAGTGCCGACTCGACGCTTACCGCTATCGCCATCTGGCAATACCCACTGTTGCCACCCGACGATATCATTTCGACGATTCGTCGAATGCGTTGAGTGTGTTGAGTGCAGCTCGACGAACTCTGCGTCGCTATCGCCATCAGGCGATACCCAGTATCGCCCAGCGATAGTGACAAACTCTCTGCTGTCAAATTTGGGGTGTTATAGGATGCGATCCATGGTTGGAAATGATGTGAGTGTCCTACCCTCTCCCTTGATGCTAGATCTTTAGATATATTATAGGAGAGATGTTCGCTCAAGAGAGCTTGACTTTGGTGTGTAATGAAGATCTTCTAGGAAAAGACCACGCTAGGACCTTTGTCCTAGGATTTTGTTGTCTTCAACCATTCCTCTCATCATTATGAAGACGATGGACTTGGTTTCGTGAAGAATGGTGGTCTATTGAGTGTGAATAAGGGAGGAGGAAGAGCTGAATGTAACTTTGTAGGAATGGCTCGAGGAAGATGACAAACAGATGTCATTCGTTCGACTTTGCGATGCGTGCAGAAATCTGATTCTATACACAATAGGCTTCATCCTCGATTTAAGCCATGATCCGAGTACTTCCAGGTCCTGGGCTCTACCCGAAAGTGGTAGACCTTGGAAATACTTTTCCAACGAATGGTTAATCATTTTCATATGAGCTCTGTAGCTCGGGGAATGCTCAGTCGAATTTATTGCACCACAATAACATGTGTGCACTCTGCGTTTTGTCTAAGTGTACACGGCTGGACTGAAGTCCAATTTCGGGTGTGACGGATTTGGATTTGGACCCCATGCTCAATGCGAAAGTTTTAGCCCTTGATGATACCTTTCCGATTTTGCGTTGCACACAATTTTTGGTAGATTGTAACTCTTGAAAACCCGATTTTATTAAGTTGTGGTTCGTAGCCGTGATGTCCTAATAGTTGATAACTACCTTGTTCATGAATTGATTACCCGGAGATTGGATGGCGAATAATTGATGATGTTGTGATCACATCTTTGCATGTTTAATGAATTTGGAAGTGGTATATGTCGTGATGATCTGCAAGGTTTATGAAATGAGCCCTGGTTGAGATGATTGGAAACGGTAAAAATTAATGTGCACACGGTTAATCCTAGAGAAAGAATTGGATGAGGTATATCCTATGGCCATAAGATGAGTTAGAACCTTGAACTCAACTTTAAAAGGATGAATGATGTAGTCCACTGCTTAGCGTTATGTTAACTCCCTATGGGTAGTCGTGAGGGATTGGTGAGGTGATTGAGGTGAACTGTCACCTAGTTTAAATGTGAACCCTTGGGTGTTGGGGAGCACGTGAATGTGAAAAGGGTTGTAACTGTGTGTGTATTGATCACACAGTGTTGGGTCTGGTATGATGAGAAGGGACTCAGTTGGAGCCCTTGGATATTCGATGACATGACTAAGTGTAATAGTATGCCGTGTGTGTTGACATGCGGTGTCATAATCCTGGGCTAAGGATAGTGTGACAGGTATACGGGCTCGACATTCATCACACCGACGGGATTTGACAGATAGACCTTGGGAAGTTGGGCTTGGTCCTCAGTGCTCATTCCTGAGGCTCCTTCCGTTCCAGTGGACGGTTGAGCTTGGTCCTTTGGTGATACGCTCCTAAAGGCTCCTTCCGTGCCACGACGATAGGCCAGTTGGGCTGTGTTCTTGGTGCACATCTACTCGAGACCCCTTCTGTGTCGTAGTACGCATGAGCTCTGTTATTGTGTTCTTAGCGTTGAGGCGTACAGAGGCCTAGGCTTGGTAGTGTGGATGCCCGCCTAGTAGTGGAGAAACCCGCTCTATTGTCACCGTTTGGCTACGACGGATGACGCCTGAGAGGTTAACTACCTGCTCGAAAAGTGAGAACTAAAGGACTATGTCGACATAGCAAAACATAGTGCGTGAGTTGCATTAGTGCATCATAAACCATCATTGCATTGCATTGCATAAGACGCTCTTCATATAAATTTGTATGAGCACTTTTATATGATGAGTTACTTTTTGTTAAGTTGATCCTTAACTCATAAATCTATATGGGCATATTTATAAGTTAAGTTCCAATTCTGTTGTTAAATTATATGTTGTAATTGATTGCTCTTACCTTTACTGAATTGCTAGTGTAGAATGATGTTATCACTTGTTATGCACTGTTATCGTTATTATTATGATATGTAGAGATATACCACCTGCTTGTACTTACTATATATATATATATATATATATATATATATATATATATATATATATATATATATATATATATATATTGTACCTTTCTTCCTTTCTCCCGCCCTGTGCCTAAGATTCGCCAGGGTGAGAGGATGAGATAGTCATTTAGTCTTTATGACTAACGGTTGCTACGACAACCTTTTAGGAGAACCCTCAGCGGATAGAGCAACAACAATAGGTCATGCAGGCGGGCAGCCATGTCAGGGAGACAGGGCCTTATACGACGATACACTCTCTGTCGTCGGTTACTGAGGTGTGAGATTTTGAGAGACCTTTGTTGTAACCTTCAGGCAATTTGTTGTTCTTTGATATTAAAGAAATCGATGTAGTTCCTTATTATTCATGTACTGTGCTTTGAAAATTTACTTATTGTGATGCTTTGACTTCTGTTTATTGTCTTTATGTTGGGTTAGTAAGGATGATATTTGTGAGATCCGGCAGAATAAGCGTCTTGTAGTACCGGTCAACTCGTGCGTTAACGCTACCGCAAGACGGCTGTTTTGGGCATAAGAACCCATTCGGCCGTGAGTTGTGCTCTGGGAGGGGGGTCTTGCACAATGTGTGTGATGTGAGGACAAGTCTCTGATAATATCGCGTCCTGAGCGAAGGTCGAACCTTCGTGCGGATGTAGTGCATGGTTAGGCCGCCAAATTTATTGCAGGTTTATACCTGCATTTGATTTTTGTATACTTGCACTGTGTAGCGTCTTTGTATCTTGTTTGTGATGCCTTGGATGCCATTTATGAATTGAATCTTTGCTCTTTGATTGCTCTGGCGTAGAGCCTTGTCTGAGCTTATGTGGTGATGACACCGATTCTTTATGCGCAATTATGGTATGCTTCTGGATGTTTGTGGTGAAGGACGAAACCCAGATGACATCACAATCTACTACTAGGGCAAAGGGCAGAAGCTTCAAGCCAGGTAGCGAGAGGTCATTAGGGGTGTTGCTGATTTGTGGTGGTGAATGTCGGGCCTTCGAAACTGGACAATCGTGAGGGGGTAGGCCATGACGACACTGTTACCTACTGCGGGGGACAGACCTTCGATTCGGGCAGTGAGAGGTCACAGGGGCAAGGCCTCAGAGAGACGGCGAGGGGCAGACCCTACCAGCCGTTTGGTGAATGCGAGGGGGATAGACCTTGGTGACGTCGTGACCTACTGTCGGGGAGAAGGGCAGACCTTTGATCAATTCCAGTGATAGGGCAAAGGGGAAAGACCCTAGAGGGATGGAGAGGGAGAGATCCTACCAGTCATTTTGCAAACGATAGGGGGGTAGGCCCTGGCGACGTAGTGACCTACCACAGGGGAGAAGGGCAGACCTTCGATCTGGGGCAGTAAGAGGTCACAAGGGCAAGGCCCTGGAAATACTACGAGGGGTAGACCCTACCATCCGTTTGATGATCACAAAGGGGGAAGCCCCTGGCGACGTCATGACCTACCGCGGGGGAGAAGGGCGGGCCTTCGATCCGGGGAAATGAGAGGTTAGAAGGGGCGGTGAGCGCGCTGCGCGGATGCAGGTGTTGTGTGTGTGCTGCCAAGAGGCAGGTGTTGAGAGCGCGCTGGCCGAAGGTAGGTGTTGTAATTGAGCGTGCTTGCTCGGAGGCAAGTGTTGAGAGCGCACTGCCCTGAGGCAGGTGCAGTAATTGAGCGCTCTACTCGAAGACAGGTATTGAGAGCGTGCAGCCCGCATGCATGTGATGTAATTGAGTGTGCTGCCCGGAGGTAGGTGTTATAGTTGAGCGCGTTGTCCTTTCTTTTGGACAAGGTGCATACATAGTCTTGATGATGCTGATGATGTTTGCCTTCTGCAATGAGCAAATTTTGAAAGTTTTTAGAGTTGTTGTCACGAGCCTGATCTCACGATAATTTACATGAAGTATTCGTAGAAAAAATAAAGTTGATAGAGTAGTGTGTCGGTGTGGGTAGAGCTCCGTTCATGGATATGGAGCTTCCTCCTTGGTTGATTTCCATAGGGGCTGCCCCCAACCCTTCCTTACAAGGGGATGGCAGGCCCCGTATTGGTCAATTAAGTGCTTGAGCTGCAAGATCCTTCCCAACAATCCTTGCCTGACGAGACACTCGATTTTCCCTGTGAGTTTAGAACAACTTTTTGTACTGTGTCCTCATCCATGGTGGAACTAATAGTACTTTGACAGGTTGCCTGCATTTTTAACGAGCGGTCCTGAGATGATTGTCATAGGGGATGCCCCTGGTTTGACGGGATTCTCCGCGAGGTCCGCCACTCTTCTTGAGTATCTTCAATGAGTCGCATCCCCTATTTCTCTTTTGACTGCCTTTGAATTGTTGTTGATGAGCTTTTGCTGCCAACGATGAGTGGTGTTGTATGGGATGTCGAGCCAAAACGGCCTGCTGCTCGACTTGTTTGTGTTCTTCGACGATCATGCTGCGAATTTCCCAAAGAGTGATCCTTCAAAACGAAGGGTCGGGGCCTACTGCTCTCGTGCGGTGTTGAATTTGATGGGTTTCATATTCTTCAGCCGAAGGGACAGACTGTGTTGAGCTAGCGGCACCGATGTGCTCTCTTGCGGACATGTGTTACTCGTAGGCTGATTGCTTCACCACGATGTGATCCAAAGTTGGCGGAGGCGGGCTGCCAGGCCCAAAAACTGAGCGAGGGACGAAAGAGGCACTTAAATCTCTTAAAAGTGCGAGCGTCTGACCTTGGTTCTCCTCTATTTGATGAATGCATTGCTCTAGGTATGTCATAGGCACGACGTCGACTTCTTCGAGAACCGGCGTGCCGCCGACAGGGGTATTACCGAGGGCTTGATCGGCGAATTCTTCGGACAAGTTCTTGCCGGGATACTGTCTTTTAAATCTTTTGTGAATGTTGGGAACACCTTACCACAGACGGTGTCAAACTACTGCGGCTTACTCGAGGCTCTCAGTAGATCGGTCTAAATTGGACTGTCTTAGCTCTGGAGTGGTGGAACAGTAAAACAAACAGTAAATTATAGAAACAGACGGGAGGATTTTTTTTATTGTAGAAAACCCTAGGAAGGGGTGAAAAACCACGTGGTCGGATCAGTGTCGACCAAACTTTCACAAGTCATGGGTGTTGTTACAGAGCTTTGGCAAATAATTCGAGAGCGACATGCTGCTCTCGTTATAGTCGTTGGGGGAGGGAGAAGGGATCCGAGGGTGACAGGCTACCGCTCGCAGAGTTAAGTATTTCTTCTTATGCTATGGGGAGCGATGTGTTTGATGTACTCTGGAGTCTTCGGTTGGAGCTCGGAAGAGGGAGCGGTGTGCTCGACACTGTTTGGAATCCGCAATGGGTAGTTGGAAGCGGGAACAACGTGTTCTGCGCTCCTTGATCTTTGTGACTTGTCTGTTCTTGCGTTTAGAGAAGTCTGGATCAGTTGACTTGATGTCAACTGGAAGACCCATTGCTGAGTTGAGGGTGTTGGGAACGTTGCACACAGAATTCCTGTTGCGGTGCGCACGGAACGTGCCTTACTTGATGATGCTTGAGAGGTTCTTTATGTGTTTTGAAGTTGGCCTTGCCAGCAGGTGGCCCTATTTTGGGGAGAAGTGCGTGCTGAGAAGCGGAGAGCGCGGGAGCGCCCTTGGAGCGAAGTGCGCGGCGACGCGCTTGAGAGCGGAGTGCGCGGAGATGGGCGGCAGGAGGGCTGCGTGCGGGAGCACGCATCAAGGGTCGCGTGCTGTTGAGCGAACGGCCAGGCGGGGCTGCGCACGTGTTTGCACGTGGACGCGGTCCAAGCGCAGGTGGGCGCGGCCCGGGGGCGCGCACATCCCCGTGCACGGCAAGGCGGGGCCTCACGCACGACGCGATGTGTGTTCATTTGCCCGTGTCCCTGGCAGTTATGCGTGGTCCGGTCATGGTTGCGCTTAAGAACCCTTCGGATTGACCGAATCATGCTTGGGGAACCCCATTAGGTATATTTTTGTATATGCGTCCCGTTTTTGGCTTTATGCAGATCATAGATATATGTAGGTCAAAGATTTATTCATGCACGGCAAAATTCACCTTTGTATGTCATATTCAAAAATCAAATTCATATTTTCTTTAATAAATCATTAAGCCAAACAAAACATTCATAATAGCCAAATAAATACATCCTTCTAGTAGAATTGAGTTATCATGACATAATTTTTTTTTTACTTTTTTAATTAAAACACCAAAATAACCAAAAGCTCTTCAGAAGTTTCATCCAAATACCTGCATCAAAATGAAAATAAAAATAAAAAAATTAGCTTTGATTTTGGGTATAACAAATATTTGATAACTTAAGTTAATTAATTAATTACATCAAAGATCTGTACCTATCAGATATCTCCTTCAAGCAAAGCTCAGTGTGAACAATAAAGAGAAACAACAAAGTTATCTTGGAATTTGATAAATTTGGAAAATCATCCCCCTAAGTAGCAAGAATTCTGAGGAAACAAGTGGAGAACCTCGAGCTAACCCGGAAAAAAAAGTAGAGAACCAGAGGTCATCAGCAAATGTGAATGGGGAAGTGGACGGAAACATGGGGAAGCAAGCATGCGACGAACGTTGCAGACGGGGCGACAACATGAAAACGGGGAAGCAAGCATGCAACTGCGAAACCTTGAATCCTAACTTCGACAGAGTCGGCCATAAGCAGAGCAAGCAAGTGCTTCGTGCGGACGGGAGTTGCCACTAGAAAAACAAAGCTATTATTTAGGCTTCATTTGGGAGAAGGGCTGCGGTTGAGAACTGGTTGCTGCAAATGAAGATCTGTTTGGAAAGTCTGTGTATGCAAAACTTTTCATAACAAAGAATCATTTGACAAAACAACGGTGAGATATTATTGTTACGAATTTTTTCCATGATACCAATAGATAATATACACATACACATAACCACATTTATCCACATGTGAGTAGATCATCTCTTCATGATTCATGAATGCAAGATTATCCCAAACATTTCCCTACTTTGCCAAAAAAAAAAACTATCTTCATACAAAAAAAAACTCCCTACTTCACTACAGAAAAACTGCACTTTAAAATCTTTCTTTTAAATCTGAAGGAACATGAAGCTCTCTAGAATTGTTTTTTCAGGGTGCCAAAAGAGAAATGAAAAAAAAAACATGATACAGATAAATGGGAAAAAGGCCGTGAGAACTGGAGCCCGTCGGAGAAGGGCTTTGGATGTTGCCAGAGAAGAGCCGCCCTCGCCGGAGAAGGGCCGCGAGTCCGATGCCGTCGAAGAAGAGTCGCTAGCCCAATGCCATCGGAGATGCTGAAAAATGAACACACGGTTTTTTGGCGCGGTTCGAAATAATGGTGGATAAATAAATGAAAATTGAGGACAGCGTTTCATTTAGGGAAAATGTGCGGTAGCCAAATACTTTCGCAAATGAAGCCTTAGGCTCTGTTTGGCACGGTGGTAGCGGTCATGAACATGGGGGTTAAATTGTCATGTTAACGCCCACCTATAGAACTTCATCCACTTTTATGTTCAAACAAATGATGTTTGTTAGGTGATCCTTAACGAATGACGGTTTAACCCATGCGTTTACGACCGTCAACACCGTTCCCATCCCAAACGGAGTCTATGGTGGCGGTCGTAAATGCATGAGTTAAACCGTCATTCGTTAAGGATCACCTAACGAACATCATCCGTTTGAACATAAAAGTGAATAAAGTTCTTTAAATGAGCGTTAGCAAATGACAATTTAACCCTCATATTCATGATCGCCACCACCGTGCCATTCGTAGCCTTAGGCTCTATTTGTTTGGGCGTTTCGCTGCTCCGTTTTGGGCAAACGCCGCCGCAAGGAGGGTAAACAAATGAACCTCCGACGGCGTTTGCTCCGTTTCCACCCGCCCGCCTTGAGAAACGCCCCAAAAAGTTCCGTTTAGAGCAGCAACCTCCCCCCTCTGGTTCGAACACTCCGTTTCCACCCACCGGATCGACCCGCCACCGCCAAACCAAATGAAGCCTTAGGCTCCGTTTGGCACGATAGTGGCAGTCATGAACATAGGGTTAAATTGTCATTTGTTAATGCCCATCACTTCATCCACTTTTATGTTCAAAGGAATGATATTTGTTAGCTCATCCTTAACGAATGACGGTTTAACCCATGCATTTATGACCGCCACCACCGTCTCCGTCCCAAACAGAGTCTATGGTGGCGGTTATAAGCACGTGTTAAAACGTCATTCGTTAAAGATCATCTAACAAACATCATTTGTTTGAACATAAAAGTGGATAAAGTTTCTTAAATGAGCATTAACAAATAACAATTTAATCCTCATATTCATGACCGCCACCACAGTGCCATTCATAGCCTTAGTTCCGTTTGGCACGGTAGTGACAGTCATGAACACAGAGTTTAAATTGTTCTTCGTTAATGCCTACCTAAAGAACTTCATCCACTTTTATGTTCAAACGAATGATATTTGTCAGCTGATTCTTAAAAAATGACGGTTTAATCCATACATTTAGGAGCGTCACCACTCTACCAAAAGGAACCTTAATATTCTGGCCTGCATGCAATCTAAACCGATCTTTAGATAACAACGCTCTATTGTTTTTGGCGCTTTATAAAGCTCATAGTGATGCGTTGCCACACACAAAAAAAAAACTAATTTTTTTTTGATGACAAATATAAGAGATTATCCATTTATCCTCAATCTTAATGAATTAAAGAAAATACAAATTAAATAAAACTGCAAAGCCAATCAAATAATGTTACTTTATTGATAAAGGTCTTTCTTTGTGGACCTTCTTCCATTTAAATAACCGATCGCTTTGCCGACGCACCTCGTCGCAATAGAGGTTGCGTGGACGCCATGATCACCTCGGCTTTTTATTGACTCCGGCGGACTTCCCATTTCCGAACCGTCAACTAGCCGGAGCACCCTACCCTCCCGGCGGCCTCGCTTCTTCGCATCCAATGTCGTTATCCCGGCCAGAGACTCTCCTCCGCCTGCCGCGGAGGGAAATCCCGGCGTTCTTCTGCAACGATCATCCGCCGCCGAAGTTCCTCCGGCCGATCTCCTTCCGCAGCTCCGCCTTCTCCGGCCGTAACTTACAGCTGACGGGACCCACTAAGGTTCTTCCTGTCATCAAGGCGATGATTTCCGAGACCCCTTCCGCCGTTTCCGACACCGAGATCCTGTTTTCAGAGACGTTTCCGCTCAGGCGAACGAATACGGTGAGCTTCGATGGTGCTGGGCTAGTTGTTAATATTCTTCGGTTCTCTGTTTGCGAATTAGGTATTTGTTAATGATTTGGGAACTTGAATTGCTAGGTTGAAGGGAAGGTGTTTGTGAAGATTGATCGGCTGGATGGTGATGGGACGAGGCTGCGGCTGGTGGTTGGATGTAATTTGGAAGGGAAATGGATTATGCATTGGGGAGTTACTTATTCTGGTGATCTGAGTAGGTATATTTGAGGACCACTGTTTCTATATTTATTTTTTGATTTTGATTTTGATGATGCTATGAAGCACTGATACTTCCCTGAGGGCCGCGTATATACTGATACCGGACAGATACACCTTATACTCTAGTCTGCCTGCGTATAAGTTTGACTTCCCAACCCGGACCACTTTTAGAACCGAAAGCATTTTTTCGGGACTTTTTGTCAACGGGATTAAAACCCTACCCCGAAGCAAACATCTAGAAGTAAGCTAATGAAGATTAAGGCTGCGTTGGGGGGACTTATTTTCACCGGTCAAGCGGTTACGACCGCATGAATCGGGCCTTAATTAAGACCTGATTCATGCGATCGTAACCGCTTGACTGGTGAAAATAAGCCCCCCCAAACGAAGCCTAAGTGAATGACATATCCGAAAAATAATTTACAATAAATAAAGGTGTGTATACAGTGCAAGAAATAGGAAAAAAAACCTAATATCAATAAGCAAGAAATTGCCGGAAATTGTTGGAAATTGTTGAACTATTGACCACTAATTTAATTGTACAATGTTACAGGTGGGAAGTGAAACGAACTCCAAAGGGAAGATTCCACTTGGCCAACCCTATGCTTCAATCAATTTCCAAAGTCCAAGATACAAGATAAGATAAAACAAGGAGCTGATACTTGTATAACCTCTCCCAGCACTAGGGAGAATGATAAAGAAAATACGACAAGAAAATAAAATATAACAGAATTCAATCTTGCCATATCATGCTGATGTAGTCATTTTTACTGGCCCACTCCTTAGAGAATATACGCGCTACGTCGACGATGCTCTTTCCTCTAGGCCGTCCTTCTCTATAACCGTAACAATACCCCCATTTAAAAAATTTGCTTTGTCCTCGAGGCTATATTCCGAAAACTGGCTACGAAAGTCATCGCGGTCCACTCATGCCACATCAAAGTGATGGCGTTGTCGTCAGGAGACCAAAACTATTCCTGGACCCGACCCTCCACGGTGACGGGTTTGCGGTCCAATATCGTCTCTGGAAGGTAAACGGTGGAGCCGTCAGATGCAATTTCGATGGGAGGGTCTCCTTGACCAAGTGGTCTTCTATCATCCTCTTGAGCTGGGACACATGAAAGACTGGATGGAAGGCGGAGGCAGTAGGCCACCTCACCGTTGCGCGCGATCACCTCGAACAAGCTGTATAATCGAGCGGATAGCTTGGTATGAGAGCAGGTCACCACTGAAGTCTTGTGATAAGGGTCGAAGCTTGACGGACACCGTGTCCCCCACTTGAAATTGGACCTACCTCCGGCGCTTGGTTGTATGATGGATGATCTTCTGCTGGGCGCAGTGGAGGTGGGTCGTCAAGATCCTGAGAATCTCATTATGGTCCAAGAGCTGAGTGCGCACCGCCCCCACAAGGCATTCACCCGAAAAGTGCTGAATCACGGTGGTTGGTGGTTGGCCGTAGACGGCCTAGAAGGGAGTCATGCCAGCTGAATAATGGATGAAGGTGTTATGAGAGAACTCGACCCAAACCAGCCATCTGTTTCAGCCATGGGGGTGGTCATGGGTGAAACAATACAAATAGGTCTCCAAGCAGCGGTTCATGACCTTAGACTACCTGTCCATCTGTGGGTGATAGGCAGAACTCATTCGTAGCTGCGTGCCTTGGAGTTTGAAAAAATCCTGCCTGCCAGAAGGAACTCATAAAGACCGGATTGCGATCGCTGATGATGGAACGAGGAAAGCCGTGTAGTCGGGCTATGCCAGAAATGAACGCCCTGTCCATCGTTGGAGCTATAAATGGGTGGCGTAAGGGTATAAAGTGACCGTATTTGGACAATCAGTTCACCACCACAACGATGCAGTCGTTCCTCAAGGACCGAGGATGCCACATACTGAAATCCATGGACAAATCTTCTCATATGAGGCCGGGAATGGGCAAAGGCTGCAGCAAACCACCGGGAAAAGCAGACTCGTATTTCAAGGGCTGGCAGACGAGGCATGCTGCCAGGAATTTCTCCACATGTCGCATCATTCCCTTCCAATAGAGTGTTGTTGCGAGGCGTCGGTAAGTATGAAATGCGCCGAAATGGCCCGGTGTCGGTGTGGTATGGAACTCCGTAAGGAGTCGCAGAATGCTTGTTGAAGATGATGAAATGACCAATCGACCCCGATAAAACAGACGACCTCCAAGGAGGGTGTTGGTAGGGGGGGAGACATCGACATGCGTCTATAAGCGCTCCGTAATGGATCACAAGGTCGGATCGGTCTTCACCTCCCTCTGTAAAGTCTCTTCCTCCTACTAAACTGGATGTGATATGACTGTCAACTTTGCGGGCGCTGTCTGATTGGATAAGGCGTCTGCTGCTAAGCTGGACTTGCCAGAACATAATTCAACCGTAAAGTCATAGCCCAATATATATAGCCATATTTTGACTAAGAAGGTACCGAAGATTGCGGTGATCTGTGCAGATGATGAACTACCTCCCCAAAATATATGGCCACCAATGCTGAACCGCCAAAACGAGTGCAATCGACTCATTCTCGTATGCCAAGAGGGACCAAATGGTAGAAGAGAAAGACCAGTTGAAGTAAGCAATAGGTCGCCCGACCTGCATAAGCATCGGGTCAATGCCCAAGCCGGAGGCATCGCACTCCACAATGAAAGACCGAGTGAAATCTGACATGGATAGAACCGAGTCTATTACCAAGGCCTGCTGTAGGGCTGTGAAGGCGGTAGCTGCCTCAGGGGGCCACCGAAAGGTCGGGTCGGTTGTCTTGCGCAGAATACGTGGGAGAGGTAGTGCCAACTTACCGTAGTTATGGATAAAAAGACAGTAGTAGCTGGTCAAGCCGAGGAAACCTCAGACCTCTCGTAAGGAATGCGGCGGCGACCACTACAAAACATCACAACCTTGTATGGGTCCATTGCCACACCTTGTGCAGAGATGGTGTGACCAAGGTAGGAGATCTCGTGTTGAGCAAACATGCATTTCTTCAAATTGGAGACCAATGAATACTGGCGTAAGGTCTCTAAAGTGGTTTCCAGGTGGCATAGGTGATCTTACCACTTCAAGCTGTAACAAGTATATCGTCAAAGAAAACCAGAACATACTTACGAAACACCGTCCTGAAGATGTCATTCATGATGACCTGAAAGTTTGTTGGGGCGTTGGTTAGGCCGAATGACATAGTCAAGAATTTTTTGGGGCCGTCATGCACGCAGAAATCGGTCTTAGAACATCCTCCACACAAACGCGGATCTGGTGGTAACCAGCATGCATGCCGATCTTGGAGAAATAAGCAGCTCCACTTAACTCATCTAGAAGCTCATGTATCACTGGAATAGGATACTTATCCGCTACCATGGCTTTGTTAAGATCACGATAGTCCACGTAAAATCTCCAACTATCGTCCTTTTTATGAACAAGAAGGACCAGACTGAAAAATGGGCTCGTGCTCGACTGGATCAGGTCCGCAATCAACGTATCAGTGACTAAGAGTTTGATCTCATCTTTTTGGATGTGGCCGTAGCGGTAAGGGCAGACTTAGATCGCGTGGATTCCCTCATGGAGTGGAGTATGGTGATTAGTGATGCACTACGGTGGAAGGCTTGGTAGCGGCCCGAACATTGAAGCAAAGGCCTCCATGAGGCGAGACAGTTGGGGCGGAGGAAAAGTAGGTGGCGAGGGTAGGTGCTCGATCCCCGACGTCGTGATCTATCATAAGAAGGCACAAAAATCCATCGAGTCAGTGCGTTGGATTGCGTGAGAAGAGATGGCGATCCGCTGGAGGGATGCCTCACCCTGAAGCGTGCATGGCCAAATGGCCCACTGAAAAGTCATACGCCTGGAGGCCCAATTGTGGTTGATGTCACCCAATGTTTGCAACCATGTGATGCCCAGAATTGCGTCGATCCCGCCTAAGGGGAAAACATGGAAATCTGCAGGGGCTGTATACTCGCCCAACTGCAGAGAGGCCATGGTAGAGTCCTCAAGTCGGCGATTGAAGACCATCACCGAGGTGGACTACAAAACTTCGTGTCGGTTTGGAAGGAAATTGTAAGCGCGTCACGAAGTCGTGGGAGATGAAGTTGTGGCGCGCCACTATCGATCATGAACACCCCCGGTATTCCCTAGAGCCGTCCCTAAGGCTTCATAGTGCGGGGTTCTGAGATGCCCCCATAGAAGAACATGAAAGCTCCAAACGCCGAAGGCCGAGCGACGTCGGATCCTCTGGAGGATCGCCATCTATAGCAGGGCCTCGAGATCAACCCTCGTCACCTCATCCTTGTCAGCGCACATGAGAATCCGCAGTTCCTTCGACGGACATACGTGTGTCGGAGAATAGGGTTGCTTCTAGAGAAAGCTCAAACCCTTCCCATTCAGATCGTTGTACCTCTGGATGGGAAGGAGATGTGGGGGGGGGGGTTGCGTGACGGCTGTGGTGTCCTAGGAGGAAAGGCCGACCTGGGTGGGTCGGCTGGATGTTGATGTTCCCTCGCTGGAAGTTGTTGTGGAGTAACGTACATCACGCGAGCTAGGGGGAAAGGAGTTGTCGGAGGTAGTCGGGAGCGGTCCCCTGCTCGTACAAAAAAATTAGCCTCCACCAACCAAGCAACCTCCATCTCATCAGCGAGATCACGAAGTTGATAGGTGCACAAGCGGGAGCGAGCATGTGGTTGGAGGCCCTATAGAAAGAAGCTGACGTAATGATCTGAAGGAAGTCCGGGGACGTGGTTGACGAGCCCGATGAACTCGTTGATATACTTCTCCATGGAAGTAGTATGTCGTAGGGCACATGGGGTCTCCACCACATTGCTTGAGTACTGATGATCATAGCGCTTCACCGGCGCTTGGGTCAGATCGATCCATGAAAGAAGTGGGGTCGAATGTATTATGCCAACGGGACCCAATGGAGGGCGGAGTCCTCCATGGCAAGGGTCATCATGGGCACTTCCTGTCCCTCCTGGGTGCCGTGAATGTCGGAGAATCGCTCTGCCTTTGCAATCCATCCTAGGGGATCAGTGTTGTTGAAGTAAGGAACTTCGAGGGAGTGCGGTGCGTGGGCTGAGACCAGTGTGGCGAGCGAAGGTAGAGTCGACGGGGCGGCGGGCTGACTGGTGAAGGAGGATGGATCCTCCCCGGGCGATGGTGTAGAGGAGCGACTATCCAGCCGGGCATCATGGGGCTCCAAGCATTGGATAATCACTTGAATCGATGCAAGAGAGCTCGCTTGACCGTCAAGGCGATGCTTGACGATGTCAATCATCGCGTAAGTGGTCAGGCGCTGCTGTCAGAGTGTCGGGAGCCGATGTAGGTGCAATGTCTGGCTGAGAGGAGAGCTAGGACGAAGAAAACTGCTTGTCGCCGCAGTCGAAGGAGCTAGCAGACGGGATCGACTAGGTTACCGAGGAGACGCGACACAAGAAGATGGAAGCTGGCAACGGAGGGACGGCTAGGGCACAATAGCGTGAGCGGGATTTGGATGGCGTTGTCGAAGTGGGCTTGAGAGAGCGCCGGATCTGGACGGCGGTGCCAAAGCAGGAGTGAACGAGAGCTGAATCATACGGAGAAGTCGACGAAGGCAAATGATGGATTGAGCGCTGATGTTGACGAAGAGAAGATAGAAGACGAAACCCAGCGGTACGCAGTGCAGGCGGGGAGGCGAGGTCAGGCCAATGTTACTTTTGGGAAGTGAAACGAACTCCAAGGGGAAGATCCCACTTTGCCAGTCCTAGGCTCCAATCGATTTCCAAAGTTCAAGATACAAGATAAGATAAAACAAGAAGGTACCAGGATTTATATTATCTCTCTCGGTACTAGTGAGATGATAAAGAGAATACGATAAGAAAATAAAACATAACAAAATCCGATCATGGCGTGTCATGCTATTGGAGACATTTCCGCCGGCCTACTCCTTCCAGAATATACG
Source organism: Platanthera zijinensis (assembly GCA_039513925.1). NCBI lineage: Eukaryota > Viridiplantae > Streptophyta > Magnoliopsida > Asparagales > Orchidaceae > Platanthera > Platanthera zijinensis. The sequence continues at coordinate 237,502,716 of CM077081.1, read as the reverse complement.
CGCCACGTCGACGATGCTCCTTCCTCTAAGCTGTCCTCCTATGTATCCGCAACATACAACAATGTTTCTCTGTTAGTATTGGAAATTAAGAAATTTGTAATCTCTGTCAATCACAAAATCATGCTAAATTCACATAATAATGGATTAAAGTATTTATGGTTCAAAACTTACAGATCTCTATCTATTTTCCAACTCCTTAGACCATCAGCAAAACTCCCATTCCTTCCCAACGACAAGTGAAGAAATTAATACTTGAGAGGAAGTTAGAATTACAGGAAATAGCCGATCTATTTCATGTATGAAAACTCCCATAGCTTTATATGAAAAGGAGAGTATTGGAAACTAAGAAATTTGTAATCTCTATCAATCACAAAATCATACTAAATCCACATAATAATGGATCAAAGCATTTATGGTTCAAAACTTACAGATCTCTATCTACTTCCCAACTCCTTAGACCATCAGCAAAACTCCCATTCCTTCCCAACGACAAATGATGAAATTGATATTTGAGAGGAAGTTAGAATTACAGGAAATAGCAGATCTATTTCCTATCAGAAATAGTAGGAAATGACGGAGAGAGCACGATATCAACACGAGCAGGCCGAACGTCGCTAGAAATAGCAGGAACGGGCCGAACGACGCTGGAAATAGCTGGAATGGGCCGAATAACGTTGGAGAGAGCAGGAAATCAGTAGAACTTGGCCGTTGGAGCGCGCTGAGATGAGAAAAAGGGTTTTCGCAAATTGCAATCGACATAAGCGAGAGTGGGAAAATAGGGCGTTCGTTTTTTTAATAAGATATCATCTTTTACTCCGCTCAGATCGTTAAGATCATGCTAATGGATCGCGATCCTGACGATCCCGCGACATTGCATGAAGCTTTGATTTTGATCCCGCTTTCAACTCAGATCAAAATTCAAAATCCGGATCGTACGATCGAGATCGCGATCCTGACAACATTGCGTGCACCTCATCCAGACAAAAATCATTGTGCAGCCAACTAGCTGTGCATAGTTTTCCATGGATTTATTTTCACAAACCCTTATTTCAGAATCTATACTCAACCCCAACTTCAAGAACTCTTATAAATTGCAGGAACAATGCACCATGTGAAAAAATTGGGAAAAGTAGATAGTTCTTCCCCGTTAATCTCGAACATTTCATGTTATTTTTGAGGGATATACCATTCTCCATTTCATATCTAGCATCAATTTCTACTAGCTGCTTAGCGATATCCTTTAGATACCCCGAGAAAACTGGATTCACCAAAATTTGTACAAGTCTGGCAGAATCACAAATGTCAAATCTAGTGAGCCTCCAAGAAATGCTGATTGAGCACAATTTTTCTCACCCCTTCCTTGCATATGTTTGTGTTTGATATCGCATCTTTAAGTAAAAAATGAGTGCATAGTAACTCATACTATTCTTGTCGTTTAAGTAACATATTCCGTGCCTAGTGTTGAATCCCAATTTGTTTGTCAAGACGGAGGTAAAAACTTTACTAGGAGGGGCATAATGATTTTGAAGATCGCTGCTAATCAAAATTGCGTAAGCTCTCCCTCTATGTTTCACGCTAATTGCACCTTTTAGGATGTTAAATCCTGATCTGTTTGTCAAAACATAGGTAAAGACCTTGTTAAAAAAATGTGTGACATCTAGAGGAGCCGTCACTAACCTGAAAACATCTGAGTTCTCTATGTTTCATGCTCACCACACCTTTTAGGATGTTGAATTCTAATCTTCCCGTCAAGACATACGCGAAAACCTTGCTAGAAAAAGGAGTGGCATAACGATTTAGATGACCCGTCGCTTTCCCGAGAACAGCTGATTTCTCCCTCTTTGTTTCACGCCCACCATACCTTTTAGGATGTTCAATCCTGATCTCTTCATCAAGATGGAGGCGAAGGCCTTACTAGAAAAATTTGCGGCAAAATTATTTGGAGGATCTGCCGCTAACCCCAAAGCACCGGAATTCTCTCTTTATGTTGTACTCAAGTTCCTCTTATCCTTTTTCTAGCACTCCTTTGGCTTATATAGTGGTTGGATAGTGGACCCCAAAATGCCACGCGACGCCTTGCATGTGAAGGCACTTCCTCGAATTACTAAATAATTCATGTCATAATTACCTTTATTATGCGCTGATCTTCAGGCCATTTGTTATAGTGTGTGATTGGTTTCTGGTAGGAACATTCTATCATGATTATTCCTCTGGCTTATATAGTGGTTGAATCCTACTTATCATGACCCCTTCATTCTTCCCGACGAGTTATGATCATCCTCGGCTTCAACGCCTGTTGGTACCTGGGGCCGCCCCTTCTTGCGATTACTCCACTTGGAAATTACAAGCACCCGCTAAGAGTGAACATTATTCTGCAATCTCCATTCTTCATGATTTCTATTAATTTAATGATGTGGGCTCTTCTCCCCAAACACCTAGTTATGTTACTATCGTAGTGTCGTTGTATAACATCTAAGTATCCCTATAAAAGAAGTGTAACCTTCTTGAATCATGATTGTAGGCTTCATCTCCAAAAATGGTATATGCAAACTTTGTTCCGTACAAATACTCCTAATTTTGCATCTTCGAGCTACCGAAACATGAGTCCTCAAACTTGTCATTCATCACCTTCTCATCTTCAAATGTCCTGTATCTGTAAGAAAGATTAAAACAATAAATAAGATTTCCATGGTTCTGTAACACTCCTTCCCAGTTTTACAATAATCAGTTATCTGTCTGGGTCAGCGATATAAAGAGAACTAGAAAACAGTATTAAAACTAGTACACAACAGGTATAAAGAAGAAACTACTAAGAATTCAAACTTACAACGAAAGCTATGAAAGAAAAATAAAGGGTAACCACATATCGGTACATTGGATTCACAGAGCCGCTAAACATGAATTAAGATGAAAGTACTGTAAATCTGAAGTAACATAATAAGTCTGATACATGATATTTCAAACATTAACCAAATACAATATCCAAGGTTACAAGTGTATACTGAAAGGAAGAAAATCGAAAAGGGAAAACATCTACATACTGACACCACAAGAACGCTCATCCTAGGCGTGGTTTCCCACCTGGGTCACCTGTAAAAACATTGCCCACGAGGGGTCAAAGTAAGGAAAAATAACTCCTAGTGACACTAAAAACTTTTTCTTAAATGATGAATGCATGCTCTTTGAAAAATAGTTTTATTCATTAAAAATCTTTATGCTATGATATGCATGCGTTTACAATGCTTCCCGGTCAACAGACCTACTCGTTCTACGCTCACGAGCTTTTGTTTTATTTACCCAAGCCCCGACGTTCACTAACTAGTGCGCTGTCTCACGTCAGGTCTATGCTTGAGTTCTAGGTGGCTTCTAATCTGCACTTTTACTTGAAAGACTCTAGGCAGAGTAGCTCCTAATGCACAACTGAAATCTGACGACCCGAGATCATCTTACGAACTCAATTGTTCTAGTATCGCGCGGGCACGGTCTCGAATCTACTAACTGTCTCCAAGGGGAGTCAACTCCCAAGACTCTACTACTCATAGGATTCCATATGCCCAATGAAAAAGGTAATGCGCCTCTACCTAGCACGAGGAGACTTATGCGTGCTTACTGACCCTTTTCGGTCTAATGCTACTCGGCTTGGGACATCTCTTTTAGTATACTACTGAGCGACCCTTGCTTTTCTTGTAGTCGGCTAGAAGGGATGTTCACGCCCTTAACTAGACAAATTCCCAGACTTCCGTACACGCGTAAAGGTTTCGTACCTAACGTTGCTCACACGATCTAACTATTCGGGTCTTAGAAAAGGGTGTTGTCCTACAACTACTTCCGCGATGGTTTTCCTACCGTCACACCTTTCTATATATGGTTGTAATGCATGTACGAAACTTACACATGTGTACATAAAAATAATTCCTTAATATGTCTAACTAAAAAGAATTAGAATTCCTTACAGTGGTAGTGCGGTGCTCGTACACTCGGCGCGGCGACATTTGCTTTTCCGAAGGAAATCTGACTACTGCGTACTTCCAGAACCTTGTCCCGAGGCCACCAAAAATCTGTAATCCAAGATAACCTAAATTACACACTTTTCCCCCTTCAGGGTTAACGGTAAAGAAACTTAAAATGGCTAGGGTAAACAAATGAAGGACCAAACATAGTGTAGTACCTCTGCTTGAGAGTGATTACGGCTCACAACGCGCCCAACTCCAGATTCGCGGTGGTTCTAGAACTCCAAACCCTAATTAGGGTAAGAGGAAAATGCAAAAAACGTTAAGATCAACTTCCAATAGAAGGATTTCCACGAAGAAAGAAAACTAGAGAGGAACTAACCTCACCGGGACCAAAGCGATGCCTCGACACCCTTGACCTCCACCGGTTAGGGTTGAAACCGGGCCTCCTACTGCAAGGGAAGGGAGGAGGGAACACGCAGGCGCCTGCAGAGGAAGAAGGAAGGACCGGCTCTGAGAATCGGAGGGGGAACAGGCCTCGACAAAGCTGCGGGAGATGAAGCGCACGCTAGGGTAGCGGAGGCGGGGCACGCGGCTTGCGGAAAAAAGAAAATCGGGAGGGGGAACGTCTGCGGTTTTCTCCCGTGAGAGGTGATTTTACGGGATTTAAGTTTACGGGGCATGCAGGCTTTAACTTTTCGGCATGGTGTGGTTTATAATAACCGCTGGAGAAAGGTGAGACTTGCTATTGGCACCCTGGCACCCCTATTTCCACCCAAAGAGGTGTAAATTACTATACACAACCCACACCTAAACGTGCCAACCCTCATTAACTCCTTAAGACAATAAAAATGTGTTGTGCTTCACTATTAAATTAAAATGTGCCACACAAACTTTACGACTGATATAAATCGCAAATTAACGAACACGATTTTTTAACCATACTGACATCGTACCTCGACGACGCGCTGCCTTGATCAAAATCCGTTGCGACTTGACCCCACAATTAAAATAAATTTTTGCGTCAGTTTACGGATGTTACAGGTTCAACAATGTATGCACAAGTCCACGAACACTATGAAGATATATCAATTTGATCCGAGAGCATGTGAATATAGTTTTACTTATTAAATTCCTCGGACACACTAGAATATTCTCTTTTTGCCTTCAATCTCTCTCCCCCCCTCCCTTGCTCCAAACTTAAGCCCAAGTCTAACACCACTACATGACCAACTTCACTAGTCGACTTTTCATTGTTTGCAACAAGTCTTGGCTGCACCGCTAACCACAGTAGGTCTAGTAACAGTCTTGGCTACATCGCCAAACGGCTTTTGTTGACTCACCTATTATTACATACCAAGCCTATTTGACAACCTACTAAACCCAAAAATATGTTCGATAATATTTGGTTGAGTACGCTTCTACACTAAATCTGACCACTCCCTCACAAAGATGTTCACCCGCCTCTCTACCATGAGTGTTCCAATGCATACCCATCACTCTTAACGCTTCATATTTATTTCGACTTGCTGCCACGCCACACATTCATCATGTACTCCCATCAATTCTCAGAGAGTTCATCTAATGATCTAGTTGGTTCGATACTTCCACATATATGCACACCTAGCTGTGATCGATACTGACCTGTACTGGCTGCTCATATACCACTTTTTGTTGATGCTTTTGCTAGTAGTATTTTTTTATTACTGTCGGATTGGATTATTGTAGCGAATCCCGCATTCTCACAAGTTCACAAAATCACTCCTTGGATGCCTCTCATGCCATATATGCACGATTGACCATCTCCAGTTTTGTGTCCCTTTGCTGGGGAGTTTCATTCTGCCACTGGAAGCCTAAGGATGAAATCCACACGCTTCAACTACTCCCAACAGTTATCAGGGCGTTGGCCCTATTTTACTTGGATACCACCCAACTATTCTCACCTAATAGTGATCGATATTGTCTGTCTCTTTTATGATATTTTCTCTCGATGCTTTTTCCAATATGCTTGGATTACTGATTGTAGGCTCATGGAGGAGCTCCTTGAATGAATCTCATGTCATATTTCCATTACTAACCTTCTCTGTATTGTTGTCTCATTGCAGTGGCATTTCTTTCCACCACTGAAAGCCCTACATTTAAATTCACCACCAAGATCATCCTTTTGAATGCACCAAATTGGGATCTCTTAGGTCTTTTTAGGAATCTACGGGTCACATGGTATTGGAGCCCATGAAGGTAACATGATCTTGTGGTGCTTGTCATGCCAGCATGGCCTCTGATTGCTCATAGCTGACACCTATGTTGCACGGGGACGGAGATGTGATACAAAATATGATATAGATACAAGAAATATGATTTTAAAAAAACCTAAGATACGAGATACATTTTTGTATTTATTAATTATTTAAATATAAATATAAATTAATATGAAGACATGCATGACATACACACAATCTTCATTTTTTCATTATTATATCTCACATATCATATTAAATGAAAACAAAGTTTGTGTCATAAAAACGTATAATATCCTAAATGAGCTGCGAGTAAAATATGTAATAAATTGAATGCCGCAACTTATCTTTCAACAATTTTTCTTTCACACATCTTTCTTCATGTCATCATCAGAAACCACATAGTATTTGGGCATTTTAGAGTATACTTGAGCACATATAGTAATATCTGAAAGTATCTATGAGGATCCGATTTTTTTTATTACCTAAAATTAAAATAAAAAGCTTTCTAGAATTTGGGAGACATGTTTCCTAGAGTTTCCATACTTCAAAATGTTTCATATACGATACATAAGACCGTTGTAAGTATTCATTTTTCATAGGCTGGCGCTGTCATTACTTGTTGATGGCCAACTACCTTTTTTAATTTGGCCCTTTTTGTCAAATTGAGTTGATTTCTTTGAGGATTTTTGTCATAGACTTAGTTTTGCACCAGAATTTGCCTTGATTTATATATTATAATAGCCGTAAAATCAATATTTAATTGTTTAACCAATTTAAGAGGTTCGTGTCTAAATTTGGCGACAAACTTTGATCATATTTTGGCTAATTAATTAATTCATAAAAATGATTTATTTAATTAATTTAATTTAATTATGAGAGATAAGGTCAGTCTTAAAACCAATAAAAATACCAAAAATCTAATCATATCATGAGGATTATTTTTCACACCTCAAAAAATTTGCCAAACTTTTGAAGCATAAGACGTTTATTTCTCCTGCGACGTCACATAAGGTATTTTGGAATATAACTTTTTAGAATTTTCTTCCCGTCGGAGTGATTGTGAGAAACAGTACCTACTTGCCAAATCTTCTTATTCTTATGGTCAGCTTTCATATGCATACTTTGGAAATTTGCAGTGACTGGGATCAACCTCCTCTTGAAATGAGACCTCCAGGTTCTGTTCCGATCAAGGTAGTCTCAATGCATCCTTTTATATTTCCATCCTCTTTCATTGATATTTCTAATCATGTTCTGTGGCTAACTCAGGGATATGCAATAGAAACACCCATGAAGAGATCTTCACTAGCAATGGAAGGACAGGTTCTCCATGAAGTTCAAATTGAATTTGATAGTTGCAGTACAGTTGCTGCAATAAATTTTGTTTTAAAGGTATCGTGCTGTTTTTTTGATCTTGTTAACTGTAAGATGCTTAGCCAGCCCTTGTGGGTCTACTTCATGATTCTATCTTTTCCTGTATGATTTCAAGTATTTTCCATGCTTTAATGTTAGGTTTTTGGTTTAGGCTTCATATAGTACTGCTTCCTATGCTGTTTGTGATGTGAGAAATATCATCTATCCTCTTGCTAAAAAAGTGAAAGAGAAACCAAGATGAAGTTATCTCTAATTTCACATAGATGCAAAATTCGTTGTACAAGGGCGTATCATGAAACAAACATAGAAGAAGTGCATGTGCATTATAAAATTTTCCTCTACACATTTTCCACATATTCAAACTAGTACTACATGAGCAAAGCATTTAAAACCAATTTCCAAACTAAGCATATGTCGCCAGCCAAAGTGTTCTGATTTCTTTGCATAACACACTGTAGTGCTTGTATTGGCTTTTGTACATTGTTTGTCTTGCTGAAAAGCAGTTTTTTCGAATCCTCAAATATTTATGTTATTTGTTGAATATTCTTTGTAACAAGTTATATTTTTGTACTTATTGTTACTGTTTGTGGGGTATGGTTTGTCTACATTTATTGATTTATACGTATGTGTATGTGTATATATAAATACCTCCTTACCCATTGAGGGGGTAAGAGAGTGTCATTTTCATCTCAATTTCTCTAATATTAGAGCTAGATTAGGGTTACATGCTGTACTCTGCGAAATCCATTGACATCTCTCACTCACGACTTCAACATTCTCTATGAAATTGACTAGACACAAACATCCTTTGCAAAATTGATTCGACGACATCTCGCGCGCGCAGGCGGAAAGAGAAGACAGGTTACAACGGGGCTGAACCAACCAGTTCATCCTCCTCTCTCTGATACCGGCGGGTTGGGGCTGAACCACCCGGTTCAGCCCCATATGTGGGGGTGGGGGGTGGGGTGGGGGCGGCCGGCCCCCTCTTGGCCCCGAGTATAAATGCCCCCGGGGCGGTTCTCCATGGATCATCATGAAAGTACAAGGTATTCTCCTCCATCCTCTAAACCCTAGTTTCTATCTCTCTTCTCTCTAGATCTCTCTCTCTCCCTCTCTCGTTCTCTTAACATTTGGTATCAAAGCATCGCTCCTCCGCCATGGTTACCACACGCATGCAAGAGGAAATCAACCGATTGGAAACCCTAAAAGAAAACTACGTTGGATTGACAGACTCGGTGACCGCCATCGAGGAAAACATGAGGTCTTTTACGCAGCGATTGGAAGAACGGTTCGACGCTCGGATGAATGAAATCAAGGCGTTGCTAGCGCAAAATCTGAAGGGGAAAGCAACGGAGGGCGAAGAGACCGGTGGATCACCGCGTTCCGAACCGGAAACGACGGGATCTCACCTGTCTGTCCTGACGGGAGGGGAGGCGGCGACCGCAGTAGGGCAGGGGGCCGTGGCACTGGAGGTTGGCCGACTGTAGTCGGCGACCGGTTCCGCCCAAACCCGCTGGGAGCGGGATCGTCCCAGGGCGGAACCGAGGACTCGTTCGCAGGCCGTGCCCCATGGAGGCGAGTCGGGGAAGAGCAAGGAGGGATCAGGCGACCCCCAGGGCATGCCGTGTTTCCTCCGGGGGGAACGGGAGGGCTTCTCCCTCATCCGCGAGGTTACAGACCGCAAGGAGGCTTTGGGGCCGGCGTTCCGTGGGGCGGCCAACATCCTCCGTTGGGGGGAATGCATTAACACAGGTGTCCGAGCGATTATCCCGAACCTAGGGAGCAAAGGAGACCAGCATGCTATGGGCATGAGCAGGGGTGGCACGTTCAGGCCGCTCCGCGGGCATACCCCCCCCCCCCCCCCGAAATTAACTCACATGAATTTTCCTAAATTCAACCAGGGGGGACGCGTTGGAGTGGGTGCAGAAAGCAGAGCTTTTCTCCAGTTATCAGGATGTGCCGGAAGGGCAATGGGTGCAACTCGCATCATTCCACCTGGAAGACGATGCTTTTCAGTGGACGCAATGGTTTTTGCGAGGTCGGGACTATATACCGTGGGCAGAATTTGTGGTGGGCTTTACTGTCCGGTTCGGGCTCTTGGAGTACGAGGATTTCGATGCTCTCCTACAGAAGTTGCAGCAAAAGGGGACGGTGATGGAGTATCACACGGAATTTGAAAAATTGGCGAATAGGGTGCATTGGGAAGAATGGACGCTGCTTAGCTGTTTTGTCTCGGGACTTAAGGAGCACCTTTGTGATGAGAGGCAAGCACACATGCCCCGCAACCTAAATCATGTTATCACCTTAGCCCGCATTCAGGAAGAACGCTTCAACGGGCAACGTACTCGCACCTCTGGGAGACCGACAACGGCTCCAGCAGGCGTAAAAAGGGAAACCTCGACGGGTGGCAAACTGACTGTGACACGGCTCTCATGGGCCGAACTATATGCCAGAAAGGAGAAAGGCTTATGCTTCAACTGCGATGACAAGTTCACATCGGGACACAAATGGCAGAAGATACAAGTATTTATGCTTCATGAGGATACAGGGGACGGGTGCCCTCCCGAATCGAAGTGGGACGGAGACTTGGACTTGACGGAGTTCGACGTGTCCTTACAGGCGATGGAGGGATGCAACTCCCCTCTCACGATGAGGATGACAGAGAAAGTCCGCCAGGAGAGGGTGACAATTCTGGTGGATAGCGGGAGCACTTATAACTTCATTCATCCGATTGTGACACAGAAGGTGGGGGTACGAGATCGATCGAGCAGCTGCATTTCATGTTATGGTGGCCTATGGGAGCAAACTTTAGTGCGAAGATGTCTATCTCCTACTCATTAGAGGGTCAGACATGGTGTTTGGGCTACAGTGGCTGCAGCAGCTGCGAAGGGTGACCTTCGATTGGGTCCAGATGATGATGGAGTTCCTCCAGCAGGGACGACAGTATTGTCTGGGCGGCCTCAAATCGTCTCTGCTGAAGGAGATATCATCTCACAGCTTGGAACGACTGGGGGAACATGGCAGTACGATGACAATGATTATGAAGATTACGACGGCTTCCGAAGTGTCCTCGGTAGTGCCCGAGCAGATGCGGGCGCTGCTGACTCAGTATGCTGACATATTCCAAACACCTCGGACCCTTCCACCTCTGAGATTCCGAGATCATCAGACCCAGCTCAAGACCGGGGCGGAGCCCACCAATATTCGACTGTATCGATATCCCTACATCCAGAAGACCGAGATTGAGCGCCGCGTCCAGGAAATGCTCACTGCCGGATTCATCCGTCCAATTACTAGTTCCTTCTCATCTCCCATCATCTTAGTCAAGAAGAAGGACAGATCATGATGTTTCTGTGTGGACTACCGCGGCTTAAATAGCTCGACCATCAAGGATATCGATACGGTTGGATGAACTGCACGACGCCTCTCTTTTTACTAAACTCGACCTCAAGTTGGGTTACCACCATATTCACATGCATGAGGAAGACATACACAAGACAACATTCCGCACACATGATGGGCATTATGAGTTCCTTGTGATGCCTTCTGAGCTAACCAACATCCCCTCCACATTCCAAGCAGTCATGAACGAGATATTTTGACCTCTTCTCCGCCATTCCGTGCTGATATTCTTTGATGATATCCTCATCTACAGTACTAGTTGGGAGAAGCACCTAACTCATGTGAAGCAAGCCTACACAATCCTCCGCCAACACCAACTTTACGGCAAGCAGTCCAAGTGTTCTTTCAGACAGGAGGAGGTAGAGTACTTGAGTCATTTGGTTTCGATGGATGGCGTCAAGGCGGACCCCAAAAAAATCGAGAACATGCTATCGTGGCCGCGACCCCAGACTGTGCGAGCACTGCAGGGCTTCCTGGGTCTTATCGGCTACTACAGGCGATTCATGAAGGACTATGACAAGATCGTCAGGGCTCTCACTCAGCTATTACAGAAGGACTCCTTCATTTGACAGGACGAGGCAGAGGCGACTTTTCAGTCCCTCAAGGGGGCCATGACATCCACGCCGGTTCTTGCTCTCCCGGATTTCACCAAGGAATTTGTGCTTGAGACCGATGCGTCGAGCGTGGGAATGGGTGCCGTATTAATGCAGGAGGGTCGGCCACTAGCTTTCTACAACAAGGCGTTGGCACCCCGCACGTTGGGACTCTCCACGTACGAGAAAGAAACGTTGGCCATCATTCATGCGGTGGCCCTGTGGAGGCCATACCTGTTAGGGCGACATTTCAAGATCCGCATAGACCACCAGAGCCTGAAGCATCTTTTGGAACAACGAGTCTCCTCTCCTCTCCAACCGAAGTGGGTAATGAAATTATTGGGCTATGATTATGAGATCCTCTATAGGCAGGACAAAGAGAACCTGGTTGCCGACGCCTTGTCTCGCTTACCGGAGTTCACCGTTTCCCAAATTTCGGGCCCCCTGCTCGACTCCCTCGACGACATACAGGAGGAGATCATGCGTGATTCAGAGTTGCATACCATTGTGGAAGCCCTTAGATAGGGACAGGACACTGCAACCGGCTATCACCTCCAGAATGATAAGCTATACTATCAGGGCCGAGTGGTCATTCCCACTCAGTCCGCTTGGAAGACGGTTATGATGCATGAGTTCCACTCTTCTCCGACCGGCGGTCACTCGGGCGTACTCCGCACCCTCCAGCGGGCACGGACAAACGTTTTTTGGAAAGGGCTACGACGCGACGTACAACAGTTTGTGCAACAGTGCGAGATATGTCAGCGCCAGAAATATGAGATGACTTCCCCAGCCGGCCTGCTTACACCATTGGAGATCCCACACCACATTTGGGACACAGTCTCCATGGATTTCATCGACAACCTACCCAAATCTCTTCGCCCGAGAAATCGTCCGCCTTCATGGCATCCCGCGTGCCATCATTTCCGATCGAGACCCGACGTTTGTGGGGAATTTCTGGAGGGAGCTCTTTCGCTTACAGGGGACCTGCTTACATTTAAGCACAACCCATCACCCCCAAACAAATGGCCAGACAAAAGTTTTGAATCGGGGACTCGTGACACACCTTCGTTGCTTTGTGATGGACGAGCCTCGGACTTGGACAGGTTGGTTGCATTGGGCCGAATACTGTTATAACATGTCTTACCATTCAGCTAACAAGTTAACCCCACTCGAGGTCGTGTACGGTCTCCCTCCGCCCTCACTGAGCAGTTATGAACCGGGCAGTACCGCGTTGCCGGCCGTTGATCGGGCGCTTCGTGATCGAGACCGCACCCTTGCCACCTTGCGGGAGAATCTCCAGAAAGCACAAGACCACATGAACACTTAAGCGGACAAACATCGCAAGGACCGGGAGTTCGTGGTACTTTTGTCGAGTGAAAGTTACTTGCAGATGAAATCCTTAATATGGAGAGGAATATCAATCGACTTTTCTCGACTCTTTCACTCGATATCTGCTACACGTGCTTCCTATTGTTCAAAAATCTTGAAGCATGGCTAAAGAATCCTCTTCCATTACTCCCGCTCACTCAAATACTAAAATAGCCACCACTAAGTTAATCCCTTCCAATTTCCAATTATGCAAGAAGGGTATCACCATGTCTCTTGCTGGTGTATGTCGTATGCATCATCTTACTCGTCTTCTAGTCCATAAACGGGGAAATAATGAGTTCGAAGATTGGTATAGTGACGACTGCTGGATCTTGGCTCTACTCAGCTCCATGAAGCCATCTATTCAACAAATGTGAAAGAATTGCAATAACACAAAAGTGTTCTAAGACATTTTGCATATGATGTTCTCTCAACTAAATAATCTGATTCGCTTGGGTGAACTACTTCCTAAGCAGGTTGAATTACGATAGGATAACTGCGCAGTAACTGAGTACTTTGCTGAGTGAAAGTTACTTTCTGATGAAATCCTTGATATATGGGAGTTTTCTTCCATAAGAGTGGAACATCAAACCCAATATGAATAACTTGTTCACCTTTGGCTATTGAATGATCTTGCTCCACACTTCTCGGCCACCAAAGCTGAAATGATGGCAAGTCCATCCACTCTTCATGCTGCTACAGTTTATCATCGCTTGAACAAAGCTGAGTCGATTAGTGTAAAGATCCCTTCCTATGCTCTGCATATCTCCTCTATATTTTTGAGCTCACTGCCCTTGCTTCCCGTGGAGCACGTGGAGACGGCCGAGTCGGACTCTGGTCATAGTCATGACACTTATATTAGACATTGTATTCACCGCGTGGGTGTTCCACTTCCTTCCACGGTCGGAGAGAGCGTGAGTTTGGTCGACCGACAATGGCCGGAGCCAATGTACACCCAACACAACATCGAAGTCTTCGAGGTCGACGACCAAGGGGTCCATCTCAAAGTTACGTTTGTGAACCACCAAGGGTACCCCAACGACATAGTCCCTGACAAGACGTGCTATGTCCATTCACCACTGATACCTGAAGTTGGCAGCGGGTTGTAGTCAGCAGGCAGAGACGAGCAACTTCCATGTGGCGGATGAAGTTATGGGTATTCCCGGAATCTACAAGGGCGATAAGGAGATTATCCGCTAGGGTGATCAGAAGTTGGATCATATTGCCTCCTCATGGACCCGTAATGGCGTGGATAGATCTCTGATGCCTCTGTTTCAGGATCTTCGTCGTCATCATCAGATGGGCCGGACACCTCAATCCAAAATAGTCGTTTACAACGGTGGCCCGACCTAAACAATTCTTCGCAATTGAAGCAGAGCCCGTTGGCTCGGCGTTTCGTCATTTCCGAGTGGGACAATCGGCGGCGGAATTGTGATTTTGGCAGGTCGCCGCCCTTGGCCGGGGGTGTTGTGTGTGATGTATTGTGTGGTCCTCGCAAATAAGCAGGTTGGCCACGACGGCTTAGATAAGGGCGATCCAAGAGAATATGCCTTTAGCATGTGCGGGAGATGTTCATAGCGGTGTTGAGGGGTCTTGGAATTCCACATCCAGGGGGTGGCACTGGCACAAGTCGGCGGTAAAGAAACATAACGTGCTTAATCAGATGGAGACAACATACAATCACGACCACCATGATGTATCCTTCGCCACCGACGAGTGGGTGTGGCTCGAACGCAACCCATACCGACAGCTCTCGCTGCATACGATGGACACCCCCAACAAATTGTCCCCGCGCTTCTATGGCCAATTCCAGATTCTTAGTCGCATTAGCGAGGTCGCCTATTAGTTTCGCCTCCCACCGACGACAGACATCCACGATGTCTTCCACGTCTCCCATCTCAAAAGGTTCATTGGCGAGCCCCCGGACTCACCAATCATCTCCTTGAGCTTTCAGCTTGAGGGCAAACTGTCTTCCGACGAGAAAGGAGATGTTACGGAATTGACACCGATCAAGGAGCCAAATCCACATTGGGAGTGGACATATTACTGGCGCAACACCACCACAACGACATGAAAACTCGCTGCGCCCTCTCTCTTGCATCTCAGTTTATTTCCTTTTAATTCGTGCATGTTTGTATTGTTTTGTTCGCACTTATTTGGAATCCACGTGTTTAAGCTGAAGTGGGGGCATGCCATTCATCTGGCTCATATACCCATGCGGGGTAAGTTGGAATGGAAGTAAAGTATTATCTTCTCATCTGTCTCTCACCCCTTCTCCTTCCCCGCCCTACCGATCCCGCCCCGTACGTTCTGCGCTACCGCCAGACCGCCCATTGCTGCCAACCTGGAGGAGCACGCCTTACCCCACCGTTGCACGCGATCGCAGATCGGAGCATGTAACAGAGTCATACTTATGCGGAGCAGAGACGCGGACGAGTTTCTTGCTCGTTTGGGGATGATTTTGCGACTTTGCATATATGGCGTGCCCGGATCAACGATCGGACTCCGCGGATGCGTCCGGATTCGCGTTGTGAATCAATTTCATATATTAGTTTATTATATTTGTATTTATTTTGATGTATTTGGGTAGCCTCACCTCCAGCCAATCATAGCCGTTGATGGGGGATGCCTTACTCCTTGTTTTATTATAAATAGAAGTGATAGGGGGCTGATTTGAGGCATTGCAGAATTTTGGAGACAGTTTTTCCGGATTCCAGCGATCACCCCTCAGTGCTGACGTCGTGGAGCCCTAGGTGACGATTCCTAGGTTGGTTTTCTTCCCCTATCCTTCTCCTAACCCTTGCCATCGTTTTCCACCTCACAAACCTCCGATCCACCCGTTGCAGCCCCAAAACCGCCCGAACTGGCTGTCTAGAACTTCCTTCTCAATTCACTATTCATTAATGAAATATACTTTTGCATTCCTATAGTTTTTTTCTTCCCCAAAAAGCCGCCGGCCAGCAACAGGTACTGCCGTCCCTTCTTCCACCTTCCAGCACACTCGCCTCCAGACCTTCCTCCACCTTCCAGCACACCCGCCGCCCAGCCCCTCCTCCAGCCAGCAATCATCCGGCCACCCATAGCCCAAGACGACCACTCCTAAGTCACCCCTCACGTGGTTCCACTTCCCCACACCCACTATTCTTAAGATCAATCAAGATCTGACATTTTCAGCCCCCGATCCATTATTTCCACCACTCTTACACCATCCTCTAGCTCAGATCTGACTTAAAACATCAGATCTACCCTTCCCAGGTCCGGATCTTCTCGTACGTGGCCGGATCTACCCATTTCTTGTCCAATCTCATCATCTACCACCGTGGACAGCCACATCAATCATTTCCACGCCGTCGGTTCCATATTCGATCGTCGATCCACGCATTTTCGGCTCCAGAATCTTCATTGTCTTGGTCAGCCCACTCTTTAGTGAGTATTGTTGTATTAGATTATTATTTTTCAGCATTTATTTATCGGATTGGACATCATATTTGTTTGGATATCTCGTATGGTAGTAGTTTGTTAGATAAATATTGTGATTTGCAGGCTTTATTCGCCACGCGCTCTTGCTTTGATCTTTCATGCGGAGGAAAGCCCTAGCTTGCATCGCTTAATTAAATTATTTTGCCTTGTCTTGAATTAACTGCGTGAGATGATATAGTTTATTATCAAATTGTGATCTAACGGTCGGAATTTTGCATAACATGTAGGGTTAGGTCACCTTTTTCCCGCCGCCTATAGATTTGTCATGCGTCAATTGGTATCAGAGCCTGGTTGCGCGTAGCTAGGTTGTGCACAATTTTCGATACGCAGTTGTAGAGTCTATAGGTTTGTCCGTCATGTCTAGGTATCACCACTTGTCCCCACCTCAATTTAAAGGTCTCGAGCCCACTTGCACCCGCTCTCACAGAACCCCGTCAGGGAGATTCTCACATTATTGCGACGATCATTCTCGATCGTAGTACAACCCACCGACACGACCCCACTATGCTAGAGACGCCCAGTATGATGATTGTCGTCGTTCTTATCCGTACACGCGAGCAGATCGTGTTGATCATTCGACACAACTCGATTACCTTAGGAATGATTATTATGAGGATAGTCGTTTCGAGAGAGATCTTGAGAGTCAGTTTTGTACTGCTGCCCCTTCCTTTGACGGCTCATCGAGTCCCGAGTCTTTCAGTTATTGGCTCGTGGATATGAAGTATTATCTTGATCATTTTGAGGTATTCGGGAGCGTCGCGCCAAGTTTGCGAAACTTAGATTTTTAGATCAGGCGATGACATATTGGGCTAGCGTTGAGAGGACCCGCGAGCGAGACCGTCTACGTCGCATCACTAATTAGGTGGACATGAAGCGTACTTTGTGTCAAAGGTATCTTCCTTTGTAGTATCAGAATCACTTGCTCGACCAATTATTTTCCTTTCAGCAAGGATCTTTGTCAGTCGCTGAGTACATGGATTGCTTCGATGAGTTAACTGTGAGGAGTGATATACGAGATGCCCAACCATGACCACCTCCCGATTTCGGTCTGGGCTTCGATCGGACATTCGCACTAAGGTGATTTATCATAGCTCGAAATCCCTCGAGTCGACATATCAGCTCGCCCTTCGTTACAAATAGTCTTTGCGATCCGCAAGAGCTAGTCGATGGGATTTTCACCTTGACCTCCGCAGTACGAGTCTCTCCCATACTGAGGTCTCCACGATGCCTGCCACTGTCCTGTCAGCCACGACAGAAGTGATACCTGATGCAGATTGCTCTCACCCCAGTGAGGTGCTTAGCCCAGTGAGTGACCTATCTCTTGTTTTTGGTCCGTCTCTTGGGACCCCGAGAGCGAGCATGAGCCTGTAGTGTTGTGTTCCTCACCCACACCTCTTCCTTTGCCATGCACCGGGTTGTTTAGCATCCCACCCACGGATCCATTTTTGAGTGTAGGCCTATGTCGCTCTGCCATGGTCAATGCCCTGAGGCACATCACGACCGAGACCCCAGAGCCTTGTACTGATCTCGTAGTGGCTATATCACCCATTCACGGGGACACTCCCTCACGATGATACTCATCTGGAGGACCACGACCCTTGTGACGAGTTCTATCACGAGCCCCCAGTTGAGCCCCCAGATGATCTTCCACATCCGGGTGAGGATACGATTCAGGTGAGCTGCTTATTTACGAGTTCTGAGTTATTGGCGCCTCTTCCATTATCGTTCTTGGGCTTGCCCCAGAGAATGGATATTGTGTGGAGCATTGAGTGTTTAGGGCACCACCGGTTGACACACCACACTCAAGATGAGTTTTGGGACGCACCACCTGTTGACCCACCAGACGAGTTCTTCATTTTCGGGGATACTCCCCGCACTATAGAGCCACGCTTTCTGGTCTGTGTACACGATTTTCACCTAGGTGGTCGTCTCATCCGCGATGACTTTTCTTACACACCTCCTGATGAGCCCCTTGATGTGCTACGTTCCCCGAGAGACATTTGGCTCTTTACGAGCTCACGTTTGAGTATAGATGTCTCATACGGTCATCTGAGGACTTGTTTCACACTGGATGATTTTTTCTACACGCCACCGAGAGCGCCTCCTGATAGGCCACCTCCTTTGATAAATTTTCAGGTCATTATTAGATTCTCCCATAGAGAGCATGATGTGTCGGTCATGTGTCATTTGCATCATTTGCATGAGTTTGTTAAGTCATTTTGTCATCATTTGCATGAGTCTGTTGTGTTGTTTGTTCATCATGCATGTGTGTCATGAGTCGGTCCGACGAATAATCCATATTGGTAATAAAACTTGTAAATCACATGCGGATGTTCATTGGCAAGTGCAGGTACTTCATGAGGGCAAGTAGGTGATGATGAGAATCTGCGTTGTAAGGCTCCGTGCGAGGCTTGCTAAATGCTTGAGCGTTAAGGGAATGAAGCCCTATATAATCATGAGACGGATCGAAACAAACACCTATGACCTTGATATCCTTGCAAGTATGGGTATCCACCTGGTATTTAGTGTTGAAGATAAGACACCATATTTTGAGTCTTTCCAGTATGTGGACCCAAGCAGTGGGGACTTCTTGCTGCCTGCACCTCAATTTCTGTTGCCTTGCCACCTTCATAGCTCAGACACGTCTGATAGCCACAACTACTCACCCACTTCTGACACCCACCCACCCGGGAAATCGTCCTCTTTGGTTCTACCTTTGGCTCATATATTAGTTTATTATATTTGCATTTATTTTGATGTATTTGGGTAGCCTCACCTCCGACCAATCATAGCCGTTGATGGGGGATGCCCTAATCCTTGTTTTATTATAAATAGAAGTGATAGGGGGCTGATTTGAGGCGTTGCAGAATTTTGGAGACAGTTTTCCCGGATTCCAACAATCATCCCTCGGTGCTGACGCCGTGTTGCCTTAGGTGACGGTTCTTAGGTTGGTTTTCTTCCACCTATCCTTCCCCTAACCCTTGTCATCGTTTTCCACCTCACAAACCTCCGATCCACCCGCTGCAGCCCCCAAAACCGCCCCAGTTGTCTATCCAGAACTTCCTTCTCAATTCACTATTCATTAATGAAATGTACTATTGCATTCCTATAGTTTTTTTCTCCCCCGAGAAGCCGCCGGCCAGCAACTGGTACTGCCGCCCCTTCTTCCACCTTCCGGCACACCCGCCTCCAAACCTTCCTCCACCTTCCAGCACACCCGCCGCCCAGTCCCCCCTCCAGCCATCAATCATCCGACCACCCATAACTCAGGACGACCACCCCTAAGTCAACCCTCACGTGGATCCACTTCCCTATACCCCCTATTCTCAAGATCAATCCAGATCTGAGAATTCCAGCCCCCAATCCGTTATTTCCACCACCCGTACACTATCCTCTAGCCCGGATCCGACCCAAAATAGTGGATCTACCCTTCCCCGGTACAGATCTACTCGTACGTGCCCGGATCTACCCATTTCTTGTCCAATCTCATCATCTACCGCTGTGGACAGCCACCACAATCATTTCCATGCCGCCGGTTCCACATTCGATCGCTGATCCACGCATTTCCGGCTCCGGAATCTTCATTGCCTTGGTCAGCCCACTATTTAGTGAGTATTGTTGTATTGGATTATTATTTTCAGCATTTATTTATCGGATTGGACATCATATTTGTTTGGATATCTCGTATGGTAGTAGTTTGTTAGATAAATATTGTGATTTGCAGGGTTTATTCTCCGCGCGCTCTTGCTTTGGTCATCCACGCGGAGGAAAGCCTAAGCTTGCCTCGCTTAATTAAATTATTTTGCCTTGTCTTGAATTAAGTGCGTGAGATGATATAGTTTATTATCAAATTGTGATCTAACGGTCAGACTTTTGCATAATATGTAGGGTTAGGTCACCGTTTTCCCGCCGCCTATAGATTTGCCCTTCATCACATACCCACTAAAATCAGTTTCCAAAGCCCGATCATCACCCAATTTACTCAGATTTTGTAGTGAGTCAAGCACTCTCTTTGTTTCTTTAACGTCTATAATTTTATGTCTTAGCTTGTCAGTCGACTTGGTTGGTCTAATATATCTATTTGCATTCCAAAAAATCCTGTGTATTGTGTAGGCTAAGAAATAAAATAGCCTGTATAAGAATATCAAATTAGAAATGTCTTGTATAAGTGAATATGAATATCAAATTAGAAATATCTAAGAAATCTAATTTTATATTTTGAAATTACCTGTATGAATATTTTTTTTATTTATAAATTGGTCAAGAGATGTTACATCAGTACCTAACTTAGCAACCGATTTGTTGACTTTTTCAATAGGAGGAAGAAACAGGAGCATGGCTTCAGCATAAGGGTAGAGATTTTCGAATTCAACTAACGAATCATTTTTGGCAGAATGTCAATAATGAAGCTGAAAAAGAATGTTATAACAATTGGCCAGGTTGTTTTTGTGTTGTTCTGCTAATCTAAGATGTAGCAGTGTTATGCTTTTTTTTAAATTTCTCCTTCATATGAGCTGAATGACTGTATCTTCTTAATAGCATTAGATGCAGTTAGACATTAACTGGCCAGAGTTTATTCCTCTTTACATCATATTGAGCAGCAGTTAATACTCAAACTGTACTTTACATACAACTACATGGAGTTTTAGTAGTTAGAAGCACTCTGGCACTGATATGATCCTGGAGAGGAATCCAGCAAGGGGAGGGTTGGCGGCTAGGAGAGTGAGAAGAGGGGAAAGAAGAAATGAGAATAACTAGGGAGCAGCTCTAAAATTCATTTATCCAAACATAAAACCCTAATACAAATATACGACACTCTTTATAGCAGTGGGGTGTGAATAACAAAATTCGGTCTGCAGATAGTTAAAGCAAAAATAACATTGAAATAGAAATAATTAAGTAGATCGAGCATCTGTGATCTCTTCCATGACCGGTGGGCTAGTATCCGTCGCCTTCCTAAACGTGTAGGCTTGCCACGACATCTTGTCGGTGTGCGCGTGTCTCGTCGGCGTTCGCGTGTCTTGTCGGCGTTCGTGTGTCTCGTCAACGTGCACGACCGTAACAATGCCGTTGTCTGAAAAAATGTTTTTTGTTCTCAAGGCAGTAGTCAACAGACTGGCGGTGGATGTTATCCCGGGGCAGCCACGTCGCTTCGGACTCCGAACGGTTATGCCAAACAACAAGGAACTCATTCGAACTAGAGTTCCCCTGAAGGTGGTAGCGGAGGTCAAGTATCTTTGTTGGGTAGTAAGGTGCCAAATGCCGTCCTTCTTTCGGACCAGAAGGATCGGGTTAGAAAATGGGCTCGTATCGGAACAGATAAGGTCCCCCATCAGCATCTCCTGCACCAGATACTCGAGCTCATTCTTCTGTACATGGCCCTAATGGTATGACCGTGTCGAGACTACTGTGGTCCTAGGCTAAATGGAATTGGCGCGGTCGGTCGTGCTAGTGGAAGTCCTGTCGGAGGCTGGGCGACATCGAAGAGCGCAATGGGAAGCTCCGAGAGGTTCGTTTAGGAAGGAGGAGGCACATTGGACAGTACCGAGAGGGGACGTAGCCTCGCGGAATGGTTGACATCTGTGGTCCGTTGGATTACAGAGGGAAACCGGAGAGTGGAGTCACCGTCAAGGCGACACGACCGGCTCTGTGGAGGAACTGCATGGTCATAGTCGCCCAATTGACGTGTACATCGCCTCGCATGTGGAGCCAAGACACCCCCAAGATGGCGTCGATACAGCTGGGTCTGAATGTATAGAAGTCCGCGGTTACGGAACAGGACCCCATAGAGAGAGTCAAGACAGTGCAACGGTCCTGAGTCGGTCACCATCACTCATTTCCAAGGTGGGCCGAAAATTCCGGGGAGGGAACTGGGGGAAGACGGAGCTGCTGCACCAGACGCTCAAAGATGAGGTTGTAACTTGCGTCGTTTCCCACTATGATTATGATCGGGAGATCATGAAGCGTGCCCTAGAGCTTTATGGTTAGCGAGCCAGAGATCCCACTCTCGGAGGCATTGAGTAACTCCAGGCGGAGGAACGTAGCTGCGGTTGGGTCGAAGGAGGTACCCTCCACTGAAAGCTCTTGGGCCTCAAAGTCAGTTAGGGTAACCTCAGGGTCAATGTTGCCGATGATGACATGGAATTTCTTTACGGAGCACTCATGGTTGGGGGAGTTGGGTTGGCTGCACTGAAAACATAGGCCCTTGCTTCGAAGCTTATTGTAATTATTGTTCAAAGGCGCTGAGAGTTTGATGGAAAGCTTGTCCAGTTTCCCCCAGGCGGCGGGCATGGCGGAGCCGTGGAGGGTGGTCGCCAAGGCAGCCGAGGCTGGTGGCTGGCTGGCCGCAGGAGCAGTTGGCTGAGGGAAGAGGTCGGCCTCCACCAGATGCGCCATGTACATGGCGTCAGAGACTGTCTGGGGTGGTGCGTACAGAGACGAGAGAGGATATATAGCAAGCAATGCATGAAGAATCTCAGGTAATGGCCGGGAGGTAAACCAGGAACATGGTTGACCAAGACGATAAACTCATTAATATAACCATCAAGGATGGCTGTCTGGCGGAGACGCTCAATAGTGGAGCCAGAATAACGTGTGCCATACCTCCAGATCATCTCCTGCTTGAGCTCAGACCATGAGATAAATTGATTGGGTTGACGGAGCCACCGAGCCCAATGGAGCGCGGAACGGTGGAAACTTTGTCCTATTTCTATGTGAAGTCTAGGTTGAAGTATTACTCTGCCTTGGCAATGCACCCCATCGGGTCGATGTCGGCGAAGGATGGCATGTCGAGCGAAAGACCGGAGCGGCTTAGCAGGGGATTTTGTGGCGGTTGTGGCAGTTGTCTCGGTTGTACAACGCCGATAAGGGAACCCCCATTCGCGGGCGAGTTGGCGCCGGAGGCGGCAGCCGAATCTTGGAGGGAGGAGTGGAGGGAGAGAAGCGAGGAGTGCAAGGAGGCAAAGAGTTGATCATGGGCCTCCATGCGTCAGCTAAGGGCGTCGTCGGTGTTATCCGAGGCGGCGTTTGTGTGGGAGCGTGTATTGGGAGCCATGGGGCGACGACGCTGGGCGAGGAGGCGGATTGACGCTAGGGGCAGCGAGACCGCACGACGGTAGACCGTTGAAGCCAGTGGGGTGGAGACGGGCATGTGGGATGCAGATCAGTACGGGGCTCGTTGGTCGACGGAGCCTTGCATGCGCGGTGTGGGAGGCGGATCACAACTTGCGGAGGGAAGGCGGCTCTGGAGGAGGGGGGGGGGGGTTCCTGGCCGAAGCAGCGAAAATGGCTGATCTAGGGCCCGCTGGAAACAACGACGTGTAGAACAAGGTGAGCGGGATAGGCTCCAGCGCGGATGGCCGATCTGGGGAGAAGAACCCTGCGCCAAGAGACTTGCGGGACGCGTTGGAGACGCATGTGGCGCGGTTCAGGTAGGAGAGGTCAGACGGTCGCGACTCAGCGCTGGGCGAGGCAGGCGGGCATGGCGGTGAGTGAAGCCTGCCAGAACTGTATGCGCTGGACGGAACTGGGAAAATCTGTGCACCGACGGCTGTTAGGGGCAGGCGTGAGGCAGGTCAGACCAAATCGATACGATCCTGAAGAGGAATCCGGCCAGGAAAGGGCCGATGGCTAGGAGAAAGAGAAGATGGGAAAGAGGAAATGTGAAGAACTGTGGAACAACCCTAAAAATCCATTCTTCCAAACATGGTACCCTAATACAAGCATACAACACCATTTATAGTAGTGGGGTGCAAATAACAAAATGCATTATGCAAATAGTAAAAACAAAACAACATTGAAATAGAAATAATCAAGTAAATCGAGCATCGACGGTCTCTTCCTCGACTGATGAGCTAGTATCTGCAGCCTTCCTACGTGTGTAATCCCGCGACGTCTTGTCGGCGTGTGCGACTGTAACAAACACATATTACACGGAGGAATTGTGAAAAGTAAGTTAGGAAGAAAACAAACAGATGCCAAAATATTGAATCTTGAAGCTGACAATGTCAAGTCCTAAGTATCGGGTTGTCGAATCTTTAACAAGGTACTAAAACTTTAAATCATGGAGCAGGAGATAAGAATACTCGAGTTTCGTTAAGGGTTCGTTCGTTTGGACGGAATTAGGTGAGTGAAAATTGGAATTGGCCTAATTTTAATTCCCGTGGGAATCAAAATTGAGACAATTCCAATTCTATTTTTCGGCTGGAGTCAAGAAGGAATTGGAATTGACAAATCTTTTGTTCAAGAGTTCAATCTATTTTAACAAAGTGTTTTACAAAATGTGAAAAACTCATTTTAGGACTAACAATGACAACTCTCCGTGATCTTGTACAAGCTAAGAGGTCAAAACAAGTTCATTCATGAGAATATAAATCAAACTAAACTCAACCCACAAGCTATTGCCAATTTTTTTGTTATTGCAAATCGTTAGAAGCATCTTCTTTTAGCACAGAGCAAACAATTACCATAGAGCGCAGTCAAACTTCAATCTTGATATGCTGTAAACAATTTGCAATTCTTCAGATAATGTGGCAAAACATGATAAGAAGAGGGATTTCATTAAATGAAAGAGAAAATACTTGATACACTCAAAAGTATAGGGGCTCGCTCACCCATAGTAATCACTCACATTATATTTTGGGAATCACTCATCTGAATAAGAGAAATCTCTCGCTCTCTAGTTCTTAACCATTTTACTGAAATTTTCTATGTATATGTATGAGTATGACTTATGTAAATAATGAGATTGATTTGTTTTTTTTACTTTTCCACTTTGTATCAAAGCACAAGCTTTGTCCAATCTCGCCAACATGATCCGCTCCGCTCCACCCCGCCATCGACCAAGCTCCGTTGTCGATCTGCTCTGCCATTGCACTGCCACCGCCCGATTTCGATGACCATTGTAGGCGTTGATCCCGCTTGGTTTGTGCAATATCGTCGATGAGAATTGGATTCTTGTACAAACATAACTCTCCCGCTTTGATCGCGACATCACCTGATCCTGTCAACCTCACTCAAAATTGCCCTCCCACCCAGTAACTATTGCTGCCTTCTAGATCTGATTTAGGCTGGCTCCTATGTTTGTTTCCTCGACATTGATTTCTGCCAAAGTTGTCTCATGACATCCTCAACATGCCCATCTATTCTGTAAATGAAGATTTAGTGCAGTAAAAGATGTTGAGGTGATTGATTAACCTTTTTTCCCCTTTCGAGCCGTATTTCTATGGGGGACTCTTCAGAAACTCGTCGTTCAATGTTTAGGTACTTTGTCTTGTGGAAGATCATTACCGTGCCATTGGATGATACCAACTATCTTGAATGATCTTGTACCGCTCAACACGCTATTCGTAGCCATCTGTTATATGGTTGCATTGATGGGACTATGGTTGGGCCACCAAAGAATGATCTTTCATGGAAGAAATGGAATTTTGATAACTCCTTTGCATTTTCGTGATTTCTTTGCTCTGGGGTTTTTCGAAGCTATATGCTTATGGATTCTGCCTGTGAGATCTGAACATATCTGCGTGTGACATACTCACAGATGAATAGTTCCACCTAGTTGTATGAACACCCATCGGATTCTTGAACTCCAACAAGGATCGATGAATGTATCCTCATACTTTTCTGAGTTTGAAAGATTACATCAAAAGTGGAATACTTTGAGTATTTTACTCCCGCATGTATTGCTGATGCTTTCCGGTTATTGAAGAAAGAAGAACGTTACATAGTTCATGTCTTCTTGATGGGACTTAGCATGGAGTTTGATATGTTCGTGCCCACATCATCAATTGCTCCCCACACCCTTCTCTCAAAAAGGCATTCAGTATGACACTGAGTGACAAAATTTGAAGGAGATTCCTAAAACCAAGCATGACTACTGATCGTTCTGCCAAAGCTACTATTGGTCGTGGAACATCCGACACTTTTTCTCCTTTGTGCGGCTACTGTGGTAAGAGATGACACATTCATGAGTTTTGCTTACATCTTCATCCTTACCTTGCTCCTCAGAACCAGAAAACCGTAGATGTGGCTACGCCCCAGGACGTGGGGGTTCACGATATCTGGATTCACGGTCTGTTGATATAGCTTATACTACCGAGTTTCATGAAGAGTCTAGTATACTATCCCTTACTCCTACATCTAAGGTATTACTTACACCCTCATCTGGGACCTTCACTGATGATGAATTTGCTGCCCTCCGATGCTTACTTTGGTCTCAAAGTGATTCGACTTTAGGTGCTACTTCCCCGCCTTTTCTACTTCATGTATACCTAGTACACACACTGCTTCCACCATTATCTCTCTATGGATTTGACTCACGTGCTACAGATCATATGACATGATCATCTTTAGGTTTTGTTTCCTATACTCGTTTGTCTGGTTGGGACAAGGTCATCTCAGTTAACTACTCCCGGTCTCCTATTGCTTGCAAGGGACACATCTTGCGCTCCCTTTCTATCTCTTACCTCTGTTAAGAGTGAACGCACCTTTAGGTTTTTTTTTGTTTTGTCCGATTTACTTCACGAGAAACCCTTAATTCTCTCCATTAGCCACTGTTTGAGATACGATCACCATCTGGTGAGCCCAAGATAGCTTGACTTTTAACACCCCCTCAAAATAACACCATAATCATCCATCATTCCTGTTGATGCACGAAATGCGACACCGACCAGTTAACGGGTTGTTTGATCTCACAAGCTAAGGGTGAAGAAAGAAGGGTTGCGGGGATGGAGGAGAAGCTTGCTTGAGCAGAGGAGAAGCTTGCTCGAGCAGAGAGGGAGCTTGATCAGGTACTGTCGAGCAGACAACTACTTTGATGGTCAGCTTTGCAGGTTGATGCCGAGAGAGGAGAGAAGAAGAGAGGAGGCCGCTAGCAGCGGTAACAGCAGACTTCACCCGCCGCG
The DNA here is from genome assembly GCA_039513925.1 of Platanthera zijinensis. Taxonomy (NCBI): domain Eukaryota; kingdom Viridiplantae; phylum Streptophyta; class Magnoliopsida; order Asparagales; family Orchidaceae; genus Platanthera; species Platanthera zijinensis. Next base: position 237,475,408 of record CM077081.1, on the reverse strand, counting down.
GCTTGAATGCCACTCTTGCGACGGGCTTTTCCTTTAATCAAGTAGGGTTACAACTTGCTACTGCACCATTACATGAAAAAAGCAGCAAAGGGTACAATGGGGAAGCTGACGACTAAGGAAGAAGGTGCCAGGAATTAAGTAAAAGAGGCTGCAGAGGACTGGAGAACTGAGGCTGCCGATGCTGCTCAAGCTGCCTGATGAGGGCAGAAAAAACTAAGTCCACAGCCCTTGACGACCTGGGAGAACTGGAAATCGGAGGCTGCTCAAGCTGCCTGCTGCTGACAGAAAAAACTAAGTCCACAGCCCTTGACGACCTGGGCGGACTGGAGATTTGAGGCCGCAGACCTTGCTTGATCAACTCTGACGACCTGGAAAACTGAGTCCGCAGGCTTTGATCAAGGTGGCAGTTCTCCTCTCCCGCGTGCAGAATGAGAGGCCTTGGGGCTATTTATAGGCCCGGGGAGAATCTTCTAGGAGCGGGGCCCAGTGACGTCACCATTGACGACCTCGGCGGACTGAGCGGACTGAGAAGATGAGGTTGACAACCTCGACGGACTGAGCGGAGGAGGGGGAGGCCTGAGGAGCAGGCCTCCCTGAGGGCAGGCGGCCTAAGGCCAGGCCGCCCCTAGGCAGGCGGCCTGAGGCCAGGCCGCCCCTAGGGGAGGCGGCCTGAGGTCAGGCCTCCCCTAGGCAGGCGGCCTGAGGCCAGGCCGCCCCTAGAGGAGGCGGCCTGAGGCCAGGCCGCCCCTAGGGGAGGCGGCCTGAGGCCAGGCCGCCCCTAGGCAGGCGACCTGAGGCCAGGCCGCCCCTAGGGGAGGCGGCCTGAGGCCAGGCCGCCCCTAGGCAGGCGGCCTGAGGCCAGGCCGCCCCTAGGGGAGGCGGCCTGAGGCCAGGCCGCCCCTAGGCAGGCGACCTGAGGCCAGGCCGCCCCTAGGGGAGGCAGCCTGAGGCTAGGCCGCCCCTAGGCAGGCGACCTGAGGCCAGGCCGCCCCTAGGGCAGGCGGCATGAGGCCAGGCCGCCCCTAGGCAGGCGTCCTGAGGCTAGGCCGCCCCTAGGGGAGGCGGCCTGAGGCCAGGCCGCCCCTAGGCAGGCGACCTGAGGCCAGGCCGCCCCTAGGGGAGGCGGCCTGAGGCCAGGCCGCCCCTAGGCAGGCGACCTGAGGCCAGGCCGCCCCTAGGGCAGGCGGCCTGAGGCCAGGCCGCCCCCTGACGGCGGAAGCCTGGGGCCAGGCTGGACAGGGGAGCCGAGTCCTGCGATGGTCCGGTCGTGCGCTGGCACCGGCAGATCGAACCTGTGAACTGATATAGGTTGCCTCCTGCAAGGAAGCATGCTGCATGGTTAGCTGGCCGAATTGCTTGTCCTGCGAGGGTGAGCTATGGAAGCAGCTCGCCGTCCCGCAGGGCACGCGGTGGCTATGCGACCAGGGCGGTTTAGACAGGGGAGACCGTCCTAGCCACACAGCCTGAGCGAATAAGAAAAAAGGAGGTCCGTCTGGACCAACAAGGGAAGGCTGAGGCAGATTACGATCCTCGAGGGGTTCCCTTGAGTGGGCCGCGACTTGCGAGCTAGAGACCTTGGGAGGGATCGCCGATTTTGGGGTTAACATAATCCCCGCACTTTTTTAAGTTCCGCAGGGAACTTCGAAAAAGTAGGAAACCCACGAAAATCGTGATCCACCCCTTGGGAGACAGGAGAGAAAAATTTAGAGATCAGGAGAGATAGAACCTGATGTCTCTCCTCGGAAAGATCTGTCAGTGTCTATATTTTACCTGCGAAGAAAAAGTCAATACAGGTAAAAGGAGGTACATCTTGTGTGTACCTGAGTCGAAAAGGACTTGCTGGTATCTGTTGATCTCTGCAAAAGAAAGGTAAGCAATGGATATGATAGGAGAGTAAGGTGCAAGTACCTGAGGGGAACTTGCTAATATCTACTATTCTCTGCAAAAGAAAGTAAGTAGCAGATATGATAAAGAGTAAACTGCAAGTACCTGAGGGGAACTTGCTAATATCTGATATTCTCTGCAAAAGAAAGTAAGTAGCAGATATGATAAAGAGTAAACTGCAAGTACCTGAGGGGAACTTGCTAATATCTGCTATTCTCTGCAAAAGAAAGTAAGTAGCAGATATGATAAAGAGTAAACTGCAAGTACCTGAGGGGAACTTGCTAATATCTGCTATTCTCTGCAAAAGAAAGTAAGTAGCAGATATGATAGGAAAGAAAACTAAGTTCGCAAATACCTGGGCGGAATCTGCGAATGTTGGCTGTTGGTATGATAAGATATAATCGGATAACAGAACAGATACCTGACACACTCTGCTATCAACTGAATAAAGACCAAACTGCGGTAATGATTGTCTCGCGTGATCAAGGTATAATGTCAACATAAAAACCCAGATCAGCGAGATAAGAAAATCCGAAATTAGATTCATGATGACATGGCTTGTTAATCAAGAAGAATCATACGCCTTGAATAAATGATGTGTGGTTAACATCTGATGAGAGAACTTGTTGATTATCATCTGATAAAAGCTTATGCAGGCAGCGCATACAAGATGATCATAAGTCAAGAAAGATATTGCAGATCCTTAGAATAGGTTGGATTTAACCTGTTAACCTGTAAGAAGGCAAAAAAGAAAAAAGAGGGGCTACACCCCGAGGATGAACTAAAAAGGTTGAATGCTGCCACAGATGTTCCCCATGGGCCTTATGCATCACTTGCCAAAGTCATCCAGGGTGTAGTCCTATCCAAAGTGGGCTGGCCGCACTCCCTTGACAGAGCACAAAAGGGAAACATGCGCAAAAAGGAAATTCCTGAGAAGGAAGCGACAGATGCACTGCTCTCTTGCCTCGGGTTACAAACATCGCTGATCAATTAGACTAGTTGCGCCAAGTGGCCTATTGCTTGTCTGTGGATTGATCAGCGGAGTTGTGAGTCCCGCGGAGGCACGGATCGAGAGTACCAAGGAGTGTTCGACCGTTACAATTGTGAGATGATCGAAGAGACAATGCTACACTTGATCGTCATTGCTTGTCACGCAAAGATCATCGTAACTGTAACGTATCCTCTAACGAAGCACAGCAGAGCTAACACATGGGTCCTCCCTGGAAACACGCTCTGTGTTAGATGCCGGCCAGGATCCGAAGTCCCGTCATCCTCCGCACGAGAGTTGAACGGCCCCTACTGCACATATGCGAAAACTCCTCGCGATATGTGGTCATTGTGGTTTTACGCCATAGGACAATCTCGAGGGGGCACTGAGCAAGACTTGGCGATATCTCGGTGGTTTAGTGATCTCTTTGGCAAAGAGAAAAATATAGAGGAGAAGCATCACAAAAAGGGAACTGTGTCAGTATGAGGTCTCTGACGTAAGCTCTATTGAATGAAAAACGAAACACTCAGAAGTGTTGAAAAAGAGAATGTTTGAAGAGTAAAGTAAAGTAAGAGCAACCGGTCATGATCGCGAGGGGATTTGAGGAGCTGCGATTGGTCATAGCTGATGACGCAAGAAATGTGTCCTCTTTGCTTCAGAATAGTCTTCCAAGTTCACCTTCGTCAACGACATCGATGCACTCACTTGGAATATCAATGGGCCCCAGACGGCCCTCGTCATGTATCTCTATGCACTCCAGCTGACCCTCAGCCACCTCCTTGCCCTTGGAGGTGGAAGGTTTCGAAGAATCAATCTTCTTGACCAGGTCGTTGATCTTGCCCTCGATGAGCAATCTTTCAACCAATCACCGAAGGGCCTTGCAATCTTCAGTTAAATGACCTTTCTCTCTGTGGAATTCACAGAACGGATCTGAATTTCTTGATCTTTGATTCGCCGGTTGGTAGGGTCTTTTGGGATATGCCTTATCTTTCATGATTTGGCTAACTTCTTACATGACCTCATCTAGCTCAAACTCTGGCAGGTCACCTTCTTGCTGCTGATGAACTGCAGCTGCTAGCGGAGATGATGTTGACAATGGTAGCAGCCGTTCTTGGGCACGATCATGGCCTTGGGAGGGGTATTGATGATGATGCTGAAATCTTCTTGCTTTCCTAGAGAGAGATGGAAAGTCTTTCCGAGAAGACCTCGGAGGCTGCTTGTAAGAAGAAGAATTTTTCTCCGATACAAGCTTGGAGACGAAGCTGGGGTTGCTCTTTTCACCGCGGATATACGAGTTGGCTAAGCCGATCAACTCTTGATAAGTTCTTGGTGCTCGGACGTTAGCTTCAAACTTTAGTGGACCTTCACGCAGACCGTGGATGAGAGCCACTCGGTACATTTCTTGATCAACGATCTCAATGTCCAAGATTTCTTTCTGAAAACGATCCACATAATGAGACCAAGTCTCATTCTCTCGCTGCCTGATCTCAAAGAGGGCTTCTGGACCGCCCTTCCTCTTTGAAGATGTAGAAAATCTGAGCAGGAACTCTCTTCGCAAGTCAGTAAAGGAAGAGATTGACTGAGGTCGCAGTCCATAGAACCAGTCTCTCACTTGACCATCAAAGGTTGTTACGAGGAGTTTGCTCTTGGTAGCATCGGAGAGGGTCTTGAGAGCAATGACTGATTCAAAAGCTTGAAGATGCTTGACTGGATCAGTCTCCCCGGTGTAAATGGGCAACCGTGGCTCTCTGAAGTTGACTGGAGTTGGTTCGTGCCGAACACTCTCTGTAAACGGCGATGGCTCTTCTTGTTCTACTGCATAAGGAAAGTAAGGAGCATGAGCAGTAGCTGCAAAAGAAACAGGAGGATAGGAGAAAAAGGTTGCTGCAGGAGGAGCAAATGCAGGAGCTGAAGAGAAGGGATGACTTCCCTGAAAATTCAGAAATCTAGCTGGACTTCCCCGGGTAGCTTCCCTGAAGAAGTTTTGACGAGCTGCAAACTCATCGTCCTGAGATCGCAAAGGAGCTGCAGGCCCTTGCGGAAAGGTTGGAGTGTAAAGAGGAGGGCAGACCGGCGGATAAGCCGGTGGATAGACTTGAGGAGTCTCTGATGTTGGTGCTGGATTGATTGGAGGAGCTGGCGCTGCTGAAGATTGAGTGGCCAATTGCTGCGTGAGAGCTGCTAGAGTACGGTTGATGGCTTGAAACTGTTGGGCAGTTTCTCTGCGGGATTACTCTAAGGCCTCCCAAAGAGGATCATCACTTGGACTTGGAGCAAGATTTTCGGCTGGTTGATGGTCTGACATGAGTAACCACTGCTTTCACTGTCTAATCGAGATCTGAAGATCGCGTGTTAACTGTTGATGCACGAAATGCGACACCGACCAGTTAACGGGTTGTTCGATCTCACAAGCTAAGGGTGAAGAAAGAAGGGTTGCGGGGATGGAGGAGAAGCTTGCTTGAGCAGAGGAGAAGCTTGCTCGAGCAGAGAGGGAGCTTGATCAGGTACTGTCGAGCAGACAGCTACTTTGATGGTCAGCTTTGCAGGTTGATGCCGAGAGAGGAGAGAAGAAGAGAGGAGGCCGCTAGCAGCGGCAACAGCAGACTTCACCCGCCGCGGCTTGAATGCCACTCTTGCGACGGGCTTTTCCTTTAATCAAGTAGGGTTACAACTTGCTACTGCACCATTACATGAAAAAAGCAGCAAAGGGTACAATGGGGAAGCTGACGGCTAAGGAAGAAGGTGCCAGGAATTAAGTAAAAGAGGCTGCAGAGGACTGGAGAACTGAGGCTGCCGATGCTGCTCAAGCTGCCTGATGAGGGCAGATAAAACTAAGTCCACAGCCCTTGACGACCTGGGAGAACTGGAAATTGAAGGCTGCGGAGGCTGCTCAAGCTGCCTGCTGCTGACAGAAAAAACTAAGTCCACAGCCCTTGACGACCTGAGCGGACTGGAGATTTGAGGCCGCAGACCTTGCTTGATCAACTCTGACGACCTGGAAAACTGAGTCCGCAGGCTTTGATCAAGGTGGCAGTTCTCCTCTCCCGCGTGCAGAATGAGAGGCCTTGGGGGCTATTTATAGGCCCGGGGAGAATCTTCTAGGAGCGGGGCCCAGTGACGTCACCATTGACGACCTCGGCGGACTGAGCGGACTGAGAAGATGAGGTTGACGACCTCGGCGGACTGAGCGGAGGAGGGGGAGGCCTGAGGAGCAGGCCCCCCTGAGGGCAGGCGGCCTAAGGCCAGGCCACCCCTAGGCAGGCGGCCTGAGGCCAGGCCGCCCCTAGGGGAGGCGGCCTGAGGCCAGGCCGCCCCTAGGCAGGAGGCCTGAGGCCAGGCCGCCCCTAGGCAGGCGACCTGAGGCCAGGCCGCCCCTAGGGGAGGCGGCCTGAGGCCAGGCCGCCCCTAGGCAGGCGGCCTGAGGCCAGGCCGCCCCTAGGGGAGGCGGCCTGAGGCCAGGCCCCCCCTAGGCAGGCGACCTGAGGCCAGGCCGCCCCTAGGGGAGGCGGCCTGAGGCCAGGCCGCCCCTAGGCAGGCGACCTAAGGCCAGGCCGCCCCTAGGGCAGGCGGCCTGAGGCCAGGCCGCCCCTAGGCAGGCGACCTAAGGCCAGGCCGCCCCTAGGGGAGGCGGCCTGAGGCCAGGCCGCCCCTAGGCAGGCGACCTGAGGCCAGGCCGCCCCTAGGGCAGGCGGCCTGAGGCCAGGCCGCCCCCTGACGGCGGAAGCCTGGGGCCAGGCTGGACAGGGGAGCCGAGTCCTGCGATGGTCCGGTCGTGCGCTGGCACCGGCAGATCGAACCTGTGAACTGATATAGGTTGCCTCCTGTAAGGAAGCATGCTGCTTGGTTAGCTGGCCGAATTGCTTGTCCTGCGAGGGTGAGCTATGGAAGCAGCTCGCCGTCCCGCAGGGCACGCGGTGGCTATGCGACCGGGGCGGTTTAGACAGGGGAGACCGTCCTAGCCACACGGCCTGAGCGAATAAGAAAAAAGGAGGTCCGCCTGGACCAACAAGGGAAGGCTGAGACAGATTGCGATCCTCGGGGGGTTCCCTTGAGTGGGCCGCGACTTGCGAGCTAGAGATCTTGGGAGGGATCACCGATTTTGGTGTTAACAATTCCAATCCTGAAAGAGTACATTTGAAGAGATTTACCAAGAGCTGATTTGGTGAACATATCGGCAAGTTGATCCCCAGATGACATATAGTAGTACTAGTTTGATTCTGAATTTTTTTCTCGCACAAAGTGACAATCGATCTCAATATGTTTGGTCCTCTCATGGAAGACGGATTTGTTGGCAATGTGGATAACAACTTGATTATCACAGTGCAATTGTATTGCCTCCAGGACAGGAAAACCCATTTCTTCCAAAATAGATTTAACCCCAAATAAATTCACATGTAGTAATGACAATAACACAATACGCTCGAATCGAATGACCGACCCGTCGACCCCTTCTCATAATAAGAATGTATCAAAAAAATTACATTGATAATTTTGACTACTCAATGAACTTCACCTCGAATTCTAACCTTGTGTCAGAACCTACGGGTCTACTTTACCAGAGGAACACACAACAACATTTTTTTTCTTATTCCTATAAGAAACAAGATTGTCACCCACAAAGATATAATATTCACTTGTAGATTCTATAAGAGTAGGAACCAACCCAATCAACATCACAGTAGTCATGAACTTTAAGGTGACCATGATCTTAATATATAATGCCTTTTCTGGGGTCCCTTTTTAAGCACTTAAGTATCCGAAGAGCAGTATGATAGTGATGAACTTTATGACTATGCATGAATTGGCTAACCAAATCAACAGCAAATGAGCTATCGGGTCTGGTAATACTTAAATAAATCAATTTTCCCACAATGCATTGAAATTCCAACTTGTTCTCAAGATCCGTAGAATTATCATTGTGAATATTATAATTAGGATCCACAGGGCTATCCACAGATTTTACTCCCAAATATCCAATGTCACTGAGAAGTTCTAAGTCATATTTGTGCTGGAGCCTGGAAGATCTTTTTTTTTCCGGCAGATCAAACAATCTCAATACTATAAAAATATCGAAGATGACTCAAATCTTTGATTTCAATGGTAGATGCTAACTCCCTTTTAACTATAATAATGTGCTTATCATCAGTTCTTGTGATAACGATATCATCTACGTATACAATAAGAATACTGGTAAATTTCTCCTTCCTGTAGACAAAGACTGAGGGATCCGAAGTACAATGGGAAAATTCTAAACTCAGAAAATTGTCACTTAGCTTTTCAAACATGTCAGGGTGATTGTTTAAGGCCATATAAGACCTTGAGGCAACACCCCATCCCTTTAGGAACATCCATTCTCAGTCAAGGAGTCATGTAGATTTCTTCCTTTAATTCACCGAGGAGAAAAACATTTTTTACATCAAGCTGGTACAAGGTTCAAGACTTGTGTGCCACAATTGATAACAAAATTCGAATAGAATTCAGTTTAGCAACTGGAATAAACGTCTTTTGGAAGTCAATTCCATCAATCTGAGTAGATATATTTCTTGACTGGCTTCTCGGCGGAGCTTAGCGAATTCGATATTACCTTCTTGCCAAGGGAGACAATCAAAGCGCAAGCAGTGACATATTTCTTGGCTGGCTTCTCGGCGGAGGCAGAGGAGGGAGGGGTTCCCTTTGATTAGGTGTCTTGGAAGATGTTCGTTGATGGAGTCTCAGGAAAACATTACGTGGGTGTTTTACGTCTCTCAGTTAAAACGAGTTATTGGAGATCACCCTGTCGAGGCGACACTGCCCCTGCCGGCTCCGGGGCTAACCTCGTTTGGCTACATCCCTCATCTCGTCACGGATGTGTACTATCAGTCAAGAGGATTCCTCAGTCGAGCAAGTCCTGGTGCACTGGCTTGATCGACCACCGTCAGAAGCCACATGGGTTGACTAGTCTGATTTCCGAGCTCAGTTTATGAACTTCTACCTTGAGGACAAGAAAATTCTTTTAGAGGGAGACATTTTTACGTACACGGAGGAGGGAGAGGGTATACCAACGCTGCAAAAAACCCACGAGTGACACATCAAAGGACGAAGCTCATTAAGACACGCGGTTATCTTGAGAAGCTGAATGCATTTTTCCTTGTATTGCAGTTGGGTTGAGAGTGTTATATAAACCCTCCGTACAATGTATTTTCTTTTCATTTTGGCAGTATCAAGAAATTTGGAACCCTAGGTGTTATTCTCTCTTCCTTCCTCATTCTCTCTTTACCTCTTTCCCTCTCCAAACTTGGAGGCCGGTTTTCTCTTCTCCGAACACCTAACAGATGTTATCGAAGAAGTGCCTCCGAAAAGCACTTGTTTGAAAAAAATTTCCTTGCAATGACGTACCTTATTCCAAAATGTTTTATTTGAGAAAGAATATACTTGGTCTTCTCAAGATAAGTGGAATTTTTTTTAGCTTGAAAGCAAGTTCTCTTGTTGATCCTACCCAAAAGATAAATTGGGATGAAGGAAATGGGGTGGCGGTTAAATGAGGTACCATATGTTAGCTGAAAGTTTAATCGATCTCTTCCACACTAAATGAAATATAGCCTATTCAGTAAGTGTAAATAAGTCAGTTAATGCATGCTCACGAAGAGGAACATTTGTAAGATTACAAGGTTCTTGGTTATCTTAAGGTCAGACATGCAAGAAAAACTTGTTCCAAAAGAGAATATCTTACTCTGAAAACCTATAGAGATGTTGACCATGCATGATCGCAGGTCAATAAATGATCTCCCATAGGGAAGTGTACTATCCTTAAAAAAATCTAGTAAATGTTCTAGTGCTGTAGGTGAATTCTGGGATATGGAAAATAAGTTTTTAGTTTTGCGATTGTTGCTAAAAGTCATCTTAAACTATCTTTAGGCTCCAAAAGTAAGAACTATGAAATTTTGTAATAATATGTTTGCCGCCACTAGCATCAATACATAGTTCTGTCTAGCACTACAAAACAAAGCACATTGAGGACCAACATTTCATAGAGAGAAATTGGAAATGGTTTGCTTAGTACTCCGCACAAGGAACAACTATCTCTGGACATGCCAAGGATTTTTGAACAAGCAGATCCATGAACTAATAAACAACAGGGAATGGAAGACATCCAGTCACAAATTCAAATTTGTGAGGGATGTTGGGATGTTTATGATATCTTATTGCAATGTCCTATTTTTTACTACTCTACTAGTGTAATCTTGCAGATAATTATTCCTCAGTAATCAGTATTACTCCTTGGTTATGGGATTAATCATGCTTTCTTAAGATTCTTTCCTTTTTTTTAATTTTTATTCCTTTGTTCTGTGGGATTTGATTGTGCCTTGTGTCTATTTAAGTGTTAGCTGCGTCTAAATAGAATAAGCAAGTTTTTACTCATTTCTTTAACTAGTGGTCGTGCACGGGTCCCCCTTGTGTAGTGTGCAGTCTCGATAATAACCGACTTTTACTGGAGTAGCGACCAAGTACTATTGCCGCCCCACAATGCGCTTTGGCAGGACCATAGACATTGTTATTAAGATCTTTAAAAATGTATACTGTTAGAGAATACTAGGAAAAATAATGTATTGACCCATTAACTTGGCCCATGTAGGATTTTGTGTTTAGTCCCACATTATTTGTATAGCTAGTTGCTTACTCTCCTCTCTCCTATATATTTGTACTCATACTTACTTTTTGGTATTCAAGAAGTATATATAAGGTCTGGATCTTTTTCTACATGGTATCAAAGCCAAACGGTCCGGCCTGTTTTTCTTTAATCGCCCAGTCCTCCTGTTAACCGGGCGACTTGTTTTCCTGCTTAACCGCACTGTTTTGCGGCATCCGTCTTTTCTAACCGTCTCCTTCGTCTCTCCCGTGGATCCACCTCCTCTTTCTCTTCTACGCTCTTTTATAGCCTTCATCTCTCAGGCACGTGGACCCCACTCATGTGCGGTTAGATTTTCTTAACCTCCACGGGCTGCTCTCTACCCGCTGCGGCTTCCCCTCTTCCCGCGGTTAGATCTAACCGTATGGCCTCAAGTTCTACCCGTTGCGACCTGTCTCTCTCCGCTGCGGCCTTCTTTCCATTCTTGTCGTGCTGACTTCTTATCACATGACAACTTCTCGGGCCGTGGCGTCCTCTTTCTCGCTGCGGCCTCGCCTCTTACCATGCGGTCTCCGTGTTGCACCGCTATTGTCTCTAAGAAACATTCCCGTTGCGGCTTGGTTTCTTGTCGCGCGGTCTCCGTGTCACACATGCTTCTTGTGCGGGGTCTTCGTGTTGACCAGACTGCCTTGTCGCTCTCTCCTTACCGTCTGCCCGGGGCTGCTTACCTCTGCTCGACTTGGCTGTTCGCGCGGTCTGCCCGCGGATTCTCGTTTACGCTACTATTCTTGTTGCGATCTGCTCCTAACCATGTGGTCTAAGTGACCTGGTTGCGGTCTTCTTCGGGTTGCTGCCAGCTTAGAATTCTAGCCGTCATGCCTCTAACCGTTGCGGGCCTCTTCTTCCCGCTACGGTCTCTCCTTCCCGCTGCGTCTCGGTTTTGTGCTCAACTAGTGACTCTAATTTGCAACTGAGGGTCGCCTCCTTATCGTCGCGACTTGTTTCTATCCATTGCGGGCTCTCTTCTTTCCACTGGTCGTGGCCTTTCTTGCCGCTGGTGTGCTGTCACCGTGACCGCTGAAGACATTTTCTTACCGTGCTGGTCGTGGCCTTTCTTGCCGCTGGTGCGCTGTCACCGTGACCGCTGCAGATTGTCTCATAGTCACTACTTGTGTCTGCTACGGCTTGTTCCTTGCAAAATGATCAGCTGTCTTCCGAGCTCTGTGGTGTCTATTTCCGATGGTGGTACCTCCTGCCTTGCTCATAGCTCATCCTGAATTTTGGATTTCGGGGCCTCTCACCACATTACCTCACAAAAACCACCACAATATTTGAACTCTGTGCATCCTAAGTTCACCACTGTTGCTAGTGGGGATACCATTCCCATTTCTGGCGCGACAGATATTCACCTTACTCCCTCCATCACTCTTCGTTCTGCCCTTCATGTTCCAGGCTTTTCTTTCAACCTTCTCTCTATTGGTCGTCTCACTACTGATCTTGATTGTGATGTAATTTTTTATTCCAACTTGTGTGTTGTGCAGGATCGCAAGATGCAGTCTATCATCGGAAAAAGGGCATCTGTCGAATGGTATCTATATCCTTGTCTCCTCTCCTCCAACGGTGTTGTCCTCTATTAGCTCTGTTGATTGGCATCAGCGTTTTGGTCACGCTCCTCTAAACATAGGCTCTGTTTAGGAGAGCTCTGGCGGCTGGAAAAGCTGCCGTCCGGATAGAGCTATTTTAAAATAGATCTCTGAGGAACAGTTTTGAAAAGTTGCAGAGTGTTTGGGTGTTCTGTGCAGAAGTGCGCTTTGAAGAACGATTTTCTATTTTTAGCTGTTTGGAGAAACAACTTTTGGAAGCTGTTTTTTTTAAAACTAAAATATATAAATATATAAAAATAACTGATAACAGGAGTCTTTTATATAGTTCTAGAAAATAGAAAAAAAGGTCTTCCAACATCCGGCGACTGCTTTTTCCAATCCTTCCGATCACCTGTTCGAAAATAAATTGATATGAATCAAACTTTTGATAATTTAAATCCTTTAAATTTTTAGTAAAAGATGGATCGAATTTTTACCTGCGCGCACTGTATATTTCTTCGACAATGCTATATCGTACTGTAGACATATGTTCTGCTCCAGCAACATTACACATATCGCTTTCAATATCATCCTCTGTCGCAGGGTCTTCATCCTCTGAGGGAACGAAAGAAGACTAATCAGCATCACAAGCATTAAACTCAGGGTCCCAGCGAGACGGATGTCTCCGAATGAAGTTATGTAAGGCCATTGTCGCTAGTACTATGGAACGCTGTTTCTTGAAGTTGCACTGTGGCATTTTGCTCAAAATGTGCCACTTTTGAAATACGAAAAATTTGAATGAATGTAAACATATTGATTATTATACCTTGTGGGGGATACGAAAAATGCAATCTATCGTCTGCCAATACGCGCGCGAAGATGCGACTATCATGAGCAGATCCCTCCCATCCAGCCAGGGCAAATGTAAAACACATGTTAAAATCACAGACTGCCATTACATTTTGCGTCGTCGTGCCATGACGTCCTATGTATCGTACTTGATCTTCTACGGGTATCCTCGCATCAATATGTGTACCGTCAATGACACCAATGCAATCCTTGAAGAATGACATATAACGAGGATCATACCTTATCTCAGCCGGAATATCTCTGAACTGACGGTCAATAAACTTTATAGCATCAATTGAGAGTAACAAAAGAGATGTAAGCCCTTTCAAAAAATATCTACTAATTGTTTCGGTCGAGTGCTGAAACCGTTCTTTCGTTAATCTAACGGAACCTCCTTGTGCTAAGATATACAATGTAATCCCTAGGACTTCTCTTGAGGACGTCCGCTGTGATCTTTGAAGTTCATGATCTACTTCCAGTTTATGAAGTAAATCTATGAAAATGCGTTTCGACATCCTAAATACATCATGAATCCTATCTGGATGTCCTTCTAGTAACTCTTTGATCCATTTCGCACCTGTTTGGGTAGATGTCATGGATGAGCGTGTGTCTCGAACATGATAATTCATCCTCTCGATCGATGACATAACTACACGGCAATACTCTATATATTGCGTCCGCTCCGGCGAAAGACTTGTTGAATTCCCAAAATCTTCATGGGAGGAGTCATGCTCTTCCATTATCGTATCTGCATTTAAAGCATCACAGAACATTTATCATAATCTATATAAAGATAATAACAAAACAACTATTATAGTTTCGAGGTCCAATATTAATCATCATGAGGTACAATATCAAAAAGTAAACAAAAACATCATAGTGTTCTTCATGCAAAACATAAGGAAATATAGATCGAGGTATGCCCGTATCACTGAGCCCTCTTCTCGTACTCCTTCATAATCCACCAAACCCGCATATCTTCTGGGATACTCATGAAGATCTCCCTAGTGGTCTTGTCCCTGATGTGGTCGAGAGCAAAGTAATATAGATCCAGGTTTTCCCGTAGCTCTGGGCTACTGGAAATCAACTCCACCACCTCTTTGACTGTGATAACTGGTGGAGGCTTCACAGCTAGGGTGGATTGATGTAAATCTGACATCAAAGAAAATATCATTCATTTGTTCTTCCCGATCTTTTTTCTTTTACTCGCCGAGGAGGACGCATTCCCAGGAGGTGTTGAAGCACCATCACCTCCTATCTCTTCAGGACCACCTTGATTGTTTTCCATGTTATCTGCTACATCATCATCTTCCAACTGGATCCTCCCCACATCCGGTGGCAAACTCCCAATTGAAGGAATCCATGAGTCTTCTCCAGTTGCAACAACCTGACTGAACATAGTGTTCAGTTTCTCCTCCAACTCAGGTGCAATACCTCCGTATTAAAAATTTTTCGCCGCCGGATTAACCTGTTATAATCAATATATCAATATTAATATTTGTCAAAATAAGAACTAATTTTATGAAATGAAACATGAAATTGTTCTGACCTTAATCTTCTCTGCCCACCATTCTTCTGATGCAGCAATAGTTCTCTTCTCCGGATCCCAACCTAAACCAGTCTCGCCATGTTTCAGCTCCTTCCATAACTTTCAATCCTTCTTCAAATGATCACATTTATTTTTCATTTACAATCGATCGTAGCTTTTCCCGGTTCGTTCTTTAAACCCCTCAATCAAATTTTTCCACCCTTCTTTGCTAAAGTGGGTGGTGGGCCGATGCCCCAAACCAATCTCTTTTATGCAGAGATCACAAATAACATCACTTCACCCGACTCCCAACTCGCTACGATTCCTCCTTCCCGTTGGTTTTACCATTATGCTATAAGCTAATAAAATTAAAATAACAATTACTTATCAAAATCCTAGCCCAAAATTTATATACACAAAATTGAACAAAAAAAACCAAACACACACAAAAAAATCTCTCACACACCGCACACATATAAATCCCAAAAAAATCACACAAACACACATTCACATACACACACAAACACAAACACATTCACACACACATACACAAACCCAAAAAGAATAACACACACATACAACCATACACAAAAAAAAAACAAACAAACACACACACACATAGACAAACTCAAATTCACACACACACACATCCATACTCATACACATTCACAAACTCAAATTCACACACATACATAAACACACACACATTCATGCACACGCACACACATATTCATATACATACCCAACCAAAAATACAAAAACACACACACATACAACCATACACACATAAAAAAAATAACAAACATACACACACACATATCCTTACTCATTCACACACTCATTCTCATCCACAAAGTCATATACACACACTCATACTCATTCACAAAACACACACACACACACACACACATAAACAAACTCAAATTCACACACACACAAATCCATACTCATACACATTCACAAACTCAAATTTACACACATACATAAACACACACACACACACACATCCACAAAACACACACACACATCCACACCAAGAAAAACAAAAAAATAACACAAACACACACACACACACATCCATCCATATACACACACAAACATACACAAAAACACACACACACAAACACAAATCCATATACATACACACACACTAATCCACAAAAAAAACAAACACACACACATAAACAAACTCAAATTCACACACACACACATCCATACTCATACACATTCACAAACTCAAATTCACACACATACAATAAACACACACACACACACACATCTACAAAACACACACACACACGCATCCACACCAAGAAAAACAAAAAAATAACACGAACACACATACAAATCCATCCATATACACACACAAACATACAAAAACACACACACACAAACACAAATCCTTATACATACACACACACATTCATACACAAAAACACAAACAAACAAAGACACACACAAAAAATTCATATACATGCACACACACACACATCCCTACAAAACCAAAAAAATAACATATAAATACATACACACATTCAAAATAACACATTACTAGCACATATAAATCCATAAACACAAATACCTGAAAGGAAGCCGACGAACTGGAATCGGAGAGTTTCCAATCGGGAGGTTCTTTTACGAGAACTGCCGGCGAACGACAAACTGGAATCGGGAGGAGGAGGACCTTCAATTAGCGGCGAACTGAAATGGAAAGCTAGGGCACGAGAGAAGACACCTACCTCGCTCGGGATCGAGAGATATCCCGTCGTCGGCGTCGAAAATGGAAGGGGGAAGCGGCAAAGGAGGGAGGGGGACAGACGCTGCTAGGGTTCGGCAACAACACCTCCGCTGATCAATTTGCCACTGCTCCCACTATCGCAGGTTTCGCTGCCGAACAATAGAAACTCCTGCGACTTCACCCCTTCGATCAACCACCACCATCGTGATATGTCGGCGGCTTCTGCCGGAAGGAGAAATGGCCTCAGGAGGAAATGAAAGGCGGGATCGGGATCAAAGGCGGCGATTCCACAGGGCACAAGATTTTTAGGGATTTTTTTAGGGGGATGGAAGCGATTTTTAGGGAGCTAAACGTGGGGGGTCCCTGACTTTCTAAAAATCAGCTTTGAAAGGATTTTTAGGAAAGCGATTTTGAGAGAGCTGTCTGCCCAAACAACCTAAAATCAGCTCTAGCGGCTGGAATAGAGATTTTCCAGCCGCCAGAGCTGTCAAACAGAGCCATACTCAAAAAATTTCTCCCCGAAGTGTCCCTCCAAGAGTTCACGTGTGAGTCTTGTATCTATGGGAAACATCATCTGTCTACGTTCTCACCACATACAACTCGAAGTCCTGCTCCCTTTGATCTTGTACACTTCGATATTTGGGGACCCTACAAAATTGCTAGTGTTTTTGGGTATCGTTACTTTGTCACATTTGTAGATGACTACTCTCAGGTGACCTGACTGTATCTCCTTCGTGATCGCTCTGAATAAACTGATGTATTCCATATTTTTTTATTGAAACTCGCAACCAGTTTTCCACTACAATTAAAACCCTTCGCACCGATAATGCTCGTGAATACACTAGTCATGCCTTTGCACACCTAGGTGCTGAGTTTGGGATCATCCATCAAATCTCGTCTGCCTATACCCCTAACAAAATGGCGTTGCTGAATGCAAAAATCATCACCTGCTTGAGGTCACCCGCTCTCTTATGATTCAAATGAATGTTCCCAAACAGTATTGGAATTTTGTGGTTTCTACCGCTTACACTGTTATTAACCGCATGCCTTCCTCTATTCTCAATTTTGCGGTTCCCTTCAATCTTTTTTCCCCCTCCAAACCTCATTTCTCCTATCACCCCTCGCGTGTTTGGCTGCGTGTGCTTTGCTCATCATCTTGGCCCGTCCACTAACAAACTTGCTCCACGTGCCACTAAATATATGTTTGTAGGTTACTCTCGGACTCAGAAGGACTACGTTTGCTTTTCTCCCAAGGATCGCAAGGTTGTTACATCTGCTGATGCTACCTTCCTCAAAGATCAACCATATTACTCTCAACCAGCTGATTCTCCACTTCCGCCACCTCTTCCGTGGTCTGCTATCCCTGTTCATTCAAACCTTCCACCTCTTCTTCCCACGCCAATCCCACCTAAACCACCTATCATCCGTGTGTACACTCGACGCCTTCTTCGTCTACTACTCTACGGGAGATGCCCTCCTCTAATGGTTTTTTGCAGCCTGCGGATCCGGCAACAGGTTCCACTGCCCACCCGATGACAAACTATGTCTCTTTTTACCGTCTCTCTCCGGAACTCCAACAAAATGTTCTTTCTTTATCCTCTATTTCCACCCCTAATTCTGTGCAGGAGGCTCTCCAACATCCCGGGTGACGGGTGGCTATGGATGAGAAAATGTCTACTCTTTGGGAAAACTACACGTGAGAGCTGGTCCCCCTTCCTCCTAGACAATCTTGTGTGAGATGTAAGTAGGTGTTTGCCGTCAAACAAGGTCCGGATGGGACGGTTCACCGTTTGAAAGCTCGTCTCGTAGCTCGCGGTTTCACTCAACAACAAGATCTGGATTATGATGAGACTTTTTCTCCCGTCGCTAAACTCAATATGTTCACGTGTTGATCTCCCTCGCTGTTCACCGCACTGGCCATTGCACCAACTGTATGTAAAAAAATGCTTTTCTTAACGATGATTTACAGGAGACAGTTTATATGCAACAACCTTCCGAGTTTGAGACCACGGGGGAGTCTCTTGTCTGTTGTCTGAAGAAGTCTCTTTATGGTCTCAATCAGTCTCCTCAGGCATGTTTTGATAAATTTAGTAAGGCCGTTAGTGTTGTTGGGTTCACTCAGAGTTCGACCGACTTCTCTCTGTTCACTCGTCATTGTCCAACAGGCACAGTGATTCTGTTAGTATATATGGGTGATATTTTGATTACAGGAGTCGATCTTTCAGGAATACAAATGATCAAACAACATCTGACGACTGCGTTTCAAACAAAGGACCCGGGAAGTCTTCGATATTTTCTTGGTCTCGAAGTGGCTCGGAGACCTGATGAGCTTGTGTTATCTCAGAGAAAGTATTGTCTTGACTTACTTCATGATGCGGGCTATTCTGGATGCAAGCCTGTTGATACTCCCATGGATATTAATCACAAACTAAAGCTTTGTGCTCATGCCTCAGACTTTGATGTGTTCCTTCTAAATCTAGAGTATTATCGTCGTCTTGTGGGAAAGCTGATATATCTCACTGTTACGAGACCTGATACATCATTTGTTGTTGGAGTTCTCAGTTGATCCATGCACGAGCCGCATATCTCTCATCTTCAGGCAGTCGAGCGTATTCTTCGATACTTGAAGACTGTTCATGGACAAGAACTTGTGTACTAGCCATCTTCGTCTCCCTTGTCTCTGATTGCATACTCTGATGCTGATTATGCTGGCTCATTGGATGACCATCGTTCCACAAGTGGATATTGCACTTACTTTGGAGGACATCTTATTACATGATGCCGCAAGAAACAGTCTGTGGTTGCTCGCTCATCTGCTGAGGCCGAGTATCGATCGATGACAGCAGTTGTGTCTGAGCTCACATGGCTTGAGGGTCTCCTTGATGATATAGGAGTCAAGCTCTCCTCACCTGCCACTTTATTTTGCAACAGTCAAGCTGCTATACACATTGCCAAGAATCCGGTCTTCCATGAACGGACAAAACATATTGAAGTTGACTGTCATTTCATTCGGGAGAATGTTCAGTTGAAGAAGATAGAGTTAACACATGTTCCTGGTGCTCAGCAAGTTGCTGACATCCTCACCAAGGCCTTACCACGATGTCTCTACTATCAGTTCTTGTCCAAGCTTGGTGCCTACGACTTGTACGCTCCAGCTTGCGGGGGAGTGTTAGAGAACACTAGGAAAAATAATATATTGACTCATTAACTTAGCCCATGTAGAATTTTGTGTTTAGTCCCACATTATTTGTATAGCTAGTTGCTTACTCTCCTCTCTCCTATATATTTGTACTCATACTTGTTTTTTGGTATTCAAGAAGTATATATAAGGTTTGGGTCTTTTTCTACATATACATTTTTAATGCCAGCTATGTGTTGGAAAAAATCACCTATTCCAGTAGATCATGGAGATTAAAATTTAAGGGATTAGAATCCAGCGATGGGCTATTACAAGTTCATGATTTTAATATATTATTGATGACTGCAAGCCCAAGCAACTCCGGAGTTTATTGACAAGATTATCTTCATGAAAATTAGAGGTAAACATCAAAACTAGTAACTCATAGTAAATTTAAATTCCGAATACACAAATGTCAGATGACAGATTGTTTCTCACACTACTAATATCTACTGTGCTAATAATGGATTCTTTTTTGGTCAAAGATTTAGGAGCTAGGAAAAACGTTGCATGTTTATATGGGTTTTAAGTCGGGGTCTGCTGTGAAACTAGATGTCTTTAATTATAATTGTCACAGAAATTTGAATTTTCAAATTTCCTTTTTATGTCAGATTTTATGAACCATTTATGCAGTTGCTACTTGTAATATCTTTACGGTACTTTTCAATTAATAAATAAGTAATTAAGTCCCACTTGATGTTTCAGGGTCTTTTAATCAGATATCTAAGTTTTTACTGAAATCTGATGTTTCCCATTCTAAAGACCAAGAGAGTAGTCCTGATCCTCTGGATCCTTGGCATGGCTGCAGACATATTTCAGATTTTTATGAAGAATATTCTGCAATAAAGGAGGAGTTTGTCCTGAATTCTGTGACAGTTACTGTCAGGAGCTGCAGTGAGGAAGATAAAAGCCTTGTTTATTTTGATACTGATTTACTGGGAGATGTTATTATCCACTGGGGGATCTGTCAAAACGAAATAAAGAATTGGGAAATACCCCCACCTCCATTTCCACCATCAACTAAAATATTTCGGCAAAAAGCTCTACAGACTTTATTACAGGTATACACAACAACTCATCTCGTCTTATTTTATGTTATATATTTATCGTTATGTTTGGTAAAATAATAGCTGGAAGAAAAATATAACTGTAGACTGTGGATTCTATTACCCTGTGAATGCCACTTAGGAGGAGGAGGACAAGGTGCAATTGTATGGGAGAACTTCCACAAGTAATCTTAAAATTTGAACTTTTGATTCCCTTATTAAACCTCCACAATTTCTATTAGGGTCCGTTCGTTTCGCAGGAATTGAGCTGCAGGAATTGGAATTGAATTCAATTCCCATTCCCGCAGGAATTGGAATTGAATTCAATTCCAATTCTGCTGTTCGGCTGAATGCAGGAATTCTGTTACAGGAATTGGAATTAGCAATTCCGTTGTTCGGCTGTATCCTGGAATTCAAAATACAGAATTCAAATTTGTAATTTTTATTATAAACTGAATTGAAATAGCTAATTAAAAATCATATTTCAACGGAATAAAAATTAAGAGTCCACACACCGAACATTAAAAAAAAGTTCAAAATAGTCTACATCATTATAATAGTCCGCACATGAAACCAAAAGTCCTTAACATAATCTAATCAATCACGTAGATGTAAGCGGAGTCAGGTCCTCCTAATTGGCATCGGTAAAGCCATGAACACGTCGGCCTTCTTGTCGTCATCACTCAGCATATCGATAGCCTGTATGACATCTGTCTCAGTTAAATCCGTAATAGATGCAATGACGGCATATATCCTGTCTGCCCTTGAGATCGGCGGCGGTGGCGGTGGCGGCTGAGAAGTCACGCTGCTATCATGCTCCATGTTCCTCGCTATTACAGAAACAACATCAACAATAATATCTACCGCGGATGTTTTCTCCTTCCTCTTCTTTCTCTTTGGCTCAACCTCCTCCATGCCGTTTTCGTCCACTGAGTCTTCAATGTGGATCTCGTTCATTTGCTCAGTCGCAGTAGCAACATTAGCTCCAGTGGCCCGATCAACCCCACAAATCATAGCTAAGTCACCCCAATTGACGATCACCTTGCTCCGATAATGTCTCACTGTCGGATGCGCCTACAAGTTTAGTTTAAATTAGAATATAATTACTACACAGTTAAATATTTGCTCAATTAAAATATTACCTGTACGTAGGTAGCCCAGACTTCCTCGCTGTCAACCTTCACCACATTATGCTCCCAATCCCATCTGAAACCACTGGTATCCAGCATAGTTGATATTTCCTGGTAGTATTTGTTCCATGTTTTAATCCTGGCCATTATCTTCTCCTTACTAATATCAACGTGGCAATCATCCTTCAATGCTTGTATTGCCGCCTTGTATGCGACACTTTTCCAGCCGCTAGCCGCCTTATTTCCCAGCTTTTGCTGCTCAAGGAGAGCAGTCGATAACGCACAATCCATCTGCGGCGTCCATGGAACATAAGACCGTTCACTTGGCTTGACCCCCTTTCCTTTTTTATCCATTTATTTCTGCATAACATACCCACATTTTTGCATAAAATAGGTCAGACATGAAATAGAAGTTAACAAAATATACAGGTAATACATACACATAACATAACCACTTTTTTGCACATAAATGGATTAAAAAGAAGTTAACAAAATGTACACAGACACACACACATAACAAAACCACTTTTTTGCATAAAATAAGTCAGAAATTAACACACAAAAAACATTTTAATTGCCCCAATGAGCACAGTACTCATTAAACATATCCATAGCCATAGTTTCCCTAAACACGCTCCACTCTGGTGTTGCTTGGACTGGAGCCGCTGTATCCGCGTACTCGAAACTAGCAGAAGTTGTATCTTGATTTAATATTTCCGCATCTACCTCGGCAAACAGTCGACCATGATTTTCTAATCTTCTCTCTACAAGAAAATTATGCAGAATGCAGCAATCATTTATAATTTGAACATGTTAAAATTAAAAGGTAATTAAAAACTCATTAAGAATTAACTTATTCGAATGTTAAAGGTTTAAATGTGTATACTTGGACTTTGATGCCATAGAATGACGGTCCCCTCAAAATCGCCCATCTTTTTTTAAGGAGGCCAAATGTCCGCTCTATGACAATCCGTTCCTTTGAGTGTCGGAGATTGAACAACTCTTTATAATTGGTGGGGTTATTGCCTTGTGCAGCCCACTCTTTCAGGTGATATCTGGTTGACCTATATGGAGGTAGATAGCCAGGGCCGTTGGTGTATCCCGCATCCACCAGATAGTACTTTCCAAGTGGCACCTCAAAACGATCTGCTCTTTCGAGTGCATTGCACAAACCTCTGGAGTCCGATGAGGACCCCTCCCATCCAGGTAACACATACAAAAACCTCATATTTGAATCATATGCGGCCATTACATTCGTTGTAATGGCCTGTTTCCTATTCCGATACCTACCCTGATCTTTAGTAGGCACTGTAACTTCAATATGAGTGCCGTCAATCGCACCAATGCAATCCTATATGGACATATGAACAATTGAAATATTGTAAAATATATTTTAAAATAAAACTTAGGATTGTAAAAAAAATAACTTACATGAAAATGACGTCATCTTTGTACTGTTGACGCATCAGGGAGTTTTATAAAATCAGGACCTAATTTCAGAACTGCTCGCAGCACCGTGTTGAAATGACGGCTAATTGTATCTGTTGATCGTAGATACGTCCCGCCAACAACCCTAAATTTTTTGTTGTGCCCCAAAACATGTAAAAAAACGCTGACTGCCTCTCTAAGTCCTACATTTTTTGTGTCTCTTAACAAACCACGCTGGGTTAGCATGTTACACAAAACTTCAAACGAGCTTCTATTCATCTGAAGCTGATTAAAACAATTTATATTTGTTCCGCCACACAAACGCCTAAACAAACTTTTCCTTACAACATTTTTTGCATCAGCCTCCAAGATATTTCTTCTAACCCCACATTTCATCATCACTATGACGGAAGCAGCAAAAGCAGTAGCTACTGCTGCTCTCCTACGCCTACGACGTTTCACTGTTTCATCCTTCTAAACATAAAAAAGCACACATTATATATCCAACCACAAAAGGACACACACAAGCACATACACATTTGCACTTCGTCTTATGAATGAACATTTCTAAAGGTGTTGTTTCTATAATTATTACTTGTCTTTTTCTCTGAGATTTGTGCATTTGTAGTCTAGCATTTTAAATACAGAAAATCATACGTATGATGCTCTACTATTTAGAATGGGTTTTGATACCAAACTTTTTTCGTAAAGATCATGTTAAATCTCAAGGAGTATGGAATCTGACGCAAGGTAAAATAAAGGCTGTGTCTTATGAATGAATATGGTGTTCATGCAATAGTCCAACATACAGTTGCAATAATATTGAAATTATAAATGCAATTTACAAACATACACAATCCAGATCAAGCTTTAATTACACAACCAAGATCAAATTATTCAGCACGAAGTAAAAGATTTGCCAAATTAGAATTTGCATAAACAAATAGAATGAAACTGCAAGGATAAACTTCAAGGATTTGCTGCAGTTGCGAATTTGGGCAGCAAAAGTTAAGCAGCTATGTTACAGTTGCGAATTTGGGCAGCAAAAGTTAAGCAGCTATGTTACTGAAGAAGAAGAAGAAGTTGTTACCAGCAGAGAAACGCGAGCAGATCGGGAGCAGAGAAGCGCAGATCGGGAGCGGAGAAATGCGAGCAGATCGGGAGCGGAGAAGCGCAGATCGGGAGCGGAGAAGCGCGAGCAGATCGCGGCGACGGGAGCAGCGGAGAAGCGGGAGCAAGCAGAGTGGAGAAGCAGGAATCGCGACGACGGGAGAAGCAAATGGAGCGGAGAAGCGGAATCGCGAAATCTGACCTAGCGAGGTCGGAAATGCACGTCGCCCGTTTACCTTATACCCAATTCCGACCGAATTACATTTCATTGTTGATTCCCACGTTTTTTTTACATACCGAACGCCGGTAATTGGAATTGGTAAATGAATACCAATTCCAATTGCCCAATTCCCGCGAAACGAACGAACTATAAGGGTTCTTCCTCTTCCTTCTTTTTTCTCCCCTCTCCTCCTTTTCCTCTCTCAGTTTTATAGTCGCAGGTTTCTCATTTTCGAAGAGCTAACAATTTGGTCTGATTTGCCTCTCTTCTGACCATAGTATCCTTCGCCCGAAGACGTCCAACGGCTTCCGCGCGTCTGTTGCATGTCCCTCTTGCACGCTCTTCCCGATTCATTTCCACACGCGTCGCCTCCGCTGGCATAGCTCACGCCCACGACTTTCGTGACCGCGTCAACCCCACCTCTTATGGTCAACATCAACCTCGCTGATTGAGGCATTCCCGCATCTCCATTCCCGCCTCTCAACGTCGTCCCTATCTTGCCTCGTCGATTCCTTCATTATTGGCTGCGATTCCTCCGCTGTTTGCCGCGATTCCTCCGTTGTTGGCTGCAATTCCTCCGCTGTTGGCTGCAATTCCTCTGTTATTGACAACGATGACTTGTAACCACATCCGACAGTGACTCCCTCTCTCGTTTGGTTGCGCACCGTCCTTCATGTATGCATGCCCACACGGATCCGACCTATTGCACATTCCAACAAACCTGCTCTTTGGCCTCCCGTGGATCCGTCCATCACCCACCTCCTTGAATGTCATGAGGAGTCCATTGCCTTGCTTTAGGCCCTAATCTTGTGGATGAATGCTAAGTTCGATTCCCTCCTGACCGACTGACCGAGTGCTTCATCGACCTCCAACGCGGAGTCTCCATCGCTTCTCGGGGAACACCTGGACTCTCCCCAGGATCCTATTTCACCGCACACGTGCTTCCCTCCCGCACTCCATTCGTTCAACATCCCTTCTTCAACGACACCGAACCCTTAGGATTGATTGCCCGCGCGGAGCAGTTCTTCGACATTCATTAGATCCCGAAGCCGCACAAGGTTAGCACTGCCCTCATATGCATGGATGGATCTACTCTCCATTGGGTCCATTGGCTACGCTCTCAATTGGGTCCATTGGCTACGCCAGTCCAAGCCCACTATATCTTGGACGAACCTTCAGCAGGACCTTATTCGTCGCTACAATGTCCGTTATTCGGGCTCCTCCGTGGAGCGCCCACTAGAAGGGATCCCTCGACGAATACATCAACGAATTTAATACCTTAGCTAAACATGTGTCGGGTCTCTCCTAACCACTACCTCAGTTTCTTCATGCATGGCTTACTACCGTATATATGCACCTGACTGCGCACATGGGGTTTATGCTTTTGCTGTGAGCAGCCGTGCTCTCCGACCTATGATTGCCAACTGAAGGACCTTCAGGTCCTCATTGGTAAGGAGGAGAACGAGGTTAACCTCACCAACTTTGAGACCTTGTTGACTCCCATTCCACATTTTTCTATCTATTGGGGGATGGTTGTTGTCGGGCGACTGACGACCTTATGCAACCTGAATTGCATCACATTTTACTTTTATTTCCCACATTGTTATTAACGTCATGCGCGTCTTCGCGCATGTTGTCTTATTTGTGTTTGTGTGTTTGTATCACGCTTCTTAATCACGCTCGTTTGTACTCATGTTTGGTTGTGCGGCTTATTGGAGTGACCGAATAATAAGATCATGAATGAAATGATCCGTCAAATTTGGTAAGTGGTAATTAAGACAACAACAACAGAACTCATATAGTCGTCAATCATTGGGGGTATGGGCGGAGGAAGATTGGAAACAGACCTAACCTTTTACACTATGCCCAAAGTGGGTTCTCTCAGAGGAGAAAGACCCAATCTTTG
Organism: Platanthera zijinensis; assembly: GCA_039513925.1. Classification (NCBI taxonomy): domain Eukaryota; kingdom Viridiplantae; phylum Streptophyta; class Magnoliopsida; order Asparagales; family Orchidaceae; genus Platanthera; species Platanthera zijinensis. Next base: position 237,449,214 of record CM077081.1, on the reverse strand, counting down.
ACAATAAATGCACAAAGTGGTTGCTCACAGATACCACTGAAATAGTGGCCCCCTATACCATCACGTTTGTTGCGGAATCATGCCCTCAAATCAAAGACAAAGACATCAAAGAGGGCAGACCCAAGAATCCATTTTAAGACAAGCAAAGAAAATCATTTTAAAATTATTTACTTTGTCATTATATAGGTACGCTAACGGGAAAACAATGGAAGTAGTGAATACAATGATTAGGAGAAAGATAAATATTTTATGCCTGCAAGAGATTAGATGGGTGGGTGAGAAAGCTAAATTTTTAGATAATTCAGATTTTAAATTATGATACATAGAAAAAAATAAAACAAGTGGTGGAGCAGATATTATTGTGGATATTACTTGAAAGAATGAAGTTGTTGGTGTAAGTATAAAAAGTGATACAATCTTAGCTCTTAAATTGGTCATTAGGAAAAAAAAACTATTAATTTGATCAGTGCGTATGCGCCACAAGTAGGATTAAGTGAAGCTATTAAAGTGTAATTTTGGGAAGACATAGATGATTTAGTAAGAGAATCCCATAAAGAGAGAAGATTTTCATACGAGGAGACTTAATTGGGCATATAGGGAAGAAAAATGTAGATTACACAGCCGTTCATGTAGGATATGGATATCGAGAAAGGAATGAAAGACGAACCATTTTAGACTTTGCCGTAGCACATGAGCTAATTGTATCAAATACGTTTTTCTTAAAGAGGAAATAATATTTAATTACGTTTAAAAGCGGATCAAATAAATTACAAATTGATTATTGTATGACTCGCAAAATGGATAAATTGATTTGTAAGGATTGCAAAATCATACCAGGAGAAAGTTTGACAACAAAACATCGATTAGTGGTGTTAGATGCACAAATTAAATATAATAAATTTAAGATAAGAACAAAAATGTTTCAAAAAATTCGGTGGTGGAACTTGAAGATGGAAAAACAGGTTGCTTTCAAGAAGGCAGTTATGGAACAATTAGTTGATGAACCTTATGTTGATCTTAATGTCTCATGAGAAGTTATGTCTTCATATTTAAATATAAGTGGAAAGAACGTACTTGGAGTGTCAAAAGATCGTGCGGCCCCAAATAAAGAATCTTGGTGGTGGAAAGAGGAAGTGCAAGACAAAGTGAAGGCAAAGAGGACCAACTATAAATCACGTTGCGATGTAGGAATGATGAAAACTTAGTCAGGTATAAAGTTACCAAAAAAGAAGCTAAACCGACAATAAGTAAAGCAAGAAGTCAAGCTTATGAAATTTTTTATAAGCGACTAGATGCCAAAGAAGGAGAGCGTGACATAAAAAATTGCTCGAGCTAGAGAAAGAAAGACAAGATTTAATTCAAGTAAAATGCATGAAGGATGAAACAGATACAGTTTTGATGGTTGACGTGGATATTAAAGAGCGATGAAAAAGATACTTTTATCAACTCTATAATAAAACAAAGAACAATGAATTGAAATTGGAAGAGTTAAGTAAATCAGAGAAGTATAAGAACATAACGTTTTATCGTAAAATTCAAGTATCATAGGTAAAAAATGCTCTAAATAAGATGAAAAATGAAAAGACGGTTGAGCCAGACAATATACCCATCAAAGTATGAAAATGTCTAGGAAATGAAAGAATTTTGTGGCTTGTTTTTTCAATAAGATACTGAAGTCAAAGTGGATGCCGGACCAATGAAGAGAAAGTATCTTGCTGCCTATGTATAAGAATAAAAGTGATATATAAAATTGTGTTAATTACAGATGAATTAAATTGATAAGTCATACTATGAAACTATGAAACTATGAAAATGAGTAAGAGAAAGAAGATAAAGATGAGAGACTAACATCTTAGAGAATCAATTTAGATTCATGCCAGGGAGGTCGACCATGAAAGCTATACATCTCTCTAGGAGACTCATTGACAACTATAAGAAAAGAAAACTAGATTTGCATATGTTGTTTATTGATCTTGAGAAGGCTTATGATAGAGTTGCAAAAGAGATCTTATGGAGAGTCTTAGAAAAGAAATGTGTAAATATATCATATATTGACACAATCAAAGATATGTATACAAATTCAGTGACAAGGGTGGGGACATCTGGAGGATTAACACAAGGACCTTATCATTGTTGGCTTACATCAAGGTTCAACTTTAAGCCCTTATCTCTTTACCCTTATCTTAGATGAGCTCACCAGACATATCCAACAAGCAATACCTTGATGTTTATTGTTTGCGGTTGATATCGTTTTTGTTGATGAGACGCGCGAGGGTGTAAACGCAAAACTTGATTCTTGGCGAGATACTTTAGAAAAGATGAGTTTTAGGTTGAGCCGGGCAAAGATGAAGTATATGAAGCTTAAATTTAGAGTCTGTTTGGGTTAGCTCTGGCGGATTGAAAAGCTGCTGTCCAGATAGAGCTGTTTTAAAATAGATCTCTGGGGAGCTGTTTTGAAAAGCTGCAGTCTGTTTGGTTGTTATTTGCAGAACTGCTCTTTGAAAAGCTACACACACACATTATGAGACACATCATGAGATACACCAAAAAAAAATTCTATTGGAGGAAATATACCTTCAGATGGAGATAACTGGTTAGGGCAGATCGGGAGGAGGAGATCCTGCGGCTGCGGGTGGAGACTGGAAGAGGCGGATCGTCCGGATGCTGGAAGTAGGGGCCGACCCTGCTGCTGGAAGTCGCCTGGAAGAGGCGGATCGGCTGAAATCGCCTGGAAGGCGATCGTCCGGATGGAGAGAAATCGCCTGGAGGAGGAGAGAAATCGCTTGGAGGAGGAGAAATAGCTTGGAGGAGGAGAAATCGCCTGGATCGGAAGGCTCGCCTGGATCGGAGGAGAAATCGCGATCGGAGGAGAAGAACCGCCGGAAATCGCGTGGAAGAGGGGGCGATGGGATCGGGATCGGGAAGGAATGAGGAGCGACGGGCTGGGGCAATGTATTACGCGATTTTGCGGACGCCAAAACGCGGGGGGGAGATAGCGGCTGGGCAAAATACAGTCCGCTGTTTTTTAATGAACCGCCATTCCTAAAACGCTACCAAAACAAACAGTAATAATAGCGGCTGCGGATCAGAGAGCAGATTTCTGATCCGCAGCCGCTGTCCCAAACAGAGCCTTAGCAGTACAAGAAGGACAGATGATTTCGTTATTCAGTTGGATGATCGAGATATTTCTTGTAGTGTGTGTTTTAAATATCTTGGATCGATAGTTCAAAATACAGAGGTATTAATAAAGATGTGACACATAGAATCCAAGTGGGTTGGTTGAAGTGGAGAGGCACGTCAGAGATCTTATGTGATCGTAAAGTACCACTAAAACTTAAGGGAAAGTTTTACCGCACTGCAATTAGACCCGCGGTGCTCTATGGTTCTGAGTGTTGGACAGTGAATTGTGTACATGAGCAAAAAATGGGAGTTGCGGAGATGAGAATGCTTAGGTGGATGTGTGGACACGCGAGATTGGATAAAATTAGGAATGGAAGTATCAGGGATAAGACATGAGTAGTACCAATTGCAGAGAAGATGCGAGAAGCTCGTCTAAGGTTGTTTGGACACGTACAAAGGAGACCATTAGAGACACCTGTTAGGCGTTAAGAGAGTCTAGTCACCAGGTATGTTAAACGAGGGAGGGGTAGACCAATAGAGACTTGGAATGAAACCGTAAGGAAAGACATGATGTACTTAGGAATTAGTGAGATTATGACAAAAGATAGGGCACAATGGCGACAAAGGATCCATATAGCCGACCTCACTATTGTGGGATAAAGGCTTGGGTGTTGTTGTTGTATATTATATTAAAAAAAGGGATCAAAATATAAATTCTTTTAATTAACATTCTATCATATTTATTTTCATAATTTATATATGGGAGAAGTCTAAGAGATCTCAAAATTATTTCTTAATATCAAACATTCCATTTAAACTCCCTAGCCATAATTTCTTCATTAAATCAAGCGTCTTTTCTCTGTTTATTCTGCTGAACAGTAAAAGGCCCATTAATAGTCTGATTAATTAAAATCCATTCGTTTAAATAAAGCCCATAGTTATTTCTACAGTTAAAAGAAAACCCTCTCTCCTTTAATAGCAACCCACCTCTCTTTAACTTTCCCTTTATTTTATGTGGAATTCTCATATATTTTATAAAAAAGACTTGTCAATATACATGTATGAGCACAAATATATAGGAGGAAGAGGAGAGAATGTCCCATCCAAGATGTGATACAAAAACTTCTTAGCTAAGAGACTAAATGAGCCTTCATTAATGGGCCTTTACATATTTCCTTCAACACTCTCCCGCAAGATGGAGCGTACAAATCGTAGACACCAAGGTTGGACAAGAACTTATAGTACAGAGGTCGTGATAAGGCCTTGGTGAGGATGTCTGCAACTTGCTCAGCAGCGGGAATATGCACTAACTCTATCTTCTTCAATTGAACTTTCTCTCGAATGAAATGACAATCAACTTCAATGTGTTTCGTCTGTTCATAGAAAACAGGAATTTTGGCAATGTGTATGGCAGCTTGACTGTCGCAAAATAAAGTGGTAGGTGAGGAAAGCTTGAATTCTAAATCATCAATGAGTCCCTCAAGCCATGTAAGTTCAGACACAACCGCTATCGTTGAACGATACTCTGCCTAAACAGATGAGCAAGCAAAAACATATTGTTTTTTGCCGCTCCATGTAATGAGATGTCATCCAAAATAAGTGCAGTATCCACTTGTGTAATGACGATCATCCAAAGAGGCAGTATAATCAGCGTCAGAATATGCACTCAGAGATAAGGGAGACAAAGAGGGCTTATATACAAGTCATCGTACAAGAGCAGTCTTCAAGTATCGAAGAATGCGCTCAACTGCCTGGAGATGAGAGATACATGGCTCATACTTGAATCGACTGACAACTCCAACAAATGATATATCAGGTCTAGTAACAGTGAGATATATCAGCTTTCCCACAAGACGATGATAATACTTTGAGTTCGGAAGGAGCAAATCAGAGTCTGTGGCATGAGCGCAGAGCTTCTGATTGATATCCATGAGAGTGTCAGCAGGCTTGCATCCAGAGTAACCCGCACCATGAAGTAAGTCAAGACAGTACTTTCGTTGAGATAACACAAGCCCATTAGGTATTCGAGCCACCTCGATTCTAAGAAAATATCAAAGGCTACCCAGGTCCTTTGTTTGAAACACAGTTGTCAGATGTTGTTTGATCATATGTATTCCTGTAAAATCGTCTCCCGTAATCAAAATCTCATCCATATACACCAAGAGAATCACTGTGTCTGTTGGACGATGACGAGTGAATATAGAGAAGTCGGCTGAACTGCGAGTGAACCTAATAACACTTAACAGTTTGACTGAATTTTTCAAACCATGCCCGAGGAGACTGTTTGAGACCATAAAGTAACTTCTTCAGACAACAAACAAGAGACTCCCTCGTGATCTCAAACCCGGGAGTTTGTTGTATATATACGATCTCCTGCAAATCACCATTAAGAAAAATATTTTTGACATCCAATTGGTCCAACAGATAATGCCGATGAACAGTGAGGGAGATCAAAACACGAATAGTGGTGAGTTTAGCGATTGGAGAAAAGGTCTCAACATAATCTAGACCCTGTTGAGTAAAACCGCGAGCGATTAGACGAGCTTTCAAATAATGAACCGTCACATCTGGACCATGTTTGATGGCAAACACTCACTTACAACCGACACAAGTCTGTCCAGGAGGAAGAGGGGCAAGATCCCAAGCGTGGTTTGCCCAAAAACAGACATTTCCTCGTCCATAGCCGTCCTCCACCCTGGATGTTGGAGAGTCTCCTGCACAGAATTAGGGGTGGTAATAGAGGATAAAGAGAGCAATTTGTCGGAGTTCTGGAGAGAGGCAGTGTAAGAAAACATAATTCACCATCGGGTGAGCAGTAGAAACAGTTGTCGGATCTGCATCCTGTAAAATATCATTAGAGGAGGACATCTCACTTAGGGTAGTAGACGAAGGAGGACACCGCATATACACACGAATGAGAGGTGGTTTGGGTGGGATATGTGGGGGAAGGAGAGGTGGGATTGGCATGAGAAGGAGAGGTGGAAGGTTTGCAGTAACAGGGACAACATGCCGCAGAAGGAGTGGCGGAAACAGAGAATCAGTTGGTTGAGAGCGATAAGGCTGGTTTTCGAAAAAGGTGATATTAGTAGAAGTAACAACCTTGCAATCCTTAGGGGAGAAGCAGACATATCCCTTCTAAGTACGAGAGTAACCAATAAACACATATTTGATGGCACGCGAAGCAAGTTTGTCAGTGAACGACGCAAGATTATGAACATAACACACATAGCCAAACACAAAAGTGGTGAGAGAAAATGGAGGTGTGGTGGGAAAAAGGAGATTGAAGGGAACCGCAAAGTTGAAAACAGAGGAAGGTATGCGGTTAATAAGAGAACATACAGTAGAAATTGCGAAATTCCAATATTGTTTGGGAACATTCATTTGAAACATAAGAGAGCGGGTAACCTCAATGAGGTGACGATTCTTGTGTTCACCAACGCCATTTTGTTGGGAGGTATATGCATACGAGGTTTGATGAATGATTCCAAACTCAGTACACAGATTAGTAAACACATGACTAATGTATTCACGTGCATTGTCAGAACGAGGAAGCATCAATATCAGTAAACGCATTCTCATGTAATTTGTAAACGCATTCTCATGTAATTTGTAAACGCATTCTCATGTAATTTATTCTCGTTACTGTTTATAGCAAATGCAGAATTTTTCAGAAGCATCAATATCAGTAATCAGTTCTGTTGAAGAATGAAGTAAACCTTGTTTATACTTCTTGAAGAACAAATTACAAATATGAGTACAAATATATAGGGAGAAGAGAGAGAGAGAGCAATCTCTTATACAAGATGTGAGACTGTTACATGAGAAAGAGAAAGATCTATAATGAGCCTCTAAATGGGCCTTTACAAGGTGTTTCCTTACTATTTTCTAACATTCCCCCGCAAGTTGGAGCGTACAAGTCGTAGGCGCCAAGCTTGGATAAGAACTGATAGTATAACGGTCGAGAAAGAGCTTTAGTTAGGATGTCAACCACTTGTCCTGTAGCGGGAACATGCTCCAATTCTATCTTCTTTGATTGAAATTTTTCTCGAATGAAGTGACTGTCAACTTCAATATGCTTTGTTCGTTCATGGAAAACTTGATTCTTGGCAATATATATCGCAACTTGACTGTCACAAAATAAGGTTGCCGGAGATGAGAGTTTGAGTCTCACATCATTAAGAAGACTTCCAAGCCAGGTTAACTCAAATACGACAGCAGCCATAGCTCGACACTCGGCCTCAGCAGATGATCGAGCAACAACGGGCTGCTTCTTGCTACGCCAGTTAATAATGTGTCCACCGAAGTATGTGCAAAAACCAGTTGTGGAACGCCTATCATCAAGAGAACCTGCGTAGTCGGCGTCAGAATACGCAACAAAAGATAAAGAGGTAGATGGTTTGTACAAAAGTCTTTGTCCCGGAGCGGTCTTTGGATATCTGAGAATGCGATCAACGACTTGGAGATGAGATGTCCGAGGAGCATGCATAAAATGACTCACAACCCCCACAACAAATTAGATGTCAAGTCGAGTAACCGTAAGATAAATCAGCTTCTCCACCAAACGTCGATAGTATTCTTGATTTGTAAGCAGTTAATCAGAATCAGAACCATGTGCAGAAAGCTTGTAATTTACATCCATCGGGGTGTCCGCAGGTTTGCACCCTGAGTAGCCAGCATCTTGAAGGAGGTCAATACAATACTTTCGTTGGGATAATTCGGGACCATCAGGTCGTCTTGCGACCTCAAGCCCAAGGAACTATCAAAAATTTCCTAGGTCTTTCGTCTGAAATGCTGAGCTCAAATGTTTCTTGATTTTTTGTATCCTTGTAGAGTCGTTGCCAGTAATTAGGATATCATCAACATACATAAGGAGAATCACACTGCCTGTTGACTGATGACGTGTGAAGAGGGAGAAGTCATCCGAGCTCCGTATAAAACCAACTTTGCGAACAACCTTGCTGAATTTCTCAAACCAAACACGCATGGACTGTTTGAGACCGTATATAGACTTCCGGAGATGACGTACATGAGACTCTCCCGTAGTCTCAAATCCGGGAGGTAGTGCATATGAACTGTTTCCTGCAGATCACCATTGAGAAAGACGTTTTTTAATATCCAACTGATGTAGGGGCCACTGACGATGGACAATCAAGGAGATCAGGACCCAAACAGCATTCAACTTGGCAACCGGGGCGAAAGTTTCATCATAATCAAGGCCTTGCTGCTGAGTGAAACCCCGAACCACTAAGCGAGCTTTTAGGCGGTCAACAGTCTCATCTGCAACATGTTTGATAACAAACACCCACTTGCAGCTGGCACAGGGCTGGCCGGGAGGAAGAGGAACCAGATCCCAAGTCTGATTAGTCCAGAGCGCAGTCATTTCATCATCCATGACCGCTCGCCACCCCGGGTGCTGAAGCGCTTCCTGCACAGAATTAGGAATAGAAATTGAGGAAAGAGAAACGACAAATTGGTGGAGTGGTGGAGAGAGGCGATATAGAGACACATAATTTGCCAAGGGATGAGCCATAAATGTTGATGCTGGATCAGTAGGCCGCAGGATGTCATCGGCAGAGGGGAGCTGTTGTAGGGAAGTAGTCTTGGACTTTCGACGAGTATAAACACGGATAGGTGGTGGAGGTGGAGGAGGTGGAGGAGGTACCGGGAGAGGTGAGGGAGGAGGTCAAGATGGAGTCGTGACCGGGACGGGGGGACGAGCGGCAGTAGAAGGTGGAGACGAGGTAGAAGGAGAGTAGTGGTATGGTTGATCCTCAAGAAAGATTACATCAGCCGAAACTATCGGTTTGTTGTCGGTAGGAGAGTAACATACATAACCTTTTGAGTGTGGGAGTAGCCAACAAACATACACTTTTTGGCGCGAGCAACGAGCTTGTCAGTAGGCGGATCAAGAAGGTGAACGTAACTTACACAATCAAAGACACGAGGTGTGAGAGAGAAAGGAGATTTGGACAGAAAGAGGAGACCAAATTGAGTGGCGAAGTCGAGTATGGACGAAAGCATGCGATTAATGAGATGACATGCAGTAGAAATATCAAAGTTTCAGTATTCTGTGGGCACCTGCATTTGAAACATAAGTGACCGGACAACATCATGGAGGTGACGATTTGATGGTGGTGTAACTTTGAGCAGCATAGAACAGACATCAGACAGTGAGGGCATTGTAGAGGAGGAAAGAATTTGAGCCCGGACACTATGGAGGTGGGGAGGAACTCGGGTCATGATCATTGCAATCCCAAAAGCTTCCTTTTGCGCCCGTTGTGTAGCAAGATCCGTAGAGGGAGATTGATGTTGTATCCAGGCCTCCACCAGAGTTTTGGCCTTGGGAACGAAAGAGGTCAGGTCACCTGTTGTCCCGGAATCCAGAGTTTCAAGCGCAGAGATCATATCAAACAGATGTAGCAAGTTGTCTTTGCCAGAGTAGAGAGAGTGAAGCTCCTCCCATATTGTCTTAGTAGTCTCATGATACATGGTCATGCGATATGGCTCGGTATTCATGGAATTGAGGATCCAGGATTGAACCCGGTTGTCATCATGCAACTCATCGTCAGTATGCGCAATAGGAACGTCCCGAATAAGATGGTGAAGATGACCTTTAGTTTGTAAAACACGGCGAACCGAATGTACCCATTCCACAATGTTGTGCTTCCCACTGAGAGAGATAGTGGTGATCCGAAGCTCATCGCGGACTTCAGGAGAGGGAGCCGCAACTCGAGCGGGAAGAGATGAAGCAGCCGTGGAGTCCATGACGACAAAAGGAAGTCGTAGCGACTTAAAGGAGAAGTCGGAGAGTAGAGGAGCAACGACTAGAGTAGGGGAGCAACGGCTAGGGTAGAGGCCGACTAACAAGAGGGGCTGCGGGTAGAGCAGTATACAAGCAAGAGGAAGTCACAACGACTAGAGGAGCAGAGGCAATGTTAGGCGAACTGAGAGCGCGGCTTAGAGCGGTCGCGGCTAGAAGAGAAGATCGACAAGAGCCATCCGCGACTAGAAAAGAAGAGGCCGCAACGGGTAGAGCAAACCGCGCAAAGAGCAGGGCACAACTAGACAAGAGGAGGCCGCAACGGCTAGATGAAGCCGCAACTGTAACAATAAGAAGACTCCGTGCAGCAGGAGTTCAGCAAGCAGTCCGTGATTAGAAGAAAAGAGGTCGCAGCGGATAAAAGCAGACCGCAATCCGCGACAGATAGAAGTAGTCCGCGAGTGGGAACCACGAAAGCAGACCGGCGGAGTAGAGAAGCAGACTGCGGGTAGAGAAGCAGACCGCGGGTAGAGAAGCAGGCTGCGGGTAGAGAAGCAGACCGGTCGAGCGGGTAGAGAAGCAGACTGACAAGTAGGAACCACGGAAGCAGACCGGCAGGTAGAGGAGCAGACTGGTCGAGTGGGTAGACAAGCAAACCGCAACAGATAGAAGCAGTCCCCGACAGATAGAAGCAGTCCGCGACAGATAGAAGCAGTCCCCGACAGATAGAAGCAGTCCGCGACGGATAGAGGCAGTTCGCGACAAGTAGAGGTCGACAGATAGAAGCAGTCCGCGACGGATAGAGGCAGTTCGTGACAAGAAGAGGTCGAGTGGGCAGAGAGGCAGACTGGCGGGTAGAGAGGCAGACCGGTCGAGCGGATAGAGAGGAGTTAACCGCGACAAGAGCAGACCGAGGGCCTCACAACGAAGCTATAAAAGCTCGGGGGGGGAGGGGGGATGAGAAGTGGAACCACGAAAGAGGAGCGCGTGAAGAAATGGAGACATGCGGGTAGGAGGCGAACAGGTACCCGCTGGCAGCGACGGTAGACCGCCCGGTAAGAAACAGGGGATGCGGTTAAAAATGAACAGGCCGCTTCAGAGGACCAGAGCTCTGATACCATGTTGAAGAATGGAGTAAACCTTGTATATACTTATTGAAGAACAAATTACAAGTATGAGTACAAATATATCGAGAGAAGAGAGAGAGAGAGTAATCCCTTATATAAGATGTGAGACTATTACATGAGAAATCTATAATGGGCCTCTAAATGGGCCTTTACAAGGTGTTTACTTACTATTTTCTAACAAGTTCAAAGCAATCTGTAAAAAATTGCTCAGGTTTTACCGGCTGACACAATTGTGTGTATTTTACTTGCTATGAGCCAAAGTTAATCTGGCTACAACCTAATCTGAAAAATGAAACAAGGTTAATTTCAGGTTGAACTGAAATAAGCAAGATTGTAGACTAATTACCTGAAATCGAACTATGCATTTTTTAACAAAATGACTTTAAGAGCTTAACCTTTGCATTCATTGTCTGTCTAGTCAACTCATTAGGGAACACCCTAGATACAGTGATTTGTGTGTACTGAGATGTAGAATTGTACCAATCAATTATTTCATTATTATAAATTCCTAAATGGATGTTCTCTTCTTGTATATATAGTGACAAAGTATTCGTTGCAGCTGATACTGAGCTTTTTACTAACGGAGGCCTGTTGTAATGCTTTAACTTTTTTTGTTCCCTTTTCAGATAGAAATCAAGGTTTTGATCTGTAGCGCGGTTAATAACTTTATGAAATCCATTTGTGTTGCAGCCAAAAGCTGATGGTTCAGGCAGTTGGGGTTTTTTCTCTTTGAACAAGGACATTGCAGGTCTGCTTTTCGTGCTCAAGCTTAATAAATACACATGGATGCAAAATCAGGGAACTGATTTCTACATCCCTCTTGCAAGTGTGAGATGCTCTAGCAGTCGAAGCAGGTTGGATTCTACAAAAATGGAACGACAAGTTTGGTCTAAAGAACAGGAAATTACTGATAGTCATCAGCAGGTTATTGATATTCACCAACAAAGTGATAAAGCTTCATATACTGATGACATCATTCGTGGAATAAAAAATCTAGTAACTGATATAACTTCTGAGAGGAGTAAAAACGAAAGAAGTATAGAAGCTCAAGAGGGCATCCTTCGAGAAATTGAGAAGTTGGCTGCAGAAGCTTATAACATCTTCAGAAGTTCTACTCCAGTTTTTGTCGAGGAATCTGTCCCCAAAGCTGAACAATTGAAGCCTTCCAGAAAAGTATGTTCAGGAACTGGCTCTGGACATGAGATCCTTTGTCAAGGATTCAACTGGGAATCTCACAAGTCCGGAACATGGTATAGTACATTGAAGCCAAAGACTGAAGAATTAGCTTTGCTGGGATTTACTACTATATGGCTGCCTCCACCAACTGAATCTGTATCTCCTGAAGGGTACATGCCAAAGGACTTGTACAACTTAAATTCCAGGTATGATTGTGTCAAACTGTTTTTTTTAATTTACTTAAATTAACATGCAGTTGAGGTCAATATTGCGTCAATTTTTACTCCAATACTTGAACTCAGGTTCCATCAAAATTAACCAAGTTTTCAGATTTTTGAGTCATATTGTTGTGATTTCTCTAGTAAAACATATATGCTTTTGAAGCTTTACAATAACAGACCAAGTTAGGAGAGTGGAATGCAAAACTCGATGATTAATTGATTAAGAGAGTGGTTCCTTACTCTTATATACTTGAGTAAGGGAAACCTAAACACAAAGTAAAATTACAACACTACCCCGACTTGAACATAACATATTACAACTCTCCCCCTCAAGTCGGACGGAAGATATCAGTCATCCCAATTTTCTGGATATCATCAGTAAACGCATCACACCCCAAGCTTTTGGTGAAGACATCAGCCAGCTGTTCCCTGGAGTGAACAAACAGAGTAACAACTGTTTTCTTATCCAAGTGGTCCTTAATAAAGTGTCGATCCACTTCGACGTGCTTTGTCCTGTTATGTTGGACCGGATTATGAGCAATACTAATTGCAGCCTTATTGTCACAAAATAAGGAGAAAGGAGTTGTCACAGGAAAGCCTAAATCCTGTAACACGGTACGCAGTCATAATCCCTCACATAAGCCTTGAGCCATGACACGATATTATGCCTCTGCACTTGACCTGGCCACCACCAACACTCGTCAAGGTGGAACGATCTGGAGGAGTCATAACACTGAGAGACTTACGACGGTCTTCATCACCCAGTGTTAGATGGGGGAAAAATTATCTATTATGCAATAAGAGTCTCCCTTTATATATAGAGGAGAGACAAAAGGATACAAGGATACAAATATGTTATTAGCACACCCTAAAAATAAAGTAAACTATGCTAACACTCCCCCTCAAGTTGGGCGAGTGATGTTAAACATGCCCAACTTGTTCACAATCTGATCGAAAGAATTCCCACTTAATCCTTTGGTGAGAATATTGGCAAGTTGCCCGTTAGAGGGCACAAAGGGTGTACATATGATTCCTCTTTCAATATTCTCCTTGATAAAGTGTCGATCCACCTCGATGTGTTTTGTCCGGTCATGCTGAACTGGATTGTGAGCGATACTAATAGCTGACTTATTGTCACAATACAGACGAATGAGTCCTTCTTCCACAAGACCAAGGTCCCTCAACAAGGCCCGAAGCCATAAACCTTCACAGACCCCATGAGTCATAGCTCTAAACTCAGCCTCAGCACTAGATCGTGCCACAACCTGTTGTTTCTTGCTCCTCCAAGTAACAAGATTTCCTCCAACAAGAGAGCAATATCCAGAGGTGGATCGCCTATCGTCCACTGACCCAGCCCAATCAGCATCAGTATAAACTTCAATCTTTAGGTCAGTACCTGGGGAAAACAGGATTCCCCTTCCTGGTGAGGACTTGAGGTACCGAAGGATTCTGTGTGCCGCATCCACATGTCGTGTCTTTGGAGTATGCATGTACTGACTCACAACACTTACAGCATAGGAGATATCTGGGCGAGTATGTGACAGATATATCAACCTCCCTACTAACCTTTGGAACCCTGCAATATCTTCGATCTCCGCTCCATCATTACGCCCCAATCGATGATTAGCCTCAATCGGAGTATCAGCCGGTCTGCATCCGCTCATTCCCATCTTCTCAAGGAGATCTAACGTGTATTTCTGCTGTGAGAGGAAGATTCCCTGCTTTGATCTTGCAACTTCAATTCCCAAAAAATACTTTAGTTTTCCAAGGTCCTTGACCTCAAATTCTCTGGCAAGCTTCTGTTTCAGATTCTGAATTTCTTCATGATCATCACCAGTTATGACAATGTCGTCAACATACACAATGAGGACTGTGATTTTCCCAAGCCTACGTTTGATGAACAGCGTATGGTCAGCATTACTCTGAGAGTATCCAAACGACATCATCGCCTTGTGAAACCGACCAAACCATGCTCTTGGAGACTGCTTCAGTCCGTATAGTGCCTTCAGCAATCTACAAACTTTCCCTGAGGCACCAGCTGGAGTGAGACCCGGAGGAATAGACATATAGACCTCCTCTTCCAAGTCACCATGGAGAAAAACATTCTTCACATCAAGCTGCAGAAGGTCCCAATCTTTGCAAACAGCAATGGACACCAATACCCTGATGGTATTCATTTTAGCAACCGGAGCAAACGTCTCCTGAAAATCAATGCCATGGGTTTGGGTATAACCCCTTGCAACCAACCGTGCCTTGCACCTTTCAACAATCCCTTGTGGATTCTGTTTCACAGAAAACACCCACTTACACCCAACAGGTTTTTTCCCTTGAGGAAGAGACACAAGATCCCAGGTATGGTTCTTCTCCAAAGCCTTCATTTCCTCAACCATCGCATCACGCCATATAGGGACCTCAAGAGCCTGTTGCCAGGACGCAGGTATAGAAGAAGTAGCAAGAGAGGAGACAAAGGCCTTGTAGGAGGTAGACAGGGAGTCATAAGAAACATAATTAGAAAGCGGATGGCGAGTACAAGACCGGATACCTTTTCGAAGGGCAATCGGTAACTCTGAGGGCCCTGAGTCAGGATCCACTGACTGTTCTGGTATCATAGCAGGCTCCTGTGTGCTTGTCCCCTTTGTACGCCGAGTATATACCTGCAAGGTCGGGGGTGAAGGAATAGAGAAGGGAGGATCCATGGAGACGGGAGGAGACATTGGAATAGAGACCACCTCCACTGGAATAACAGGACTCACTTCCCCTGGTAGAATCTCCCCCTGAAGTGAGGGATATGGAGGAGGAATGGGTAAAGGAACGGAAGGCGTAGCCGGTGTGGAGGAAGCAGACAAAGGGTAGTAGGATTCGCATTCACGGAAGGTAACATCCATGCTAACAAACACCTTTCTTGTAGGGGGGTGAAAACACTTGTACCCCTTTTGCGTCGGAGAGTAACCGATAAAAACACACTTAAGAGCCCGTGGATCAAGTTTGGAGGGACGGGGGTGATGGATGTGAACAAAGCACACACAACCAAACACCTTAGGAGGAAGGCAAGTAGTAGGAACACCAAGCGCGTCCAGGGGAGTAGAGTTCCCGAGAACACGAGTGGGCAAACGATTGATGAGGTATGCAGCAGTAAGGACAGCATCTCCCCAATAGTGTTTTGGAAGATGCATCGTGGACAATAGACACCGAGCAACCTCCAGCAGATGGCGGTTTTTCCGCTCAGCAACGCCAGTTTGTGCTGGGGAATACGCACAGGTAGTCTGGTGTATGATACCGTGATCAGCCAGGTAGCGCTCAAATTGTGAATCCATGTATTCACGACCATTGTCGCTACGAAGAATTTGAATTTTCGACTGAAATTGGGTAGAGATCATGGCGTGAAATTGCCGGAAAACAGAGAACACATCACTTTTTCGACGCATCAAATATAACCAGGTAGTGCGAGAGAAGCAGTCAATAAATGTAACAAACCAAGTACAACCGGAAATAGACGGAGGAGAGCATGGCCCCCAGATATCAGTATGAACCACAGCAAAAGGAATAGAACTGGGTAAAGAAACATGCTTAAAAGAAGTACGATGATGTTTGTTAACACTACAGACATCACAAACAAAAGAATCAAACACATCAGCAGACATTGCAGGAAATAATGACTTCATAACAGAAAGAGAGGGATGCCCCAGGCGACAGTGCCCGGAGTACAGAGGGTGAACAGTGCTGGAATGAAGAGCAAGAGCAGATGTAGCAGCGCCAGAGTCAAGCACGTAGAGGCCATTCACCATGCTATTAGAGCCAATCACCTTCCCCGTCGTCAGGTCCTGAAACACACAAGAAGACGGAAGAAATGTCACAGAGCAATGCATGGAGTTGGTTAAATGACTAATTGAAAGTAGATTACGAGTAAAGGACGGGACGTGAAGGACAGAGGACAAGGTGAGAGAGGAGCAGGGGATGGTTCCCTTCCCAGCAATAGGAGAAAGGGAACCATCGGCAATGCTCACCTTATCACGCCCAGAGAGAGGAGTATAGGAAACAAAACCTGTAGAGGACCCGGTCATATGATCCGTGGCCCCGGAGTCAATGACCCAATGAGTGGAGGGGGAAGAAACGGCAGAATGAGCACCTGGCAGTCCTGTATGAGCATAGGAGGAAGAGGCAGAAGGCTCTGTAGAAAGACCCTGCATCATGCGTCGAAGGGCAAGCATCTCGTCCGCAGTAAAACCACCAGGGATGGCAGAACCATCAGTAGCAGAGTATCCATGAGACATATCCGTAGTAGCATCAGTCAGATGGGCCGCACGGGGAGCAACAGAACGACCCGAGGAGCGTCCATAACCACGACCACCACGAGGCGAAGCACCCTCTCTTGGGGTCGGAAACCCATGAAGCTTGAAGCATGTATCCCGAGTATGGCGATTCTTGCCACAATAATCACATACAAGATGATCTTTATCGGAGCTCCGATGCTTGGTATCTCGAGAAGGACGAGTGCCAAGAAGGGAGGGGATGGAAGCAGCCAAAGCAGAGCTCTCTGGCACAGGGTCTGGAAGAAGGGTCTGACGACGATCAAACTCCTGCTGCACTATGCTGTAGACCTCAGAAAGGGAAGGGAGCTGAGGACGTCCGAGAATCTGAACACTGATCTGATCGAAGTCGCGATGCAATCCATGAAGAAACTCGAAGATGCGATTGCGGTCATCTCTAGCCCGTACTACCGCCTCGTCAATAGGGCTAACAAAGACAAGAGGATCAAAGTGATCATACTCTTGGTAAAGCTGTGTGAACTCCAAGTAATACGCTGAAGGAGGACGGTCACCCTGCCGGAGTAAGCTAATCCGGCGGCGTAGCTGAAATATCTGAGCAGCATTGCCGCGGCGAGAGTAGGTAGACTCCGCACGACGCCAAATATTAGCAGCACTATCAAGGAAGAGATAATTGCGGGCAATGGACTCTTGCATCGAGTTGGTCAGCCAAGACATGACCAAGGAATTCTCGGACTCCCACTGCAGCCAATCTGGAGAAGTCCTGTCGGGTTCCGTCGTGTGACCGGAGACATAGACGAAGAGACGCCGACTTTTGAGCGCCAGTGTGATAGAACGGGACCACGAGAGATAATTGGATTCATCTAGCCGAATGGTAGTAATCTGAGAAGTATTGTGATCAGTGGTTCCACGGTAGAAGGCCGACGAAGGACCACCAGAAAGAGCCGGAGGAACACCGGTAGAGAGGGAAGGAGAATCCGCTCCACTAGATCCCATAGCACAAGAATAGAAATCCTGAGGGAAGGAGCAAACCGAAATAGAAACCCGGTAGGGAGGAAGAAGAAAACACAGACTTAGGGCATCAAGAAGTAAGGAGATCCATCCAGTGAAGCATCACAAGGGCAGGTGGCGCCGGAGAAATCAAGAGCACTGTTCCGGCGCCATAAGAAAAGAGCAGAAGCGAGAGGAAGATCGCCGGGCTAGCGGGAGTGCTGCCGAGCGAAGCGTGCGGGAGTGCTGCTGAGCGAGGCGGAGCCGGAAGCGAGCGGGAGTGCTGCCGATGGTATCAGGCGGAGCCGGATGCGAGCGGGAGTGCGCCCGAGCGAACCGAGGCGGAAGCGAAAGAACAGCGGGATCGTCGGGCGAGCGTAGTCGGGCGGACGAGCGGAAAGCGGGATTAGGGTATTCCCTCTGATACCATGTTAGATGGGGGAAAAATTATCTATTATGCAATAAGAGTCTCCCTTTATATATAGAGGAGAGACAAAAGGATACAAGGATACAAATATGTTATTAGCACACCCTAAAAATAAAGTAAACTATGCTAACACCCAGGATCATGCTAAACGCCTCACGGAGGGAGGGAAGAGGCGAACGGTGTAGAACATGTGTCCGGACCACATCAAATTCCATATTCAACCCCATTAAGAAGACATAAAGATGAAAACGGTCCTCCCGTTGCTTCAACAGGACGGCATCCGCTGTACACGCTGGACTGAAATGAGCAAAGTAGTCCAGTTCTTGATACAAACGCTCAAACTCCGAGAAAAATGATGAGACAGTCATTGACCCTTGACGCAACTCCAAAATGCGGCGAGTGAGCTCATAAACCTGGGTGGAGCTACCAATCTGAGAGTAAGTTTCACGAGCGCGAGTCCATATCTCGAACGCAGAGTCCATCATATAGCTCCGATAGACCTTGGGCGACATCGAATGAGGAGCCAAGACACAACCAGAGAGTTTTCAGAATCTCAGCGCTTCTAGGAGGGATCAGACACAGGAGTCTCCGTAATCGACCCATCGATATAGCCGAACATCTGTTGACTACAGATGACATGCTGAGCAGCACGAGACCATTCCAGGTAATTCGTGTCATCTAAAGAAATCGTGGTAATCTTCAAGGAGCTAGAGTGGCCATGGGGCCGCTGAAGCTCAACCATCGGAGGCTGGATCACGCCCGGAGAAGAGACAGATGACTCAGGTTCACCCATAATGACCAAAGAGGCACAATAGATCAGCAATCCCTAATTCCAGAAGCAGGACAACAGCCCGGGGAAGCAGCACAAGCAACATTGGATCTGGATCTTGCAGCCCGTTGGATCGGCAACATCAGGCTGTATGGGATCGATAGTAGGTTGGTGATAACAGCAGCAGGGTGATAACATCAGCAGATCTGGTCTTCCTTGGCGTAGCAGGGCAGCAACACTGGATCGGCAACAAGTTGTACGGGAACGGAAGCTTCACGGGATCTTGATCGGTAGCAGCAGGGCAACAACACTCATGAAGGAGAAGAGGAAGAAGAAGCGGCGGGCTGCTTCATGGAGGAACGACGACGGTGTTCCTCTCAGCAGCCGGCAGGTGTGCCGCCCGACATGAACGATCTGAGCGACGGGTTTCGCTGATCGACGGGAGCGACGGGAGACCGAGACCGACGGGTTAGGGCACGAACCTCGCTCTGATACCAAGTGGAATGCAAAACTCGATGATTAACTGATTAAGAGAGTGGTTTCTTACCCTTATATACTTGAGTAAGAGAAGCCTAAACACAAAGTAAAATTACAACACTACCCCAACTTGAACATAACATATTACAACTAGGAGTTCCCTTTGGAAGTCAATGATCTTCTTTTCTTGTTCTGCTCCAAATTTGAGGCAAAACCGTTTTTCTTCGTTTTGCAGTAAGTTAAATTGAAACATGTTATGAATCCTCATAACGGCTTGTTTGTGGGACAACAATACCAAAGACGACAGAAGGATGCGACATCAAGCGGAGCTGAACCATCTGGTTCAGCTCCGAACCTTAGTTTTCAGCCCCTATGGGAGGGCTGAACGGGACAGGTTCAGCCCCTATGGGAGGGACCAGCTGGCCCCTCCATGGCCTAAGAGGTATAAATACACCTAGAGTTTTCTGGCGATGGGCAAGCAAGTATTCTTAGATATTCCTTCTTCCCTCTCTCGAACCTTAGTTTTCTCCTTTCTCTCCCAAATCTCTTCTCGTTCCTAACATTTGGTATTAGAGGAACTTTCCTCCCAATCCAGTCATACACATCCAACCACCACATCCTTTCCCTCGAGGCCACAACTGACGGTTTGTCCAGTCCTCCTTGTCTCAATCGAACCGTGTCAGTCGCAACACCGAGCCGTGTTTGCGCCCCGCGTCTACAGCAACCCCGTGTCTGCACCCGATCGACGACTTCCTCCAATTTCAGCGGCCACTTCTTCCGACGATTTCCAAATTTAGCAGAAGATCGGCGACTTCTGCCTTCATCTTCCGCATCCGCAACAACGCCGATCCCGCCTTCTGTCTTCCGTCCCAACCGACGAATTCGAACGCAACTTCAACGATCGTCTTCTGACGATTTCGAGCGCAACTTCAGCGATCGTCTCCAGGCCGATTAGTGACTTCAAAGATAGAAACTCCATCGACCGTCGATTTCGAAGGCACAGAGGATCTGCCCTCCCAAATTCAGCGACCGCTTCTTTCCCATGGGTCCACAACCGGTAGTGTCCTCCAGTCCTCGTCCCATTGTCGACTTCGAAGGTAGATTCCGCCCGGATCATCGACTTCGAGCGCAGCACCCCACGCTTGCAGAACCTGCCTTGCCTTTTTTGAACGCAGCAACTCCACCAAAATCGTTGTTCGTCTTCTTAGAATGCCTCGACTACGTCGACCTTTTCTTCTACTGCTTCGATTGCTTCGAATGCAGATTTCCACCATGGTGACTCGCTCCCAAAAAGAATCAAATCGGTTCGCAATTCTAGAAGACAATTGCACCGGGCTGTCAGACTCGGTGGCGGCCATCGAAGAAAAGTTGAGGGCATCCAAGAAATGATTGGAAGAAAAGTTGGCGGTGCACATGAAGGAGATCAAAAATCTGTTGACTCAACACATCAATGGTAAGGTTGTTGTTGAAGAGACCAGCGAAGTCCCGATCCCCTTTCCATCCCCTGCCACAGGACACAGAGAATGTACGGGTAGTGATGGTAACGATCGGGCCTCCAACATCAATAGGGGGCTTGGAATCAACGACGAAAGGATAGGAGGCTCATGACGACCACCAAAATGGCCTGAAGCAACCCAGATATGCGGAATCAATGCATCAGCCTTGGATTTTCCTCCTTATGGCAAGGACGCACGCGCCCAGGATCCGACTGGGCTCGGGAAGGACGCCAGGAGGGCCGACGACCTAGAGGGATGGGGTACCCACATCGGGATAGACTCCTCCCTACTTCGGGGATGCTAAGACTTGTCGGTGGCGGTAGTGGTGGAGGCGGATGGGAGTTTAGGCTTCCATGGGCAGTTGGAAACACCTACGGAGAGGAGTGGGGGTACCCACACGTGGCCGCTGATCGACGACAACCGCAAGGACTCGGACAAGAGTTTGGGGGACCCGAACAACCACAACCAAGGACATACGTGCCGCTGAAAGTGGCACGCATGAACTACCCCAAATTCAAAGGAGGAGACATATTGAAATGGATCCAAAAGGCAGAGTTATTCTACAATTATCAGGAGATACCAGAAGAACAGTGGGTGAAGTTAGCGTCCTTTCACCTTGAGTAGGACGCATTCCAGTGGACCCAGTGTTTCTTTGAGGACGGGACCACGTGCCATGACACGAATTTGTTGACGGATTCACAATCCGCTTTGGCCCACTGGAGTATGAAGATTTTGAGGCTCTTTAGAAACTGAGGCAAAAAAGGACGGTGATGGAATACTGAGCAAAGTCTGAAAAGTTAGCCAATAGGGTGCAGTGGGGAGAGAATACATTAATGAGTTGCTTTATTTTGGGGTTGAAGGAACACATCAAGGATAAGGTGCATACCTACATGCCGCGCTGTTTGACCCTCGTTATCAGCTTAGCCGGGATTCAAAAAGTGCAACTCAACCGATAGAAGCTCGGAGGGGGAAATACGAAGAACACTACAAACCCTCTAAACACTAAGTGAGATCAAGGAGCTACATAAAAGGAGACGGTGAAGAAATTGACATGGTCAGAGCTACTTGCAAGAAAGGAAAAGGGATTGTGCTTCAACTTGTATAAGAAATTCACCATAGGCCACAAATGTCAAATGATCCATGTGTACATGTTGCAGGAAGAAGACAAGAAGTCAAATGCAGGAGGCACATCCCGGATACAATCGAGTTCGGGGTATCTATTCTGGGCGGATCGGCCAACAGAAGGTGGCCAATTTGGTTGACAGCGGGAGTACACATAACTTCATCAACCCTGCTGTGGCACAGAAGTTGGGGCAAGAGATCACCAAGGAAGCCGCTTCCCAGGTCATGGTGGTGGACAAAAATAAACTGCAATGCAAAGGGGTGTTGAATGGAGTGGGGGTTAGTGTGCAGGGATACACTTGCAGGATGGATGCCTACATGTTGCCCATCCAGGGATCAGATATGGTTCTGGGGGTCTAGTGGTTGCGATAGCTGGGTAAAGTGATCCTGGATTGGGACAACTTGATCAGGGAGTTTACTCAGGATGGGAGAGAGTATTGTCTGCACAAGATCAAAATCTCACCGGTGAAATAGGTCTCTCTTCACTGCTTGGAGAGATTGCAAGAACAAGAGAATGACATAGCTGTAATGAGCCTGATGGAAGGGACTGAACCGACAAACATTCGACCCTACTGTTACCCAGATTTTCACCTTGGTGACAAGCTTGGTTCTTGAAGGGGAAAGGAATGTTATGAATACTCATAACGGCATGTTCGCGGTACAACAATACCAAAGACGACAGAAGGATGAGGCATCAAGCGAGGTTGAACCATCCTGTTCAGCCCTCCCTAATTAAAGCAAGAAGGCGGTGGGGGCTGAACTATCCTCATAAAGGTTTGTTGCAGTGATTAAGGTGGTGCCTAGAGCTGTCACGGTTTCGGTTCGGTTCCGGTTTTACTAAAATCATGAACCGAACCACTAAGGTAACAATTCTTCAAATTAGAATCAAAACATTATTTGGTTTGACCGGTTCCGGTTCTAGTTCCGATTCCAGCTTAATTTTGGAACCGTCGTGTCAATGGTTCCGGTTACGGTTCAACAAGAACCAAAACCAAACCGATCACTAACGGTTCGGTCCAGTTCCATGCGGTTCGGTCCAGTTCCATGCGGTTGCAACTAAAACCAAAATCAAATTTAACGAAGTGAAATAAAAGCGGGCTGCAAATAGTAAAACTCAAAACAACATCGAAATAAAAATAATTATGTTGCGCACTTCTCGACGGTCTTTTCAACGATCGGTGGGATAATATCAATCCCCTTCCTACGTGTGTAGACTTGTCACGACTTCTAGTTGGCTTGCGCACGTCTCGTCGGCATGCTTTACCGTAACAACCGGCTACAATTAGTTATCTTTCATGATTACTAATAAATAACAGTTGTATATTTTCTATATTTTTTAAATAAAATATTTCAAAAAAATATGTAAGTAAAATTAAAGATATATTTTCTGTATAAAAATCAAAAGTGCGCTGCAAATATTGACTCTAAACCGCACTAATGTCAAACCATACCACACAGTTTTTATGCGGTGAAGTTTTGTTCGGTCCAAAATCGACCCCCTTTAGTGCGATTACGCTTGGGTTCAAACTGCTCCAGCTTCACTCGTGATAGTAAGTATAAATATTATAGATAAATTATAAAATAATAGCAATATAATAATAATAATAAACGGGTTGCGATTCGGTTCTACTTCGGTCCGATTCGGATCGGGTCTAAAAATCTTGAAACCGCTTGAGACTTGTATGTTGCGGTTCCGGTTCCGGTTCCGGTCTGGATAATAAAATGTAAGAACCACACTCGTACCAATGTTCACGGTTCCAAAATTCAAATCGGAACCCGAATAATTTGCGAACGGTTCGATCTGGTTGTTTGCGGTTCCGGTTTGGTTTGCGGTTTTCGGTTTTAAGTGACAGCTCTAGTGGTGCCACTGCTTTAAATTTTTTTGACATGTCCGTCGACATGTCGTTTTTTAGAGCAAAACGACATTTTTTTCCCGAAAACTATAGATTATGGCCTTTTGTATAATATAGGCCGGTGTATCCAATATTCTCTGATATATTGACCGGCGCGACATTTGAACGTATCACCCCTTTTTTATTTTATATTATATTAGCAATATATATTTCACTTATATGTATTATATTATATATGTCGAGATCAATGACTTGTTTTTCATTCTTTTTAATGTGTTATTCTTATTAAAGAAAAGGCAGCCCGGTGCACAAAGCGTCCTTGTGCAGTGATGGTCCGGGGAAGGGTCCCACCATAAAGGTTAAATGTAGGCAAATCTTACCCTATATTTTTGCAAGAGGCTGCTTCTAGGAGTTGAACCCATGACCTCAAGTTCACTAATGTGTTAAATTATTATTATTATTATTATTATTTTCACTATATTGTTCTTATTTCATATTATAAAATATATTACAACTTTCAAGGCATTTATTATTATTTTTTATATTTTAACTTAAATTTTAAGTTTGAAATCACAACCAATAAAAAATATTTAGCTTTTAAAACATTTTATTTACCATAAAATTTATTATTCTTCAAATAAAATTATTGTATAATGTTATATTTTACAATATATCTATTTATACTTGTTAGTAATTGTTGTAGCGTATTACTAATATTTTATTTTGGATACTCATTGAAATTATTTTGGGATATACATGACTCAGTGTTCGTAAACTTGTTATTCTAATTTTTTTTATTTTAGAACATAAGTATAACATAAAAAAATTTATTTAAGAGATGAAAATCCGATATTTTAAAATATCCCTTACATGTCTCCAACCTCCGATATCCGACATTTAAAAAATCAATCTAACATGTCTCCGACATCTGGTAGTTACAACATTGGATGGTGCAAACTATGCAAGGTTGCAACCTTATGTATAACCTATTAGTGTCCATATAGGAAAAAGTACAGTAAGCTGTGGGTGATACTCTTCTTATGAATCAACACACTATCTAACTTCTCGAGTGGGTGCAAGCTGACACTATATATATTAGATCTGTTTCAAAATAAATGCTAATATTAAATTTACCCTATTTTCTGTTATGTGTCAGATATGGGAGCGTAGAAGAGTTGAAAGACCTTGTCAAACAGTTTCATGAAGTTGGAATTAGAGTCCTTGGTGATGCTGTCCTAAATCATCGGTGTGCTCACTATCAAAATGTAAATGGAATATGGAATATCTTTGGTGGTCATTTGAGCTGGGATGATCGGGCTATTGTTTGTGATGATCCCCATTTTCAGGTACCTTACATTTTTTAAATGACCTTAATCAATTGTGATTTATGAGATGTTACTTTTTTTATTTTCAAAAATACGTACATACATACATGCATGCATAGAGAGAGAGAGAGAGAGAAACACTAGCGTGCCCGCCCGTGGCATGTTGATCCCCACATGCAAAAAAAACTTCAACACCTCACACTTTTCGTCATGGCTTCAGTGTCCTGATTCCTTTTGCTTGTTTTGTTGGCATCATTGATTTTTAATAAATTTCAACTCAAGTTTAAACAAAAATTTAAAATATTCATACAAAGGATATATTTTATCAAATTTAAATAATTTTTTAATTAAAAAATTAGAAGTCAAATGCTATATTAAAAAAATAAATTAGCATAGAACTAGACTTTTTATTGTATTGTATTTTCAAATCTCCAAAAGAGGATATTATGCAACCCAAGGAAATTTATGTTTTGATATAAGACTTGAAATTCATTTTAAAAAATATGGAGGTTAGATGATTATCTTATATTTTGGACATTACAGTCATTTGATTATTTGTCAGTTTATTTTAATGTATGTCATTTGTTTATTAGTTGTTTATTAGCATCTTACGAGTTTATTCATTTATTTAGCTCTATTACGTTTTCATTCTGCTAGCTAGTTTTATTCTTTCACTTCTTTTTAGGTTTTTCGTGATTATCCTGTGTCACTATTCGCATTGCTGACCAGTGTCATTCTTAAAATTTCGTATAATATGCCTAATAATCTCATGATTTCACTTTCTCTAAGCTTCTTATCTTCTGATTTACTAGATGTGTTAAAATTATGCAACAAATGAGATAGATAAATCCAGAGCTGACCTGTTTTCCTTTCTCATTCAATTTCAAACTTGAATGAATTGTTGCATACATTTGAAATTCTATGAAGATGCAGCAATTGTACCAGTGTTAAGTCATTTAATAGAATATAAATAACTATGCAGTAAAGTTATATAACTTAAGAGTATTTGTGTCTTTAAAGAGAAATGAAAGGTACAATTTATTCTATTAGAATTAGGTAAAAACACACTTAATAAATTATAACAAGCACCCCCTCTTATATAGTGAGGGGAGAATACAAGGCTAAAAGCACACCAAAAATAATAAAACTAAACATAAATTCTAACACTCCCCCTCAAGTTGGGCATGTTATATTTCTCATGCTCAACTTGTCAATCAATCCATAGTGAAGATTTGCCCCAAGACTCTTTGTAAGAATATATGCAAGTTGACCCTCTGAGGGAACAAAGGGAATACATATGATCTTCTTCTCAATGTGTTCCTTAATGAAATGTCTGTCCACCTCAATGTGTTTTGTGCGATCATGCTGAACAGGATTGTTGGCAATGCTAATGGCAGCCTTGTTGTCGCAGTACAACCGAATAGGAGCAGTTTCACTCAACCCCAGATCACTCATGAGGGAGCGCAGCCAGAGTCCTTCACAAATGCCATGTGCCATGGCACGAAATTCTGCTTCATCACTAGACCTGGAGACGACTTGTTGCTTCTCCAAGTGACAAGATTCCCCCCAATAAACGAACAATACCCAGACGTGGATCGTCTATCTTCAACACTTCCTGCCTAGTCAGCATTAGTATAAACTTCGATCTTCAGGTCAGAATTGGAGGTGAAAAGGATTCCTCTTCCAGGTGAAGTTTTCAAGTATCTCAAGATCCGATGGGCAGCATCAAGATGTCTGGCCCTCGGAGAGTGCATGTATTGACTCACAACTCCAACGGCATAAGCAATGTCAGGTCGAGTATGAGACAAGTAGATCAATCTCCCTACAAGTCTTTGATAACCTTTAACATCTTCTATAAGATCGCCATCATTTCTTCCAAGATTGTGGTTAACCTCCATGGGAGTGTCAGCAGGTCTACACCCACTCAGACCCGTTTGTTCTAAGAGATCAAGAATGTACTTCCGTTGAGAGATGAGAATGCCGTTCTTAGATCTGGCAACTTCAATACCCAAAAAATACTTCAGTTTGCCAAGATCTTTCACCTCAAATTCTTGTGTCAAGTGTTTCTTTAAGGCTTTTACTTCATCAATGTCATCCCCTGTAATAATGATGTCATCAACATAGACTATTAAAATTGTTACCATGTTGGCCCTCTTTTTGATAAACAGAGTATGATCAGCATGACTTTGTTTGTACCCCAGGGAGACCATAGCGCTATGGAACCGTCCAAACCACGCCCTTGGGGATTGCTTCAGGCCGTAGAGAGCCTTCTTCAATTTGCAAACTTTTCCATCTAAACCCTGAGAGATAAAACCGAGTGGAAGGGACATATACACTTCTTCTTCCAAATTGCCATGAAGGAAGACATTTTTAACATCCAATTGGATGAGATCCCAACCCTTGCATGCAGCACATGACAGCAGGACTCGAATAGAATTCATTTTTGCCACAGGAGCAAAGGTTTCTTGATAGTCAATGCCAAGAGTTTGAGTATACCCTCTCGCCACTAATCTTGCCTTGAAATGTTCCACTATGCCTTTGGAATTTTGTTTGACCGCAAAGACCCACTTGCAACCAATTGTTTTCTTCCCATGTGGAAGGGTGGTTAAGTCCCAAGTATTATTCTTCTCCAAAGCTGCCATTTCTTCTACCATTTCCCTTTTCCAATCAGGATGTTCAAGTGCCTCCTGCCAGGTAGATGGAATAGAGACCGAAGCAAGGGACGACACAAACCCTTTATAAGAGGGAGTCAGCGTATCATAGGAAACATATTGAGATATAGGGTGTTGAGTACTCAATCGGATACCTTCATGGAGGGAGAGATCTTCTGACAGAGTTGGCATAGAGTCTGGGAGCATGGGATTAGCCGTTGTGTTCTGACCTTTACGCCGTCGGGTGTAAACCTGTAAGGGACGAGTAGGCGGAGGAGGAGATAACGGGAGGAGCAATGGGAGAAACAGTTGGATGATCAACCGGAGAAATAACCGGTATGATATTCTCGCTAGAGGGAGGAATCGGAAGGGAGAAGGTAGGAGAACTCACTTCAGCAACAGGCTCCCCCTGAAGTGAGGTAGCATAATAAGGAGTAGAATCACGAAAAGTAACGTCAGCAGATACAAGTGTCCGACGAGTAGGAGGGTGATAACATTTATACCCCTTTTGAGTAGGGGAATAACCAATGAAGACACACTTGTGGGCGCGGGGGTCGAGTTTAGACCTCCCAGAAGAGGGAATGTGGACAAAGCACGTACTCCCAAATATGCGAGGAGGAAGAGAGGATGTCGGAGAAACTCCTAAGGTGGTGAGAGGAGTTTGGTTACCAAGGACAGGAGAGGACAAACGATTAATAAGATAAGCAGCGGTAAGGACAACATCCCCCAATAGAACTTGGGGAGATGCATAGTAAGCAAGAGGCACCTGGTAACATCTAGCAAGTGACGGTTCTTTCGCTCGGCTACCCCATTCTGTGACGGGGAATGAGCACAGGAAGTTTGATGAATAATGTCATGAGTGGTAAGGTAGTGGTCAAAGGAAGAGTTGATATACTCTCTACCATTGTCACTGCGTAAAATTTTTATGGATGCAAAAAACTGAGTAGATACCATCTTATGGAAGCGTTGAAAAATAGAAAAGGCTTCACCCTTATGTTTCATGAGATAAACCCATGTCGTTCGAGAAAAACAATCAATAAAGGAAATAAACCAGTGACATCCAGAAATATAGCCAATAGAGCAAGGCCCCCACACATCAGTATGAACAATATGAAAAGGAATAGTACTAGGTAAAGAAACATGATTAACAGGGAGATGATGATGTTTTGCAACGTCACATACATCACACACAAAATTTTTAAAACAACCAGAGGGAAAAGTAGATAAAAGACGCTGCATAGTGGAAACAGAAGGATGGCCAAGACGACGATGCCAGGTGAGCAGCTGGGATGACTGGGTGGCATGAAGAGCGTGCGGAGAGGTGGACCCGTTGGAGGGGTCAAACACATACAAGCCGTCCTGCAAGCTACCAGACCCAATCGCCTTCCCCGTCTTCAGATCCTGAAAAACACAATAAGTAGGAAAAAAGGTGACTGAGCATTGAAGGGAAGTAGTCAACTGACTAACAGAAAGTAAACTGCGGGTGAAGTTTGGAACATGGAGGACAAAAGATAAAGTGAGAGGTGAACAAGGTATGGACCCTTTTCCAGCAATGGAGGAAAAGGATCCATCAGCAATACTCACTTTATCTCGACCAGAGAGAGGGGAATAAGACACAAAACCTGAAGCCGATCCAGTCATATGATCAGTAGCTCCGGAGTCAATAATCCAATGGGGAGAGGAGCAAATTGTAGCAGAGTGAGCACCTGGGATACCTGAATGGGCAAGGGCAGATGAGGAAGAAGCAGTAACCGGCTCAGTAAGAAGGCCCTGCATCAAGCGGCGAAGAGTCTACATCTCATCAGCAGAAAAAGAGGACATAGTTGCAGGAGGAGGTCCAAGAAGACCCGGAGGGCTGCTCTTAGGAATCTCAGTCAGATGGGCAGAATGATGTGAACGGCCAGAAGTGCGTCCACGACCTCGCCCCCCACGGGAAGAAGACCCACCCCGAGAAGAAAATCCTGGAGGGAAGCCGTGCAGACTGTAACAGGTATCCCGGGTATGACGGGGCTTGCCACAATAATCGCACATGAGATGATTCTTATCCGTGACACGAGGCTTGAAGTCCCGAGAGGCCCTGCTACCAGTGGTGGGAGGATGAGCAACCAAAGCTGAACCCTCAGGAGTGGTGGTCATGGTCCAGGACTGTCTACGATCAAACTCCTGCTGAATAATGCTAAAGACCTCAGGCAAGGAGGGAATGGGAACGCGGCCCAAAACCTGCACAGTAATCTGATCGAAATCGCGATGAAGCCCCTGGAGAAATTTGAACACCCTGTTGCGATCCTCACGAGCCCTTAATAGGAGGGCATCAGCATCACAGACCATTGCAAGAGACTCAAAATGGTCATACTCTTGGTAGAGTTGGGTAAACTCCAAATAGTAGGCAGAAGGAGGACGATCTCCCTGACGAAGATGGAACAGCTGTCGGCGAAGATGGTAGATTTGTGCCGCATTCCCTTTGCGGGAGCAAGTAGATTCAGCCCGTTTCCAGATGTCTGCAGCAGTGTCGAGGAAGAGGTAATTCCGGGCAATGGACTCCTGCATGGAATTGATGAGCCAAGACATGACCAGCGAGTTTTCAGAGTCCCATTGGGACCAGGTAGCAGAGGTGCGAGCAGGCGCAGGAGTGTCACCACTAACATAGCCAAAGAGATGCCGACTCTTTAAGGCCAGAGTAATAGAACGGGACCAAGATAGGTAGTTGGTGTCATCCAGACGAATCGTAGTGAGTTGAGAGAAACTGTGATCGGAGCCAACCCGGATAGATCCAGCGGGGGGTACAGAGGCACCAGAAGCACCGGAATCCACGTCTGACATGGCACCAACGAAGAACGGTCCAAAGGAAGAGGGGAACCTTAGGGCATCATAGATCTGAACTTCCGGGAGTAGAAGAACGACGGTAAAAAAACGGAGAGAAAAGGTAGATCTGAATCTCCGGAAAGACGAACCGGTAAAAACCACCAAGAATCAAGTATGATAATAAGGAGAGGAAAGCGAAACTATTCTCAGAATTTCGGCTCAATCGGACCATTGGAAGGTCGCAGGAAAAAAAATCCCGCCGGTTAATCCGTAGCAAGACCGGTGGGTGCAAACAGGAGAGAAAAGAGAGGAGGCGGGAGAGAGAGGAGAGGAGGCGGGGTGGCGCTGCTACGGAAGCAGGCGGGCGGCGGCGGACAGGAGCGGGCGCAGGCGGGCGAGCGGGCGAGCGACGGACAGGCGCAGGCGAGGCGAGCGGGCGAGCGGGCTAGGTTACGTCGTGCTCTGATGCCATGTTAGAATTAGGTAAAAACACACTTAATAAATTATAACAAGCACCCCCTCTTATATAGTGAGGGGAGAATACAAGGCTAAAAGCACACCAAAAATAATAAAACTAAACATAAATTCTAACATATTCTTCCACAAAGGGGCATTATATAGGAAATACAACATGACTCACAACACTAATAGGCGGTGTGGGACTAAACACAATAATATTAAAATACTACTATCTCTAACACTCCCCCTCAAGCTGAAGGGGAAACCTACAACTTGAACACAACATAAAACGGAAGGTAAAAGAAGGTTGGCAATATGGGGCAAAACAGCAGCCACCGAGGCCAACCGCGTGTCACCGGGGATACTACAACCGGGCAAAGGTCACAGGACATTGGTCCACAAACCGACCATGATCATGTTGGATACACTCGGAGCTGAAACTAGGTCAACCAAGAATGTCAAACCATTCCTACCACCAAACGAAGAAAAGAAACGGGGAGACACACACAACAAGCGAAATCAACCTGGGGGCCATGTGTGACTAAGGAAGAAGTCGGGAAAGAGGCATCCGAGTCGCCGTTATCACAAACACTCCCCCCATGTGGAATACGTGCAAGAAGACATAAACTATGCCTGGAGGCCGTTACGTACACTCCCCCCTCACGTAGACCACGTGCACGTGTGGGACCCTCGTCGGGTACATGAACCCAGATCACGTGGAGGAAGGCCGAAATCGCATAGATACGCAAACGAAGGCAAACACGACAGCACACCAACAATAACAAATAACTTAAAAAAAAACTATAGTAGCACCATCATCGTCGAGCAAAGGGAGCTCATTCCGGCAGCGGGATTCATATCCCCGACGAACAGAAAGATAGGGCCAAAAGGTCTGCACGAGAGCAACAACAACAACGGAGCTCGACCAGAAGATAGGAGCAGTAGTCTGCAGCAAAACAGAGCACAGCAGCAGAACTGGAGGAGACACATCACTGTAGGGCAGATCTGGCGCAGATGGAGGCGCAACAACAACAAGAGGTCGACGAGAGAAAAGCAGAGGACGGAGCCCTCGTCGGAGAGAGAAGCATCGCGCAGAGGAGCAGCAGGCAGGAAGTCTTCCGGTCGGAGAAGACGCAGGCCAGGGCGGAGCAGCAACATCCTCTACTGTCGACGGGAGAAGGGGAAGCACGACAGCAGTCGGCGAGGACTAAACCAGTCGGCAGCAGTGGTGGAAGCAGTCCAAAACGTCGATGTCGCAGGCAGAAGCAGCACACGACGTCGATGTCGCAGGCAGAAGCAACACACGACGTCGATGTCGCAGGAGGAAGCAACACATGGCAGTATCGGCGTCGCTCCTGTCGACGGGATCAACGATTGACCTTGTCGATAGGAGCGGGAGCGGCTGGCGTGTGCCCTAACAGCCCGCGGGAGAAAGAAAAGAAATCACGGACCGGGGGGGGGGTGGGTAGAAGTGCAATAGTGGTCTGGAATCACGGGAATTTTTTTTTAAGGTTTCAGATCGATCCTTTGATACCATGTAAAGAGAAATGAAAGGTACAATTTATTCTTCCACAAAGGGGCATTATATAGGAAATACAACATGACTCACAACACTGATAGGCGGTGTGGGACTAAACACAATAATATTAAAATACTACTATCTCTAACAGTGTCCAAATGTTGTATGTCGATTTTAATAGATGCTATTTTGCTAAATAATGTTGGTAAGATTTGAATGCAGCATGCCATATGAATTTACATCTAAAGCTATAAATGGCATACCTCATGTTTTATTAAAGATGATCACAAGTTGTCTCCCAAATTATATTAGAATGAATGTACAAATGTGAAAGTAATCCTAGGGAAGAATAGGTCAATGGTGAGATAGGTACAAGTTTTGTAAGAAGATATATACAAAATAGAGTTTAACATCTGTTAGAAAAAGAACATGTAAAGGCCCATATAATGGCCCATCATAGGTCTTCTTCCTCTTTATGTAATAGTCCCACATCTTGAAAAAGGGAATCTTCTCTCTCTTCTCTCCCTATATATATGCACTCATACTTGTATTTACATAGATAGGAAGGATATACAAAGTTTTACAGTTTTTCTCAAGTGTTTGTGCACTTTTCTACATTGTATTAGAGACACTCGATCCCTTTTGGCGGTCTCTGATTTTCTAACCGCCCACCTCTGCGGTCTCCTGTCTTTAGGCGGTTTTGTCTAACCGCAACCCTCCTGCGGTCTCTTTCTCTCCAGACTCTGGCGGACATACCCTTTTTGCACACAGGGTACTCAGCGTGCTGTTCCCACCTTCTGTTTTTGGATCTCCTCTTGTTTTTATAGACTTCACTGATGGGTCCCACCGTGCTGCCACCCTGCGGTCTGCTCTGTGTCCGCCGCGGTCTACCCTGTTCGGTCTCCTCTTGCTTGCTGCTCTTCCTTGATCACACGGTCTATCTCTGTAACCGCCGCGGTCTGGTCTTTGACCTCACTATTATTGGACGCTTCTCCTGTCTTTGTTCGCTGCGGTGTACATGTTACCCGCTGCGGTCTACTTGTTGTTCGCTGCGGTCTGCCCTTGCCGCTTTGTTTGGTCCGTGCTGCTGATAACTGCAGTTCTTCTCAGTGTCTTGCTACCGGATTGTGTTCGTCGCGACTTGCGGTTTGCTCCCTGTGTTCGCCCGAAGTTCTCTCTTTGCTCTGTTTGTCGGCTTCTGCGTCTTAACCACAGCCCTCTGTTTCTGTCCGTGGCCTCTTCTTAGTCCGCACTCAGTGCTTGACGTTCTGTTGCACTCCGTGTTGATTGCTTACTTCGACTGGGCTCTTGTTTTCTCTCAGTTCGCCGCGGTCTCTTCTCAGTCTGCTGCTCCTCAGTCTGCCGCGGCCTTGCCTGTTAGAACCGCGACGTCGTGTTATCTGCTTGCTGCGGTCTTATCTCCTGCTCGCTGCTTCTCAGTCCGCTGCTCGCTGGTGATTTTGTCTCCTGTTCGTTGCGGTCTTGTCTAGCCGCTGTTGCTCTTGCCGCCTGTGTATTGCTAGTCCGCCAGATTTACTGTTGGTGCCTTTGTCCGCGGTGGTCTCTCCACTATGCCTGCTTAGCCGCTTACCTGTTGGGTTTTCTATATTAGATGTGGAACAACACATCACATGTGCACAACGGAATAAACATACAAGAACAATCCAAAAGAGTAAAAGATCTTGCAATCTCCATGAATCGAGAAATAAAAGTACACAACAATACATTGTACTTGAGGGGATTGAGCCTTACTTAACCAAGATGCTCCAATGATCCAGTCCAGAAACAGACGGTTGAGTCCACATAGAAGTAGACCTGTGATTATACAGGTATCCATACGAGTGAAAAGGAGAACCCCAAGGTCTTGTCCCACAAGAACTCGGTCAGAGAAGGAATGCTCTCTGCGTCTCCACGACTTGCTAGATCCGTTTTCAGGAGAGCCGGCAACAAGAAGTCACGACGTGATCTAGGGCAAGTGATGGATTCAGAAGCACACACTTCAGTTATACATACTGGAAAACTCTTTTCCAAGTCTATTTATATTTAAGGATAACGAACAGACAGAAACCCTCTAAGAATTCACCAAAACTTGACTTGCGTCGATATGCGTCGACTTGCAGTCGATATGCGTCGACTTGCAGTCGATATGCGTCGGTATGAACTCGACGCAACGTCGATAAGCAGTCGATGACACTCGACGCAACTTTCTTCGACAGGCAGTCGACGCACTTGCGTCGAATATTAGTCGATCTAACATCGATATCTACTCGACATAGCGTCGACTAGAAGCCGCGGACACATCGAGCTTGGCAGCGTCGATAGGAAGTCGTTTTGCGTCGATACGCACTTGTCGTGCGTCGATACGCACTTGTCGTGCGTCGATACGCACTTGTCGTGCGTCGATACGCACTCGCCACGCGTCGATACGCACTCGCCACGCGTCGATACGCACTCGACGCGCGTCGATATGCACTCGACGCGCGTCGATATGCACTCGACGTGCGTCGAAACGCACTCGACTCAACCCGTCAATAATATTAATGTCATAGGAGCTGTTCTTTACTCATATCCCATATGAGTGAGGCCAACACAATCCTTTCTCCAACTTCTCCAAGCACTCTTATATGCGACCCTATAGGCTCAAATCGCGTTGGAAGTGCGATTAACTGTTTGACTACTTCCAGATCACCATAAGTACACCAACATTACCCGCCTTAACAGTTAGCCGCTTCGCCTAGCCGTCTGGTCGTGTGGCCATGAATTTCTCTACTGATTCTTCTCCTCCAGCTTGCTTGGTCTCTGCTCCTGAACTTCGTGACGAGTTGAGAATCACCACCATCTCTCTTACTGGGAAGAAAAACTTTGTTGCGTGGGTGCATTTTGTCCGTCAGGAACTTCAGCCAAAGGGACTTCATCTAACTAAAGGTACTCCTTCTGCACCTACTTATTACTGGTTGCGTGACGATAGTTATGTTCATACTTGGCTTCTGAACTCCCTTGATGTCGAACTTTACCACATGACCATGTATCATGAGACGGTCAAGACGATGTGGGATGAGCTTCATTCCTTGCACTCTTGCAGGGATAGTCTCCAACACCTGTACAAAATCATCACCAATCTTCAGTCTCTTGACTCAGGCAGTGTTGTTGACTTAACTTTCTTTGTTGCTCGGTCCAAGACGCTGGTTGAGGCCTGGATTCAGCGTCAGCCCCCGATTACGGATCTAGCTGCCCGACGCGCTCAAAAGGAAGTTGTTGATATTGTCATAATGATGGCTCGTATTCCACTTTATCTTCATAGTATTCGGACTCAAATCCTCTCATCTGCTATTATTCCCTCATTTTCTGATGTGTTCTCCATGCTATTAAAGGTTTCACCGTCTCCTGATGTTATCGGCCCTCCTTCACCGGCTCTTCTTCAGCATTCTTCTGCACCATTACTTCCTCTCCCTCCCCCTACCCGTGGGGGGGGGGGGGTACAGGCTCTCAGGGGAAGGGTCGAGGTGGTCGGCTGAGGCCTAAGTATTCTTTTTGTGGTAAGGATGGACACTTTGAGGCTACCTGCTACCACAAATATGGTCTCCCTCCTCATCCAAATGCTTCTATTGCCGCGCTCAACCCTTCTGCCACTCGTGCTGATCTTGATGACGTCCGCATTTAGCTCCAACAACTTCAGGGGTTCTCCACAACTCACCTGCCTTCGTTGCCCCCGTCTTTCATGAAGGTATCGCTTGTCTCTCCACTAGTCCGCATTGGATAGTGGGTTCGGGTGCTAGTCACCATATCACCTCCTTGAAGCCACCCCAATACTTGGATTCTCCGCATCCAAAGTTTATCCCCGTAGCCAATGACAACACCGCTTCTGTCTCAGGCTTTACTGATATATCTCTCAATCCCTCTATTTCTCTTCGTTCGACTCTCCATGCCCCGGGCTCTTCGTTTAATTTACTTTTGTTAGTCGCTTTACTACCGATTTAGATTGCTCTATCACATTCACCTCTTATTCGTTTCTGATGCAGGACCGACGGATGCAGAGTATCATTAGTAAAGGACGACTGTACAACAGACTCTACCTTCTTGATGTCTTCCCTACCGTTCTCTCCTCTGTCTCCTCTGTTGACTGACATCGACGTCTTGAACATGCTCCTCTTTCGGTT
This sequence comes from Platanthera zijinensis, assembly GCA_039513925.1. Lineage (NCBI taxonomy): Eukaryota > Viridiplantae > Streptophyta > Magnoliopsida > Asparagales > Orchidaceae > Platanthera > Platanthera zijinensis. The sequence continues at coordinate 237,412,498 of CM077081.1, read as the reverse complement.
CTCAAGAAGGCTCTTCCTGATGTTCATCTTCCTGCTTTTACACGTGATTCTTGTATTTTGGGGAAACAACATCGTTCCTCTTTTCCTTCTCATTGTACCCGGAGCTCTGCTCCTTTTATGTTAGTGCATTCTGATGTTTGAGGCCCGTACAAAAAACATGTGTGTCCGGTTATCGTTATTTTATCACCTTTATTGGTGATTATTCTCGAATGACATGGTTGTACTCAGTGTTGTGGATATCGACCGACATGCGGACATGTCGGCCGACATGAAGGTTTGGGAGTAAAAACGACACGAAACCGTTTTACAAGTGGCTTGTGGCGTTTGAAATTAACGGACCGACATGTCGGTTTTAACCGACATGCCGGCCCCAAAAAACGGCCATGTCGGGCCTGTTTTTTTAAAATTAAAATTTTATTTATTTATTAATCAATTTAGTTATTATTTTATTAATGAAATGAGTGGGGTCGGGCCACTGCTTTAACTCCCCCGACCCCGCTCATTTCATTTCATCCCGTCGCTCTGCCCTAGCTCTCCCCGTTGCTCCTGCCCTAGCTCTCCCACGTGTGTTGTCGACACTCTATCTCTCTAGTTCTTTCTTCTGCCTGTTCGTTGGTGCTCTCTGATTCTCTGGTGCTCTCTAGCTCGCTGGTGCTCTCCCTCTCTTGCACGTTGTCGACACATTAACTCTCTGGTTCTTTCTTCTCCTTGCTCGTTGAGTCGTTGGTGCTCTCTGGTTCTCTGGTTCTCTAGTTCTCTAGTGCTCTCTAGCTCGCTGGTGCTCTCTGGTTCTCTGGTTCTCTAGTTCTCTAGTGCTCTCTAGCTCGCTGGTGCTCTCCCTCTCCCGCGCTCTGCCGACACTTTATCTCTCTGGTTCTTTATTCTCCCTGCTTGCTGGTGTTCTCTGGTTCTCTGATGCTCTCTAGCTCACTGGTGCTCTCTCTCTCTCTCTCTCGCTGTCGACACTTTATCTCACTGGTTCTTTTTTCTCCCTGCTCGTTGGTGCTCTCTCGGCTGGTACATTCTTCTCCCTACCTCCCCCTCTCATTTTATCGCTCTGCATTTTGTTTTTTTGTGTTGGTTGTTGTGCTAGCTGTCGGTTGTAACATGGTGGTTGTCTTGTGGGTTGTTACAGTCAATGACCCATTTAGTTGTTGGTGGCTGCCCTGTTGCCTTATTAGTTCAGCAAGGCATGATGGTTGTCTTGTGGCTGACTTGCTGGTTGTAGCATGATGACTGCCCTGCTTCTTTATTTGTCTTATTAGTTGCTGCTTTATTTTTATTTGACACATTTATTAATCAACAAATGATTTGAAATACCCTTATTAATAGTTATTTATCCAACCTCATTTTGCAATCAATGATGCATGTATATCCAATCACATTTTTAGTTGTCTTGCTGCTTTGTGCCTTTTGATAAATAAAATGTGAGATGCTTTGAAAATTTGAATGATACTTGAATGCTTTGTTCATTTTGTTGGATACTTTGAAAGTTTGAATGATAGTTATAACTTTGTATACTAGTATACTACTGAGAATGCAAAGTGTAATTACATATATAATTAATTAAATATTAAAATCTGATATATGAAATATCCCTGATATATCCCCCGATATATAAAAAACCGACATGAAAACCCAAACCGACGTGTCCCCGACATACGACATTTGTAGCATTGGTTGTACTTCGTGATCTCTCCGAGCTTCCTCGTGTGTTCCGTTCTTTTGTTCTTGAGACTCGCACACAATTCTCCGACAAAATCAAAACACTCCGGAAGGATAATGCTCGAGAATACACTAGTCATGAGTTTTATAACCTCTACTCTGAGTTTGGGATTATTCATCAAACGTCATGTGCATATATTTCTCAAAAAATGGTGTGGCTGAACGCAAAACTAGACATCTTTTTGATGTTGCTCGCTCCCCGGCCAGAACTCGATGCTGAAATCGTAGCCCAGTAGCTTGGCTACCCACATCTGCTGGGCGAGAGTAGCAATCTTCTTCTGCAGAAAGTAGCGGAGTGCGCAGAGGCTATAGTGGTTGGTGCGGACCACGAATTGTCGGCCCAGGAGGTAGGGCCGCCAGTGTTGCACTGCGAGGGCGAGGCCCATGAGCTCGTTCTCGTACGCTGACCGGCTGCGGATGGTATCCGAGAATGCGCGGCTGAAATAGGCCGTCGGGCGGTCAGCTTGTATGAGTACAATCCCCACGCCGACGCCCGACGCGTCACACTCCACAAAGGGCTGTGAGAAATCCGGCATAGCTAACACTGAGGCACAAACCAGGGCCTACTAGGGAGCGACAAAAGCGGCGGAGGCCGCCACCGACCACTCGAAGGGGCCCTCGGCTGACTTCTTCAAGAGCTAGGTGAGGGGTCGGGTCATCTTGTCGTAGCCCTGGATAAACCACCGGTAGTATCCTGTCAGACCCAGAACCCTCAAACATTGTGGAGAGACGATGGGGTTGGCCACTGGAGGACCACCTCGATCTTGTCGTTGTCCATCACTACTCCTGCAGCGGAAATGGTGTGCCCTAAGTAACACACCTCTGGGACCCCAAAAGAGCACTTTGTCGGGTGGAGCTTCAGGTGGTGGTACCGGAGGGTAGCCAACGTCTGGCGAACGTGTTGTAGATGCTCCTGCCAAGAAGAACTGTAGACCAAGATGTCATAAAAAAAACAAGTACATGTTGGCGAAGTACCGGGCGAAAAATGTTGTTCATCGTGGCCTGGAAGGTGGTCGGTGCATTGGTTAGGCCGAATGACATAACCAAGAACTCGTAGTGGCCATCATGGTTCCGGAAAGCTGTATTGGCGACGTCGGCCGACCGGACGCGAATTTGGTGGTAGCCTGCACGGAGGTCCAGCTTGGTGAAAGCGGTGACGTCGTGAAGCTCATCCAAAAGCTCGTGGATCACCGAAATCGGGTACTTGTCTAGAACTGTGGCCTTGTTGATCTCCCGATAGTCCACGCAGAAGCGCCAACTGCCGCCTTCCTGGCCAAGAGAACCAGGCTGGAGTAATGGCTTGCACTGGGGCGGATGAGACCCCCCATCAGCATGTCATGTACGAGCCTCTCGATCTCGTCATTCTGCACGTTCCCGTATCGATACGGGCATACCGAAATTGCCGACACGTCGGGCGGAAGAGGGATGACATGATCATGTGGCCGGGATGGAGGTAGGCCGGACGGTACCTTGAAGAGGTTCGCAAACTCGGACAGGAGGTCCTACAAGGCCGGTGGTGGTGAAGGGGCCGGTGGCGCGACGTCCAAGATGGACCAGAGCCACGCCGAAAAATTGGCGTCTGCCGTCGTCTGAATCATGCGGGAGGAGACCGGGGAGCAGAGTAGGGCAGCATCCCCCATCAGGCAGCACTCTCGTCCGTCCTGGAGAAACCGCATCGTCATGGTTCCCCAATTGACCCGCATGTCGCCCAGCATGCAAAGCCATGCCACGCCCAGGATGGCGTCGATCCCGCCAAGGCCGAAAACGTAGAAATCCGTCGTCACCGAGTAAGGGCCCACAGATAGTGGAACAGATGGGCAACGACCCTGGATCAAGCGTCGGCGACCATCACCCAAGCTGACCGTGAATTCCGACGCAGGTTCTATCGGGAGGCGGAGCTGTGGGGCCAAATGGTAGGGGAGGAAGTTATGACTCGCCCCACTGTCGACCATGATGACGATGTGGTGGTCGCCCATCTTACCTGCCAACTTCATGGTCCGCGGCCCTGAAATGCCGCCCATGGAAAAACAAGGAAGCTCCAACTGATGAAGACCCGCGTCAGTAGCGCCCTCGGTGGTATCCTCGCGGATTTCATGGTCCTCGAAATCCGCCAATGTGATCTCCAGTTCGAAGCCGCCGATGATGGCGTGAAAATCCTTGACCGCGCAGACATGGATCGGAGAGTAGGGCCGCCGACAGAGGAAACACAACCCTTTGCGTCGAAGATCGTCGAATTCGTGGTTGGAGAACCGCTGAGGGGCGGCCGGTCGGGCTGGCCGGGCAGCTAAAGAAGGGCGTTGTTAGGGTCTACCGCGCGGGTTTTGGCGGTGGAACGGGTGGCTTGTGCCATGGTCGGGGCTGAGTGGTGTGTAGGAAGGCAACACGGGCCGCGGAAGGCAGCAGAGGCGGCACAGCGCCGACAGTGCGGTGAGGAGGTGCGGCGCGGGGAGATCTGGTGCGGGAAGGTGCGTCTCGGGTGCGGCCTGGCGGTGCGGGGCGCATGCAGCGGGATGCGGCTTGGGTCGCTGGGTGTGGGAGTGTGCAGGCACGGGTCGATGGGTGCGAGGCTGGTTCTCCGGCGGCCTAGGGCGGGTGGAAACGGTTGTCAGACCAATTTGATGGGGTTCCGGGTGAGAGGAAGGAGGTGCAGTGTTTTGAGAACGGGAGAGGGAGAGGGAAATTAGGGTTAGAGAGGAGAGGAGGGAAAAACACACATTCATCCAAGATAGTTCGAACGAGTACAAGCGCTCCCCTTTATAGTAGCGGGGTGCGAACAGAGTCGCGAATAATCCGCCGAAAATAAATGTTGAAAATAAAATGCAACTCCAATACATAAATGTTGAAATAAAGATATGACGCGGCTATGCCGTGATCTCTTCCGCGGGCTCGATGGGGGCACGCGGTAAACGCGCCCGACGCGTGTATACTTGCAACGGGGGCTCGTTGTCGTGTAGTTCTGTAACACTAACCAACATGCAATGCAAAGTTCAACAGATAAATCAAAAAATTAGCAATAAATAATTTAATCGCACAAACATAACTTTAGCAATAGCAAATAATTCAATTGGGCAAAGCAAACTTAAGCTTTCCTCCGCGTGGAGGGTCAAAGCAAGAGCGCGCGACGAATAAACCCTGCAAATCACAATAATAATCTAAACAAACAAGTATTGTTCCAGAGATCCAAACAAACATGAAATCATAACCTTATATATTAATGTTGAGAATTTAACTGTCATACAACAAATAAATTCTCACTAACTATGGGGCTGCCCGAGGTGTAGAGATCTGGTGAAGCATGATGCAGTGGAGATGATCTGGAGGGGAAAACATGGGTGGTTTGACTTGATCTGACTGTGCAGAGCGGATCCGGGTTGTGTGAGGCCAGATCCGACACTAGGGTTGCGGGTCTGGGCTACGGGGAGTGGATCTAGTGGTTTTGGAAGCGGGTCAGGACTGGTGTCTGGTGGTGGCTGGATCTAGGCTGGAATGCCCACATCTGGACAGATCTAGTAGAGGAGGGCTGTTTGGAGGTGGTTCCACGGGATGGGGGGTAGGGGGTAGGGGTGCAAGTTGAGTTGAGCCGGCTCGAACGCTCGATGAGCCGGCTCGAAAAAAGCTCGACTCGAGCTCGAGCCTATGGAGCTCGAGCTCGAGCTCGATTACGAGTCGAGCTCGAGCTCATCTAGTGTTGTTCATGAGCTCGCGAGCCGGCTCGCGAGCTTTTTATTTATATATTTTAAATATATATATATATAAAAATATTAAAAAATATATAAAAAAATAAGAAAATAAAGCTCATGAGCTAAAAAGCTCGCGAGCAGCTCGAGCTCGAGCTCGATAAGTTGGCATTGAGCTCGAGCTCGAGTTGGGATAAATGAGCTCGTCGAGCTCGAGCTCGAGCTTGGAAATTTTGCCAAGCTCGACTCGAGCTCAACTCGTTTGCACCCCTAGGAGGGGGCGGTGGCTGAAAGGGGGTGGCGGATAGCTCTGTCGGGCTGGACGGGGCGGCAACAGCAAGGGGAGGCTGGTAGGGGACGACGACAGGAAAGGGGCAGCTAGGAGGGGCGGTGACAGCAAGGGAAGCGCCTGGAAGGTGGCGGTTGTGGCTGGACAGCAACCTGGAAGTGGGGTGGTTGTTGTTGGACAACAATAGGGAGGGGGGACGACTGCTGTTTGGAGAGGTATGGAGGGGTGGTTGGGGGGTTAGAGGTGGGGAAAAGGAGGCTAGGGTTAGGTATTATCTTGGCTCAGTGGCGGACCCAGGATTTTTGCATGACCCGGGCACTAATACAAATTAATTATAAATAAATAAAAAACTTACATCACGAAGAAATTTTAGAATGAGTCACCTCCTAAGTAGTACTCTTATAGACCAAAAAAAAGATAAACCATGAAGTTCAACTTAGTAAGAGTTGGGTTGAAACAAAATAGAAAATATCTCAAATATTTTGGGCTGAATCATTACATTTTGCATTCTAAGAGCTTCTAAAATCAAGAACCAATGGAAAATATGGTTGCATTGCTAGTCTTTGTTACCTAATATTAGATGAAAATGTGGCATCCAAGCTTGTGGGAACACAGTGAGATAATCAAATAGGGAATCCATCAAGTTTATCAGCATATATTTGCACTATAATCAAATGCCATCTAAATAGCTTCATAAAATAATACTAGCTAGTACTTCCAGAAAACCAATGAAAAATATATTGTGAGGAAAGCTCTAGTCATGATTTGAGGTATAGCTAAAGTGGCCTACATTGGTTCCTAAAAATGTTTGAAGAACCTTTCCAAGTAAAAACAATAACAAGTTGATAAAATGGAATTATCAAAACATTATAAATTATATGATTTTAAAAAGAAGAAAGCTATTGAAATTTTTTGAAACACCTACCCATCCTTCTGACCAAATCCTGAACCTGGAATTGTAGAAATACCAGTAGATTCCACTGAAATTTATTGAAACATCTACCTATCCTTCTGACCAAATGGAATTATCTAACGGCTGCTGAACAGAGAGGAAGAAACCCGCTCGAATCTTCGATTGAAACCTCTGGCCGCACAGTCCACGGGAAAAAAAAACTCCAATGGCTCGATTTGGATTTAGAGATTGAAGTCTCTGCCGCCTGCGGCCTCACTCGGGTCGCAGAAGAAGAGAAGGACGAAGAATTGGACGCCTAGCGCCCCCATCGTAGAAGAAGAGAAGGGAAGAACCTGTTGGGGTTGGTTGCAGCCTCGCGCTCGCCTCCCAGGTCCTAGCAAATAAAAAAAATAAAACCTAAATCTCTAGCTCTGACTGCAGACTGCGCTCCGCCGCTCCCCTGCTCCCCCACCCCCCTTTAATTTCGTGAAAACACACCCGGGCACGTGCCCGGGTTTGTCCAGACGTGGATCCGCCCCTGCCTTGGCTTGGGTTAGGTATTACCTTGGGGAGAGAGATAACCACCTAGGAGTCGTCACCTAGGGTTCCACGGAGTCGGCACCTTGGAGGGATCGCCGGATTTCGGGATTCTTCACTCTAAAATCTGCAATAGCCTCCAACGGTCCCCTAACACTCTATTTATAATAAAGAAAAAACTAGGGCATCCCACCATCAATAACTTAGATTGGCCGGAGGTGGGGTTGCTCGAATACATCAAAATAAATGCTAAAATAACAAAACAATATATGAAATCGAATCGGAACGACGGACTGGACGCATCCATGGTGTCAGATCATCGATTCGGGCACGCCATATATGGTAAGTAGCAAATTGGCCCCAAACGGGCCCAAAACTCATCCTTTGTTGCGGGTCTGCATCCCCATTCTGCATCACCCTTTAGGGTGCATCAGTACACCCTTTTATTTTCTAATTAGTTCTTGTAAATTATCAGTATGTGGCCTTAGAAGTCCAGTTATCTATTTTACTATTGTTCATTTGGTCTGGATTTTTGCTGGCCTTTCCAGGGAAGAGGAAATAAGAGCAGTGGAGATAGTTTCCATGCTGCGCCAAACATTGACCACTCTCAAGAATTTGTTAGGAAAGATCTGAAAGATTGGCTCTGTTGGTTAAGGTGAGAAAATGTTTTAATCAACTGTGGCACAGCTTCTCCTGTTTATATACAATGTTTTTTAACTCCTTCCATGAAAGTTACTGACCTGAGGCGGGTGAGCCCCAAGGGAAAGGAACTTGTTGTTTCAAGCTCGAGCCAAGTTCAAGCCAGCTTTTTCAATTTTGGTTTCATTTTGACTCGAAATCGGATCGTTGACAGTCTTAATGAAATAATATTTTTAAGCAGGTCAAATAACTCTATCATTAAGTTAACTAGTTAATATATCTCTCACTAAAAAGTTTATTTTGGAAGGATGCATCCTCCGATATTCTACCTTGCCATCAAACCTTGCACCTTCAATGACAAATGAATAATCAAGTATTCCGCGAAATCTAGAAACTCAAAAGTGAAAAGGATTCTTTCTTGTTTGATCATGGTCCAACTCAGTTATGCTTTCTTCTAGCTGGTTTAACTATGTGAGGGCTAATGCAGCAGAACAAAATCTCTTGAAAGAAAGTTGTTATTTCACATACTCTCTTTCCCATACATTTTTTTCTAAAGCCGCCTTCATACAGTAGGAATCAAGCTATCCATCAAGATATGACAATCTTAAAACGTGTGGCCAATAATGTTCACAGTACTTGCAATATTGGAAGAATACTCATCGAGAACCTTTAGGCCCACTGCTTATGCACATACTCTCAGTCTTCCTTGGATGAATTGAATGGTGCTTTGTGATTTATTTCACACCCACGGCAATCTTTATTAACTTTTAGCCTGTGTGCAGCACCCCATACATGATCGAGATTTTTATGCAGCCAAGTTGTCTTTTTTCTTTTGTTTAATATCCAGAAGGATCCAGAAGATGTTAAGATGATAAAATTTACTTATATGTGCATTGGGTTTAACATGTGACAAATCGTGAGCATCTCCCAAGATAGAATTCCCCAAATTTTTGTATCTTCATCCAATTGTAGCACCGTCCAAATCTGTTAGACCTACCTTCATTTAGATGTGGACTTAGCTCAACATTTGACATTTGTTAACTCTGTGATGCACGTCATGTCATGTATACCAAATGGATGGTTCATTGTGCACTTTTTCCCCTAGAGAAACCCAATCATGTTTCCCTCAAATGATTATTCATTGGTAAGTATCATTGATGAAAGTCGAACCAGCGGGGCTTCCTCCAATGGAAGTGACAAAATACGTCATTGATTATCATATCAAAGTTGCTCTCATATTGAAGTTTTACTTTTAGAATACATTATAAGTCAAGGCATCATATTTCCACTATACGTTCAACTCGTCTATCAATGATCTCAAGTAGACATCCAAGTTTTGACCTTGATTTTTAGGGCCCGGAATGAGCCGTGCCAGGTAAATATGTGATTCTTTCATGCACATCCATGGAAGCGTGTTTTAAGGGGTTGAGAATACCGACCATCATAAATATGACATGTTTCTATTGGTGAGCAAACATAAATCATCAGGGGATAGTCCAAGCCTCACATTGCAAGATTTTTAAATGGTTTTTTTGAAACAAAGTCCTTTTCTTGGTGACCCTTTCGCATATTCCAAGATTTTTTGGGCAGTTTGCAGATGACACTCTCTGGGAGCTTGTATAAATAGATTGACCTTTCCCACAACAGAGCAAATGTCAGGTCTTGTTACCGTCAGGTAAATGAGTTTGCTCACCAAGCGGCAGTACCTAGTGACATCTTAAAGAAGAGGCGAATTATCACTCCAAAGTTTATCTTTGCCAACTACCATTGGACAATGAACGGGATTAGCACCAAGAAGATTTCTCTTTTTGAAGATCAGTAGCATACTTGCGTTGCGAAAAAATCATTGATTTATGTTTACGCGAAATCTCAATACCCAGAAAGTATTTTGGAGATCTCATTTCTTTTGTGACAAAATGTTGAAGATGTTTCTTTGTCGGAAAAATGTCTGTGTTATCATCACCAGTAAGGAGGATGTCATCAACGTAGACAGCAAGAACAATCAGCCCACGAGAAATTTTGCGTATGTAGAGAGTGATCTACAGAGCTGCAAGCAAAACCAATGGTGGAGATGACTTCACTAAACTTGTCGAACCAGGCCCGGGGATTTTTTTGAGGCCATAGATTGCCTTCCTCAATTTATAGATTTCAAACTCCCCCTGAGCAACATACCCAGGAGGTTGCTTCATATACACCTATTCCTGGAGATCACCATAGAGTAAGACATTCTTAGCATCTAACTGAGACATCTGTCAATTCTTTTTGATAGCTACAGAAAAGAAAACTCAGAATTTGCTGATGCGAGCAACCGGGGAGAAGGTATCAGAGAATTCAATATCATAGGTTTTAGTGAAACCTTGACAACCAACCGAGCCTTATAGCGATCCACAATTCCATTGCATAATATTTCACCACAAATGCCCAACGACAACCAACAATATCCGGCCCTAAAGGAGTATGGACAAGAGTTCATGTACCCTTCTCAGTTAAGATGGTCATTTCTTCATCCATGACAACTTTCAAATGTGGTATGGTAAGAGCTTCTTAGTAAGTGGTTGAGCTGACAGTGGCCCAGAGGGCCCGAGCAAAATCCTTGCTATAGGAAGTAAGTCGAGCATAGAAGACAACATCATGAATAGAATGTTGAGCACATGTGCAAACCCACTTGCGAAGAGCAATTGGGAGATCAAGGTCTGATATGTCATCGTCATCAAATCCGTCCAATGAAGAGAGTGTTGGCCTGAGAATTGGCAAAGACGGCCCCGGAGTTGGAGGATATGAGGTGGTAGGTGGAGAAGGAGACAGTGTTGTGGGAAGTGGAGGTGGAGTAATCTCAGGTGGAGGGGAAAAAATAATAGGAATAGAAGCAGGAGTATCAATAGTAGGTGAAGGTGTAGGATATATTGAGAAGTAAAGAGTTGGCTCAAAGAAGGTATCATCAGCCAAGACATATTGTTTCTTGAGAAGTGGGTCATAGCATCGGTATCCCGTCTGAGTGGCAGAGTAGCCAACAAAGATGCACTTAATTGCGCGAGGAGAGAGTTTATCCTGATCAGGTGAAGAAGAGTGAACAAAACAGTACAACCAAATATGCATAGGGGTAGAGGAAAAAGTGTTTCACCTGGGTACATAGTAGAGAAAGGGGTTTGTCCTTGGAGAACATTGGATGGATTGCGATTGATGAGATAGCATGAGACAAGGATGACATGACCCCAAAATGAGCAAGGAATATTCATCTAAGTGAGAAGACTACGAGTAACGCCGTGAAAATAGCGATTCTTTTGTTCGGCAACTCCGTTTTGTTGAGAAGCGTAAGCACTGCTTGTATGATGTATAATACCATTATCCATACAAAATATAGAAAATTGATTCCTAACATATTCTTTGACATTATCAGTACGAAGAACTTTATGAGAAGCACCAACCTGAGTGTGAATTTCATTATAAAACTTATTGAATACAGAAAATAGTTCAGTGTTCTTTTAAAAGATACACTCAAGTATATCTTGAATAGTTTTCAATAAAGTAACAAAATAAAGACTATCCCTGCCAATAGTTTTGGTAGGAGATGGACCCCCGATGTCTGAGTGAACAAGATCAAAGGGACGAGATGAGCTACATCCATTTTTAGCTAGATAAGAGGAGCGGAGATGTTTGTCGAACTGACAGGCTTCACAGTTGAGGGAGGAGTCATCCTTTAGTATATCTGGCATGAGATGGTAGAGGAGGGGAGGAGGAGGATGGTCAAGACGAAGATGTTATTGAAGGAGAGAGTTTGAGATAGTAGACACAGAGAAAGCGGACACATTATCAAGGAAGTAGAGGCCGTCACTTTAAGTCCCAATAGCAATCGTCTTTTTGGAACGAAGATCCTGAAAATAACAATTAGTAGACGTAAACGTGATTGAACAATTTATTTGCGTTGAGAGAGCTGCAACGGATAACAAATTGCATGGAAAAGCTAACGCGTAAAGAGTATCCACAAATTGGTAGATTGAGTGACTTGGACCCAGTCTCGTATACAGGGGATGGAGAGCCATCCGCTATCAATACCTGTGGTGACCGATCATGTTTGTTCAAATGAGAAAAGAGAAGAAGATTTCATGTCATATCATTGGTGACGCCGGAGTCAATGAGCCACTTACCCTGAGTGACAACTTGTGCGCTACCTGAAGAGGTGGCAAGAGAGGTAGACTTCTTTGATACAGGAAAAGGAGTCTCACCCGCATGTGGACAAATATGAGGATACTTGGAAAAGCAACGATTCTCAACGTGTCCTAGTCTTCCGCAATTGGAGCATTGGTACTTACTAGGTCCTCGCCCACCGGAGTAGCCTTCATGACCACTAGTGTTACTACAGTTAGCAGGATGAGCAAAACTATCAAAAGGTGGCAGGGAAGCAACCAGAGGTCGTTGAAGAGGAATCGTAATAGTTGTGATGCGAGCAACAATTGCATCAAGGCTCGAAGAGTCTGTCATAGGATTCTGTTAGATGAAGAAGATAACACACTAGCGGGATTTCCTGTAAATGATTGTGTTGTTCGGCAAGATTTGCAGAGAAGGGGTAATATTGATGAAGTTCTGCACCATAAGCTTGGACTTCCTAGTAAGCTGTTGTGGGGGTCATGGTCTGGTGAGCAAAGAGATCTGCATATAATATGTAAATTCAAGGTGTCTTTGCTCCCTTTGAGTATAGGGCGCCAAGATGGTCCCAAACATCTTTGACTATTTCATCATGACGGATGATCGGTAAGCACTCGCCAGAGACTGTTGGCGAGCCATATGCGAACTAAAGCATCACTAGTGTCTCAATCGTCATAAGTGTCAGATCCTTCTGCTGGAGGATTTTCAGTGAGATGATGACGTTTGCGTTGAGACCTTAACAAAAAAGATAAATGAGACACTCCAGTCTAGGTAGTTCGGTCTCGTTAACTTTGATGCAGTGCTTAGATTGATAGAAGGACTTCAAGCTGAATAAGTGGGATTTGAAGCGGAAGAAGTGACATGTGGAGTCGTCATAGAGAAGAGAAGAGGGTACAGTCAGAGAGCCTTAATCGCACAAGCCAAAACATAGATCACACGAGCCGCAAAGAGCAAGCTGACTGGCGGTCTGTAAAGAGATCACACAAACCATGAGATGAGAGCGGTTAAGCGGTTAGAAACTAGGAGACGATGCAATACTTGAAGGTCGTTTTGTTGAGTTAAGAAACCGCAGACCACACAAAATGCAAAGAAAAAAAAGGAGCTGAGCAGAGACGAGGGTCAACCCGCACACAGGCATGGAATGGCGGGCGGTTAATAAAATTGAAGACTGTAGAGAGAAAGAGGTGAGAAAAGTTCACAACCGAAGGATCGGTGTTAGCTTCGATACCATGTGAGAACTTGTTTATTAACTGTCGGAAATTAGCAATAACACGCAGGAAATTGAAAATAACTGAATTATTTATTTGCAGAAAATCTGAATATTGCAAGGGCGCATCCTCCTTTGTATAGAATGGAGGTGAAAGAATTTACAATTAGACAATGTGTGATTAATTACAAGAATCTACAGAGGTGCGACTAGCACGGTTACTAGAGTCAGAAAGGGGTTGATTGCATAGGATGTACGGTTACACTAGGCTAATCGCCCATACCATTCAGTATTAGCGAGCAGGTTCCTATGATGAATCTGCTTGTCTTCATCAGCAAGTCTTGCAGTCAATCTAGCTTCACCATGATCACCACAAGGTGCGATTACACTCGTTTAACCACCCATATATCTATCAATTTGCACAACTTGCGGTTAACTCAACTTAACCACGATGACCGTAGGGTGCGGTTAGACAAGGTTAATGTTATGCCCCCGCAACGTTTTGCCGGTCGTCAATATGTTCGCAGACGCAAGGATGCCGTACACAACGGGGCTGAACCATCCGGTTCAGCCCCCTCTCTCTGAAGATGCCGAAATAGGGCTGAACCGGTTCGGTTCAGTCCTATTGGGGCCGGCCGGCCCCTTTGGCCGGCCCCTCTTTGGTTCCGGGTATTTATATCCCGGAACCCCTCTTGGTTCAGCATGCAAGTATTGAGGTAATCTCCTTCCTCCTTCTAACCCTAATTTCTCTTAGCCTCTTCTTCCTCTCTAGTTCCTCTCTCTCAATCTCTCTCTCTTTCTCTCTATCCATCTAGAGTCTTAACATTTGGTATCAGAGGCTTCGTCTCCGACATGGTGAATACGCGCACGCAAGAGGAATCCGCACGGCTCGAAACCCTAGAGGGGACGGTGGCCACTCTCACGGATTCGGTGGAGGCCATGACGGCCGGTATGGAGGAGTTGAAAACCCTATTGAAAGGAAAAGCGACGGCGACGGATGATTCGGCCGGATCGGGACAAGATCCGGCTATGGTTGCGCGCGGGGCCACGGATGGCGGAGTCGCGCGGGTAGGGCTCGGCGATGACGGCTCGCGCTGCTTTCCCCCTCCGGCAACAGGGGCGTACGGCGGGGCTGGCGGGTCGGGGCTCGGTGCGGGGATGATGCCGCCCGCATCCTTGAACAGCGGCGGCTTCGGCGAGCCCGTCGCAGGCCGCAACCTGGGGCGTCGGGGCTGGGGTGAGGCCGCGGGTTTCCGGCCTGGCTGGGACGACCCGACAGGGTTTCGGCGGGGCTGGGATGAGGCCGCAGGTCAGCGGCGGGGCTGGGAAGGGGCCGTAGGGCAGCGGCGGCCACCGGAACAGGCCGGACAGCAGCGGGAAGGCCTTCTTCCTCCTCCTCGGGGGTTTGGACAGCAGGGTGCGCCGGGTTATGGACCACCATGGGGTGGCCAACCACCGGGTTATGGTGTATTTGAGCAAGGCGATATCGGAAGGCGAGAAGGAGGTCATGGTCCGCATCGTTTGACTCCAAGATTGTCTCGCATGTATTTTCCGGAGTTCGAGGGTGGGGACACCTTGGAATGGATTCAGAAGGCCGAACTTTTCTTTCAATATCAAGATGTTCCTGAAGGCCAGTGGGTGCAGTTGGCGTCTTTTCACCTAAAGGATGACGCTTTCCAATGGACACAGTGGTTCCTGCGGGGACGGGAGTATGTGCCTTGGGGGGAGTTTGTGGAGGGCTTTACGGCTCGATTTGGTCCGCTAGAGTACGAGAACTATGAGGCCATGCTTCAGAAACTCCGCCAGAAGGGTTCGGTGATGGAGTACCGTACGGAGTTCGAGAAGTTGGCGAATCGGGTGCAATGGCCAGAAAGGACGTTATACAGTTGCTTCATCTCCGGTCTCAAGGATTATATTCGTGATGAGGTGCAGGCACTCATGCCTCAGTCGTTGAACCACGCCATTACCCTGGCCCGTATTCAGGAGGAGCGGTTCAGCAGGCAGCGAGGCCGCATGCAGAATAGGCCGCCCTCGGCCAGCACTACTACTGCTACGGTTGTGCGGCGGGAACAACCTACGGCTAACAAGCCGACGGTGACTCGCTTGTCTTGGAGTGAGTTGCAAGCTCGCAAAGAGAAGGGTCTATGCTTCAATTGTGATGAGAAGTTTGCTCCGGGCCATAAATGCCAGAGGACACAAGCCTTCATGTTATATCAGGAGGCTGAGGAAGCACCGGCGGTCGACGAGGATGAATTGGAGGTGGACTTGGAAGACATTGAGTTTGGAGTCTCTATGCATGCTTTGGAAGGGTGCGTTCCCCCGCTTACAATGCGGCTGGCGGGTCGGATCGCCCAGGAGAAGGTTACTATTTTGGTGGACAGTGGGAGCACCCACAACTTTGTGCATCCCGATGTGGCAGGGAGAGTTGGACACAGGGTCGACAAGGGGGCTGCCTTCCATGTTATGGTAGCGGATGGCAGTAAGTTGCAATGTGAAGGCGTGCTGAAGGGAGTGGAACTGCGGATAGGAGACTATGCGGGACGAACGGACGTCTACTTGCTACCTATTCGTGGCTCGAATATGGTCTTGGGAGTTCAGTGGTTACGCCAATTACAACGGGTAACTTTTGATTGGGCGCACATGACCATGGAGTTTGTGCTCGGGGAGCAACAGTTTTGCCTGCGGGGTCTTATGTCTTCTCCTATTAAGGAGGTATCTCTTCGCAGCATGCAACAGTTGAGCGGAGACGGGCAAGTGATGGCCATTCTACGGGAGGTTCAGACCGGCGACTCCGGCAATTCTGAGGTACCAGTTCACTTACAGTCCATTTTGACAGATTACGCTGACGTTTTTCAGGAGCCCCGTACTCTGCCACCGCCTCGATTCCGGGATCATCGTATTCCGCTCAAGGCGGGCGCCGAGCCTACTAATGTGCGACCATATCGCTACCCACACATTCAGAAGGCGGAAATCGAGCGGAGTGTCCGGGAGATGTTGGAGGCCGGTATCATTCGGCCGAGTACTAGTTCCTTCTCCGCTCCCATCATTCTGGTCAAGAAAAAAGACGGTTCCTGGAGGTTTTGTGTGGACTACCGCGCCTTGAATGGCGCCACGATCAAGGATAACTTTCCGATTCCTCACATTGAGGAGCTGCTGGATGAACTGCATGGAGCACAACTTTTTACCAAGTTAGATCTTCGCTCTGGATATTATCAGATTCTCATGGCCCAAGAAGATATCCACAAGACGGCTTTCCGAACACATGACGGCCATTATGAGTTCTTGGTCATGGCCAATGGCTTGACTGGCGGACCTGCGACATTCCAGGCCAACATGAATGAGATTTTTCGGGATTTCTTGCGGACTTTTGTGCTGATATTCTTCGACGACATTCTCATTTACAGTGCTAGTTGGGAGGATCATGTGGGACATGTGGAACAGGTCCTCTGCTGACTTCGGCAACACCGTCTTTACGCCAACCGTTCTAAGTGCTCATTTGGTCAGGAGGAGGTGGAATACTTGGGCCACATGGTCTCAGGTCAGGGCGTGCGGGCCGACCCACGAAAAATTCAGAGTATGCAATCGTGGCCGCGACCAGTTACAGTACGTGCCTTGCGCGGATTTTTGGGTCTCACGGGATACTACAGGCGGTTCGTCCGGGATTATGGCAAGATAGCACGACCTTTGACTCAGCTTTTGCAGAAGGATTCTTTTTCTTGGGGAGAAGAGGCGGAGGGCGCCTTCCAGGCCCTCAAACAGGCCATGACGACCACGCCTGTTCTTGCTTTACCAGATTTTGCGAAGGAATTCGTCCTCGAGACGGATGCGTCGGGGGTGGGCATCGGCGCCGTCTTGATGCAGGAGGGACGGCCTATAGCTTTCTATAGTAGGGCGTTAGCCCCTCGTACTCTGGGCCTGTCGGCTTACGAAAAAGAAATGTTAGCAATCATTCATGCGGTGGGCGTTTGGCGGCCGTACTTGTTGGGGCGGCACTTTAAGGTGCGCACGGATCATCAAAGCTTAAAACATTTTCTGGACCAACGGGTCTCCTCGCCTCTCCAACAGAAGTGGGTTACAAAGCTCTTGGGATATGATTATGAGATCGTTTATCGGCGCGGCAAGGATAATGTCGTCGCTGATGCTCTCTCTCGCTTGCCGGAGGCAGCCCTCACTCACATTACGGGACCCTTGCTCGATTCTTTGGCCGACATCCACGAGGAAGTCATGGGCTCGGACACCTTGCGGCCGTTAGTGGAGGCTTTGCAGCGGGGCGAGACTGTTACGCCTGGTTATCATTTATGTAATGGTCGTCTTCACTTCAGGGGTCGAGTGGTGGTGCCGGCCGCATCAGCTTGGAGAACAGTTTTGATGCATGAGTTTCACTCGTCGCCTACGGGGGGACATGCCGGAGTACTTCGAACCCTTCAGCGGGCGCGGGCCAATGTCTTTTGGGCGGGCATGCGACGGGACATTCAGCAGTTTGTTCGCCAGTGTGAGATCTGCCAGCGGCAGAAATATGAGACTTCTTCACCCGCGGGGCTGCTTGTTCCGTTGGACATCCCGCAGCTTATTTGGGACACGGTGTCCATGGACTTCATCGACGGTTTGCCTAAATCAAAAGGGAAGTCGGTCATTTTGGTAGTAGTGGATAAACTCTCCAAGTATGGCCACTTTATTGCCCTCAGCCACCCTTACACTGGAGACTCGGTGGCCGCCCTCTTTGCTAGAGAGATTGTGCGTCTGCATGGCGTTCCTCGCGCGATTATTTCTGATCGTGACCCGACCTTCGTTAGCAGCTTTTGGAGGGAGTTATTCCGCTTACAAGGAACTCGCTTACATTTCAGCACGGCCAACCATCCGCAATCGGATGGCCAAACAGAAGTTCTTAACCGAGGGGTGGAGACATATCTTCGGTGCTTTGTGATGGATGAGCCCCGCACTTGGCCAGAGTGGTTACATTGGGCCGAATACTGTTATAACACGTCTTATCACTCCGCCAACAGGATGACGCCATTTGAGGTTGTTTACGGTCGGCCACCTCCGACTTTGGGCACTTATGAGCCGGGTAGCACCGCTCTACCGGCGGTTGATCGGGCTCTTCTGGACCGCGATCGCATGATGGTCACTCTTCGGGCCAACCTCCGTTTGGCCCAGGATCGTATGAAGGTGCAAGCGGACAAGCACCGCACTGAGCGGGAATTCGCCGTCGGTGACGAGGTTTTTCTCAAGTTACAACCATATCGGCAATTATCTGTTGCAGCCCGTGGCAATCAGAAGTTATCCCCGCGCTACTACGGCCCCTTTCAGATCATCAGCAGGGTGGGGCCGGTAGCTTACACCTTGGCTTTGCCGCCGGGCTCCCGCATCCATCCCACTTTTCACGTTTCATTGCTCAAGAGAAAGGTGGGCCAGCATATCCAACCTTCTGGTCTCTTGCCTGACGTTACGGCAGCGGGTGAGCTGCGGCCACTTCCAGAGGATGTCTTACGAAGCAGATGGAAGCACCGGGGCACCGAATTCCGGCCCGAACTCTTGGTCAAGTGGAAGAACCTGTCTCCGGCACAGAACTCTTGGGTGGATTTCTTCGATTTCAAGGAACTCTACCCCGACTACCACCTTGAGGACAAGCTGGTTCTTGATGGGGAGGGGAATGTTACGCCCCCGCAACGTTTTGCCGGTCGTCAATATGTTCGCAGACGCAAGGATGCCGTACACAACGGGGCTGAACCATCCGGTTCAGCCCCCTCTCTCTGAAGATGCCGAAATAGGGCTGAACCGGTTCGGTTCAGCCCTATTGGGGCCGGCCGGCCCCTTTGGCCGGCCCCTCTTTGGTTCCGGGTATTTATATCCCGGAACCCCTCTTGGTTCAGCATGCAAGTATTGAGGTAATCTCCTTCCTCCTTCTAACCCTAATTTCTCTTAGCCTCTTCTTCCTCTCTAGTTCCTCTCTCTCAATCTCTCTCTCTTTCTCTCTATCCATCTAGAGTCTTAACAGTTAACCGCTCATACATATTTATGCTCTAACAATCTCCTCCTTGAATCCCACCAAATATTTCTTTTAGTTATCTTTTTTTGGTTGATTGGTTTGCTAATATTGATAGCTTCCTAATTAATTGTCAATCAGCTTTCTTGTAAATAGAAGGGGTTGTGGTTGACTAAGAGGTTGGATTTTGCGAAGGCGTAAACCTGAAGCGTCGTTTAGAAACCCATAATACTCTTATCTGACATGTTTTCCACTTAATCTTTACATTTGTGTTTGTGTGCCCTGGAGAGAGAGAGAGAGAGTGTGCGAACATGCAAAGCACCCAATAGTGTGCATTAGCTCACTTATTTTTTTGAGCTCGACCTTTCAAACTTGAGCAGAAAGAAATTTCATTGCACAGTTGAGGATGATAATTATTTACTTAGGCTTTAGTTTGGCGCAGCGGATTTCCCGCGGAGGAAATCCGCGTGGAGGCAGCCGAGACCGCGAACGCCTCCACACGGTGGAATTTGGTGGGAAATCCGCGGATTCCCTTGGTGGGGCAGATCCCTGCTGCCCGGCTGCGACCCCGTCGGCATGCGGTCACGGCCGGACGATGCCATCCGCGCGACCGCGGTTGATCATCCCCTCCAAACGCACCCTTAATGTGTCATGCTGATTTTCCTATGTATAGAATTAATTTTTATGCGGATTCTATTAATGTGTCTCCTTCAGTGGTACCAGCCAATAGAGATTAGTTTTGAGCATTTCATGAGAAGTTGGTATCAATTGATACCAATCACATCAATTGCAGACAAAATAGGCTAATAACCCATTTCAAACATCATTGGTTGGGAAGAAAGGCAATGTTAAACCATGACCTCCAATTTACACAATAAACTCGGGAGTTCCTGATTGCAAAAATGTCAACATTTATAAAAATATGTATACTAGTTTTGTAAATTTAAAACTTAAATGTTAATGCAACATTTTTTGAAATCTATAATATCTACAAGTGAAAAACACCCTCTGATGCAACATTACCATTTCCAAATTTTACCTTGCACCAGGGTGTTTTACCCTTATAGTTAGTGTGTGTATATATATATTTATATATTTATAAATTTATATATATTTTATTTTTTTATGAGCCCCAAGAACCCCGTCGCGTAGGGGCGGTGTCGGAGGCCAGTGACATTGCACTCATGTAGGGTCGGAGGCCCATATCGTTGCACTCATGTAGGGTCGGAGCCTCATGTCATTGCACTCACGTAGGGCCGAAGGCCCGTCCCGTTGCAATCACGTAGTACCGGAAGCCTGTATATGCCACTTGTATTAATCGTTTATATATATATAGATATATAGATATATAAAGAAAGATATATATATGTGTGTGTGTGTTTGTGTATCAGACAGTATGTTTTTATGTTGGGCCAAGAATTTGTCTTAAAGTTCAGACCAAAGTTGACAAGCATGCATGGCTTGAAACAAAATTGGAACAAGTTGACATATTACCATCAAACTTGGCTTGGCTCAGGATCAGAACGGACAAATTTAAGCCGATCTTGAACTATGCTCCAATCAACTCACGATCAGATTGTTAAAAACCCTAAGAATGCCTATTTGATTTTTCTAATATTTTTTCTTCAAATTTTTTATTACTTCTATAGAGAAAAGGTGAACCTTGTCTATACTTCTTCGTTATCAAATAAAATGTATGAATACATATATATATGGGAGAGAAAGAGAGACGAGTCCCTATATAAGGTGTGAGACTAATGTATAAAGAGAAACAATAAAAGACTAAATGAGCCACAAACATGAGACTTTTTACATGGACTTTTCTAACACTCCCCCGCAAGCTGGAGCGTACAAGTCGTAGGCACCTAGCTTGGATAGGAACCGGAAGAATAGGTACTCGGTAGAGCTTTCGTGAGAAAATCAACAACTTGTTCACTGCCCGAAACATGCTTCAATTCTAGCTTCTTCATTTGAACTTTCTCCCTAACAAAGTGGCAGTCCACTTCAATGTGTTTCGTTCTTTTGTGGAAGACTGGATTCTTCGTTATGTGTATAGCAGCTTGACTGTCACATAGTAAGGTAGCAGGTGAATGGAGTTTTACTCCTAGATCCTCAAAAAGACTTTCAAGCCACGTAAACTCAGAGACAACTGATGTCATCGATCGGTATTTAGCTTCAGTTGAAGATCTAGCAACTACAACTTGTTTCTTACTGTGCCAGGTCACAAGGTGACCTCCAAAGTAGGTACAGAATCCACTGGTGGACTGTCGATCGTCCAGGGAACCAGCATAATCTGCGTCTGAATATGTGGGAGTAGAAAAAGAAGTTTTGTATACCATCCCTTGACCAGGGGCTGATTTTAGATATCTCAAGATGCGCTCAACGACCTGTATATGAGACATCTGAGGAGCATGCATAAACCTGCTGACCACCCCAACAACAAATGATATGCCCGATCTCGTGACCGTTAGATAAATAAGTTTTCCAACTAGTCGACGATAGTATTCTGGATTTGGAAGAAGAAGATTTTCATCAGAAGCATATGCGCACAGCTTGTGATTGACATCCAACGGGGTGTTAATCGGCTTGCATCCAGAATAGCCAACATCCTGAAGAAGGTCGAGACAGTATTTTCATTGAGAGAGGGCAAGTCCATCAGGACGTCTTGCGATTTATAGACCAAGAAAGTATCGAATGTTCCCCAGATCTTTTGTTTGAAAAACCGAACTAAGATGTTGTTTGACCGCTTGTATTCTCTTTGAATCATCTCCTGTAATTAGAATGTCATCAACATATACCAAAAGAAGAACCGTTCCTGCAGTCCGATGTTGAGTGAACAGAGAGAAGCTGCCGAGCTCATAGTAAAACCAACTTCTCAAACCGCCTTACTAAACTTGTCAAACCACGTCCGAGGGGTTTGTTTGAGACCATAAATAGACTTCTTAAGGTGACAAACTCGGGACTCCCCGTGGTCTCAAACCCGGTGCGGCTGTTGCATGTAAACCATTTCTTGTAGGTCACTATTTAGAAACACATTCTTGATATCCAGCTGATGTAATGGCCAGTGGCGATGCACAACCATAGAAAGAAGGACACGAACTGTGTTGAGCTTGGCCACTGGAGAGAATGTTTCCTTATAATCGAGACCTTGTTGTTGAGTAAAGTCATGAGCCACCAGTCGGGCTTTAAGACGGTCACTTGCACCATTGGCAACATGCTTGATGACAAAGACCCATTTACACCCAACAGTCGTGTGGCCTGGAGGAAGGGGAGCCAGATCCCATGTCTGATTTGCCCATAGGGCTGTCATTTCTTCATTCATGGCTGCCCGTCAGCCCGGATGTTGTAGAGCCTCCTGCATAGAGTTAGGAATAAAAAAGGAGGATAAAGAAGTTGCAAAGGTGTGAAGTGGCGGGGACAGACGATGCAACGATACATAGTTCGTCATTGGATGAGCGGTAGAGGCTAGCGCCGGATTAGCAGGTCGCAGAGTGTCAGAGGTCGAAGCCCACTGCATCGGGGCGGCGGAGCGAGGAGGGCGACGAGTATAGACACGGATAAGATGAGGCTTGTGGAGAACGGGAGCCGGGTCAGGGAGGAGCTGTGGTGGAGAAGTAACGAGAATGATAAGTATTAGGACGGATTTTGGTGGAATAGGTGGGTTTGGGGAGCAGAAGAACAGTTGATCCTCCCAGAAGGTCACATCTGCAGAAACCGTCACTTTGCATGTAGTAGGAGAATAGTAGACATACCCATTCTGAGTATGGGAATAGCCGACGAACATGTATTTGGCTAGTCGAGGATCCAACTTGTCTGTAGACGGTCCATGTAGGTGAACATAACAAGTACAACCAAAGATACGAGGGGTGAGGGAAAATGGCGGGATAGAGGGGAAGAGAAAACTAAACGGAGTAGCATTTTGAAGGACGAAGGAAGGGAGACGGTTAATGAGATAGCATGCCGTCGACAACACAAAGTTCCAGTAAGCCTTGGGGACCTGCATGTGAAGCATGAGGGAGGGAGCAGCGTCGAGAAGAAGTCGATTTTTACGTTCAACTACGCCATTTTGTTGGGGGGGTATATGCACACGACGTCTTGTGAATAATGTCATATTCAGAGCGTAGAGTGGCAAATTCATGGCTCGTGTACTCACGAGCATTGTCTATCTGAAGAGTTTTGATTGTTGTGGAAAACTGTGTGCGAGTTTGAAGAACGAAAACCCGGAACACACGGGGAAGCTCAGAGCGATCACGAATTAAATATAGCCATGTCATGCGAGAATAATCATCAATAAAAGTGATAAAATATCGATAACCAGATACACTAGTAATTTTGTACGGGCCCCAAGCACAGAATGTACCAAAATAAAAGGAGCAGAGCTCCGAGTACAGTGAGGAGGAAACAGAGAATCGTGTTGTTTGCCCAAAATACATGAATCACATTTAAATACAGGTAGATAGATCTCTGGAAGAGCCTTCTGGAGTACGGGAAGAGGAGCATGCCCAAGGTGCCGATGCCAATCAACGGAGGTGATGGATGAGAGGATGGTAGGAGGGACATCAAGAAGGTAAAGCTCATTTTGCAGTCGTCTTTTACCAATGATATTCTGCGTCCGTCGATCCTGCATCAGAAAATAAGTAGGTGTGAATGTGACAGAACAATCCAAATCAGTAGTAAGGCGACTGACAAAAAGTAAATTAAACGGGGAGCCCGAGACATGAAGAGCCGAGCGGAGAGAGAGATGAATTGAGGAGGATATCAGCGGAGCTGGAGACAGGAACAGTGTCACCATTGACTACTGTGATACACTTAGGATGCGGAGAATCTAAGTATTGATGTGACTTTAGCGAGGTGATATGATAACACCTGAATCCACTATCCATCGTGGACTAGTGGAGAGACAAGCGATACCTTCATTGGAGATAGAGGCAGCAGAGGCAACAGAGGAAAGCAGGCGGCTGATCATGTCGTGAAGTTGCTGGAGTTGAAGGAGGACTTCTTCAAGGTTAGCACGGGTGGCAGAGGTGCTGTCGGCCGCAACAGATGCAGCCGGACGAGGAGGAAGTCCATTTTTACAGTAGCAGGTCGCCTCAAGGTGTCTGTCCCTTCCGCAGAAGGAACACTTCGGTCATGGACGGCCACCACGACCCCTTCCTCTAAATCCTGAACGCCCTCTACGGGCAGGAGGGAAAAGTAATAAGGGTGCACCAGTTCGCTGAAGGAGAGCCGACAAGGGGGGCTCAGTAGTATCAGGAGGTGGTGATACTTTAAGCAACATGGAGCACACATCAGAGAGAGAGGGGATAATAGCTGACGAGAAGGATCTAAGCCCGAACGCTGTGAAGATGAGGTGGGACACGAGCCATCATCATGGCAATACAGACGACTTCCTTCTGAGCACACTGGGCAGCTAGATCCATGGCGGGGGGCTGATGGCGGATCCAGGCCTCAGCCAGTGTTTTGGCCTGAGCCACAAAGGTGGTCAAGTCAGCACCACCACCCATGTCTAGAGTCTGAAGATCTGTGATGATGTCATGTAGGTACTGAAGACTGTCCTTGCCAGAGCATAGAGAATGGAGTTCGTCCCACATTGCCTTGACCGTTTCATGATACATGTAACACCTCAACCTAGTTTAACAACCCATCAGCCGTCCAGTCGGGTCCAGCAATAAGAAGTCAACTAAGAAACAATATTAAAACTAGTACATAGCAAGTATAAATGAAAAGAACTGAAATGTAAGTTTACTTCGAAAGTTGCATATGAAACTAAAGGTAAAAGTGTACCTCAACAAGATGAATTAAAAGAGCTACTAGATAGAAAAGAACCAAACCACTGAATATCTAAAAAATTACACAAAGTCTAGTACATATTCAAATTCTTAAACATTAACATTACATGTATCCAAAACTAAACACTATGGTTCTAGAAGTAAAACAACAACTGAAAGGAAACAAACTATAGGAGCGACTCCATAACCACGCTCATCCTAGGCGCAGTTTCCCACCTAGGTCCCCTGTAAAAACATGCCCAAACATGGGTCAGACCAAAGAGAGAGTAAGAACGACTATTCCTTCTAGTGACACTAAAATTGTTTTAGAAGAAAAGTATGCATGGTTTGAAAATACTTGTGTTATAGGAAAAACTGTATGTTATTGTACTGTGCATGGTTTTCTAAAAAAATAAAACTAGCAAAATAAATTACTGTTCTAATTACTCATAAACTATGACGTTTACTCAAGTTTCGAATACTTTGGTTATCTAAGAGTTCCTAAGGTTCGGTCTATACTTGAGTTCTAACTTCACTTTTAGTTGTTCTTCGATAGAATTCCAAGCTATGTAGCTCGCAACGCACAATACTAGTCTAACGATCCGAGTCTTACTAACGAACTCAAGTGTTCTAGTGTCTCACGAACACAGACTCGAATCTACTAATTTCTAAAACGGGATACATCCCCAAAACAATTTGACTCATAGGGTATACTACCACCCACGAGAATGATAGTGCGCCTCTATCAAACACGGGAGAAGATCTCCACCGTGCCTACACAACATTTTCTGTCTAATGCTACTCTGTTTGTGAACATGTGTGTGTATGGTTAAGGCGATTCACCAAATTGGTTTAAGATGACTAGAACCAAATTTGTAATTTTAATGCTTTCTACTCGTCAATCTAACCAAATGACTATATTGTTCGTATGGTCTAACAGTTTGAGACTTATTAAAATTAAACACATACTGCATAAACTAGTTACATAATAATTGCATTAGCAATCTCTATTGATAGTAGAAATTTCCTACACTCGTGTCGATTGTACTGAATTATACTAAACATTATTATACAGACTATCTGATATATCTAGGCAGGAAGAATAAGAATTTCTTACCGCGGGGTTGCGGCGCTCGTACACTTGACGTGGCGACATAGATTCTTTTGAGTGAGGCCCAATCTGAGATAATGATAAGAACTCACCCCGACTCGCCACTGCGATTCAAAAAGATCTAACATAATATACAAACTAGGTAAAATAGTTTTCAGTAACTTATGGTTTCACCGAAAGATCTTACGACAACTAAAATCGACACTGCATCGAACGAAAAGGGCTTACCGCTGTTTTCTGAAAAAAAAATGGTGGAATAAGGATCTTTGAAATGGAGACGGCTCTAACCAATTTCTGAAATTGTCAGTTTCGTCGCACACCTAGAAGATCCATCATTCGTGGTAAAGCTAAAATGAAATTTCTGAAATACATCCAAGAAAAACACTTGAAATCTAAGTTTTTCAAAGGAAACTACTTAAAATCCGTGGAAGGAGACCGAAAGCCTTGAACCCTAATTTTTTTGAAAAATTGAGACAGAACAACGGAGGTCATATGGATCAAGAGGAAGAAAAGCTTGGACTGTTACCTGGAGGCCACGACAACTGAGAAAGGAGGAGGCAACTAGTCGGCAACCCAAGGTATACACACAGGACAAGAAACCCTTTACTGGGTCGACGATGACTCTGGGTTAGGGGGAGGAACGCTGGGACTGCTAGTAGTGCCGGCTAGAGGCGCGAGTATCGCCCACCGAAGAAGAGCCTGCGCCGCTCGGGGAAGGAGGCGCCGATTGCAGGAGAAGGAGAGGGAAACAGTGGCTCGACGATGATATGGTTTACGAAAAAATAACAAGGTTGCGTGTTTTTAAAACAGTCGTGCGGTTGGGGCGGTTTCGATAACTGCTCAAAACAATTGAATCGCCAAAGCTCAAACTAGTGAAATTTCTTAATTTTTTTTATTTGTACACTTATTGTGACTTGTTATTATTTAGAAAATTTTACTGCACCATCGCACTAACGTGGGATCAAAATGTTATAGTGGTGACAGCTATTTAATTATTTACGCGCGACAACTAAATTTATAATATAGCGCTACATAAAGATGCTAAGATTTACCTTCGCATAGGTTTACGAATGCTACAATACATGGTCATGCGGTATGGTTCATCAGCAAGGGAGTTGAGGAGTTACGTTTGAACATGCCCATCATGACGAAGCCATTCATTGGTGGGTGGAGGAGGAGGATCCGTAGTGAGATGCTGCAGAAGGTCCTTAGATTAAAGAACGCGCCTGACAAAATGCACTCATTCAATGAAGTTCTTCTTCCCAGTGAGTGGTGATTCTCAACTCATCACGCAACTTCGGTGCAGGGAGCAATCGGGCTGGAGGAGGAGGTGTGGGCTGCCCTGAAGAATCAATTGAGGACTCCATGAAGTCACAACGGCTAGACCGGTAAGACAACGGCTAGACCGGCGGCAAGGTGACAGCGCCAAGGTGACAGCAACAAGGTCACAACGACAAGGTCACAGCGCCAAGGTCACAGCGGCAAGGTCGCAGCGGCAAAGCAAGAGAACTGGACAGACCGCGCGGCAAAGCAGGATTGCCGCACTAGCCGCACAATGCGCCCAGATCGCACGGCTAGAGAGAGAGCGGCAAGGGGAAGAGCAGAAGGCGTCGAGACAGCATGGAAAGATAGTCCAGCAAGGAGTAACCGGAGGAGAATTTGTGCGGCTTGATGGTCGGCAAGACAGTCCACGCGCCAAGATGGTCGGAAAGACAGTCCACGCGGCAAGATAGTCGGCAAGATAGAGGCGACTTGCAGAGATCGCGGCGACAAGACAAGTACGTGGCGAGAAGATGTGGAGAACTCGTGTGGCTTGAGTGGCAGGAAGCAAGGAAGAGCGTAGCGACTACGGAGAATCTGCAGTGGAAAGAACAGCGGCAAAGGCAAGTCGCGCGACAAATAGTGCGGTTAGAAGAGAACAGATCGCGCGACAAGGCAATTGCGGCTAGAAGAGGAACCCGCGCCAGAGAAGGCCGCGATTTAGGACAGAGGAGATCACAGCGGCAAGGAATCTGCAGCAGAGAAGCCAGCGACAAGATGGTCGCCGTGAGAAGGCGAGAAGAGGTCGTCGCGACTAGAAGAGAGATCGACAATACTGTCCACTGCTACAACAGAGGAGAGACGCGGCTAAGGAGGGAAGACCGCGCGAGAAGGGTGGGGGGGTCCACGGGAGGAAAGCTATAAAAGCGGAGTGTGGTTCCACGAGAGGAGAGAAGAAGTCGAGAAGACTGAAGGGGCAGATAACAAGGGAGTAACCGCAGAAAGGGGGGATTAGAAAGAAGAGGGCGGATAACAAGGAGTAACCGCAGAAGCTGGGCGGTTAGAAATTGACTTGTCCGCCCGAAACCGTAGGTAGGATGCTTTGATACCATGTAGAGAAAAGCTGAACCTTGTCTATACTTTTTCGTTATCAAATAAAATGTATGAATATATATATAAGAGAGAAAGAGAGACGAGTCCCCTATACAAGGTGTGAGACTAATGTATCAGAGCCAGGTTATGAACTTTGGGGTGATATGAGTACGTTAAGGAAATGTTGAGACAATGACAACAAATACCACCCGTGATATTATCAGACTGTTCCTGATTCCTGACTTGCCTTTCTTATTTCAGGAAGTTTCCCGAACGTATATAAGTAGACGACAGAGGGAAGAGGAGCCTGAAATGACATCAGAGAGTGGTAGCTCTGGAAGGTCAAATCCTCCTCTGGCAGAAGTTATGCAAGCTTTAGCGGAGGCCATCTGGGCAGGTAATGTTGTACCCCTACCTGCTCAGGAAACGACGGCTGATGTACAGTTGAAGCAGTTCTTGGAGATGAGACCACCAATCTTTCGTGGTGGTGTCACGCCAATGGAAACTGAAGACTGGCTCAAGAGGATTGAGCTGATTTTCAAGGCAATGCGGTGTCCAGAGAATCGAAAAGTTGAGTTGGTTACGTTTCTTTTTGAAGGCGAGGCGAATAAATGGTGGGATAGTCTGACTCAAGGGAAATTCTACGGACGCACAGATATTCGGTGGAATGACTTTCTGCATGAATTCCTTGATTGGTTTGTGCCGCCATCGGAGAAACGAATCCTGCAAGAAAGATTCCTTCGTTTAACTCAAGGGAATCGATCAGTGATGCAGTTTGAAGCAGAATTCACTCAGCTCGCGTATTATGCGAGTGATATGGTCCCTAACTCATGGCCTGTAGGAGGTCGGCCGGCTTTTGGAACTCCACGTCCCAGCGGAGGCGGTCGGGCAGGCCGGCAGTAAAGAGGGGCACCTGCTGCGACGGTAGAACAGAAGTCGCGCGCGATAAGAGCAACTGGAACTGCTCCAAGTAGGTGTCCATAGAGCCCGTGTATTTGAGGGCGATCAGATCCCCAAGAGGGTTGCCCGGCATAGCTGGCCCGAAACGCAGCGTGCACGACGCCCGAAACTCCTCCCAAGTGGCATCTGGGCGTTCCCGAAGAAGCTGAGTGACCCACAATTGGGCCGCCCCGAGGAGATGGAAAGATGCCAAACCCACTTTGTCCTCGTCGGCAATGTGTTGATTAGTGAAATAGAACTCATAACGTTGTAGCCACGGTAAGGGGTCTTCGCGGCCCTCGAAAATTGGAAAATCCATGCGCACAGATCGGTGAAAGGGAGGTGGGTCGTTGTGGAAAGCGGGTGGATCAGTCCGACTGGCGGTGGAAGAGGTGTTTGGAAGATGCAGAGGCGGGGGAGGTGGGGTACCCTGGAGAGTGTCAAGACGGGCCGTGATGACATCCATCTTGTCGGCTAGCATTTGCTGAAATAGTTCCATGATCTGATTGAGGGAGGGAGAACTTTCACCCATCGAGACGGGCGGACTACCCGCAGGAGGCGGTGGCAGTCGGGAAGCAGGGGCGGGGGCCGGAAGTAGTCCCACGGCAAGGCTCGGCGGCGGCGGCAGCGCTGCGGAGGAACGGGGCGGCCGGGCGAGGGTTGCGCGGTAGGAGCCGGAGTGAAGAGCGTCGGCGTGTGGCTCTGTTGATACGATCTCCCGACCGAGACCGAGTGATAGGACCTTCGAGAGAGGGAGTTGCCCGTAGATCCGGCGGAGCGGACGGCCCCTCGTGGGGTTCTATGGTTGCGGAGCGGAAGACACCTCCCGGAGGGAGCAGCAGAGAGAGAGAGGGGGAGGAGGAGGAGGAAGAGAAAGAGAGATACGGGGGCGAGAGGGAGAGAGATCGGGGAAGAGCCGGGCGGCGAGGGTTTCCGCCAACCCTAGCGGGCGAGAGAAAGGGGTAGAGAGGGAGAGAGCCGGTTAGAGAGAGAGAGAAGTAGATTCTAATTTCATGCCTACCAACAACAAGAGTCCAACCGGTTAATAAGCCCGGTGCCAAACACAAACCGGCCCCCCACCTGGGCTTAGACATGTGGGTTCAAATAAACGTTCGCATACTAATTAAAACATAAATTCTGAAAAGAAAAACGGGAATTAAAATTGTTCTTCCTCCGTAGCGGGTGGGCGACGCCGATACGTGTGTCCCCAACGCCCCTCGGGCTCGGTAGGTGCCGTAACATCATCCCCTGTGTGTGAAGTGTGGAAAAGCTCATCCAGGGGAATGCTTAATAGGAACATGGGTCTGTTTTAAATGTTTTCGCCCTGGACATCTGAAATATGAATGTCCCCTGTGGAAATCAGAAGCCGGGAGAAAGACTACCGGAGGCCCAAGTCAATCGGCTACGATACATAATGTGGAATCCGTAGCATCTGGTTCAGTTGCGCAACCCAGGGAAGAAAGACAAGTGGAACCGCGAGTTTTCAACCTGAATCAGCAAGAGGCAAAAGCCCATGACGTCGTCATTACAGGTATGGTTTATGTTCATAATCAGCTTATGAAGGTATTGTTCGACACCGGAGCGAGCCATTCCTTCATAGCTGCGTCGGCAGTAAAAGAATTAAATATGGAACCTTATCGGTCCCATGAAGAGATAAGCGTTAAAATGCCCAACAAGACAGAAATGAATACAAAATTTAGGTGTTCGATATGGCTGATGCTTGATAACAAACAAGTTGAGGCAGACGTTGCAGTACTGCCCCTATCTGAATTTGATATTATTCTGGGTATGGATTGGTTGTCAAACCATGAAGCCGTCATCAATTGCAAGAAGAAAGAGATTGCACTGAAATTAAATGATCGAACATACTATATTTTTAAAGGAATGAGTTAAGTTGCAAAGGTTTTGATATCTTCACTAAGAGCGATGAAGAAAGTAAGAAAAGGATGTGAGGCACTGGTAATGCTGAAGAAAAGTGATACTGAGAGGAAAAGTGAACCATCCGTAGTTCCGGTGGTTTGTGATTTTCTTGATGTATTTCCGGAAGACTTACCAGGGATACCACCGCAAAGAGAAGTGGAATTTACTATTAATTTGGTGCCCGAAGCGACACCTGTCGCCAAGACACCATATCGGATGGCTCCGAAAGAATTGGCAGAGCTGAAAAGCCAATTACAAGAGTTAGTGGATAAAAATTTCATACGTCCAAGTACATCGCCGTGGGGAGCCCCAGTATTGTTTGTGAAAAAGAAAAACGGTTCGCTACGATTGTGTATCGATTATCGCGAACTGAATAAATTGACTATCCGGAATCAATATCCCTTACCTCGCATTGATGATTTATTTGATCAATTAGTGAATGCAAGGGTATTTTCAAAAATCGATTTGAGATCGGGATATCATCAAATGAGAATCAAAGAAGAAGATATTTATAAGACAGCTTTCAGTACAAGATACGGACACTTTGAATTCGTAGTCATGCCATTTGGATTAACAAACACGCCAGCAGTCTTTATGGACTTAATGAACCGCGTATTCAAAGAATATTTAGATAAATTCGTCATCGTGTTTATTGATGACATTCTGATCTATTCCAAGGGCAAGGAGGAACATGCTGAACATTTAAAGATAGTGTTGCAAACACTGAAAAATCAAGCGTTATATGCAAAGTTCTCTAAATGCGACTTCTGGCTGAATGAGGTTTCCTTTTTGGGTCATGTGGTGACAGAACAAGGATTATCTGTAGATCCAATAAAGGTAGAAGCAATTATGAACTGGCCAAGACCGACTACAGTCACGGAAATTCGGAGTTTCCTAGGATTGGCAGGCTATTACAGGAAATTTGTAAAGAACTTTTCAGCAGTCGCATTGCCACTAACAAAATTGACGCGCAAAAATGTTCCTTTCATCTGGACTGAAGATTGCCAAGTGGCTTTTGACAGACTAAAGGAGAGTGTGACGACAGCACCGGTATTAGTCATGCCGTGTGGTAGTGAAGGTTTCCAAATTTATAGTGACGCATCATTAAAAGGGCTAGGATGCGTATTAATGCAGAACGGGAAAGTTATCGCTTACGCCTCAAGACAATTGAAAGAAGCTGAGCGTAATTATCCAACGCATGACTTAGAGTTGGCAGCAGTCATTTTTGCATTAAAAATTTGGCGTCATTACCTTTATGGTGCTCGATGTGGCATCTTTTCTGATCATAAAAGCTTAAAATATATCTTTTCTCAAAAAGAGCTCAACATGAGACAAAGACGATGGTTGGAACTTATTAAAGATTACGATGTTGACATCAGATATCATCCGGGTAAAGCTAATATTGTAGCTGATGCACTCAGTAGGAAGAATGTAGCATCCATGATAGTATCAATAACAGAGCAGAAAGAGTTATTAAGAGATATGCAAAAGTTAGAACTAGTGACGTGTATCACTAACTCCCAGACTCAAAGCGTACTCTTTCAGTTGACGGCGGATCAGTCACTTAAAGAAAGAATAAGAAAAGCGATGAATCAGGATCCTATTTTTGTGAAATTTGTTGAAAAACAAAAGAGTGGCCAAACAACTGCATTTACAGAGGAAGATGGGTTGTTATTTTTAAATGGAAGGTTATGTATTCCTGATGTTGATACAATTCGATCAGAAATACTTTATGAATCACATAATACAGCCTATTCGATTCATCCTGGAAGAACAAAGATGTATCAAGACCTTAAACAGGATTTTTGGTGGCCAGGAATGAAAACTGATGTTATTAGATATATTGCTAAGTGTCATACATGTCAGCTGGTAAAAGCAGAACATCAGAAACCCGGGGGGGTACTTACAATCTTTACCCATCCCTGAGTGGAAATGGGAAGATATAACGATGGATTTCGTTATGGGGTTACCAAAAAGTAAAGCTGGAAATAATGGTATATGGGTCGTTATTGATCGACTGACCAAAGTTGCACATTTTATTCCTATAAAGAAGGACAGTCCAGTGCAAAAATTAATTGACCAGTATATAGATGGTATAGTGAAATATCATGGAATTCCCCGATCGATTATATCTGATAGAGATGGACGATTTACATCAGAAACCTGGAAGCTAGTGCAGAAAAGATTGGGAACAAGATTGCGATACAGTACCGCGTTTCATCCGCAAACTGATGGTCAGTCAGAGCGAACCATCCAATTATTAGAAGATCTTCTACGAATGATTGTACTAGATCTCCATGGGTCATGGGAAAAATACTTATCATTGGTAGAATTTTCTTACAATAATAGCTATCAATCAAGTATACGTATGGCACCATTTGAAGCCTTATATGGGCGGAGGTGTCGCACCCCGCTAAGCTGGGCAGAAGATGGTGAGCAGAAAGTATTCAGAAAGGAGCAAGTGGGTAAAATAAATGATAAACTTGGGCTTATACGTGAAAGGTTGAAAGTCGCTCAAGACCGACAACAAAAATATTTTAACGCCAAGCATCGAAGAGTCGAGTTTAACGTCGGTGATCTTGTATGTCTGGAAATAAAGCCTTTCAAAGGAGTTTCCCGAATTCGACGACTTGGAAAACTGAGTCCAAGGTATGTAGGACCTTTTCCAATTACAGAAAGAATTGGAGAAGTGGCATATCGTTTGGCGTTGTCTGATACTCTTCAAAATCTTCACGATGTGTTTCATGTATCTTCTTTGAGAAAATATATAGCGGATCCAGATACAATAGTCCCGACTGAGCAAATCCAAATTGAATCTGATTTGTCAAGTCCGACTGAGCCGTTCAAAATTGTAGATTGGCAGAATAAGCAACTTCGGAACCGAGAAGTTCGATTCGTGAAAGTCTGGTGGAAAGGACAGAGGATTCAAGAAGCAACGTGGGAAAAAGAGGAGATAATGAGAAATCTCTTTCCCCAATTGTTTGAGGAAGTTTCAGAATGAAGATTTCCGCGGACGAAAATCCTATAAGGAGGGGAGAATTGTGACGCCGCCAATTAAATAGGTATGTAACGTAATTTAAATAAAGGTTGCAGTAAATGATTTAAGTTGAATAAGAGGTTTAAGTCTAAACCGGGGGGTTCAGGATGGAGCGGTGCGGTCCAATAGGGTTAAGCGGCACCCGATTAAAAAGCCGCAAGCCGCTTCCTTTCTCATTTTTCTCCCGCAAACCACGAGACGCAGCACGGCAGAGCGCGCACGCCGCCGATCGCTCCAGCGCCTCCATTTCCTCTCCGTTTTCGGTGATTTTTCTTCCTAAAGCAAGGTAATCTCCTCCTCTCCACTCCTCTTTAGTCTTGTGTAAAGTTTTTGCTTGGAATGATTTGGGCCAAAACCTAGGGTTTGGGATTTTTGGAGATTTCTTTCGGAATCTCTTCCTACAAAAGTTTCTGAATAAAGTTTTAGCCCTACTCCTTGATTTCCAGCAAGTTTAGAGAAACCCTAACCTTGATTTGGAATTTTTTTATGTCATATGCTAAGGCAAAATTTAATCCCTTTGTATTAGGGGCTAAATATGCAAGCATAGTTGAATTAGGGCAAAACACTTTGTTCCCCTACTAGGGCAGCCAAATTGGAGGCTTGCATGAGAGAAAGAATATTTCCTCTCACTCCAAATTAGTGTTTGGAAGCATAAGGGTGCTGCCCCTGCAGTAATATAGCAAAATAAACCCAATTAAGGATTAGGGCAGCCATATGAAATTATATATTAACACCTTGGGCCTAATTAGGTCAAATAAAAGTCATGAAATAAACTTATGTAGAAGGTAGTGCTAAATAAACATGATTTCATTTAGGATATGACATCCGGAGGTAATAGAAATCATGGAGAAGGTAGTGGCAGGGATAAAGGCAAAGGAAAAGCCACTGTGAGTTCTTCATTTCCATTTCTTTTGTTTCCTATTGTTTCTATATATTTGTTAATATGTTCAACAATTAAGAAAAGCGAACAATAAGCACGAAAAAGAAAATGAAACGAGTAGCGAGTGAAAATTCAAAAGTAACTCGTACCATAGAAATGTAAATAGGAACAACATGATGTAATAAGATATTATGGGCTAGGAGAAGAGTAATAAGAACGTGCGAGACAAGGGCACGTACGTAACATTAACGTGCGAGACAAGGGCACGGGAAATATGTTACCTTAAAGTGTGAGACAAGGACACTTAATTACACTTCAGATAGCCCATAAAAGTAAGACATAAGATAAAGATGAGAATACGACAAGTTAATCCAAGAAACAAGTTAAGGAAGACAATAAAAATTATATAGAATAAGAGGAATTGTAGGAATTCACTTAGTTTTTTAACTAATATAAAATGAAACCAAACAGGTCAAGGAAGAGGCGGTACCAGCCGCCAATAGCCAGCGACGACCATGCACTCCTCGACAGGAGAAGAAGTACCGTCTCTGGGTGGAGGTCTACACAGCAGTACTTGGCGTTCTTGCGGAGCACAGCGAGAGATGTCGAGACCCGGAGTGTCCCCATGTCGAGTTTCAGTTTTTCTGCAAATAGAGTCTGTTAGTTTTTACCTGGCTTATAGATAAGTTAAGTTAAACTGTAGCGGTAGCCGTAAGGGGGTCGTTACATAATGTATAAAGAGAAACAATAAGGCCCTGTTCGTTTCGCAGGTTTTGTTTCGCAGGAATTGGTTTTGTTTGAAAACTAAAAACTGGAAGGTTTTAGTTTTCTGTCAAAACCAATTCTGCTGTTCGTTTGCAGGAAGGTTTTCAGGCCCAGAAATTGATAAATGACAATATTCATGTTCGTTTGTTGGAAGGTTTTCGGGCACAAGAATTGATTTTTAAATTAATTAAAAAAATCAAACTTATATAAACAAACATACAAAAGATATAATCCACCATAAACAAACATCTTAAACATCATTAAAAAGTTAATCAAAGTTAATCGTCCATGATATAAACTTTTCGCACATCAAAAACTTAAAACCAGCATAGTGTTTACGCACAAACATACAATCATCATGATATAAGTTTTACATATCAAAAAGATACAATCCACCATAATTATGCCGCGGACAAAAAACTAATCGCCCAAGTGCAGGCGCAGCCAAGCCCTCCTAAGAATCTCTGGCATAACCAGAAAACACTCGCATTTGATTTCGTCGGCGCCAAGCATATCTATAGCACTGATCATATCAGCCTCTGAAAGGTCTGTCATAGGCGCCAGTGCAGCATACATCATTTCAATCCGAGTCATCTCTCTACGTGGCTGAACTACAGGTGCTACTTCGGTCGGGCCATCTAAGTTATATGCAATATGTGTGACGGCATCTGCAATCTTATCCAGATTTGATGGTTTCTTTGCCTTTTTCTTCCTTGGGCGCAATGATTCATTACCAAAGTCATCCTCATCATCAGTATCTTCCACATGAATTTGATTAGCTGATTCCACACTAGTCGCCGCGTTGATTCCGGTGGCCCTATCGCTTCCACATAGCGCTGCAAGATCACTCCAGTTTACAATGACCTTGTCCTTGTAATGCCTAAGGGAAGGATGGGCCTACATAATTTAAAAAACAACATCAGTTTATGTGTCAAAATTTATGATAAAAAATAGACTTATACCTTACCCGAATGTAATCGGCCCAGACCTCGGCACTGTCCACTTTCACTACATGTTTGTCCCAGTCCCAACCAAAACCGGATGTGTCTAGCATTGCAGAAATCTCTTGGAAATACTTATTCCATGTTTTGAGCCTTGCCATAATTTTTTCTTTTGTCATTCTAACATGACACTCTTCCCACAATGCAGTAATCCCAGCTGTGAAGGCAACTCCCTTCCATCCATTTGCCCCTTTATTACCCAAGTTAAGTTGATCCAATAGAGTGGAAGATAGTGCAGTATCCATCTCACTTGTCCAATGAATGTACGTTTTATGTTTCTCTTTCACAGCTTGCTCCTTTCCCAAGTCCATTTGTTGCACTATACGAAAAAAATATCATAATCCATCACCAAGATTACATTAACAAAGAGTACATAAAACTAGCACCAAGATTACATAAACCAAGAGTACATAAACCATCACCAAAATTACATAGTGTTTACGCATAAAAAAACATACAATCATCATGATATAAGTTTTATATATCAAAAAGATACAAAGCTCTCCGTTAGTATGCACGCGCAACCAAGCTAACAAGAAGAGTTTTAAACATCATTTTCTCTTTGTTGGTACTCATTGAACCATGTATGAGTCATTGTATCACGGAATGCAGTCCATTCATTGGTTGATTGAATTGGGGTAGATGTGTCCTCATATACAAAGCTATCTCCATTAGTAGGTTGTGCTAGTATCTCCGCATCCACTTCTTCTAGCAAACGAGCATCATGCACTTGTCTTTTATCGATCAAAAAATTATGAAGGATGCAGCAAGCATTAATAATTTGAACCTGTACAGAATGAGAGCGCAATTAAATGAAACCGAGCGAGATGAGAACAAAAAGCAGTACTTTCTACCTGACATTTGATA
Organism: Platanthera zijinensis; assembly: GCA_039513925.1. Classification (NCBI taxonomy): domain Eukaryota; kingdom Viridiplantae; phylum Streptophyta; class Magnoliopsida; order Asparagales; family Orchidaceae; genus Platanthera; species Platanthera zijinensis. The sequence goes on along the minus strand of CM077081.1, from coordinate 237,374,766 downwards.
TCGAAGAATGATGGCTGACGTAAAATTGCCCATCTTTTTTTAAGTAACCCAAACGTCCTTTCAATTACATTCCGTTTTTTTTGAGTGACGAAGATTAAATAACTCTTTGTATGTGGTTGGATTATTGCCTTGAGTTGTCCACTCTTGTAGATGGTAACGTGTTGATCGATATGGAGCTAGAAATCCAGGTCCATTTGTATATCCAGCATCAACAAGATAATATTTTCCTATAATGTGATATTAAATAATAATCCATCCAAAATTATTAGGAGTAAATCTAAATGCAATCCAAATATTTACCTACAGGCACTTCAAAGCGATCCTCCCTCACAAGTGCATTGCGCAACACTCTTGAATCCGAAGAGAAACCCTCCCATCCAGGTAAAACATATATGAACTTCATATTTGCATCACAAACCCCGAGTACATTTGTGGTAATTGCTTGTTTCCGATTCCGGTATTTACCTTGGTCAATTACCGGAACAGTGACATCAATGTGTGTACCGTCAATAGCACCAACACAATCTTTAAAGTACCCCCACTTACTAGCTTGTGTTGTTTCAGGTAGTTTGATGTAGTCTGTACTCAGCTTCAGAATTGCCTTCAACACTTTATTGAAATGTCTACTAATAGTGTCGTTAGAACGTAAATATGTTCCCCCTACATCTCGAAATTTGTTATTATGTGCTATGATATATAGAAACAATCCGACGGACTCTTGTACCGTTACATTTTGAGTTTCAACAATAAGCCCCTTCTCCACTAAAATATTGCACAGGCTTCGAAAGGAATTTTTATTCATGCGCAGTAAGTTGTAGCAATTGATGTCGGTCCCATTATACAACCTAGCTAATAATATTCTACGTGTGTGATCTTGTCGATCTCTAAGGCTTGAAGGACCCCGTACAGTAGGTGAACTCAAAACAACGGCAGCCGCAGCAAGCACAACTATAATCTTTCTATTCCGCCTGAACAACCTTTTTTTCTCACGTAATTCAATAATCGCATCCATCTACGATGACAAACACAAAATTGATCTCATTTGAATGTTAAAAAAATTGATCTCTTTTGACTGTAAAAAATATTTGACATTGAACTGTAAAAAAATTTCCCAAAAACAGTGAAAATATCATCGGATTGAGCAATAGGAATAGGCAAAAATAGATCTCGTGTGTGATCTTGTCGATCTCTAAGGCTTATGTTATATCTACTTTCAGATAACAATCTGGATGATATTAACTCATAAAATTCATCATTTTCCTGATCAAAGAAAATATAGTAAATTATGGGGGTAGGTCTAATTCCAAGTACGGAATTATAAATATCACCTCCATTTTAAGATAGTAACTATAGTGGCAACACATACCCTTACAAGGTTGATCAATTTTCCAATAGGGTGAGAAGAACGTGCATTGTTAGAAGAACCAGATTCTTGCATGCATCTATTAGCAAATAAAAAGACCAAAAAAGTTCAATCTTTTAATCATAACATAAAGAACATCTCAATTAACACTGAACAAGTATTGCACAAAAACAAGAAGATAAAACTGCATGCTATAGTACTTATGTTGCTAGTATAACGACCATTAAACAAGCAACAACAGCAATTTAACAAGTATAAATAATAAAGGCATGTATTAGGAAGCACCACTCTATTACTTTGCTGTGCAACATTATGTACATGCCATTAAATAGACATTGGTCCACAACTACTATGAAGTATTAGCCAAAACAATCAAATAGCACATCACATGAATGAAGATGATTAGTTTTAAAAGAGTTGCTATTTTTTCTCAGAAGAAAGTGATTTTATGGCATTCTCTCACAGGTGCAAGAAATTTTTGAAAATCCACCAGATGAGTGTAGAAAAAATAAGGTATGGGATAAGACCACAAGACGGAAACTATTCTCGCTATTTGCTGGAGGAAGGAGGAAGAAAGAAAACCTAATCCGGTTCGTAGGAGGCTGCGACGTCGTCGGAGCACGGAGAGGAAGACGACACAGGAATAGGTAGTCGACGCCGGTGGTGGTCGCGGGAGGATCGTGCGTCGTCGCCGGAGTTTACTGCCAGCGTCGTCGCGGAAGCGTGGGCGAGGAGGAAGACGATCGGGGGAGGAAAAAACAGCGGCCGATCAAAACCCGTGTGTGGAGGTAAGTTTTAGGTCAAGCGTATTTTTAAAGGGCTGAAAACCTACCGGTTTTTGTATAAAACCAAAACCACGGTTCAAAAAGCCTCAAACGAACATGTTTTTTAGTTTTATTTAAGTAAAACCAAAACCGGCCTACTAAAACCGGCGAAACGAACGGGCCCTAAAAGACTAAATGAACCACAAATATGAGCCTTTTTACATGGACTTTTCTAACAACCTCCATTTGAAATTTTATTTGATTGCGCTTTTTATAAGTTGATCTCTTGAAACACTTAGCACTCTTTCATGGCCCATCTTTTCTTTTTATTGAATTGCTCGTGCTCTCTATTTTTTGTTTTTTAACCTTTAAAGTTTTGTATAATTTTTTGTATAATTGTTGGCATTTAACTCATATGTTTTAAATCATTTATATTTAATAGATATGATATTCATGTCTCAAGGGATTTTATTTCCGAACATCCTCACTGCAATATCTTTGCTGTAAGCATCTCATATTTGGTTTGTTCATATTAAAATTAAGAATATTAGTTTAATCACCAACACCTATCTGGATGCCCAAAATAAATTGCAAAATGTAAAGTTTGGATTATCCTTCCATTAAAATTCAATATTTGAAGGCAATATGTTAATCTAAACAAACAATAATTTGTCGGATTGCACCGGAGTTGAGGTAAAACTGATATCTTGATAACATTTTAAATTACAACAAGCATACCATTCCCTGAATTGTATTTCCTTATTTAATGAATTTCCCGCTTAGTGATTTTGACTCTCTTTGGTTTGTTGGCTCAGAAAAGAAGTTGGATATGATGGATGGAGATTAGACTTTGTTCGGGGATTTTGGGGTGGTTATGTCAAGGATTATATGGAAGCAAGTGAACCATATTTTGCTGTAGGCGAATATTGGGACTCTCTCAGTTATGAATATGGTGAAATGGAATATAATCAAGACGCTCACAGGCAAAGAATTATTGATTGGATTAATGATACAACTGGAGCTGCTGGTGCTTTTGATGTCACTACAAAAGGAATCCTTCACACAGTAAGATATGATAATTTATTTTTAGAATTTCTTCTCCTTCAATACTTTATTTCTTCAGTCCCTTAAAACTCAGCAAAATCAAATCCTTTTTATTCAAACAATTCAAATCGCTTTTCAATTTATTTTGTTACATTTTGGAAAGCTTAATTATATTAACATCTATATCCTATGTGTTATTTTTCAGTGTTGTCAGAAAAGCAATTTTTTCCAGGTGTCTGAAGGACAGTAACTATGGAGTAGTCATGTTCTCTTACACTCTACATTCTATAAATAATTATTAAAATCATAGGAATTATCATTTATTATATGTTAACTTTAAACTTCAAAGTTCTGGTGAAATAGGCCGTTGTTTTGCACCTAGTGCAAATGCGGGGCATTTTTTAGCTTGTAAATATCTATTGAATTTTAACACAGGAATTCCCTATCACTGTTGGCTTACATCAAGATTCAGCTTTAAGCCCTTATCTCTTTAACCTTTTCTTAGATGAACTCACCAGACATATCCAACAAGCAATACCTTGGTGTTTATTGTTTGCAGATGATATCGTTTTGGTTGATGAGACGCTCGAGGGTGTTAACACAAAACTTGAATCTTGGCGAGATACTTTAGAAAAGAAGGGTTTTAGGTTGAGCAGGGAAAAGATGGAGTATATGGAGCTTAAATTTAGCAGTACAAGAAGGACAAATAACTTCGTTATTAAGTTGGGTGATCAAGATATTTCCCATAGTGAGTGTTTTAAATATCTTGGATCGATAGTTCAAAAAGATGGAGGTATTGATAAAGATGTGACACATAGAATCCAAGCGGGTTGGTTGAAGTGGAGAGACGCGTTAGGGATCTTATGTGATCGTAAAGTACCACTAAAACTTAAGGGCAAATTTTACCGTACTGCAATTAGACCTGCGATGCTCTATAGTTCTGAGTGTTGGGCAGTGAATTGTGTACATGAGCAAAAAATGGGAGTTGCGGAGATGAGAATGCTTAGGTGGATGTGTGGTCACACGGGATTGGATAAAATTAGGAATGAAAATATCAGGGATAAGACAGGAGTAGTACCAATTTTAGAGAAGATGCGAGAAGCTCGTCTAAGATGGTTTGGACATGTACAAAGGAGACCATTAGAGGCACCTGTTAGGCATTGTGGGAGTCTAGTCACTAGGCATGTTAAACGAGGGAGGGGTAGACCAATAAATACTTGGAATGAAACTATAAGGAAAGAATGATGTACTTAGGCATTAATGAGATTATGACAAAAGATAGGGCACCATGGCGACAAAGGATCCATATAGCCGACCCCACTATAGTGGGATAAAGGCTTGAGTGTTTGCTTTTTGTTTGTAAGCCAGGGTGCAATGCTTTGGTCGCTCCGCAGTTCACGAAGTTTCATGAACTTGATTTACAGTGTTCTCACTTTTCAAACTCTTCCAAGACCATTTCAGTTTTTCATTTAGGTGATTCCTACATTATTATGCGAATCGCGATCGTAGTATTTTTTGCTCGTCATTTTTTATTTTGAATTGTATTTTTTATGTATTTTTGAGTCGGGAAGATTGAACAGTAATATATGTTTGTTGCCCTCTAGAGTCTATAAATAGAAAGTGAAGGCTCTCATTTTTGGCATTGAAGGATTGGAGCATGAAAGTCATCCTTTGGTCATTTTGGTGTCGAAGCCGAGTTCTGGGTACGAAGTCTTGAATTCCCCACCACCTTGTCGTCTTCGTTATTAAAGGCGCAAGGTGCACTAAGTCGCAAAGGGGTCTTGGAGCCTAAACACAAGGCTCAAGGCGCAAGCGCGGGCCTGATTAAAGCAAGGCGCAACCGCATCCATTTTAAATAATCAACATCAAACATCATTTCAAATTCTCAATCGGATTCTTCATCTATTCTACTAATTAATCATTCATTACTATCATTTATATATCTTAAAAAATAGAATCAATGTGCTCACTTGCATCATATTTAAGTCCCAACAACAACACTCAAGCCTTTATCCCACTATAGTGGGGTCGGCTATATGGATTTTGTCACCATTGTGCCCTATCTTTTGTCATAATCTCACTAATGCCTAAGTACATCACGTCTTTCTTTATAGGTTCATTCCAAAACTTTATTGGTTTACCCCTCCCTTGTCTAACATGTCTAGTGACTAGACTCTCACAACGCCTAACAGGTGCCTCTAATGGTCTCCTTTGTACGTGTCCAAACCATCTTAGACGGGCTTCTCGCATCTTCTCTAAAATTGGTGCTACTCCTGTCTTATCCCTGATACTTTCATTCCTAATTTTATCCAATCTCGTGTGTCCACACATCCACCTAAGCATTTTCATCTCCGCAACTCCTATTTTTTGCTCATGTACACAATTCACTGCCCAACACTCAAAACCATAGAGCATCGCGAGTCTAATTGCAGTACGGTAAAACTTGCCCTTAAGTTTTAGTGGTACTTTACGATCACATAAGATCCCTGACGCGCCTCTCCACTTCAACCAACCCGTTTGGAGTCTGTGTCGCATCTTTATCAATACCTCCATCTTTTTGAACTATCGATCCAAGATATTTAAAACACTCACTACGGGAAATATCTTGATCACCTAACTTAATAACAAAGTCATTTGTCCTTCTTGTACTGCTAAATTTAAGCTCCATATACTATGTCTTTGCCCTGCTCAACCTAAAACCCTTCTTTTCTAAGTCCCAATGCAAAATTATTTTTCACAAACACTAAATCAATAAAAAAATTAGTGAGTTCTTACATTATTTTTTTCTTTATTTTTCTTTTAAATCACAACAAAAATCTCACTCAGACACGCCTTTTATGTTTCAAAGGCGCAAATAAGACGCAAACCTCTGAACCTGGCGAACCTCGAGCCTTAGGCGCGCCTGAGGCGTGCCTTTAACAACATAGCTTGTTGTGAACCACCTTCATCCTCCACTCCTTGCTGTCGGCCAAAGTCCCTCCACCAAGGGCAACAGGACACCCCCTCCTCCTCCCATTACATAGCCGGTCACCACCACCTTCATTCCCCACAAAAATGTATCTGTCATTCACCGGAAAACGTATTCGGCCATCTTCGGTGATCCTCCACTACCTCCCCTTCATTTATCATCATTTTGCAATTTTATGGCGATTGCCGGAAAACTCATCCGGCCACCACCACCACCTCAGGCCACCCTCCTGACAGCCACCCCACCACTCATTAACCGCCCATAACCACCCCACTAACCACCCACTAACCCTCCACCTCCACTCTCCTTAAACTTAGGAATTAATTCCTAAAATTAAGCCACCACTTCCTCCACATTTCCCTCACAGCCATCCCACTTTCCTTGTGGCCGCGAGTGTACTGCTCTTCGCAATTGAAACATAATCCCTGAGTGCGGCGGAGCAGCATCTCAGCCCGAGATAATCGACGGATCGTTGGGGCTGGGGGACCCTCGATACGGCCTTGTTGAATAATGTTGGTGGCAGGTGGATAGACTTTCTGGGCCCGCTAGAAGCGACGATCCCAGAGCCGGGCCAGATTCATAGCAGTCACTAAGTCCGGAGGGGCCTCAAACTCAACATCCAGTCGCTCGCGAAGTCCAGCGGTGAAAATGTCGACTTGCATATCCGGGGCAAGAGGGACATGCGTTAAGAGAAACTGAAATTGTTCCAGGTACTCGTCCACGGTTACCAGTTTGGCATAGAGATGTGAGTGCGCCGAGGGAATTACTGCGGATAGGAGGTCCGAAACGTAAGTTGCAGAGTCGCTTGAAGTCATCCCAAATCAGATTCGGCCGGTCGGTGAGAAGTCGAGAAACCCATGAAATAGCGGAGTCGAGCATGTGAAAGCATGCTAAATGGATCCGATTAGCTGCCGAAATTTACTGGTGGCTGAAGAATTGCTCACACTTGGTGAGCCAACTCAAAGGATCACTTTTCCCATCATAGGTTGGAAATTCCAATCTGGTATAGCGTGGTAAAATCGTTGCGTCGGGATGTGCGAGGACTAGCGACGGCGTCTCGTAGAGGATCGGGGGCGGCGGGGCAGTGCGGAGAAGTGGTTGTGCCTGACTGCTGCTGGCATGATCGTGTGTCGGAGCAGTAGACAGATCATCGATGTGCTTGGAGAGCGCAATAATGGCCTCCTGTTGACGGTCCCCGAGAGCAATGTGTGCAGCTTGTTGCGTCATGACGGCCTAGAGCATGGTCATAATCTGATTGAGTTGTTCAGATGAGTCACCCATAGTGTGAGTGAGGAGCGAGAAGAACGGGTGACCGGTCGGTGGGATTCCGCCGAGTTGGAAGACTGGGAGTGGCTACAGGAGACACGGTGACGCCCAATGTTGACCCCAGAAGTAATGGGTGCGCTGAAAAAAAATAGAATAAAAGGTGTCTTGTAGCAGGAGAAGCTGGTTGAGTTAATTATTAAAGTTGGGTTGTTGTAATAATGATGGCCGACGGAATCCCCCAATTAATTAAGTGGCACGGGGCTCCAAAAAAAAATTCTGGCAAGCGGGCTGCAGAGAGGCGCTGTCTGCTTTAAATTAAAAGATAGGAAGTAGGGTTGTTGCTGGTTAGGAAAAGCGCGGGGACGGCGGCTCGAGAGGCGGAAGAAGCTGCAACAGCGGAAGGAGAAAAACAAAAGCAGTCATGCGGTGGGAGTGTGTCAGCGAAGGAGATGGAGTTGTTGGGGTCGGCGGTTGAGGATGTCGGAGGGCAGCGGCTTGAGGATGACGGAGGTGAGGTCGAGCGTTGACGATGCTGGAGTGAAGACCGGTCGGCGCTGGAGCAGAAACGGAACGGTGGCTTCCGTCAGGTGAGTCTCCTGCGACTGGATATGCGGCCAGGGGAAAACGACGGGGAAACAACAACAGCAGTGGCAGCATGAAACATGGGGAGGAGGCGTCGGTCGAGGAGAAGGTTTGGCTCGGCGGAAACAGCGAATATAGCGATGGGGAAACAATAGCGAGGTTGATAGGGAAGAGGCGTCGGTCGGCGGAAACAACGACGACAGTGGCAGCAGAGGGAGGAGACAACGAATTTAGGGTTTACGGAGAGCTTAGGCGGACGAGGAGAAGGTTTGGCTCTGATACCATATTGTTACGGGCCTACTTCCGTAACAGCGGTAACTCGCCAGAGTAGTGGTCGGAGGCGGAGATGATGGCGGTAGTGGGGGATACCGTGGAGCCAGAACCGCGGCTGCCTGGCGGGGTTGCTCGTTGGAGGAGAGAGCCGCCAAAATCTCACAACAAGAGACAAGAACTAGACTTCATTCATTCATGCTTCCAACATACAATACTCATGCCTTTATATAGGCTACAACAATATAAGAAAACAAAACACTAATGATGACACCTAATATTGGACTCGGGGCTCGAGGCTCCTACTTAATGATAATAACTAGAAATCTAGATAATAATAATACGCATCACGTAACATCTACGCAGCGCGTAACAAATTCCTTGTAGAAATCAGTCCCTGTCTTTGGTTGTGGCTACTCTGCAGCCTTCTGAAGACATCTCCAGCCCTCCCCTCTCAGTATTTTGTGAGTCCAAGGTGTTTTTGTTATTTCTTTATCATTGTGTCTCGTGTTTGTTCTCTACTTGAATAGATAGTGGTTTATAAATCTTGTTTCAGACATTTTGGTTTTTGTATTTGCTCATTCAACTAGTGATTTGATTTCGCGCACTCTTGCGCTTGCACTATCTCTCTTGTTTCCTTTCATGAATCTTTTAACTATTTTGGTTTTAGCTCGTAATTGAGTTTTAAAGAAAAATTATTGCAAGTTTAAAAGTCATCGGATCTCATATTGGTTGCACTAGTGATCACCCATTATATCTCTGTCATATAGGACCGTCCTGCATCAGGATTGTTTTCATTTTAGGGTGAGACAAAGGTTTGAGTACACCAAGTGACAGACATAATTTAGGGGTCTCTTTTTTCATCTGAAATTTTCACTTTTTTATTCATTCACTAGTAGTTAGAAGAGCTCAAAGTTAACAACATTTCATGATAGCTTAACAATGATTCTCCTTGTAATAGGCTTTGCAAAAGTGCGAGTACTGGCGCTTGTCTGATGAGAAAGGAAAACCACCTGGAGTACTTGGGTGGTGGCCATCTCGTGCGGTGACATTTATTGAGAATCATGATACTGGTTCTACTCAGGTAGTGTATATTTTTCTCTTCCTACTTTAGTTTATATAATGTAGTGTTTGATTTAACTGCTAAGTTACTTGCAATCAATTAGAAATTAGTTGAACATTGAAATACATGAATGCATTTGATTTTTTATTCATTCTTTTTTTCATCTTTGATGTTTTTTAGAATATTTATGCCCTTGTTGAAACTTAATTTTGAGATTAAAATCAAGGTCCTCAAGTTTTATCTTGGTAGAGAATATTTGTTTAAGGGCATGTAAACCTACTTGAGTTTTAAGGAGATTTTTTTCAAAGTTCATTCGATGATACTCCTCAACAGAATGAGATTATGTAAACATTTGTTAAATATCGTTAGGGCCTTGCTGCAATAGAATGAATATGCCTAAGACTTTGAGAAGAAGCTGTCATGACTTCTGTGTACCTGATCAATCGCATATCTTATTCTAATATTGGAAACAAAAGTCTTATACACATCATTAATCCATGAGAGTATTTTTTTTTTACCTCCTAAAGGTTTTGGATATGTGGGTTTTGTCCGTGTTGTTAGTTCTGCAAAAGATAAACTTGGACTCTAAGCCATTAAATTTGTTTTTCTAGGGTATGCCCCAAATCAAAAAGGGATACAAGTGCTACTGCTCCCACTTCATAGAAGAATTATGTCCAAGGATATCACGTTCTATGTGGACATACATTTTTCTCTGACAAAATTAAAAACAGTCTTTTATTATGAGCCCGATACGAATGTTGAGAATGTGCTTACATTCCCCTCGGTTCCTAAGGATGAGAGAACTATTCCCGTCATTGAACTCAGGGCACTATTACCATGGATGCAGATATTCATGATGTTAGTATTAAACAACACAAATAGCTCTGGATTAAACGGTGAAAAATGAAAATACAAGCTTCAAAATTCTGCACCACTCTTATCCATACTTCGGATATTTCTCTACAAGTTCATGCACTTGATACTTCCTCTACTTTACGTAGTAGTGAGCACACTCGCTATCGAATAAAGAAAGGTATGAGGTATCATTGTCTATCACCATCTTTCAGTGCTTACCTTGCTATTGTTTCTTCTTTATCTATCCCTTGCAGCTTTTCTGAAGCTATATTTGATCCGTAATGGAAAGAAGCTATGGATTGTGAAATGATGACACTTAAGTAACAAATGGGACAATTGAAAGATATAAGACAAGATTGGTGGTCAAAGGTTTACTCGGTTTGATAGGGTTGATTATTGTAAAGAAATGTTCAAACCTTGTATATACTTCTTGAATTCCAAAATACAAGTATGAGTACAAATATATAGGAGAGAGGAGAGGAAAACTTAGCTATACAAACAATGTGGGACTAAGCACTAACTCCTATATGAGCCTTATTAATGGGTCAATACATCATGTTTTCTAATATTCTTTAACACTCCCCCGCAAGTTGGAGCGTACAAGTCGTATGCACCAAGCTTGGATAAGAACTGATGGTACATTTGTCGTGGTAATGCCTTGGTGAGAATGTCGGCAACCTTTCCAGACGCAGGAACATGCTCCAGCTCTAACTTCTTTAATTGAACCTTTTCACGAACGAAATGGCAGTCAACCTCGATGTGCTTGGTCCGCTCATGAAACACGGGATTCTTCGCGATGTGAATTGCAGCCTAGCTATCGCAAAACAAGGTTGCAGGTGAGGGTAAAATGACCCCCAAATCACCAAGTAGACCCTCAAGACAGGTGAGTTCAGATACAACTGTCGTCATTACACGATACTCAGCTTCAGCGGATGATCTAGCAACAACAGACTGTTTTTTGCTACGCCAAGTAATAAGATTTCCCCCAAAGTAGGTACATAAGTCTGTAGTAGAGCGTCAGTCATCTAGGGAACCCGCATAGTCCGCATCTGAGTATGCAATAAAAGAGAGGGAAGAAGATGGCTTATATACCAATCCTTGTCCATGAGCGGTCTTCAAATATCTGAGGATGCGTTCCACTGCCTGAAGATGAGAAGTGCGAGGGGCGTGCATAAATCTGCTAACAACTCCAGCAACAAATGAAATATCAGGTCTTGTGACTGTTAGGTAAATCAATTTTCCCACAAGCCGATAATACTCAGGGTTCGTAAGCGGGGAATCGGAATCAGGCCCATGAGCACATAACTTGTGGTTGGCGTCCATCAAAGTTTTTACAGGTTTACACCCAGAATAGCCAGCATCGTGGAGGAGATTAAGGCAATACTTTCGTTGTGACAGAACAAGGCCATCGGGTCGCCTTGCAATCTCGAGGCCAAGAAAGTACCTCAATCCTCCGAGACTTTTGTCTGAAAGACGGAGTTATAGTATTGCTTGATTGTCTGTATCCATGTGGTGTCGTCTCCAGTGATCAAGATATCATCCACATATACCAAGAGAATGACAGTCCCAGTTGATCGATGACGAGTGAAAAGAGAGAAGTCGGCCGAGCTCCGCTTGAATACAATATCGCGAACAGCCTTACTAAACTTTTCAAACCAAGCCCGGGGAGACTGTTTGAGACCATCAATAGATTTCCGAAGAAGACATACACGAGACTCCCCCGTGGTCTCAAACCCGGGCGGTTGATGCATGTAGACTGTCTCTTGAAGGTCGTCATTCAAAAAGGCATTTTTAATATCGAGCTGATGGAGAGGCCAGTGGCGATGTACAACCAAGGAGATTAGAACACGAACAGAATTCAGCTTGGCAACGGGAGAGAAGGTTTCCTCATAATCAAGTCCCTGTTGTTGAGTAAACCCACGGGCCACAAGCCGGGCCTTAAGCCTGTCAATTGTCCCATCCTGAGCATGCTTGATAGTAAACACCCACTTTCAACTGACACATGATTGGTCGGGAGGAGCAACCAGATCTAAGTCTGGTTGGAACAAAGAGCAGTCATTTCCTCGTCCATGGCCGCGCGCCGCCCTGGATGTAAAAGGGCCTTCTGCACTGAGTTAGGGATAGAAATGGAGGAGAGGGAGAGAGCAAACTTGTGAGAGAGGGAGCAAGGCGATGCATAGAGACAAAATTCGCCAGGGGGTGAGTGGTAGATGATGTTGTTGGATCGTCAGTCCGCAGGATAGCACTGGTACAGGGAGGCTATTGTAGAGCTCCTGAGATCGGGATACGGCGATTGTAAACACGAATAAGAGGTGGTTTGGATGGTGGAGGTGGAACATGTGTCGGAGGAGTTGGAAGTAGCGGTGGTAAAGAATACGTGACGGGAATAGTCGGTCGAGGGACTAGCGGGGAGAAAGGAGGAGCAATGTCAGACTATGAGTCGTAAAATGGTTGAGCCTCCTAAAAGGTGATATCAGCAGAGATAATGACTTTGTCATGAGGCGAAGAATAACACACATAGCCTTTCTATGTCTGAGAGAAACCGAGAAATATACACTTGCGGGCTCGAGGAGAAAACTTATCCGTGATTGGACCGAGAGTATGAACGTAGCAGGTATACCCCGAACACACGAGGTGTGAGAGGAAACGGTGATTGGGCCGGAAAGAGAAGGCTAAACGGAGTGGCATGATCGAGCACAGAAGAAGGCATGCGATTGATGAGATGACATGTCGTAGAGACAGCAAAGTTCCAAAAACGAGTAGGAACATGCCTTTGGAGCATGAGAGATCGCGCCACATCAAGAAGATGGTGATTCTTCCGCTCTGCCACACCATTTTGTTGAAGCGTATAAGCACGTGAGGTTTGATGGATAATACCGAACTCGGTGTATATGTTCGCAAATATACGGCTAGTGTATTCCTTAGCGTTATCTGTACGAATAACCTTTAAAGGAGAGGCGAACTGTGTATGTATTTCGCTAAGGAAGGCACGAAATGTAGTGGTAAGTTCAGTACGATCCCGGAGTAAGTACAACCAGGTTAACCGTGAAAAATCATCAATAAATGTGACAAAATAACGATAATCAAACATACTAGGGGTTTTATAAGGGCCCCAAATATCAGAATGTACTAATGAAAATGGAGTATCACTCCAAGTACAATGTGGAGAAAAGGAAACACGATGTTGCTTGTCAAATATACATGACTCACAAGAGAACTTATGCAGAGAAACATCCAGAAGAGATTTCTTGAGAGTCTGGAGGGGAGCATGTCCAAGACGACGATGTCAGTCGGTTGTAGAAATAGCGGAAAAGGCGGAAGGAGGTACATCGAGGAGGTAGAGCCCATTGGACAGCCTCCCCTTACCAATGATATTCTACGTGTTCCGATCCTGCACAACAAAGGTAGAGGATGAGAAAGTAACAGAGCAATTGAGGTCTTGTGTAAGGCGGCTAACGGAGAGTAAGTTAAATGGGGAACCGGGAACATGAAGAGCAGAGGTTAGAGATAGTGTGGGTGTGAGGGGTATATCAGCAGCACCAGAGACGGGGGTGGTATCACCATTAGCCACAGTTATGAACTTGGGGTGAGCAGTCACTGAGTATTACGAAGGGCGTTGCGAAGTGATGTGATGTGTGGCACCCGAGTCCACAATCCAGTGAGAGCTTTGCGAGAGACAAGAAATACCTTTGTTGGAAATAGAGGAGACAGAGCCAGACGAACGAGAGATCACCCCTTGCAGGTGTTGAAGCTAAGTGCGTATAACATCAATGTCTGTCCGAGTAGAGGCAGCAGAGTCCACGGCAGGAGGAGCAGGAGGATCAGCCAAAGCAGCAGCAACAATATGTGGTGGCAGGCCATGTTTGCGATAGAACATGGCCTCAAGATGGCCATCACGCCCGCAATAGGTGCACTTAAACAGAGGTTTGCCAGACCGACCGCGACCCCGAGTCGTGTTACGACCGCCACGGGCTGAGGACCCCCGAGCATGCGGAGCTGGTGAAGAGTGTTGTAGGAGTGCTGGGGAGAGAGTAATAGGAGTATCCGGGGCGGAGTGAACTTCAGGAGCATAGAGCACACATCAGATCAAGATGGTGTGTGTAGAGGAGAGAATCTGGGCCCAAACACTGTGGAGGTGAGCGGGGACCCGAGACATCATCATAGCAATGCCGACAGCCTCTTTCTGGGCTCGCTGAGTGGTCGGATCTATAGTAGGAGGTTGATGCTGGATCCAGGCCACCACCAGGGTCTTGGCTTTAGTCGCAAAGGAGATCATATCACCAGGACCCCTGGGATCTTGATTTTGAAGATCCGAGATAATGTCGAATAGGTGTTGCAAACTATTCTGGCCCGAGTAAAACGAATGGAGTTCCTCCCACATGGCCTTCGTCGTGTCTTGGTACATAGCCATCTGGCTCAATGTCCATAGAGTTGTGTAGCCAAGATTGGATACGACCATCATCGCTCAGCCACTCATCAGTGGGTGAGGTTGGAGGAACCTTTGTGAGGTGATGAAGAAGACCTTTTGTCTGCAGGACACTACGAACCAAGTGAACCCACTCGACAAAATTGCGCTTCCCACTGAGAGAGATAGTAGTAATGCGAAGTTCATCGCGATGCTCGGAACCTGGAGCCGCAACACGATCAGGAAGAACAGAGGAGGCGTTGGAGTTCTCGGACTCCATGAGACCGCAGCGATTTGAAGAAGGCAAGATCTGGGCGGTCAGCGAGTAGAGAAGGGAGAGGCCGTGCGGTTAGAGGACCGCATCAGGCCAGTAGCAAGAGGGAGTCTGTGCGGTTAGAGGAAGACCGCAACAGGCCAACAAAACACGACGAACAGGAAGTAGTTGGGCGGCGAGTAGCAAATCGCAAGAAAACACGAACTAGACCGGGCGGCAAAGAGCAACCACGGCGAATAGGCACCAGACCGTGCGGTTAGAGGCAACCCGCACTGGAGCAGAAGGACAATCTGCGCGAATAACAGAACAATCCGCGAAGCGAGAAGCGGAACGGCAATTGCCAAGTGAGGGGCGAGCTCCCCGCAACAGGGAGTAAACCGCGCGGCAAAGAGACCGCAGCGAAAGACAACTCTGGGAAGACCGCAGCGGAAAGACAGTCCGCAGCGGAAGAGGTCGCAGCGGGTTGAGCGGGAAGCCGGATGGTAGAGAGAAACCGCGAGAAGCTACCCGGTTAACAGGGGAAACCGCAGCGGGTAGAAAGAGACTCGTGACAGTTAAGAAGACCAACCGTACGGGAGTGGGGTCCACGTGCCAGATATAGGGGAGGCTATAAAGGAGCGGAGAGGAGAAGGAGGAGGTGGATCCACGGGAGAGGGGATGGAGGCGGGTAGAATAAGGACAAGCCGCAAGGTTAGCGGTTAGACAAGAACGCAAGCCGCCCGGTTATTAGGAAAGCTGGGCGGTTTGAGAAAATCAGGCCGGACCTTAGTCCTCTGATACCATGTAAAGAAAGGTTCAAACCTTGTATATACTTCTTGAATTCCAAAATACAAGTATGAGTACAAATATATAGGAGAGAGGAGAGGAAAACTTAGCTATACAAACAATGTGGGACTGAGCACTAACTCCTATATGGGCCTTATTAATGGGCCAATACATCATGTTTTCTAATATTCTTTAACAATTATAAAGAAACGTTTGCTCTAGTTGTCAAATTGTTCTCTTTCTTCTATCCATTGTTGCTCAATAGTCATGACCCCTTCACCAATTTGATGCAAAAATTGTCATCTTGCATGGGGATCTTCAAGAACAAATTTATTTCGGCTCCCCCTACCTGGGTTTTTCCCCTAGGTTTGACTATGTTTGCAAGTTGAAAAGGCTATTTATACTCTGAAAGAATACACTTGGGCTTGGTTTGAGAAGATTAATAATAGGCTCCTTCAACTTGATTCTCTATGAATGATTATGATCACACCATCTTCATTCGCGGCAACAATTCACATACTATAATTCTAGTGGTTTCTGGAGATGCTATTATCATCACGGGTTCCAAATGCCCGCCATTTTGTTGAAGTTAAGAGGTAGCTTCCTTTTTCCTTTTATATTAATGATGTTAGTGCTTTTGGTGCTTCTTAAGAATTGAAGTGGCTAGGTCCACGTGTGGGATATTCATTTCTCAAAATATGTTCTTGACCTACTTGAAGAAATAGGGTATTTTGGAGCTAAGCCTGCGGAGAGTCCTATTGATTTGAAATATGATATACTCTAAAATCCCCTATTCTGAGATAACAATTGAAGTTTTAAAAGTTAGTAAGTAAATTGCTTAACTATAACCAGACCTGACGCCACATTTGATGCATCTATGGTGAGTCAATTTATGCATTAACAGAAGGTTTATCACTACGAAGCCATTCTGAAGGTTGTTAGATGATATAGGGAAAAATGATGTAAAGGTCCATTTATAAGCCCATTTCTCTTTACTCTTTTAGTCTCACATCCTTTGTATAGGATTCTTTCTCCTTCTCTTCCCCTATATATTTGTATTCTCTCTTGTATTTTAGATATGAAGAAGTATCTACAAGGTTTACCCATTTTGTTTTCTACATGGTATCAGAGGCAACGGTCCGACCTAGTTTTTTTCTAACCGCCTGCTTCTCCGGCTTACCGGGCGGCTTGTTCTCTTGCTTAGCCGCAGTGTGTTGCGGCCTGCTCCCTTTCTAACCGCATCGTCCTGCGCGGTTAAGCCTGTTTTAACCGCTCCCTTTCTAACCCCGGCTTCCTGCGCGGTTAAGGCTGTTCTAACCGCTTCCTCTACTCTCCCTCCCTCTCTCGTGGCTTCCACCTCTTCTTCTCCTTCTCCTCCCTTTTTTATACCCTTCCGATCAGGTGGGATTTTTCCCTCTGACCGTGCGGCTTCATCCCGTCTACCCGCTTTCTCTCTACTCAGTGCGGTCTCCTTGTCTACCCGCCGAGTTCGTGCCTCCACGCTGCTCTGCTCTTTGCTCGCCGCGGCTTATCTTAGTCACCGCGGGCTTCTCTTCTCGCTGCGATTTGTTCTTCTAGTCGTTGCGGCTTCTCTCTTCCCGGTGAGCTCCGCATCTTGGTCCTAGCATTTTCCCTTTTCATTGGTGTACTCACCGAGACCGTGTGGCCTTCTCGACTGGCTTGTGCCCTACTTAGTCGCTGCGACTTGTCCTCGCCGCGAGTTGTTCCTTACCCGCTGCGAGCTCCGCATCTAGGTCGCGGCCTCGTCCTTTGCCGCTGGTGTGCTCACCGTGACCATACAGACTTCTCGCGCGACTTCTTCCCTTGATTAATTGTTGCAGCTTCCCGCACGGACTTCTCTTAGCCATTACGGTTTCTCTACCCACTGCGGGCTCCGCCTCTTGGTCGCGGGCTCTTAACCGCTGGTGTGTTGACACCGAAACCGGGCAGCTTCCCTTCTCCGCTCCGCTTTCTCCAGGTTGCGGTTTGTCTCTTCTCGAGCGGCTTGCTCTCGCCGCTGCTTCTTCTCGCATCACTGCCACTTCTCGCGCGGCTGCCCTTTCTCGCGCGGCTTGTTCTCGTCGCGCGGTTTGTTCTCGCAGCTGCTGCTTATTCTCACGCGCCTGCATATTCTTGTTGTTCTCAGTGCTTCCTCCGTAGTAGTCGTTGGATCTGTCCGGCAAGCCGTTTGCCTTCTTATCGTCTGATTTTCGTGGCTAGTCGCTGATCAGGATTATTGCTTCTGCCTCCACCACTGCTGATGATATTGTTGCGTTGCGTGCTCAACTCCATCAGCTTCAAGAGGTGGTTCGTCGCTCCTTTGGCTTTGTGGCATCGATCTTCCAGAAGGTATATCGTAGCTCTCACACAGCACTCACTGGATTGTGGACTC
Source organism: Platanthera zijinensis (assembly GCA_039513925.1). Lineage (NCBI taxonomy): Eukaryota > Viridiplantae > Streptophyta > Magnoliopsida > Asparagales > Orchidaceae > Platanthera > Platanthera zijinensis. The sequence continues at coordinate 237,356,755 of CM077081.1, read as the reverse complement.
GGGTGCTACAAATCATCTCTCCGCAGCAGCCGCCCAAATACTTAGATATTGCTTACCCTCAACACATCACCGTGACCAATGGTGACAGGATCCCGGTTTCTGGCGTTGCTCATTTGCCTCTTACTCCTCTCTCCTTATCCTCGGTTTTTCATGTTCTGGGTTCTCCTTTTAATCTCCTTTATGTTAGTCGTCTTACGCAAGATCTTGATTGTTGTGATACTTTCTCACACTCTTCCTTTGTGGTGCAGGATAGACTTACGCGGAATATACTTGGTAGAGGGCGACTATCTAACGGGCTATATTTTCTTGATGTTCCTCCCACTTCTCTCACTATTGTCTCCACCACTGATTGGCATCGTCGTCTTGGGCATGCCCCTCTTCCAATTCTCAAGAAAGTTCTTCCTACTGTCTCTCTTCAAGAGTTCTTTTGTGAATCATGTATTTTCGGCAAACAATACCGTCTCTTTTTCTCCTTCCTGTACCCGGAGCGATGCTCCTTTATCCTTAGTTCACTCTGATATCTGGGGGGCCTATAAGGTCCCTAGTATTTTTGGGTATCGATACTTTGTTACATTTATCGATGATTACTCACGAGTAAGCTGGTTGTATTTATTTCGTGATCGTACCGAACTCTCAACCACGTTCCGTACATTTCTTACGGAAACTCGCACTCAGTTCTCTACCTGTGTCAAAACTCTTCGTACAGACAATGCTCGAGAATATACTGGTCGCACCTTCTCCATTCTATACGCTGATTTCGGTATTATACATCAGACTTCATGTGCCTACACCCCTCAACAAAATGACATCGCGGAAAGAAAAAATCGTCACCTCCTTGATGTGGCTAGATCTCTTATGATCCAAATGCAGGTTCCTCCCCTCTATTGGAACTTTGCAGTCTCTACTGTGTGCCACCTCATCAACCGCATGCATTCGTCTGTCCTCAACTTTGTGGCTCTCATTACTCTCCTTTACCCATCCACGAATCTCTTCTCTCTCGCAACTCGTGTTTTTGGGTGTACCTGTTATGTCCACCATCTTGGTCCTTCCAATAACAAGCTAGCTCCTCGAGATACCAAAGCTATGTTTGTTGGGTACTCCCGCACTCAGAAGGGGTATGTCTGCTTTAGTCCTATCACTGGAAAAGTGGTTGTGTCTGCTGATGTCTCCTTTCATGAAGACGAACCATATCACATCAGTCCTTCTGATCCCCTTCTTCCTCCGCCGCTACCTTGACCCATCATTCCCGTAACGTCTCCACTTCCACTACTTCTTCCTACTCCTCTGCTTCTGATTCCTACACCACCAGTAACGTCTCCTCTGCTTCTAATTCCTACACCACCTGCTCCCTCCAAACCTCATATCATTGAAGTTTACACTCGTCGTCCTTCTCGACCAGCTGCCCAGCAACAGCTTCCCTCTACCAGTGTGATCTCGCGTCCTGTTGATCTTGCCTCCTCCTCGACGACCCATCCCTTGACCAATTATGTGTCTCTACATCGGCTCTCTCCACCTCTTCTTACCTTTGCTTTCTCTCTCCTCTATCTCTATACCAAACTCTATGCAGGAAGCTCTCCAGCATCCGGCGTGGCGTGCCGCCATGGATGACGAAATGACTGTTCTGTGGGGTAACCACAGTTGGGATCTTGTGTCTCCTCCTCCTGGCCACAGTTGTGTTAGCTGTAAGTGGATCTTTACAATCAAGCATGCCGCGGATGGGACAGTTGATCGCTTAAAGGCTCGGCTTGTGGCACGAGGTTTTACTCAACAATACAGGCTTGATTATGAGGAAACATTCTCCTCAGTCGCGAAATTAAATACGGTTCGGGTCTTGCTCTCCTTAGCTGTTCATCTCCACTGGCCCCTCCACCAATTGGATGTCAAGAATGCCTTTTTGAATGGCAACCTTCTTGAAACTGTCTATATGCAACAAACGCCCGGGTTTGAGACCACGGGGGAGTCTCGTGTTTGTTTACTTCACAAATCCATTTATGGTCTCAAACAGTCTCCGCAGGCGTATTTTGGCAAATTCAGCAAGGTTGTTTGTGAGGTTGGCTTCAAACAAAGCTCGGCAGATTGCTCTCTCTTCACTCGTCACCAATCAACTGGGACTATAATACTTCTGGTTTATGTGGACGATATTCTGATCACTGGTGATGACTTCGTTGGGATACAACATGTTAACCAGCATTTAAATTCTATCTTTCAAATCAAAGATCTGGGAAATCTTCGATATTTTCTTGGACTAGAGGTAGCACGGTGACCTGATGGCCTTGCCTTATCCTAGTGTAAGTATTGCATTGACCTTCTGAAAGATGCTGGTCTCTCGGGTTGCAAACCAGCGGAAACACCGATGGAATTCAACCATAAGTTGTGTGCTCAAGGATCTGAGGCTGACTCTCTACTTCCAAATCCAGAATACTATCGTCGTCTTATGGGAAAACTGATATACCTAACCGTTACGAGACCAGATATATTATTTGTGGTTGGAGTGGTTAGTCGGTTTATGCATACCCTACGGGTTTCTCACCTTCAGGCAGTGGAACGGATTCTCAGATATCTGAAGACTTCTCCTAGGCAAGGACTTGTGTAGAAGTCATCTTCCTCCCTTTCTCTTATTGCATACTCTGATGCGGACTATGTGGGCTCGTTGGATGATCGACATTCAACTACTGGTTTTTGTACGTACTTTGGAGGAAATCTTATCACATGGCAGAGTAAGAAGCAGACGGTGGTTGCTCGCTCGTCTGCTGAGGTGTTATGTCGCCGCATCCGCTACAATTTCAAGGCAAGACGTACAATCGACGACCAAAAGAACGGAGGCCAAACAACGGGGCTGAACCATCCGGTTCAGCCCCCAACCCATGAAGGCGCCAAGGGAGGACTGAACCGACCCGGTTCAGTCCCCAAGTGAGGGGGCCGGCCGGCCCCCTTGAGCCCCAGGTATTAATAAACTCGGGGCTCCCTTTGGATGGAGGCATGATTATTCTCAAGGTATTTCCTCTCCCTCTCTCTCCCAAACCCTAATTCCTCTCCTTCTCCTCTCTAAATCTTCCCCTAGATCTCTCTTATTCTTGCAAAGTCTTATCATTTGGTATCAGAGCAATATCCTGCGACGATGGTGACTCGCTCAGAAGCCGAAACCGCACGGCTTGCATCCCTCGAGGAGAACTATGTAGGGTTGGCGGACATAATGACGGCGCTCGAAGAACAAGTGAAGTCCTCCCAAAAAACCCTAGAGGATCGCTTGGATGCGAGCATGGAGGAGATCAAAACCCTACTTGCACAAAATCTGAAAGGAAAAAATCCCGCGGTGGAAGGATTTGAAACGGAGGCATCCTACCATCCTCTGGCGCAGAACGGCACTGGAATCGGGAGCGGAATGCAGCAAGGGGCCGGATCGGGATCTACAGGAGGCGGCTACCCGGTCACGGGTTCGGCGGAACCCGATACTACGCGAATCGGCGCGTACGCCAACCGCGCGGCGGGATCGACCCCGGAGGGACACGGCGGCCCTGGAGGGAGCGTCGGAGGGCCGGCGGAGGCCGGCTACCGCCGCCCAGGCGGCTGGAGATCGCCCGAAGGCCTGGCGGCATCGTGCGGACCGTTCGGCGCCCAGGCGGCCTGGAGCAGACCCGAAACGCAACCTGGTCCCCCTTGGCGGGGTCCGGGGCAAGGAGTGGCCCCTTTTCGACCAACTGGAGTGAATGCGGTCCCAATCGGAGGAGTGGTGGGCATCCTACCAATACCTCTGCTCTACAGAGGACCGGCGGACTACGGAATTGGCAACCCATGGGGTGGAGGGCAACAAGGAGGTTACGGCATGGACCGGGGGCGGCCCGGGCCCGCAGCGGCCCCAGCGCAACCATACCAACCAGCACATGCGGAGCCTCGGCCATACATGCAGCCCAAATTGACACGTATGAACTTCCCTAAGTTCAAGGGCGGCGACGCCTTAGAGTGGATCCAGAAGGCTGAGCTTTTCTTCAAGTACCAAGAGATTCCGGAGGGGCAGTGGGTACAGTTGGCGTCTTTCCACCTGGAGGAGGACGCCTTCCAGTGGACCAAGTGGTTTCTGAGGGGACGCAACTACGCACCGTGGGAGGAGTTTGTGGAGTCCTTCTCGGCTCGTTTCGGGCCTCTAGAGTATGAAGATGTGGAGGCTATGTTACAGAAGCTACGACAGAAAGGATCAGTCACAGAGTACCGGACAGAATTCGAACGGTTGGCCAATCGGGTCAATTGGGAAGAGAGGACAATGCTGAGCTGTTTCGTATCAGGACTGAAGGACCATTTGAGAGACGAGGTCCACGCGTACATGCCACGCAGTCTGAGTCATGCCATCAGCCTAGCCATGATACAGGAGGAGCGGTACAATCGGCAGAAGACTCGAACGACAGGCCGAGCACCCACAGTGACAGACGTAACCAGGAAGGAACCACCGATCGGGGGTCGCCCCACTGTGACGAAGTTGACATGGCAGGAGCTGCAGGCCAGAAAGGACAAGGGGTTGTGCTTCAAGTGTGATGAGAAATTCGTTCTGGGGCATCGGTGCCAAAAGGTCCAAGTCTTCATGCTGCGGAACGAGGACGGCGAAGACGACACTACTGGTGACTCAGTTGAGGATGATTTGGATCTGGCAGAGTTTGGAATATCTCTTCAAGCGATGGAGGGATGCACGGCTCCCCTCACTTTGCGGATCGCAGGGGCAATTGGCCAGGAGCGGGTGACTATACTAGTTGATAGTGGGAGCACCCACAATTTCATTGACCCCGAGGTGGCTCTCAAGACAGGGATCCCAATTGATCGGGAGGCCGCCTTCCAGGTCATGGTTGCAGATGGGAGCAAGTTGTGATGCGAAGGGGTCCTGAAGGGGGCCGAGCTACGGATGTCAGGGTACATATGCCACGCCGACGTCTACCTCCTCCCCATTCGAGGCTCGGATATGGTCTTGGGAGTGCAGTGGCTCCGGCAGTTACGGCGGGTGACCACAGATTGGGACAGGATGACGTTGGAGTTTACTCAGCAGGGCAAGGACCACTGTTTGCAAGGTATCAGGACATCTCCGCTCAAGGAGATCTCACTCAGGGGTTTGCAGAGGCTGGAGGAGCAAGGCGGAACAATAACTATGATTCTGGGGGTGACAACCGTGGGACCGGAGGCTAGCGCGGAGCCAGAGCAGATACAAGCACTTTTGGGACAGTACGATGATGTTTTCTAGGAGCCACGCTCCCTTCCCCCGTCCCGTTTCCGGGACCATCAGATCCAGTTGAAGGTCGGGACGGACCCAACCAACATCCGGCCTTACCGCTACCCCCATATTCAGAAGGTTGAGATAGAGCGCAGCGTGCGCGAGATGCTGACGACCGGTATTATACGACCCAATACTAGTGCCTTCTCTTCCCCAATCATATTGGTGAAGAAGAAAGACGGTTCGTGGAGATTTTGCGTGGACTACCGGGGGCTTAACAGTTCTACCATCAAAGACAAGTTTCCTATTCCTATGATCGAGGAGTTGCTGGATGAGCTACACGGAGCACACTTATTCACCAAATTGGATCTCCGGCCCGGTTACCATCAGATTCGCATGAAGGAGGAGGACGTCCACAAGATGGCCTTCCGCACCCACGATGGTCACTATGAGTTTTTGGTGATGCCATTTGGGTTGGCCAACGCACCCTCGACCTTTCAGGCGGTCATGAACGAGATATTCCGCCCTCTTCTTCGAAGGTATGTGCTAGTTTTCTTTGACGATATACTTATCTACAGCAGGAGTTGGGAGGATTACTTGGAGCACGTTCGCACCGTCCTCGCCATATTGCGAGATCACCAGCTGTACGCCAAGCGGTCCAAGTGCTCATTTGGACAACCGGAGGTTTAGTACTTGGGACACCTGGTGTCCGCACACGGGGTACAAGCTGACCCAAAGAAGATCGCGAGCATGGTAGATTGGCCACCCCCCACGACGATCCGGGCTTTGAGAGGTTTTCTCGGGCTGACAGGGTACTATCGGCGGTTCGTGAAGGACTATGGCAAGATAGCCCGTCCCCTCACTCAGTTGTTGCAGAAAGACGCTTTCCACTGGAGTTCGGAGGCTGAGGTCGCCTTCCAGTCTCTGAAGGCGGCTATGACTACTACCCCGGTTCTGGCGCTTCCAGATTTCTCCAAGACGTTCGTAGTGGAGGCCGATGCTTCGGGGGTCGGTATTGGAGCTGTGTTGATACATGAGGGCCGACCCTTGGCCTACTTCAGCAAGGCGTTGGCACCCCGGACACTGGGTCTTTCGACGTATGAGAAGGAGATGTTAGCCATTCTGCATGCGGTCGCCTTGTGGCGACCTTATCTCTTGGGACGCCACTTTCAGATCCGTACAGATCATCAGAGCCTGAAACATTTTTTGGAGCAGAGATTAGCCTCACCGTTGCAACAGAAGTGGCTGACAAAGTTGCTGGGATACGATTATGAGATTGTGTATAAACATGGGAAGGAAAATGTGGTGGCTGATGCACTCTCCCGCCTACCAGAGAGTTCCTTGTCCCATATTTCAGGGCCAGTGATTGAGTCACTGGAAGAGATACAGGCAGAAGTTCAACAGGATCCGGAGTTGCGAGCCATCATTGAAGCACTGCGACAGGGAGAGCCTACTGAGGCCGGCTACTACTTGCAGGGAGACAGACTTTACCATCAGGGTCGGCTAGTCCTCCCTGCCACGTCGGCCTGGCGGACGGTCATGATGCAGGAGTTTCACGCCTCACCCACCGGCGGGCACGCCGGCATCCTGCGTACATTACAACGGGTCCGGTCGAATGTTTTTTGGAAAGGGCTGCGGCGAGATGTTCAGCGGTTTGTACGTGAATGCGAGGTATGCCAGCGACAGAAGTACGAGACTACCTCTCCCGCCGGGCTACTGACACCGTTGGAGATTCCCCGTCAGATCTGGGACACTGTCTCTATGGACTTCATTGACGGCCTGCCCAAGTCTCAGGGCAAATCCGTCATCTTGGTCGTGGTTGACAAGTTGTCCAAATACGGGCACTTCATCGCGATGAGCCATCCGTACACGGGAACAACAGTTGCTGATGTTTTTGCCAAGGAGATTGTCCGACTGCACGGAATTCCAAGCGCTATCATATCAGACCGAGACCCCGTCTTTGTGGGCAATTTCTGGCAGGAGCTGTTTCGGCTACAGGGGACCGCCCTCCGCATGAGCACGGCCCATCACCCTCAGACAGACGGGCAGACGGAGGTCCTCAACCGTGGGGTTGAAACCTATTTGCGGTGTTTTGTCATGGATGAGCCACGCTCCTGGACTCGGTGGCTCCATTGGGCGGAGTACTGCTACAATACATCTTTCCATACGGCCAGCAAGCTCACTCCTTTTGAGGTGGTCTACGGACGCCCCCCGCCTACTTTGAGTTCCTATGAGCCAGCCAGCACCGCTCTGCCCGCGGTCGACCGGATGTTACTGGATCGCGACCGGACTTTATCACTACTCCGGGAGAATTTACGCATCGCCCAAGATCGCATGAAGATTCAAGCCGACAAACATCGTACCGAGAGGGAGTTTGCGGTCGGCGATGAGGTCTTCCTTAAACTCCAACCATATCGGCAACTCTCGGTCGCTCAGCGGACCAACCAGAAGCTGGCACCGAAATACTATGGCCCGTTCCGCATCCTCCGCCGGGTGGGACCCGTGGCTTATACTCTTGCCCTGCCGGAGGGGTCTCGCATTCATCCAACGTTCCATGTATCCTTACTGAAGAAGAAGCTCGGGAACTCCACTCTGATCAGTCCTACTCTTCCAGAGGCTACTAGCGGCGGCGAATTGCGGCCTTCGCCGGAGGCGGTTCTGTTGACCAAATGGAAGCGGCGGGGTGCCGAGTACCGGCTCGAGCTACTTGTCAGGTGGGCGCACATGCCCGCCGAGCATAATTCCTGGGTTGACTTCTTGGAGTTTCGCGAGACGTTCCCGGATTTCCCACTTGAGGATAAGTTGGCGCTTGAAGGGGGAGGGAATGTTATGCCGCCACATCCGCTACAATTTCAAGGCAAGACGTACAATCGACGACCAAAAGAACGGAGGCCAAACAACGGGGCTGAACCATCCGGTTCAGCCCCCAACCCATGAAGGCGCCAAGGGGGGACTGAACCGACCCGGTTCAGTCCCCAAGTGGGGGGCCGGCCGGCCCCCTTGAGCCCCAGGTATTAATAAACCCGGGGCTCCCTTTGGATGGAGGCATGATTATTCTCAAGGTATTTCCTCTCCCTCTCTCTCCCAAACCCTAATTCCTCTCCTTCTCCTCTCTAAATCTTCCCCTAGATCTCTCTTATTCTTGCAAAGTCTTATCATGAGGCTGAGTACCGTGCGATGGCAGCCGTTACATCAGAACTAACCTGGCTGGAAAGTCTTCTAATGGATTTGAGAGTTAAATTGTCCTCACCATCGACGTTGTTTTGTGACAGTCAAGCTGCAATACACATTGCAAAAAATCCTGTGTTTCATGAGAGGACTAAACATATTGAGGTTGATTGACACTTCGTTCGAGAAAAGGTTCAATCAAAGGAGCTAAGACTTGAACATGTTCCTGCCTCTGGGCAAGTTGTTGATGTCCTTACCAAGGCATTGCCTCACAAGATATATTACCAGTTCTTGTCCAAGCTTGGTTCCGACGACTTGTACGCTCCAGCTTGCGGGGGAGTGTTAGATGATGTAGGGAAAAATGATGTAAAAGCCCATTTATAGACCCATTTCTCTTTTCTCCTTTAGTCTCACATCCTTTGTATAGGATTCTTTCTCCTTCTCTTCCCCAATATATTTGTATTCTCTCTTGTATTTTAGACATGAAGAAGTATCTACAAGGTTTGTCAATTATTTTCTACAATTTCTTAAAATATGTTCTTGACCTACTTGAAGAAATAGGGTATTTTGGAGCTAAGCCTGCGGAGAGTCCTACTGATTTGAAATATGATATAGTCAAAAATCCCCTATTCTGAGATAACAGTTGAAGTTTTAAAAGTTAGTAAATTGCTTAACTATAACCACTAACCAGACCTGACGTCACATTTGATGCATCTACGGTGAGTCAATTTATGCATTAACAGAAGGTTTATCACTACGAAGCCATTCTCAAGGTTGTGAGATATTTAAATGGATCTACAGGGAAGGGATTTTGTGTAATAATGAATGTCACTTAAAACATATTAGATTAATGTGATGTCAACTGGGGTGGATCAAGTGATAGAAGATCCACTAATGTGTACCATATGTTTTGGGTGGGAACCTTGTTTCATGGAAGAATAAAACATAGAATGTGGTAGCACAATCATCAGCTGAAGCAAAATATAGGGTAGACTTCTGCTACCTGTGAACTAATGTGGCTATAACATTAAAGAACTTGGGTTTGAAGTCCGAGGAACTGTCATTACATTGTGATTATCATTTTGATGTTCATATTGCTTTCAACATTGTGTTTTATCAGAGAACCAAACATATTAAAGTAGATTGTCTTTTTATATATATAAAAAAATCAATCCAAAATCATATCTACACTATTTGTTACTTTTGAAAGACAACTTGCCGACATGTTTACCAATGTTTTATCTAGATAAGAACTACAAGATAATGGTACCAAGTTGGTCCTATTGATCTCTGCAGAATTAGCTTGTGAATTAGTGTTGAGAATCATGTTGGTCATTGGTCAAGTTAAGTAGGACCCTCACTAGGGGAACAAAAGTGTGAAAGGTCAGAGATTAGGACAACTATTGAAAGATAATATACTGGCCTCTCATGGTACAGTTCTGGAGTAACGAAAACAACCGATCTTCATTTTTCTACTTCACCTCCTTCAGTAAATGCCTTTCTTGAATATTTTTTTATTCATGCTATTCATATTACAGAATTGTTTGCAGTTAAAAGTGTTTATATAGTTCTCAACTAGGTGTGGAATTATTTGCAGTACAAAAACTTTTTATAATGTTTGTTATGGTGATATTTTTTCTGCTCACCATTTTATTTCTGTGTTGTAAGCGCTGGTTTTGTCTACACAGTTGCATATTCTACAATTTACTGACATATCGGTTTAATTTTTACAGGGTCATTGGAGATTCCCATCTGGCAAGGAAATGCAAGGATATGCCTACATCCTAACACATCCTGGCACACCCGCAGTCTTCTATGATCATATTTTCTCTCGTTACAAACAAGAAATCGCCAAACTAATCTCTCTCAGATGCAGATGCAAGATCCACTGTAGGAGCACGGTAAAATGCCCATCTTTAAAATCATTTTCAAATTATGAACAGTTTGATTAAGCAAGTAAAAGGAAATGACACCTCACTTCAAGAAATAAAAACAAGAAGCCAACTTCTGAAATGATATTTGATTGTTGAGCAGGAAAGGGATGCTTCTTTTTTTTCTATTATTTGATTTTGTAGGAATCGGAATTTTTTAATTAACATATAATGTGCATACATATATAGATGCGTACAATGTAAATCTATAAATAAATGTTATTTATATTTTGTATTTTTATTTTCATATTTTCCCTTTCTCTTGTAGCCCACCACTCCTATATATAAAGGAGTGTTTACTCTTGTTTAATGCATTATGGAATTAACCAATTTAACATGGTATCAGAGCCCTAAATCCTTCTCACGCGTGTCGCTCGGTTCCAACCTTGATCCCTGTTTGCGACCCGCTTCTCGTTCGTTGCACACGTCACTCCCTTCCAATCAACATTTACTCTCTCTTCCTGTGAGAAGCCCATGAGCCTCGTCTAGACTCTCTGTCGATCTGTACTTCCAGGTGTCATAACCCTCGATGGAGGTTTGACGCCCACTTCAGCATTCGATCCCTTTCATTCTTGAGGAGATGATTCTTCCTCCTCTTTCTTACCTCAGTGATTTCTCTTTATTCCGTTTGTTGGATCGTGAGTCCCGTTGGGCCTTGGTTTTTCCTCTTTCTATGAGCAAACTTTAATTTCTGGCTCTTTACTTTCTTTTGGGTGATCCCTTGATTTCTATTATTGGATCATCATGCCAGGAAGTGTTGAATTGTTAGTTACCTCAACCGAAGTCGGTGCCTTGTCTTCTCCTTTGACTTCCATGAAATCTATCCGGGCAAGTCATGACCATAATACTCCTCAACTTACCAGTTTACAATTTGATGGTTCTAACTACCTTTCATGGGCTCGCTCTATCACCCTTGCCCTGAAAATCTGGCTGATGTTTCGATATGTTAGTGGAAACACCATAGATATGTTAGTGGAAACACCATCTCTCTATCACCCTCACCCTTACCAGTTTACAATTCAATATGTTAGTGGCAACTATTTGTTCCTTGATACAACGGCAGATACTTGTAAAAGAGCTGAACCCACTTATTCTTGCCATGTGAATGTCGCTCAAATCTTCCAACTGCGATGGAGGATTCTGCGACGGGGTGACCGCACTCGTTCTGTCTACTCCTTAGAGTTTACATAACTATACTAAGTGTTAGAAGACATAAGGATAAATGATGTAAAGGCCCATTTATTTGCCCCTTTCTTCTTTTATCCTTTAGTCCCACATCTATTGTATAGGATTCTTCCTTCCTCTCTTCTCTTATATATTTGTATTCTCTCTTGTATTTGACATATGAAAGAATTATATACAAGGTTCGCCCTTTGTTTTCTACATGGTATCAGAGGGAACTGGTCCGGCCTGTTTTCTAACCGCTCGGCTTCCCTATCCGCTCTGTTTCTCTTCTTAACCGGGTGGCTTGGTCTTCCGCCTAGTTCTCCTTTTTTAACCGGGCGGTGTGTTCTTGCGGCCTTTCCTGCTTCTAATTGCAGCTTCCCGCGTTGTCTATTGTTGATTGCCACTTTTTTTGGGAAAAGGTTCAATCAAAGGTGCTAAAGCTTGAACATGTTCCTGCGTCTGGGCAAGTTGTTGACATCCTTACCAAGGCATTACCTCGCAAATTGTTTTACCGGTTCTTGTCCAAGCTTGGTGCCTACGACTTGTACGCTCCAGCTTGTGGGGGAGTGTTAGAAGATATAAGGATAAATGATGTAAATGTCCATTTATAGGCCCCTTTCTTCTCTTCTCCTTTAGTCTCACATCTATTGTATTTGACATATTCTCCCTACTCAGAAACAAACTAAGCTAACACTACATGCGGGCAACTTGCTTCCTAACAGGTATTCTTATGACGCTCTAGGTACTCGTCAACTGCAATAACTATCTTAAGCCAAATTTGAAGCTTCTTGTTATGTGCCCCGAATTGGGAACATGTGACGGGCCAGCAGAGGGTGAAATTACGCGTCGGATCTTCTTTTCTCTTCTCAAAACTCGTTGAGGTAGTGGTGTTAGATCGAGACTAGCGAGTGTTGCAGCGATGTTAATGAGTTGGGCGGCCACCTGCAAGGAATTGTTGGAAGGAGAAGGTTGGCGAGAGAGAGGAGAGATAGGATCTTGTTATATTGTTTTTCTGCCTATCCAAGCAAGAGTTATACCCAACATATATATATAGGTTGCATGGCCCCATCTAGGCTTAGACAAATGGGATAAAAATAAAATAAAAAAGTGCAAGTAGCTGCCCCCCCCCCCCATTTAGACTTTAACAAATGGGTAATAATATTAAGATATGCAGGTGGTAATAAAAACAGTAAAAAGGTTGCATGTAATGTCTCCATCAGTAAGCCTTGTCTACATGATGATCATGGTTGTTGTCTTGGTTTGTGTGAGGATCATTACTAATGTCCGCCTCTTGGATATTGGTCTCCGTTTCGTTCTCCTGTTCCATTCTTGCGCGTTGTTGGTAAGTATTTCCCCATCGCGGGTATGCGATGACTCGATCCGTAACATCGCCCTCTGCCTTGACGGGCAGCTTGTCCTCAAGCTGGTAGGGAGTGGTACAAGTTGGGAGACATAGGACACATTATGAGTGTGGGCGGTATCCGGTAGGTGAAGCTGGTAGGCAACATCGCCAATGTGTTGAAGAATTTTGAAGGGCTCATGGAAGCGGGGGCCGAGCTTGGAGGAGAGGACGTGTTGGTGGATGGACAACTTGCGGTGGGGCCGTCCCCTCAGTCATACCCAAACACCTAGAGCAATGGTGAGGTTGTGATACCTGCGATTGCAGCAAATTTCCATCCGGTGATGGGCTTGGAGCAAATGTTTGCGAGCTAAAGTCAAGAATTGGTCCCAATCCTCGTGTTTTTGATCCACCATAGCCATGGAGGAGACATGTCCATAGGAGACGAGGAGTGGTGGTTCGCGTCCATAGATGAGACAAAACGGAGTCGTTTGGAGGGTCGTATGATAAAAAGTATTGTAGCAATATTCGATCCAAGGGAGCCAGTGCACACAACTCTTAGGGTGGTCGCCAATGAGACAACGTAGGTACATCTCGATCGTACGATTGACCACTTCGGTTTGGTCATCCGATTGAGGGTGGTATGTCGAGGGGAAGGTTTTTTGTGTCGTTGAGGGTGAACAATTCTTTCAAGAAGTGTCTTATGAACACCTTGTCACGGTCAGACACGATGGATTCCAGCATGTCATGCAAACGAAAGATTTTCGCATTTTCGCAAAGAAAATCTGTCTGACACGTTCGGCGATCAGCGGTCGTGCCAGCGAGACGAAGTGTGCCCCTTTTGAGAAGTGGCCTGTTATAGGCCTTCGTTTGAGATCTCATTTGCAGTTGAAGGTGAGGGAAGTCCTATAGAGGATCGGCGTTGACCTTGCGAGTTCCCTTCAAACCTATCTCATCGGAGGAGGGAGCAACAAAGGAGGAGGAGACGGACCGAGCGAATCGGCGGAAGCGATGTTCGGCAGGTGCGACTCGCGATGCGGGATGCGGGTATCGGCTAGGGCGCCAGTTACGTGAGGTGGAGAGAGAGAAGAATTAGAGTGAGAGAGAGAGTTTTAATTTATGATTACATAACTCCAAACCAAGCAAGCCCAACCCTTAACTGGTTGGAGCCCCAAACACAACCAAGGTTCAAATTAAAAAATGCATGTGCCAAATATAAGATACAATACCAAAACAGAAAATATGGAAACTAAGGGTCTGTTTGGCTAAGCTGTTGCTGATGGTAAGCTGCTGACGGAAAGCTGCTGACAGAAAAAGTGCTGTTTTTTGAAAACAGAGTTTTGTTAAAAAACTGTTTGGGTAAAATGGAGTTTGCAGAGCTTACTCATAAGCTGTTTTGAAGAAACTGTTTGGATAAAATGGAGTTTTGGCAGCTGATTTTTTTATAATCGAAATAATTTTTAGATTTTTGATCCATACATTAATTAAAGTATTTAAAATTAAAAATACACGAAATAATAAGTAGAAATTTCTTGTTTTTTAGACATCAAATATCCAAAATAATACTAGAACTCTCAACGCCCGGATCCATCGGTTGCGTGGCAGTAGAGTCTTTTATCACCTACATGTGGAAAAAATTTTATTAGAATAAGTTATTAAATTATTTTAAAATATAAAATGTGAGTAATGAGTATTACCTTCTTGACTCATAGAGTTGTTGTGCAATAGAGTCCCGCAATGCTATCATCTCCTCCACTCCGCCCGCCGTGTCAATGCACACACACACACATATACACACATATACACAAATGCAAATACACATATACACGCATACACTCACACAAACACACACATCTACACACACACACACATCTATACAAAATAAAAACAAACAAACACATACACAATAAAATCACACATACACACATGTACACTCACACATCTAAACACAAAAACAAGCACATACATATACACATACATATACACACTCACAAACCTAAAAAAACATACAATTACACACATATATACACATACTAGGAAATTATAAAATCACACAAGCCCAAACCCAATTTCATCCAACCTCATCACATACACACACATATATATACACACAAACTCAAATATATACACTCAAAACACCAACACAGACACATACATATATATACACATACACATGAACTCACACATGTATACACATACACATGAACTCACACATGTATACACATACACAAAATTATGTTCACACAAAAAAAATACACTCACAAATACACATAACACAAACACACACAATTTTAAACCCATAAACACACACACATACACTAAAATCTACACAAAACCTAACATATACCATTATATATATACACATTCCTACACACACACATATATAGACTATCTAAAATCCAAAAAATATAACCATATACAAGAGGAAAAATGAGCATAACTGGAAGAACCTTACCAGAGGTAGGGAATCTTGATAGATCAAGAAGTAGGGCCTCCAGAAATGGAAGATCTGAAAGCAAACAGAAGAAAAAAATCTCAGGGAAAAATGGGGATTTCAGGGCATCTGTACAAGAGGAAAAATTTCAGAAAAAAACCCTTACCGGAGGTAGGAAAGCCGGATCTGGCAGCGATCGATAGCAGGGAAGAAGATCGTAGATGAGGACGAAGGTTCTGTGGAGGAGGAAGTAAATTCGTCGAGGAGGAAGAACCTTCCGTCGAGGAGGAAGGATGTCGTCGTCGGCTTTCGTTGAGGAGAAGAAGCTGTCGTCGTCGGCTGTCGTCGAGGAGAAGCAGTGGTCGTCGAGGAGGGCGAGGAGATCGTCGACTGTCGTGTAGGAGGAGGAGATCGCGGGCTGTCGTCGAGGAGGAGGATCACTCGCGGGAGAAGCAGCGACTGCGGCGCGGTTCGGCTGGAAGAAAGAGTCGCGGTCCGCCTTTACCCTAAAATGAGCTTAACTTATCTGCCGCGGTTCCCAGCTTTGAGGCGCCAAACACAGCTTATTGCTGAAATAGCTTAGCTTATCTGCCGCAACGGAGCAGATAAGCTGTGCCAAACGGCGCCTAAGCCGTGTGTGCCGATGTGCGACGCTTATACATGCTCCCCGAACATGAATCCATAACATCTCTGCCCGCGTCGACATCAAGCTTGTCCTGGAGTTGTGGGGTTAAGTGGACCACGGGTTTTGGACGTAGCACCCCCACAAACGGATTCAACTGGGGGATGTGGAACTCGTCGTGAATCCGGGCCTCGGTCGAAAGTTGGAGGTGGTAGGTCACCTCTCCAATGCGCTCGGAAACCATGAACGATCTGTAGAACTTGGGCCCCAGCTTGTTTTATGAACTTTGAGCAATGGTCGACTGACGGTAAGGGCGGCACTTAATTCTAAACGGGTAGCAGTGGGGGTGAACCACTATAGGGGTCGTCTCCGGCAAGAGGCAAGTGCGGTGATCCCGGTGTCGTAAGGGTGGAAAAGCCGTTCGGGCGGTGGTAGTGTCGTTGTACTCCGGTGAGAGAGCCTCCAGGTCGGAGGGCTCTATCGAGTTGACACGGGCGAGAAAAATCTGTCAGTTGGTGGTCGTCGATCTCATGCTATTAGCAACGGAAACTCGGAGGTTCGGATGGGCCATCACCGACAAGTGAAGATGTTGAGCGGTGAGGTCACTAAGAAATTTGTGTGTACTACCCAAGTCCATAAGAGCAATCAGTTGTTGTCCCACAACTGAAATCTGTGACTGAATCGTCTCCCCCGATTGATGTCCCAACATGGCATGAATAGAAATCTTGGGATCTCTCGAGTCCTCTTCCCCTATGTCCTCGTTAGAGGGATCCTCCACCTCAAGCCAAAAAAAGTGCTAGCATTGATGTCTGCGAGTAAAAGACTCATCACAAGCCCTTTTCCCGACGGTCCGCCATCTCCTGAGGAGAGAACTGTCTAATGGTGGGCGAGCAGTCCCCCTCCTTGCTCTTGCCGGGTCCAATGCTACCTGTGGAAGGAGAAAGGGAAAAAGCTAGGGAGGGTTCGTCGTCAAATCGACGTCCCAAATACATCTGATCCATCAACAGACGTTTCTCAAAAACGCGGGATAAGTTCATGGTTGTGGAGAGATTAGAAGGAGACTGTAACTCAATGTCTAGACAAAGTCGCTCGTGGAGGCCTGCAGTGAAAAAAGGCACCTGCTGAGATGATGGGACGACTGGGTTGCGAGACAGGGGAGATGAGATCTCCAAGGGGATTCCTGCGAAGGAGAGGTCCAAAGCGGAGGTTGCACTATGCTTTGAAATCTTCCCACACTAGGAGGGGATGCTCCCAATGGAGCTGCGAGAACCAAAGCTACGCAGAACCCATGAGATGAAAGGACGCAATACCAAGCCAATCCTCTTCAGGTGTGTTTGGTTTCAAAGAACTGTTAGGGTCGGGCGAGCCACGTGAGTGGGTTCTCCCAACCATCAAAAAGCGGAAAATCCATCCTCACAAAAAGGGGAAATCCACCTCCCTTTGTTCGCGGTTTAGGATACTCATGTACGGTTTGAGATGAGCCCGAAGCGGTGCGTGGAGTCGGAGGTGACCCGTCTAACCGAAGGGCCTCAATGAGGACCTTGTTATTGGCCACCATCATGTGTTGGAAGGACTCCAAAATCCGAGTTAAAGTGAGGCCTCCCATGTTGTTTTTGTCCGTGGATGCGGTCCGAACAAAGGAAGAAGAGGAATGGGGGTGGGTAAAATGCATGTGTTGTTCGAAAACTGAGGAAGATCGGCGGCAGAGGTCCCCAAGAGGACCGATGAGTGCACATGGAGCGGATTTTGGGCGGAACCGGGGGCGGAACAAGCGGGGCGGGGCTGCGAGGGACTGTCGGTGGCTGAAATAGGGGCAGCGTACGTCGGTGAGTGCAGCGGAGGAGCGGTGGAGGAGAGCTCTGATACCATGTTGTTACAGGCCTTCGTTTGAGATCTCGTTCGCGGGGGAAGGAGAGGGAAGTCCCGTAGAGGATCGGCGTTGACCTTGCGAGTTCCATTCGAACCTATCTCGACGGAGAAGGGAGCGACGGAGGAGGAGACAAACCGAGCTAATCGACGGAAGCGGCATTCGTCGGGTACGGCTTACAATGCGGGATGCGGGTATCGGCTAAGGCGCCGGTTACGTAAGGTAGAGAGAGATAGAAGAATTAGAGAAAGAGACTTTTGATTTATGATTGCATAACTCCAAACCAAGCAAGCCCAACCCCTTAACCGGTTGGAACCCCAAACACAACTAAGGTTCAAATTAGAAATACTAGTGTCAAATTAAAGATACAATACGGAAATATAAAATGCGGGAACTAAGCTGTGTGAGCCGATGTGCGGCGCTTGTACGTGATCCCCCAACGTGGGCACATAATAGGTTCACGATCACCATGAGGGCGGATTTACCTTTGGAAGTCAACAGTCCCTCCACGAAATCCATGGAAACGTCCTCCCTGATTTGGGTTGGCACGGATAGTGATTGTAGAAAGTCGGCGAGCAGTAGGTTGTTTGTCTTATGCTTTTTGACAGTAACGCAATGGGTGATGAAGGCTTGAACTTGCCGACGCAGGCCCTTCCAAAAGAATTCTCATCCAATATATTGGAGTGTCTTATGAACGCCTTCATGATTACAGTCATGGGTGTCTTCCAATATGTGTGGAATGATGCTGGAGTTGTGTTCGAGGTATATCTGCCTCTTGTAGAGAATGAGTCCCGCTTGAGTTGTCGAGCAAGGTGGAGTGGTGTCGTCGTGGATGCACTGAAGAAGCTTGGAGAGGGTGGTTGATTGTTGAAGCTCATGGAAGATGTCCGTGATGAGTGCGGCGGAGGGCGCCGAAATTGCACAAAGTATCTGACATGGTAGAAGGTCCATTGGTGGAGTTGCGGCGGGAGAGCGCTTCGGTGGAGCGGTTTAATGCTCCCGCCTTATACTCAACGCAAAAATCAAATCCTAGGAGTTTACTTACTCAGGCTTCATTTGGTTTTGCGGTGGCGGGAGGATCAAGCGGGTCCAAACGGAGCTTTCGAACCGGAGGGGGGAGGTAGGGGTCGAAACGGAGCGGTGGGGGGCGTTTCCTCCTTGCTGCGGGTGCAAACGGAGACGGAGTTTTGTTTGGTTATCCTCCGTCCGGTGGCGTTTGCTCCAAACGCCGCCCAAAAACGCTAAATCAAATGAAGCCTCAATGTTGTTATGACACAGTTGTGAGATGTTTCCAATGTTTTAAATATCGGATGTTGGCGACATATCAGACAATAATGTTGCTTCAAGAGATATTTGAGGCTGAAATGGTCCGTACATATCACAAACAGGTGTCCCCACAAATATGGCTTCCAATGTTGAACGGCCTTGGCCAAACTGATGAATTCTTGTTCGTATGCTGACAGCTTTTGGTGGTGGTTGACAATTTGGCGATTGAAGTATGTGATGGGGTGACCGTCTTGCTGGAGTACAACGCCATAGCCTTGATCGGATGTGTCACACTCGACGTGAAAGTGTTTGGAGATATCTTGGAGGTGGAGTACCAGAGCTACGATGAGAGCTTGTTGAAGGTTTTTAAAAACAGTGCAGGCGGCTTCACTCCAAGCAGAAATATTTTTGTGTAGTAGGGTGATAAGTTGTTCTGCAATGGAGCTATAGCCACGTATGAACCAACGATAGTAGCCTGTAAGACCCCGGAAGGCGCAGAGGTCACGGTTTGTCTGTGGCATGGGCTTAGCGGCTACACCTTCCAATTTTTCCAGTTTCGCTGAGATCCCATGAGAGTGCACGATATGTACGAGATAGGCGACACTATCTTTGACAAACACGCATTTAGACCCCCTCCCCCCACCCCACCCTTGATGTATAATTGATGATGTCATGGGAGTTGGAAGAATTCTTGGAGGTGATGTAGATGTTCAGGCCATGATTTATTGTATATCAAGATATCATCGAAAAACTCCAAGTCAGTTTTTCGAAGGAGCAATTGAAACACCTCGTTTATTAACCCTTAGAATGTGGAAGACACGTTGGTGAGGCCGAATGGCATGACGGGTGTGGAATGTTGTTTTCTCAATGTTTTGTGAGGTCATGCATACTTGGTGGTAGCTGGAGTAGAGATCTAATTTGGAGAAGAAGCGGGCGCCATGCAATTCATCAAGAAGCTCTTCCACGACTGAGATTGGAAATTTGTCTTTGACAATTTTGAGGTTCAGCTTCCAATAGTCGACACAGAAATGCCAAGAGCCGTCTTTTTTTGTGGACTAATAGAGCCGGAGAAGAGAATGGCGAGATGCTTTGCCGGATAATTCCTTGTTGTAGCAATGGTGGAACATTGTTGTCCGATCTCATATTTTTGAAGGAATGGGTAGCAGTAGGGGCGCATGACAACCGAGGATGTGCCTGGTAGTAGACAAACCCAATGGTCATGATGTCGAGTTGGGGGAAGACCGCTTGGAAGTTGGAACGGTAAAATCTTTGGGGATGTTGGTGAGGTCAGGTGGTTGTCCATCGGGTGGTCGTCCTGTAGGAAGAGTTGGCCCTTGAAGGGCAAATGTGGATTGCAATTGTGCCGGAGGTTGTCCATGTCATTCGACCATCTGATTTTCGTGAAACCACCTCTTGGATAGGGCGTCGAAGTCCCACATGAGTGGTCCAAGAGTGCGGAGCCAACGAAATCCCAAGACCACGTCAAAGCCTCAGATATCCACCACAAGGAACTCCACCGAGAATTGGTGGGTACCCACAGTAAGGAAAACTGCCTGACAGGTGCCCGAACAGGCCATTGTTTGTCCATTGGCCTCTACCACCCGAAGGCGATGTCGGGATGTGATATGGAGATGCAAGTGATCGGCAACGGAACAGATAATAAAGCTATATGTACTCCCTAAGTCCATGAGAGCTAGGACGGGTTGGCTCTCTAGAAATATGTTCATCTTGATAGTATAACCTTGGCTATCCTGAGGGAAGGAAGGAAGTGGCATGGAGGGACGAACGGTTGCATAATGTTGCATAAGGTTCCTAATGCTGAACTTTATTCTCAACATTGTATTGTAGTAATAATAATAATACTATGTTAATGTGTTGTTGTAATGACCCACAATGCTTAAGCAATTGTTCATTTTTGTTCAACCCAGTCTATTTTACGTTGGATCATACAATTAAGTTTGCTCTGGTGAGAGTAATTTTTTGATGGGTGATATTTTCGGAAGTACATGTATGTCATCTATGTAAAAGATAAAATTATAAGGTTGGGCTTAGTATGAAATGTGTTGAACCAAAGCGTACAATACCTCGAATATTGTGGGTTTGGGTCGTTACAAATGTTAGCAGAGTTGGATCTCTTACAGCAGGATGAGTTATTCAATAATATATGTAGAGAAGGGGAAAAAACACCTTGTATATATGTTCACTTGTATGAAATACAAAGAATGAGTACAAATATATAGATGAGAGAAAGAGAGAGGAAGGTCCTATACATGATGTGGGACTAAAGAGGAGAGAGAATAACAATAAAAAAATACATAATGTTCCTAGATTAAATTGGCTTCTCTAACACTCCCCCGCAAGCTGGAGCGTATAGGTCATATGCACCCAACTTGGACAAACACTGGTAAAACAAGGTACTTGATAAAGCCTTTGTGAGAATATCAGCAACTTGATCAGTGCCCGGAACATGCTTTAATTCAAGTTTCTTCATTTGAACTTTCTCTCGAATAAAATGGCAGTCGACCTCGATATGTTTCGTGCGCTCGTGAAACACCAGATTCTTTGCTATGTGTATGGCTGCTTGACTATCACAAAATAAAACAGCAGATGAATGAAGTTTTACTCCCAGGTCAGTAAGGAGACTTTCAAGCCATGTGAGTTCTGAGACAACCGATGTCATTGATCGGTATTCAGCTTCCGCGGAAGATCGAGCGACCACGGCTTGTTTCTTACTTTTCCATGTAATGAGATGACCACCAAAATAAGTACAAAACCCACTAGTTGACCGCCGATCGTCCAGGGAACCAGCATAATTGGCATCAGAATAAGCAATCAATGTTGGAGCAGAGTTGGAGATTTTGTAAACAAGCCCTTGACCCGGAGCTGCCTTAAGGTATCGGAGAATCCGTTCAACCACCTGGAGATGAGAAACCCGGGGAGCATGAATGAACCGACTGACAACCCCAATAGCAAACGATATATCAGGCCTCGTGACTGTTAGGTAGATCAACTTTCCCACAAGGCGTCGATAGTATTTCGGGTTTTGGAGAAGCAAATCATCATCAGAGGCATGAGCACATAGTTTGTGATTTGCCTCTATCGGGGTATTAGCTGGCTTGCAACCAGACTGGCCAGCGTCTTTGAGAAGATCGAGACAATACTTCCGTTGGGAGAGAACAAGCCCATCCGGCCGTCGTGCGACCTCAAGACCGAGGAAGTAGCGAAGATGCCTCAAGTATTTTGTTTGAAACACGGTGCTCAGATGTTATTTGACCGCTTGAATCCCCTTTGAGTCATCCCCAGTAAGTAGGATGTCATCAGCATAAATCAACAGAAGGACGGTTCCAGTTGCCCAGTGTCGGGTGAATAGGGAGAAGTTTGCAGAACTCCTAGTGAAACCCATGTCCCGAACCACCTTGCTGAACTTGTCAAACCACGTCCGAGGGGATTGTTTGAGACCATAGATGGATTTCTTTAGAAGACACACACGAGACTCTCCCGTGGTCTCAAACCCGGGCGGTTGGCGCATGTAGACGGTTTCCTGAAGATCTCCATTCAAAAAGGCATTCTTGATATCGAGCTGATGAAGGGGTCAGTGGCGGTGCACAGCCACGGAGAGAAGTACACGAACGGTGTTGAGCTGCCACCGGAGAGAAGGTTTCCTCATAATCAAGGCCCTGCTGCTGAGTGAAGCCACGGGCCACCAGTCGGGCCTTCAGTCGGGCAATAGTGTCATCCGGAGCATGTTTGATGACGAAAACCCATTTACACCCAACAGGGTGCTGACCGGGAGGTAAAGGGACAAGGACCCAGGTCTGGTTGGCCCAAAGGGCCGTCATTTCTTCGTCCATGGCAGCCTACCAGCCTCGATGTTGAAGCGCCTCCTGCACAGAGTTAGGGACAGAAACAGAGGATAATGATGTGGCATAGCGAAGAAGTGGCGGTGAAAGGCGATGTAGAGAGACATAATTCGTCATCGGATGAGCGGTGGAGGCTGAGCCGGAGCAGCAGGTAGTGGAGCATCAGAGGTCGAATCCGACTGCAGTGGGGCAACGGGATGAGGAGAGCGACGAGAATAGACCTGGATAACAGGTGGATGTGGACGGACCGGAGGCTGGGCAGGAGGTGGAGATGATGAGGAATGGGGAACAGAGATGTCAGGATGAACGACGGGCTCTGGAACAAGAGCGATATCCAGAGCAGAAAAGAAGGGAAGATCTTCCCGGAAAGTGACGTCCGCAGAAACAGTCACCTTGCGGGTAGTGGGCGAATAGCACACATAACTCTTTTGAGTGCGCGAGTTAGCCTACAAAAATATTTTTGGCTGCACGGGAATCCAACTTGTCAGTAGAGGGACCGAGGTGGTGAACATAGCAAGTACACCCAAAAATTCAGGGAGTAACAGGAAAAGGCGGAATGGAGGAAAATAGGAGGCCGAAAGGAGTAGCATTCTGGAGGACGGAAGATGGTAGACGGTTGATAAGAAAACAGACCGTGGAGAGCGCAAAGTTCCAGTATGGTTTGAGAACCTGCATTTGAAGCATAAGGGAGCGAGCTACATAAAGAAGGTGACGATTCTTGCGCTCGGCGATACCATTCTGTTGTGGAGTATACGCACACGATGTTTGGTGAATAATGTCAAACTCAGAGCAGAGGGTCACGAAGTCATGACCAGTGTACTCGCGCGCATTGTCAGTACAAATAGTTCGAATGGGCGTAGAGAATTGAGTGCGAGTCTCAAGAATGAAGGCCCGGAAGACGCGGGGAAGCTCAGAACGATCGCGAAAGAGATACAACCATGTCATGCGAGAATAATCATCAATAAATGTAAGAAAGTAACGGTAGCCAGAAATACTAGTAATCTTGTACGGACCCCATATATCAGAGTGTACCAAAACAAAAGGAGCGGAGCTCCGAGTACAATGAGAAGGAAAAGATGAACGTGGCTGCTTGCCAAAAATACATGTTTCACACTGAAAAGTAGGAAGAGATATATCCGGGAGAGCCTTCTGGAGGACTGGGAGAGGAGCATGACCAAGACGTCGATGTCAATCCGAAGAAGAGACAGATGCGAGGAGAGTAGGAGAGTCATCAAGAAGGTAGAGCCCATTTTGCAGCCGCCCCTTACCAATGATAGTCCGTGTCTGCTGATCCTGTATCAGAACAGAAGAGAAAGTAAAGGTCACTGAGCAATTTAAATCAGTAGTAAGGCGGCCAACAGAAAGTAAATTGAAAGGAGAGCCCGGAACGTGAAGAGCCGAGCGCAGGAGAAGAGAGGAGGCGAGAGGAATATCAGAACATCCAGAGACAGTGACAGATGCCCCATTGGCCACAGTAATGTACTTCGGGTGAGGGGAAGACAAGTACTGAGGCAGTCGAACAGAGGTGATGTGATGAGTGGCACCAGAATCGAGGATCCATCGCGGGTCAGAGGAGAGGCAGGCGATACCTTCATTGGAAATGGAGGCAGCGGAGGCAAGCGAGGCTGGCGGGCGGCTGAGCAGTGCATGAAGATGCTGGAGCTGAAGGCGAACCTCGTCGAGGTCAGTACGAGTGGGAGAGGAGTCGGTGGCAGCAACAAATGCCTGCGGACGAGGAGGGAGACCATGCTTGCGATAGCACGTGGCTTCAAGATGCCTGTCTTTGCCGCAGAACGAGCACTTAGGCCGAGGCCGTCCACCCCGACCACGTCCCCGAGAATCAGAGCAGCCTCCACGAGTTGAAGACGGAAGAAGCAGTAAAGGAGCAGGGGCCTGCTGGACAAGGGCCAGAGAAGGATGTCCAGACACATCCGGAGGCGGGGAGACTTTGAGAAGCATCAAGCACACATCCTAGAAGGACGGGGTAACCGTAGAGGAGAGGATGTGAGCCCGTACACTGTGAAGGTGATGGGGTACTCGAGCCATCATCATAGTTATACCCACAGCTTCCTTTTGGGCACGTTGGGCAGCAAGGTCCACAGTAGGAGGCTGATGTTGGATCCAAGCTTCGACCAGAGACCGAGCTTGGGCATCAAAGGAGCTCAAATCGTTCGCGCCACCGCTATCAAGGGTCTGGAGAGCAGTGATAATGTCATACAAATGGTGTAGACTATCCTTGTCGGAGTAAAGGGTATGGAGCTCGTCCCACATGCCCTTGGCCGTCTCATGGTACATGGTCAGGCGATAAGACTCGACATCAAGAGAATTAAGGATCCATTTCTGCACACGACCATCATTGCGTAACCAATCGTCAGTAGGAGTACCGATAACAACCTGGGTCAAGTGATGAAGAAACCCCTTGGATTGCAGGACCCGGCGGACAAAATGCGCCCATTCCACAAAATTCCTTGCCGGTCAGAGATATAGTAGTAATACGGAACTCATCACGTACTTCCTGAAGAGTGGTCGGCTGGTCCGCGGGAGGAACCGCTGTGCCGGTGGAGTCAGCAGAAGAAGTCATGAAGAGAAGCTGCGGCTAGGAAAACAGACCGCCAAGCAGAGGAGACCGCGCGACTAGAGCGGAGATCGCCTGGTCACGATGTGAAGACACCAGCGGCAGGAGGCCGCGACAAGAGGCGGAGCCCGGCCGAGAGAAAAGGCAGCGGACAGCAGGAGAAGACCGCAGCGGACAAAGACAAGCCGCGCGGACAGTAAAGAGCAGGGCTGAAAACGACACACTGCAGGGATGGAAGGAGAAGACCGCGACCTAAATGCGGGAAGGCAACAGTCCGCACGGTCTGGCTGAGCACAGCAGCGGTCAGAGAAAGAGGAGGCCGCGAGCGGACAGGGAGAAGAGACCGCGAGTAAACCACAACTCAAGCGGATGAAGGGGCAGAGCGTGGCGAGCAAGAGCAGGCCGCTAGAGGCGAGCAAGGGCAGGCCGCGAGAAGAGAGTGCGGTCTGGAGGTGTTCGAAGCGGTCTGAACAAGGAGCAAGAGGGAGAGGTGGACCCCACGGGAGAGAGAGGGGAGGCTATAAGAAGCCTGAGGGGAGGGTGGAACCACGGAGAAGAAGAGGAAGCGGAAGAAGAGAAGCAGAGCGGACAGGCGAGACAGGCCGCAGGAGACCGAGCGGCAAGGGCGGGCAACGGACAGAAGAGCAGTCCGCAGCAGGCCGCAGGCAGGAAAGAGATCATGCGGGATAGGCGGTTAAGAAGTTGGAATCTGCCCAAGGAGAACCGGTGGCTCTGATACCATGTAGAGAAGGGAAAAAACACCTTGTATATATGTTCACTTGTATGAAATACAAAGAATGAGTACAAATATATAGATGAGAGAAAGAGAGAGGAAGGTCCTATACATGATGTGGGACTAAAGAGGAGAGAGAATAACAATAAAAAAATACATAATGGGCTAGATTAAATGGGCTTCTCTAACAATATACTAAGCGGAAATTGGTGGGCTTCCAAATTTCTAAATCTGATGAGGGAGGGGAGTTTCTTTAGGCGTCGAAGCTTAAGAGAAAAGCAGCTCCTGAGACTTTGAGGATTGTAGGCTTCTAGATGAAAGAGGTGCATGAATGAACAGAATTGTACATCAAAAAAATGAAAAGTTATTTGGCTAGGAGTTCTTTAGTACGAGCAATTTTGGAATGAGTGACCTCCTATGAAGCACTCATAGGTC
Organism: Platanthera zijinensis; assembly: GCA_039513925.1. Classification (NCBI taxonomy): domain Eukaryota; kingdom Viridiplantae; phylum Streptophyta; class Magnoliopsida; order Asparagales; family Orchidaceae; genus Platanthera; species Platanthera zijinensis. The sequence continues at coordinate 237,330,167 of CM077081.1, read as the reverse complement.
ACCTGTAGAAAAGTATACAATTGTGAAGTTCAGCTTAGTTGAGCATACGGTGACTTGAATTAAAGGGGGCGATATCGCAGATATTTTAAAGATTGGTTCAGTACAAATGTTGTCAAAGACGGACACCCTAGAATAGGATCAATGGTTTGGTGACGAACCAAACGGATGTTGGCGGAGTTGTAACATCCTAAATCTAATAAGAGCAGTTTCATGAGGGCGGGAAGTATTTTTGGGGCAGTGAGATTAGAATAAAGGCAGCTCCTGGAAGGTTACTACGAAGGTAGTCTTCTAGTTAAAAAGAGGTGCATGAATGAATTGAAATTCGCATCAAAAGTAGAGAAAAACTTTTTGTTTAAGTAATAATTTAAACCCCGGAATATCATAAGTGCATTTTTCATAGCAAATGGTCTTCTGTTAGGAACTCCACAGTTAAGCGTACTCTGGTAAGAGAGTCTTGGATGGGCAACCTTTTGAGAAATACTCATAGTTCACCTATAGAACAAGATAAAACTTTGAGATTCAGCTTAGTAGGAGATAGGTTGAACCAAAGCAGGCAATATCTCACATATTTGGGTTCAGTAGTTACAATTACACTATTTTTTAGTAGATTGTAAGTACGATGCATATGCATGTGTATAAACGCTGCTACTTGAGTAACTGCTGTATGATATTTTTCAAATTTATTTATTTTAGTAACTGCTTGCATTCTGTTATTGATCTGGCAGTTGGCGGTGGGTTCATCTTAGGGCATTCTTTATTCAAAACCATCTTACTAGGGACCCACCAGAAGGCTCTTACTAGGGACCCTAAACATAGCATTACCCAATAAAGCAATGAAATACCTTCCCTCTCTTCGTTTGGCGCCTTGGGTCGCGTGGAGCATACATATTCAATTGCCAGTGCACCCCAGCGGCTCGGGGCAAGACCCGAGCCGGTTTGGGTGGACCTGTCTCCTGCATAACAGGTTCACTTAAAGCATGAACCGGCTTGAGACTCATGTTTGGCTGTTTGCCATTCTACATTTGGGTGCACATTTGCTCTTGCTCAGTTCAGGATAGAGTATGCTTCACCACTTTCTGGATGTGTTTCCATCGCTCGAACCGCACTTCAAATCCCTGAACTCTTCTTTGTTTTATAATCTGCATATTCTTCCTTGTGTACTCTCTCTCGACTCACTTTTTCGCATTTCTATGGTCCAGGTGAAGATTACGAAAGCCGAGAGGGAAGTATATGCGGCTATAATTGACGAAAAAGTCGCAGTCAAGATTGGACCGGGACATTATGAACCGTCCAATGGCCCCAAGAAGTGGATTTTGGCCGCCGAGGGACAAGATTACAAGGTTTGGGAGGCGTCATAAGCCGCGTGTATTTCCCTCCCAACCATATTTTACCTATTTATAAGATCAAAGGCATATGTCGAGACGAATATATCATTATAGTGTCTAGGCTCATAGGTGATTTCTACTTATATTCATGCCTTTCGGTTTGATTTTATAAGTTGCCATGTATAAATACTGTTGGGGTTTGTATTGAGAGGAGATGTTGATGTAAGGAAAACATTTGTGCAAATATGTGTATGCACATTATTAATTATATAGAGAGGGATTTGCATTTTCATGGTTAAGTTCTCATGCATGAAATCATGGAGAGATTTCTCTCTGCTCTCATTGTAAGCATAGTGCGCGCGCGGACCTTTTTTTCTTGTAAAATTATAGCTGTAACGTAATTTACTGTTGTAATGAAATGTATTTGTACACTTATTTTTGTTGCAAAATTACAACTGTTAAATAGTTTTAAAAACATGTGTATATTTTTACATATTTTTATCCTAAAATATGTACATATTAATACTTAAAATGGCTTGTTAGTAGTGGCAATATTTTAGTCACCACATGTGTTCAAATTTGTATAGCAGTATTTTTGGGATAATTCTCAAAATTTGTAGCTTCAGGCTCGGTTTGGTGCGGCAGTGGTGGTTGTGAACACAGTGGCTGTGAATATCGTTCATGAACACCCGACCTCACCTAAGAAACTGTATCCACTTTTATGTTTAAAAATAGTTTTTTTTTCTTGATGGCGATAATATCCATTATCTTGTCAAACATGCATTCTATGATGGTGCCTTTCATTTTTGTCGAAACTAACCGGAGCAAAAAAGTTGCGCCAAATAGAGCCTCAATTTAGAAATATGGTGTTTATTTAATATAAATGGATATTGATACTAACATTATTATATTTGCTTTATATCACCAAAATGAAATATGTGAGGTAAGTTAAATTGCAAAAATTCATTTTTATTAGGGACGGTTACCGGGGCCTCCCGTTTAAGTTCTCAAAATTACAAGTTATGTCGGGTAAGTTACAACAACATTCAAGCCTTTATCTCATTATAGTGAGGTTGGCTATATGGAAAATTCATTTTTGATTGTGTGTAAGTGCTAATCGAATAAAGCGTTTTCAACGAAGCTGTTTGGAAGAATCGGGATCGGGGAAGAGAGCAAGCCACGGATTTCAAAAAGAGAGATTCTTACGTTATGCGTGAAAAGAAAAATTGCGTCTGAGAGAGAAAAAGATGGAGGCAGAGCAATTTTCAAAGAGCTGGTTATCCGCTGTTTTAAAATAATCTTTATCCAAAAAACTGTACAATCAAACACCTCTAATATTGTGTTTGTGGATATAATAGAGCTTTTCCATCCGCAAACGCTGCCCCAAACAGAGCCTTTATTAGAAAGGGTCAGTTACCAGGATCTCCCTTTTAAGTTCGCAAAAAATATAAATTGCGCGTCCCTCTTTCAAAATTACAAAAATACCCCAATTGGGCTCCCATCTAAAAGAATATTTTGTGAAATAGAATTTTTGTAATTTTAAAAGATAGAGTGGAGCAAATCTGTATTTATGCAAACTCATAATGAATGTTTGAGTAATTAATAATAATTAAAATTATACATTCTTAATTTCTTGCAAATTAGTCATATTGAGTAATGCTCCTTACATAATATAATAAAGAAAACAAATAGTAGCTTTATGTACCCAAAAAAAACATAAAGTAATTCTGAAGGTTAAATTTCAATTATTTTCACACATTTCAAGAGATTTAAAAACAGAAAATTTTAAAATAATTTCTAAACCCCTTTTTTTGGTGAATGAAATGCATGAATTTATTGAGATCTTAGTACTGTGAATAGCATAATAAAATATAAAATACATGAGACATAAGATTTATATGATGGCATGTATATTCCAAAATCAAGTGGTTGTATGTGGAGGAATAAGTGGGGACCACATGAAGCTCAAATGTTATGGGTCAGCTAGGGCAGATTCAGACCTCAATTAGACTGGGGGTTTGTTTGATGCGGCCTTTTTACTCCGGTGAATTTGGACAAAAACACCACATTCATTAAGGTTCCGTTTGGGGGGATTTATTATCACCGGTCAAGCAGTTACGACCGCATGAACCGGACCCTAATTAAGGTCGGGTTCATGCGGTCGTAACCGCTTGACCGGTGAAAATAAGTCCTCCCAAACGGAGCCTAGATGTGTTTGGCATGACAACCATTGTCAAGAAAATAAATAAATTTTGAATATAAAAATAGATGGGAGTTACTTAGGTATGGTCGAGTGTTCACGAACGGCGATTCATAACCACCGCATTTGTGATTATCACGGCCGTGTCAAACGGACCCTAAGGCTCCGTTTGGTAGGACTTATTTTCACCGGTCAAGCGGTTACGACCGCATGAACCGTTCATGCGGTCGTAACCGCTTGACCGGTGAAAATAAGTCCTCCCAAACAGAACCTAAGTTCATTCAGTTTAGAACATAGACACCATGATGTTAAGAGATGTAATGACAACTTAAATTCCATGTAAGGTTTGGAAGCTTATAAACAATAGAGGATTGTTAAAACCCTAAATCAAAAACGACTATATGCATACCGACCTTTGTAAAATCATTTTATGCAAAATGCATTTCATAAGTCAAAATCATTAGATCAAGGCTTTGCTTGGGACAGTTGTGACTACAAGAAAGAGTAGAGGAAGACCAATGGAGTTATTAGGAAAACAGTGATAGGAAAGCAGTAGGAGGATGTTGACCTACAGGAAGAGAAACATGAAAATACGAAAAATTTCATTTTAGCTTTTCCGAAAGCCGGAGGAAGGTTCAATGCTTTCCAAAAAAAAGTCTCAAAACACCTTTTGGCACAAGTGTTTTTTCCACCACCGGGAAACCAAACCCCTTCAAAACATGGGTGGCAGTGGGAATATAACTTTTTCCACACTAGCATTGTCCCAAACAGAACTCTAATTTATATATATATATGGTTATTTACCGGGACCTCCCCTCGAAGTTTGCATAATTACAGCTTGCACCTCTCTAAGTTTTGAAATTACAAAAACCATCACTCAATGTTTACATTTCATAACAGCCAAGCACACAAGTAGCCCCTTCGAATAAATTTTTAGGGGGGGGGGGGGGGGGGGGGGGGGGGGGTCTTGAGCATAAATGTTATGAAATGAAACATTGACGGGAGGAGGTTCCGGTAAATAACCCTATAACCCTATATATATATATATAGCTATATAGCTATATAAAGAAAACATTTTTCAGTAAAAGAATGAAATATTCTTCATTTATATCCACAATTCCACACCAACCAAAAACATTATGAAGATACTCACAATTTGGTGACCACCATCCAATGTTAAAATAAATAACTTGCTGAGCAGAAGAGCCTTTTATCTTCTCTGCTTCTAACAGCAATAGTAAGTGCCAGGGAATAAATAACTTACCCCTGATTTTGACTGCTTAAGCAACTCCAGATGAGCATTTTTGATACAGCTAATCAGCTCTTGCTGCTGTGCCGGCGGCATTCTCGACTTCCTTCAAGCGTGATCCGAGTTCATAATGGTGCAATACTTTAGTGAACTGGGGAAAGATCGAAACCAGTTCTTTAGAAGGATGAGAAATTTTCTGTGAAACTAGTTCAGGTTTTCTTGTGCTAAAATTAATATGAATAATTATCAAAACTTCCCCCAAAAGTTAGCATAATTATAGATTGCATCCCTCTTATTATTGAAATTACAAAAACCTCTCATGAATGGTACAAAACAAAACATTTACCTCCCCTGAAGTTCACATTTCATAACATTTCGCTGCGTGTGCCGGTGGTATTTTTGTGCATGGATGTTATGAAATGTGAATTTAAGGGGAGGTAAACGTTATGTTTTGTAACATTCGAGAGAGATTTTTGTAATTTTAATAATAAGAGGGGTGATATCTATAATTTTTCAAACTTAGAGGGGAGGTCCGGGTAAATGCCCCAAAATTAATATTAACTTTGGATGTTTTGAGTAGTGGTGGTGTCAAATTATGGTAGTAAACGCAATGCTTGTGTTTTGCCTGTTTTGGGAATTTTTGTGATATTCCTTTGGCCCAAATTTCACTTTCTGTTGTTTGGGCATTCATGTTCGCTAATGTTTGGACACGCCAGCATGGATGTGGTGACATTTTTGCCTAAAACATTGTTTTGAGAAATAGCATCCATGACCGAACGCCCCCTATATTTTTCATAATTATGTACACAATTGTCACCGCTCTCATTGCTCTCGCAAGCAAGGTCTTAGTATGTGTTGAGATTTGAGAATATAATTCCACATCGGCAAATTCATATAGTCTTCTCAAATTAATACAAACTCTAGGTCTCTCCACCTACAACCAATTGATTTTAGACATGATGCTCAAGTGGTAATATGGTATCAACCCAACAAACCACTTTCACGAACCAAACTAAAAAAAGTTCGTGTATTAGAGGCCAAACATCATACATATATAGGAGGTAATCACACATTTGGAGCTCGTGTAGCCCTGTGAACTTAATACAGATTTTGGGTCCCTCCACCTTCAACCAGTCAGTTTTAGGTTGGAGGCTTCGATTCTAATATAATGATTTAGTATTCTTAAGTAGCGCAATACTACATGATGTCAACGAAGTTATTAATTCATATGCATACTAGATTTAGAAAATTCTCGAGAAAAGGAGAGAGGGCAGGAAGAGAAGAACACCTGGGATGTCTTCAGATCAAGTTCTTCCCATTCCAAAGATGGATTGGTTCCTTTAACTATCCCAGCTCCAGCATAGACTAATGTGCTTGAGTCCTAATATTCAGGATGAGTAAATAAAAACTCTATGAATTTAACAAATAGAAAATTTCTCAGATATGTCAAGTCCAAAATGTATTAGGATAGGAAGACAAATCACAAATATTCAAATAAGAAGACATGGTATAAAATGTAGAAGACTTTATATAAAATTGAAGGGTCATTTAGTATGAGTTTTCCTCTAACTTTGCATAATTACAGAGACCTCTCATGTATATTTTAAAATTATCAAGACCTCCTCTCTGGCTTTACTTTGTTTACATACATGCACAAGAAACCCCCTGGAAGGGTCTTCCAAGGGTTTTGTTTGTCATGAAATTACAAATACATGCCCTATAAATTTGGTATGTTTGCAAACTCCCCCTTTAGTTAAAATTATGAATAGAAAGTGATAAAATCATCTAAAATATTTTCGGATTTCGGTGATTTTAAATTTGCCTGTGACAAAAAAACAAAAGAACATGGTTGATCATTGGTTATATTACCTGCCCAACGAGAGCTGATCTTATACCAACAGCAAACTCGCTTTCACTCCCTCCAAACCAACCAACAGGCCCAGCGTACATTCCTCGATCAAACTTTTCTGAAAGATATTCACAAAAATGAAATTTTTATAAGTGTATGAGAGATGTTTTGCATTTAGTCACAATGTTTTATGTATCCAAACCAGCCTCAAGCGAAAATGCAGAATCAAACAGGAAAATGGATCGTAAGAGAGAAGAAAACAGGGGGTGGAAACACAACTGAACACCAGACATACTTTCACTGAAATCAAAATAGAACATGCGTACAAATCATTCCTAAGAGGCGGAACGCCTCTGAACATATTGATGACAGCACAATGCTCAACTAGAGCTGGATTCTAAAACAGCGAATGAAACTACTCAATTTCAAATGCCCGAAACGAGAACGAAGAAAGGAAATCCTGCATAAGAGCTGAAGCTCTGAACGGACAGGTTACATACACTGAGTGCAAGACTCCTTCCAGTTCAGCTGAATAATACATCAAAAGACTTTTCCAGGCCAACCCTAGACCAACAACCAACTATTTATAGTAGTATATAGCTGGTAAAAATACAAAAATACACCCAACGCCAACACCGTTGAGAATCTGGACGCATCACTACTCCCTCCTCCAATGTTCCTTCTTTAGATTGTAACATAATATCATTAAGCAAAGTTACTCTGATTTTAGTAGATTCAATCTCAACCATCCAAAGTGAAATGGATGTCTGGGATCTCAGATAACTGAGCATATATAGTTACGGGTATTTATATGCCTACAATCTGTTACGGATCGGTTTCGGATCATTCGTCATTTATCATTTTATATGTATTGAGTTTGTATTAGAGTCGAGTCTTATTATATTAGGGTATTTTATTATTTTATGCATCTTCATGTATTTACGGGTGTGCCACCCGGGGGTTCTATAAATAGACCCTTAGAGTCTTGTATGAGGTTATCAATGAATGAAGTCTAGTTCTTGTCTCTTGTTGTGAGAACTTGGTGGCTCTCTCCTCCAACAAGCAACCCCGCCTAGGCAGCCGCAGTTCCGGCTCCACGGTATCCCCCACTGCCGCCATCATCTCCGCCTCTGACCACTACTCCGGCGAGTTACCGCTGTTACGGAAGTAGGCCCGCAACAACTTGGTATCAGAGGTCTCAGTCCTCTTCCGGGGACGCCAACATTCCTCCTCCCTCGACCCCTCCTCTGCTAGCCGCAGCAGCTCTGACGCCCACATCATTCACCCTCCACGTCTTCCACCTTCCTCGGTGCCCTACATTTTCATCAAACCCGGTCGATCCTCTCGGCGTCGCCAACGGCACGTGCCGCCAACACCACAGCTGCTCCTCCCTCTGGCTTTCACGACAACCTCCAACCCCAACGACAAGCCCTGCGAGAACGCCTTCTCCGTCGCCAGAACCTCCCTCTGATACCAAGTTGTTACGGGCCTACTTCCGTAACAGCAGTAACTCGCCAGAGTAGTGGTCAGAGGCGGAGATGATGGCGGCAGTGGGGGATACCGTGGAGCCGGAACCGCGGCTGCCTAGGCGGGGTTGCTCGTTGGAGGAGAGAGCCACCAAGTTCTCACAACAAGAGACAAGAACTAGACTTCATTCATTGATAACCTCATACAAGACTCTAAGGGTCTATTTATAGAACCCCCGGGTGGCACACCCGTAAATACATAAAGAAGCATAAAATAATAAAATACCCTAATATAATAAGACTCGACTCTAATACAAACTCAATACATATAGAATGATAAATGACGAAGGATCTGAAACCGATCCGTAACACAATCTTAACTAATTTGGAGTTTCTGAAATGTATGTCATTCAGCACTTGTTACGATCGTAGTTCCCAAAATCGGCCTGATTCGGGTTGGGCACCAAGCAGGCCTCAACCATCACCTTAGTCATTGCCACAATTCCTAGTCTGGGTACCGTAACAGGGCCACGACCCATACACCCCAACCTGTCACTGCGGCTAGTATAACCCCGGTAGGTTGTTGAGACCAGGGATCGAATCCCCGACCTCCTTGATAAGGAGTCCTAAACATGACTGCCATCATCAACTGAGTCGCGGCCCAAACATTCAAACCCGTCACCGCGGCCAGTATAACTCCGGTAGGTTGTTGAGGTCAGAGATCGAACTCCCGACCTCCTTGATAATAAGTCTTAAACATGACTGTCATCACCAACTGAGTCGCGGCTCAGTTGGTGATGGGAGTCATGTTTAAGACTCCTTATCAAGGAGGTCGGGGGTTTGATCCCTGGCCACAAAAACCTACCGGGGTTATACTGGCCGCGGTAACGGGTTGGGGTATATGGGTCGCGGCCCTGTTACGGTACCCAGGCTGAGAATTATGGGAGGGAATTGTGGGAATTACACAGATGATGGTTGAGGCCTGTCTGGGGCCCAGCCCGATTCTGGGAGTTATGATCGTAACATAAAAGTGCACTTTTATGTTTTGGTCGTAACTCCTTGAATCGGGCTGGGCCAGGCCGGCCTCAACCATCACCTGGGTCATTCCCACAATTCCTAGTCTGGGTACCGTAACGGGGCCGCGGCTCATACACCCCAACCCCGTCTTCGCATCTATTTAACCTTGGCGACAGATTGTTGGGGTGAGGATTTGAACTCACGACCCCTTGATGAGAGAACTTCCATGATCTCTCATCACCAATTGAGTTGCCCTGGTGATGAGAAATCATGGAAGTTCTCTCATCAAGGAGGTTGTGGGTTCAAATCCTCACCCAAACAACCTGCCGTCAAGGTAAAATAGATGAAGAGACGGGTTGGGGTGTATTGGTTGCGGCCCTGTTACGGGACACTGGCTGGAAATTGTGGGAATGTCCCAGGTGATGGTTGAGGTCTGCCTAGGGCCTAGCCCGGTTTTGGGACCTATGACCGTAACAAAAAAGTGCACTTTTATGTTACAGTCGTAGCCTCAGAACCAAGCTGGGGGGCCAGGCCCGGGTGGCTGGTTCCGCCACAGCAATTCCCGCGATTCCACACCCACGATTCAAGGCCTGGGGGCACCGTACAGGATCGCGGCCCATACAAGGAAGTTCTTTCATCAAGGGGGTCGCGGTTCAAATCCGCACCTCAACATCCCGCCTCCAAGGTTGAATAGATGCGGAGACGGGTTGGGGTGTATGAGTCGCGGCCCTGTTACGGTGCCCAAGCCTTGAATTGTGGGTGTAGAATCGCGAGAATTGCTGGGGTGGAACCAGCCACCAGGGCCCGGCCCCCCAGCTTGGTACTGGGGATACGACCGTAGCAACACTCCACTAAGCGAAGATTTCCTGAAAATCAAGTGTGGGATTTTGTATTTGGGTATTGTTGTATATATGAAGGTGTCTATAAAACTTCACTTATTCTAGGGTTAGGGAAGGGAAAATCTGAATGGCAACTCTCCACCTGTACTTATTAGTTCTTTCATCTAGTGAAATTTTATGTTGCTACCCAAAAACGTAGCTCATCTTAAGGTGAACACATAAATCTGTTCTTTTGTATGTGTTGTTTGTCGTTTTTTAGTGTAGCAGCTACAGTGAAGCAGTAGAGGATCTACACCACAATTAGGTTGCAGACCCTTTACAGTTATCATGATAATTGTACGGGTGGTGCACTGGTGCCCCATCTAAGTCATATCATCATTTTTGATGACTAGTTGAACTCAGAAATTCTAACTGTTAGATAAAACAGTGAATAATTGCATTAGCTGATAAGAGAATATATCCCCTCTATATATGGAGGCGGACACACCAATAATATGAGAAATAATAAAGGACTAAAAATACTCAAGCAATACACATTGTAACACTCCCCCTCAAGTTGGGTGAGATGTTGATCATGCCCAACTTGACAACAATTCTTCCAAAGGTACCTCCACTTAGACCTTTCGTGAGAATATCAGCAAGTTAACTATCTGATGGAACAAAAGGAGTACACACAAGTCCCTTTTCAATGTTTACCTTTATGAAATGACGATCCACTTCACTATGCTTAGTACGATCGTGTTGGACAGGATTGTGAGCGATGCTAATAGCTGTCTTGTTGTCACAATACAACTGAATGAGCTCATCTCCAGGGAGTCCCAGGTCATTCAGCAATGATCGCAACCAGAGACCTTCACAAACACCATGAGTCATAGCCCCAAACTCTGCTTCAGCGCCTGATCTTGCCACTACATGCTGTTTTTTACTTCTCCATGTAACAAGATTTCCATCAACCATAGAACAACACCCTGAGGTAGATCGCTGATCGTCGAAAGACCCGGCCTAATCAGCATCGGTGTACACCTCAATGTTTAGAGATAAATTGGGGGAAAATAAGACCCCACTCCCAGGAGAGGACTTGAGATATTTGAGTATTCTCTTGGCAGCATCAGCATGATGAGTTTTTGGAGCGTGCATAAGCTGGTTGATAACACTCGCAACATAAGCTATATCTGGACGGGTATGAGCCAGGTAGATCACCCTCCCTACAAGCCTCTGAAATTCAGGTGTGTCTTCAACCTCCTCTCCATCGTCACGGCTCATTCTGTGGTTCGCTTCAATAGGAGTATCCGCTGGCCGGCAGCCACTCATCTCAGTCTTCTCAAGGAGGTTCAGAGTATACTTCCTCTGCGAGATAAAGATCTCATACTTGGACCTTGCCACTTCACTGCCCAAAAAATATTTGAAAGCACTCAGGTCCTTGACCTCAAACTCAGTAGCCAGTTTTTGTTTTAGACGCATGATTTCTTCCGCATCATCGTCTGTGATAACAATGTCATCAACGTAAACAATAAGAGCAGTAAGTTTACCAGTCTTATGCTTGATAAACAAAGTATGATCTAAGTTGTCCTGGTGATACCCAAAGGACAACATAGCTTTGTGAAATCTCCCAAACAAAGCCCTTGGAGACTGTTTCAGTCCATATAGGGCTTTCTTCAACTTGCAGATGTGTCCTACTGAACTCCTAGGGGTAAGGTCTGGTGGGAGAGACATAAACTTCCTCTTCAAGATTCACATGGAGGAAGGCGTTTTTCACATCAAGTTGCCAAAGATCCCACCCTTTACAAACAACACGGGATAAAAGGACTTTGATGGTGTTCATCTTTGCAACAGGCGCAAACGTTTCCTGATAGGCAATTCCAAGTGTTTGAGTGTACTCTCATGCCACCAATCGTGTTTTACACCTTTCAACCACACCCTGTGAATTTTTTTTGACAGAAAACACTCATTTGCACCCAACCGGTTTCTTCCCAGGAGGAAGAAGCACTAAATCTCACGTGTTGTTTCTTCCAAGCCCAGCCATTTCCTCAAACATCACCTCTCTCCACACAGGAATCTCCAGAGCACTCTGCCAGGAAGATGGCATGGAAATGGACGCAAGGGAAGACACAAAGGTCTTATGGGATGTGGAGAATGTGTCTTAAGAAACATAATTAGAAAGAGGATGTTGAGTGCAGGACCGGATACCTTTGTGGAGAGCAATTGGAGCTCAGAAGGCCCTGAGTCCGGGTCCAATGATTGTTATGGTAGCAGGTCAAGTGTGTCGTTGGGCATCTTTCTCCTCCGAGTGTAAACCTGCAAAGTAGGAACAATAGGAGGAATAGTAGTATGAACAGGAATCTCACTCACTTCCGACGGTAGAAGCTCCCCCTGAAGTGAGGGGATATGAAGGAGGAACAAGCAGAGGTACAGACGATGAGGGCAAAGACAAAGAGGGAAAAGAAGGTTAGTCACCCGAGGCGGGATAATAGACCTCAGTTTCACGAAACGTGACATCCATGTTAACGAAAACCCTCTTAGTAGGAGGATGAAAACATGTGTACCCTTTTGAGTAGGAGAGTAACCAATAAACACACGCAACAGAGCGCGAGGATCAAGCTTGGTGGGAGGAGGGTGATGGATGTGAACAAAGCAGACACAATCAAACACCTTAGGAGAGAGTGGAGAAGAAGGAACCCGTAGAATCCCGGGGGGAGTGACATTCCCAAGAATACGAGAGGGCATACGATTAATAAGATACGCGGCCGTAAGGACAGCATCGCCCCAGTAATACTTGGGAAGATGCATTGTGGCTAAGAGACAGCGTGCCACTTCTAAAAGGTGACGATTCTTACGCTCCGCAGCCCCATTTTGAGCAGGAGAATAAGCACAAGTGATTTGGTGTATAATGTCATGATCTGTCAGATACTCGGCAAAGTATGAATCCAGATATTCATGACCATTATCACTGCGGAGGATCTGAATTTTAACATTAAACTGAGTGGAGATCATGTTATAAAACATTTTGAAGGTGGGGAAAATATCATTTTTTGGGCGCACTAAATATAACCAGGCAGTGCCAGAAAAACAGTCAATAAAAGTGACAAACCAAGCACAGCCAGAAATAAAAGAGATAAGGTCCTCAAATATCAGAGTGAATCACCTTAAAAGGAATTGAACTTGGCAATGAAACATGATTAAATGTAAAACGACAATATTTGTTAACAACACAGACATTACAAACAAAAGAAGTAAAAACAACAGCAGGCATAGCAGGTATCAATAGTTTCATAGCAGGGATAGATGAGTGTCCTAAGCGACAATGTCAGAAATAGAGGTCAGATATGCTAGAGTAAAGGGCCATATGAGGTGCCATTGGGCTGGAGTCGAGCACGTACAGACCATTGACCAGACTACCAGAGTCAATCACCATCCCCGTCTTCAGGTCCTGAAATACACAAGAGGAAGGGTGAAAGGTTATTGAACAGTTCATGGAATTAGTCAAATGACTAATAGGTAGTAAATTACGCGTGAAATTTGGAACATGCAAAACTGACGATAAGGTGAGAGAGGAACAGGAGATGGAACCTTTCCCAGCAATAGAGGAAAGGAAACCATCAACAATGCTCACCTTATCACGACCAGAGAGGAGAATAAGAGATAAAACCTGAGGCGGAGCCAGTCATATGATCGGTGGCTCTAGAGTCAATGATCCAATGAGTGGAAGGATGTGAGGCAGCAGAGTGAGCACTTGGAATCTCAGTGTAGGCATACGAAGACAAAGCAGGAGACTCTGTAGAAATACCTTGCATCATGCGGCGAAGAGAAAGGACTTCATCATTCGAGAAAGCACCAAGGAGAACAGAAGGATCAGCACCATGCAGAGCGGGAGAAGTATCCACAACAGCATCAGTGAGATGGGCAGAACGAGGAGGTGTGCGACCAGTGGAGCGATCGAAGTCACGACCACCACGAGAAGAAGCACCACCTCTCGGTAGAGGAAAGTCATGGAGTCGGAAGCAGGTGTCTCTGGTATGACGAGTCTTCCCACAATAATCACAGAGGAGGTGATCTTTATCAGTACCCTTCATCTTAGAATCACGGGTAGGACGAGCCCCCGGCAATGAAGGGGTACCAGCAGCTAGAGCAGAGCACTCAAGAGAAGGGTCAGAAAGAAGAGACTGACGGCGATCAAACTCCTGTTGGAAAATGTTATAAACCTCTGAAAGGGACGGTAGTGGCAACGTCCCAAAATTTGAACACTAATCTGATCCAAGTCCCGATAAAGACCATGAAGAAACTCAAAAGTCCGGTTGCGATCCTCCAGAGCACGGACCAAAGCCTCATCAACAAGGCTAACAAAGGTGAGGGAATCGAAATGATTGTATTCTTGATACAACTAAGTAAACTCTAAATAGTAAGCAGAGGGGGAGGGGGTGATCGCCCTGGCGGAGTAAGGATATCTTCCGTCTCAACTGGAAGATCAGAGCAGCATTTCGCTTTCGAGAATAAGTAGTCTCTGCACGTCGTCAAATATCAACTACAGTATCCAAAAATAAGGAGTGGCGAGCGATGGACTCCTGCATCGAATTCGTTAACCAAAACATGACAAGGGAATTTTTGGAATCCCATTGAGGCCAATCAGGGGCAGCCTTCTCCTGTTCCTTAGTTTGCCCAGTGACATAGCCAAAAAGGCGACAACTCTTAAGAGCAAGTGTGATAGAGCGAGACCAGGAAAGATAATTTGAATTATCTAATCGGATAGTAGTAATCTACGGAGTATTGTGATCATGACTTTCACACAGAGAATTTGTAAGAGGAGGAACTGGTGTGGAGGCGGAATCACTGAGCGAAGACATAGTAGCTCAAGAATAGAAATCTGGAGACCACACGCCACGCAAGGCAATAAGGGGCGACCGATTACGCTAAGCAACGATCGAAGTAGGAGATAGGAGGAATAAAAATCAACTCCATCCGATAACAGGGCACAAACCCTAAGAGGAGACGCCAGAAGGAAGAACGAGCCTCACCACATATCTGGCGCCGGAAGAAGAAGGGCTACAATCCCTAGGAAGCGGAAGAGAGAAGACTTTCGAAGTCTGGAAGACCGACGACGGTGGAAGAAACAGGTGCGGGAAGCGTGCGCTGGAAGGAGACGACGATCGACGACAATCGACTCTGGAGCCACAAAAAACCCTGCGCTGGAAGGAGACGATGCTAGAGATGGAGAGCCGGCGTTGCGGAGACGGAGACGGGCAAAGTGGACGCGCAGCAGAGAGGCGGACGGCGGAAAGTCGGGCTCGGGAAGGAAGTGACTGGGGCACCAGGATTTGCTTTGATACCATGTTGGATAAAATAGTGAATAATTGCATTAGCTAACAAGAGAACATATCCCCTCTATATATGGAGGCGGACACACCAATAATACGGAAAATAATAAAGGACTAAAAATACTCAAGCAAGACACATTGTAACACTAACAAAAACTGATTACTTTGGATTCAATTTCAGTCATCTGGAGTGAATTGGATGGCTGCTGGGATGTGATAACTTCCCCTATACAATTACCATGATAATTGTAGAGAACTATACCCGAGCCCGAGGTTAGTATATCAAATTTCTTATTTGCGCACCTAACACCCTGCTACGATGACGCTCGGAGGAGTATCAATGTTGACTTATCCATTTTCCCTCTCTAGTATTACTAATAACCAACTACATGGTCGACACTAGATTGCAATTTTTGTTAACTTATAAATAGCATATGATAATCATTGATAATTGACATTATAAAGATTAATCATTACTTTAAGTGATTAATTGCTTCTGTGGTAATTTTATAATGGGTTCTACATTGATTGGAGTTAGGAACTCTAGACCATAATTTGTTTTACAGCAGCACTAATAAAAAAATCAAGAATGTGTAGCAAAAACTAAGATGTAATCACAAATTATTCAAGAATGAGCCCATAAAAACATAGAGAGACAATCAAGTTAACTTGCATGCACCATGTTTTTCTATAAGCTTGCGAGCCTCTTCCGAAGGTAATCCACAGACTGCAGGACTTGGGTGCAGGGAATCTAGGATGTCAAACTGCATAAAAATGAGGAATGCGTCATAATGAGAAGACAACAAGAAAAGCAAATCATATTAGGAATTTAAAAGATAAAAAATGTACGGATTTTGAAAAGAAATGAATGACTAAAATGGTCCCCTAACTATTAGGGTACATTGGTTTTAATTTTCTCCCTTCAGTATGATCCTTTACTTAACAAAAATGTACTCATGTAGATCATCTTGTTTAAGATGTCGACCCAAGCATAGCAAATTGGATGAATGTGTAGGAATATTTTAGTATATTCACAAAATAGTGTACATTTTTTTGTTTAAAACTCTTGTAATTTAATTCGAGGATCTGAAAAAAAAAAACAAAGAAGGGCAGCTCGGTGCACAGAGGATCCCCGCGCAGCGAGGGTCCAGGGAAGGGTCCCACCATAAGGGTGAAATGTAGGCAAACTTTACCCTGCATTTTTGTAAGAGGCTACTTTCAGGACTCGAACCCGTGACCCCAAGGTCACACGGCAAGACCTCAACCGGTGCACCAAGGCTCCCCTTCTGGAAAAAAAATCAAAGAAAACAGAATAAAATTTAGTTTATATTACAAGCATGGGTAAGATGTGTGATCACTATCATAAAAAGTTGCATCACCCTCTAGCAAGGCTTTCAACCGATGCTCACTCCTCCAGGACACAACATCTAGCTAGTTCCCGAAAACTCCGATGTTCGCGGACACCAAAGAAGTATAGAGCACATGAACATCCAATTGATGAAGTAAACATAGAAGAAAGCAAAAGGAAAAACTACAAGAGCACGGTCGTGAGAAAATATAAGAGTGAATTTTGTTTCAGGAAAAACCTCTTATACATGAGTCTTGTAAAAACCGCAAGTAACATGCAATTAATTTGTAACAGTTATATTAAGTAAGTTTTAGCGTGCATAAAAATACTTAGATTTCCAACGTAAAATTAATGAGGCAAGACGAGTACAGAATCACGCGTACATAAATCACGCATGCTTGGGACAGGAGAAATCGACGTACGGGAATGAAGTAATCGCCTCACGGCGGGAAAAGCAGAATTCGGTGTATGGCGATTTGTAGGAGAGGAAAAATTGGTGTACGACGATATATAAATGAGGAGAGAAATCAACATTCAACACGATGAAGAAACTACGTACGTCAATTTAAGGTTTTTTGAAGTGGCAAAACTATTTTGTGCAAAAAATACAATTCAATTCAATTATTTCTCAAATCTCAACTCCAAATCTAAATCTGATGCATATAAGCAAGCGCACACGTGTGTGGTTCATGGAAATTTGTCACTTAAAGAAGTTGAATTTGGTAAGGTGGGACTACATGTTCATCTTTTCCCATGAAAGGTTTCTCTCCATATTTTTTGAGTTCCCTCCAAATTGATTTTGCGCATTTCACATCAATTGATGTGGAGCTCAAACACTAAACACCATGAAGGCTTCATTAAGAATTATTTAAATAATTAATTAAATAAATAAATTTCTAACAATCCCACACAAAAGCAAAAAACCAAAAAGAACGTCACAAACTATAAGATTGCTTTTAATAAAATAAATCAAATAAATATTTGTTTCATCAAATTGTATTCAATACAATCAGTGTAGGTGGAATGATTACTTTGAACCTACACTCAGTACTTATTTCCTCTAGCAAAGAATATAATGTGTCAGAGGCTTTGAATTATAATTTTTTGATCAATAGATTGACTAAGCACAGAGAAGATCGGTTGTTCATTAGGTTATGGCGGTGAGCGCTTTAATAGTCATGCACAGTCCTTGATTTTCATGAAGGTTATTAGGATTCAACCCAGATCCCAAATTCACGACCTTGCAACTACCCACACATAGGTGTCAACTCAAGAGATATTTCTTAATTAATATCTCACAAAAAAGATGCTTTTGGCAACCCTTAAAAACTATAAGTTCATCTTATACATTACGTAGAGCACTGCATCATAAAAATGTGGAGAATGTTTTCTCAACCTTTCAAAATTTGTGTTTTCAACTACGCTACATCAACGGCTTCACTACCATATTGAACTCAATTCATTGGATCTCTAATCGCATGGGTTGGGTATCCACCATTAGTAGCAAATCATGTGAGCTTAAGTCTCATTCCCCTCGATGGCAAAAATTATCCCCTTGGGACAATCCCTTGATAAGATTATCAGTCAGATTTAATTCTGACTTTACATGAATGAGTGATATCACTTCTTTTCTTCTCCTCTTCAATGATTTATATTTGATTCTCATGAACTTGTTCATTTTTGAATTAGTAATATTATAAGCAATTAAATCAATCACAGATTTATTATCGCAATGTAATGAAATAGAATGAATAGGTTTTGGATGAACGAAAATTTCATAAAATAATTTCTAAGTCATTCTGTTTCGACACATGTAGTGTCAAAAGCTATAAGATTGAATTTTATGATGTTTCTAGAAATCACGGTTTGTTTCATAGATGCTCATGAAATGGCAACTCCTTCTATGAGGAATACATATCCTGTCGTAGACTTAATATCCAACAAATTAGTTACCCAATTATCATTTGCATATCCTTATAGGAATTCGGAAAAGACTGTATATACTAAGCTATAATTAATATCCCCTCGAAGATATTTAAATATCCTTGTGAGTGTTACCAAATGCTCACTACTCAAATTGCTAGTATATCTACTTAATCTGCATACAACACAAGAAATATCAGGCCTAGTGAGATTAGCAATATAGAGCAGTGATCATATCATTTGAGCTAATTTATGTTGATCAATAAGTTCACCAATATTTTTTTCATAGTTTTACACTAACATCATAAGGAGTAGAACGGGCATGGAATCATATAGGTTAAATTTATGTAATATTTTCTCAATCGAATGAGAAAGAGATAATAATACACTTGTATCGATTTTAAAAAGTTTCATGCTTAAGATACCTTAGATACTCATAAATCTTTCATATCAAATTAGATGTTAAATAGTTTGTAATATCATTAAAAAAATTTAATGAAGCTTCAAATATTAAAATATTAACTATATAAACCATTCATCTCAGCATCACCAACAACCACAACCAACAGAAACACCTTCCAAAATTTTGTCAATAACTTTTTTAAACTTTTCAGAGCCAACAACACTACCAGCAATGCTTGCATCATCACTGGGGAGCCTGTCAGAATGATTGGCATTTTCCTCGACTTTTTGTAACAATGAAGTCAAGAATTCCCAACGTCGAGATAGATCTCAGCTTACGTCAACTTCTCTTTAGTCAAAATAAGCTAAGTTATTCAAAGTACAGATTGTGCAATGTATAAACATCGAGATGAAGTCGAAGCATAAAGAGTGTACGTCGACTACGAGCAGTTTGCCATAATATCTTTTTTAAAGTATTTGCAGGCTATTGATTAAGGAAATCAGATCGAGCCTTTACAAATTTAAAGAAGACAGAATATTTCAAGAAAGAATGTTTCTGGAATATTGGACATTCTAATTACAGGGAATTTAACATTTGGAATATCCAGTACTCCTTATTTTGATGGTTTTGAAATTGAGAAAGAATGAACTCTCAAATTCTCGGAATTCCTTCTCTCATCTAAGATTCAAGATTCATTTAGAACTTGAATCCAATAGATTGTTGAGGCACTCTGAAGAAAAGAAGATATGTTGAATATTCTCTCTCTTCGATTGAAGATCAAAGGCAAGTCAATTCAAAATTGTATCCACATTGTGCATAATTCAAGATTCATTTAGAACTTGTTGAAGAATCAGATCACATTATGGAAGATTTCGTTTTATCTCAGGCAGATTTTTGTTAAGAGTAAGAATTTTTTTGCAAAGGATTCAAAGATTCATTTAACTCTGATACCAGAATATTATGTGTTTGCCTTTGGGATCTTGCGACCGGCCCCGAAGGAGGAGGATGCGTCGGAGGAGGTGCTATGGATGGCGACGAGGAGGAGGAGCAAGGAGCGTGACCTGTGGAAGGGGGCGGGGTTGTCGCGGGATACGGCTAGATCAGAAAGGCGGAAGGGTTCCGTCGGGGGTTTAGAGAGAGAGATAGGAAGAGAGAATGTAAGAGAGAGAGAGATTGGATTTAATTTCTTGCATAATAATCTAAGGGCCCAACCGGACGGTTAAGTAGGTTCACAAGCTGCCCCCCCCCCCCAATTTGGACTTACAACATATGGGCCAAAATACGAAAATAAACTGGATAATAAAAATAAAACACAACACATAATAAGATAGAACACGAAGTCACACCTCCGTTGCAAGTAGACAGCGATGGCACTTGCGGCCCCAACGCAGGCTGTTGGATGTCATAACAGTCTCCTTATCAAAAGACTCAGTGGTTCTAAGAATCTTCTTATCCAAAAATTCAGGATATTGTTATTCGGGTCTCCTTATCAAAAGATCAACTCTGGTGGTTTCCCACATAGGAAGGGAAACACGAGTAACAAATCTCTCTCTTCCCACCTATGCGGAAGAGCTCACTGTTGGATGTACCTTCCTGCATAAACCATCCCCACACTTCTACACTCCTCCTGCATAACATGTCAAGCTGATGAAGGTGGATTATAGTGAAAATACATTTGATACTGTCAGTAGGCAATGCTAAGAGAAGGATTCTCCAAACCTTTCACCTTCAACCATGAGACCTCTTGTCTTCTTGTCTCCTATGAATGTAGCACTTCTCCTCGAAGAATATGGGTCTTCTTTGCCACAACTCAGTGGCCTTGTCATATTTAACCCTATGAATCCCTGCATTCTTACTGCTCGCCTCCAGAGAATAGAGGTCCAATCTCATGCTACCATGGGAAATGACCAACAAACTCTTGGTCAATCTCCATCGTCCACATATCCAAACACACAGGCATATCCATCTTCAGTCAGTCTCCCAACTGGATATCAGGAATATGATGAAAACACTTGAGCACAAGTAAATAATAAGTGTTCATCTTCAATTGCACTTTATCTACTGCAATAGTTTGGCATACTCCTCTGCTCTTATTTTAAATACCCCAAAATCCCTAGTAGCGTATATGGCAAAAACTGATGTGTGGAGTGATACATGTGTAAAGCCCCCCGAGTTTACCAGTAGTGAACTATCCCTCTAAGATAAGCAAATCGCTACCACTTCACTTGCAAATATGCTATCACAAACGCTGTAACAATAGATGTTGTACTGGACTCTTCCAGCTTTGCTGTTTTGCAGTTTCTTCTAAGCCTAACAGTTATTCTTAATGCATTCATTCTTTCAACAATGCAAGCAATCAAACTCCAGCCAACTTGTCTATGTTCTTCCCCCTATCATCTCCGCAGACAACTCTCTCCTGGACTAGTGTACAAAATATTTGAGTGGATAGAGGAGGTAATCACAAAAGACTCGCCTTGATATTTTCTTCTCACCTCCTAATTCAGAATCCTCCCTTAGCTATCTCCATAGCAATAACTCGACCTGGTGCCGAGCTAATTGGAGAGATTTGAGCATCTCCCACAAGTCGGATAGAGATTTTAGTACCTAAAGTGCGTTCACTCCCAACACTTATGATGTGACAGTTGTTAAAAAAGCAATGGAGAAGCCATAAGAGACACACGTAGAAGGCAAAAATTGGCCTATCATGACCTACTCACACGTTAGCACCTAGCCTTTTTAATATTTGACCCATTGATCAACACAATGATTGAAATTGATCATGTTTCATTAAATTTAAGACCACATTGGAGAAAAAAAAGTCTAGTGTCAAATCAAACATATCCTAAATAGACGAGGGACCATTTTGATCATTTCCCACTTTGAATACTTACAAAAATAGTCTTTGAATCTTTGATGTAAACGATACTAGAAACCAACATTCAAAGCTCAAAAGGAGGAGAATAGAGAGAGATGAAAAGTTGTGAAAACATATTTTTGTAGACAAGATTACAAGTAATATTGTGTAATCCGCCATTTCTTTTATATTTTTACAAGTTTATTTTTGTATGAATAATGTTTAAACATTTACATAGCATGTGCAAATCTAACCTCATCAACTTCCCTACTTAACTTGCCAAATAACTGGGCACAGAGATGCTGTACTCTTGGAAGTCTCCGTAATCCTTTACTTGGATCCACAATTACCTCATTGCAAATGGTCTGCGCTAGAATTATATTAATGAAGTCAAAATTGTATTTTAAGGGGAAAAGATGTGATGCTATATGCAAATCAAACAATATCTTGAGAGAAGCATCCTGTAAATGTGAGTATTTACTTACCTCCAATTTTCTTCTAATGCTCTCACGTACAATAGTAAATTCAATATCATCCTTAGGACTGCAATGAAAAATAGATCAGTAACTTAATATTCCATTAAACAGTTTAGCATACGATCTTGTACTGATTTAAAATACAAAAATTGAAATTTGAATTTCTGTATTATCTCAATATCACATTGGCTCCATACTAGTCCTTCCCGTTGTGGAGATGTTAAACTTCCAAGCTACCAACAATGGTATATATTACGTGGCATTTATTACGCAGCATTTTTGGTGGAGGAATATTCTACGGCATATTCGGAAATCTTGCTTTAGGAAATATTACATTTGTGGCAAGCCGTTGTTATAGGAAAACAATTGTAACGCAAAGATATTTGCATTGAATAACAATATTCTGAATTGTTAATGTTAAGCGGTATTATAGGAAAACTCTTGATCCGCAAAGATTTGTAAATGGCCTATATATACTTTCCTGTATTGATATGAGCATGAATGAAAAATTGTACTCTCTTCTATCTCTCGTGTTCTCTCCTCCTATGCACTTTTTATCATGGTATCAGAGGGAGGTTCGATAACGGTGTCTTATTCCTTCATCGTGTCTAACACGGGGTGGTGAGATGGCCGCGCGTACGTGAATCCCCACGATCACAAATTGTGATGTCCACTCTCCCACTAGGGGAAATGGTAAACCAGCACTGCAACATAGTGCAATGTTGCCCACTGATTTAGGCCACAGGAATTCCTGATCACCCGATTATACCCCGTCCGCCGACAACCCCGATGCAATTATCACTCCTGTAATTCTCAAAGGGAAGAACTATGCGGAGTGGGCAAAGGCTGTGCACACCGCTCTTCTTGCGTTCAGGAATGTTAGAATCAAAAGGCCCGCATCTGGGGACCCGGTCAAAGAAGATTGGTACGTTGTGAACTCCATGATAGTTGGTTAAATATTCAATATCATCGACCCGGGTTTACGATTGTCTATATCCTACATGGATTGCGAAAAGAATATGTGGGAAGACATAGCAGAGCGATTCTCCATCGGGAACGATATATGAATTCACTAATTGAAGAACGACGTCCTGAAGTGCAAACAATCCATGCAGATGGTGACAACCTACTACGGGAAACTCAAAAGTATGTGGAAGGAACTGGCGGGGTACACCACGAACCATGTATGCACGTGTAATAGATGCACATGCGGAGCAGCGGGGAAACTTGCAGACGAACGAGGAAAAGAAAAGACTCACCAATTCCTCCTTGGTCTTGACGACGGCGTGTACGGAACAACGCACTCCAATATCCTAAGCATGTCCCCTACCTAATGTCAATTATGCATACACACTCATCTTGATTGAAGAACGTCACCGGAGTATGTCTAGCACAAAAAACAAGTGTTTCGAAGGATTCAGATTTATAGCTCAAATTTGGGGATCTACTCCTCGAAATCTTCCAAAGGTATTGTATGTTGCAAAGAACTCTGCTTGCGCTCACTATGGAAAATCCGGGCATGAGACATCGAAGAATTTTTAAGTTACTGGGTATCTCGATTGGTGGGGCAATCGATCCAAAGGAGGCGGTCGAGGAAAATCACCCCACGGCAAAGGACCCACTCAGTCGCGCGGTGCGGCAGGCAGAGGGCATCATGTCAACGACACTTCTATGAGCTCGGGTGGAGGAGTCGTGGGCGGGGGATCAAGTGTCTTAACAGAGGAAGAATTAATCGCCCTGAGAAATCTGCTAGGCAACAAGGTGAACAAATCAGATGCTCATGAGTCTTTGAATTGTAAGTCAAACTCCTCACATTATATATTGGACAATGGAGCGACCCATCATATGACGGAGGATCTCAAATGGTTAGCAAACATCTGAAATATACCCACATGTCCAATTGGTCTTCCCAATGGCGGCACGGCGGATGACACCAAAATGGCGGATGTTGTGTGTGGGAAGCTCAAATTACTGCATCTAGTATAAGCCCCTGTTAGAGATACTATATATAATAGATATAGCTTAACCACATCTCTTCGTGGACGGACTCCCTGCGAGATCCTCTTTCAGAAACCAACACTTTAGGATCATTTGCAAGTGTTTGGATGTTTGTTGACGTATCATTGTGGGCTACCCTTTTGGACAGAAAGGATGGAGGTTGTATGACCTGGAATGGGATGTTTACTTCATTTCTCAAAACTTAGTGTTTGTGGAAAACATTTTTCCCTATGTCGAGAGGCATCAGAGCTTAGGAGTAAATCACAATCTAGGGTCTGCGGAGATGAGTGTGCACCTCAGGGAGGGACCCGACACTTGCTCAGAAAAATGGGTGATATTCCAACCAGTGACTGATGGATTGAACCCGACAATCTCTCAATCTCAACCATGTGATGTCCAAGAATTTGCTACCAAAATCAGAAGGCCCGCGGATCCAGACTACGGACAAGTTGATCCAGCTGGTGAGCCCACAGTACAACCGGATTACACAAGTCATGCAGACATGTCGGGTTGTGGAACTCATGTGCATCCCAAGTAACTTAAAAGATTTTGTCATTAACAATACTATGTGCATATCCCCCTCTCTCAGCTCGCTCAATTCAATCACATCCTCAGGGACGCAACATCCTATAACATCATACGTGAATTGTAATAAGTTTTCTCCACGACATAGAATTTTTCTTGGAACCCTCACAAAGGAGGATGAGCCCCGAAGTTACTCAGAAGTTGTATGTCACTTCCATTGGCGGGACGTCGTGAGGCAAAAAATGGAGGCTCTCAAACGTAACGGGACATGGAGCATAGTTGATCTTCCTCATAACAAAAGTCTGATTGCATGTCTACAAAACTAAATACAACAATGATAGAAGTGTGAAAAAGGCAGAAGGCTTGTTTGGTCGTCATGGGGAATCGACGAAAGGGGCAGATTACACCAAAACTTTTGCACCAGTGGAAAAAATGGTGATAGTGCGTACTTTTCTGTCTGTTACAGCGGCCAAGAAATGGGAATTGCACCAAATGGATGTGCTTAACGCATTTCTTCACGAAGGGGAATAAGTGTACATGACCTTCCCTCTGACTTTGGAGAACGTGTCATTGGAAAGTATGCCAACTTCACAAATCCCTCTACGGGTTGAAATAGGTAACTCGATGTTGGTTTGCAAAGTTGACCACTGCTCTTGCAAATTACGGGTTCTCTTTTTTCTTACCATGCCACGGGAGTTCAAATCCATACGCTAGTCTATGTAGATGATTTCATCATCTAGCAACAATGGTCACGCCATTCAATCATTCAAACACTACTTGCACAAGTGTTTTCACATAAAAGACCTTGGGACACTAAAATATTTTCTTGGAATTGAAGTTGCGCGGAGCTCCGAAGGTATCTACTTGTCACAACGAAAAAATGCTTCGGGCATCATTTTCTAAATAGGGCTGCTCAAGGCATGTCCTGGCCCTTTTCGATGAAACAACATCATAGACTGGTTGAATCCAAGATCCCTTTATCGCACAATGTGGAACCATATCGTCATCTCGTTAGTTGTCTCATCTATCTTATCATTACAAGACCGGAACTTTGTTATGGGGTGCACATTTTGGCTCAGTTTATGCACCAACCACGACAAGATCATTGGGATGCGGCTCACCGCATCGTACAGTAATTGAAATGACATCCTGGACATGGAATTCTCCTTCGTGCTGACAATGATCTCTCATTGGCAACTTTTTGTGATGCGGACCGGGAAGGTTTCCCACTCACTCGTCGAACCTTGGTTAACTACTTTGTCATTGTAGGAGGGTCGCATATCTCAAGGAAAACGAAAAAACAACCCGTTGTTTCACAATCATCCACTGAAGCAGAGTGCCTCTCTATGGCCGCTACTTGTGAGCTAAAATGGCACAAGGGCCATCTCTTATTCTTTGGGATCGCTCACCCTGCTCCCATAAAACTCTTATGTGCTCAATTGGCTCTTCATATCGCCGCCAATCTAGTGTTCCACGAACGCACAAAATACATCGAGATGGATTAGTTGAACAGGAAAATAAATTCATTTCAGTCCAATACAAGACCTTACTCATGCATATACAAGACCAAGAAATACCAAAGGACCAAACTACCCCCAAGCAAGAATAACACAAAAATTGCAACTTGTAAAATAATAACTCGAATCATAACTCTCTCCCTCAAGTCGGACGGAAGATATCAGTCATCCTAAGTTTTTGAATATCATTGGTAAACACATCACTTCCCAAGATTTTGGTGAAGACATCAGTCAGTTGTTTACAATGGACAAAAGGAGTAATCACTGTCTTTTTATCCAGGTGATCTTTGATAAAGTGTCGATCAACCTCAACATGTCTTGTCATGTCATGCTAGACAGGGTTATGAGCTATACTAATAGCTGCTTTATTATCACAAAACAAGAAAAAATGGGCGGTCTCAAAAAAACACAGATCATGTAACACAGTACGCAATCATAGACTCTCACATGGGTCTTGTGACATAGCACGATAATTCTGCCTCAGCACTAGATCTAGTCACCACATTCTACTTCTTATTACACCAAGTCACCAAATTTGCACCAACAAAGGAACAATATCATGTTGTGGATTTTCGGTCATCACAACATCTGGCCCAATCATCATCAGTAAAAACTTTGATCTTCAAGTGGTTGTGTTTAGAGAACAAGAGTCCATGGCTAGGGCTTTCTTCAAATACTGTAACACACGATATGTTGCCTCATGATGTCTAATCTTGAGAGCATGCATATATCTACTCAGAATTCTAACCACATAAGTAATATCAGGACGTGTGTAAGATAGATATATGAGTTTCTCAATCAATCTCTGATAGTGTGATACATCAGTTAGATCATCATCACCATCTTCCCCAATCCCATGATTTTCTTCCATGGGAGTGTTCGCAGAAACACAGCCAAGCAACCCAATCTCCTTTAAGAGATCTAATATATACTTACGTTGGGATATGAAAATTCCTTGAGTAGATCTAGACACATCGATACCCAGGAAGTATCGTAATCTTCTCAAGAATTTCGCCTCAAATTCAGTCGATAAGAGGAACTTGAGAATAATAATTTTGTCTGTATCGTTTTCGGTGATCACATGTCATCCACGTAGACGATAAGGACCATAACCCTCTGATCACATCTCCAGATAAACATAGTGTGGTCAGACTGTGCCTGCTTGTACCCGAATTTGAGTATAGCCGTGAGGAATCTACCAAACCATGCCCTTAGTGACTGTTTCAGGCCATATAAGAATCTCCTTAGGTGGCAGACAAGCCCTTCAGCTCCTTTCTTCACAAATCAAGGAGGAAATTTCATATACACCTCCTCATCAAACTCACAGTGGAGAAACGCATTCTTAACATCCAATTAATAAAGATCTCAGTTTATACAAGTAGTACACGAGAACAACACTCGAATGGAATCCTTCTTTGCCATATAAGCAAAGCTGTCCTGATAGTCTACTCCCTGAGTTTGAGTGTATCTTTGGGCAACAAGTCATGTCTTATAACGTTCCACCTTACCGTCTTGATTCTTCTTAACAAAGAATACTCATCTTGAATCAATGGCTTTCTTGTCAAAAGGAAGGGAGGAAACGTCTCATGTGTGATTCTTGTCCAAGGCAGACATTTCATCTTTCATAACTTGAGTCCATATTGGTATACCCAAAGCTTCCTGTGAAGTCTTAGGAATAACAACCAAGAAAAGAGAAGAAACAATGGCCTGATGGGCCAGGGTAAGACGGTGGTAAGCTATATGATTAGAAATAGGGTGTTGTGTACAAGTAGCTTTACCTTTCAGGAATGCAAGAGAGATGCAAATCAGCATCATCAGACTCTGAGGCTGAAGTGGGCACTGGTAGAGGTGAAACTCTAATAACATGTGTACCTGAGAAACGATAGTGGTATACGTGAGGAAAAGGAGAGATCGGAAGAAAGATCAAAGGATTGGACAAAAGTACCGAGATA
Organism: Platanthera zijinensis; assembly: GCA_039513925.1. NCBI lineage: Eukaryota > Viridiplantae > Streptophyta > Magnoliopsida > Asparagales > Orchidaceae > Platanthera > Platanthera zijinensis. Next base: position 237,301,917 of record CM077081.1, on the reverse strand, counting down.
GAAGCCATGGGGCCCGGAAGAAGTGACTGTGGCGGATCGTAAGGAAGAAGGGGAAGAGGTGACTATGGTGGATCGGAAGGAAGAAGGGTAAGGACATCAGAAAAATGAGCATCATTATCACCACTACTCTCTCCCTAACGAAGAGAGTGATTCCAAGGCAGAAAATAGAAATCCTCCTCCTTGGAGTTAACATCCATAATACAAAACAAACACCTAGAAGGGGATGGTAACACTGGTACCCTTTCGTTGTAGAGGAATAGTCAAGGAAAACACAACGTTGAACCTGAGGGTCAAGTTTGTCCCGATGAGGTTGAAAGACATGCACAAAACGGACATATCCGAAGACACGGGGTGTCAGATGAGAGGTATGGACAGCGGTCATTGTGCAGAGACGGGCGAGAGGAGTGGTGATAGGTAAAATTTTGGATGAATATATTTTCAAATTCTACGAATTATAGACAATAGCACTTATTGTTCATACTATAGGATATTTTAAAAATAAAATATCAAGTGTCGTATTTTTTTGGGTCTGCTGATTACTTTTACTCACGCAAAGTACTATTATTTTATCGGTAATAAAATTGGTTTTATAAAAGAAATAGAGAAAGAAAAATAGGGAGAAAGCATTTGATCGAGAATCCTTCTTAAGTAAAACAAATCGTAAATCTAAAATTCATAAAACTTGATTGAGAATAATTCGACCGTGGCGATTCCTAAAATATGATAGTGCATCTCTCGAGGATTGCTAACAACTAACTTTAGGTTGATCGATTAAGACCCCTCAGCCAGTCGAACCCCCTAAGCTTGTTTTAGGCGGTGAACACCACTATTGCATTTGACTCCAATCCGGAAGATTTCTGTTGTCCCCTCTCGAGGAGTGCATGCAACTCCTTTCACCTTTGAGCGATCTACACATATTCACGGATCTCTCGATCTACTAGAATATGGATCAAGAATCGATAAGCAAATGTCGACTATATAACATTGATACGAGAAAAATCAAAGGCAACCCGAAATTTTTGCAATCAAAGGTTATGAAAAGGAAATTACGAAATAAAATTACTTAAGAGTTCATCAAATCAAATGCTATAAAATTAGCTACACATATTTGAAAAGAACATTTTTATATCTAGGAAAGAAGATCACACGTACAAGAAAATAAATCTATTCTAGGAATTAAAATTGCAATACTTAAAGTAAAAATGATATGAAAGAAAAGTACAAAAAATGAACAAATCTAAAGCAAGGACTGGATGAGTATCATCTTGGCAGCAGCTGAAATTTATATGTGAAAATTTGGAAGCTATGCCCCTAGGTCACGCCTGTAACCTAGAGCGTGTCTGGTATGGAACCGCCAACTTGAAAGCCCGGGAATATTAGGAGAAAAATCGCCAAAATTGAGTAACTTAATAGTACACGCCCCTAGGTCACGCCCGTGGCCTAGGGCGTGTCTATACTGGGTCAGCAACGGCGGCAAAACAACGGATCTAGAGTCAATTCGGCGGTTGCTGAAGAGGTCACGCCCATGACCAAGGGAGTGTAAGCTAAAACGATACGATGACATGAACTGCTTCTTTAAATGCTCTGTCGGGTTGAGTCGTGCCCATGACCTGTATGCCACGCCCCCATGTCACGCCCGTGACATGGGGCGTGTAACTTTAATTGATGTGGCAGCGTGATTTAGAGTGCGGGAGGCAAGTCAAGGTCGTGACTAACTTGCAATTTTGGCCGAAAAGCTCCAAATAATCTCCTAAACATGTATGTGAGCTCAAAAATGCAATTTGCAGTCCTAAATTACCTGAAAACACAAAAGAAAGTGAATTAGATAATTATTAAGATAAAAAATGGAAAAAATGTAATTAATTATTACTAAAATACTATAGTAAAATATAGATAAATAATGTACTATCAAATACCCTCATAGTTAAGCTTTTATTATTTTAGAGCAAAACTAAATCATAAGTATGAGAAGAATTCATAGGTTATTTCCAAAAAAAATTTCTCCTAATTATATACTCTAGAAATAACTTATAATTCAAAAATTGATATGAGGAGACTAAATATTAGTTTAAAGATTCTCTAATTAAATATTCATAATCAAAATTGCATTGAATTAAGCAAAATAATATAGGATTAAAATTATAGAAATTTTAAACTTTATAAGAAACTTTTTAGAAAACTATAAAATATTAACTAAACTCTCTCATATAAATCTTGGATAAGCAAATGATATTAGCTAAATGGGTGGGGGGGGTGGGGGGGGTAAAATTGACACAGAAGAAATTACTTTGTTTGAGAAATGATGACTTCAATTCTCTCGCTCCCATCTCTTTTTTTTTTTTGAATTTTCTTCTTTTTTAAAATATCTCAAATGTATATCTTTATGAGTGATAAATTTAATCCTCTCATCTTCATGTCATATGATCTTTTACAAATCTGGGTTCATATCTTTAGGAATGATGAATATTATCCTCTCATTACATGACATATGATCTTTTAACTTTTTGTAATGTCATACAAAGGGTATAATGAAAGGTGGGGGAAGGGCTAGGATTTAAAGGTTAAACAATTCCAAAAAAAAATTTGAGAGCATAGAAAATAGATTGAGCAATCTTAATAATTCATGAGCTAAAATTAATATAAGTAAAATCTAGAAATATTAAGCACAATTTCTAAAAAATTATATTATGATATTTTAAAGAGAGAAAGTAAAACTAAGAAATATTTTAAACAAATGAAGTTAATGAAAAATTCATTAAATCAAATTCCGTTAAAAATTAAAACTAACAAATTTTGAAAAGACATATAAAATACATAAAAAGAAAACTTTTTAAAAATTCTATAAATAAAACTCATAGTTAAAATTAGTTAGTTTAGGTAAAATTAAAGTTTGGAGGAATCTAATATTACAAAATTTAATTTATTAGAAACTAATAAGTTTTTTAAGTTTTACAGTTTTTTTAGATTTTTTAATAAAATATAGACAAATATTTTTAAAAATTTTGGACTTCCCAAGGGCTGCCCAATGACGGGCTCGCAAGATGCTAGACAGTTTTGTGGGATGAAAGTCCAACACGACTCTTTTGAAAGAAATTTGATTTTAAAAGAATTATAAATTTTTTATATTTTGTGAATTTTTCAAAACAAAGGAAAAAAAAAGATTTTTTTATACTTTTTGAAAGATTTCTATTTTTTCCAAAAAAAAAATAAACTTTTGAAATAAAAACAAAATGTAATAGGACACACCAACATACTTACAAATAAACATTGTCATCAATGTTTTATTTTTAACGTCTTTGAGCTAGACGGTTAAGGGTTAGTTAAATGAAAATTTAAAAGAGAAATGCATAAGAAACTCCAATAATTCGCGTTGCGGTGAACAGGCCGAAATCCGTTGCCCGGCGACTCCTCCGCAAAATTCTTGATTCTTCTTGTGTTGGCGGTCGACTTGAAAATGAGGATCCAAATCACATATACATACCTGAGGTAATTTGGATTTTTGGAGATGAGCGGCAAATGGATCAACAAAGAGATTTGAGTATAACGGCTCATCTTCTACATGATAATCGTTATAATATGAAAAATAAAAAATAAGCCCGTCAGAAACAATTTCACAAGGAGGTTCTTGTGAAAAAAATGATTAGTGTCGATTGGTCATTTTCCAAAATAAATTGTTATCTCGTAATTCTAGTGAAATAAATTCATGGGACACAATTTCCTCGTGAATTTCATTTTCAAAACAAACATATTGGTCGTTTGAAAATTCATGAAAAATAGGAGTGGACTCGGGCGGAATAGGAGAATAAACTTGTTTTTCTTCTATTTCGTCCAGCATGCCCATAATAATAATAAAATTTTGGTAAAATAATTTTTATTGATCTTCGGTATAAGAAACTAAAGAGGTATATGAAGAATAATGTGCCTCCATAAATAAATTATGCGAAGATGAAGAAATATCACTTGAAGAAAAATTGCTCGCATCTAAATTTTGAGGAGTAAGATCAAATTGAGATTGGGTAAATTCCCTAAAATTATAAGTAGAGCCTTGCGGCGCGAAAGTGGAGGAATAAAAGTTCAGTTCAAATAAATTATTTTCATCCCTCCGTAAAAAAATCCGGGTGATCTTGCCAGCAAGATTAATTCACATCGGAGGTAGAAAAAAATTCATTAAAATCAGAAAAATCATTAGAATTGGAAAGAATTATCAAAATTATTTTCATAAAAATATTTTTGAGAATAAAAATAATAATAACATTCCGCACTTTGATGTTGTGCACCACAAAAATTAAAAAAAAAATTGGCATTTTTTTGCGGCTTCTAAAATATTGAGTTTATTTGTAAACTCGACAAGAGTAGCGGCTAATTGAGATAACAATGTTTTTGAATAAGTTAGAAAACTGTTACTTAATAAAAATGAATTTGAAAAGAAAAATTAAAAAGAGAATGGGGGAGGAGGGAAAGAGAATGATAAAATTAATAAAATTTACGATTTCAAAATATCAACAATAATAACTTCCCCGACAACGGCACCAAAAACTTGATAGGTAAAATTTCAGATGAATATATTTTCAAATTCTACGAATTATAGGCAAGAGCACATATCGTTCATAGTATAAAATAATTTAAAATAAAATATCAAGTGTCGTATTTTTCTGGGTTTGTTGATTACTTCTACTTACGCAAATTACAATTATTTTATCTGTAATAAAATTGGTTTTATAAAAGAAACAGAGAAAGAGGGAGAAAGCATTTGATCGGGAATCCTTCTTAAGTAAAACAAATTGTAAATCTAAAATTCATAAAACTTGACTGAGAATAATTCGACTGTGGAGATTCCCAAAATATGATAGCGGCTCTCTCGAGGATTGCTAACGATTAGCATTAGTTTGATCGATTAAGACTCATCGGTCAGTCAAAATCCCAAAGATTGCTTTAGGCGGTGAACCCAACTATTGGATTTGACTCCAATCCGGAAGATTTATGTCATCCTCTCTCAAGAAATGCATGCAACTTCTTTCACCTTAGAGCTATCTACACATATTCACGGATCTCTTGATCTACTAGAATATGGATCAAGAATCGATAAGCATACATCGACTATATGACATCGATAAGAAAAAAAATCAAAGGCAAACCATAATTTTTGCAATCAAAAGTAATGAAAAGGAAATTACGAAATAAAATTACATAATAGTTCATCCGATTAAATGCTACAAAATTAGTTATGCATATTTGAAAAGAACATTTTTATATCTAGGAAAAAAGATTACAAGCGCAAGAAAATAAATCTATTCTAGAAATTGATATTGCAATACTTAAAGTAAAATGACACGAAAGAAAAGTACAAAAAATGAACTAAAAATGATCAGATTTAAAGCAAGGATTAGATAGGGATCATCTTGGTAGCAGCTGGAATTTATAGGTGAAAATTTGGAAGTCACGCCCTAGGTAACTCCCGTGACCTAAGGCGTGTCTGGTACGGAACCGCCAACTTGAAAGCCCGGGAACGTTGAGAGAAAAATCGCCAAAATTGAGCAACTTGGTGGTACACGCCCCTAGGTCATGCCCGTGACCTAGGGCGTGTCTTGACTGGGTCAGCAACGGCGGTAAAACGGCGGATATGGAGTCAATTCAGGGATTGTTGAAGAGGGCACGCCCCTTGGTCACGACGTGTAAGCTGAAATGGCATGGTGGCGTGAATTGCTTCTTCAAATGCTTTGTCGGGCTGAATCACGCTCATGACTTGGATGTCACGCCCGTGACATGGGGCGTGTAACTTTAATTGACATGGCAACGTGATATGGAGCGCGGGAGGCGAGTCAAGGCCATGACTGAGATCACGCCCCTAGGTCACGTTCGTGACCTTGGCGTGTGTACTTGCGATTTTGGCCGAAAAGCTCCAAATAATCTCCTGAACATGTCTGTGAGCTCCAAAATGTTATTTGTAGCCCCAAATTACCTGAAAACACAAAAGAAAGCGAATTAACCAATTATAAAGATAAAAATGAAAAAAAAGGTAATTAATTATTACTAAAATACTATAGTAAAATATAGATAAATAGTGTACTAGCAAGTGGCATAGTCGAGAATACGGGAAGAAATACGGTTGATAAGGTGTGCAGCGGTGAGCACAACATCATACCAATAGGGCTTAGGAAGGTGCGTAGTGACTAAAAGACGGAGAGCAACGACAAGAAGGTGCAGTTTTTTTGTTCGGTAACCCCGTTTTGGGTAGAGGTTTGAAAACAAGTTGTCTGCTGGATGATACCATGATTGGTAAGGCAAGAGTCGAACACACCACGATTATCATATCCCCTCCCCCCCCCACACACACACATTATCACTTCAAAAGAACCCGCATAGACGTCGTGAGAGTTTAATCACAAGGCATGTTAAACGGGAGAGGGGTAGACCAATAAAGACTTGGAATGAAACTATAAGGAAATATGTGATGTACTTAGGCATTAGTGAGATTACGACTAAAGATATGGCACAATGGAGACAAAGGATCCATATAGCCAACCCCACTATAGTGAGATAAAGGCTTGAGTGTTGTTGTTTTTTGTATTTTCATATATTATGAGGGTCATCGTGATCGGAAAATCATGATCGTTCATGATGACCCCTTAGTCTATAAGTAGAGATAAAGAGTTCATTTGGAGGGAATTGAAAGTTAGAGAAAAACGAAGCCTTCTTTGCTCACTCAGCGCCGAAACCAAAATCTTGGCATGAAGCTTGGAACTATCCCTTTTCCTCCACTCCCCAACCAGTCGACCACTCCCCCCCCCCCCGTCACAAAAGTGTTGGTCTCCCTCACCTCCCTCAAGTCACCACCACTTCCACAAAACTTCTCCAACACCATTCAAATTCCCTTCTTTTCAGTTTTTTGGCGATCATCGGGAATCTCCTCTGGCCAACTACTACAGGCTACAAGCCACCATCACCTCCTCAAAACACCTCCACCATCATCACTTAAGTTCCTTTCAATTTCACTTTTCTAGCGATCGCCGGAAACCACCTCTGGACACCACCGCCACCTCCAGTGGCCCCTTCCGGCCATCCACCGCCATCCTAACTCCCAAACCACCTTCCCACTACCTCAACTATCCCATTATCATTAATTCCTAAATTTTAGGCTCACTCCCCCTAAAAACACTCATAGCCCTCCATTTCTCCACTTCTCCCATTTCCCATCTCCTCACTCACGCTAAAGCCCTCCGCCAAGCCATAACTGAACCCCATTCTCTTCTCCATAAGTGTACAACTCATTCCTCACTCCCACGAATGCCCAACTACCTCTCAGCGGCCCGCCTACTCTGAAATTCTCTTCCAGCAGCATTCCCATTCCTAGAATTCCCCAGCAGCTGCAAAGTTTTCATTCCCTCCAGCCCCCATTCACCAGAACTCTTCCCTGACTGCCCCTGGGAACAACTGCAGCAGCCTAGGTTTGAATTCCTTAGCTCCCTGTTGTCCATAAATCCTCCAAACGGGAGATCCTTGTTGCTGAAATCCATTCCAGTTGTCTGGATTCCCCGCTCCTCACCCGCAACCATCCAGAAATTCTCTCGGCTCTGGAAACCACCCCCTGGAAGTAAACACAACACTCATTTTACTGTTATACGGTCCTTTGTCCCTCCAAAACATCCCCCCTACAACCCAACTAGCTGTTGTTCACTACCGTCCAGTCCCGCAGCTGCCCGGTTTAAGCATACTAAGCTTCCCTGGAGGCCCTAATCAAATCTATTGCCAGTTTTCCAGCCACTTGAAAATTTGTCAGATACTCATCATCTCTACTCCCTAAGTTGTAAGTTTCTAGATTGGGGTCATTTATTTTGTGTTGAATTAGTTTTAGTTCTTTGTTTGAGGCATATCATTTTGTAAGCATTGTTACCGAGCTTTTATAATTTTGTATGTTCCTATTGACTTAGAGTTATTTGATTGTGAGTTCTCTTGCATTTATGCAGTTTCACTTGTTTCCTTCCTCGCTAAGTTTTAACTATTGTGGTCTATCTAATACTGTGATTTATTTAAAAACTTATTATTGCAAGTTAAATCTTCGGATTTGAGTCTACATTTAGAAACCACCTCTTAGCTTCCATAGGACCTGCGTCAAAAATCCTCTTTATTGGACTCATAGAAAGGTAGGGGAGTTTAGGTTTAAAAGAAGTGACAACATAATGATCAACTTTAGTCCACTTACTGCAGAGACTCGGGATCCATTTGGCGTGGCTTTTTCCCCCCAGTGAGTTTGAACAAAAATGCCACGGTCATCGAATGCATGTTTGGCATGACAGCGGATACGACCACCACCAAGAAAATAAAACTAGTTTTGAACATAAAAGTGGATGAAGTTCCTTAGGTGAGGTCTGGCGTTCACGAACTACAGTTCACAACCACCGCGTCATGTCCGCCGCCGCCGTATCAAATGGAGCCTCAATAAGAGATCAAACCACAAGACTAAAAAAGCCCCCCAAAAAATAGAAAATACACAAAAAATAGGAAACAAGGAGTGCAAAAAGTGGAAACATAGCACACAAAAAACAAATATAGGTCTGCTTTTGATTATCTCCCTTAACTACTATTTTTGCAACTAAAGGTTTTGACTTATTCCTGTAATTCTCCGTGAAGGTTAACTCCAATAATTTTGTTTTTTTCTGCATAGGAATAAAAATCCAGCGTTATCTATGGTTTTCTATTTTCAAGATGAAGAAAGTTCGATGCTTTCCTAATTATGATATATGGCATCTTCATATAAATATGGAGTGCAATTACAATATATTAGCCACTAAGACAGGTTGCTAAATATATAGCATGGTGAATTGTACTAGAAAGCCATGCAAGAATATATAACGGCTATTGAGAATAGTCCCACAACAGGAAACTAGCAGTCTCATGCACTTAATATAGATCAAGGATTTTTGCACCTCTAATCAATTGATTTTAGGTTGAATGCTTGGGTTCTAATATGGTATCAGAGAGCAGCCTAGGCCTAACATCCTATTCCATGTCACACATTTAAAAAAGTAATTCACATGTTAGAAGACTCTACATGTGAGGGGCGTGTTGAGAATAATCTCACATTGAAAAATAACAAAGTCTTGTTCACTTAATTAGATCTCAATACTCTTCATCCCTAACCAATTAGTTTTAGGTTGGATGCTTTGATCACATAACCGAAAATTGAAGTACCTATAAAGCAAATCTTGGCCAATTTGGAAATCTTCAATCTCTGTTACACCCCTGGCGCGGGTTCCAGCCAAAGCTTCACTTGATATGCTGAGAAACTTTCGGTGAAATAATTGCTCTGGCTATTCAGAAGGTTTGTAAAGAAGAAAGCACTTATTTAGCTCATTGTTGTAGAAGAAAAAAAAAACAAGCATCGTTATAAACCTGCCATCAGCTCAGCATGCACAAATTATGAAAAGTCACAAGACTTCAACAACCATTAGAAAGGTTAAGAGTATAACACATCCAACAAAAATCAAAATTGTTTTATGGAGGAGTTATGTGACTGCCTAAGAACAAATGTTGAATTTTGTACTGGTGATCAATGGTGCACGGTGAGGTAATAGGTATTATTGAGATGATTCGTTTATAAAAACAGGCTTCGTGTGAAGTTGAGTGTTATCTTGTAGGAGCATGGAATAATTGACGAAATCAATCCTAAAGCCTATGAAGTCAAAGTGACATCACAATATGCATGTGTGATTAAGCATTAACAACTGTAAATGACCAGACCCCAGAAAATAGAATATGGGTCTGTCACAAAAGTTTCAAACATACATAAACCGCCTCCACTTTGTTTGTTATTCCAATTTCACACCATCACCGCTTGAATGCCAAAGTTATCCGCATTGTTTTGCTAAAATAGTGTCCATTGCCGCATCTATGCAAATGCTGCAAGTCAGCCATCTGCTCTCTAGTCGCTCTTCTAAATAGATATTATGTATGAAAAATAGGTCATCACCATCCTATGTGTGAATTTCAGAATGAGCACCATATTTTAACAATATTAAAAAAATAAGATCAATAAATTTAATCACCATCCTATGATATGTGAATTTCAGAATATGACAACATATTTTTACAAGCTAAAAAATAAGATCAATAAATACATGTTAGGTTATCACCATCATCTATGGAACTCACAATACTTTGATCGATCTCCCTTGTTCGGCGGGAGCTCTCTTTGCCTCTGCAGCGCTGGGTTATCTAGTATTGCATAGAGCACGCTTGCGCGGGAGGCGTTGAGTGGTGTATACTCTTGATAGGCTCGGGGGGGCGGTCCCCGCGGCGGTCCTGCTAGCGCGCATTGTTCCGGCGCTCCTGTCGTCGCGGGGCTGGTTCCCTCTTCCTTTTTATTTCTCCTTCAAACCGCCGACGATGGGCCTCAATCGCCTCATCAACCGTGATCTGTGCTTCAACCCTGTGCACCAGATCGGGATAGATAAGGACTGTCTCTCTCATTAGGATGTAGTAGAATTCGCTCGGGCAGAGCCCTCCAAGGAAGACTCTCCGCAGAAGTTCGGGATCCACTCAGGATACCTGTCGGGCTTCTGTGGTGAACTGACGGAATAACTCTTTAAAGGTTTCCCCTTCACTTTGTCAGATTCATGAGAGATGGGAGGGGTCCTTCACTATTTGGCGGTTGGCGATGAACTGGTTCAAGAACTGCTTAGTCAGTTAAGTGAAGTTTCTGATGGTTCCTTCCCGAAGGGAGTTGAACTAAGTTCTCTCCTAGCCTTTCAGTGTGACTGGAAACACTTGGCAGAGTAGTTGAACAGGGGCATTGTAGATTCAGAAGATGTTGGAGAAGTGTTTCACGTGCTTTAGGGGATCTTTCATCCCATCGTAGAACTCAATGCTCGGAAGCTTGAATCCCACTGGGATCGAATGCGCCAAGACCTCGGGCGCCAGTGGTGAACCATTGCGGATGGGGCGGTGCGCGTGCGTTGCTCGGCGGCCCACCTGGTCGTACTATTTTGCTATCAGTTCTCTTATCTCATCTCGGGTTAACCTTCCAGCGAGGTTCTCGGAGACGCCCGCCCCCTGGCAGTGTTGTTGTGGGCCGGTTTCGGCGGCCCTATCCAGACGGGCGGGGTGTGTGGTGCTAGCTGCTTCTGAGAACTCGGAGCCATCTTCCCGGTCATTCTCTGGGGTGTGATCTAGAGGTGGAGGAGGGAGGTTGATAAGTGTGGAGGCCGTTGCGGGGGCCTGAGCTGCCCCCAAGTTTCTCAAGAGAGTCAGCATTTCAGCTTGCCACTCTTCCATCTGGTCAACCTGCCCTGTCAGTGCATTTACGGGCGTGATCACTGTCTCCTCCAGTTGAGGTACGCTAATGAGGGAGTGGGAAGGGTTGGGATCGACGCGTCCTTCTCGGACCGATCCTTGGGTCATGCGGTGCTTCTTTTTGCCACGGTCACTTGCTTACAGTATCGTTGTGCAGAGAATACTGTCTTCTGGATCTTCTAGGAATGCTGGGAACATTTTCCCACTGACGGTATCAAACTGTTGCGGCTCACTTGAGGCTCCTGTAGACCGATCTAAATTGCACTGTCTTAGCCCGGGAGCGGTCGAGCGCGCAATCAGTCACAGAGAAATGAGACAGCTGGCAAAAAGGTTTTTTTAACGTGGAAAATTCCAGAAAAGGGTGAAAACCTACGTGGTCGGGACTGTGTCGACTAAACTTCTACTAGTAGTTGACATGTAAATATTTTTTTTGAGAATGCATAACCACCCCATTTACTATTTGCAGGCCAATTTTGTATAGTTTAATATGCGTATATTTTTAATATTACTATGCGCACTCATACGGCTATTCGCACCCCATAATGGGTGGTTATGCGGATGGCTACCCCCACATCGGGCACTGGAGATCGTGTGGGGATGATCGAACAGTGGGGAAAGGGTCGAACGGTGGTGGTGGATGGCGACAAGCCCCTGACGGCGGGTGGCCGCCTAGGGGAAAAGGAGTGGCGGCCGCGTCCGTGGGCATGCAGACGCAAGGCACAGCGGCGGCTGGCGGAGGACAGTTTGCGTGGCGGCGGCTTGCGCAGCTGCGGATCGGGTGCGCGGATAGTGCATAGATCACGCATGAGATGGTTTAGGTGATTTTCTCCATAACCCCCCCCCCCCCCCTTCCCCCCGCCAGGGACATGGGAATTCCGACTATTTATAGCCGGGAATTCCTATAAATTGTAGGAGACTCCATCAATGCTTAATCACGCATGCATGATTGTGATGGCGCTTTGACTTACAACAACACTCAAGCCTTTATCCCACTATAGTGGGGCCAGCTATATAGATCCTTTGACGTCATTGTTCCCTATCTTTTGTCATAATCTCACTAATGCCTAAGTACATCATGTCTTTCCTTATAATTTTACTTCAAGTCGTTATCGGTTACCCCTCCCTCGTTTAATATGCCTAGTGACTAGACTCTCACAACGCCTAACATGTGCTTCAAATGGTCTCCTTTGTACGTGTCCAAACCATCTTAGTCGAGCTTCTCGCAACTTCTCTGCAATTGGTGCTAGTCCTGTCTTATCCCTAATACATTCATTCTGAATTTTATCCAGTCTCGTGTGTCCACTCATCCACCTAAGCATTCTCATCTCCGCAACTCCCATTTTTTGCTCATGTACACAATTCACTACCCAACACTCAGAACCATAAAGCATCGCTGGTCTAATTGCAGTACGGTAAAACTTGCCCTTACGTTTTAATGGTACTTTACAATCACATAGATCTCTGACATGCCTCTCCACTTCAACCAACCCGCTTAGATTCTATGTGTCACATCTTTATCAGTACCTCCGTCTTTTTGAACTATCGGTCCAAGATATTTAAAATACTCACTACGGGAAATATCTTGATCACCCAACTTAATAACGAAGTCATCGGTCCTTCTTGCACTGCTAAATTTAAGCTCCATTACTCCGTTTTTGCCCTACTCAACCTAAAACCCTTTTTTTTCTAAAGTGACTCATCAAGATTCAAGTTTTGCATTTATACCCTCACGCATCTCATCGACCAAAACAATATCATCCGCAAACAATAAACACCAAGGTATTGCTTATTGGATATGTCTGGTGAGCTCATCTAAGATAAGGGCTTAAAGCTGAACCTTTATGTAAGCCAACAGTGATAGGGAATTCATATGTTAATCATTTAGATGTCCTCACCCTTGTCACTGAATTTGTATACATATCTTTGATTATGTCAATGTATGATACATTTACACCTTTCTTTTCTAAAACTCTCCATAAGATCTCTCTTGGAACTCTATCATAAGCCTTCTCAAGATCGATAAACAGCATATGCAAATCTTGTTTTCTGTCTCGGTAGTTGTCAATGATTCTCCTCAAGGGATGTATAGCTTTCATAGTCGATCGCCCTGGCATGAATCCAAATTGATTTTTAGAGATATTAGTCTTTTGTCTTACTCTTCTTTCTATTACTCATTCTCATAGTTTCATAGTATGACTCATCAATTTATCTTTCTGTAATTAATACAATTTTGTATATCTCCTTTGTTCTTATACAAAGGTACCAAGATATTTTATCTTCATTGGTCTGACATCCTCTTTGACATCAGTATCTTATTAAAAAAACATATAAGACACAAAATTCTTTCATTCCCTAAACATTTTCATACTTCGATAGGTATATCGTCTAGCTCAACCCCCTTTTCATTTTTCCTCTTCTTTAGAGCATCATTTATCTCTAATACTTGAATTTTACGATAAAACATTATGTTTCTATACTCCTCTAATTTACTTAACTCTTACAAGTTTAATTCATTGTCTTTTGTTTAATTATATAGTTGATAAAAGTATCTTTGTCATCGCTCTTTAATATCCACATCATTTGTCAAAATTATATCTATTTAATCGTTTAAGCATTTTACTTAGCTTAACTCTCTTGTCTTCTTTTCTCTAGCTCGAGCAATTTTATATATGTCACGCTCTCCATTTTTGGTATCTGGTCGCTTATAAAAGCCTTCATAAATTTGATTTCTTGTTTTAGTTACAGCATGTTCAACTTCTTTTTGGCGACTTTAAACCTGGCTAAGTTTTCATCATTCCTACAAGTGTAGAGTGATTTATAGCTGACCCTCTTTGCCCTCATTTTGTCTTGCACTTTCTCTTTCTACCACCAAGATTCTTTATTTGGGAACGCACAACCTCTTGATACTCCAAATACGTTCTTTTCACTTATCCTTAAATGTGAAAACATAACTTCCCATGAAATATTAGGATCAACATAGGGGATCAACAACTAGTTATTTCATAACTGTTGTCTTGAAAGCAACCTATTTTTTCCATTTTCAAGTTCCACCACCAAATTTTTGGCAACATTTTTATTCTTGCCTTAAATTTATTATATTTAATTTATATGTCTAATATCACTAACCTATTGATGCGGAACAGGCGTCACACCTTCCCGTCACTCTGGATTCCCATCAGGGGGCCCACCTGGAGTCAGCACCAGGTGGCTTTCATTAGGGCCGCGGCCCGTATACCCCAACCAGCTCTCCGTCATGGAGTCACCACCATGCGGCAGGTTGTTGAGGTCGGGGCTCGATCCTCAGACCTCCTAGTTAAGAGGCTTTCACCAACGCTCTCATCACCAACTGAGTCGCGGATCAGTTGGTGATGAGAGCGTTGGTGAAGGCCTCTTATCTAGGAGGTCTGGGGATTGAGCCCCAGCCTCAATAACCTATCGTATGGTGGTGACTCCATGACGGAGAGCTGGTTAAGGTGTACGGTCCGCGGCCCTGATGAAAGTCGTCTGGTGCTGACTCCAGGTGAGCCCCATGGTGGGACTCCAGGGTGAAGGGCAGGTGTGACGTCTGTCCCGCATCACCTATGTTGTGTTGTCAAACTTTCTTCTGGTATGACTTTGCAATTCTTACAAATCATTTTATCCATTTTGTGATTCATAAAATAATCAATTTGTGAATTATTTGGTCTACTTTTAAACGTAATTAAATGTTCTCCTCTCTTAAGGAAAAGTATATTTGTCACAATTAGCTCATGTGCTACGACAAAATCTAAAATGTTTCTTCCTTTTTTATTTCTTTTTCAATATCTAAATCCTTCATAAACGACTGTATAATCTATATTTTCCTTCTCTATATGTCCATTTAAGTATCCTCCTATGAAAACATTCTCTTTGTGAGATTTCCCTTACTATATCATCTAATTCTTTCCAAAATTACACTTTAATAATTTTACATAATCCTACTTGTGTCGCGTAAGCACTGATCACATTAATAGTTCCTTTCCTATGATCAATTTAAGAGCTAAGATTTTATCACATTTTTTACTTACCCTAACAATTTCATCCCTCCAAGTAGTATTCACAATAATACCTACTTTACTGTTTGTTTTATTTTTTTCCTGTGTATCATAATTTAAAACTTGAATTATATAAAATTTTAGTTTTTTCACCCACTCATCTAGTCTCTTGCAGGCATAAAATATTTGTCTTTCTCCTAATCATTGTATCCACTACTTCCATCATTTTTCCATTAGCGTACGAATATTCCAACTTTCAAACTTAAGTCGATCACAATTCCTACGACATACTTACCTAGAATGTCTAATATATATGAAACATATTCCAAACAGAGATTATGAATGAAATATAGGTTATCACCATCATATCTGTGAATTTCAGAATGAGCATCATATTTTAATAATATAAAAAAAATAAGATAAATAAATTTAATCACCATCCTATGATGTGTGAATTTCCGAATATGGCATCATATTTTTACTAGCTAAAAAAATAAGATCAATAAATATAATCACGACTAAAGAATTTACTTAACATACAGTATTTCCAATAAATGCTGGAGAATTAGGTGGCTGAATGTAGAACTGATATGCATTTTGACCTTCAACCTGCTCATGACATAAAAAAATCAAAGAATTTATTCCAAAATACAATTTCATAATTCAGTTTAAATAAGAAAATTTCCTTTGCACAGAAAAACCTGTAGAGAAGCCAATAATGCCAAAGGATCAATGGCAGTGCCTGTCATGAATCTGCTACAGCGCGCCAATACAACCTGAGTTGGAAATGCAATGTAAAAATAAGGTATTTTCTCTTGTAATTTATAGAAAAATATGAATTTGTACAGATACATAAAAATTACACTAAATAATGTGGATAATCTCATCAAGCAAGATTGTGATTCAGGAAAATTTCAGAAAGTGGGAAGCTCGTAATTCAAGTTAAACTTGGTCCTAATATTTAATTGAAAATTTTAAGGTAAAAATGATGTTGATTTAGTTAAGAGAGATGAAACCAACCTTTACTAGATCAGAATTTCTTCTATTTATTATCTGCAAAACTTTAGTAACTGAATCATTCCATGATGGTTCAGTAGGAACATGACTGCACCCAATAATAGCCGTTCTCGGCACAAGCTTTTCTAATTTGTGAAACCGGACCAATAGCTGTGTTACAAGCAAATCAAACATAAGTAACCACCATAAATTTACCAATCAAACTACGCCCTGTTTGGGAGAGCAGTGGCCGTTGTGAACGCATTTATGAAAAATGCAAGTAGCATTTAGACAGGTACTCTAGCTAGAGCTATTTTTCAAAAACAAAACGATATTTTATGCTAAAATGTCATCATAGCCGTGCAAATGGAGTCAAACAGTGGCAGTCGTAACTGCCCATGACTCAAAAGTAGATTTTGGGCCAAAAAAGTCGTCACAAAAGTTACAAATGTAGCAAACTGCCACCATGGCGTTTATTACCGCAATTTAACATCATCATCCATGTGTTTAATATCACAGTTTCACACCGCCACCGCTCAAACCATGTTGTCACAAATAGAGCTTATATCAACAAGGCACTTGGCAACACCTGATTCATTGTGGCTCGTAGACCATCAACTGCTTCTTCCCATGTCAATAAGACGGAATCATCCCAAGCAAGAGTAGAGGCGAGCATTGAACAATCTTCAAACTCATCAAACTCAACCTGTCATTCACTCTAATAGCGAGCATCTTAAGTACAAACTAGTAGATATTCTATAATAAAATCATGAATAATAAGTTAAACTATGAGAGCTAAAAGTGGAAGCATACAATTAAAAGAAAGAATTAGTAAACTACAGACCTGTGGAACAATGAAGTAAAATGAACCAAATTCCTTCCACTCTGGACAAATATCCCTTTTTGCATCAAACCGAATAGCGCCATAAGCACGAACAAGGGGGCAGTCTTCAGAAAGAAACCTTTTCAACAAACCAGAGTTAGTTATTCATAAATTTAACTAAAGAAAAAAATGAACCCTAATGAATTAAGAAAAACATGGAAAAAAGAACTAAGAATGTTGATTCAGGGAGATAAAGAAGAGACCTTTTAATGCATTTCCAGTCTTCTAAAGTGAAAGGAGCATATCCCTTGAATGATACTGCAGAGCCCACCCCGGCAACACTGACCAAGCACTTCTCCTTCCCATGTCCATTTTCAGACATGCCAATAAGATCCGGCTCCCTCCTCTGCCCTCGACCAGAGAAGTAGCAACGTGGTAGATGCCGCTGGGAATGGAGCCAGTCAATGGCGGCGGACTTCTCCATTATGGGGACCTGCATTTCAAAAAAGCCAAATCTGTATGAGTTGAAGTCAATTGTATGTGTAGAAAGCCCCATAAGAGAGAATAATAAGTATTTGGGCCATTTACCAGGACCTCCCCTCTAACTTTGCTAAATTACTGACAGCACCCCTCTTATTTTCGAAATTACAAAAACTTCCCCTAAAGTTTTCATTTTGTAGAGAAGTGGAAAAGCAACCTTGTATATATGTTCACTTGTGTAGAATACAAAGAATGAGTACAAATATATAGATGAGAGAAAGAGAGAGCAAGGTCTTATACACAATGTGGGACTAAAGAGGAGAGAGAAATAACAACAAAAATACTAAATAAGCCTAGTTAAGTGGGCTTCTAACACTCCCCTGCAAGCTGGAGCGTATAGATCATATGCACCAAGCTTGGACAAACACTGGTAGAACAAAGTGCTTGATAGGGCCTTCGTGAGAATATCAGCAACTTTATCAGTGCCCGGAACATGTTTTAACTCAAGTTTCTTCATTTGAACTTTTTCTCATATGAAGTGACAGTCGACCTCGATATGCTTCGTACGCTCGTGAAACACCGGATTCTTCGCTATGTGTATGGCCGCTTGACTATCACAAAAGAGAACAGCAGATGAAGGAAGTTTTACTCCCAAGTCAGCAAGAAGGCTTTCAAGCCATGTGAGTTCAGAAACAACCGATGTCATAGATCGGTATTCAGCTTCCGCGGAGGATCGAGCGACCACGGCTTGTTTTTTACTTTTCCAAGTAATGAGATGACCTCCAAAGTAAGTACAGAACTCACTGGTCCACCGCCGATCATCCAGGGAACCAGTGTAATCGGCATCAGAGTAAGCAACCAATGTTGAAGCCGAGGTGGAGGTTTTGTAAACAAGCCCTTGACCCGGAGCTGCCTTAAGGTACCGGAGAATCCGTTCAACAGCTTGGAGATAAGAAACCCGGGGAGCATGCATGAACCGACTGACAACCCCAACAGCAAATGATATATCAGGCCTCGTGACTGTTAGATAGATCAACTTTTCGACAAGGCGTCTATAGTACTCCGGGTTCTGGAGAAGCATATCATTATCAGAGGCATGTGCACAGAGGTTGTGATTTGCCTCCATCGGTGTATTAGCTGGCTTACAACCTGACTGACCAGCATCTTTAAGGAGATCGAGACAGTACTTCCGTTGGGAGAGGACAAGCCCATCCGGTCGTCGTGCGACCTCAAGACCGAGGAAGTAGCGAAGATGCCCTAGGTCTTTGGTCTGAAATACGGTGCTCATATGTTGTTTGACCGCTTGGATCCCCTGTAAGTCATCCCCAGTAAGTAAGATGTCAACATAAACCTACAGAATGACGGTTCCCGTTGCCCGGTGTCGGGTGAAAAGGGAGAAGTCAGCAGAGCTCCGAGTGAGACCCATATCCTGAACCACCTTGTTGAATTTGTCAAACCACGCCCGAGGGGATTGTTTGAGACCATAGATGGAATTCTTTAGAAGACACACATGAGACTCCCCCGTGGTCTCAAACCCGGGCGGTTGGCGCATGTAGACGGTTTCGTGAAGATCACCATTCAGAAAGGCATTCTTGATATCGAGTTGAAGAAGGGGCCAGTGGCGGTGTACAGTTATGGAGAGAAACACGCGAACCGTGTTGAGCTTGGCCACCGGAGAGAAAGTTTCCTCATAATCGAGGCCCTGCTGTTGAGTGAAGCCACGGGCAACCAATCTGGCCTTCAATCGGGCAACAGTGCCATCTGGAGCATGTTTGATGACAAAAACTCATTTACACCCAACCGGGTGCTGACCGGGAGGCAAAGGGACCAGGGTCCAGGTCTGGTTGGCCCAAAGGGCCGTCATTTCTTCCTCCATGGCAGCCCGCCAGCCAGGATGTTGACGCGCCTCCTGTACAGAGTTAGGAATGGAAACAGAGGATAATGATGTGGCAAAGTGACGAAGTGGTGGTGAAAAGCGATGGAGAGAGACGTAATTTGCCATCGGATGAGCGGTGGAGGCTGGAACCGGAGCAGCAGGTGGCGGAGCATCAGAGGGTGAAGCCGACTGCAGTGGGGCAACGGGATGAGAAGAGCGACGAGAATAGACCCGAATAACAGGTGGAGTCGAACGGACCGGAGCCGGGTCAGGAGGAGGAGATGATGAGGAACAGGGAATTAGGACGATAGGACGAATGACGGGCTCTGGAAAGGTAACGACATCCGGAGCAGAAAAGAAGGGAAGATCTTCCCGGAAAGTAACGTCCGCAGAGACAGTAACCTTGCGGGTAGTAGGCGAATAGCACATATACCCCTTCCGAGTGCGCGAGTAACCGACAAAGATATGTTTGGCCGCACGGGGATCCAATTTGTCGGTAGAAGGACCGAGATGATGAACATAGCAAGTACACCCAAAGATACGAGGAGTAACAGGGAAAGGCGGAGTGGAGGGAAAGAGGAGGCTGAACGGAGTAGCATTCTGAAGAACGGAGGACGGTAGACGGTTGATAAGAAAGCAGGCGGTGGAGAGCGCAAAGTTCCAGTATGGTTTGAGAACCCGCATTTGAAGCATAAGGGACCGAGCCACATCAAGAAGGTGCCGATTCTTGCGCTCGGCGATACCATTCTGTTGCGGAATACACACACGAGGTTTGGTGAATAATGCCGAGAGTCGCGAAGTTATGACCAGTGTACTCTCGCGCATTGTCGGTACGAATAGTGTGAATGGGCGCAGAGAATTGAGTGTGAGCCTCAAGAATGAATGCCCGGAAGACGCGGGGAAGCTCAGAACGATCGCGAAGAAGATACAACCACGTCATGCGCGAATAATCATCAATAAAGGTAACGAAATACCGATAGCCAGAAATACTAGTAATTTTGTACGGACCCCATATATCAGAGTGTACTAAGATAAAAGGAGCGGAGCTCCGAATACAATGAGAAGGAAAAGATGAACGTGGCTGTTTGCCAAAAATACATGTTTCACATTGAAAAACAGGAAGAGATACATCCGGGAGAGCCTTCTGGAGGACAGGTAGAGGAGCATGACCAAGACGTCGATGCCAATCGGAAGAGAAGACAAATGCGAGGAGAGTAGGAGAGTCATCAAGAAGGTAGAGCCCGTTCTGCAGTCGCCCCTTACCAATGATAGTCCGCGTCTGCTGATCCTGTATCAGAAAAGAAGAAGTAAAGGTCACTGAGCAATGTAAATCAGAAGTAAGGGACATGAAGAGCCGAGCGCAGGTGAAAAGAAAAGGTGAGAGGAATATCAGCACATCCAGAAACAGGGACAGAGGCGTCATTGGCCACAGTAATGTACTTCGGGTGAGGGGAAGACAAGTACTGAGGCGGCCGAACAGAGGTGATGTGATGAGTGGCACCAGAGACGAGGATCCATCGCGGGCCAGAGGAAAGGCAGGTGATACCTTCATTGGAGATGGAGGCAGCGGAGACAACCGAGGCTGGCAGGAGGCTGAGCAGGACATGAAGATGCTGAAGCTGAAGGCGAACCTCGTCGAGGTCAGTACGAGTGGGAGAGGAGTCGGTGGCAGCAGCATACGCCTGCGAACGAGGTGGGCGACTATGCTTGCGATAGCACGTGGCGTCAAGATGCCCATCTTTGCCGCAGAACGAGCACTTAGGCTGAGACCGGCCACCTCGCCCACGTCCCCGCGAGTCAGAGCGGCCTCCACGGACAGAAGATGGTAGAGGCAGTAAAGGAGCAGGAACCTGCTGGACAAGAGCTGGAGAAGGAGGGCCCGACACATCCGGAGGCGTGGTAACTTTGAGAAGCATTGAGCACACATCTGAGAAGGACGGGGTAACAGTAGAGGAGAGGATGTGGGTCCGTACACTATGAAGGTGATGGGGTAGCCGAGCCATCATCATGGCTATACCCACAGCCTCCTTTTGAGCACGTTGGGCAACAAGGTCCACAGTAGGAGGCTGATGTTGGATCCATGCCTCGACCAAGGACCGAGCCTGAGCCACAAAAGAAGTCAGATCAGTCGCACCACTGCTATCAAGGGCCTGGAGAGCAGTGATAATGTCATACAGATGGTGGAGACTATCTTTGCCGGAGTAAAGGGTATGAAGCTCATCCCACATGCCTTTGGTCGTCTCGTGGTACATAGCCAGGCGATAGGATTCGCTATCAAGAGAATTAAGAACCCATGTTTGCACACGACCATCATTGCGTAACCATTCGTCAGTCGGAGTACCGGTAACCACGTGGGTCAAGTGATGAAGAAACCCCTTAGATTGCAGGATCCGGCGAACAGAATGCGCCCATTCGACAAAATTTTTCTTGCCGATCAGAGATAAAGTAGTAATACGGAGTTCATCCCGTATTTCTGGAATAGAGGCCGGGAGGTCTGCAAGAGGAACCGCCGTGCCAGTAGAATCAGCAGAAGAACCCATGGAGGAGAGGCGGCTAGGAGGGCAGACCGGCAGCAGAGGAGTCCGCGCGACTAGAACAGAGACCGCCCGGTCACGATGCGGACAGCAGCAGGAGGTCGCGACCAGGGGCGGATAGAGACCAGACCGCACGGATAGGAGTGGGAAGAAAAGTCCGTGCGACTAGAACGGAGACCGCTCGGTCACGATGTGAAGACACCAGCGGCAGGAGGCCGCGACCAGAGGCGGATAGAAAACAGGCGGACAGAGACCAATCCGCGCGGATAGGAGAAGGAGAAGACCGCGACCTAAATGCGGGAGGTAACAGTCCGCACGGTCAGGCTGAACACAGCAACGGTCAGAGACGGAGGCTACGAGCGGGCAGAGAGAAGAGACCGCGAGTAAGGAACACTCAAGCGAATAGAAAGAGGCCGCGGCGAGCAACAGGTCGAGGCGAGCAAAGAAAGAACTCGGCGACAAGGTTAAAAGAGACCGCAGACCGCGCGAGAAGGGAGCTGCGACAAGGCAGAAAAATGGCGATCAGGAACAGGCCGCAGGAAGTCGCGCCGGATAGCGGGAGAGAGCTGCAGATAGCAAGAAGCCGGGGAGAAGGAGACCGCGGCGGATAGCACAAGGGAGACCGCGCGAGAGGAGAGTGTTGTCGGGAGCCGTGACAGAGAGAGGGGAGAGGCGGGCCCCACAGGAATGCAATAAGAGGCGGGAGGGGAGGGGTGGAACCACGGAGGGGAGAGGGGAGAAGAGAGGCGAAGCGGACAGGCAAAAGCAGACCGCCAGACCGAGCGGGAAGAGTGGGGAGCGGACAGAAAGGGCAGTCCGCAGCTAGCCGCACGCACAGACAAGAGACCACAGGAAGAGAGGCGGTTAAGCCGAGGGAAGCCGCCCAAGGAGGACTGGTGACTCTGATACCATGTAGAGAAGTGGAAAAGCAACCTTGTATATATGTTCACTTGTGTAGAATACAAAGAATGAGTAGAAATATATAGATGAGAGAAAGAGAGAGCAAGGTCATAAACACAATGTGGGACTAAAGAGGAGAGAGAAATAACAACAAAAATACTAAATGGGCCTAGTTAAGTGGGCTTCTCTAACACATTTCATTACAAAAACCTCCCCTGAAGTTCAAATTTCATAACATCCACGCACAAAAACACCTCCCTCGGTGAACAGTGTCCAGGGGGTAGTTTTTTTCATGGATGCAATGAAATGAAAAGACCAGGGGAGGTTTTGGTAATAAAATGAAAACTTAAGGGGAGTTTTTTGTAATTTCGAAAATAAGAGGGGTGCTATCACTAATTATACTAGTTTACAGGGGAGGTTTGGGTAATTATTTCCAAGTATTTTATTAAATTCTTAAAATGTCTCCTTACATAATACATGTATTTGTACACTTATATAGGAAGAGAGAGAGGAGAGGATTCTCAATCCTAAGATATGGGACCAAACAAGATTATAAATGGGCTTATATTTGAGCCTCAACATTGGGCCTTTTACTTGTTTTTCTTTAACACTCCCCCGCAAGCTGGAGCATACAAGTCGCAAGCACCAAGCTTGGACAAAAACTGATGATACAACGGGCGTGGTATGACCTTGGTGAGAATGTCAGCAACTTGCCCGGCAGGAACATGATATAATTCGAACTTCTTTAATTGAACCTTCTCTTAAATGAAATGACAGTCAACTTCAATGTGTTTAGTTCGCTTATGCAACACAGGATTCTTAGCAATATGTATAGCAGTTTAACTGTCACAAAATAGAGTGGTTGGTGAGCAAAGTTTGACTCCCAAATCACCAAGGAGACTTTCTAGTCAAGTGAGCTCAGACATAACAGCCGTCATCGCACGATATTCGGCTTCAGCAGATGAGCGAGCAACAACAGATTGCTTCTTGCTATGCCGGGTAATAAGGTTTCCTCCAAAGTACATACAAAAACAGTTGTGGAGCATCAATCATCAAGAGAACCCGCATAGCCAGCATCAGAATATGCAATAAGAGATAAAGAGAAAGATGGTTTGTATACAAGTCCTTGTCCAGGAGCAGTCTTCAAATATCTGAGAATGTGCAGGACAGCCTAGAGATAAGAGGTTTGTGGAGCATGCATAAATCGACTGACAACTCCAACAACAAATGAGATATCAGGTCTTGTAACCATAAAATATATCAGCTTTCTACAAGGCATTGATAATACTCTGGATTCGTAAGTAGTAGATTGGAGTCAGATTTATGAGCACAAAGCTTGTGGTTGACATCCATAGGAGTGTCAGCAGGTTTACATCCCGAATAGCCAGCATCCTGAAGAAGGTCAAGATGGTACTTCTGTTATGATAGGACAAGGTCATCAGGTCGTCTTGTTACCTCAAGTCCATGGAAGTATCGAAGATTTCTCAGATCTTTAGTTTGAAAGACATAGTTTAAGTGTTGTTTAATTTGGTGTATCCTTATGGATTCATTACAAGTAATCAAAATATCATCAACAGAAATTAGGAGAATGACTGTGTCGGTTGGTTGATGACGAGTAAAGAGAGAGATATTAATCGAGCTTCGCGTGAATTCAACTTCACGAACAACCTTACTAAACTTGTGACTGTTTGAGATCATAAATAGATTTTTTGAGATGACAAACATGAGACTCCCCAGTGGTCTCAAACCCGGGAAATTGATGCATGTAGAAAGTTTCTAAAAGGTCGTCATTTAGAAATGCATTTTTGATATCCAACTGATATAAGGGCCAGTGTCGATGAACAGTTGAGGAGATCAGGGGCCGAACGGTATTTAACTTGGCGACTGGTGAGAAAGTTTCATCATAGTCGAAGCCTTGTTGTTAAGTTAACCTCTGGGCCACAAGTCGATCTTTTAGGCATTCAACTATCCCGTCTGGAGCATGTTTTATTGCAAAGAACCACTTATAGTCAACACAAGTCTATTCTGGAGGAAGAGGGTCAAGATCCCAAGTCTAGTTAGCCCAAAGAGCAGTCATTTCTTCATCCATGGCCGCACGCCACCCCGAATGTTGGAGAGCCTCCTGCAAAGAGTTAGGTATAGAAATGGAGGATAGAGAGAGCGTGAATTTGAGGAGAAGTGGGGAGAGGCAGTGTAGGATACATAATTTGTTGAGTGAGTTATAAAGGTCGATGTCGAATCGACGGGTCGCGAGATAGTGCTGGTAGAGGGTAACTGTTGTATGACATCAGATTTGTGAGAACGGAAAACGTATACACGAAGAGGTGGTTTGACTTGCACCAGTGTCGGGATTGGTGTGAGAAGAAGAGGTGGAAGAGGAGACATGACAGGGACGGTAAGACGAGGTAGAGGAGTTAGAAGAGGATCTGGAGGAGTGGAGAGAAAAGGTTGGTCCTCGAGAAAGGTTACATCTGCCGAAATGACCACTTTGCTATCGGTGGGAGAGTAAAACGCATAACCCTTGTGAATGCGAGAGTATCCAACGAACATAAATTTGGTTGCACAATGAGCAAACTTGTCAATAGACGGACCAAGATTATGGACATAACATGTCCATCCAAAAACACGAGGTGTGGGGGAAAAAGGAGGCTTTGAAAGAAAAAGAAAACTAAACGGAGTCGCAAAATTGAGCATGGAGGAGGGCATGCGATTTATGAGATGACGGGAAGCAGAAACAACAAAGTTCCAATATAGTGTGGGGACCTGCATTTGAAACATGAGTGACCGGACGACGTCAAGAAGGCGACGATTTTTCCGCTCGACCACACCATTTTGTTGTACAGTATAAGCGCACAAAGTTTGATGAATAATCTCAAACTCATTATACAAATTTGAGAAGATTCGGCTGGTATATTCACGTGCATTATTTGTGCGAAATAATTTTAAGGTAGTGAAAAACTGAGTACGAGTCTCAATAATAAAGACATGAAAGATAGAGCTAATTTCAGCACGATCGCGAAGTAAATAGAACCAGGTTATGCGAGAGTAATCGTCAATAAATGTAACAAAGTAACGATAATCATAAACACTTGGGGTTTTATACGGTCCCCAAATATCATAATGTACTAAAAAAGAGCATCACTCTGAGTGCAAGTAGGATGAAAAGACGTATAATATTGTTTGTCAAAGATACAAGATTCACATGTAACTCATGAATGGAGACATCAGGAAGTGTTTTCTTGAGAATCTGGAGGGAAGCATGCCCAAGACGTCGATGTCAATCAACAGAAGAGACCGCGGAGAAAACAGTAGGTAGAACATCCAAGAGGTAGAGCCCATTAGACATCCAAGAGATAGAGTCCATTAGACCAATGATATTTTGTGTTTGTCGATCTTGCACAACAAAAGAGGAATGTGAGAAGGCTATATAGCAATCAAATTCCAGAGTAAGACGGCTAAAAGAAAGCAGGCCAAAAGGTGATCCCAGAACATGAAGGATCAGGGATAAAGAGAGGGTTGGAGTGAAAGGAACATCAGCAGTGGCAGAAACCGGGGTGGTGATACCATTGGCCACGGTGATGACCTTGGGATATGCATATTGTAAGTACTAGGGCGGTTTTTGCCGAGTAATATGGTGTGTGACACCCGAGTCCACAATCCAGTGGGAGTTATGGGAGCGACAGAATATACCTTTATTGGAGATCGACGCAATGGATTAAGATGAGCGACTAATCACCCCTTGGAGATGTTGGAGTTAGATGCGTAGAGCATCAATATCATTACCGGTGGAGGAGTGAGGATCAGCTGTAGTGGAAGCAGTGAGATGTGGAGGCAGATAATGTTTGCAATAGCGGGTGGCCTCAAGGTGTCCATCCTGACCACAATGAGCATATTTAAAAGGAGGTTTTCCAGCACGTCCTCGTCCCCGATAAGTGGTGCGACCTCCACGATCCGAAGGACCACGGGCCAAAAGAGCAGGAGGAGCAGATAGGGATTGCTGGAGGAGAGACGGAGATAGATTCTGATGCGGAGCAGAGACGAGCACAAGCTTTGGGCTCGTTCGGGGCTGATTTGGCGACTTACCATATATGGCATGCCCGGATCGACGATCGGACTCCGCAGATGTGTCTGGATCTGCGTCGCGAGTCAAAAACATATATTAGTTTATTATTTTTGGTTCATTAATCATGTATTTTAGTGGCATCTCCCACCGGCCAATCATAGTCGTTGATTGGGATGCCCTAGTGCTTCTTTTTACTATAAATATTGATCTAAGAGGCTGAACCAAGTCATTGCAGAATTTGGAGAACACTCATTCCAGATTCCAGCGATCTCTCCCCAGTGCCGAGGTCGTAGAACCCTAGGTGACGACTCCTATGCCTCCGAACTCCTCCCCAAGGTAACCCATACCCCCACCTTTGTTTTCCACCCTTCAAACCCCCATTGCCACCGTCGGATTCCCTTCCAAACCCCCCAACACTACCGCCGGCCTGCAGGTTCCAGCAAGCCGCCCCCTCCTTGTCCTGTACCGCCGCCTAACCAGCCAGCCTCCACCCCGGGTTTCGCAGCCCCCTTGCTCCCCATCCCAAGTCGTCGGCGTCATTGTCATCACCCCAGCCCACCGCCGCTTCCCCTTGCCAAATCTGTCCACCCCAAGGGGCCTTTTGCTCTAGTCGACCACCCTCTCATTTCCCCTCCGTGGATCCACCATTCTAATAACCCCAAAATTCTAGATCAGTCCAGATCTAGGGTTCTAGCCCCCGATCCGTTATTTCCACCGCTTATACTTTCCATTTTTGCCCAGATCCGCCCCTAAATAGCAGATCTACCCATCCCCGGCCCGGATCTACTTACTCGTGGTTGGATCCACCGTTTTATTGCCCGTTCTCACCATTTTCCGCCAAGGACAGCCACCGTCACCGTCGCCTCGCCACTGGTTCCATCTCCGGTCGCCAATCTACACATCCGGCTCCGGAACCTTCATTGCCTTGGTCAGCCCGCTATTTAGTGAGTATTGTATTATTGAGTTGTTAATTTTCAGCATTTATTTATCAGATTGGTCATCATATTTGTTTGGATATCTCGTATGGTAGTAGTTTGTTAGATAAATATTGTGATTTGCAGAATTTATTCGCCGCGCGCTCTAGCTTTGGCCAGGTTGCGCGCAGCCAGGTTGCGCGCACTTTTCGATACGCAGTTATATAGTCTATAGGTTTGTCCGTCATGTCTAGACGTCACAATTATTCGTCTCCTCAATTTAGAGGTCTCGAGCCCACTTGTACCCGCTCTCACAGAACCCCGTCAGGGAAATCCTCACATTATTACGACAATCATTCTCGATCGCAGTGCACCACTTTCAAAGATCGGGTTGACCCACCGACACGACCCCACTATGCTAGAGACAATCAGTATGATGATTATCGTCGTTCTTATCCGTACACGCAAGCAGATCGTGTTGATCCATCGACACGACTCGATTACTTTAGGAATGATTATTATGAAGATAGTCGTTGCGAGAGAGATCTTGAGAGTCAGTTTCGTGCTGCTTCTCCTTCCTTTGACGGCTTATCGAGTCTCGAGTCTTTCAGCTATTGGCTCGTGGTTATAGAGTACTATTTTGATCATTTTGAATTATTCGGTGAGCGTCGCGTCAAGTTTGCGAAACTTAGACTTTTAGATCAGGCGAGGGCATTTTGGGCTAGCGTTGAGAGGACCCGCGAGCGAGACCGTCTTCGTCACATCACTAGTTGGGTGGGCATGAAGCATACATTATATCAGAGGTATCTGCCTTCGTCGTATCAGAGTCGCTTGCTCAACCAATTATTTTCTCTTCAGCAAGGATTCGTGTCTGTCGCTGAGTATATGGATCGTTTTGATGAGTTAGTTGTGAGGAGTGATATCCAAAAGGACCCAGCCATAGCCACTACCAGATTTCGGTCTGGGCTTCAATCTGACATTCGTACTAAGATAGTTTATCATAGCTCGGGGTCCCTCGAGCAGACATATCAGCTCGCCCTTTGTTATGAATGGTCATTGAGATCCGCAAGAGCTGGTCGATGGGATTCTCACCTTGACCTTTACAGTATGAGTCCCTCCCATACTGAGGTCACCACGTTGCCTATCACTGTCCTGTCAGCCACGACAAAAGTGATACCTGATGTGGATTGCTCTCACTCCAGTGAGGTGCTTAGCTCAGTGAGTGACCTATCTCTTGTTTCTAGCTCGTCTCTTGTGACCCCGACTGAGAGCGAGCCTAAGCGGCCTATTGACTTTGTAATGTTATGTTCCTCACACACATCTCTTCCTCTGTCATGCACCGGGTGAGTTAGCACCTCAACCACAGACTCATTTCCTGACACCGCACCCACGGATCCATTCTTGGGTGTAGGTCTATGTCGCTCTCCCATTGTCATCACCCGAAGTCACATCATGACTGAGAGCCCAGAGCATGATGTTGATTTTATAGTGACTATGTCACCCATTCACGGGGACACGACCCCTTACGATGGCACTCACATGGACGATCATGACCCTAGTGACGAGTTTTACGATGACCCCACTATTGAGCCTCCTCATGAGCCGCCACATCCTGGTGAGGATACGATTCGGGTGAGACGTTTGTTTATGAGCTTTGAGTTATTGGCGTCTCTTTCGCTATCATTTATAGCCCTGCCCCGAAGAGTTAATCTTGCGTGGAGCATAACATATGTAGGGTCTTTCTTGAGTACGCTTGAGCATACTCATATTTTGAGGGCCTACCTTATGGCACATCGCACCCTCGAGGAGTTTTGGGGCGCACCACCTGTTGACCCATCAAACGAGCTATTTCTTGTCGGGAACACCCACCACACTCGAGAGTCACGTCTTCCAGTCGGTGTACACGACTTTCACTTAGGTGGTCGTCTTGTCTGTGATGACTTTTCGTACACACCTCCTGGTGAGCCCCCTGATAAGCTACGTTGCCAGGGAGATATTTGGCTCTTTACGAGCTCGTATTCGGGTATAGATGTCTTTCTCGGTCATCTGAGCACTCGTCTCACATGAGATGAGTTTTTCTACACTCCACCGAGAGAGCCTCCTGATAGGTCACCTCCCTTGATAGATTTTCAGGTCATTATTAGATTTTTACATAAAGAGCACGTTGTGTCGGTCATGTGTCATAGACATCATTTGCATTAGTCTGTTGAGTCGTTTCGTCAACATTTGCATGAGTCTGTTGTGTTGTCTGTTCATCGTTTGCATGTGCGTTGACGAAAAAATTCATGATGATAATAAATTTTGTAAATCACATGCGGATGTTCATTGGCAAGTGCAGATACTTCATGAAGGCGAGCAGGTGATGGTGAGAATCTGTATTGTGAGGTTCCGTGCGAGGCTTGCTAAAATCTTGAGTGTTAGATGAATGAATCCATATATAATCATGAGACAGATTGAAGCAAACACCTATGATCTTGATTTCCTTGCAAGTATGGGTATTCACCGGGTATTTAGTGTTGAGGATATGACGCCGTACTACGAGCCTCGCAAGTATGTGGACCCAAGCAGTGGGGATTTCTAGTCGTCCACACCTCCACCCTCGTTGCCTTACAACCCTCATACTTCACCTATGTCTGATAGCCACTACAGCCCATCCACTACCGACACCCTTCCACCTGGGAATTCGTCTTCTTTGGTTTCACCACTGGCACCGCCGATCGCACCGGGTTCCACCCTTCGAGATATTAGCGATGAGAGCATCACAAAGTTCAGATTCCACCAGTTTGTTCCTACTTCAGATGGGTCGCGTTGTCGCTACTTCGTACATTGGCGGGCCGCCCCGATGCAGTTGACGCTTGGATACTTGCAGCAGAACTTGATCGATTCGCCCCTGGACTTCAACTTCAGCACGACCGTCTCCATTCATCGGAGATGACAGCTTTTAAATCAGGGGGAGTTGATGGGCGAGGACATTCTTCCGTCGACGACACTTAGACGACTCCCGGCGGACCTCTTTGAGTTGTACGTGGCATTCATCGAGAGAATTCCGATCTCAATTCATCGGGAGATGAATTCTTTCAAGCCGGGGAGATTGATGCGGAGCAGAGACAAGCACGAGATTTGGGCCCGTTCGGGGCTGATTTGACGACTTACCATATATAGCATGCCTGGATCAATGATCGGACTCCGCAGATGTGTCTGGATCCACGTCGCGAGTCAAAAAAATATATTAGTTTATTATTTTTGGTTCATTAATCATGTATTTTAGTGGTCTCTCCCACCGGTCAATCATAGTTGTTGATTGGGATGCCCTAGTGATTCTTTTTATTATAAATATTGGTCTAAGAGGTTGAACCAAGTCATTGCAGAATTTGGAGAGCACTCATTCCCGGATTCCAGCGATCCCTCCCCGATGCCGACGTCGTGGAACCCTAGGTAACGACTCCTAGGCCTCAAAGCTCCTCCCAAAGGTAACCCCTACCCCCACCTTTGTTTTCCACCCTTCAAACCCCCATTCCCACCGCCGGATTCCCCTCCAAATCCCCCCCCTACCGCCGGCCTGCAGGTTCCAGCAAGCCGCCCCCTTCTTTTCCTGTACCGCCGCCTAACCAGCCAGCCTCCACCCCCGGTTCCGCCGCCCCCTTGCTCTCCAGCCCAGGCCGCCGGCATCATTGCCCTCACCCCAGCCCACCGCCGCTTCCCAATTCCAAATCCAGCCACCCCAAGGGCCCTTTTGCCTTAGCCGACCACCCTCTCATTTCCCCTCCGTGGATCCACTATTCTAATAACCCTAAAATTCTAGATCAGTCCAGATCTAGGGTTCTAGCCCCCGATCCGTTATTTCCACCGTTCATACTTTCCATTTTTGTCTGGATCCGCCCCTAAATAGCGGATCTACCCATCCCCGGCCCGGATCTACTTACTCGTGGCTGGATCAACCGTTTTATTGTCCGTTCTCACCGTTTTCCGCCAAGGACAGTCACCGTCGCCTCGCCACTGGTTCCATCTCCGATCGCCGATCTACACATCCGACCCTCCCAATTTTCAGTGCCTCGGTTCAGCCCTCTACTTTGTGAGTTTTTTGTAGTATTGTACTCTTTGATTCAGTATTTTCACTTGGTGATTTATTATAGTTTGTTGTGATATTTGTTTGTAAAATTTTGTTTTTGTACTCTAATAATTTGCAGGAGGAAACATTTGCCGCGCTCTTCACTTTGGCCCTCCGAGCGGAGGAAAGCCATTAAAATATTGCCTAAAATAAATATTTGTTTGTTCTATTTTAATATCTGTGTGGCGCTGAATTTTCATTGCTTATATCATTCGTCGAAACATTGATCATCGCATCGCATATAGGTTTGGATTAGCGTGTCACCCGTACACTCAAACCTAGCGTTGTAGGTTTGTGCACCCCTAGCCTACCCCTACATCAGATTTCCAGGAACATCCGGTGGGGGTATAACCTTCAATACATAGAGCAAATATCCGATAGAGGGGAGTTGTAGAGAAAGAAATAATCTGAGTCCGAACACTGTGGAGATAGGGTGGAATACGGGTCATTAATCATGGCAATCCCAACAGCTTCTTTCTATCCCCATTGCGTAACCAGATCTGTCATAGGAGGCTGATGTTGTATCCATACCTCAACAAGAGTCTTGGCTCTTGCAACAAAGGAGGTCAAGTCACATGTTGCCCCGGGGTCAAGAGTTTGAAAATCGGTGATGATGTCGAACAGGTGTTGGAGGCTATCCTTGCCAGAATAGAGGGAGTGAAGTTCCTCCCACATAGCTTTGGTTGTCTCATGATACATGGCCACCCGATATGGCTCAGTGTCCATGGAATTGAGGATCTATGATTGGACACGGGCGTCATCACAGATCCACTCCTCGATGGGTGCGATGGGAGTGGCCCTTGTCAGATGATGAAGAAGACTTTTAGTCTGCAGCACACAATGAACGGAGTATACCCACTCCACAAAGTTCTACTTCCCACTGAGAGAGATAGTGGTGATCCGAAGTTCATCGCAAAGTTCAGAAAGAGGAGCAGCAGTACGGGTAAGAAGAGAGGAAGCAGTCATCGAATCCATAGAATAATGGCAAAGGCAAGAAGAGAAGCTTCAGCGAATAGAGGAAGATGTGGCTAGGCGAGCAGAACCGGCGGACCGAACAGGCAATTAGAAGCTGCGGTAAGGACAATTGTGGTAGAAGCAGCGGGTAAAAGCTGTGGGAAGATGTTGTGGCAAAGCTGCGGCTAGAATCGTGGATAGAAGTTGTGGGTAGAGCTGACGCTAGAACTACGGATAGGATCTGCGGGTAGAGCGGCCACGAGAACTGCGGATAGGAGCAGCAGGTAAAGTGGCGGGTAGAGACCGGTGTAGAACTGCGGCTTTGAACAGCAGGAGCAGCGAGGAGTTGTGGCTAGGAGACTGTGGCTAGACAGGTAGCGGGCAGGCTGCGTCTTAGCCGTGAGAAGGCCAGACAACAGAAGCTTGCAACAAAAGAGGTCGTGGGATACCAGCGACCAGGAGGGAAGATCTGCGTGTAGAAAGGGAAGCAGCGGTTAGCCACGGCAGTCCACGGAAGAGACAAGCAGGTGGGACCCGGCTGAGGAAGCTATAAAAACGTATGGAGAGGAGGGAAAGAAAGGGGGAAAGGAATTCGAAGGTGCTCGCAGAAGGAGCTGCGGTTAAACAATGTCTAGCCTCCCAAGGTGCACAAGAGGAACCGGTAACGGGAAAAATCAAAGACCGATTGTCTCTGATACCATGTAGAAAATCACAAAGAGGGAGAGAATAATCATTATTTTATTAAATTCTCAAAATATCACCTTACATAATATATGTATTTGTACACTTATATAGGAAGAGGGAGATGAGAGGATTCTCAATTCTAAGATGTAGGACTAAATAAGATTACAAATGA
Organism: Platanthera zijinensis; assembly: GCA_039513925.1. NCBI lineage: Eukaryota > Viridiplantae > Streptophyta > Magnoliopsida > Asparagales > Orchidaceae > Platanthera > Platanthera zijinensis. The sequence continues at coordinate 237,268,111 of CM077081.1, read as the reverse complement.
GCTTATACTTGGGCCTCAACATTGGGCATTTTACATGTTTTTCTTTAACAGTATGTTTTATTCAATGTTATCTATTGATTTGAATGCAGTTGACTGACATTGATGTTATTAGTTTTTGGAAAGATACAAGTTGACATCAATGTAATCAATGTCTTATCTATTTAATGATTTAAGTAGCCATCAATGTCAATAGTATCATCAAGTTGACAATGAAATAGATAAGACCAATTATGTGTCATCTACAAAGCACCGGTACAGTACGAGCGTTGGGTGCGCTGCGTATCCGATACGGTGTTACTTGAAGCTAAAAAAAAGTAGACACGTGTACGTTTGGATACAACATAATTAAAATTAAATTATATAAATACACGTGCAATATGTCCATATATATGCATGCACATATACATGTATATGCATGTTCATATGTCGATATATATGCATATGTATACAATAAAAAAAATAAAATAATCAAATTCTTTATAGTTTTACTGGGAAAAAATACTTAAATATGAGGCACATTTTATTACTATTATAAACAAACATCGCTAGTTGTATTTATGGTTCACAAATTTTTCTTTTCTAAAAGACACGCAGAAGTTTTTTATTTACTTTAGAAAAACATAATCTATCACAACATGCAAAATGATCTGGCAAGTCCAAGTGTATCTACAGACAAGAGTAACAGACGTATTCTCCGAGTATCGGGTACGTACCAGTGCCAAATACGTATCTGGTACGGATACGTGGCCCTCAAAGAAGTATTGGTGCTTCGTAGTGTGTCATTGTTTCTTATAATGTAAGTGTTTGATCTTGAACCAACAAATAATCGGCCCAATATCACAGGGCGGAGAACAGGGATCCAATTTGAGACTAAAAGACTAGTAATGTACACAAATCAAACAAAAAACTTAGTTCAGGTGTACATCTATTAGCACATTACTCTGAATTTAGGTCAACAATGCTCCAAGCTTCTAACAAAACCTGCGAAACGAGGTTTTCTGGCAGAATTGATCAAATCACTCACCTCGAGCCGGATGATGCCGGAGCTGGATCTGGGAGGAACGGAACAGAGGGCGGAGATAGCCAAATTGAGCTGCGAGACGGCCGAATCGACGGCAGCGACGGCAGGAAGCGTGTGGGTCTCGCGGATGACTACAGGCTGGTCGGCGGCGACGGCGCCTCCTGCTCCATTCATGGAGAGGGAACACGGTCGGTAGTTCTGCCACTTCATAGCTCGCCCTCGTTAATGACCTTTTGATAATGAGGAAGAAGAAGAAGAGATGGTTTGGGCGGGAAGGGGGATTTAATCGAGCACTTACATGGCCAGAAGAGATTGGCATGAGATGATGCCGCCGGGAGTGAAACCTTACGCCGGCGGGGCGGGCGGCGGACGACATGGAAGAGGCCGGAGCTACGATGTACGGACAGTGATGGTGGAGAGGAGAGAGCTGGAGATAGTGGAGACAGAGAATTGGATGCGAGAAAAGAGGGAGATAAGGAGTGTGTATCGTGTGTTCGACTGAGATGTGGTGTGGCTGATGAGCACCACGGGCCCACCAGTTTAGGATTTGAAGTTGCGCCACGTGGAGACTGGTCCCACACATGCCAACTCAGACGACTTCAAATTATGTGGGGACACTCATTATCGGGAAAGGGGGGTGCTCTACTGCACTGTGCAGTGCAGCATCCAGCGGCTGTCAGTGCATTAGCACTGCGCACGCAACTCGGCGCGAGTGTTGATGCACTTGAAGCCGCTGGATGTGATGCACTTCACGGTGCAGTGCAGCACACCCCCAGCTTCCTCATTATCGTCGAAAATTCTTGAGTCTGCGACCCGGACGTTGAACGGGACCAATGAAAATGTTGGAAGCTGTGAGGCCTATGGTGTACGGATTTATTGTGCATCGAGAGACCCACTAAACTGTGGCATTTCGTGCATTTTCATTGGTCATGGACGCGGATGTCTGCCGGGATCCGAACCCAAATTTTTCCTCATTATCGTCGTATCGTGTAGGCAGATAAATGCACAGACTTTCCCTCACAATGGTCGCCGGTATTATTATCGTTATATGGTATCCTTGAAAGTAAACTTGTAACACACCCATCCGTTACGGGTAATATAACAGAAGGTCCGGCCGGGGCCCCACGTCATATTAAGCGAACAGACGGAACGGTTACTAAATCTGAAATACCATAATCCGATACATTTAATTAAAACCGTATCCTAACTCAGAATCATTCTAGCGGAAGCATAAAAGGAGTTTAACGAAAAACCGCGCCCAACGGCGAATGTCCACTAAACAAGCAAAGGAATGAAAATACAACCACATGTCCACAAAACGGTCTTAAGGCCTTACATGAAAGTGTTCAACTGAAAATACAAGTAGCTTGCATACATCGGCACGCAGGCCGGCAATACATGAAACTCGCTAACAAAAAGGGGCTGGGCCTTCGAGGGCCAGCTCAGCAAAATGGGCTTCGGCCCGCTATTTCCCGCTCGGCTCCGCAGCACCTGCAAGCAAACATTCCACCGAGCGGTGGCAAACAAAGTAACGGTCAGCAAAGGCTGACCAAATTATAACGACCCCACCCCTTTCTCGGGGTGGCGGTGCCTCTTCCCTGCAAGCGGATTAGCATAATCACATAAAGCTAAAAAGTGCATTTAAAGCATCAAAACACCACAAACGTTGGCTCAACCGGCCCAACGTCTCGTGCACTCAGGGCACCTTAACGGTGTACCGGATATCCCCGGTCCCACTACCATTCTCAGTCCTGGACTGGATGGCTACATAATGAGCATTCGCTAGTCGTGACTCAAAGGTCTCGACTCCCTCCTATGCCTGTAGCAACCCACCAATTATCTTAGGTGGTCGAACTACACCACATAGTGCAGGTACAGTTCGGTCGAGCCCGCTGCTCAAATCGTCGTACCCAACACGCACGACGCGGGTCGACTTCCCCTTGCCTGTTATCGCATACATAACCGATTGTTATGTAACAAGGGTGGTACTCGCGGCCACCTAAGTTGGGCCCTCAAGGAGCACAACTCCACACACTAGCCATACGGTCTCCGAGAGACGGGCTTCGCACAAATACGACAAAAACCCCTCGGGAGTTGATGCCAACGATCCAACGACCTAGTGCAAGCGTAAAACAACCACGGAGTCTTCTCCGGGCAATCATAAACATCACCAATCCAGACGCATCCGGATGGGCTTCACACAGCATGCCTAAACCGTACTCGCGCTTCCGGTACTAATGCAATTAAACTAGCGGGGATGTCAACATCGACCCGTCGGAGAGCACCTTTCCCCCACGCGATGGTGGGGAGACACTTCCATGCAATTATGCTAAATAAGGGCTTCACCTGCCCAAGAAGAAAAGTCGTTACCCTTGACGTGCGTTTCTGAGGCATGGCTCGGTCACGAACAATCCTTGTAGCGGCTTCCACGCACGTATCCGGCTTGCTCACGCCGAAGAAATCTCCACGACGAATCCTTCCGGTGCGGCTTCCCCTTTCCAACACGAAACCCTAACCCTAACCCTAACCCTTGGTCGGCCAAGAGGAGGAGGGTGTAGGTTGGCTTCAACCCTAGCCGGCGGCGGCCGGGGCAAGGAAGAGGGAAGAAAAGGCTCGGGCTATCTCCTCACAGCCGGCGGCCAAGAGAAGGAGGAGGTGAAGGAAGTGGAGAGGAAGAGGCTCGGGCTTCTTCCAACCAGCAAGAGAGAGAGGGAGGATCGGAGTCCTCCTTGTAGCCGGCGGCCGAGAGAGAAGACGGAGGCGGCGATCTCGCCGATCGAACTTCGTCTCACCGATCGAGCTCGGATCCCGTCGAGAGAGAGAGAGCGCACGGGAGAGGGAGGATCGGAGGGAGACGGAGAAGATGGAGGGAGCTGTGTGCTCCTCCGGCGCCGGCGACGGGAGGGACGAAGGAGGCGAGGCTCGGCTCCTGGTTTCGCCGATCGGGAAAGTGGGCGAGAGAGAAATCGCACGAGAGAGAGAGAGATCGGGGGAGGCGGCTGGGTAGTTAGATTAGGTTAGGTTATAGATTTTTTTATATATATATAAAACCTAAACTCAATCGGCTATCGGCAGCCCACACCCTAAACGCGCCCCAAATTCGTTCAAACTCGCGCGCCAAATTTACGGGGCGTTACAATTCTCTCCTCCTAAAAAGAAATTTCGTCCCGAAATTCAAAATACGAATAACGAAATGAAATTCGCCATACCTGAGTTAAACAGATTGGGGTACTCCTCGCGCATGACCTCTTCAGGCTCCCAAGAGAGCTCTTCGCGGCCACAATTGTCCCAACGGACACGCACCATCTTGATTGTCTTTCTCCGCAACTGTCGGATGTCGCTATCGATAATGCAAATCGGCTTCACCTTAGTAGATAGGCCGCTATCCACCGGCACCACACCGGCTTCCAACACAGAATCGGGTTCCCGCACCGCCTTCCTCAGCACTGAAATATGGAAGACGTCATGCAACCCACTCAGCTCCGTCGACAAAGCAAGTCGGTAAGCTGCCTCGCCGATGCGTTCGGTGATCTCGAATGGCCCTAAATACCTTGGACTCAGCTTCTTCAAGCGACGAACCCTTGACACTCCTTTGAAAGGCTTTATCTTCAGGTACACCCAATCTCCAACCGCGAACTCCACGTTCCGGTGCTTTGCGTTATAATACTTTGCTTGACGATCTTGGGCGGTCAACAACCGCTCTCGAATGATCCGTATAGACTCATTTGCCTCAACAACATCTTTGCGCTTCAGTAATTTTGTATCACCTGTCTCTGCCCATGCTAACGGAGTGCGGCACTTCCTGCCGTATAACGCTTCGTACGGGGCCATCTGGATATTTGCCTGATAACTGTTGTTATAGGCGAACTCAACCATGTGCAAGTGATTTTCCCAATGTTGTCCGAAATCTAAAACGCACATGCGCAACATATCTTCCATCGTACGATTAGTCCTCTCAGTTTGTCCATCAGTCTGCGGGTGGAAGGCTGTGCTAAACTTGAGCTTCGTGCCCAACGATCGATGAACATGCCTCCAATCACCGGACGTAAACCGTCCATCACGGTCGCTGACTATGCTGCGAGGGACTCCATGCAACCGAACGATGTTCTCCACATACAACTTTGCTAGCTTCTCCACTGGATCGCTCTTTCGATTTGGAATGAAATGCACAACTTTGGTCAACCGATCAACAATCACCCAAACGGAATCATTTTTCTGCAACGACTTCGGCAAACCGTGCACAAAATCCATGGAAATGTCATCAAATTTCCACTCCGGGATTGGCAACGATTTCAAGAAGCCTCCAGGTCGTTGGCATTCGGCCTTCACTAGCGCGCATGTTTGACATTTTGCCACGTAGAGAGCTATGTCCTTCTTCATGCCTGGCCACCAAAACAATATCTTCATATCCTTATACATCTTTGTGCTCCCAGGGTGAACTGAGTACTTGGTGTTGTGAGCCTCGTACATCAATTCTTCCCGTAGAGTGCCAGACTTTGGGATGCACAAGCGATTATCCTTCCTCAGAAGACCGTCTTGAACCAAGAACTGGGAATTTGACCCTTCCGATGCATAACGTTTCATGCTCTCATCGAGCTCCAACGCTCTCCGAACTCTGTCTGCAAGGTCGCATTGCACCTCCGTCCAGTTCAAGCATGCGTTTGCACTAGTACTCCTGTCGACACAGGTAATACCCAAGTCTTCCAACTCCTGGATTAAACGTTCATCATGCCTGCTCAACCAGTTTGCTCGCGCTGGAGTTCTGCGACTTAAAGCATCAGCGACCACATTCCCCTTCCCGGGTGTATAATGAATCTCGAATGTGTAATCTCCGAGGAATTCCATCCATCTTCTTTGCCGCATGTTCAACTCCTTCTGGTTCAACAGGTACTTAAGACTTTTATGGTCCGTAAAGATGTCAACCTTCACGCCATATAGATAATGCCGCCACAGCTTCAGGGCAAATATCACCGCCGCTAACTCCAAGTCGTGGACGGGATAGTTTCTCTCATGCACCTTCAGCTGGCGCGAGCCGTAAGCTATAACTTGTCCAAACTGTAGGAGAACGCAACCTAAGCCGCTCCCTGAGGCATCACTATAGATCTCGTAGCCGTCCGTACCACATGGCGAACTCAAAATAGGCGCCGTGGTCAGACGACTCTTCAGTTCCTCAAAAGCTCGTGCACACTCCGGTGACCACACAAACTTCGTATCCTTTCTCGTCAGGGTAGTGAGAGGTAACGCAATCCGCGAGAAGTTCTCCACGAACCTCCTGTAGTAGCCGGCAAGTCCCAGAAAACTCCGGACTTCCGCCACTGTAGTCAGTACGGGCCACTCCTGTATAGCTGCTATCTTTGCTGGATCCACAGCGATACCTTCTCCACTAATGACATGACCGAGAAATGCTACAGACGATAGCCAAAACTCGCACTTAGAGAACTTGGCATAAAGTCGACTTCTCCTCAGGGTGTGCAAAACCAATCTCAGATGGTTCGCATGATCCTCCTCCGACTGTGAATATACCAAAATGTCGTCTATGAAGACAATCACAAATCGGTCCAGATATTCTCGAAAAGTTCTGTTCATCAAATCCATGAATACCGACGGCGCGTTTGTCAGCCCGAACGGCATCACTGTGAACTCGTACTGGCCATAGCGTGTGCCAAATGCCGTCTTGGGAATATCACTTTCCCTTATACGCAACTGATAATAACTGGACTTCAGATCCAGCTTCGAGTAGACCGTTGATCCAGCCAACTGATCAAATAAATCATCGATTCTTGGAATCGGATATTTATTCTTCTCTGTCAGCTTGTTCAGTTCTCGGTAATCTATACATAGACGCAGACTTCCGTCCTTCTTTTTCACGAAAAGGACCGGCGCACTCCAAGGTGAACCACTTGGACGTATATACCCCTGCTCTAGCAATTCCTGCAGCTGAACCTTTAGCTCTGCCATTTCCTTTGGCGCCACTCTATACGGTGCACGGGCCACAGGTTTCGCACCTGGCACCAGATCAATAGGGAAATCAATCTCTCGCTGGGGTGGAATCCCAGGGAGATCTTTAGGAAACACATCCGCGAATTCTGACACAATGGGAATGTCGTGCAAACGGGACTTCGGCTCTGCAGCCTCCAATAATGTGAAGAACAACTCTGCGCCCTTCTGAACTGCTTTTACCACTTGGAGAGCAGACATCAGCGTCTTGCTCGATCCTCGCATGCCAGCGAATTTGGTCTCGCATTCAGTACCTTGCCCCAAAGTGATTTCCTTCGAGTTGCAGTCAATACACGCATGCTGCTCTGAAAGCCAGTCCATGCCAAAGATCACGTCAAACTCGGATATCGGCAGTAGAGCTGCTTCCAACTTAAAATCACGACTACCAATCCGCACTTGGACACAGCAAGACCTATCCGCACGCATCAAGCACCCGTTAGGTAGTAAAACATCCAGTCTATCACTTGATACAACGGAAGGCACTCCGATGCGCAATATGAAGTCCTCGGATAGAAATGAATGAGAAGCGCCTGTATCGAACAGTGCTCTCGCCGGATAGTCCCAAATTAGGACGAAACCTAACTCAAACATGTTAAGCATGACACAAAATAGCAAGTATATAAAGCAGTAGAAACTATATACTGCGACATACCTGTCACCACGTCGTTTTGCTTTATAGCCTCCTGTTGGCCAAGGTTGTAAACTCGAGGCTGAGCGGGAGTATAGTGAGAAGCTGTTGACTCCACCGCTTTCCCCTTCTCGGCATAAGATGCCCCTGCCTTCTTCTCAGTCTTCGGAGGGCCACTGCGGCACTCCCGGGCATAATGCCCCACCTTGCCGCAAGTGTAACAAGTAACCGGGCCTCTACTCGGAGTAGCTCCAGAAGTAACAGTAGAAGGGGCGGGTCCAGACGACCTACCCTTCTTGTTCCACCTGTTGCGGAACCCAGACTTCGAAGAGGTATTTGCCTTGAAATCTGGCTTCTTCACAGCCAGATCTTTCTTACTCTGCACTCTCCTCATGTCTACATCCAACGATCTGGCAGAGTTCACCAAAACCTGAAAGCCCTGCGTCATCGGGCCTGAGAGAAGTAGCCTCAGGTCATCCCGCAGTCCTTCATAAAACCTGTTGGTCTTTCGCTCCTCGTCCGCAAACGTGAAGCTGGCATACCGTCCCAACCTCGTGAACTCGTGCAAGTACTCATCAACTGAACCTTCTCCCTGAGTCAGACGCTGAAACTGATTCTCCAACGCAATCCTCTGCGTGGAGGGGAGGTACCTGGCCAGAAATAGTCTCGAGAACTCCTCCATCGAGATCTCAGATAGCTGCCTGCCAGCAAGCTGATGCAACTCTACCTCGTCCCACCAAAGCCTTGCCTCTCCATCCAGTAGGAAAGTGGCTATGGTCACCTTCTGAGCTTCATCAGTCTCTGTCGCTGTCAGGGTCCTCTTGATACGGGAGAGCCAATCTTCGACCTGAGTCGGTGATTCCACTCCCGAAAATGTAGGAGGATGGAAGCTCATGACATGTTGCATCTGCCTGTCATTTGCTCGCTTTGCCACTAAGGGCTCAGCAGGCACTTGCCTCGCCGCCATCGGCTCGGCTACAACAGTCTGCTGCGGGACCACCGCAGGGTGTACCTGCTCTCTGGGCTGCGCATTGATCATTGCAAACACCGCTTCCGCAACTAATCGGATAGTCTCGGCAGAAGGAGGAGGTGTAGGCGCATCCCTCGGTGCATTACTCTCTGCAGTGTGCTGATTCCGGGACTCCGCAGCACCACTTCTGGTCACCTATAGTTGCAACGCACACATTCGTGACTAAAAGACATAGCAAACATCAAACAAAGGAACGCTCAGGTTCCACAAACAATGTTTTTCAATGTGTTTCATGCATGTTTTTCATTCCTAAGTGGACATTCACGGGTCTTTTCATGTTAAAATGGCAACGCACATAAGTGCTCACCACCCCTTAAAAGGAATTCGACCACGAATTCGAATAAGGAGGATCGACACCGGGGTCTGACACCAAATTGTAACACACCCCATCCGTTACGGGTAATATAACAGAAGGTCCGGCCGGGGCCCCACGTCATATTAAGCGAACAGACGGAACGGTTACTAAATCTGAAATACCATAATCCGATACATTTAATTAAAACCGTATCCTAACTCAGAATCATTCTAGCGGAAGCATAAAAGGAGTTTAACGAAAAACCGCGCCCAACGGCGAATGTCCACTAAACAAGCAAAGGAATGAAAATACAACCACATGTCCACAAAACGGCCTTAAGGCCTTACATGAAAGTGTTCAACTGAAAATACAAGTAGCTTGCATACATCGGCACGCAGGCCGGCAATACATGAAACTCGCTAACAAAAAGGGGCTGGGCCTTCGAGGGCCAGCTCAGCAAAATGGGCTTCGGCCGCTATTTCCCGCTCGGCTCCGCAGCACCTGCAAGCAAACATTCCACCGAGCGGTGACAAACAAAGTAACGGTCAGCAAAGGCTGACCAAATTATAACGACCCCACCCCTTTCTCGGGGTGGCGGTGCCTCTTCCCTGCAAGCGGATTAGCATAATCACATAAAGCTAAAAAGTGCATTTAAAGCATCAAAACACCACAAACGTTGGCTCAACCGGCCCAACGTCTCGTGCACTCAGGGCACCTTAACGGTGTACCGGATATCCCCGGTCCCACTACCATTCTCAGTCCTGGACTGGATGGCTACATAATGAGCATTCGCTAGTCGTGACTCAAAGGTCTCGACTCCCTCCTATGCCTGTAGCAACCCACCAATTATCTTAGGTGGTCGAACTACACCACATAGTGCAGGTACAGTTCGGTCGAGCCCGCTGCTCAAATCGTCGTACCCAACACGCACGACGCGGGTCGACTTCCCCTTGCCTGTTATCGCATACATAACCGATTGTTATGTAACAAGGGTGGTACTCGCGGCCACCTAAGTTGGGCCCTCAAGGAGCACAACTCCACACACTAGCCATACGGTCTCCGAGAGACGGGCTTCGCACAAATACGACAAAAACCCCTCGGGAGTTGATGCCAACGATCCAACGACCTAGTGCAAGCGTAAAACAACCACGGAGTCTTCTCCGGGCAATCATAAACATCACCAATCCAGACGCATCCGGATGGGCTTCACACAGCATGCCTAAACCGTACTCGCGCTTCCGGTACTAATGCAATTAAACTAGCGGGGATGTCAACATCGACCCGTCGGAGAGCACCTTTCCCCCACGCGATGGTGGGGAGACACTTCCATGCAATTATGCTAAATAAGGGCTTCACCTGCCCAAGAAGAAAAGTCGTTACCCTTGACGTGCGTTTCTGAGGCATGGCTCGGTCACGAACAATCCTTGTAGCGGCTTCCACGCACGTATCCGGCTTGCTCACGCCGAAGAAATCTCCACGACGAATCCTTCCGGTGCGGCTTCCCCTTTCCAACACGAAACCCTAACCCTAACCCTAACCCTTGGTCGGCCAAGAGGAGGAGGGTGTAGGTTGGCTTCAACCCTAGCCGGCGGCGGCCGGGGCAAGGAAGAGGGAAGAAAAGGCTCGGGCTATCTCCTCACAGCCGGCGGCCAAGAGAAGGAGGAGGTGAAGGAAGTGGAGAGGAAGAGGCTCGGGCTTCTTCCAACCAGCAAGAGAGAGAGGGAGGATCGGAGTCCTCCTTGTAGCCGGCGGCCGAGAGAGAAGACGGAGGCGGCGATCTCGCCGATCGAACTTCGTCTCACCGATCGAGCTCGGATCCCGTCGAGAGAGAGAGAGCGCACGGGAGAGGGAGGATCGGAGGGAGACGGAGAAGATGGAGGGAGCTGTGTGCTCCTCCGGCGCCGGCGACGGGAGGGACGAAGGAGGCGGGGCTCGGCTCCTGGTTTCGCCGATCGGGAAAGTGGGCGAGAGAGAAATCGCACGAGAGAGAGAGAGAGATCGGGGGAGGCGGCTGGGTAGTTAGATTAGGTTAGGTTATAGATTTTTTTATATATATATAAAACCTAAACTCAATCGGCTATCGGCAGCCCACACCCTAAACGCGCCCCAAATTCGTTCAAACTCGCGCGCCAAATTTACGGGGCGTTACAAAACTCTTGGGTGATGGTTAGGGCATGTAAGTGGTGTGGTTTTGGCTCAAGCTGAAATCACATTGACAAAAGCCGATTTTGGAGGGAATAAAATCACACGACGTCGAAATTGTAATCGTGTGGTGTTGTTTGACAATCGCCCGATTTGATGTCAATTTTTTATGGTGTGATTTCAACTTTTATATAGTTATTTATGTACTTCTAATTTAAATCTTTTTTTTTTTTGAAATCTTTGATGCTAAAAAATATAGATGACATACAACTACCATTAAGTATTATTCGTGAAAAACTAATCTAATTGTAATGGATAAATTATTAAATATCGAAATTTTGAAGCATTTCTCAAAATAAATTATCAAAAGTGAAGTAAGAATGCAAGATCAATATGTCATTTTGTTATTCTAAGATGAGCAATTTGACACGGATGACCCATGTGCTCCCGCGCGACAATCCACTCGTGTATATTTTTTAGGTTGCCCAATGTAATATCGTGCACGGATGATGTAAGCGGCAATGTACACATGTGATGGATGTGAGCATGTCAAACTGCTCGAATTTATATAAAGTTTTCAAAATTAAAATTATTTGATAAACCTTAAGCATACATTTACTTAGTTAATTTATATAGATGTATATATTACATTTAATCACAAAATTCACTTCCATAAAAATAAGTATTGTTGCGGATCACTCAAGGCTTCTAAATTAGGTGAAAATTGGACCGTCTTGGCTTGGTTGCGGTCGAGCGTGTAAACAGTCGCGGAGAAAGAAGTTGACTGGCAAGAAGGTTTTTTTACGTGACAAATTCCAGAAAGAGGTGAAAAATCACGTGATCAATGTTGTGTCGACCAAACTTCACTATTTGTTGGTTTTGTCCAGAGCGAATATAAATAGCCAAAAAAATAGAATGGGCCTAACACATTTCCCTCGCTCCCTCTCGCGATTAGGGTTTTTGAAATACCCATTCTCCCCCGGCAAAACACCATTTGACATTAACGCTCTTGATAACTGTTTCTTCCTCATTGTTGCGGTGTGTCATTTCCATTCCCCACCAAAAATCTCCAAGAACTTTGAAGAGCAACACCCAAGCAAAAAAGCAACCCTCCTCTAAGATTTTTTTATACTATGAGCAATGTAAGTCTCTAACCTCAAATTTAAGTACAGTCATTCTTTCTGCATGTGTATTTATCCTTTTGATGAAAAAAAAAGAACCTTGTGGATTTCCAACATGGATTGCCAAGTTCTGACTGGAATGTCCAGTTTCAAATCCAAACTAAATCTTCAACCAACTGCATTTGCATACCTTTTAAGTGTTCCTCTTTTGGTAACACATGGAAATATATTATTCTCATGAAAAGAATGCAACAATTGTTTTCCCGATAGTTCAATCTGAGGAAGAAACATACTCAATGTATTGTGACTGTCCAAAAAATAGGATTTAGTGTGCAGAAATAACACATTATATATTAGACACATACCGTGATTATTAAAGTGCAGAAGTAGAATTTCTCCAAAGTTAGTGCAAAGATTTCAAAGCTACGGAACAATGAACATCAAAAGTACCGCAAACTGGATACATGCAGGGGATGGTTGACTTGCATTACCTTCACTACTAATAGAGATGTGAAGAATTGGGAGATCACCAAGTTTGTGGAGAAATATAATCACTCACTTGCGTCCGAAAATGACACGAATTTGTTGCGGTCTCAATGTAGTTTATCTAATGTCCAAGTTGGCTTTATTAAGAATATGACCGAAGCAAAAATTAGAACAGTTGACGCATATAACTTTCTAGTTGATAAAGTTGGGGTGTTAAAATTGTGAGTTCTTGTAAAAGTGATGCATATAATTTTATTCTCCGAGAAAGAAAAACATTAATGGAAAGTGATGACGCGGTAAGTTTATTGAAAATACTACATCAACGATAGTCTGAGAATTACATGTTGCGGGTCACTCGAGGCGCTAGTGAACTGGTCAAAAACAAACTGTCCTAGCTCGTGAGTGGGTCAAGAGCACAAACAGTCACAGAAAAAGTTGACGGAAGGCAAGCAAGATTTTTTAGTGGAAAAACCTTGGAAAGAGTAAAAAAAATCACATGATTGGTTCTGTGCTGACCAAATTTCACTAAATGTTAGAGTATTACATAAGAATTAAATCTCAAGGGTGATAGGTCACTGCTCATTACAATTGCTCTTTTGGATTGCTAGAGTTAGGGAGGAATACAATGACGGAGGATGTGCTCGGAAACTATTTGAAACGGTGGAATCTGCAAGTGGTGCTCTGGTTTCGAGCGATGCAGTCGGGAGCAGTATGCGTGGAGCAATCTAGAAACGACAACTGTTGTTTTGAACCCACGCAGCGGAGTCGGGAGTAATATGCTCTATGCAATCTGAAAGTTGTAACTGGTGCTCTGGACCTGAGCAGCGGTGTCGAGAGCAATGTGCTCGATGCAATCTGGAAATTACAACTAGTTCTCCGGACCTGGGTAGAGGAATCGGAAGTATTGTGATCGGTATAATCTGGAAGCTGCAACTGGTGCTCCGATCCCCGAGCAGTAGATTCGGGAGTAATATGCTCGGAAGGAGATCTTCGAGTGCTCACGGGAAATCTTCGAGCTGTCTTCAAAGGATTTTTAGGAAATCTTCGAGTGCATAGGAGCATCTTCGAAGGAATCCTTTGGAGCTCTCTTGGGCATAGAAGACAAGAAGAGATGAAATGCGGGCCTTGGAACCCTTTTATAGATTTTAAGGGTTGCATTTCCGTAATTAAGCAGTTAGGAAGTTCGGCTATCTGCACTCCGTAACCATATAATATGTTATACGCACACACATTCTTTGTGGTTTATGACCATATGCACATCCATGATGGGTTTCATTGCTATGCCCATACCCATGGTAGATATATGGTTATGCGTGTTGGGTATTGTATCCACAATATATCTGATTTGAAGAAGCTCCTGAACAAGCTAAGTTGATTTGACAATGTATTTGATGATTTTCTATCAAGTTGTGCTTGCAGCTATTTCATGCTAAGTACACACCAATATCAGGGTGCAGTGGGTCAATATACACGGGTCTACGCAACGTAATCCCTCGTTGAGTAGATCAGTGTGTTGACTCACGTGTGCTCTCTCTATTGGAGTGTACTTATTTTCAAGTACAGAGTCGAGGTAGATCAAGAGCAGAAGAAGGAGCAAAGATGGGTCAAAGACTAAGTCTTCAAAGGAAGGAAGGGAAATTCTTCTAAGTCAAAATCGACGGGAATCACTAAGTGATTCTCGCCGACTTCGACGGGAATCGTTAGTGATTCCCGCCGATTCGACGAGAATCAGTCTGCATTCCTGCCGACTTCCTTCCGGCTGACAGTTATCCAACAGGAATTCTGCCAAGGCAGAATCGACGGGAATCGCAAGTGATTCCCGCCGACTTCGACGAGAATCTGTCTGCATTCCCGCCGATTCGTCGAGTATCAGCTTGCCTCTCCCGCTGATTTCTGTCGGCTGACTGTTTTCCAGATAGGGATTCTGCTAGGGCAGAATCGACGGGAATCGTGAATGATTCCCGCCGACTTCGACGGGAATCACCAACGATTCCCGCCGATTTTGCCTTAGGCATTTTTCCTCCTTTCGCTGGACCGAACTAAGAGGCCGTGCGCTGTTTCGGCCGGGGCTAGGGTTTCTCCTTGTGGGTCCCACAACGGACTTTAGGGTTGGCCTCAGGGTATATATACATGCGTATTTCGAACTTCTACAGTGATCTATTCTCAGAAATCAAAAGAAGGCCGAGCCTGACCTAGCGGATCGCGGAAATCCGTCGATCGCCTGTAGCCGCTCGCAAGGAAGTCGTCGCCGACAATCTACGATCATCTCTGATCTTCCGACGACAGTACCGAGGCTAGCAGTGCGTCTCACGCATCTCTCTTGAGATCTCTTGTCTCTCGATTCGTTGAACGAGGTTAGTTCTTCATTCCGAATCGATTGAGACGACTGATCCGATTGAGATCGTTCGTAGACCTTGCTTGCTTCGTCAAGAAGTTTGGATCTACAAAGTATCGCCGTCGCATTCACTTGTCGTCGCCGATCTTGTCAAGATCCTCTCCAAGAGAGAAATCCGGTTGTGGACTCTTCGTTACTTTTAAGAAAGCCTCAACGAACGTAGAAGGACATCGGATTCTCCATAAGTGTTGTTTGTATTTTCTTATACATTCTATTTTTGTTTTGTTGTAAAGGAATTTTTATTCCTAGTTGTAAGGGTTGGGTGCAACCCGTGGTGGTGGAGTGGTGACTCCTTTGTTGGAAGGGTTCCTTCCGTAGTGTGAGGATTGAATTTCAATCCGTTTGGAGAAGTGACCGAGTCGTCGCTTGGTGGGAGATAGGTCGAAGGGGGAAAGTGGACGTACCCAAATCGGGGAACCACTATAACTCTTTGTGTGTTTGTTGTGCTGTGTTTGTTGTGCTGTGTTTGTTAATTTGTGCAGGTACATTTAATTCCACAAAAGACTGCACGACACCTATCCCCCCTAGGTTGATTTAGTCGACACTAGATACTTTCAATGTGCACACCATAACCATATAATTTACTACATGCACATTGTCATGTGAATTTTCGCTATACGCACACCATCATTATATATTTTACTATGTGCACACCTGTATCAATATAACTCTATGCGCACATCTATTATGGGAATTCGATTATACGCACCCCCCCCCAATAATGGATGGTTTCGTGGATGTCGAGGCGTGGAAGTTGCACGACCGAGTTAGCGGAGAATGGGTGGTGGCCAAGAGGCCAGGTGTTGAAGGTTGGCCGACTTCAATAAATATAATCTATCACAACAATCACAATCCATTATTTTTACTAATAAATATAATACTTTGAAAAATCCTTTCAACTATAAAAAACTTCCTATATATCAGAATGCCTCAAAAATCATTTTATTTCCAGAAATAAATCCACAACATTAGTCACTACTTTTTTTTTACTGAATTACGCCCAAATATAAACCATCGCAACACTCACTATTCGTAGTTTTTCCGATAACATGCAAGAATGCTTCAAAAATCCATGCAACTACTAATACACCCTAATATTTAACATTTTAGCTTGCCATCTCATGCACTCCTACCAACTAATCTCTTAGTTCTTTAGAACAAACTTTATATACCTCATAACAAACATCCCCACAATCATCTTCATTATCTTGTTTTGGTACATCTTCTACTATATATATATATATGAGCTGCATATCAATTTTTGTTGAAAAAGCTTCTTCAGCATCCTCATACAGGTGATGTAGTTGCACAAATAAGAAGCAGTGAGAACTACAATTAATATTTTAGATGTAAGGAGGTTATGTACATTAGCAAGGAAATCTACCAATTCATGAAGCATGACATGATGCGCGGGGTTTTACAAAGAATCATACAAATCCCACTTTGCAAGCTTTAAATTGCCAACCAACAATACCCAATGGCTATTATTAATGAGGCATGGCATTAATATTAATTTGACAATGACAATAGATAAGTGGGTAATATATTCAAACAAGCATTTACTTATTATTCACAGAATGCCTCTTTCAATACTACATAATAAAAACATAAAGAAAAGAGACATAAGAAAATAATAACAATTGAATGTAGAAATGTACATAAATATAGAAAATTTATACCACATGGTTTGGTGTAATATATATATATATATATATATATATATATATATATATATATACTAATATACGAAAACTACTCTTTGGTGAAACATTGTCTGATGTCCCTATATTGCCCTTATAGTTGTATTCATAATTACACAATTATACCAAACTTTATATTAGTATATTATAAAGACAATATCCTTTTAAATAATTACACAACTTTACAATATTAAAATACAAAAAAATAAAAACACTAGATACCCTAAACCTATTGTCTCTAGCTAGGAATGACAAGAGAAAAACTAATGTTTTAAAGTTAAAATATAATTTGTTTTACAAAATAAAAATTGTATTCTTGATTTATATTTTTTTACGGTCATTTTGAGTACTCATATGTATATGTTGCGGAGCGGGCAGAGCCCGTCGGGAGCGGGCAAAGCCCGCCGTCGTCGGTCGGGTACTGTCGCGCGAGGCCATAGGGGCGGGTACTGTCCTCGACAAATGTTGCCTCCCACGACAAATGTCGCCGCCCACGACAAATGTCGTCCCCACGACACATGTCGCACCACCGGAGAATGTCACATCCCGGCAAATGTCGCACCCCGCCGAATATCGCACCCCGCCGATTGTCGCACCCCCGCCGAATGCCCCCAGGGCCGAAGGCCCGTGCCTGTCACTTGTATATATATATATATATATATTTTAGCATTAAGGACATGCAAAAGCATCCAAATGAGTATCATGCACCTATCATTTGCCTTGGAGCCTAGTAATTAACTCTTGTGAGATTACAATATTTCCACTTTGAATCAATATTCATCACTACAAGAAGATAAACAAATAAGATATAACAACTCAACATGTAATCTACTACTACTACAGCTCAGCATATTAGTTGAAATGATCACTCAACATATTATATGATAGATCATTACTTATAATTCAGTGCTACAACTCAAATGTGCAAATATGATAACAAATCTTTCAGGGTAATGGCTCATCATATAATCTATCATTTCTCTCTACCCCGTCAGAATATCATTTCTTCAGGGGTATTTGTGCTCGACACAATAACTCCTTTTGTGCCTTTGACTATCGCTCTTCCTCGTATTGCGTGTTCTCTCTATATTTTTTAATTAAACTTTGCTTTTTACTACCAATTTCAACTACTGCTACAACCATCTCAACATCTACTACTTCACTTTCAACTACTGGTGCACTATATAGAATCACTGCAGATGAAAATTGGGTGTTATCAACAAGTGTTTTATGGGATGATGGTGATTATGGTGCATGATAAGATGGTGGGGTGGGTGCATGATTAGATGATGGGGTGGGTGCATGATCAGATGGAAAGGCGAGTGCTTGCATACTTATAATTAGTGTAATGATAACATCAAATCTATCTTCACATAATTTTTTAGTTTAATGATAATATCCAAATTATCATCACTTTTTAAAAAATTTCAACTTCAGTGATGTCGAACCCGGAAACCACGATTCAACGAGGAGTTCGGACCTGGGAGTAGCTCGTCTTTACTTCCCTCAAGCTAATGCCTCAATTGTGGACTTAGAGTTCGGAAATCTTCCCACCAGAACAACCTCAAACAGACTCTGAGTCACGACGAGGAGGTCCCGCCACACACCTAGAACAACCTCAAACAGACCCCGAGTCACAACGAGGAGGTTCACGGTCACCGCACCAAAAGTGTTGAACCCGGAAACCACGGTTCAACAAGGAGCTCGGACCTGTGGGTAGCTCGCCTTTATTTTCCTCAAGCTAATACCTCAACTGTAGACTAAGTTCAGAAACCTTCCCGTCAGAACAAACTCAAACAAACTCCGAGTCGCAACGAGGAGGTCCCGCCACACACCCGAAATATCTTAGATTGCTTCTTCTCCCAAACCAAAGCTGGACGGAGCACTTTTGGAGAGCCAAGGGAGCTTCCGACCACCTACCTGGAAACTACGGTGAGTGATGAGTTGAAGCTCTTGCCAACCAAATCTAGCCAGGGGAGAGAAAAACTCAGAAAGAGGTCCTCCTCAAAGGTTCCCTTGGGGGTCTATTTATAGTTTTCTAGGGATGATCGTCGAGCTCCCCAGGCCGCCAGCTCGCCCCCTAGGCTGCAGGCTCGCCCGGGTCTTCTTTTGTCCATGCTCTTACCATTGTGCCCTTGGGGTGGAGTTACCTCGTTACCCCCCGGTGTGGAGGTTTGCTATTGGCTCAAGGCCAATTGGTCGTAGGGGTATTTTGGACATTTTGGCCCCCATGCTTGGAAAAACTATAAATAGACCCCCTTGGGTACCTTTGGAGGGATGAGTTTTTGGCTTCCTTCTCCCTTGATTTCTTTTTCTTGGTTGAGTTGAGAGAGCTCTCCAAGGTACCAAGCTCAGCCATTGGTGAGGGAGGGGAAGTGCTCTTGTGACCTTCCGGGTGTGTGGTGGGACCTCCACGCTAGAGCCGAGGGTCTGTTCCTAGTTTCCCAAGTCTTTGGTCCGTGACGTTCCCCCGAGTGTAGTAGGTGTGAGGTCACCCCTCTTTTGGGACACCGAACTTCACGAGAGACCAAGTTTTTGGTTTCAACACTAATGTTGAACATAAATGTTGTCTTAGACATATGTATAGTAATTTCAAGCATATATATAAAGTCTTGTACCAAAGATCTTTGTTATGGAAAACCATTACTACTAAACTTGTTGACTTTAACACTGAAATGGATAAATTGAAAGCATTCAACTTTGTGTCTTATAATTGGTTTATAGCTAGACATCTGACAAATTGGGCAAAATCTTATTTTGGTACATCTACAAAGTGTGATATGCTACTTCACAATTTGTGCGAAATTTTCAATAAAATAATACTCAAGGCAAGAGGAAAATCAATAATAATTATGCTTGAGATAATAATAAAAATAATAATGAAGAGATTACATATTCAAAGAGATAAAATGTTGAAATGACGTGGAGATATTTTCCAACAAAAAAAGGGTTCAAGAATACATTTTGGAATGGAATGGTAATGATAAGTTTGAGGTGAAAGGACGGACATATGATCAATGGACTGTTGATCTAGCAACTTAAACTTGTAGTTGTAACCATGGGACCTAACTATAATTTTGTGTGTGCATGCTACAATGTGCATCTTCTACAAAAGACAAAATGTTGAAGATTATGTATTTTTTGGTATTAAAAAGGTACATTTTGAAGGCTCATAAGC
Source organism: Platanthera zijinensis (assembly GCA_039513925.1). Classification (NCBI taxonomy): domain Eukaryota; kingdom Viridiplantae; phylum Streptophyta; class Magnoliopsida; order Asparagales; family Orchidaceae; genus Platanthera; species Platanthera zijinensis. Next base: position 237,248,118 of record CM077081.1, on the reverse strand, counting down.
ATATGTTAAATCATATAAAAGGTTCAAGAGAATTGCCTCAAGCTAACTTGAATCTTGTGGTACCTTGGAATTAAAATAAAATAGAAGACACACATTGAATGCTAGAGGGAAATATAGGGATGAACTAGATGACCATAAATATGGTGTTAAGAGATATGGTACAAAATATACATTCTCCAAATGTGGAATAGCATGGCATAACAAAAGGAGTTATTTCAATCAACCAAGAATACTAGAACGCCAATGCCAACAACATCTACATCAAGATCAAAGCTACCGGTTAGTGACGATGTATTTTATAGCAAAAATTTCAGTTAATGCTGAAGAAGAAGGTTGCATATTTACATACTAATAAACTTTTTTATGTGCAGTCGAGAAGGGTGCATATTCACATGAATCATTTACTAACCCATCAGATTATCTATTTTGAGGCTCATATATATCATTAATGCAGTTTTATAAATACAAATTTCCTAATTAATTTCGCGTGTTCTATGCAGGGGAAGGACATGATAGTTAAGACATCAACTAATATATTTCTTGTAGTATGTAACATTTATATTTGGATTCCTATTTATAGTTATGTTATGGGCAGTTGGCATGGATTACTTGTCATAAGTACATCTTTGTATGTTGAAAGAGTTTTATTTAGATTTACTAATGTCTTCATATCTTAGGAGACCGATTTTGATCTTCTAACAATCTACACATCTCTAATAGTAAAATTCAACCTCGAGTGTGGGGTTGAAATTCAAAGATCAAATAAAACTTGTGATCTCTTAGGTGATCAATTTTGATCTCCTAACAATGTGCATGTCTCTAAGGGTCCGTTCGTCTCAACGACATTGATATTAAAGTATTGGCTTTAAGAAAATGAAAGTCATTTCCGTTGTTCGTATCAACATTTGTAGAGAGGAATTGGCTTTCTGGTGGAAAGCCGTAGATATTCACACAAAACTAAAAACTCATTGGTTCAATGTCTATCTACAGATGCGGTATTGAGATTGCCAACATTGGCTTTTGAAAAGAAGAGTAATTTTTTCTGCATGAATGTGATTTTTTTGGACCAATCAAGAATTTTTCGCCCGAACGCGACTGTTTTGCACGGACGCGATTTTCTGGCCAGGACAATATTTTTTCGTCATAATGCAATTTTTTCACTCGGAAGCGATTTTTTCGCCCGGACACATTATTTTCTCCCGGATGTGTTTTTTTCGCCCGGACGCGATTTTTTCTCCGGGGCGCGATTTTTTCGACCAGATACGATTTTTTCGCTCGAGGGCGTTTTCTTCGCCCGTACGCGATTTTTTCACCCGGACGCGATTTTTTCGCCCGTGCGGGATTTTTTTGCACGGACGCAATATTTTTCTCCCCGATGTATTTTTTTCGCCCGGGGCATTTTTTCGCCCGGGGCATTTTTTTCGCCCGCAAGCGATTTTTTCGCCCGAGTGCGGTTTTTTCGCCCTGCGCGGTTTTTTCGCCCTGCGCGGTTTTTTCGCCCAGGCACGGTTTTTTCGCCCGGACGTGATTTTTTCCCCCGTGCGAGATTTTTTTGCCCAGGCACGATTTTTTCGTCCGGGCGCGATTTTTCTGCCCGGACGCGATTTTTCGCCCGGACGTGATTTTTTCGGTCGGGCGCGAATTTTTCGGCCGGACGCGCCTCTTTCGGCCGGACGCGACTTTTTCGCCCTGACGTGACTTTTTCGCCCGGACGCGATTTTTTCGCCCCGAAGCAAAAATTTCGCGACGGGGCGAAAAATCGCGTCCCGACGAAAAAGTCGCGCCCGGGCGAAAAAACCGCGTCCGGTCGAAAAAATCGCATCCGGGCGAAAAAATTGAGTTCGGGCGGAAAAATCGCGCCCCGGCGGAAAAAAATGCGTCCGGGCGGAAAAATCGCGCCTGGGCGAAAAAATCACGCCCGGGCGAAAAAATCACTTCCGGGCGAAAAATCGCGTCGGGGCGAAAAAATCGCACCAGGGCTTTAAAATCGTGCCCGGGCGAAAAACCCCGCCCGGGCGGAAAATCGCGCCCGGGAGAAAAAATCTCGCTTGGGCGAAAAAATGCCCACGAGCGAAAAAAACACTTCTAAGCGAAAAAAATCATGTTCGTGCAAAAAAAATTGCGTCCGGGCAAAAAAATCACGTTCGGGCGAAAAAATTGCGTTCGTACGAAAAAATCGCGATCGGACGAAAATTTTCGTGTTCGGGTCGAAAAAATTAAGCCTGAGCGCAGATCTCGCAAGCACGTCCGTCAACACCCCCAGCATCCAGCTCAAAAGAGTTCAACCTTAACAGGTCTGCAGACTGTACAACCCAACCCCTCGTTGTGCTTGTTTCTCAGTCACGACGGGTTGTTAAGACAGGTGATCAAACCTGATGCCTCCTTGATAAGAGAGTCTTCAAACTATACTCCTCATCACCAATTGAGTTGCAACCCTTCTCTGTGCTTGTTTCTCATTACCAATTGAGCTACAACTCAATTTGTGAGGTTGAGTGGTTTGAAGACTCTCTTATTAAGGAAGTCTCGAGTTCGATCCCCAGTCTCAACAACCCGTTGTGACTGAGAAACAAGCACAGAGAGGGGTTGACGTGTACAATTGACAAATAAAACCTTAGTTTTATTTGTCAATTGTACACGTCAACCCCTCTCTGTGCTTGTTTCTCAGTCACAACGGGTTGTGTGCTGGGGAGGCCGTTACAGCTTGACTGCCAAGTTAAAGGCTCAAAATAAAACCTTATTTTTTATTTTGATGGTAGATGCAGCACGTGGAGCACAAATGTCTTTTATCCCCTGTTTTTTTATATTTGATGGAAAGAATGTGGATCACTGATGCGTTGATCGACAAGTGCATTGGTCGCACAAGCAATATAAAATGGGATGTTATCCCCAAGTATCGATCTCAAAGGAACGCAAGTTAAGATGTGTGATTTTACCGTTTAGAAAAGTAATTATAAGGATTTTTAGAAACAAACACGGGCTTTCGATCGGATTTCAAAAATAAATAAAAACTAAACCAATTAATTAATGTTGGTCGAAAACACCGCTTCGCTTGACGAATGAGGCTACTGCAAGATGTTATGCGCTGCTTCGGTTGGCGGATGAGCAAGAAGGCTAGCGAATGGAGGGATCGTGAACAAGGTGGAATGAGGTGAGGGTCATAAGCACCTCTTCAACAAGCACACCACTAGCAATTGCTAGTGCGGCGACTCAACACGTTGGGGGGGGGATAGAAGATGGAATGGAAGCGCTCCTCAATCCTCATATCACATAAACCACAATAAATCCACATAGACATGAAGTCAACATAAAAATCAGGTTAGGGATTACAAGAACATCATCCATACACAATATATCAAAGTAAAACTAACTGCAACAAGAAGGGTGCAAGAACTATAACCGAAGAACGAAGACTCGCCACGATTCTCAGCCGGAATCGGAGGGTTATCAATCCTCGTCCACACTCAGTCAACGACTACATCCAAGGTAGAGAAAGGCTGTCACTTCCTTCCAATTGCCCGTCTTCTTTGTTGATCTTCTTCGGCCACGGCCTTCACCAACACACTCCTTGGGTGCAGCGAGAATAATCTTGAAACGAAGCTTGAGAGTGTGTGATGATGGAGGAGGCTGAAGAAGAATCCCTAGCCTTGGATTTGCAAGAGAAATGCGGTCGGAGCTCCTCCCGATGGTGGGCGGCAAGGGAGCAAGGAAACTGGGCGGAGAAGAAACCTTGGGCACGAAAAATAGCAAAAGTTCCGAATTAAGGCAAGTTCCTACGCTTAAATAGCAAACAATCAAAAAATAGGAAACCATGATCAAACGCACGACCGTGCGTTAATCGTGCAAAAATATTCGTGCAGGAAACACTCAACTAGGCACAGTAAGAGCCTATGCAATTTTAGTCACGCACGGGCGAAACAACCCGTGCGTGAATAAAGCTCACGGGCAGCGACTGATCACTTAAAATCAGGTCAAACAGAGCAGATCGTGCGATTTCTTTCTCACACGGTTGAATCCAACCCTGCGTGAAGAAAATGCAGGGGCAATTAATTTATAAAATTTCTAGACAAAAAGGCAAGCTGTGCGATTTTGCTCATGTACGGGCGAAACCGACTGTGCACAAAAAAAACGAGTCGGGGAAGATCACCAAAATTAGGCATTACAGGAAACGAACGGTCGCATAAATCGTGCATCAAGGAAACAAACGACCGTGCGATTTCTACATGATAGAAATCTAACAGAATGGGGATCTGCCCGCCTGGACAGCAAAACAACCAGCTGGGGCACATGCCCCCAACACACAGAACAGTATGAAAACAATAAAAATAGAAATGGGGAGCACCATGTGCTTACCCACATCAGAATAGTGCGCAATTGCACACAACAACGAGATAGAAAGTGTAACGTCCCAATTCGCGCTAGGCCCCTTGATTGCGTATTTGAGTCTAGGGGGCTGTGGTGAGCCCAATGAGGGTGTGGGGGAACAGGTGCGAACGTACGGGAAATGAGGAAAACAAGGCAAAATGGCAATTCTGGCTGACACGGGTATGGACACGGCCGTGTCCATACCCGTGTGCCTCATAAAATTAGGCTTACCAGTCAGAGAGGTACACGGGTATTGGGACACGGGCGTGTCCCTAGCCGTGTGCCAAGGACACGGGTCGAGACACGGCCGTGTCTCTACCCGTGTGCCGTAACCCCGACCCGGCAGAAAGTTGTTCTGGGATGAACACGGCCTTGAACACGGCAGGCAACACGGCCGTGTCACCTGCACACGGGTAGGAACACGGCCGTGTGCCTACCCGTGTCTGCGGTGTATAAAAAGGAAAAAGTTGTGAAACCCTAGCATTCATTCCCCTTTCTTCTGCTCCGAAATTTCTGAGAGAGTTCTTGGCTGGAGGAGGAGGAAGAGCTTGCCGGAGCCATCCTTGGAGGAATCAAAACGCCGCCACCGTCAAGGGAAAAACAATGCCGCCGCGAAGGAGTGCGAGGCTCATGGCCGGCCATGGTGGTACCGCTGGACTTGAGGTGAGCTTCCTCCCCTCTCCCTTGGTGCTAGATCTATAGCTATTTTAGGAGAGACATCGACTCCATAGAGTCTTGATGGTGAGGAGGAGAGTTCTTAGGATAAGCCATGCCTAGGTTTTCTAGGCTTAGTCTCCCTCAACCTTCTCATCATTCAAAGTGGAGATGAGAGGGGTTTTCGTTGAGGGTTTGGCTTTGAAAGGAGAAATAAGGTTGGGTGTGATTTCTGGAGAAGTTTATGCGAGGTCGTTGCAAGGAAGAAGATGAACGGATGCCGTTCATCTCGCCTTAAGATGCGTGCAGAAATCTGATTTCTGCACGCAGCGACCTTCGTGGCCAATTTCGGAGGTGTTCTGGCCAGATCTGGGTGATCGACTCAACACGAAAGTCGTAGCCCTTGAAATTACCTTTCCAACGAGTGGTTGCTCGTTTCCATGCGATACCTGTAGCCACGGGAAAGCTGGTTCGAGTCCGCTGCGTTCGGAAAATTCCTGTACAGGAAACTGTTTCCTGTACGTATTCGAGTTGAATTTCTGGTATGTTGCGACCAGATCTGGGCGATCGACTCAACACGAAAGTCGTAGCCCTCGCGAATACCTTTCCAACGAGGGGTTGTGCATTGTGATCGGATTCCTGTAGCTCCGGGAATCCCAGTTTTAGTATCAGGCTATCCTATGTTAATGCACTTGATATTTTATAATGCTAGCACTCTTGCAATGGTTGTGATTTGCTCATTTGTTGTCTTGCTCCCATATATCTATAATGTTGTTGTTACTATAATTTAGCATGGTTACTCATTTGGTTGTGTAATAAGGTATAACCATGTATTGGTGGAGAAATGGATTGGATGGGAAGGCTAGATATTAGGAGTTGAGATTGGTATAGGATATATTTATACAATTTGGTGTTGAACATATCTATTATGCGTAGTGTTGAGGTGAATTTATTGAATAGGTGGGCGTGAAAATGATGAATACTATGTGAGAAGTATTTTGTAACCGTAATCCGAGCCCAAGGGTTATTAATAACCGATGCTTAGAGTTGAAGTCTCCCTACGGGTAGCATCGAGTGAGTTGTTTTGGGGCATGTAATGTGCGACGATTCATCGTGTCGCGATATTGAGATAATGACTGTGGCAGGTCTACGGGTTTGCTAGTCGTCACACCAATGGGAGCCAATGGGTAGACCTTGGGCGGTAGGGTTAGATACTTGGTGTCCATAAACCGAGATCTCCTCCGCGCCATGAGAACGGTTGGGCTTGCACCTCGTGCGCTTCCGAGGTTCCATCCGGTTCGAAATCAAAGGCCAGGTTGGGCTGTGTTCTTGGTGCACATTTACCCAAGACCCTTCTGAGCCGTAGTACGCATGTGAGCTCCGTTGTTGTGTTCTTAGCGTTGAGGCGTACGGGGGCCTAGGGTAGGTAGTGTGATACCACCTAGTAGTGGAGACGCCCGCTCCACTGTCGCCGTCTGGCCACGACGGACGACGCCTGAGAGGTTAGCTACCTGCTCGAAAAGTGGGAACTTCAAGTCTGTGTCGACATAGCAACTTGCATGTGCGTGCGCATGATTCGGTCATAACATAACATTCATATCATGTCATTCATTGCATACACAAGATCCTCATCGTATAAGTTTGTATGTGCACTCCTATACGATGAGTTACTTTACTGTTAAGCCGATCCTTAACTTATAAGTTTGTATGGGCACTCTTATAAGTTAAGTTACTATTCTGATTACTTATATCTGCTGTCATATATATGGATATTTGTAGAACTGCTAGTTGTGTAGCGTAGTTTATACTCCACTATTTTTACAGTCACCTGCTTGTTTACTTGCTTATATATATATACATATTGTACCTTGTTCCTTTCTCCGCCCGGTGCCGAGGAGTCGCCGGGGGAGCGGATGTGAAGCCACTTAGTCTTATGACTAACGGTTGCTACGTCTTCCTTTTTAGGAGGAAACCCCGCAGGTAGAGCAGCGATGGACTATGCAGCAGGACAGCCAGGCCCGGATGATAGGACCTGAGGTGGTGGTGTCATCGGCACCGTCAGTGACAGTCGTGAGTGTTTTCATGTAGCCGTTTGGCAAAACATTTCTAGACTCTTGTTCTTTTGTACAAGCCTGTTGTGCTTGTTATCTTCCGCTATCTTTTGGACTTAAACTTAGCTGTGAACTGAACTGCTTTTGCTTTTACTTTTCTGTTATGGTTGGGTTGGCATAATTGTTGTGATATGGATTGTAGCCGGCGGAATAGGCGTCTTGTGGTAAAGGCTAACCCGTGTGTTAGTGCTACCGCAAGGCGGCTATTTCGGGCATAAGACTCCCCTCGTGCCGTGTGTTGTGTTCCGGGAGGGGGGTCTTACAAATGGTATCAGACTTAGCCGATCTTCACCTACAGCAGTCAGGTAACAATGGGCCACTCCCGTTCGATTAGTCGGTTTGGGGACAAACCGACTTAGCGGAAGCAGTGGTGTGCCCATATGTAATTCACACTAAGTTGTCCAACTTTGACATTAGTTTTAGCCAACCTGACCCTAGTTTGTACCTTGCGTATAGGTCCCAGCGCAGGTGGAGCCGGTTGGGGGCACTCCTACCCCTTCCGTCCCTTCACAATTCCAGCAGTCGAAACTGGGACAAACGCTGTCAGCCATATTGGATGCATTTAAAGCCCAGCAAGCTCCGGTGCAACAACAAGCGCCAGGCTCCAACTGGTTGAGCACCTTCCGTGCCCTGTCCCCTCCTGCCTATCTTGGGACAGAATCGCCGGTGCGCATCGAGGAATGGCTTGATACCGTGCAGGAATTGATGGCTGGCATAAGATGTCCGAACAGCATGGCGGTGACATTGGTAGTGACGCTGCTAGAGCTGCACGCCAAAAGGTGGTGGAAGTCCCTCATGGGCTCCATCTTCCAAGGGCGGTTGTACACGGACATCAGTTGGAACGAGTTCACCGAGGCTTTTCTGGATCACTTCATCCCTTCTTCTGCTCGGGATGGACTTGAAGAAAAATTTCTGCAGCTGAAGCAGGGATCGAATTCGGTAACGGAGTACCAGAGGGAGTTCCAACACCTCGCTAGGTTTGCCGATTCCTATGAGTTGGACGATAGAGGCTACGCGAAGCGCTTCTACAAAGGGTTGAGGGACCCCCTGAGGCAGGCCCTTTTGTTTATAGCCGATGGAAGCCTGGCAGAAATCATCGACATGGCAAAGAGACTGGAGGCGGACCACATGGGATGTGTCAAGAGACCCGCGGAAGGAGTAATTGAAGTCGGCCCTAGTAATAGAAGGCGGAATGATCATGGCAGAGGAAGGGGAAACCACAGAGGCGGTCGGTGGGTCAACCGGAACTATCGGGTGGAGTACCCAATTCCGCAACCACTAGCTTTACCTCCACCACCGCAGCAGCAATATTATCAACAACCCGGGGCCGACGTGAGGTGATATGTTTTGAGTGCAACCAACCGGGGCATGTCCGACGAGTTTGCCCGCGATTGATCGGGGATGCTCCTATTGCTCCCCCTCTAGTAGCTCCACGGGGGCGAGGGCACATGCGTGGCCGAGGAGGAGGACCACCAGGAAGAAATCAAGGACATGCACGGGAGCATGTATTCGCATTGGATATGACTCAGGAGAGAAATCCGCAGGAAGTCATCACCGGTACGTGCAAAATTTATTAATATTATATGACTTGTTAGATTTATGATACAAATGATACGCGCTATTCTGAATAGTGATTACCCTTTTGGAACCTAGGCACTGTCGTGGTTAGCGGGAGACCCGCCTATACGTTATTTGACACGGGTGCGTCTCACTCGTTCATTTCGGAGGACTTCGTGAAGGACTTGGAGGGAGTGCAACACTTCACGGGCATTACTCAAAGGGTGCGCCTTCCGGACGGCTCTGAGATGACGTCGTCAGCAAGTTGCGACTTCGACACCCTTATTGGAGGAAAGTTCTTTGAAACTCCGGCTACAGTGTTAAGAATCCCAGAGTTCGACCTCATCCTGGGCATGAAGTGGTTGGACTGGCACCACGCCAGGATCAATTGTGCGGAGAAGCAAGTTATGTTGAGGCATGGAGACTCGGAAGTCATCTTCCAAGGTATTAAATTCACACCCCGTAAATTATTATCTTCAATCCAAGTTATGAAATCTCATATGGAAGGGGACGAGGTCTATGTAATCTGCTTCGAGTTGAAGAAATTGACATTAGAGGTCAAGGATGTGCGGGTGGTGCGAGAATTTCCCGAGGTATTTCCCGAGAAATTACCGGGACTACCCCCGCGTAGGGAAGTGGACTTCCAAATCAAGCTAATTCCGGGTGCCAAGCCCGTCTCGCGAGCTCCATACCGAATGGCTCCGAAGGAACTTGCAGAGTTTAGAGTCCAGCTTCAGGAATTGGTGGAAGCAGGGTTCGTTCGCCCAAGCTCGTCGCCTTGGGGAGCGCCCGTTTTGTTCGTCAAAAAGAAGGATGGCACCCTGCGGTTATGTATTGATTATCGAGAGTTGAACCGGTTAACGGTGCGGAACACCTATCCCCTACCGCGCATTGATGAGTTATTTGATCAATTGGTGGGATCGTATTGGTTCTCCAAGTTAGATCTGCGTTCGGGATATTATCAGCTGAGGATACAAGAAGATGACATTCAGAAGACGGCGTTCAGTTCGAGATATGGTTTGTATGAATTCACCGTGATGCCGTTTGGGCTCACAAACGCCCCTTCCGCCTTTATGAGCTTGATGAACAAGGTGTTCAGCCCTTATTTGGACATCTTTGTCATCGTGTTCATCGATGATATCCTAGTCTACTCCAAGACTGAAGCAGAACACGCCGAACATCTAACTTTAGTGCTGAGGAAGCTAAAGGAGCACACTTTGTTTGCCAAGTTCAGCAAATGCGAGTTTTGGCTTCGAGAGGTCGCGTTCTTGGGCCATGTGATTAGTGGGGCGGGGCTAGCAGTAGATCCGGCCAAGGTGCGGGCCGTGAAGGAGTGGTCGCCATTGAAGTCAGCGGCCGACATACGGAGCTTTCTTGGACTTGCCGGGTACTATCGCAAGTTCGTGAAAGGCTTCTCGAAGATCGCCCTTCCCCTTACTACGCTGACCAAGAAGGGTGTGCCGTTTGAATGGACACCCCAGTGTGAAGCTGCATTCCAAGAGTTGAAGGACAGATTGACGACTGCACCCATCCTAGCTCTTCCATCTGGGAAGGAGGGCTTTCAAGTTTACACGGATGCGTCGTATCAAGGGATGGGAGCTGTGTTGATGCAGAATGGGCATGTGATCGCTTATGCTTCAAGACAGCTGAAGAAGCATGAAGCCAGCTACCCGGTGCATGATCTAGAGTTGGGAGCGGTGGTGTTTGCCTTGAAGATTTGGAGGCATTATTTATATGGCGTCCACTGCGAGATCTACTCGGATCACAAAAATCTGAAGTACGTTCACACCCAAAAGGAGTTAAACTTGAGACAGCGGCGGTGGTTGGAGTTCTTGTGCGACTATGAATTCACCTTGAACTACCACCCCGGGAAGGTTAATTCCGTAGCTGATGCCTTGAGCTGAAAGGCACCGGGAACGAGCACGGAATCCCACTTGATGAGGATGGAGTTAATCCAGACACTGCAAGAGATGGAAGTCACTTTGGTCTTTAAGAATCAATCGGAAGAGTATACAGAATATTTGGCCGCGATGAGTATAGTTTGCAACATACGAGACCGGATCCGGATGGAACAAAAGAAGGATGCGGCTTTAACCCCGGCTTTCAAGTCAATGGAGGATGGGATTATGGAAGAATACTCCCTAAAAGACGGCCTCATCCATTTTCGTGGCCGGCTTTACATCCCCGAAGGCGACAACATTCGGGAGGATATTCTGAAGGAGGCCCATTGCTCCAAGTACTCGGTGCACCCGGGGATCGCGAAGATGTACGCCGATTTGAGAAAGACAATGTGTTGGCCGGGCATGAAGAGGGATGTCAAATACTTTGTTACTCATTGTGTGGCCTGCCAAATGGTGAAGGCGGAGTGCAGGAGCCCCGGTGGAATGCTACAGTCGTTGCCCATCCCCGAATGGAAATTTGAGGACATCTCCATGGGCTTCGTCCACGGGTTACCTCGCTCGCGCTCGGGGAATGATTCTGTGTGGGTGATAGTTGATCGGTTGACCAAAGTAGCCCGATTTATCCCAATGAAGAAGGAGGCGCAGGTGGGCGTCCTAGTGCGTCTCTTTGTGGAGCAATTTGTGCGGTACCATGGTGTGCCGAAGACGATCGTCTCCGATCGGGATGGTCGGTTTACTTCAAGAGAATGGAGGGCTGTACAGGCTTATTTGGGCTCGCGCCTCACCTTTAGCACGGCCTTTCACCCTCAAACGGACGGGCAATCTGAACGAACCATCCGAACATTGGAGGACCTTCTGCGGTTGTGTGTGCTAGATAAAGGAGAACCATGGGAGAGACTCTTACCTCTCGTGGAGTTCTCTTATAATAACAGTCATCAAGCCAGTATTGGAATGACACCTCATGAAGCTTTGTATGGAAGGAGGTGTAGAACACCCTTGTCCTGGGTGCAAGACGAAGATCCGAAGACATTGGGAAATGAGTATATTGATGACACGGACGCAGTGGTTAGGTTGATCCGGGATCGAATGCTAGAGGCTCAAAGCCGACAGGCGAAATATTACAACGCAAGGCACCGTATGGTGGAGTTTCAAGTGGGTGATAAGGTGTTCCTGAAGATTCGACCGATGCACGGAGTGTCGCGGGTACGTGGAGTTAAGAAGCTCAGCCCAAGGTATGTCGGGCCCTATGTCGTAGTGGAAAGGATTGGCCCTCTGGCCTATCGATTGGAGTTACCACCGGAGCTGGAGAACTTTCACGACGTGTTCCATGTATCGTCGCTTCGGAAGGCTTTGTTGCGGCCTGAACAATATATCCCCACGGCGGATGGTGCCGTGGCGTCTGATAGGTCTGTGCGACTGGAGCCGGTGCGAATCGTTGATAACGAGACAAGAACCTTGCGCCGCAAAAGTGTTCCCTTGGTGAAAGTGCTATGGTCTAATCACGGGAAGGAGGAGTTCACATGGGAGCCAAAGGATTTGATGCAAGGGCGCTACCCGGAATTATTTACTCCAGGTAAGAATTTTATTTGAAAGCATAGTTCCCTTTTATGTGTTTCACTCCCATAGCCTTACCCTGATTTCGGGGACGAAATCTTTTATTTTGTTTATAGGATTTGTAACGTCCCAATTCGCGCTAGGCCCCTTGATTGCGTATTTGAGTCTAGGGGGCTGTGGTGAGCCCAATGGGGGTGTGGGGGAACAGGTGCGAACGTACGGGAAATGAGGAAAACAAGGCAAAATGGCAATTCTGGCTGACACGGGTATGGACACGGCCGTGTCCATACCCGTGTGCCTCATAAAATTAGGCTTACCAGTCAGAGAGGTACACGGGCGTGTCCCTAGCCGTGTGCCAAGGACACGGGTCGAAACACGGCCGTGTCTCTACCCGTGTGCCGCAACCCCGACCCGGCAGAAAGTTGTTCTAGGATGAACACGGCCTTGAACACGGCAGGCAACACGGCCGTGTCACCTGCACACGGGTAGGAACACGGCCGTGTGCCTACCCGTGTCTGCGGTGTATAAAAAGGAAAAAGTTGTGAAACCCTAGCATTCATTCCCCTTTCTTCTGCCCCGAAATTTCTGAGAGAGTTCTTGGCTGGAGGAGGAGGAAGAGCTTGCCGGAGCCATCCTTGGAGGAATCAAAACGCCGCCACCGTCAAGGGAAAAACAATGCCGCCGCGAAGGAGTGCGAGGCTCATGGCCGGCCATGGTGGTACCGCTGGACTTGAGGTGAGCTTCCTCCCCTCTCCCTTGGTGCTAGATCTATAGCTATTTTAGGAGAGACATCGACTCCATAGAGTCTTGATGGTGAGGAGGAGAGTTCTTAGGATAAGCCATGCCTAGGTTTTCTAGGCTTAGTCTCCCTCAACCTTCTCATCATTCAAAGTGGAGATGAGAGGGGTTTTCGTTGAGGGTTTGGCTTTGAAAGGAGAAATAAGGTTGGGTGTGATTTCTGGAGAAGTTTATGCGAGGTCGTTGCAAGGAAGAAGATGAACGGATGCCGTTCATCTCGCCTTAAGATGCGTGCAGAAATCTGATTTCTGCACGCAGCGACCTTCGTGGCCAATTTCGGAGGTGTTCTGGCCAGATCTGGGTGATCGACTCAACACGAAAGTCGTAGCCCTTGAAATTACCTTTCCAACGAGTGGTTGCTTGTTTCCATGCGATACCTGTAGCCACGGGAAAGCTGGTTCGAGTCCGCTGCGTTCGGAAAATTCCTGTACAGGAAACTGTTTCCTGTACGTATTCGAGTTGAATTTCTGGTATGTTGCGACCAGATCTGGGCGATCGACTCAACACGAAAGTCGTAGCCCTCGCGAATACCTTTCCAACGAGGGGTTGTGCATTGTGATCGGATTCCTGTAGCTCCGGGAATCCCAGTTTTAGTATCAGGCTATCCTATGTTAATGCACTTGATATTTTATAATGCTAGCACTCTTGCAATGGTTGTGATTTGCTCATTTGTTGTCTTGCTCCCATATATCTATAATGTTGTTGTTACTATAATTTAGCATGGTTACTCATTTGGTTGTGTAATAAGGTATAACCATGTATTGGTGGAGAAATGGATTGGATGGGAAGGCTAGATATTAGGAGTTGAGATTGGTATAGGATATATTTATACAATTTGGTGTTGAACATATCTATTATGCGTAGTGTTGAGGTGAATTTATTGAATAGGTGGGCGTGAAAATGATGAATACTATGTGAGAAGTATTTTGTAACCGTAATCCGAGCCCAAGGGTTATTAATAACCGATGCTTAGAGTTGAAGTCTCCCTACGGGTAGCATCGAGTGAGTTGTTTTGGGGCATGTAATGTGCGACGATTCATCGTGTCGCGATATTGAGATAATGACTGTGACAGGTCTACGGGTTTGCCAGTCGTCACACCAATGGGAGCCAATGGGTAGACCTTGGGCGGTAGGGTTAGATACTTGGTGTCTATAAACCGAGATCTCCTCCGCGCCATGAGAACGGTTGGGCTTGCACCTCGTGCGCTTCCGAGGTTCCATCCGGTTCGAAATCAAAGGCCAGGTTGGGCTGTGTTCTTGGTGCACATTTACCCAAGACCCCTTCTGAGCCGTAGTACGCATGTGAGCTCCGTTGTTGTGTTCTTAGCGTTGAGGCGTACGGGGGCCTAGGGTAGGTAGTGTGATACCACCTAGTAGTGGAGACGCCCGCTCCACTGTCGCCGTCTGGCCACGACGGACGACGCCTGAGAGGTTAGCTACCTGCTCGAAAAGTGGGAACTTCAAGTCTGTGTCGACATAGCAACTTGCATGTGCGTGCGCATGATTCGGTCATAACATAACATTCATATCATGTCATTCATTGCATACACAAGATCCTCATCGTATAAGTTTGTATGGGCACTCCTATACGATGAGTTACTTTACTGTTAAGCCGATCCTTAACTTATAAGTTTGTATGGGCACTCTTATAAGTTAAGTTACTATTCTGATTACTTATATCTGCTGTCATATATATGGATATTTGTAGAACTGCTAGTTGTGTAGCGTAGTTTATACTCCACTATTTTTACAGTCACCTGCTTGTTTACTTGCTTATATATATATACATATTGTACCTTGTTCCTTTCTCCGCCCGGTGCCGAGGAGTCGCCGGGGGAGCGGATGTGAAGCCACTTAGTCTTATGACTAACGGTTGCTACGTCTTCCTTTTTAGGAGGAAACCCCGCAGGTAGAGCAGCGACGGACTATGCAGCAGGACAGCCAGGCCCGGATGATAGGACCTGAGGTGGTGGTGCCATCGGCACCGTCAGTGACAGTCGTGAGTGTTTTCATGTAGCCGTTTGGCAAAACATTTCTAGACTCTTGTTCTTTTGTACAAGCCTGTTGTGCTTGTTATCTTCCGCTATCTTTTGGACTTAAACTTAGCTGTGAACTGAACTGCTTTTGCTTTTACTTTTCTGTTATGGTTGGGTTGGCATAATTGTTGTGATATGGATTGTAGCCGGCGGAATAGGCGTCTTGTGGTAAAGGCTAACCCGTGTGTTAGTGCTACCGCAAGGCGGCTATTTCGGGCATAAGACTCCCCTCGTGCCGTGTGTTGTGTTCCGGGAGGGGGGTCTTACAGAAAGTGCACTTCTAGTGAAAGTGTAGAACAAGTTAAATATAAACAATTATCAGCTAAATGTGAAATGCATGTGCGTGAAAACGAGCACAAATGAGTTCGAAAACCCTTTATAAACCGGACTTATCACACCCTAGACTTAACCATTTGCTCGTCCTCGAGCAAACTATCCCTCATGCGGACGATAAAAACACATAGCTGACAAAGAAGTTGAAAAGTGGAGTATCATGCGAAGTCGCATGCTCGCACACGTAAAAATTCAGTAGAAAAAAAATTTAGTTATATATAATAGTTTATAGTTTTCTATGAGCGTATCTATTTATTATTTCTACTCAAAACTAGAACCACGGTGAATCTTCCCGTCACGCATAGGAAGAAAGTAGACTGATTGCTGAGGTGAGTATTGTCAAAGATCGGGGTTCGGGACAACCTCGAAAGAAATCCATCAATGTCGGTGACCATAAGTTCACCCGTTTGCACTCTTTTCATGGCACAGGTTCGGTTCAATGCGCGAATCAGTGGGACTTTGGGTTATAGATGTGGCTTGGGTTAAGGTAGGGTTTACAAGGATAAACATGAAGACTCAACGCACCTAACACAAATAAGCTAGCACAAGAGATAAGCTATCCACGCACAAATAATATACACGCGGATGCACTACACCCCCAGACTTGGACTTGACAACATGAGTGTGTGCACCGCCTACTCCCAATACAAACTTTCACAAAATGAATTTCATTATAACTTTTCTCAATCAAATTTTTTCACAACATTTTCATTTTCATCTTTTTCTCAACAATTTTTTCAACACACAATCAATGAATAACATCCACATATCCACATATAGAACACCACATCAACACCCCCAACATGAAAATATAAATGCAACCAAAGCTCGAATTTGGGTGCGCAACTAAGATTGGCCTTTTGAGCTTTGCTGAGATATTGGTGGAGCTGAATCAAAAGACCGGGTATGCACAAGGGGGCTAGCAAGGATATGACGGTAGGAATCGGTACAACAGCTCAACCAGGCCAAAATGATAGCCTACATCACACTCGCGCACTTGAACTAACTTATACTCATGCTTCGAGAATAGCTTTGGGCAAATTCTTAGCCATTGAGAAAGACCATCATTCCTCCCGACTCGAGTAATACGGGGTTAGCGATCGTCTACACACATCCCTATGTTACCGTCGGATTCACACTAGATTCACCAATTTTATGTAGAATAAACAATATTTTCACAAATATAAAAAAATATAAAACTATAAACATAAAGAAAAATTAAATCTACTCAGATTTCTACACGAGACGCAATCACTAAACTAGGAGCACTACAGTAGCCAATATTTTACTCCGTCTCACAATTCTAAGCCAACACAAAAATTTTCCCAAATCACGCACAAGAAACGAATTCGACTCATGACGTGTTAACAGTTAAGCACGCGCTCAAGTGGTTGTGGTGTGCGGCGAAAATGAATAATCCTAAAATAATTGAAATAAAAATACTTCTACCATGCTATGATATGTGTGTGTGCCGTGGGTGACAACTCTCTGCTCTCCCCCATACTTAAATTATGCAATACAATCCAAATGATATATAACAGTAAGTATTAAATTAGAACTAAGGGGATAAGTTACTATGAGCATACTAGAAGATTGATGTTAATCTTGAAAAAAAATCCACGTTCGCCGCCAATGGATCACCACACCTACGAAAGGAAAACTCTGGCACAACAGTAATGTATAAACACATAAACAAGTTTGATAAAACAAGATAGAAAAACTGGATTGTCTCTCATTAGCCATTTTGTTTACGATTCTTAAGGTGGACCAAATACCTGTATTAAACAGTTAAATCAAAATAGAGTTCTCAAAGTCATCTACCACTAAGCTAAATAGAAAACAAATTCACAGAACAACCACAAAACAGAAGCATCACAGAAATAACAGCAGAGGCAAAAACAAAACCGGCCCAGAGAACCTTCACGAATTAGCTATAAGCTGACTTGATGTGGTTCTCTCCCGCCACACGAGATGGGCAGGATGTGAAATCTTTAGAGCTCAGGGGGTGTTTAAGTCCCCTGCCTCTAACCTCCTCCTTCTCGCGTCGGAGGGCAGCGAATCGCACAATGCACAACAAATTCTATTGTTTTAATTTCTCCATAGTAGGAGAACGCCAACGATCACAAACCGCAGTCTCAGGATCAATCTTAGTAGCCTCATAGTAATCAGAGGGTTTCGTTTCTCTACCCTTCATGGGTAGATCAACCCATTTCACTTGTTTAAATTTTCTAAGCAGAATATTAATGCTATCAGAATAAATATAAGTTTTGGCGGCATCGACCGCCACCGGAGCACAAGACATCACGGTCTCGCCGTATTCGTCCTCAACAACTTCAGTATACTTCAGCACGTCAGCATTAGGAACAACAACCACATCCTCTCGGGCTTCAACAACTTCAAACTCAACCTTTTCCTTAACATCCTCTTCCACAGGAATCACAACTAAATCCTTAACCCTAACACTACAATCTACATCATTCCAAACCACAATAGAAATAAAAACAGATAATTCAAGACTTTCCTTCATAGCATTGAGGTTTTCAGTATTACTAGATGTGGGAGATTGGTGTGGCTCCTTAGGAAGCAAGGACACACACCCATCAGCAATGTACAAAGTGGCACCACTCTCCTTCAAGAATGGAACCCCCAAAATGAGTATGGAGTCATTCTTTATTGGTCCCAGTACTTGAAAGTCGGTAATAACCACTGCTCCATCTAGCATAACCTCAACCTCCTTCACAACACCTTCAGTCTCCACCATTGAACCATTAGCGAGGACAAGCAATGTCCGTTCGTTAACATTAATATTCAAATTGAATTTAACAACATCTTGCAACACAAGAACTGTAACGCCCCGAAACTCAAAAGAGGGACGGGTGACATTTTTAGCCAAATCTGGGTTTTGCTAGAGGTGACACAGCTTGGGACACGGGCGTGTCGTGCTCGGGTCGGTGTTGGTCGCGTGGTTGACGATTTTGGAGTCAACGGTCGTCGGGGGGGGGGGTGAACACGGCCTGGGACACGGGCGTGTCCCAGGGCGTGTCAGCCACTCAAAGCCTTACACTCAACGATCGTTGAGTGAGGGGCGCACGATCTGAGCCCAGGCATGTTCGGGTCCGATACGGGCATGTTCATTTCGACACGGGCGTGTCGAATGCCCGTGTCCTCCTCGGGTCGTGCGGCGTTTTGTGCTAAGGAGATTACACGGCCTGGGACACGGGCATGTCCCAGGGCGTGTCTAGCACACGACATGTGACACGGGCATGTCACATGGCCGTGTCCTTCTCGGGGGAATCGTGGATTTTGCACACGGGCCGTGACACGGGCCATGACACGGGCGTGTCACATTGTGACACGGGCGTGTCGGTGGTCGTGCCAGAGGCCGTGTTCTGGTCAGGAATTTCTGGTGACGGCGAATGAGTTACACGGCCATGCACACAGCCGTATTGCAACCCGTGTTCGGCCCAGAGTTTCTATTTTCAGCCTAAATCGTGGTCGTCCGTTTCCTTGGATTGGGATCCAAGGGCTGGGGTTGTTCCTGATGGAATTTAACCCGGGAATAGGGTTAGAAAACCCTTATTTTCCATTTGAGTTCTCTCTCTAAGTTCTAGAGAGAAGGGAGAGCAAGGAGGAGGAAGAGGAACTAGATTCGATCACCGGCGGAGCTTCGGAGCTCTAAATCGCGAGCCGACTTCGGATCCGCAGAGGCAAGGAGATTGCGGTGTTTTTCATCCGCATAGATTTCTATGGCGCCAAGGAAGAACGCTAGGGTAACGATTCTCATCCTAGGACATGTGAAGTCCTCTTTTCCTTTGCATAGGAGGCCCTCTCACGCGAGTGTGCGATAAGTTGAGGCGTTCCTTGGGGTAGATATGTAAAGTCCCCCTTCTATAGAGTCCGTATGCGAAAACATACATATGCATGTTGTGTGAAACCTATCCGGACATGTTGGTCATGATCGGTGATGTTGCATTGCATAATAACCGGAGAAGACTCCGGGTGAATGTTTGTTTTTCGGGTTTTCTACGAGGTACATTGCAACAGGGAGCCTTGGGGACTAACTCCAAGGTGCACCTGGAAAACTGGGCAAATGCAGGATGTTGCCAACATGGTGGCCGGGGAGCAAACTTGAACATAACCGGGTTATGTGTATTGTGTGATGGAAACGGGACTCGGGGAGTCTTGACCTGCGCATATGGCTTAAATTGTCGTTGCGGTATGAGCACGGGTCAGGCGGAACCGTACCCGATCTATGTCGTTCGGCGGAACCGTTGGCATAGATGAGGGTATTCGGCGGTCTATGGCTTAAATTGACGTGATCAATGCCAGGGAGACAAAATGCTCATATGGTTGGCCGTCCAAGGGACAGTGGTGAGACGGGAACGTCTATGGCTTAAATTGACGTGACGTTGGCCGGTTCGCCGTGAATGTGCTCTGAGTGCACGAGGTGTGCGGCCATGCGTGCCTGCACCTGTGATGAAGTGTGTGTTTGCACTATACCGCTTGTTTATGCTAACAAAATGCAGGGAAGAACATTGCCGCCCCGTGTTGGGGGTGAGGTCGTTATAATTTGGTCAGCATAGCTGACCGTTGCTTTTGTTTACCACCGTGCGGTGGATTGTTGCTTGCAGGTGCTGCGGAGCCGAGTGGCAAATAGCGGGCTAAAGCCCAAGTTGCTGTGCCGGCCCTCGAAGGCCAAGTTTTGAGTGTTTTCTTTTGTACTCATGTATGACCGGCCTGCGTGCCGAGATTTGGAAGACACTTTTATTAAGCAAACTCTTGTAAGGCCATAAGGCCATCGATTGTTGTATTATACATTCCTATGGGTCTTTTGTAGTGGACATTCATGCTTTGGCTGGGTTCTTTTATCTTGCAACTTAATAATTTGCTTCTGCTAGGTGCTCTCTGTAGGACGTTGTGATTGGTTGAATTGTTTCAATAAGTAACCAACCGGTCTGTCCGTAGTATATGGCGTCAGGCCCCGGCCGGACCTACTACTATATGCTATGTGACGGATAGGGGTGTTACAAATTGGTATCAGACTACCGGTTTCAGTCTAGCTTAAATGAATTCGTGGGCGAATTCACTTTAAGGGGTGGTGAGCACAGGTGTGTGTGTGTGTCATCGTTATAACATGAAAAGAACCCATGAATGTCCACTTAGGAATGAAAATACACATATTTGAGGAACCTGAGTGTTCCTATAATTGTTGTTTGCAATATTGTTTGGTCGCTTATCGGTATTTTCCACGATTATAGGTGACCAGAAGTGGTGCTGGACCGTCAGAACGGTCAGGTTCTGAGGCAAGCAGCGCACCAAATGATGCGCCTACAACACCTCCTTTAGCCGAGACCATTAGATTGGTGGCGGAAGCTGTACTTGCAATGATCAATGCGCAGCCTGTGAGGCAGGTGTAGCAGCCTGCTCCTGCTATGGAGCAAGTACCGCTCCAAGCGGCAGAGCCTAGGAGGGTGGAACAGGTGATGGTGGAGCCGGAGTTGCCTCGGAGAGCAATTGAAAAATAACTTAAGCATGTGATGGGTTTCCATCCGCCAGTGTTCTCAGGAACGGGAACCCCGACTCAGGCTGAGGATTGGCTATCGAGAGTCAAGAGAGTGCTGACAGCAACGGAAACTGCAGAGTGGCAGAAGACCACGATTGCGACGTTCTTGTTGGACGGGGACGTGTGGTTATGGTGGGAAGGACTTGAGCTACACCACCTGAGGGGAAAGTAGTTGGTTGATGTCTTTATGGAGGAATTTTCGAGGTTGTTTATGGCTCGATACCTCCCCTCATCGCAGAGGATCGCGTTGGAAAACGAGTTTCAAAAGTTGGTGCAAGGAGATAGCACCGTGGACGAGTATCTCTTGGGACGATACGCAAGCGCTACCTTTGCCGATGAGGAGCGCAAGACGAACCGTTTCTATGAAGGGTTAAGAGATGAGTTGAGGATGTTACTTTCGGGGCCTATGGCGCAGGGTTTCATGACCTTGGTCAACTCAGCCCGGTCCTTGGAAAAGGACATGAGGAATGTTCAAGCAAAGAAGGAATCCGGTGGCAAGAAATCGGAGTTTAAAGTGCCGACTACTTCGAAGTCTGGATATCGCAAGTTCTATAAGAAGGCTTAGACGTCGGGTCCAACCCCTTCTTTAGGTGCCTCGGGGGCATCTACCAACCGAACCCCGGACGCTTGTTATACTTGTGGAAAGACGGGTCATTTTGCCCGCGATTGTTGGAGCGGACGTCCGAAGTCCGAGGGAAAGCAAGGAGCCACCTATGAAGAGAAGGGCAAGGCGGTGGAGTCAACCACGTCTCACTATGCTCCGACTCAACCGAGAGTCTATAACTTGGGCCAGCAACAGGCCATCAAACAGGCCGACGTGGTGACAGGTACGGTTTAATTTATAGCAAGTTAGCTTTAAATACTGTTACCCAGTGCTAGTTAGCTTAATACTATTGTATAGGTTTTGTTCTGATTGGCGGTAGTCCGGCACGAGCACTTTTTGATACGGGAGCTTCACACTCCTTTTTATCCGAAAGTTTCGTAACGCGCATCGGAGTCCCTTCTTCGATGGCGAAGGACAAATTGGATGTGTTGCTACCGAATGAGTGTTCTATGTGTGCAGACAGAGTATGCGTCGTGAAGGTTCTTATTGGAAGTCATGAGTTTGACTTGCTAGCGTCGTTGCTGCCGCTAGCAGAGTTCGACATCATCTTTGGTATGGATTGGCTTTCGGAGCAGAAGGCTTGTATCGATTGCAACCGTAAGGAGGTCAAGCTGGGTATTGGGCAGGAGACGACGTTTACGGGACTGAAAAGGTCGAGCAAGACGCTGATGTCTGCTCTTCAGGTGGTGAAGGCGGTTCGTGTTGTAGCAGAGTTGTTCTTCACATTAGTGGAGGCTGTAAAGCCTAAGGCCACTTTGGATAGTATCACAGTGGTATGTGAGTACCCCGACGTGTTCCCGGGCGATCTTCCTGGAGCCCCACCGCAGCGAGAAATTGATTTCACTATCGAGCTAGTGTTAGGTGCCAAACCTGTGTCACGTTCTCCTTATAGGTTGGCGCCTAAGGAGATGGCGGAGTTGAAGGTTCAACTAGAGGAGTTGATGGAGCAAGGGTATGTGCGTCCA
The DNA here is from genome assembly GCA_039513925.1 of Platanthera zijinensis. Lineage (NCBI taxonomy): Eukaryota > Viridiplantae > Streptophyta > Magnoliopsida > Asparagales > Orchidaceae > Platanthera > Platanthera zijinensis. Next base: position 237,225,680 of record CM077081.1, on the reverse strand, counting down.
AGCTCGTCGCCTTGGAGCGCACCGGTCCTCTTCGTTAAGAAGAAGGACGGGAGTTTGCGGCTATGTATCGACTACAGGGAGTTGAACAAGCTAACGGAGAAGAATAAATACCTGATCCCAAGGATTGATGATCTCTTCGATCAGTTAGTCAGATCGTCGGTATATTCCAAGTTGGATCTGAAGTCTAGATATTATCAGCTGAGGATAAGGGAGTGTGATATCCCGAAGACGGCATTCAGCACAAGGTATGGGCACTTCGAGTTCACGGTCATGCCATTTGGACTGACGAATGCGCCATCGGTGTTTATGGATTTGATGAATAGGATGTTCCGAGAGTACCTAGACCGTTTTGTGATCGTCTTCATTGACGACATATTGGTGTACTCGCAGTGCGAAGAAGATCACTTCAAGCATCTGCATCTAGTCTTGGAGACGCTGAGAAGGAATGAACTTTATGCAAAATTCTCCAAATGCGAGTTCTGGCTACCCTCAGTAGCATTCCTTGGTCATATTGTCAGTGGGGAAGGTATAGCGGTGGATTCGGCGAAGATTATTGCGATACGGGAGTGGCCTGTGTTTTCTTCGATAGCGGAAGTCTGTAGTTTTCTTGGGCTTGCCGGCTATTACAAGCGCTTCGTAGAGAACTTCTCGCGGATAGCGTTATCTCTCACGAAGTTGACAAGGAAGGATCAGAAGTTCTTGTGGACGCAGGAGTGCGTGCAAGCGTTTGAGGAGCTGAAGGGACGGTTGACCACGACGCCAGTGCTAAGTTCGCCGAGTGGGACCGAGGGCTTCAAGATTTATAGTGATGCCTCAGGTAGTGGTTTGGGCTGCGTGCTGCTGCAGCATTGTAATGTTATAGCGTATGGATCGCGTCAACTAAAAGTGCACGAAAAGAATTATCCGGTCCACGACTTGGAGCTGGAGGCCGTGATATTTGCGCTTAAGCTGTGGAGACACTACTTGTACGACGTTAAGGTCGATATTTATACCGACCATAAGAGCCTGAAGTACCTGTTTGATCAGAAGGATCTGAACATGAGACAGCGGAGATGGATGGAGTTCTTGGGGGACTATACGTTTAAGATTCATTATGTACCCGACAAGGGTAATGCAGTTGCGGATGCGTTGAGTCGTAGGGCTCCCGCCCAAGCCAATTGGTTGTCGGTGCACGATGAGAGGCTAATTCGAGAGTTGGAGGCGTTGGAGATCTGTTGCGTGGACAAGCAGTCTAGCGCTAAAGCATTGTTGACCTGGACGGAAGTTCAGTATGACCTGGTTGATCGCGTTCGACAGACATTGGAGTTGGATGGTAGCATGAAGGAGCTTATGGATGCAGCGTTGGATGGGTCGAATTCCCAGTTTTCAGTCGAGGATGGGCTGTTAAGGAAGGACTATCGTTTGTGCGTCCCAAGCGGGGGAAATCTTCGAGCGGAGTTGATGTACGAGGCTCATAATACTAAGTACTCAATCCACCCAGGAAGCACGAAGATGTACCGGGACCTAAAGAAGCTTTTTTGGTGGCCAGGGCTCAAGAAGGATGTGGCACTGTTTGTGGCTAAGTGTCAAACCTGCGCCTTGGTAAAGGCGGAGTGCCAAAAGCCTGGAGGATTCTTGAAATCCTTGCCTATTCCGGAATGGAAGTTCGACGACATATCGATGGAATTTGTGCATGGCTTGCCAAGGTCGCAGAAAGGGAACGACGCCATCTTGGTGATCGTAGACCGGTTAACAAAGGTGTCGCACTTTATTCCGCATAGGAAGGATGATTCAGTGGAGAGACTGGTGAAACTATATGTGAATAATATAGTCAGATTGCACGGTGTGCCTCGCAACATCGTGAGTGATCGCGATGGGCGTTTTACGTCCAATGATTGGAGGTTGGTGCAATAGATGCTGGGGACTAAATTGAAGTTCAGCACGGCCTTTCATCCGCAGACGGATGGGCAGACCGAGAGGGTCAACAGAACTATGGAGGACATGCTCTGCATGTGTGTTCTAGACTTCGGAAGCATTGGGTAAACCTGTATTTGGTGGAGTTTGCGTACAACAACAGCTACCAGACGAGTATTCAAATGGCGCTCTTCGAGTCCCTGTATGGTAGGAAGTGTCGCACGCCGTTATCGTGGCTAGAAGCGGGCGAGGCAAGGTTATACAAGAAGTAGGAGGTGGAGAATGCTACATCTTTGGTGCGGATCATTCGAGAGCATTTGCTGATCGCTCAGGACAGGCAAGCTAAGTACTACAATGTCAAGCACCAGACCAAGTTCGCGGTCGGCGATTGGGTGTACTTGAAGATAAAGCCGTTCAAGGGTGTTTCACGGGTGAGACGCTTGAAGAATCTGAGCCCAAGATACCTTGGACCCTTTGAGATTCTGGAGCGGATCGGCGAAGCGGCTTATCGATTGAAGCTACAAGTGGAGTTGAGTGGACTACACGATGTATTTCACATTTCTGTATTGCGGAAGGCGGTGCAAGAGCCTTCGCAGGTGATCGCAGTGGATCAAGTGCCGGTGGACGAAGGGTTGACGACTAAGGTCAAGCCTGTTCGTATTGAGGACTTTGAAGTTAAACGACTCTGTAACAAGGAGATCTAGATGGTCAAGGTCCGGTGGGACAATTGCGGCCGAGAGGAGCTCTCTTAGGAACGGGAGCAAACTATGTTGGAGGAGTACCCAGAGTTATTCCGCTCAGGTACCGCTTAAGGTTTTCCGTTATCTTTCCTTTGGTAATTTCGTGGACGAAATTCTTTTAAGAGGGAGAGAGTTGTAACGCCCCAAAACTCAAAAGAGGGACGAGTGACGTTTTTAGCCAAATATGGGTTTTGCTAGAGGTAACATGGCCTGGGACACGGGCGTGTCCCAGGGCATGTCGTGCTCGGGTCGGCGTTGGTCGCGTGGTCGACGATTTTGGAGTCAACGGTCGTCGGGGGGGGGGGGGGTGAACACGGCCTGGGACATGGCGTGTCCCAGGGCGTGTCAGCCACTTAGAGCCTTATACTCAACGATCGTTGAGTGAGGGGCGCATGGCCTGAGCCCAGGCGTGTTCGGGTCCGACACGGGCGTGTTCATTTCGACACGGGCGTGTCGAATGCCCGTGTCCTCCTCTAGTCGTGCGGTGTTTTGTGCTAAGGAGATTACACGGCCTGGGACACGGGCGTGTCCCAGGGCGTGTCTAGCACACGGCATGTGACACGGGCGTGTCACATGGTCGTGTCCTTCTCGAGGGAATCGTGGATTTTGCACACGGGTCGTGACACGGGCGTGTCACATTGTGACACGGGCGTGTCGGTGGCCGTGTCAGAGGCCGTGTTCTGGTCAGGAATTTCTGGTGACGGCGAATGAGTGACACGGCCATGCACACGGCCGTGTTGCAACCCGTGTTCAGCCCAGATTTTCTATTTTCAGCCTAAATCGTGGCTGTCCGTTTTCTTGGCTTGGGATCCAAGGGCTGGGGTTGTTCCTGATGAGGTTTAACCCTGGAATAGGGTTAGAAAACCCTTATTTTCCATTTGAGTTCTCTCTCTAAGTTCTAGAGAGAAGGGAGAGCAAGGAGGAGGAAGAGGAGCTAGATCCGGTCACCGACGGAGCTTCGGAGCTCCAAATAGCGAGCCGACTTCGGATCCGCGGAGGCAAGGAGATTGCGGTGCTTTCCATCCGCATAGATTTCCATGGCGCCAAGGAAGAACGCTAGGGTAACAATTCTCATCCTAGTACATGTGAAGTCCTCTTTTCCTTTGCATAGGAGGCCCTCTCACGCGAGTGTGCGATGAGTTGAGGCGTTCCTTGGGGTAGATATGTAAAGTCGCCCTTGTGTAGAGTCCGTATGCTAAAACGTACATAGACATGTTGTGTGAAGCCTATCCGGACATGTTGGTCTGGATTGGTGATGTTGCATTGCATAATAAACGGAGAAGACTCCGGGTGAATGTTTGTTTTTCGGGTTTTCTACGAGGTAGATTGCAATAGAGAGCCTTGGGGACTAACTCCAAGGTGCACCCAGAAAACTGGGCAAATGCGAGATGTTGCCAACATAGTGGCCGGGGAGCCAACTTGAACATAACCGGGTTATGTGTATTGTGTGATGGAAACGGGACTCGGGGAGTCTTGACCTGCGCATATGGCTTAAATTGTCATTGCAGTATGAGCACGGGTCAGGTGGAACCGTACCCGATCTATGTCGTTTGGCGGAACCGTTGGCATAGATGAGGGTCTTCGGCGGTCTATGACTTAAATTGACATGACCAATGCCAGGGAAACAAAATGCTCATATGGTTGGCCGTCAGAGGGACGGTGGTGAGACGGGAACGTCTATGGTTTAAGTTGATGTGACGTTGGCCGGTTCGCCGTGAATGTGCCCTGAGTGCACGAGGTGTGCGGCCGTGCGTGCCTGCACCTGTGATGAAGTGTGTGTTTGCACTATACCGCTTGTTTATGCTAACAAAATGCAGGGAAGAGCATCGCCGCCCCGTGTTGGGGCGGGGTCGTTATAATTTGGTCAGCATAGCTGACCGTTGCTTTTGTTTACCACCGTGCGGTGGATTGTTGCTTGCAGGTGCTGCGGAGCCGAGTGACAAATAGCGGGCTAAAGCCTAAGTTGCTGTGCCGGCCCTCGAAAGCCAAGTTTTGAGTGTTTTCTTTTGTACTCATGTATGACCGGTCTGCATGCCGAGGTTTTGAAGACACTTTTATTAAGCAAACTCTTGTAAGGACATAAGACCATCGATTGTTGTATTATACATTCCTATGGGTCTTTTGTAGTGGACATTCATGCTTTGGCTAGGTTCTTTTATCTTGCAACTTAATAATTTGCTTTCGCTAGGTGCTCTGTGTAGGACGTTGTAATTGGTTGAATGGTTTCAATAAGTAACCAGCCGGTCTGTCCGTAGTATATGGCGTCGGGCCCCGGCCGGACCTACTGCTATATGCTATGTGACGGATAGGGGTGTTACAAGAACATTGCGTGACGACCCAGAGTCGCACAAAGCAGTGGTGTCGACGTCATTAATTTTACATTTTACAACCATTTCACTCTCGTAGCCACCAACAAGCTCAGACAAGCTTTTTCCTTGCTCACACGGATTTCTTTCAGTGTTGCTAGGTAATGCGCCTTGAGCGCGCTCAGAAAATGGCCACTCCTGCTTTTATCCATCACCCTAGAAAATATTGAAAACAAAAGCCTGGTTGGAACTAATTTTTTTTTCGGGGAAAATATCCGATCACTTCGATCTCCTAGAATATCATTTCAATTTTCTAGGTGATTGAAATGATCTCCTAGGAGATCAAAATGATCTCCTAGGAGATCAAAATGATCTCCTAAAATAACAATAAAATCAACTTTGGAATATCCTCTACTTTGAGATCAGCCAAGATTTGTCTTGAGAGAAAACTTTTGATCTCATAGAATATAGTAAATTGTTGTGAAATCAGATCGAGTTAAGTCGCGGGAGCGCAACGGAATTTCACGAATGAGCAAGAACCAGTATCGCGCAAAATAAAATACGGAACGAGATTCTAGCATACACAGACGACACAAAAGATTACGTGGTTCGGAGTATGGGACTCCTACTCCACGGGGAGAGCGCGCCGGACAAGATCCACTAAAGTCAGAAAGTTACCGATTACAATAGACCTCAATGGGTCGAACAGAGAATGAAACAAAAGGCAAAACAAAAAACAGAAACTGGAGCTGTCGGATTTCCGACAGCGCTGTCGCCCGGAACGTTGCTCCTCCTGAGCAACCAAAGTGCGCGCGCAAAGCTCGGCCGGAACTCCCTCCAGACCACCGTGCTCCTTCGCCGTCGCGCCTGATGCCTGTCTCGTTGCTGCTCTGCCACCGGGCCCAAGACCCGCCGCCGCTGCCTGAGACGAAGCCGAAGCCGCCGGAACACAACTCCAACAACCTGGAAAAAACTCTTCCTCCCTCTGTTTTCACAGTTTGGATCTCACAAATTTTCTCTCTGTTGATGGCCTGATCTCTCTCATCGGCAAGACAAATGACCCCCCCCCCCAAATTTATAATGGCAGTTAGCCTTCTCTAATTAAGAGTTAAATCCTATTTTAAGAAGCAATTAGACCCACAATAAGCAGCAATAACTCACCCATCTTAATGGGAGAGAGAAATCCTAATATTGGAATGAGATACCCCGACCACAAATGATCTTCCTAAAATAGGGATTTCAGAATTTAATCGGCCTCAATAGCTTTCTAAACATAGTCTTCCCAAAACAAGCTTTCCTGGATTTGGAATTAACTCCTCCCACGGATCGCCGACGTGGCGCGATCCAGACGATTCGTGCGCGTGTGAGGTGTCACGATCCTAACAATCTCCACCTTGACGCCTCACGCAAACGAAACTCCACCTTCAGCTTAAATCTCTACTACCGGCGACTACGAGTCCCCTCTCCCTGGGGCCTTACCGTAATCAACGCGCATCAGAATGAGTCAAGTCAAGACCGCTCTTAAACTTGACTCCAGTCACTGGACTTCCTCGCAAGTCCGTACTAATATCCCTCCAGGATATCTCCCGCAGCTTCCTGCCTCTACCTCTACCGAACTCCCTCAGCTCCCGGTGGCGCACCCCGACGTGCTTCGCCCTTGCCCTATAGACCGAGTCATTTGCAAGACGACTCACACTCAACCTCTCACTGTGCGACTCCACCTTCTCTTGAGTGATCATGAGTTCCCTGGTGGGACCCTTGAGCCGGATGGCTCCCTTTGCGGCGTCTGGGCTCTCCTGAGATGACTCTTCGCCCAGGGATGCGAAAAATTTACCTCCATCAAGGTCCTCTCTCTGCGTACACGCCCTCGCCACGAAACCTGCCCTGCTCCTCTGCCGGTCCTTCCTAGCTTTCTGCTGAGAGCGGATCCTGCTCTCTATAGCTCTATCGAAGGAACCGCGATCTGGGGAGATCGCATGAAATGCATATGCTACTGTTCCCTGTAGCTCGAGAGACGGTTTGACCTCTCTCCTCACATCTCCCCTGGCAGTCGTGGTGCCAATCAGTCTATAGAGCGACCCGAAATGCTCTCCTCTCAAGACTGTCAGCGCGCCTCTCCTGACCTCCAAATATCCGCTGTTACTGGTAAAGGAATACCCGGCGGCCTCCAGAGTGCCTAACGAAATCAAACTCTTCCTCAAATCGGGCACATACTGAACGTCGGTGAGGGTCCTAACCACTCCGTCAAACATCCTGATCCTGATGTTACCGACTCCCGATATCTCGCACTCCGAAACATTCCCCATCCGAACTCGACCACCCTCATATTGCCTAAAGCTGGAGAACCACTCTCTGTTCGGGCACATGTGGAACGTGCATCCTATATCCAAGATCCAGGAGCCTGTGGTATCAATGCTGGGTGCAGCATGAAGAGCGTCGGCATCGCTCTCATCCTCAGATGCCACCGCAGCCAAATCTGGCTCATGCGCCTGCTCCTTGAGCTTCAGCTTTGGACACTTGTCCTTCCAGTGCCCTTCCTCTTTACATTAGTGACACGTGTTCCTGCCTACGGACTTTTCCCTAGGTCGGTTTTCCCGCTTTCCTTTCCCTCTCGATCTACCACTCAATGTGTCCTTGCTCTTCACGAATAAGCCTTCATCGGCCCTAGGGCCCGACTTGCTCCTTGTTTCGTTCGAGAGCAGCGTCGTCATCACTTCTTCCATCTTCAGGGTATCCTTCCCGTAGAGGATAGTGGTGACCAGATGATCGAAGGACCTCGGCAATGAAGACAACAGGAGCAGAGCCTGGTCTTCCTCCTCGACCTTAACGTCCATACTCCGCAACTGTGAGACGAGCTTGTTGAACACGTTCATGTGATCTAGCAGTTGCGAGCCCTCCGACATTCTCAGGCTGTATAGCTGCTTCTTCACATACAGCTTATTCGTCAGCGACTTGGACATATATAGCTCCTCGAGCTTCTTCCACAAGTCCGCCGTCGTCTCAGCATCCACCACGTTGTACATCACCTCATCGGCCAAACACAGCTGAATCGTGCTGATGGCCTTCAGATCGAGCTCCTCCCATTCGTCGTCCTTTTTCCCGGACTTCTCCTTGCCGAGGAGAGCCTTGTGAAGACCTTGCTGGACGAGAACGGCCTTTATGCGCTTCTGCCAAAGACCAAAATCAATCTTGCCGTCGTACCTCGAAATCTCGAATTTTTCCGACATTGTCTTGCTCGCAGAGCTACTGGGCGATCAAGATGATATTCGCGGAACCGATCCGGGAAGATATGGAGCGGACCAATGTCGTCACCCACCGTTGACCCAAATCAGAAAACCGGAACGTCCAGACGATCACCCCCGCGGAACCTGCCTCTGATATCAATTGTTGTGAAATCGGATCGAGTTAAGCCGCGACAGCGCAACGGAATTTCACGAATGAGCAAGAACCAGTATCGCGCAAAATAAAATACGGAACGAGATTCTAGCATACACAGACGACACAAAAGATTACGTGGTTTGGAGTATGGGGCTCCTACTTCACGGGGAGAGCGCGCCGGACAAGATCCACTAAAGTCAGAAAGTTACCGATTACAATAGACCTCAATGGGTCGAACAGAGAAGGAAACAAAAGGAAAAACAAAAAACAAAAACTGGAGCTGTCGGATTTCCGACAGCGCTGTCGCCCGGAATGTTGCTCCTCCTCAGCAACCAAATTGCGCGCGCCAAGCTCGGCCGGAACTCCCTCCAGACCACCGTGCTCCTTCGCCGCCGCGCCTGATGTCTATCTCGTTGCTTCTCTGCCACCGGGCCCAAGACCCGCCACCGCTGCCTGAGACGAAGCCGAAGCCGCCGGAACACAACTCCAACAACCTGGAAAAAACTCTTTCTTCCTCTGGTTTCACAGTTTGGATCTCACAAATTTTCTCTCTGTTGATGGCCTGATCTCTCTCATCGGCAAGACAAATGACCCCCCAATTTATAATGGCAGTTAGCCTTCTCTAATTAGGAGTTAAATCCTATTTTAGGAAGCAATTAGACCCACAATAAGCAGTAATAACTCACTCATCTGAATGGGAGAGAGAAATCCTAATATTGGAATGAGATACCCGGCTACAAATGATCTTCTTAAAATAGGGATTTCAGAATTTAATCGCCCTCAATAGCTTTCTAAACATAGTCTTCCCAAAACAAGCTTTCCCAGATTTGGAATTAACTCCTCCCACGGATCGCCGATGTGGCGCGATCCGGACGATCCGTGCGCGTGTGAGGTGTCACGATCCTAACAGTAAATAATCTCAATGACAACAAAGGTCCTAATTAAAGACGACAAAGGTTTTCAAAGGCGACAAAGGTTTTCAAAGACGACAAAGATTTTCCTTCATAAACTCGGAGATGAATTGAGTCTCCTAGGAAATCGAAATGAACTCCAAGGAGACGATATTAATTTCCTAGGAGATCATCGTCTTCACACAACATAATTTCACATTTTCAAACCCCTAATCCACTGAACCTAATCCATAAACATCTGAAAAACAAAGCTCGTCGTTAGAATTTACCCGTCCAAATATGTGAAAGCTGAATCCAACATGGAGACACTCGAAAGACGTCGATGAAAACACTAATTCGTCGGTGAGTCTAATCAAAAAGCTCGAGAAGAAGTCGCGAGAGAATTGCAGAACAAATTTCGTCGTTTCACAGCAAATGAAGATATTAGCCATGTTGACGTACAAAAAAAATGCCCCAATCTTATAATAATAAATATTTTATTTAAATTAAAAAACGTCAGAAAATAGAATAAAGTGCAAAGTCATCATTTTAAATATTTTCAGTAATGCAAATTACCAAAAAAATTAAATTAAAGATGCAACGTGCCAAATCCCATATTTCTAGAATTCAAATTCAGTATAAGTAACCCACGTAGAGGAACGTAGGGATGTACTATGAGCCATTCGATTAACAATTCGACGGCTCATTAAATCCAACCGTATTTACTAAAAAAAGAAAAAAAACCAATGAAAAAAGTACTGTATTTTACATTTCGTGAACCGTCTGATCATACGATCGGACAACTCACAGTTCTTCTCAACCTTCCTCTATGTGGGTTACTCCTATCAATTTTTTTGGTGATTCTTATGGACAAACCAATTTTGGATAGCTGCAAACCCATTTTATGGACAAATCAAAAATTTATGTGCAAATCAAATTGTTACGTGCAAACTAATATAAAATCTTTCTAAATTATTTAGCAAAGTATGAACAAATAGTTTATGAGCTCCTTTTCAAAATAGATTTGCTCATAACAATTACATTTTCTTTTCGATATTTCTATTTTCTAGGGATTGTGCCAAAAAACCTACTGTTGGCCCGATACTGATCTTTATCATATCTAACGGTCACGGTACGTCCACGCTAACAGTGTTCCGCGATAGCGGCTGGTTCGCTCGCCAAGAAAAGCTAGCGGGGTTAGGGTTTTTTTTTCCTCCACCCTTCGTCTTCTCCCTAGTTCCCTTCTCCTATAAAAGCTCCCACAGCAGCTCCTTCGTTCTTTCTGCAGAGAAACCCTCGTCTCTGGTTCTCGTTCTCCCGATTCCGAAAGCTCGATCGAGGGAAGATGGGTCCGGGTCTATACTCCGACATCGGGAAGAAGACGAGAGGTTAGATACCCTTTTTGCAGTCTCTTCATTATCACGGCTTTGAATCTTTCTCTTGACCCGCTCTCCTTTTGTGTTCTTCGATTGCTATGCGTTTTCGCCTCTCAGATCTTCTGAACCGTGATTTTCTGACGGACCAGAAGTTTACTATCACGACCTACACCGCAAATGGAGTTGTGAGTGCTCTCAACCTCATCTCACTTTATCTGCGCCTGGTTTTTCTAGGGTTTCATTTTTGTTGCATAATCCAATGTGTTCCTCATATAGTACGAGTTGTTAAGTAAGGCGGTTGTGATAAGAAGCGGCAAATGATTGCTTAGGAGATGTCAATTCAATGTGGCATACCTCATTTTATATCTTGTGGTGACAATGGCGTTCTGATGAACAGGGAGGGGATTCTTAGTTTGGAATCACAGCTCAACTGCGCTCTCATGAAAAAAATGATATGGTTCTTATATACGGATTCATATTTTCGCACTTTGCACCCTCAAAATACATTACCATTGACACTTTGCACCCCAGGTCGGAATTTTAGGGGTATTTTTGTTGCTTCATTGTAAAATCTATGGTAAACTACAAATAGTACGAGTTGTTAATTAAGGCGGTTGTGATAAGAAATGGTAAATGATTGCTTATGAGATATCCCTTCAAGGTGGCATACCTCATTTTATATTTTGTGGTGACAATGACGTTATGATGAATAAGGAGGGGATTCATAGTTTTGGAATCACGGCTCAACTACACTCTCATGAAAAAATGATATGGTTGTTATCTAGGGTTTGTTGGCACTTTGCAACCCCAAGATACATTACCATTGACACTTTGCACCCCAAGCCGGATTTTTGTTGCTTCATTGTAAAATTTATGGTAAACTACAGATAGTACGAGTTATGAATTAAGGCGGTTGTGATAAGAAATGGTAAATGATTGCACCCCAAAAATTTAAATTTGGCACATTGCACCCCCGGAATACATTACCATTGACACTTTGCACCCCAGGCCGGAATTTAGGGGTATTTTTGTTGCTTCATTGTAAAATCTATGCTAAACTACAGATAGTACGAGTTATGAATTAAGGTGGTTGTGATAAGAAGTGGAAAATGATTGCCTAGGAGATATCACTTCAAGGTGGCATACCCCATTTTATATCTTTTGGTGACAATGGCGTTATGATGAACAAGGAGGGGATTCATAGTTTGGAATCACACCTCAACTTCACTCCATGAAAAAAAGTGGCGTGGTTGTTATCTAGGGTTTTTTTGGCACTTTGCACCCCTGAAATATGGGGTTTTGATCCATAAGTTTAAATTTGGCACTTTGCATCCTCAAAATACATTACCATTGACACTTTGCACCCCAGGCCGGAATTTTAGGAGTATTTTTGTTGCTTCATTGTAAAATCTGTGGTAAACTATAGATAGTACGCGTTATGAATTTAGGCGGTTGTGATAAGAAGAGGAAAATAATTGCCTAGGAGATATCACTTCAAGGTGGCATACCTCATTTTATATCTTTTGGTGACAATGGTGTTGTGATGAACAAGGAGGGGATTCATAGTTTGGAATCACAGCTCAACTGCACTCTCATGAAAAAAAGTGACATGGTTGTTATCAATGCGAATGAAGTAATATGAATGTATTGGGGAATTCATAAGTTATTATATTTTCTGAAGATCAACAAAAAATTGTAGCAATAGTGGTTAGCGAGTTGGAGGATTGACTTGTGAAGGTTAATGTGATTAGCGATACTAAGAGATTATGAATGTTAAGTTAATTATGGAAAGGGTAGTTATCATTAAATGATTGAATCTGTATCCATGATTTAAATGAACATGTAGCCCTTGTAGGCGGGGGGGGGGGGGAGGGGTGGGATATGTGAGGAGTCATGTTAATTACAAAGTAGAAAATGAATGATATGGGGGGGGGGGTGAGATATGTGAGGAGTCATGTTAATTACAAAGTAAAAAATGAATGATATTGGAGAAGCTCTTCTCAAATTTTCGATCTTATAATGCAATAGAGAATGCATAGCGAATTTTCTAAATTCCAAATAGAGTTTTTGAAAACAAATTTTTTTTTTATCATACTCTTACAAAAAAATTTAATCAATCAACATAATCTAACAAATCAAGCATAATAAAGTTAGAAAAGAAGAATTCCATTATGAGAAGTTGAACACTTATTTTTATATTTGAGTTAGCAAGAGTGATAAATTGTGATGTAGTATGGCAAATTTGATGTTGGATAATTGATAGTTGTAAGTAGGTTATCATATATATTAGATTAGTTCATAAATAGATTGCACACAAATAAAAAGACAGTGGTAGAGTGAGGATGTACAATGTATTGATAAATAACCAAATGTAAATTTTACACCAGTAGGATTGAAACACAGGTAAAAGAACATTAGTATTTTTTATCTAGAGTGTAACTAAAGAAAAATAATTATTTGCTCTCCATGATTTGTTTGGTAGGCTAGATGATAAGAAAGGTGAAATAATGGTCTAGTTAAGGAGAAAAGTATATAAATATTTTGATCTAGTTTCACATGCGATTATTAAATAAAATTTATTACTTTGCAAATATTGAAGGTTATATTGTGAAAATGAAATAGAACAATATAAAAGAAATATGCAATTATTTGGAAGAATCATTATGCGATGTTAAAGAATAATTTTTCTTTACGTTGCACAGGCCGCTACGACAGTGCCCCGACTGCGATAGTGCTTCGACCGCGATAGTTCCCCGACCTCGATAGTGCCTATGCCTGTGCTCGCATAGTCTCAGGCGCACTGACTTCACATGATGGCACTTCCTTGTGCGCCTGAGATCTGGCAAGCACGGGAGGAGGCACTGTCGTGGCCGGGCGGAGGCACTGTCGTGGCCGGGTGGAGGCACTGTCGTGGCCGGGCGGGGCATTGAAGGTCTATTGTATTAGTATTTTTGTCAGGAAATTGATGGAAACACCTCTATCATCATTTAAATAAGCATAAAGTTTGTTAAAGCTAGTCACTATTCATAAAAGTTAGATAGTCAAATGATGTAAATGTTTTTGTCATTTAAATGTTCATAAACTTCTTTAAAGTAATTTTGAAGATCTTATAAATATTGTTGGTTATAACATTTCTCGAATATTTTTTAAATAACCAACACAGGAGGGTTCCTCCATACTAAACGTGACAAAAAATAAATTAGACTTGTGCCTCTAATAATATTAGACTTTGAGTTCTTGATGTGATTTAAAACGTAGGGCTCTAGTTTTAAAATAGAAAATAGCGATCTTTCAAAATATTTGTGGCGCGGGAAACATTTGCGGGTTATTTCTAACGAACTAAACGGTCAAGGCGTTACTCACGAACGCAAGGCTACCGCACAAACGTAGTAACGTCACAAAACATAATTCCACGGACACAAAAATAAAATGGTGGCATGCACGTATAACAAAATAGCGGTAATCAGGAGAAAACAATTGATTAGGGCAAGCTCTAATTAATTACTATTACTTTAAACATGTAAGTATAACTTTTGCTAAAGATAGCAAGTGAGGAAGATTGGAGGTATACCATAGGGCTTGGGTTCGGGCACGACAGCGGCTGGAGAAGCGTCAGGAGACAGGAATGGTGGTGACTACCGTTGACGATTCACTGGATGCAGGCCGGAGCTCATGAGGATGGTTATCATGCGCTGGAACAGGGAGGGCGTCGGCTGGAAGCGAAGAAATCGCCAGGAAATCACTGAATCCGAAAGAGGAGGGAGCAGGAGTGGTCACCGGAGCCTAGATATGCTCAGGCGAGGTCGCTGGCGGCTGGGGGTGGCTCCACAGGGGGCGACGTCAACGAAGAGGGGCGTCAGAATGGTGCGGGTTGTCGGAGGTTGTCGTCGGGGATGGGGAATGCAGCAGGAGAGGTCGCCGGTGCTCAGTAGGGGCTCTGGCTTCAGCGGCGTGGTCGGCTAAGGAGGAACTGGCGGCGACGGGCCTCGTCGAGCAGGAAGACGGCGATGTCGGGCTTCGTCGCGCAGGAATAGTGGAAGAATCGCGGGATTAGGGCTGGCGCTGGGGAAAATCAACTGAAACCAAACCGGTTAAGTCAATTCTTTTCCCAGCTGGCTCAATAGGAAGGGGAAGGCTTATTTTATAAGAGGGGGATTAGGGTTTCTCATTAGGAGCTTGGGCTATTAGCACACCAAGGGGGGGATTTTAAAACATACAAATTTAAAATTAAATAGTTAACTAAACTAAAGCTTGCCCTAAGCTAACCCTTCTCCTAATTAACAGACCTATGCATTTAAGGACACGTTGGCCGGTCACACCAATACGCCAAATCAAAATTGCGCGAACAATATGCGCGATACCAAATTACATCCATGGTGCTAATAACGTGCACAACAAAAGGAAAATACAAGTGCAATAAATAAAAGAGAAAGATGCAACACAGGTTGCATCAATTCCCCCGGGGTTGAAAGAACTCGACCCTGACGAGAATGCAATGCAACCAATCACTATTAATTCCACGATGATGGTCAGAGAGAGGCTGCATAAGTGTCCTGCTGGTGCCTTGGCTGCGACCAAACCTGGAAGTAACCTTTCATTCTCAAACTCGCAATCCATTAGCCAAGTTTTATGCCAAACATTTAAAGAAATAGTAACTATTAGAGCTTGCAGCGGTGTGTGTAGCAAACAAGAGGTGGGGGGAAAACGTGACACAAATGGAAGCAAGCCGTGGAACCAGTAAGTCATGACGCAACATCCTTTTGCTTGGTAGACACTCATGATCGTCCGTTAGACCAGGGTCGTCCATCGTTTTGACGTTACCTGATAAAGTCACACTCGAGTCACAACATTTTAAGCAGATCCCAAATCTATCGATTATGACCTTCCATAAAAACCCACGGAAGCGGGTGTCTCGATGAGGAGTAAAAAACTGACGAGTCATCCCAACTCTCCTCGTACGACTCGACCTAAAAAATCAAACCTCAAACGATCGAAGTGAGGTGCCCCAATGTGCTCGACTGCCACCAAGGACAAACGTTGCGGACTAAACGCGTGCTCGTCAAATATGAAGTCAATAAAATGTGGCGCTTCCAAGAGCACCCAAAATAGATGACTCTCGAAAATCAGACGCCACTTCCCAGAGCAAGGGCCCAGGCCGAAGCGTAGCACTAAATAGGAGTGGTGTAGTGGAGACTAAAGACGACGACGTAGATGTAAGTGAGGTCCTCCCAGGTGCTCTAGGAACAGGACCATTCTTCTGGGGAAGAAGAATAATCTTGCGCCCATGGTGATCAAAAGAATGGGAGTTTCTCACACCATCATGCAGGACATGTCTGTCATACTGCCATGGCCGTCCTAGAAGTATGTAGCAAGCGTCGATGGGGGCGACGCCACATAACACCGAATCACGATACACGTCCCTGATAGAGAACTCTACCTGACAATGATGAGTGATGGGTATAGTCAACGGACTACTGACCCCAGATAAATGGTACGGCTGCTCTAAGGGGCGTGTCAAAAGTCCTAACTTCTCCACCATTCGCTGAGACACGTAGTTTTCCATACTGTCGCTGTCAATAATAATGGAATAGAAATGCTCCTGAATGCGGGCGGTAGCGCGGAAAATTTCCTTTTTCGAGGATCCTGCTCAGTGGTCTCGCAAGAGGTAACCAAACCAGAGTGAAGAACACAGACTAGGTGCTCTGCTTGCTCGCCCTCGACCCCGATGACACTATCAGCCTCGGGCAGGGGCTCAGCCTGGGGGTCACTAAGGAAAACCCCATACTCGGGTTCACCCCCGGTGGTGGAATCAATCACTGCAACGAACTGGCGTCGCTGACACTCAGAAGACTTGTGCCCTGGCTCCATACACTTGAAGCATCGAAACACTCCAGTGTGGGGTCGGACTCCTATGGGCTCCTTGACCCGGGACTCTCTGGGTGAAGAGTCGAGGCTCTAGTAATGGCAAGCGGTGGGGAATCAGTAGTGGCAGATGTGGGTGTAGTGTGGTGGTGCTCGAAGTAGGTCTATCAGTAGACCTAGGTCCATCAGTAGACCTCTGACCAGATGTCCTCTTCTGGAGGGCCTCCACTCGACGTGCTCGACTGGAGATTTCCCCAAGGTCCCGAAAATCATGAAGCTCTAACTGGTTTCGTATAGCGTACCATAGCCCATTCAGATAACGGGCCACCACCATGTGGTCATCCTCATTCAGATCTAAGTGTGACTGGAAGACTAAGAACTCGTTCGCGTACTCGTCGATAGTTTGCTTATCTTGTCGTAGGTTGTGATACCTACGATACAAGGTCTGCATAAAATCAGCGGGGACGTACCTCCTCTTGAGTTGAGCTTTGAACTCAACCCAGGTGGTGATAGGTGGTTGTCCCATAGTGTATCACATCCGCTCGACTTGCCCCCACCATGTGAGTGTGGGGCCCTTCAGCTTCAGGGTAGCCTATTCCACCTGCTGGTGGGCAGGTGTGCACTTCTAGCTGAGGAATCGCTCAAGTCGTTCGCACCAATCAAGACACATAAAACTTGAGTGTGCCCTCAAAATCCCCAACATCTAATTTAATACCCGCATCCCACCTAGGTGGATGCCCGTGTTCGTGATGAGCTGGTTGGGGTTCTGGCGGTGGAAGTGTAGGAGGTCGTGCAGGAGGAGTAGGGGGTTGTGCAGGAGGACCCCCTAAGTGATACTGTGCTTCCAAATTGTTAACTGTAGTACGCAACCCTAACATGACTTGGTTGGTGTCTCTCACAGAGAGAGTAAGTGTGGTGACGACGGCCATAAGGTCTTCCATTCGCTTACCTATATCTCCTAAATTTCCCTCTAGGTGTTCCATTCTTGATTCCATGGATAAACTGAAGAACCCTAAACTTAAAATTAGAAAACGACAGGTGCTCGGCTATCTCACGATAGGAGTGAGATATCCCAGCAGCCACACCAAACTGATGTGATTTAAAACGTAGGGCTGTAGTTTTAAAATAGAAAATAACGATCTTTCAAAATATTTGTGGCGCGGGAAACATTTGCGGGTTATTTTTAACGAACTAAACGGTCAAGGCGTCGCTCGCGAACGCAAGACTACCGCACAAACGTAGTAACGTCACAAAACATAATTCCACGGACACATAAATAAAATGGTGGCATGCACGTGTAATAAAATAGCGGTAATCAGGAGAAAACAATTGATTAGGGCAAACTCTAATTAATTACTATTACTTTAAACATGTAAGCATAACTTTTGCTAAAGATAGCAAGTGAGGAAGATTGGAGGTATACCATAGGGCTTGGGTTCGGGCATGACGGCGACTGGAGAGGCTTCATGCGTCAGGAATGGTGGTGACTGCCGTTGACGATTCACTGGATGCAGGCCGGAGCTCAGGAGGATGGTTATCAGGCGCTGGAACAGGGAGGGCGTCGGCTGGAAGCAAAGAAATCGCCAGGAAATCACTGAATCCGAAAGAGGAGGGAGCAGGAGGGGACGCCGGAGCCTAGATATGCTCAGACGAGGTCGCTGGCGGCTGGGGTGGCTCCACAGGCGGCGGCGTCAATGAAGAGGGGCGTCGGAATGGTGCGGGTTGTCGGAGGTTGTCGTCGGGGACGGGGAATGCAGCAGGAGAGGTCGTCGGTGCTCAGAAGGGGCTCTGGCGTCGGCGGCGTGGTCGGCTAAGGAGGAACTGGCTGTGACGTGCCTCGTCGAGCAGGAAGACGGCGACGTCAGGATTCGTCGTGCAGGAACAGTGGAAGAATCGCGGGATTAGGGCTGGCGCTGGGGAAAATCAACTGAAACCAAATCAGTTCAGTCAATTCTTTTCCCAGCTGGCTCAATAGGAAGGGGAAGGCTGATTTTATAAGAGGGGGATTAGGGTTTCTCATTAGGAGCTTGGGCTATTAGCACACCAAGGGGGGATTTTAAAACATACAAATTTAAAATAAAACAGTTAACTAAACTAAAGCTTGTCCTAAGCTAACCCTTCTCCTAATTAACGGACCTATGCATTTAAGGATACGTTGGTCGGTCACACCAACGCGCCAAATCAAAATTGCGCGAACAATATGCGCGATACCAAATTACATCCATGACGCTAATAACGGACGTAACAAAAGGAAAATACAAGTATAATAAATAAAATAGAAAGATGCAACGCAGGTTGCATCAGTTCTTGACTTAATTAAACTGTGTTATAGGCTAGCTCGATCTGTTATCGATTATAGCCATGCTTTGGATATGCAACCTTACTCATTCGACTCAATCTTGACTTAATTAAACTTTGTTATAGGCTAGCTCGATCTGATATCGATTATAGCCATGCTTTGGTTATGCAGCCTTCTATGGAAACCTGTTAGCTATGTAGCACGGGGACGGAAACGGGATACGGGATATGATACGAAACGGATACGGGAAACGTGATTTTTAACAAAATTAGGATACGGGAAAGATTTTTAATTATTTTTAATTATTTTAATATAAGTATTAATTAATATAAGAATAAGACAACTAGCAAACTATTTGTACATATCTTGAATTGTAACAAAAAAAATTAATAAGACTATATTATATATCATTGACATTTCATATATTGTCATAAATAACATTCAAGGAAACAAGCATCATAAAGAACAATCTATCACATGTCCACACCATTACATCAATTGAGAGCATTATTTTGTTACATTCACATGCAAAATATCAAGTATAAAAATTAAACATTCTCTCCAATATTATCAACTTCATCATCTTCTTCAATAATCAAGAGCTCCAATCTTGGTTCATCAAGCGATAGATTAACTATCTCAAGTGTACTTACATCTTCGAATGACTCGAAGCCATCGCCCGTAATATCCCACAATGTAGACTCTCCTTCATTGTGTTTTTGATCTCTTCTACAAAGAAGACGAAGATTGCTATAGATATTGATTAAATCTTCTGCACGTTGCGGTGTCATTCTATTCTTTTTTATTGAATGGATAAAGGAGTAAGTACTCCAATTTCTCTCGGCACATGAAGAAGATGATGGTTGTACTAATAACTTCAATGCAATGGTTTGAAGCAAAGGGGCCAACTTCATTTCCTGGAGTTTCGGAAACGCGTTTCCGAAAATAAAAAATAATTTTTTTAAAGATGTGTTTCCTGGAGTTTCGGAAACGCGTTTCCGCGTGTTTCCGGGCATTTCCCGTATCCGGTACACGTTCGAGTCGATACGTAGACCATTTTTAAGTATCCGTGCTTCGTAGCCTGTTAGTAGACGTACAAACTTGCACTCATGTTTATATGTATATATATATATCCTGGGATAGTATTCACAATGTTAACAATACTCCTTGCAAGTTGCGACGACACTCCTATTATTGCACAATCTAAGGTCAACAACAACTTTTACAAACACATAATTTCCTCGTGTTTGAAAATGGTTTTTAGGGGTGCAACATGGGTCGGTTCGGATCAGTTCTGCTCAAAACCAGGAACCGATCTGTATAGGTCCGATTTTGTCTTTTTAAAACTGGAACGAACCATATAGATCCAAACCGAAACACAGTTTAGTTTCAGCTCGGTTCTTGGTTCTACCCGGTATTTTGAGGGTGTTAAGTGCAAAAAATCCTACTGTCTACCCAGTATAATCAGATCTGTATTTTATTTTTCTTTGAGGGTTGGTAAATTATGTTCTTATCCTTCTATTTCATGTTTCAGGCCATCACAGCTACAGGTACAAAGAAGAATGACTTCATTCTTGGTGAGGTTCAGTCCCAGCTGAAGAATAAGAATGTTACTGTTGACGTGAAAGTCAACTCGGAATCCAATGTAATAGGTTAATTTAATGCTTTTCAGCGTTTGTCTGGCTTGATTTTTTATTAAGCATGATAATCAGATAATATTTATAGTGCATAGCACATGTACTGTGCTTGGATACCATATCATGTAGATATGACTTATGAGAGAACATGCTCTTGTTTTCTGGCCAGGTTTTGACAACATTTACTGCTGATGATATTGGAACACCTGGATTAAAGACAATCCTAAGTTTTGTTGTGCCAGACCAGAGGTCTGGGAAGGTAAAACTGTGTGTCCTCATTTTTTGCTAGTTCTTGGTTGAGGTCAGCTGGTTGACTTTTATTCTCATTCGCAGGTTGAGTTGCAGTACCTGCATGATTATGCCGGAATTAGTACTAGTCTGGGGTTGACTGCCAATCCTGTAGTCAACTTCTCCGGCGCTGTTGGTACCAATATGTTTGCTGTTGGTGCTGATGTGTCACTGGATACTGCCACGGGGATCTTCAATAAGTACAATGCTGGTCTCAGCATCACCAATGCTGACCTTATTGCTTCATTTAATCTGTCAGTAATTCTTGTTACGCTTTCTTAAATTATTCCTATTCTAATACTTCCTAGAGGGCTGATTTTGCACAATGATTAGGTTGTAGGTGCTGAATGATTTGATATTGATCTGCAGTTGATGCTTTAAATTAGCTCAAACCCTATAGGTCGGCTCAAGAAAGTTTTTTTGGCTAGAACTAATTTGATATTTTTGTTGTGTCAGCTAAAATAAGCTGATTTGAACTGCTTCAAAATTAATTATATGTATAATAAGGTTAATTTCAATAACCTCCCTAGTGAGATTTTATAATTATTGGGACATCTTTTCTGGTTTAAAAAGTTAACAAATTAAAAGGATAGATGTGAAACAAAAAAATACAACTTAGAATTATGATTGCCATTTGCCAATATACTATTATGCCCTTAGCATTATGAGGGATGCATTCGTAATGTATGTGTAGGTGTAATTATGTAGTGCGTTATTATTGTGCATTTTTTTTGTTTGTCTCTTTTGTAATAATTTATGTGGAACTCTCCTTCGTATAAATAGGGTCAATTGACCCGGTTTAATGAATGAATAAATCATTTTTTCACTCTACATAGAACCAAAGCACCACAATTCTTAACCTAGCTGTCGAGGATTCCATACTACTGTAACCTCTCTCGACAACTTCGTATGCTAAGACTTTGCGCACTAGTGCATACAGTTGTAGCATTGATTGACACCCTTCGATGGCTTTATGAGCTGCATTTTGTATCGCCTACTTCATCGAGCTTCTTTGATTGGCATAGGCCTCGTTGAGCACCGAGCATCTTTTATTTTGAGTCCTGCCTCATCGAACTTTGTAAGCTATCAAGGGCTTTGTTATTCATAGCTATCACTTCAAATTCATAGTATTTGATTTTTATCTTGGTCTACTTCCCTTGGTCGAACCGTCGAACTATTGCGCACTATGAAGCACGGATACTTGAAAATGCCTCAAGTATCAACTCGAACGCGTATTAGATACGTTAAACGTCCGGAAACTCGTTTCTGAAATGCACTTTTTTTAGAAAAAGGAGCCGCGAGCAAGATATGCGACTCCTGCAAAATAAGAAGCGACATGCATTTGGGGTTACAAATATTTTCTTCTAGCAGCTCACCCAAAAGCCTTCCTGTGTCAAAAGCCCTCCCATCGACCTTCTCCTCCCGCGCCGTCATCTTTATCGTAAGTCCTCTTTCCTCCGTCGACCTTCTCCCCTTCTCCTGCATCGTCTATTGTTGCGCCTGTGCCGTCAAAATCTCTCTTCTACGCCGTTTGCCGTCCCGTGTCACCGACTCAGGTACTCCGTCGAAACCACTCATGTACTCCATCGAATGTTGTGCCTGTTGTTTCTCTGCTTCTCCAAGCTCTCTTACTGATTTGGCACCGTCTCCGCTACCTGTGTTCTCAGCTTCTCCAAGTTCTCTTACTGATTTGGCTTTTCGACTTATATTCCTCAGTTCCTTTTAACTATTACTACTTACTGTTACTTCAATTTTGCTCTATTACGGTGATGTCTCTTTCCTGCAAGGAATCTCAAGCTGATTTTCTCTAGCCAGCATTTTCTTCCTCTATTGTCCAGGCTGATCATTCTCTTCTACATTGAGGTTGACATTTTCCTCATATAGGGTAAATTTCTTTGGCCACTTTTTTTTGAGCTCAGCAATTTTTTGTTGCTTTCTTTCTGAAGTCTTATATCTAAATCAGGACCCTGACTCCCTGAAATGGTGTATCAGGTTTCCAGTAACCATTTTTCTTGCATGGCGGTTGTTTCTATGTCACCTCTCTTTTTGTTCCTATTTCTTCTTGGTCGATGGAAGGTATCTCTTGTCACTCACACGATGATTCTTGGATATTGATTTCTGGTGCTATTTCATGTGACACTTGGTTAATCTTTACGCTAAATCCACAATTTCAAGATATGCTACCGCTGCAAATGGAGCAACTATCTCAATTGCTAGATGGTGCGGTTTTGATAAATTCTCAGGAGGAATCCGGCAAGGAAGGTGACGCGGAGCAGAGATGAGGACGAGCTTCGGGCCCATTCAAGGCTGATTTGGATACTTACCATATATGGCGTGCCCGGATCGACGATCCGACTCCGTGGATGCGTTCGGATTCGCGCTGCGATTCAATTTCATATATAACTTTGTACTTTTCAGATTTTATTTCATGTAGTTTTGGTCCCGAGACCAACAACCAATCATATCTGTTGATTTCGGGTGCCCTAGTTTTTATTTCTTATAAATATTTGGTCTAGGGTTGCCGTCATTTCTGATTGCTGAATGTTTGGAGAGTTTTCTTCCTTCATTCCGGTGATCTCCTCCGCGGTGCCGATCCGTGGAGCCCATTTGGTGACGACTCTTTGGGTGAGTGTTTATCTCTTTTGATTCCCCCTCCATCTTCTCCCTTTGGTTGCTGTCCGTCCTCCCTGCAGGCTGCCGCCCTTCCCACCCCCCAAAAAATGTTGGTCTAACTGCTGTCCAGATTTCAGCCTCTGTTTAACTTCAATTCACTGTTCAAAAATTAAATTTACTGTTCACCCTTAAACTTCCCCCCTTCCTGTTCCACCGTCGGCCTTCACACTCTCCTCCCTGAAGCCGCCGACCCTCTTCTGCCATAGATCCAGCAAGCCAGCATCCCTATAGTCCCCTCCAGTCCACACCCCTCAGGCAGCCCGCCCACCTATCCCTCTCAGGCTGTCGTCCACCTACTCCTCTCCGACCACCTCTCAAACAGTCTGCCTTTCATTTTTTTCTAGATCCAGCCCTCCTCCAGTCCCACTCCCCACTTCCGGCCACCACCACCCCTCCCCACCATGTGGAGCCACCTCTAAACAGCCACCCACATGGGATTTGCACAGTTCTGGGCAGACTGGCCCCGACCCAACCCCTAGCCTCCTCGATCCAACCCTCCCAACCCCGACTAGTCTTCCCCTTACTCGATCTAGTCACCCCACCACCGGAACCCCGCTTTGAGCCCTCCAACATTCAGATCCATTTATTTATAGTAGCCCCAATATTCGTATGGTGTTTTTGTATTGGTTTTGGGTTGTAGAACATTGTCACAACTTGCTTATTACATGTTAGTTTGGATGTTCACTTTATTTTAGTTATTTATGCCTGGATTAATCTCTAGCTGCAGGAAGGATTTATTCGCCGCGCGCTCGTGCTTTGACCCTCCACGCGGAGGAAAGCTTAAGTTTGTTCCGCTTAATTAATTGCCTTGCTGTGGAATTGTCTGCGTGGGGTGTTGTATTTATTATCCAATTGTGATTTAATCGTCAAATTTGCATAGCATGTAGGGTTAGGTCACCGAGTTTCCCGCCGTCTATAGATTCTCCCTACGTCAGAAGGAGGTTGGCGGCGGTGAGCGAGAAGAAAGGGGGAAGAAAAGATAGAAAACTAAGGGAGCAACCCTAAAACCTTTCATACATCCAAGGTAACTTCACACATAAATCCCCCCCTTATATAGATGAGGGAGGATATACAAAATAATTTACTTTATTGATTAATATTAATTAATATTAATGAATATTCATTAATTAATATCATTCTATTAATTCATACAAATTAATTACAAGAAAATTGATCACATTGGCTTCCGTATGCGCGATTCATAAATTATGACGAGGGGGTCCACTTGAGTTAATGTGTCCACGACCACGGC
Organism: Platanthera zijinensis; assembly: GCA_039513925.1. Taxonomy (NCBI): domain Eukaryota; kingdom Viridiplantae; phylum Streptophyta; class Magnoliopsida; order Asparagales; family Orchidaceae; genus Platanthera; species Platanthera zijinensis. Next base: position 237,201,086 of record CM077081.1, on the reverse strand, counting down.
GGCTTCCATATGCGCACTCTCTAAACTATGACGAGGGGGGAGGGTCCACTTGAGTGAATGTGTCCGCGACCACAACAACTTTCATATGTGCGTTCCATAAATTATGATGAGGGGATCCACTTGAGTGAATGTGCCCGCGACCACGGAGGCTTCCATATGCGCGCTCCATAAATTTTGACGAAGGGGGTCCACTTGAGTGAATGTGCCCGCGTAACATTATACCACCCTTGAAAATCGACATTGTCCTTAAGGTCGAGCCTCCAATATTTATTAATAACTTTAGTAGCTACGGCGGCGTGGGGTTTGTAAGAGGATAGAAAAACAAGTAATAAAAGGAATTTGTCACGGGGCTCAAGAAAGTAGAAGACAGGAAGGGAGTATGAAAATAATATATGGGCACGGGGATCAAGGGGGAGAATACAAATAAGGCACAATTACTTGTGTCAATAATTAATACCAAAATGCTGGCAGGTGGGGATCTCAAGGAAATATAACAAAGGTGTTTGGCATTTGTGGGTGAGGAATGTGTGAGGTTTCGAGGGGATGAAAAGAGGTGTAAAGAAATAAGTGAAAGATAATATGAATGGCAGGAAGTAGGTCCTTGGGGCCTGTGGCAAAAGGGTGGAAGGATAGAGATGGGTGGCAGGAGGACTGAGTAATTCGATGATGACATGACACATAAAAATGAAAAACGGGACATAGTAACATCGGTTCTTTGAACAAAAAATGAAACATTGGAATGGGTTAAGGACCGGACACCCACTCCCCTTACGAAAGAGCATCCATGTTGACTGGACGTGTGGTTGTATCGTCGTTTCTTCCTGGTAGCAAAAAAAGGAAGAGCACACAATGGTCGTACATCCTGGACGGATGAGGGGTTCGCCAGCTCCGACAGGACTGTCGGTAGAATCACCAGCTCTGGCGGGGTTGCTGCAAGAACCTCCAGCTCTGGTTACTGGACGCTGCAAGGGCAAAGGGGAAGGTGGGACGGGCTGCTCGACTCGGGAAGGGGAAGGTGGGGAAGTATGCTCTACGCTGGAGGGGATGGTGGGGAAGACTGCCAGTAGAATCACCGGCTCTGGCGGGGTTGCTGCAAGAACGTCCAGTTCTAGTTGTTGGACGCTCGAGGGCGAAGGGGAAGATGGGGCGGGCTGCTCGACTCGGGAAGGGGAAGGTGGGGAAGTCTGCTTGACACTGGAAGGGGAGAAGCATCCTCCCGCGGTTCGCCAACGAGCTAGGAAGCACCGGTATGGGTACTGGTACCGGGTATGATACGTACCCGGTACGGCGGCACGACAAAATTTTAAAAACAAGGATATGGGTACGTCATGATACATTATAAAAAATATAATATATGTATATATCACAAGTGCAATAAATAATTCTCAAAACATCGAAACATCAAACATAAATCATAACTTGAAGTACCAGTCAACAAATCAATGCAACGTAACATGAAGTTTTCAAACATTAAGTATTCGTAAATATTACAAAATTAACCTCTTATATGTTTAACCAAAAGAGATAAAATTAAATTGAAGTCTACTCATCAGTATTTTTTTTTTCTTCTTCTTCATTGGTGATCAACATCTTCAATCTCCGGTTAGTTTACAGACAAGTTAGTCGTTTTGTTAATAACTTGTGTTATTTCAACATGTTTAATACATGTAATTGTAACCGAAATGTACCAGTACCAGAAACATACTCGGTATAGATATACAACTTAATTGGACGTACCAACACTTCCTAGCATAGAACCAACTTTTATTTACTCTAGAAAAACAGACTCCTATCGCAATATGCAGAATGATGTGATAAGTCCAAGTGTGTCCACATAGGTGTATCCGTCAAGTATCGGGTACGTACCGGTACCGGATACGTATCCGGTACGGGTACACTGCCTTCGGGGAAGTATCCGTGCTTCATAGCCAACGAGGAACATCGAGTGGAGTGCCATAGCGGTTTCCTCCTTGATGCGGTTGGTGTTGGCTAGGTGGTTGACAATGAGGGCACTCATAGCCCGGAGGTCGTTGCAAATGTCGTGGATGAGGTGGAGGTCGAGTACGGTGCTAGTTCCCGACGGCTGTCGGGGCTGCGGGCGGAGAGCGGCAGGTCAGACCATTGATACAGTTTTGATAAATTCTCGGGAGGAATCCGGCAAGGGAAGGGGGCCGGCGGTGGTGAGCTAGAAGGTGGGAAGAAAAGAGAGGAAACTTAGGAAGCAACCCTAAAACCTTTCATTCATCCAAGATAACTTCACACATAAAACCCTTCCCCTTATATACATGAAGGAGGGCAACCAAACAAGGCAATACACCACAAAACATATTGTTCAAGTTTTCCTTCTCATTCTTCTCAAAGTGATATTTCATTTTCTTTATTTCATTCTGATCTCTGGATGCCTTCAACGCTTACTTTTTCTGAATTTTATTACTGTCACCTTTATGGATGGTCACATCAGACTGACATGATTTTATCTTCTTTGTGATTACCCTGAATTTTTTGTTGTTTTTTACTCTTTCATTGTTGAAACTCACACCCAATTTTCTACCACCGATAATGTGGTCAGATGGCTCAGAAGTAACAATGTTCGAGAATATTTAAGTTGCAAGTTTCAGGAGTGTACTCATAGGACTTTCTGATCCTATACACCACAACATGTTGGTGTTGCAGAAATACAATGAATTGTCATAGGACTTTCTGATCCTATACACCACATGTTGGTGTACTCATAGGACTTTCTGATCCTATACACCACAACCTGTTGGTGTTGCAGAAATACAATGAATTGTCATCTTCTCTTACAAGTTCTTTCATGTTCCAACTAAAGTTCATACTACATCTTGATGTTTTGATGTTGTCATCCCCTGCTACCTCATTAGTCACCTTTATTCCTCCATCCTCGATTTCATCTCTCTTTTTTCCATCATTTTTCTCCTATCCCTTTCCTATTACTTGTCTTTGGCCTCTTCTAATATGTGTATCGTTTGGGTCCTCTTGTGGACAAATTAACAACAAATGCGACCAAATGTATCTTTTTGGGATTCTAGGACACATAAGGGAGATGTGTTATTCCCTTGGATTCTAGAAGATTGTGATTGTAGTTGATGTTTTACCTTCCTTAAAGAATATCCATTCTTCCCTACTTTTCCCACACTTTTTAGAGCCGTGAGGCCCTGTCCCACACCTCATGTTGATCCTCCCACTCCATCTTCATTGGCTCCTTCATTTCCACCAGTAGCCTCACCAAACTACCTCCATTTGTCATCTTTTCCTCCACAACACTTTTGTCTGGATCACACCCTTTCCCTAAAAAAAATCCAAACCACAATCAATTATTTTCCATTGCAAAATTTGCCTCCTACTTCCGCTTTTTACTATTTGACGCGACTTCGACATAGGATCTTCTCGCCGTTCTTCGCAAAGGTAAGCATTCATGTAGTGCTCATCCTTGTCGAATTTTGTTTCTTTTCGCCAGTTGACTCATCCCTTCCATAAATTTACTATTTGTTTGCTGTCAATTGTCATCACTCTTGTTCATACACCATCTAGATTGATAAATCCAATGGGTGAGGTGATGCATGCACTCTTAGACAATTGTTCTTGGAACTTTGTCTCGTTGCCCCTAGGTCACTCGTGTGTTTTTTGTCGTAGGGTATTGATTATGCTGATAGCTTCTCACAGTTCATGAAGTTGAACATCGGTCGGATCTTGATCTCTCTTGTTGTTCATTGCAGTTGGAAGTTGCATCAACTTGTTATCAAGAATGTTTTTCTTAATAGTGGTCTGATTTAGACAATGTATGTGTAGCCACATGAATATGTAACCAAGGGGATTGATTTTCTTGTTTGTCATCCCAGAAATTTCTTTATGTTGTCAAAACAGGCTATTTAAGCCAAGTTTAGGAAATTTAGTCTCTTTGGAACTTCGGCAGCGGCTGGGAAAGGAGACGAACGCCACCAGAGCTTCAGACTGAAGGTAGGGGGCGGCAGTGGGTAATGTCGGTATTTTGCTGTTCGTAGGGGGCGGCGGCTGGAAACGATGGGGAAAGCAAAAAAAACAAACGGAACACGGACGGTGGTGACGTTTGTCACAAACACTTCGGAGCACAAGCGCCCTCCCAAACAGAGCCTTAGTCAAGTGGAATAGGAAATTAGCTTTCAATAGAACTTTTCAGACGTCTCTTTGTCTACCCATTGTTGACATGGGGCACAACGATCGTTCTTGTCTATGTTGATGATATTATTTTCACTAACTCATCTATAAGGATTCCACAGAGTTTCGGACTGGAGGTAGGGGGCAGCGATGGGTAACGCCGGTATTTCGCTGTTCGTAGGGGGGGGGGGCTGGGAATGACGGGGAAAGCAAAAAAAATAAACAGGACACGGACGGCAGTGGTGTTTGTCACAAACACTTTGGAGCACATACGCGCCCTCCCAAACAGAGACGTAGTCAAGTGGAATAGGAAATTAGCTTTCGATAGTACTCTTCAGACGTCTCTTTGTCTACCCATTGTTGACAGGTGACGCAACGATCGTTCTTGTCTGTGTTGATGATATTATTTTCATTGACTCATCTATAAGGATTTTCAAGGTCAAGCTTCATCTGGCCAATCATTTTCAAACAAATGACCTTAGTCATCTTCGTGACTTCTTTGGATTTGAGGGTAGCCTCTTGTGTGATTTCTTGATTTTCTCATAAGAAATATTGCATAAATCTTCATTAGGATGTCAAATATTTGAGATCTAGATTTCTTAGATGTATACCTATGGAGAAAATATGAAGTTCTCCTCTATTGCCTCCAATTTGGATTCTTTATTGCCCAATTTTGAATATTATCGGAGGCTACTTTGGAAACTGATCCAACTTAATATTCACACGATCCTATATTTTTTTTTTAGTAGTTGTGCTGAGTCACTTCATGCACACTCGAATGTTTCTCCCATCTATAGACATTCGAGCAGCGTATTTTTTCGGTATCTTAATCGCGCTCTGGCTTGGGTCTCATCTATCAGCCTTCATCTACTCGCTCTCTTCTGGCATATTCAGATGTAGATTATATCGAATCTGTGGATGACCGTCGATCAACCAATGAATTATATAAGCATTTTACTGGTAGTTTCATCACATGTGAACGTAAGAAACAACCCGCCGTTGCTCGTTCCGCGATAGTGGCTGAATACCGCTCGATGACATTTGCGGTTTCTAAGATCACTTGGCTTAAGTGCCTCTTTGTCAATCTTGGTGTCTTTCTCTTTTCACCCATGACACTTTAATGTGATGAACAAGCTTCTATAAGAAGCATATCGAAGTTAATTGTGACTTCATCAGAAATAAGGTTGAACATGTCCCCGCAGCTTCTTAGATCGCCGACAACCTCCCTAAACCTCCACCGCATTCATTGTATCTTCGGTTTCTTTTCAAGCCTGGCTCATTCATGGATGCTTTAACTTATAAGGGAATGCAGAGGTGTAATGCATTGTTAGAGTATTTATCTTGTTAGTGTCCCTCTTTTGTATGACATTTATGTGACCCTAATTGTATAACTAAGGCCAATTAACCCCATCTAACGAAGAAGAAAGCATTTCCCAATCTACATTATATTTGCTTAATTTGAAGAATTACCCTTGTTTGCTTATATGTAGTTTAGGTGTCTAAATATTAAGCTCCCATTTTATTTTTCTTCTAAATAACTCAATACAAGAATTAGTTTTGAAAGCCATTAAATCTTTTGTTGGTATCATCATTTGTCATCCAAATCATGAACGTTTAGCCATAATGTGTGTGAGTGCTAGATCGGCTTGATTTTTGAGCGAAATTTTCGGCCTTCTTAACAAGCGATTAAATTTTCAGGAACAACAAAGGAGATTTACTGAGTGCTTCGTACTACCACGTGGTGAGCCCGCTGACAAACACGTCTGTGGGGGCGGAGCTGACGCACAGCTTCTCGACGCACGAGAACACAGTGACATTCGGGACCCAGCACTCGCTGGATCCCCTGACCATGTTCAAGGCCCGCTTCAACAACAATGGCAAGGCCAGCGCCCTCCTCCAGCACCAGTGGAGGCCCAAATCATTCCTGACCCTCTGCGCCGAGGTTGACACCAAGGCCATTGAGAAGAGCTCCAAGGTTGGCCTCTCCCTCCTCCTCAAGCCTTGAGCCAAATGCCGCCGCTATATGCTTCTTGGCATCATTATTTTTTGTTTCACTTACCTCTGTTTTCTAGACTGCTGCTGGCCTCTTCAAAAAATAATTTTGGTTTAGATGTGGGTGGGTTTATTTGGCAATCATGCTGTTGAATTTGTTGCTACCCCTCCCCACTTAAACAGCCTTCTATTGGAACCCACTGGGATCAACAATGAGATTTGTTTATGACTGCTTCATCCAGTTATTTTATTTTTTGAGTTTGAAATTGTATCAGCGAACTGGGTTTCTCGTCTGATTCGCGTGCGTGCCGGAGCAATGTGCACGCACGCATATTTTTGTGTTTATAGTTTAGAATGTGTATTGAGTGGTTGGAGAATTCATTTGTGAAGCGAGAATTCGTATGCCCTCTGCGCCAAGTTATTCTATCCTGGAGCTTGGTTAGCTCTCTTATTTTGTTATATGATATTCTTGGTTTGCTTCTTATTTCGAATGACTAAATGGTTGAAAATAATTAAGAATATAGTCGTATGACTAAAAAATAATATTTATTGTATTTGCGTAGTTGTAGTTGTATGACTTCAATATTATAGTTATGATTCAATTATTTTTAGACATTGAAATTTATATTACAAAGAATCATGAGTTGGTAGAGCCATATTTAAAATTTTTTTAGACAGAGAATCATTGAACCGGAACCAAACTCGAGCAAAAGGTTTGGATCCTGTTTCATGTATTAGGATCTTGGGTTGGTTCCGGTCTCATGTATTATGACCGAACTATATGGGTCGGTTCTTAGTTTTAGGTGGAACTGAACTGAACTGACTTAAGTTGCACCCCTAAATGTTTGCATGCCACACGGAGCTCTAATCTACTAAATTGTGTTCAAAAATTAATGTTTGGGGCCATTCTACTTTAAAATTAGAGAATTGATATTAGCAGTCCATAAATGGCTATTCGCAGTCCACTTCTATTCGCAGTCCATAAATTATAATCGTAGTCCAAAATAAAACTCGCAGTCCAAATAAAATGCTTAGGTAGAATAAAAAAATATAAAAGTCCAATTATACAAAAATAAAATTCCAAACAACAATTTTTAAAATGAGCAAAAGTGTTGATTTAGAGCTCTCGTTGTGATCATCTGCAAGAGGAAACAAACACAAAATAGATGAATACTCGCATGTATTGAACCTTAGAAAATCTTAAAATTTTGGACAGGAAGAATGGAATTAGTGTGGGCCCCGTTTTAAAAAAAATAATTTTTTTTAAAAATAAATAGGCGCCTTTTTGAACTGCGTCTTTTAGGGGTATTTTCAGGAGAAGTGTTCAACATGAAAGTTGTATATCTCGACGATATCTACAACTTTCATCTTGAACATTTTTTGATTTGAAGCCGTTTACGCCCCCGATTTGGCCCCCGAAAAAAAATCACGCGAAACTTCTTTTTGAACTGCGTCTTTTAGGAGAAGTGTTCAACATGAAAGTTGTATATCTCGACAATATCTACAACTTTCATGTTGAACCCTTTTTGATTTGAAGCCGTTTAGGCCCCCGATTTGGCCCCCGAAAAAAATCACGCGGAACATTTGAAAGTTCCGCGTGATTTTTTTCGGGGGCCAAATCGGGGGTCTGAACGGTTTCAAATCAAAAAGTGTTCAACATGAAAGTTGTAGATATCGTCGAGATCTACAACTTTCATGTTGAACACTTTTCCTGAAAATGCCCCTAAAAGACGCAGTTTTAAAAGGCGCATAGGAGCAGTGTAGGAGCAGTGATATATTAAGGAATTTATGGACTGCGAATAGCCATTTATGGACTGCGAAGAAAGGAGGATTTTTCCTTACATTTTGGACTGCGAATAGCCATTTATGGACTGCTAATATCAATTCTCTAAAATTAAGCCTCTAAACACAATTATGTTGAGTGCATGCGCACAAAAATTTCGCATTCCATGCTATGCCATTATGTTTCAGTTTCATGTTTCTAGAATGCACTAGAAGCTACATGGGCTATGATCATTGGTGCATAAACATATATTTCATTATATGAACATTGGAACTTTTTTCAAATTTCATGTTTCTGGAATGTCCTAGAAGCTACATGGGATATGATCATTGGTGCATTAACATATATTTCATTATATGAACATTGGAACTATGTTCCAATTTCATGTTTCTGGAATGTACTAGAAGCTACATGGGATATGATCATTGGTGCATTAACATATATTTCATTATATGAACATTGGAACTATGTTCTAGTTTCATGTTTCTGGAATGTGCTAGAAGCTACCTGGGATAGATCATTGGTGCATTAACATATATTCCATTATATAAACATTGGAACTTTCTTCAAGTTTCATGTTTCTGGAATGTACTAGAAGCTACATTATTATGATCAGTGGTGCATTAACATATATTCCATTATATGAACATTGAAACTTTCTTCAACTTTCATGTTTATGGAATGTACTAAAAGTATTCCATTATGTGAACATTGAAACTTTCAAGTTTCATGTTTCTGGAATGTACTAGAAGCTATGTTGGCTATGCTCATTGGTGCATTAAGAAATATTTAATTATATGAACATTGGAACTATGCTCAAGATCATACCTTGAACTTGAAATAAACAAAATAAACCCAGATTCTGCACAAGTAATTAAAACTTGTTCAAAACAATTCAAAAGCTCCACACCACAAACTGCACATACAAAAGAAAAACTGTAACAAAGAAAACATTCTTATAGGTCATATCACAGGTCATTGCAGGTATTAATAGAGAGTCACTGCACTTGAGAGGATTGGAGAAGCCCGTCGCGAATCTGGCTGGCGACGTCTCGTACAGCTCCGGGGCCGTGGGGGATGAACACCGCCGAGCTCTTTGCGCTCGCGCCGATCTCCTTCATGGTGTCGAAATATTGAGTCACAAGGACCATGTCCATCACGTCCTTGGCGCTCGTCCCCGGCACGTTGATGGAGAATCCCAGGACGCTATCCCTCAATCCGTCGACGATGGCTTGCCGTTGGCGAGCGATACCGAGCCCCGACAGATACTTGGCCTCGGCCTCGCCTTCGGCGCGTTTGATTTGGATGATTTTTTCCGCCTCCGCCTTCTCCGTTGTAGCCAGCCTTAGTCTTGCAGCTGATTTAACAGCGCCATATTTTCAGTCCATAAATTAATGTAAAGTAAATCCTGCATCTTTGAAATTTATTATATCTATATATGTATATACAAACATTTTAGGGCCTGTTTGGGTGGGTGGTTGCAGTTAGAGATGAAAAGATAAAACTGTATTTTTGAATGGAGCTCCCACCATGTGATTGGAATCAGGCATAAAATGATGTTTTAGGAGATTAGTGGTTCCAAATCAAGGCCGTTGGAGTGTTGAACAAAAATTAGTATTTGCATTTTTTGAAAAACACAATGAAAAAATCCTCAATCGATCGGTGCCTAAGGCTCACTTTGGGGCGTCGTTTTTGCTCCAGCGAGGTTTGACAAAAACGCCGCCATCATAAAATGATGCTTCAGTTGGCATCTAGGTTATTATTATTGGCGTGAAGGAGACTGAAGGGGATTTCATTGCAATTTAGCTTTTCAATTTCATATTTATAATTCAAATGCAATTTTCTTCACATCTTCATGTTTAAACCCCCTATTAGTGGTGAAAATTGTGTATGGCTCTGCCCCTAAATCTAGGGATGGGTTGGGCACTTGGGCGAGCATTTCTGCTCGCTTAGAAATCGGTCTATAAAAGCGGGTACTTTTGGGTGGTATTCTAGGCAAGCATTTTTGGCAGGGAGGACTTTGGCGGGTACACCGGTGTGTGCCTGGCTAAGGCATGATGTAGCTTTCCGCGATACCACAAAAGGAAGAGCGACATTTTTTTGTCGTCAACGATCTTGCTCTCCCAACATGTCCGGGTTGGTTCGCAACACCTCCCGCTGTTTGCCCTTCCGAACAGGAACCAAATAGAGCAATTCAGTTCGGTTATAACAGTTCCCAGTTCAGGAACAGTTCCTAAAAGACCTGGAACCGGCTCCACGGTTTGGGTTCCAATTCTTTGGGATGGATGCCCAAGAGCCAACCCGAGAACCGACTAATAATACAAATTATTCCGTGGTAACTGACAAGCCCCCGCTGCCCTGCTCAAATGCTTTACGCTCCCGCCAGCCAACCCACAGATCTCACGACTAAAGAAAAACAAAAAAAAAATCTCAGATTCGCGCTCTCCTTTCCTCTTCTGCAGAAGTGCTACAAGTGCGAAACAATGGTCGACAGAGGCCCATAGAATTGCTAGTGCCAAAAAGACTCGGGCAAGCGCTAGCTTTCCACTGGAACAAGAACCAAATCAACAAACCTGGTTTGGATATGGTTCTAACCTAAAGTACATGGATCGGTTCTGGTTCTAAAAACATTGAAACCTAGACTATATGGCTTGATTCCTGGTTTTGTGTGGAACCGAACCAACCAGACCTGACTCGAGTTTCACCAATAGTCCATAGGTATTTGGAGTTACCTAGGAAATGCAAACAAATGGTTTCTTTTTCATTAACAATTTCCTCCCCAACCCTAGTGAAAAGATAACCAGAAAAAGGTTTCATTTTCATTTACTCAATTTTCAATTCTTTGGAACCAAACCGCCACCAAACCATAAAATCAGCAAATAATATGCTTCTAAGAAAACTAAAGAGCAGTTTAATCTTAGACGAGGGTTGGCGGTAAGAGTTAGTTACCAGCGTTGATTTCGTTCATGGCTCGCTTGACATGCTCGTCTGGTTCGATGTCAGTAATCAGAGTCTGAACAATTTCGTAGCCATAAGCAGACATTGCCTTCTCAAGCTCATCTTCCACAATTTTCGCAATATGATTCTTCTGCTCAAAAGCATTATCCAGGGTGAGCTTTGGGACGCTTGCTCTAATTACTGCATGATAGTCAAGAAACATTGATATAAATTTATAAAATTAGCATTAGCAGAAAGTTGGCATAATGTAATATTTTTGTGATGGCCTAAAAAGCATCTCCTTTCATGACTTTGCGATGCATATATAGGCAGCGGCAACTGTATGCTGACATATATTCATTGCACAAGACATTGTTTGAGCCACTAGTGGGAACCAATGTTGTTAAAAACGCGATTTTAATCGTAAGATCGTCCGATCTTACGATTAAAATCCCCCTTCCGCTCCGCCTTCCGCCTGGTATCGGGATTCCATAAAAGCGGGTAGGATCGCCGGGTAAGAACGTAAATCGCTGTATCGCCGCTCCTCATCGTTCCAAATCCTTCTTAATAAAAGCCCGCAGCGCTCGATCCCGCAGCCCTCTCTTCTTCCCAAACCCTCGCAGCCCGACCCTGCAGCGCTCGCCCGATCCCGCAGCCCTCTCTTCCCTCGCAGCCCGACCCTGCAGCGCTCGCCGCCGCTCGCCTCCGCTTCCGCCGCAGGTCTTCTTCTTCTTCTTCTTCTTCTTCTTCTTCTTCTTCTAACAAAACCCGATCTTCTTCGCAGCCGGATCCCGCAGCAGCCCGACCCTCCAGCACTTGCCGCCTCGCAGCCGGATCCCGCAGCAGCCCGACCCTCCAGCACTTGCCGCCGCTCGCCTCCGCTTCCGCCGCAGGTTCTTCTTCTTCTTCTTATGTACTACTGTGCTGTGCTCTTAATTTCTGCTACTGTGAGTTTGTGCTGTGCTCTTGATTTCTGCTACTGTGCTGTGCTGTTGATTTCTGCCTTGTGCTCATCTTCTTCTTCTTATGTAATACTGTGCTGTGCTGTGCTGTGCTCTTCATTTCTGCCCAGATTTCTGGGTGAAATCTGGGCAGATTTGTGCCCAGATTTCTGGGTGAAATCTGGGCAGATTTCTGCCCAGATTTCACCCAGAAATCTGGGCAGATTTCTGCCCAGATTTCACCCAGAAATCTGGGCAGATTTCTGCCCAGATTTCACCCAGAAATCTGGGCAGATTTCTGCCCAGATTTCACATATGATGGTAATAGGGTAATCCTAGTTACAGTGAATTGGAAATATAGGTTTAGGCTTATACATATGATGGTAATAATAGTGTAAGGTTTAATCCCTAGGGTGTATTACTTGACTATTGTAAGGTTTTTTGCTCACACTCATTATCACTTATCAGGCTTATGGTTTGATTTATTTTGTGAGTAGGTAATTTAAAATGGCTTCAAGTGGTGCTTCAGGTAGTGCAGTTGGGAGTAGCAATGCTCCTGCCACCGCTAGCAAAGGGTCTAAAATGGCCAAAAATGCTTCTGGAAGTAAGACTGATATTGGATGGAAGTATGGCATCCCAGTTGAAGAAGATGCGAGAAAAATAAAGTGCAAATTTTGTGAGAAACTTGTTACCGGGGGAATTTATAGATTGAAACATCATTTGGCGGGTACTCAAAAAGATGTTGGAGCATGTAGAGCTGTTCCAGCGGAAGTGAAGAAAGAAATATGGGACATTGTTGTTGGGTTGCAAGAGAAGTTAGTGAAGAAAACAATCCCCTATGTGGAAGAAGAAGAGGATGTTGAAGACTTGAAGAGGAAAAGGGAAGATAGAAGCTCAACTGGACTTTTTAAGAGAAGTGGAGCAAGTACAACTCAAAGTACCATCAATTCAATTTTCAAGAAGGGATTGCATGAAGAAGCATGCAATGATATAGCATCATTCATCTACAACAATGCTTTACCATTTAATGTGGTAAAAAGTGAAGAATTCCATAAGATGTGTGAATCTATATCAAGGCATGGCTTGGGTTTTAAGCCTCCATCATATTATGATATCAGAGTGAAATATCTGAAACAACAATATCAACTGACTATGGAGAATATTTCAGAACATAGAGCTCATTGGAAGAAAATGGGATGCACTATAATGACAGATGGATGGACAGATAAAAGAAGGAGAACATTGATCAATTTCTTAGTGAATAGTTCAATGGGAACTATATTTCTAAAGTCCATTGATGCATCTCATATTTCCAAAACAACAGAAAATGTCTTCAAGATGATTGATGATATTGTTGATGAGGTGGGTGAAGAGAATGTTGTCCAGGTGGTGACGGACAACGCTGCAAATTACAAAGCCGCTGGAGAAATGTTAATGTTAAAGAGAAAAAGAATATATTGGACTCCATGCGCTGCTCATTGTATTGATTTGATGTTAGAGGATTTTGAGAAGAAGATACAAGTCCATCATGATACAATTCCTAAAGCAAAGAGAATCACGACATATATTTATTCCAGAACATCCCTCATATCTTTATTGAAAACCTTCACTAAAGACAGGGAATTAGTGAGACCGGCAATGACACGTTTCGCCACTTCATACTTAACTTTGGGCTGCCTTAATGAGAACAAACTTGCTTTGATAAGAATGTTCAATTCAGATGAATGGAAATCTAGCCGTGCTGCATGTTCGAGTGAAGGAAAGTTAATTGAGGAGGTGGTGATGGAAAAAGATTTTTGGAAGAATATTGTCATTTGCTTGAAGGGTGCTTATCCCTTAATGAAGGTGCTTCGTTTGGTTGATTCTGATGAGAAGCCTGCTATGGGATATATATATGAGGAAATGGATCGAGCAAAAGAACACATTGCTCATGCCTTTAATGGTGTGCAAAAATTGTAAGTCAATTAGTTTCCTTTTTTTAAGTCTTATAGTCTTATAGATATGAGATTTTTTTTCCTTATATACTAATTTTATTATTTGTGAAATGTGATGATTAGTTATCAACCAGTTTGGGATGTGATTGATGCTCGATGGGACAAACAATTGCACAGACCATTACATGCTGCAGGCTATTATCTAAACCCTCAATTTCACTATAGTCCGTCATTTAAAGCTGATTATGAGGTGAAGCGAGGACTATATGACTGCTTAGAAAGAATGACCGGGGGAGATATTGAAGAAATTTCAAAGATTGATGGCCAATTGGAGGATTTTAAGAATCGGAAAAAATTCTTTGGCTCTATAGTAGCCAAAAATGGTATTAATATCAAAACTCCGGCGGCATGGTGGGATTCTTATGGAGAAGAACATCCAGAGCTACAAAATTTTGCAAAACGTGTATTGAGCTTGACATGTAGTTCTTCTGGATGTGAGCGAAATTGGAGTGCATTTGAAAGGGTATAGTTACAATTTATTAAATATTTTAATCACCAATATTATTGTATACTAATTAAAATTTTTTTCTAGGTACACACAAAAAGAAGAAATCGTTTGAAGCAAAAGACAATGAATGATGTTGTTTTTGTGATGGCGAATTCTCGTTTGGCAAATAGCAAGTTAAGGAAAACTCGGAAAAATAATTTTGATGATATTCCATCCGATAACGAGTGGATTGTTGCTGATGAAGATGATGAAGAAGATCTTGAGATAGAGCCTTCGGATGTTGAAGAGGTAGCTGCTCGCATAGGAGGAGAACAAGATCTTGGGATAGATGAAGGCGACGAAGATGCTTCATTAGACAATTTGGACTTTAGCTTAGATGATTTTTATTGAACGAGTAATGTAGTAATGTACTATTATTATTTATTATCAGTCTATCATACTATGCAGTTGAACTTTTCTTTTATATATATATTGCTTTTTGATTAATGATCTACTACATATATGTATATGTAAATTAGATTTATTTAATTTTGTATACTAAGTAAGATCTTACCGTTTCGTGTCGATCCCACGTGTTACGATCTTACAACTGCCGACCGATCTTAGGTAAGATCTCGATCTTGACAACATTGGTGGGAACCCGTGCCAAAGGGTGTGTTGAATATTTGATTCATGGACCACTCAGCCTTCAACCAACTGATTTTAGTTGAATGTTCAAGTTCTAACATGACAGGTAATCTCAGTATCCTGCTCTCTTATCAGCCAATGCAGAAGGATGAAAAAGAAGAAGAAATCAGTATGTTAAAGTGACAAAGATCCTACATGTGAGGGATCATGTTGAAAATTTAGTCCCACACCAGGAAACTCATGTAGTGTCATGCACTGAATATAGATCATGGGCCCTCTCCTTACAACCAACTGATTTTAGGCTAAATACTGAGATTCTAACACAATTATACATCACTTAGTTTAAGAAGCTCCTCGTGGCTTCATAACTTTATTGCATTTTTTGAATAGAAGTGAACTTTAGAGTTCAATTTGTAAAATTAGGGATGAAAAAAGCTTCAGAGATATAAGGTGAAGTACTTTACCATCAAATACATAAGCCTGGATTTGACCCCTTGTGTTGCTCAGCTTATAGAATGCATCGCTCGCGTTACCAGCTAGCGCACGATATTGGATAGATGCGACAACATTAACAAAAACATTATCCTACAATGGATAAAAATGAATGTGTAGTTAACATCTGTATAGATTGAGACCTCAAAAAATGCCTCTTTTATTTCATAGCATTAAAGCTAGCTGGATTGAAGTAATTAACAAAATATCATTCTTAATGCCCGCAAGAAAATAAAAATGTAATATCTGAGAGAAATAAACTTGATCTAGAAATTTTGACATGGTAAATTAAGGCTATGTTTGGCGCGGCGATGACGGTCACGAACGTGGCAGTTATGAACGTCTGACCTCACCGAAGGAACTTCATCAACTTTTATGTTCAAAACCACTTTTTTTATGGCAGTCATAACCATTGTCATGTCAAACATACATTCCATGACGGTGTCATTTCTGTCCACTTTTTTTATGGCAGTCATAACAGTTGTCATGTCAAACATACATTTATGGCGGTCATAACCGTTTTTGTCCAAACTCACCTGAGCAAAAAGTCGCGCCAAAAGGAGCCTAAGGCTAAGAAAAATAGAAAATATAACCATATGTCGTCATATATTTACTATTTTTCTAAATTCCGAGTTTCCACGGTGAAGAAAGCATCTTCCAAAAAAATGTTTTTACATCATTTGCTATGGCAATACACAATAGATTGGCATCTTTACAGATTTATCCAATTCTACAAAGTTAGCCAATCAATTGAAGATTATTTTGATTGAATAATAAACTCATGTTAGAACATCTGAGCACAAAGAACCCTGATTGGATGAGCCCTCCAAGATATCAACTTGAATAGCTGTTTTGAACGTTTAAGTTCTCACTTTAGTTGTTATGGACTTACAACACATGATTAGCCAAATTTTATCTTGTTCCATCAAATTATAAGGCCAAAAGGCTAACGCATAAGCATAATAAGCTTGTGGATGCCAAATTTCTTGTTAAGGATAATAGAAAACTTGGCATTGAATATTGAATATAGAATCTTATAGAACCAGAGAAATTGGGAAAAGTTATTACCTTTGTCTTTGTTTCGCAGCGCACATCCAGCTGCTGTAAACGGAGCGAAAGATTGCCCGCAATGCGGCTACCAATGAACCAAGGGATACAATGGCAACCAGGTTCAAGAATAGCTTCGAACTTTCCGAACCGCTCTTTAATTGCAACGGTAGATTGGTCGACTTGTACACAGCACAGCAGCTGCCCCATGGATTACACTTTGGGTGTTATCTGGCATAAGAATTAGCAGGAAAAATATACAAAAAAACAACCATATGTTACAAAAAGAAAATCACACAATAACCAGAGTGCCACAAATATTATAGGAATCAAGAATCAACTTGGATACACATTTGCTTTGATAAGAGAATCGAAGATCATTTTAAAGTCGATGGAACTTTCACGATATGGCATGAATGAATCATTAACATGCTCATAAAAGAACAAAATGTATGAATGGAGTAAAAGGGAGTTTAGAATATGAATTCCTAGAAATGTTCTCTAACTTCATATTTAGGCATTGTTTGGCTCTCCTGTCCAGTTCAGGCGGCCCAAGACCAGCGCCAAACAGGATTTTTGGTGTGGTGGTGTTCCACAGGCAAATTCAGCCGCTAGGCCTGATGTTCTGGGCTAGAGTATGGAGCTCCAACCCAGCGTTGGGAGCGAGAGTTATAAACAGAGACTTATACACACAAACAGAAAGAGACAGATTTTCCATTCTACAAAAAATTTTATTGAAAAACTAGGACATCTATCCTAATAACCAAAAACTTGGCCCCAAACTGGCAATTGTCTATCCTCGACCAAGCTTAAATAAAAATGAGTTTTATCTTCTGAAGTATAAATAACTGCGTAAGAAAATATCTCTATGCAGCAACCAACCGTTATCCATGATATATGTAAGAATTTTTAGAGAAGGATAACCTTACATGAGCTTCTTCTTCCCTGAGATCAGAACCAGTGAAGGATATTACAATAACAATTTGGAGATATATATGAATAGAAAGAAAGAGATGCCTATAAAGCAATATATATAGGTACATCACTACAGCTCACATCCCTTATCCCTTCCCCCAACCAGAGAGACAGGGACAAACATAGCTGTAACCATAAGAATTAGAGAGCTAGTTGCAAAAATGACTTCAAAAAAAATCTTGGAGGAGAAAAAGTCTAAGAAAGCTATTATATTTATTATTTGCAACTAGTATTCCATTGACTCAAGAATCCTTGACAGGGACTTTTAAAAAATTCATTAAAGCTCCTCAAAGTAGCACCCTCATCATTGATCTTATCTCAAGAACGAGTTTATGAATCCTCATGCTTCATGCGTCTTGGCGTGTTAGACCTCCTAAATACACCATTTTTCTTAAGAAAACACATGAAATGGTGAATAAAACAAGCATGAAAGCATGCAGAACGGCGATCTCAGGAAGGATTCCACGATAACAGAACAATGGTGCCCGCTTAATACACTTCATTTTTTATATATATTAATGGAACAAGCACAGGCCCCCTCATGCTGAGTATTCATACTGAACTAAATAAAGAAATATCAAAGGTTAGAGAGAGTGTTACACCAAATAGGCCAAAAGCCTTCTCTTTTATGTACTTTATATATATCTTTATAATATTAAACAGGTAAAGTTACATTTGGTGAAACATTCAAAATTATCAAATATACCCTTGTTGTTTTCATTTAATGACTTAACATATACTACAATCTATTTCAAAAAAATAAAATACAATGCCCATTTAAGTAATTGCTCCTATACCCACTATGGTAGGCTATCATTATGAGAGTCAACTTTAAAGTTGATTTGGAAAAGTAACGATGGAAAATTAATGATATATGAATCACGATTAGAATTTATTTTAACAAAAAAAAAATGATGTATAACTATTTTCCGCATTATTAATCAATACTCAATAGTGAGCTTATTTTAAACCACATTAATTAATTGATAGGAGCAGAGCCCCGTGCCTATCATGATTGGGATACTGTCGCGGGTTGGCCGTAGGGCGGAGCCCCGTGCATGTCACTCGTGCGCGCGCGTGTGTGTGTATTAGTGGAATGAAGAAATAGAGAAATATCAAAAATTAGAGAGCTCAAAACCAAAATTAGTGCATTAATTAATTGATAGGGGCGGAGCCCGTACCTATCGTGATCAGGGTACTGTTGCGGTTGTTCGTAGGGCGGAGCCCCGTGCATGTCACTTGTGCGTGCGTGCGTGTATTAGTGGAATGAAGAAATAGAGAAATATCAAAAAATTAGAGAGCTCAAAACCAAAATTAGTGCACTAATTAATCGATAGGGGCGTAGCCCCGCGCCTATCGTGATCGGGGTATCGTCGCGGGTTGGCCGTAGGACGGAGCCCCGTGCATGTCACTCGTGCGTGCACGTGTGTGTGTGTGTATTAGTGGAATGAAGAAATAGAGAAATATCAAAAATTAGAGAGCTCAAAACCAAAATTAGTGCATTAATTAATCGATAGGGGCGGAGCCCCGTGCCTATCTTGATCGGGGTACTGTCGCGGGTTGGCCCCGTAGGCGGATCCCCGTGCATGC
The DNA here is from genome assembly GCA_039513925.1 of Platanthera zijinensis. NCBI lineage: Eukaryota > Viridiplantae > Streptophyta > Magnoliopsida > Asparagales > Orchidaceae > Platanthera > Platanthera zijinensis. The sequence goes on along the minus strand of CM077081.1, from coordinate 237,182,105 downwards.
ACGTGTGTGGAATGAAGAAATAGAGAAATATCAAAAAGTAGAGAGCACCAAACAGGAATACCCAAACACATTAAACAAAGAAAAGTCTCTTGAGAAAAAAGAAATGAGTTGAAAATTCTGTACTCATTAAACAAACACATCTGCCAAGAGAATGACTTCCACGGCACTCTCAACCCCTTAATTTTCCTGAATCAAATAGTTTGATTGAAATCGTGATATCAGAGTTAATAGACAGAAGAAACCTTCACCACAACGATACTACTTCTATGTTATTTGTGAAGAAACCTTCACCAGAAAGATGCGAATTTTAGGATATTTGCGAAAATTAACCAAAAAATGGCAATCTAGAACAAAATATTCAACAATTAAGCTACTTTTGCTCAGTTATCTTCATGCTTATACATCTACCGAACATGGCGAGCACAAAGGTAATAAGATGCCCTAGAGTGCGTGCAGATTAAGAATACAATAAAAACGAAATCAACGAGAGGTGCCGAAGGAAGCTGCTAGGAAGCTTCGGCAAAGTTAAAGGGGGAAAACGATATGGAATCAGAATCATTATTAAAAAGGGGGAAAACAATAAGACGGAGGAGACCTTGAGCAGATCGACGACTTCGCCGGCGTTTGTTGCCGGAATAGGCGGCTCCGTGATCTGCCGGTGATCGGCGGACTCGGAGGTGCCGACGGCCGGCTAATGAGAAACCTAATTCAGATTGAATTCAGGGTCGGCTTTTTAGTTTTTGAAGGAGACGAATTTAGAATTTGACCTGGAAATTATGGGGATAATTATTTAAAGAGAATTAAATTTATTATTTGCAGAAATTGTTATTATTTATAGATCAAAATAAAAAATTTAAAATAAATTAAAGCGTGAACCACATGGATCGCAGAAGAGCCAGCCAAATCTAACAAACTCACAAACAGTTTGTTAAGATTCAACGAAACAAAACAACCAATATCTGGATGTAAGTGAAATCAGAATGGATGGGGTTGACCATAATTTATAGAAATTTAGGGCTGTAAATCACAGAAATTTCCGCTCCCCTGCTAACGAAATGGGGAGTTACCGGACGAAACCGCCGTGTACCCGATCTGCGTTGTAACGACCACGCACAGAATCTCAACTGCCGCACGGGATCCCAACCGTCACATGAGATCACGTGCGTCGGCCCCTCACTTGGCCGCCCGCCGTCCTCGGCCGGCCGTCGTGGCTCGGCCGGCCTCCAAGGGCCGTCCGCCCTTGGCCGCCCGTTGATCGGCCGGCCGACGGCCGGCCACCAAGGGCCGACCGCTCCATCGGTCGCTCGGTGCTTGGTCGGTCGAGGGCTCGGCCGACCTCTATGGCCCGGTCATCCCTCCCTTGGCCGCCCGGCGCCTGGGTGGCCGAGGGCTCGACCAGCCTTCCCGGGCTGGCCGCCCGCCCCTTAGCCGCCTGACATGCGGGAGGTCGGGGGATTAGGCCAACCTCCAAGGGCCGACCGCTCCCATGGCTGCCCGACACACGGGCGGCCGGGGGATTCGACTGGCCTCCAAGGGTCGGCCGCCCCCTTTGGCCGCACTACGTGCGGGCAACCGGGGGATTCGGTCCGCCTCAAAGGGTCGGCCGCCCCCATGGCAGCCCAACGCACAGGCTGTAACGCCCCAAACCCGAAGAAGAATAGGTTAAGATGCGTCTAAGACCCATAGAGAGGTCCCTTGGAGATTGGGGATGAATTGGGTGGTGCTTTAGAGCCATTTTGCCGCTAATAGCCCTTCCAAACAGCGGAGTTTCGATGTTAGCTGACCAATTTTGGGCGGCGTATAGTAAAACCAATAGGCGGGATTGTGCTATTGGCAGGTCAACTCAGAAAAATTATAAATAGACCTTTAAGGGCGCCTTTGGAGAGGATCTATTTTTGGCTTTCTCCCTCCTCTGGTCTGCTTTGACTGGTTTATAGAGCCTTTCAAGGTGCCCAACTCAGTTTTGGCTTGGGAGAGGAAGTTCCTTTGGATCTTCCAGTGTGTGGCTGGACCTCCATATTGTAGCTCAGGGTATGTTTCGTTGTTCAGAGTCTTTGGCCAGGAGTTCAGCTCAGGATAAGTAAGTGTAGGCTACCCCATTTGGGTCCGAACTTTGAGACCGGGTAACAGTTTCAACATTTTGATGTGGTGAGTGTGTAATGTACTCTGCTTAAGAAAATCTTAAACAAAGTCTCATGGTTGGAGGTGAAGGAGAGGGAACCGACTCCGAAAACCCACCATTGATGGAGACGACGACCCCCGACATGTTGATGATGATGCCGACATGCTTACGAAAGATCCCCCGCCCTCTCCAACCAAGGACTTGCGGCGCCGCAGAGACATTGTTGATCGACACTACAACCTCCGCCCTCGGCGCAAGACGTCCTCTTAATAATTATCTTGATTATGTGTTATTTATTTTTCTTTGATTATTTGCTCTAAAATTTGGACTGTATTTATCCAGATTCTTGTTTTTAAATTTGTCCTGCGTTTAGCCATATGTTGTTTTAAGTTGGGTTGCATATAGTCTGGATTTTTGTTAGCTTTATATAAGGCTATGTGTGTTCGATTATTGATTATTGATGAATGAAAAGAAAACTTAACCCTACTTTGAGATTCCCCTCTTGCTCTCCTCCTCCTTGCCCCCCCCCCCACTTCCTCCTTGTGTTTGGCCACCCTCTTCTCCCCCTCTTCCCTCCTCTATTCTCCACCACAACATCCTTTCCCTCTCCAACTACGTACAACATGAAGGTTTCCCCTTCGTGGAGTTCGGCCACATCTAAGCTCTCCCCCTAGAGTTCGTCCAACCTAGTTCCACCCTTCTTGGTGGATTCCGGCCAAGGTCAACCGCTCTTGCAACGACAAACCATCTCCGGCGTGAATCGAGGAAGGCGGACGTGTTTCTCTCCGTTCGGTGTGACTCCGGCAGAACCGTAAAAGAGCGAATCATTTTCATCGAAATCATCTTCCAATTGGGGTAACTAAACTTTCGACTTTTGAGTGTTTCGCTCTAGATAAATCTTGTGGAGATTAATTTTGGCGTTGCTTGCAAATCTTGATTTCATCGTGATTTTGATCCAATCGATTTTTGTTGCTTTCTCTTGATCTATTTAAATTCATGAGAAATTGAGAATTGACGGACCTCGTTTTCTTTTTACTGGGAGAGATCTACCTTTTCCGAACGATTATTTTACGGTGGATCCCTTTTGTAATGCCTCCGGTTTTTCTGTGTTTTGTTTGATCGTTGTTTGGCGTTACGATGATGCGTTTCTGGCCTTTTGCCGTTGTTAGAGCGTGGTCTTAGCTCTTTAGGTTCTTTTAGTGGCCTATTTGTAGTCTGTTTGCATGATTCTCCAGCTAGTCGGAGTCTGTTTTTGTGACTCGGCTGAGCCTCTCGGGGAAGGGGAATGCTTGCACTTTGGCTTGGGAGGTTTTAGCCTGAGTGTTTGATCGTCGGATGTTGTTTTCGACTTCGCCGTTGTTTCCGTAGCTTGGGTGTTTAGCTACGGTGCGAGTTTCATCTAATTCCGAGATCGTTTGTTTTTGCGTCGTTTCGACGTTTGTTGAGATAGCTGGTAGTGTGTTACCAGATTTTGGCTATTGTTGTGCATGGCTAGGTGGCCAAGCTTTGTAGAGCTTGAGGCTTGTTTTATGGCTATGTGCAGATAATTAATTTTTTATGCATATAAATTTATATGAGCTGTATATATATATGTGTGTGTGTATTAGCTAGTTTGTCAGCTTGATGGCTGAATTCCTTGATTCAGCTAGTGACTGAGTTTTTCTATGTGCTAGAATATTTTATTAGCTATAAGTGAGTGGAGGTCTTATTTTAAGGCTCTAACTGTTCTCTTCTTCCCCATTTCCCGAGCTAGCTTCAGCTTGTTAGCTTCCAGCGGAAGGAAGCAAGCGGGAGGCAGAGGAGCTGCAGCTTTGACCGTCGGATAGCTGTGGATTTAGGGCTTGTTTCGCTCGGGTAACAGCAGATTTGAGCTGCTCTCGCCGAGATCTTGCTTCCTAGGTATGTAACTTAGCTTTTCGGGCTGACTATAGGAGCTAGGGTTTTTAGGGTTTGTTCTTCTTCCTCAAAGCTTCAGTTTTGGTCTTCTAGGTGGCCGATCTTGCCGCCGGTGCCAAGCTTTGGAGATAGCTGTTGTTTTCCTGGAGGTAGAGGTAAGTTGTGCCCTTTGCCCTTGCCAAACTTAATCTTACTCTTATTATTTTTGTTGGAGTAGTTTAATTCTATCTTCCTAGAAACTAGGGTAGATGCAGTTTCATTCCAGCTAGGTTTTACTTAAGCTGTCCAGGTTTAAATTGTTTTTCTCCTTCTGTCTTTTCTCTTTCTGTTCTCTGCTAGGTGTCCAGATAGTAGCTGGAGGTAGGGTTTTGCTTTATTAAGCTGTAGTACAGCTTGTTAGATTGTTGTGGCCGGGTAGAAGGGGTAGGAGAGAGAGTTGGAGTTATTTTCCAGCTCTCTGGTTAGTATGCTTTGAGTGGGCTGGGGTCGGGCTAGCTCCAGGTTTTAGGAATATTAGGCTAAGTCAAAAGCGTTGAGTGAGTGTACCTCACTCAACGCCTAGACTGTTTGGCTTCTGGCGTTGAGTGTGGTGCACTCACTCGACGCCATGGTCGTTTTTGCGGCTAAGTCTTTTGGCGTTGAGTGAGTCGGTCTCACTCAACACCGTGGTTATTTTGGCGTTGAGTGTGGTGGACTCACTCAACGCAAAAGCCTGTTTTTGCGGTTAAGTTATTTGGCGTTGAGTGAGTTGACCTCACTCAACGTCGTGGCTGTTTTGGCGTTGAGTGAGTCGACCTCACTCAACGCCGTGGCTGTTTTGGCGTTGAGTGAGTCGACCTCACTCAACGTCGTTGCTGTTTTGGCGTTGAGTGAGTCAACCTCACTCAACGCCGTGGCTGTTTTGGCATTGAGTGTGGTAGGCTCACTCAACGCCAAAACCTGTTGCTGCGGTTAGGTCACTTGGCATTGAGTGAGTGGACCTCACTCAAAGCCGAAGCTGTTTGGCGTTGAGTGTGGTGAACCCACTCAATATCATGGCTAGGATTTTTGCGGCTATGTTCCTTGCGTTGAGTGGGTGACCCCACTCAACGCCGTGGTTAGTGCTTGGTGTTGACCACTCAGCGCCGTGTCGAGTGAACTTGACGTTTTTTTCTTGGGGGGGGGGGGGGGGTGTTTTCCTTTAGGACTTTTATTTTGGCTTCTTCCTTAGGGGGGGGGGGTGTTGGGTGTTCGGCTAGTTTTTGCATCCCGACTCGTGGATTATGGCAGGTGGTGTGGTTTTGTGGGCTCTGTAAGGGGCGAATTGTGTGTGCTGAGTTGTGGCACCACCACCTAGGTCGTGTTGGGCTTGTATGGTTGGGTGTGTGTGGACCCTGTAGCTGTCACCGGTTGTTTTCACTCTGGAGTATTTTCTTTTTTGGGTTTGGTTGATGGTGAGGGTTGTACCGCCCAGGCGCCCACTCCTACCCAAGGTTTTCACCACGACCAATAATTCACAAAGATTAGGACTGTTAGTTCCTTTCCTTTTTAATGGCTATTTCTTTTGGCATAGGGATGCCTTAGTGCTGCTGCAGGTGCTTAGCAGAGCATGTTGCTATTTATGTTCACACTTGGTGTACTTTTACTGCTCTTTGGACAGTGTTTCTTCTTACTGTCATATCTTTTTTTCTACTGATAGTGTTTGTCGCAGGGCTGGTAAACCCCTTCTTTTATTGCTCATGAATCTAATGCTCCACTTCCTTTGATTATCTTTTACTTGCTGAGGTGTTCTTTTTTTTTGAATGCCTCAGGTTCAGGTTGTAGCCAGTTAGACGGCTAGTGCTCTTGTGGAGCTTGCTTGTGGCCTCCTGGGTAGCTGAGGTTGTTGTTCCTCGTCTGGTGAGGTAGTTTTCCTTCCATTCTGTATAGACATGCATACTCACCAGTGAGTTCGTGTCAGGTTGTTGACGCCCACTGGTGGCTTACTTATGTTGCTGGGTATGAACTAAAACTACTACTTTTGCCTATTTGAGGTTGTTCACTTATTTCTGGGAAGATTTTATGCTAGGTTGCATGTTAGGTATTTTAAACCCTAAATACTATATGTACCTCATGCACGTCATGTTTATAAAACTAAAACACTACTTTCTCAAGTAACGTAATGGCTATTTTTATTACTATATTAAATTTAGAGCCGTGCATACAATGAGTCGTCCCTCGGGGACACTTATGCTCATTTAGGATGTCAAATCAACCTAACCAAAGTATTTTCCGCTGCGTATTTATATATTTTAATTGTGGACTAGCTGATCCACTGTGTCGAGGGATACGGCCATCAAATTTAACTAGTTCTCTTTCATAATTAAAATAAGTTTTCCTTCAAAGATAGGAAGTCTGGAGTTTTGCCTGAACGTGCGCAGTTATCCCCTGCACTACGTTGCATCACATCATGTATTTTCTCTTGCTCTGATACGATTTATTCGTCGAGAAAGTGCGGGTTGTGACACCTTTTGGTACACCACATGTTCGACCGGATCGGGTAAATCTTTTTCGCTTAAGAGAATATTGGCTCATAGCTTTTATTTTATCTCTAAGGGTGTGGCGAACTCGTACGTTAGCATTGGAATAATAATATCGCAAATCGGGTGTGTTGCGTTTTACTTGTGCGATCGTAGAATTGGAATGTGAGTCATTCGGTGTCGTTTGTCCGTGTCGGTTCGTCGGGTGATGTAGGCTACATCAATTTGGTATCAGAGCGAGGTTCGTGCCAATTTCTTAATTGACAACATCATATTATTCTTAGGACGTCGACACGCACTTGTCTAGCACGTTTCGTTGATCAAAAATTTGAAAAAAAAATCTGGTATGCAAATAGCGGCCTAAAATTCTCATTTTTCTGCAAAATCCGAAGAAAACTCTGGAAAATCTCCACACCCTTCGTAGTAAGAAATACAAAAAATTATTTTATTTCTATCTAGTTATTGTTAGAAAAAATATCTTTTATAAAATTTCATCAAGTCATGTCAAACATCCTTCATTGCATGCGCACTAAACTATGTACGGAGTATGCCCCTTCCTCCTCCAACACAACGGACGACCGGGATACGGGTCAATTGACGGACATCAGGGAGATGTTTCACGAGTTGAGGTTAAACCAAGCGGCTCCCCCGAATCAGACGGCCCGCCAACGTGACGAGGGGAATAACAATAACAATAATAATAATAATTATGTCTCGTGTGCAACTAATCATAATAACCAAGCACCGTACGAGTTTGATATCACTAGGGTTGTTCGGATCAAACCTCCATTGTACAACGGACTAGGTGAGCCCCCAAGTGTTCTTAGATTGGGTTATGGAAATGAAATGCTATTTCGAGTGGCACAATCTGACCGACGTACAAAAGGTGCGAGTTGCGAGGGTGAAGTTGTTAGGCAGGGCTAAAATATTTTGGCTGAATGAGGAATGACATCTAGTTGCGGTGAACGGCTTACCACCCATTGGTTGGGCTGGCATGAAAAATATGTTGACTGATCAGTACGTTCCTACGTACCATTAGGCGCAGATGTTTGTTGATTTAGCTGCCCTGAGGCAAGAGAATATGTCGATCGTTGATTACATGAGTCGTCTTAAGGACATGATGGTCAGGTGCGATGTTAGAGAGATGCCAGAGATCACCCTCTTTAGGTTTCGTAAGGGGCTCAACCCGGACATTCAGGGTAAACTCCTATGGTATGGTCACACCGACTTGAACACTACCTTTAGCGCTGCCTTGGATATTGAGAAGCACAATGCTTTCAAGTCCAAATCTCGCACCTTTCAGAAAGTAAAGTCCATCTTAGGACCACCCCCCACATCCACCCATAAGGATAAGGGCAAGATCTGGTCCGCTAACCCGAACTTTATTGTCATTACGGCTAGGAATCTGAGAAGCACGACCGGTGAGAGAGTACCCGTCGGTAGGATTAGCAAGATGAATGTTACGTGTTTTGCTTGTGGTATTCAGGGTTATTATGCTAGCGAGTATTTAACCAAGCCCAAGCCCCTAGCCCTTTTAGATACCTCGTCTGAGTCCGCTGAGCTCGTGTATGAGGCCGGTGAAGAATCTAAATCGGAAGGAGTACCTAGCGACATAGAGGATGATATTAATATGATGGTGATGAGGTGTATTTTGGCTACTCCGCGAGCATCGGATGATTGGAATAGGACAAATATTTTCTCGTTAAATTTTAAGTGCGGAGAGAAGTGGTGCAAATTGATTATTGATAGTGGAAGCTGTATGAATGTGATTTCAGAGAATGCGGTGTCGCGAATGTTGTTAACCATTGAACATCACCCTCACCCTTATAAGGTTACGTGAGTTAACAAGACATCGCTTCTGGTTTCGAAGCGTTGCTTGGTTCCCCTTACCATCAAGACTTATTCAGATAAAATTTGGTGTGACGTCATCTCCATAGACGCTTGTCGTGTTCTATTAGGATGTCCATGGCTTTACGATCATGATGTTACTCATCTGGGACATGTTAACACCTACGAGTTCAAATTTAATGACAAGGCCATTACTTTGAAGCCCACTTCGCCTAAGAATCCTATTGTCCCTTCTAAAGACACGCTTATTCAAATAGAGAAGAAAACATTAAGTCTGATGGGTAAGAAGGAGTTTGTGCGTGATACTTTTCTGGATGGTGCCATGTATGCGTTAGTTTGCTTACAAATAAAGGAAGATGTATCCTCTTTCGATAATTTACCGCCAGCGTTGAGAAAACTCTTAGAAGAGTTTAAGGGCGTATATCCGGACGAGCTCCCGCCCATGTTACCACCCATACGGGACATCCAACATGCGATAGATTTCATTTTGGATTCCTCTTTACCCAACCTTCCTCACTACCGGCTAAACCCTTCCGCACACCAAGAGTTACAAACCCAAATTTCTGATTTGTTAAGTAAGGGATTCATCCGCCATAGCAAAAATCTGTGTGACGTACCCGCCCAACTTGCCCTTAAGAAAGACGGTTCTTATAGGATGTGTGTGGATAGTCGGGCAATTAATAAAATTACTGTTAAATATCAATTCTCCATCCCTCGATTGGACAATTTATTGGACATGTTAGTCAGGGCCACGAACTTTTCGAAATTGAACCTTAGGAGTGGCTACCACCAGATCCGGATTAGAGAGGGAGACGAATGGAAGACTTCTTTCAAGTCAAAAGAAGGGCTTTACGAATGGTTAGTGATGTCGTTTGGGCTTTCCATTGCCCCGAGTACTTTCTCTAGGATGATGACTCATGTCTTCCAACCATTCATGGGAAAATTCATAGTGGTGTATTTTGATGATATCATCATTTTTATTACTTCTCTGATTGATCATGAGTCACATTTGAGGACTATTCTTACCACGTTGAGGACGGAAGAATTATTTGTCAATATCAAGAAGTGTACATTTTATGTGACATCCGTAGAATTCCATGGGTATATTGTGAGTTCGGAAGGCGTACATGTGGATCCTAAGAAGGTCCAAGCCATTAAGGATAGGCCAGAACCGACCAACATTCGGGATGTTAGGAGTTTTCATGGACTAGCTATCTTTTATCGTCGCTTCATTCGAGATTTTAGTAGTATCATGGCGCCGATAACGGAATGTTTGAAGAAAGGTGATTTTACTTGGACCAAGTCAGCTACCAAAGCGTTCCAAACGATTAAATCACGAATGTCGGAAGCTCCACTTTAAGGTTGCCAGATTTTAATAAGGTTTTGAGTTGTCTTGTGATGCGTCTGGGGTCGGCATAGGCATATTAAGTCAGGAGGGTCATCTAATTGGGTATTTTAGTGAGAAACTCGCGGGTCCGAAGTTGAATTATTCTACTTATGATATGGAGTTTTACGCTGGTATTTGATGCCTTCAACATTGGCGGCACTATCTAATCCCAAAGGAGTTTATTATCCAATCCGATCACGACGCTTTGAGATTTGTCAATTCTCAAAGCATGGTCAGCCCCTGCATGCCAAGTGGGTCTCCTATCTGCAGGAGTACACATTTATAATAAAAACATCTTAAGGAGACTCTAAATCGTGTGGCTAACGCCATTAGTCGTGTTACGTTATTATTGTCTACGCTTGAAGTGAAAGTCATTGGGTTCGATAGGATTAAGGATGAGTATGTCCATTGTCTGGATTTCAAGGAAATCTATTTATCCGCTCAAAGCTACTCTCCCACCACCATATCAGCCTATTATATTCGAGACGGTTACCTATTTAAGCACTCGAAGCTATGTATCCCTTGTTCTTCCCTACATCATTTCATTGTTTGGGAGTTGTATAGCGGTGGTTTAGGTGGTCATTTTGGCTGTGACAAGACCATTACGTTAGTAGAGGACAAGTTTTATTGACCCGGTCTCAAATAAACGGTAAATAAAATTGTGAAGAATTATCGTGTGTGCCAATTAGCTAAGGGTAATAAGACGAATGTCGGTCTTTACACTCCTATTCTGATTCCCATCATTCCTTTGGTGGACGTTAGTATGGATTTCATTTTGGGTCTACCCATCACTTTTAGATATCATGATTCCATCCTGGTTGTAGTAGATCGGTTTCGAAAATGGCTTATTTTATCGCTTGTAGTAAGACCGACGATGCGTCACATATAGCGAAATTATATTTTAAAGAAGTCGTTGCGCATCAGAGCATTCCCAAGACAATAGTAACTGATAGAGACGTGAAATATACTAGTTATTTTTGGAAGACCCTTTGGAAGTTTATGAGTACCAAACTCTTGTTTTCTTCGGCCTACCATCCAAAAATGGATGGGCAAATAGAAGTAGTAAACAGAATTTTGGGTAGTTTACTTCATTGTCTGGTGGGTGACCACAAGGGTACCTGGGACTTGATCCTTTCTCATGCTCAGCTTGCGTACAATAACTTTAAAAATAGATCCACGGGCTTATCCCCCAATGAAATTATGCACGACTATAAGGCATCGGTGCCACTTGATTTAGTTTTGTTACCTCCATCTTATAAATCAAGTAATTTTGCATAAGAGTTCGCTCGTCATGTTCACAATTTACATAAGCACATTCATGAAACGTTAATCACCCAATATGCATCTTATCAATCTCATGTTAACGTACATAGGAGAGCATCTCACTTTAATGTTGATGATTTAGTCTTGGTGTGTCTCATCCCTAACGGATGCCTTCAGACTCCATAAAAAAGTTGGCAAATTGGCGAGCCGGTCCTTTTTAAATTTTAAAGAAGTTAGGAGAAAATACATATCTTTTGGAGATACCCACTGATTGAGGTATATCCCCTATTTTCAATATTTTGGATTTAACGCTATATGTTTCTCCACAACTTGAGTTATCTGCCTCTCTGTTTATTCCGTCCACTGTGTCCTCTAATGGGTTGGGGGGTGAGTTTGTTCCTGAACCGCTCTCTCTTACAGTTTCCCCTGAAGGTATGTTGAATGTTGATGTAGAAATTTTTTCTCCTTCTTTGACTAATGCTTTTCCAAGGTTACCCAATACCTCCTTTTTGCCTGACAGGATAATCAAGGATGAAGTGCTCGCATCTCCAAGTTGTGACATTCACTGCTTAATCCGGTGGCGTGATCATCCGGCTTCCGATGACTCTTGGCTACTTGAATCGGAGGTGGCTCTTTTGAATGAGGTTCTTCTGCGCTAGTACATTAAAGCCAACTCCTCGATGATGAGTACTTTCGAGCGAGGGAGGATTGATGGAGACGATGATCCCCAACATGTTTATGATGGTGTCGGCATGCTTACGGAAGATCCCTCGCCCTCTCCAACCAAAGACTTGCGACGTCGCAGAGACATTGTTGATCGACGCTACAACCTCCCCTAGTCGCAAGACGTCCTCTTGATAATTATCTTGATTATGTGTTATTTATTTTCCTTTGATTATTTGCTCTAAAATCTGGACTGTATTTATCTAGATTCTTGTTTTTAATTTTGGCCTACATTTAGCCATATGTTGTTTTAAGTTGGGCTGCATATAGCCTGGATTTTTGTAAGTCTTATATAACACTATGTGTGTTTGATTATTGATTATTGATGAATGAAAAGAAAACTTAACACTAAATTGAGATTCCCATCTTGCTCTCCTCCTCATTAGCCGCCCCATGTTGGGTATTGTATCAACAATAACCCTGATTTGAAGAAGGGTTCAGTCAAGCTAAGATGAATTAAAGTTGTATTTGATATTGCTCTTTAGTTATGTACTTGCAGGTTTACAATGTCAAGTACACACCAATGTCAGGTTACAGTGAGCCGGTAAACATAGGACTGCACAATGTAATCCCTCATTGTGTGGGCTAATGTGTTGACTCACGTGTAATCTCTCTATTGGGGTGTACTTTTATCCCAAGTACAAGAGAGGGCTCAAGTATGGTCAAGGGTCAGACTCTAGAAAAACTAGAATTTTACCTAAGTAAAGTTTTGCGAGTATGGTTAAGCATACACGTCGAATTCGTCGAGTATCATCATTGATACACGCCGAATTTGTCGAGTATACTTACTAATACCCGTCGAATTCGTCGTATACTTAGGAAAAATTCATTGGTATTGTGAAAATTTTTTTAAGTAAAATTCGCTGAGTATCACTGTGTATACTCGCCGAATTCGTCGAATATATCTAACGATACTCGCCGAATTCATCGAATATGCTAAGTGATACATGTCGAATTCGTCAATTCCAGTCGACACTACTTCTCTAGATTTTTCCAAGTCTAATTCGTCGAATATCAAAGCGTTGAGTTAACTCAACGATATTCGACGAATGTAGCTCATGTCGTTGAGTGGGCAGAAAGCATTGAGTACAACAACGTTGAGTGCGTCGAGTCAGTTCACCTATACTCGACGAATTCGTCAAGTATGCCAGGTGATACTCGACGAATTCGTCGAGTATGACTCGTCACCAAGGAGTTGAGTGACCAGCCGGCCTATGATGTTTTGTCTAAGTTTTTTTCGTCGTATATCAAGATGTATTCGATGAGTATCATTATGATACTCGACGATACTCGACGAATTTGACTTAGGTCATTTTTCCGAAAATTTCTTCCTCCTGTCACGGGTTCGGTTGCACATGTACAATGCTTTTTAGGTTTCATTTTTGGAAATATTTTATAGCCGTTTCATTTTGAATCCCTCTATAAATACCTAGAGTAATTTCAAACTGATAACGGATCTTGAAAACCTAATCTCTCGAATCAATTTTCGCTCTTTCCAGAAATAGCAATCGTCGGCCGCACGCTATGGTTTTCGCGATTTACTTCCGATCGGCAGCGACAACAAGCAATCGTTTTCGACAACTACTTCTATGACTGGATTGCTTCCTCGTTCAAGATCTGATTTACTCCAGTCCTCGTTGGTTGACGATTCAAGATCCAAATTTCAAGATCCAAAGATTTCAAGTTTTTTCGAGTTCTCCAAGATTCAACTTCCAATCTTCAAAGAACGTCGGATCAAAATTTGAATAGTGTGTTGTGTTGTAATTTCTTTTTGAATATTGTAGGAGATTTTTCTCCGAGTTTTGTAGATCCGTCTGTGGATCGAGAGAGTAGATCCGATTGTGGATCGAGTGTAGATCCGATTTGCGGATTGAGTTGTAGGAGAGTTTGTTCTCCGAGTGGTAGGAGCTTCGTCTCTGAGGTGTAGGAGTTGCGACTCCGAGGTGTATGATTTGATAAAATCTGAGTTTGGTGAAGTAGCTGAATCGTACCCTTTGTGGTAGATAGACGAGGCGGGACAGTGGACGTACCCAATACGGGGAACCACTATAAAAATCTCTGTGTTTGTGTGCTTGTCCTTTAAATATTTTTATTCCACAAAAAGACGCAAACATCACTTATTCACCCCCCCTCTAGGTGATTTAGGTAGACGATAAATACTTTTAATTGGTATCAGAGGGATGTTTTGATCGATAAGGCTAACACCTTGATCAAGATCCCTGATCTACCATTAAGATATTCCGCACAGTCACCATGGATCGAAGCAAAGATATGTCTTCCATGAAGCTACCAATGTGCACCAAAGAGAACTTTCCCATATGGAAAGGAGTATGGTTCTACATGGAAGCTGTAGATCCGAAAAATTTTCAGATCGTGGAAGAAGGACCACACATCCCTATACAAGCTTCAACTATAAATCCAACAATTCAGATTCCCAAAAAAGATGATGGATCTCACTAAGGATGTGATTGCCCTAGTCTCCCTAGACAAGAAGGCAAAGAATATAATAATTAGTGCAGTGGACAATTCAATGCTCCAGAACTTATTCCTCTGCAAATCTGCCAAGGTGATGTGGGACTGTCTGGTTGTGCTTATGGAAGGGACTGAAGAAGTGAGAGACGATCGCAGATCGTTGTTGAATCAGGAGTACGAAGCCTTTAAACAAGGTGTCAATGACTCCATAGCTGACAGTTTGAGAACTTTTTCAAGATAGTCAACGGCCTTAAGAACTATGGTCGTGAATTCACTCATGGTGAACTGAACGATAAATTCCTCAGATCCCTGACTAAGGAATGGGACACCAAAATGGTTGTCATTAGAGAGTTTTGGAAGCTGCCGGAAATAGATCCACAGAACCTATTCGGAAAGCTGCTCTCCTATGAACTCCAAATGAACACCAGAAAGAAGGAGGAGCAAGCCAACCGATCTTCAAGCAAAGAGAATTCTACAGCCCTAAAGGCTGAAGGTTCAAGGAAGTCCAAAGCTGTGTCACCCATAAGGACACGAGCTCCTAACACTCCTAAAGACTCTGAGCCCAATACATCAGGCTCCGAGCTATCGGAAGGAGAGTTCTCCTTAATATCCAAGCAGTTTAAGAAGATGATGAGAAAGAGGAGACAAATGAAGAATAAGTCTTCCTCTTCAGATTACAGAAGATCGCATCGTAATGGTGATCGTACGAAGAAGAGCTACAACAAGGAGGACAGGTATAGATCGAAATCTAGTAAATTTTCTTCCTCTGACGTTATTTGTTACTATTGCAATAAATCAGGTCACATGATCGCAGAGTGTACATATAAGAAGAAGGACGGCTTTAGGAAGGACAAGAAGAGATCCTTCAAAGGGAAGAAGAAAGAAAAAAAAGAGCTTCGTTGCCAAGAAGTCGAAGACTCTTAGCGATAGTGACTCGAGTGAGTCAAGTTCTGAAAACGAAGAAGCTTACTTTGAGCGTATGGCTCAATCTGATGAAGAAGTGGGTGACTCAGAGTACCACGGGAAGGTAAACTCACACACCATTCTCTCAGAATCTGGAACCTCCACCAATAGTCATGAAGACTACTCTTTGGATGAGAACGAATCAGAATTGATGGCTCAGCATGAGCACCTCTTAAAGGCTTTCGACAAATGTCGTAAGGTAGTCTGAAAGCAAGTTAAGGAGATTTCCTCCCTCAAGGCAGTTTGAAACAGAGCTGAAGGAAGAAATTGCAAAATTGCTTCCTCTCAGAGATGAAGTCCACTCCCTGAAAGAGGAACTCAAGGGCTCCGCTGAGATATTAATTCTGGAAGAAAAATATCTTGATGAGCTGCAAGAAAAGCTCGCGGTGGAGAGAAAACTCATTGAGAGCTACTCCAAGCCGAAGACTGTTCTGCCTATCATTGATGAGTTCTCCGCTCGGAAGAAGGGTAGTGGTCTTGGCCATGTCCGTGGAAAAGGTAAGACTGCCAAGAAGTATAGCGTCAAATAAAAGGAGAAGGCACCCATGGATCAACCTTCATTCAGGAAAGTAATCTTTCCGACGAACAAGTTTGACCTTGAGTCATCCTATGGTCATCATGCTAGGCCTACTCATGTAGAGCCCAAGAACAGATACCAGGGATGGACCCGTCCCCATGACTTTAGTGCCAGTGTGTTCAAGACACCGTTTGAGGAAATCCAGATAAAGAGTTATGATCCATATATACATGGCCATGATAATAAGAAGGCACCAAAAGCTATATCTGTTGTGCCTAAGGCTAAAGAGATGGGAAGCCCCAATGTATGCTGCAACCAGGAGGCCTCCACCTCTAAGAATGCTTTCCCTGCTAGACCCCACATTCAAAGGATAAAGTAGGAGTACAAACGAAGGTACAACAGATTCGACTGTTGGTGCTGCGACAAAATTGGTCATTTTGGTGCAGACTGTTGGTATAACCCTGCCAATCTTGTAACTCCTAGAGTTAGCTATGCGATACCGACCACTCACAAGGCTAATGTTCCCAGGGGGAGTATGCTGACCATGAACCAAGGACCCAACTATGTTTGGGTTCATAAGGTAAACTGATTTATTTTTGCAGGAATGTCCAAAGGCCAATAGAAATCCAATCTGGTATTTGGATAGTGCGTGCTCTCGGCACATGACTGGGACAGGAAGCCTTTTGCGTGATTATACCCCTGTCAAAGACGGACCAAAAGTCATCTTTGGAGGTTCAGACTGGGGAACAACAAAAGGTTATGATGTGATTTCCAATGGCATAGTCTCTTTTACAAACGTTACTTATGTTGAAGGATTACACCATAATCTTATATGCATAAGTCAACTATGTGAAAAAAGCTACATCATTGAGTTCTGCAAGGACAAGTGTCTAATAAAATTGTCTGCTAATTTGGAGACGGTCTTAACAGGCACTCGAAGCGGAAATATTTTCTGTTTAAATTTTTTTTGTTAGACACTTCTACCTCAGTGTGTTTTATGGCAAAAAGTAGTGCGTCACTCTGTGACCAATGACATAAGAGATTAACACATATTAATTTCAAAATCTTAAATATGTTATTTTCTCACAACTTAGTGCGTGATGCCCCCAGTATTAAGTGCCTTAAAGAGAGTCCATGTCACTCCTGTCAAATGGGTAAGCAGACACGGGCTACCTTCAAGGGTATTACTGAGAAAGATTCTTCACGAAGCTTATACCTGCTTCATATGGACTTATTCGGTCATATGCCTATTCATAGCTTCTGAGGTAAGGTCTATACATTAATAATTATTGATGACTACTCACGTTTCACTTGAGTGTTCTTTCTAAAATACAAGTCAGACACTTTCGATTCTTTCACTAATTATGTCTGGCAAATTGAGAATTAACCGGAATGCTCAGTGGTCAAAATCAGAAGTGACCACGGAACAGAGTTCGAGTCTGGTGCCATGACAAAGTTCTGCGAAAGTCAAGGTATCTTTTATGAGTTTTTCTCCCCGCGCACTCCACAGCAAAATGGAGTTACTGAGAGAAGGAATAGAACCTTGATTGAAGTATGTACAACCATGTTGAACGATGCTTCACTCCCAGAGTACTTCTGGGCTGAGGCAGTCAACACGGCTTGTCATGTGCAAAACAGAGCACTAATCAACAAAAATTATCATAAGACCCCCTATGAGCAATTGAAGAGCAAAAAACCAACTGTGTCCTACTTTAGAATCTTTAAAAGCAAATGCTTCATACTTAATAATGAGAAGCATTATCGAACTAAGTTTAGTGAAAAATATTTTGAAGGTATTTTTGTAGGACATAGTAGCCATAGTAAGTCATATATGATTTTTAATAAGAAAACTCTGGTGGTAGAATAATCAATAAACATTGTATTTGATGAGACTAACATGCTCCATAGCAGCTCGTCTAGTGTTATTGGTGCAGATGCAGGTACCAGGTTCAAGGAGCTAATTTTGGATGAAGCTGTCAAGGAAGACGGTTCAAGCTCAGTAAAGATCATCGATCTAGGCTTGGTGGATGAAGAACCTCTAGAGGAAGAAGTGCCTCAACCCATAGAGGTTGCATAAGATGCTGCAGAGCCTGCTGAAGAGAGGGCAAGGAATCTAGGGTTACGACACCTAAAAGATCACCCAGCTGATCTAATCATTGGAGAGTCAGGCAACGGTGTGAGAACAAAAAGAGGTACAGCTAACGAAGTTTTGCATCTAAGTTTTCTGTCTCAGGTTGAACCGAAAAAGTTCGAGGAAGCGAACAAAGATACCTCTTGGAAAATGGCAACGCAAGAGGAGCTCAACCAGTTTGAATGATGCAAAGTCTGGGAGCTGGTACCTAGACCCAAAGGACAGAACGTGATAGGCACTAAGTGGATATTCAGAAATAAGTTGGACGAGAACGGAGTAATCATCAAGAATAAAGCCCGACTTATAGCTCAAGGATACCGATAAGAAGAGGGGATCGACTTCGACCAGACTTTTGCTCCTGTGGCCAGGCTCAAAGCGATCAGGTTATTTCTTGCGTATGCTTCCCTCAAAGGCTTCACTGTCTACCAAATGGACGTGAAGTCAGCATTCCTGAATGAGGATCTGAAAGAGGAAGTATACATAGCGCAACCCCCAGGTTTTGCAAACTCTAAATTCCTTGATCATATTTTCTTATTGAATAAAGCCTCATATGGTTTAAAGCAAGCTCTCCGAGCTTGGTACGAGACGTTGTCTAGCTTTCTTCTTGAGAACAAATTCACAAGGGAAAAGATAGACAAGACATTATTTCTTTGGGAAGTTAAAAGCAAGATTTTGCTAGTGCAAATCTTTGTCGACGACATCATATTTGGCTCTACGGAAGACAGCCTTTGCAAAAAGTTTTCTAAACTTATGCAAGGGAAGTTTGAAATGAGCAGTATGAGAGAGCTGGAGTATTTCTTAGGACTTCAGGTGAAGCAATCTGAGGATGGAATTTTCATTTCTCAGACGAAGTTCACCAAGGCGCTTTTTAAGAAATTTGGAATGAAGAATACAACCTCTATGAGGACTCCAATGAGTTCAACAGTGTCTTTGGACAAGGATGAAAAAGGGAAACTCTTTGATGAAACCAAGTATAGAGGTATAATTGGATCTTTGCTCTACCTAACTGCCAGTGGACCAGATATAATGTTCCATACCTGTGTCTGTGCTAGATATCAAGTGAACACTAAAGAATCTCATTACGTCGCTGCAAAGAGGATTTTAAGATACCTTATGCGTATACTGAATCTTGGCTTATGGTACCCAAGAAGTAATGATGTCGAACTAATTGGCTTTTCAGATGCTGATTTTGTAGGAAGTAGATAGGAAAAGCACTTCCGGGACGTGTCAATTCCTCAGAAGACGGCTTATTTCTTGGAGCAGTAAGAAGAAGAATTGTGTGACAACATCTACTACCGAGTTAGAGTATATCTCTGCGGGAAGCTGTTGCGCACAACTTCTATGGATAAGAAATCAACTGAAAGATTATAACTTGAAGTTCAGAGAAATTCCTATGTTTTGCGACTCCTCCAGCGCTATCGCAATCACAAACAATCCAGTTTCCCACAGTCAGACCAAGCACATCGAGGTGTGCTACCACTTCATCTGGGAGCATGTGGAGAATAAGGATATAGCCCTCAGCTATGTCTCGACGTACAAGCAGGTTGCCGATATCTTTACGAAGCCGCTGGACGAGTCCAAGTTCTCTTTTTTTCAAAACGGAGCTCGGTATGCTGAACAAGGACTCGTGAAGAAGGTCTAACAAGCAAAATTGATTTTGGGATCCAATTCTTCAAAGCAAAATTTTTTTTTGGAAAGTCCAATTTGATGAATATCGGTCGTTTCGTCTCATACTCATACAAATTTCGCCGAATCGGACTCCTTCAACAACAAAATTCGGAGAAGTTTACTTAAGGAGATATTTCAAATTGTCTATATTGGATCCAAAAACTCGACGACTAAATTTGAGGTACGCGCAGTCAAGATACAATTTAAAAATCATTTACATATATATATATTCTTCTATAAATAAAAATGGGAGGGCCCCCTCCACGATATTCGCTGATTCACCGTGCAATTCAAAACACGCAAACAGAAGCAGAACCTTCGACTCTCTATTCACTGAATCGCCGATAACCGTCGATCGCCACCTTTCTCCTGTGCCCTAGCCCGCACCGACCGTAGAACGATTGTGCAGTGCCCTAGTTTCACGCCTGTCGCCGACTATACTGTGTTGTCGCCGGCTGCTGTGTGTCATCGCCACCTGCCGACAAAATTCTTCTGATAGTCTCTTCAGTTCAGTGAAGCCCTCAGTTCTTGCAGCCTTCCAGAGTACTCTCAAGAGGTACAGAAATTCCAGTTCTCCTTAATTTGCAATGGCTCCTAGAAGCACCAGTGGCTTGCTAGGTGGAGTTGAATTAGTTCGCACTGGATTTGCTCAAGCCTTCGATTATTTCAGGAACGTCATTCTGATGTTGGGGACAGCGGGACTCTCTTTTTTCCTCGAACACCACTGCAAGATTCTCGATAAGGAAGTCTTGGAATTCTTCAATAATGCGAAGTTACGTCATGAGGACTCTGTGATAAAGAGCAAGGTTCAGAAAGTCAAAGTAAAGATGAATGCCTCCCGGCTGTCTAGGTATTTGCGACTACCTATCTGTGATCAGGGCAGTCTAGAGGAGGTCGATTTTGCCAGGACATTATCCTTCTGTGGTTTACCCCGAGGCACCAAGGCCATAAATTGCAAAGGAATGAGTGAGGAGGGCAAACTCCTCTCAGACATTATTTTGACAAAGTGCTAATCTGCAAGACGGGCTCGCATGACTAACTGTCCTCAGATATGTTCAAGATACTAGTTGCAATAGTCTGTAGGAAGAAGCTGGACTGGGGTGCTCTACTGTTCACCAAGATAAAATACAGCCTACGCACTCCCAACTTTGGGAGGATTATCACCCTATACCTGAATCATCTCGATGGTGATAGGTTTGATATGACCAAAGGAGTTTCTATCCATCACCTAAAGAAGATAGATTCTATAATTTTCTCAAGGTTGGATAGGCGGATCATCCAGTGAGGGGGAGCCCCAGTACCCCCAGTGGAGGAGGAAGAATATGTTCCTGAGAACAGGACCCCTTATCCTCACCCCAGTGAGATTCCTGTTGTATTATGTGTAGAAATTGAGGGGGAGACAGCTGCCCATTCAGATACAGTTACAGTGGTTCCAGACTCAGGTTCAGGGGATATCCTAATAGAGGTTGCTGCTATTGGTGATGTTGCCGCTTCTGAGGTTGAGACAATTGAGGTTTCAAAAATGCATGCTGAGGAAGAGGATCCAGCTCCTTCAGATCATTATGAGGATACTGATGTTGATGCTGAAATGATCTGGCAGTTGAAGATTACCAGATTGAGACTGCTGATGAGTATGTGGTATTAGCTGATAATTCTGCTGATAGCAATTCTGCCATTGTGGTTTTAGTGCCTGCGCCTATAGTCACTCTGGTTGCTCCTCTCCCTAGGACTGTATCCACTGCAATGTCTGAGGGGGAGGTAACTCAGTCCAGGATTTCTATCTACACTGAGGTTGCAAGACTCATGTGCAACCTGGACAAGAGACTAGGCAGGATGTTCTTGGTACCCGAAGGCATAGTTGACCTCTCTGATGAGGAAGGATCTACCGAAGTGCATGCCCCTGCTCCAGGTTCAGAAGGACCAAGGTTGGTTGCTGCAAATGTCTCTCTTCCAGTGTTACCAGATGCTCCAAGCCCCAATTCAAGTGATCAGCTGTTGAAAGTTTTTGAAGTAATGTTGGCTACGCAACATGCTAAATTTGATGCCTCATTGCAGAAAGTGGTCAAAAGTATTAAGCAATCTGAGAAGCTTATGCTTGACGGCATTGCTGCAGTTCAAGTGAAATTTGATAAGCTAGAGGAAAAGTTTGACGCAAAGTATAACGAAGCTGTAACTACAGTAACTCTTATGATGAGAGGACTTAAGCACAACGAAGGAGTACTGAAAAATGTTGACACAAATGCTCTCTCTCATCGAGGCCCATAACAGATCTATGGCACACTATGACTCTTCTTTGAAAACTTATGCCAATGCAATTGTTTTAGAAGCCAAAAAGGGGGAGGAAGCTATTACAGCTAAGGTTGTCAGTGTTGAAAAGACTACACTCGACCAATTTAAACAATCAAATGATTATAGCTATGACAACACCGTGTGGCTACATGGACAGCTATTCCCTCCTCCAATTCCTGCTGAGCCTGTTCATGTTGACATTCCTCCGGCTGAGCATGATATTTATCCAGCTCCGGACTACACTCAATATGGGACAGACGACTCACAGAACTTCTCTCATGTTACTGCTGCTACTGTGACTCCAGAGGTTCAAGCTGCTACTGATGTTCCTCTTGCTGCGTTCTCTGAGGCTCAGGTTATCAATAAAAGGAAATTTAGAGAAGGTACTTAAGAAGTCAGACCAGAACCGGCCAGGCCAGCTCAAGTCAGAGAAGGACCTAACCGTGAGATGGATGAAGTCTGGAGCCCTACTTCAAAGGGAATTATCTTGGACATATTTGCCCTCTACGAGCTCGGAGCGGAGAAGCATCCGGAACATTACAGTCCAGAAGAATGGAACAAATATAAAGAGGCCTGCACCAGGAGGAGGATTCATTTCTGGAAATACAAGAACGTTGATCATATGCCTCCTCCTCCACCATAGTACCATCCGAAGCTGATTGAATATTTTGACAGACAGTTGCAGAAGAGAAAGAACAAGAAGGGCTGATCATTTATTTTCTTTGTTGATTAATGTGTGTTGTGGGATGCCTTCCCTATTCTAAAAATATTTTATTTGATATATATATATATATGTGTGTGTGTGTGATGGTTTATATATTGATCTAGAATGCGTGTTAACTTATTTATCTTGTCATGTCTTAATGTTATTTTTTTATAAACAATTAACCTTAGCTTGTAGGATTTTGGCTTCTTCAAATAGGGGGTTGTTGGGTATTGTATCCATAATAACGCTGATTTGAAGAAGGGTCCAGTCAAGCTAAGATGAATTGAGGTTGTATTTGATATTGCTTTTTAGTAATGTACTTGCAGGTTTACAATGCCAAGTACACACCAATATCAGGTTACAGTGAGTCGGTAAACACAGGACTGCACAATGTAATCCCTCATTGTGTGGGCTAATGTGTTGACTCACGTGTAATCTCTCTATTGAGGTGTACTTCTATCCCAAGTACAAGAGAAGGCTCAAAGATGGTCAAGGGTCAAACTCTAGAAAAACTAAAATTTTACCTAAGTAAAATTCGGCGAGTATGGTTAAGCATACACGTCAAATTCATCGAGTATCATCTTTGATACACGTCGAATTCGTCGAGTATACTTACTAATACCCGTCGAATTCGTCGTATATACTTAGGGAAAATTCATTGGTATTATGAAAAATCTGTTTAGTAAAATTTGTCGAGTATCATTGTGCATACTAGCCGAATTCGTCGAATGTATCAAACGATACTCACCGAATTCGTCGAATATGTTAAGTGATACACGCTGAATTCGTCGAGTCCAGTCGACACTACTTTTCTAGATTTTTCCAAGTCTAATTCGTCGAATATCAAAGCATTGAGTGCATTGAGTTAACTCGACGATATTCGACGAATGTAGCTCATGGCGTTGAGTGAGTAGAAAGCGTTGAGTGCAGCGGCGTTGAGTGCTTTGAGTCAGTTCACCTACACTCGACAAATTCGTCGAGTATGCCAGGTTATACTCGATGAATTCGTCGAGTATGACTCGTCACCAAGGAGTTGAGTGACCAGCTGGCCTGTGATGTTTTGTCTAAGTCTTTTTTGTCGTATATCAAGATGTATTCGACGAGTATCATTATGATACTCGACGATACTTGACGAATTTGACCTAGGACATTTTTTTCGAAAATTTCTTCCTCCTGTCACGGGTTTGATCGACCATGTACAGTGCTTTTTAGGTTTTATTTTTGGAAATTTTTTATAGCCATTTCATTTCGAATCCCTTTATAAATACCTAGAGTAATTTTGAAATGACAACGGATCTTGAAAACCTAATCTCTCGAATCAATTTTCACTCTTTCCAGAAATAGCAATCATCGGTCGCACGCTCTGGTTTTCGCGATTTACTTCCGATCGACCGCGACAACGAGCAATCTTCTTCGACAATGACTTCTTTGACTGGATTGCTTCCTCGTTCTAGATCTGATTTACTCTAGTCCTCGTTGGTTGAAGATTCAAGATCCAAAGATTTCAAGTTTTTCTGAGTTCTCCAAGATTCAACTTTCAACCTTCAAAGAACGTCGGATCAAAATTGGAATCGTGTATTGTGTTGTAATTTCTTTTTTAATATTGTAGGAGATTTTTCTCCGAGTTTTGTAGATCCGTTTGTGGATCGAGAGAGTAGATCCGGTTGTGGATCGAGTGTAGATCTGATTTGCGGATTGAGTTGTAGGAGAGTTTATTCTCCGAGTGGTAGGAGCTTCGTCTCCGAGGTGTAGGAGTTGCGACTCCGAGGTGTAAGATTTGACAAAATCTGAGTTTGGTGAATTAGTCAAATTGTACCCTTTATGGTAGATAGGCGAGGCGGGACAGTGGATGTACCCAATACGGGGAACCACTATAAAAATCTTTGTGTTTGTGTGTTTGTCCTTTATATATTTTTATTCCGCAAAAAAATGCAAACATCACCTATTCACCCCGCTCTAGGTGATTTAGGTAGACGCTAGATACTTTCACCCCCCCTTTCTTCCTCCTTGTGTTCGGTCACCCTCCTCTCCCCCTCTTCCCTCCTCTATTCTCCACCACAACACCCTTCCCCTCTCCAACTATGTACAACACGAAGGTTTCCACTTCTTGGAGTTCGGCCACATCTAAGCTCTCCCCCTAGAGTTCGGCAAACCTAGTTTCACCCCTTCTTGGTGGATTTCGGCCAAGGTCAACCGCTCTTGCAACGACGAACCTTTTCCAACCTGAATCGAGGAAGGCGGACGTGTTTCTCTGTAACGCCCCAAAAATCCTAAAAAAGGAAGAATTGGAAGTTAACGCGCGGCCGTAGTGTTAACGCCGACGTTAGCATTTGAATTAAATCAACTGATGGCTCGGGTATCTACCGTGTGGCGGTAATAAAGTTAGCGTGTGGAGTTACCACTCAACGCACTCAACGCTTTTGATGAAGCGTTGAGAGGACTACCGCGGGGCGGTAGTGGGCTAGCGCGTGGCGCTATCACTTAACGCTTTCGACGCAGCGTTGAGTGACTACCGCGCGACGGTAGGAGTAAATGCGCAGCGATAGCTTGGGTAAAAGTACCGATTGGAGGAAGTACCCTGACACGTAGCGGTAACTTCCATATAGCAGTAAGGTGGAGGTTGTTTTGGAGCGATAACACGATGTCGATTGGCCCAAGCGCCAACCGCCTATGATACCGCAAGTTGGTAGTAGATGCCACGTGGCGGTAGCCTCTATATAAAAGCTGGGCATGAGATTGAAATCTCACTTTTCTCTCTATCTTGGTACTTCATGTTCTTCAGGGAAAGAGGTTGAGGCTCAATGTTGCAAGTTTGGTCGTGATCGGAATCAAGAGCCGAAGTATGATCTATGACGAGGAAAGTGAAGACTTATTCATGGCTTTGAAAAGATCTATATGGGTAATGACTTTCTCCTTGGACAAGTGAAGTCCTAAATTTGTATACGTGCATGGAACCCCTCATCAAAAGATGAAGAAAAGGGTGGTTTCCAGTGGGTAGATCGTTGTGATCCCCGATAAAACTTGCATATAGATCCGAAATCGAAGTACGAAATAGACATGTTGTGTGAAGCTCATCTGAATAGGTTGTTCTGGATTGGTGATGAATTGATTTGCATGTCGAAGAAGAATCCGTGGATAAAACATGTGGTTAAACGTGTAGAATCCGAGGTCTGGGGGTGCGCAGGATGTTGTAGTGATAGTACTGGAGGCGATCTGTAGGAAAACACCCAATAATGGGGAATTCTGTCCCTACCGCGCGGCGGTAGTACTACCTCCAGCGATAGCTTCCTGTAAGCTTTAAGGCATGTCTCTGGGAGACCTGGGTCCATTGTTTGAAGATGAGAGCCTTGTGAGCCCAATTAAGGTGGCCATGCGAGCCACCCTGAATGTTATTGCGAAGCCTGTGTCCATGTGACAAGGTGTGTAGCATGAGAAGCTGTGAACATGGAGAGCCGAGCTATTGGCCATGTGAGCCGTGTGAGAGCCTAGAGTGCCCAATAAAAAGGCCAGAGAGCCGAACGGGTAAGGATAGGCTGACCCATGTCTTATCGTTTGCCTAAATGGCTGTGACCGTCAACATTGGCATGACGATTTGAGCAACGGGTTGTGGCTAAACTGTACCCGCATTATGTCGTTTGGACTTGATCGCCTAAAGTAACTGGCTTTCGTCGTTGGTATAATGAGAGTCTTAGGCTCTGACCGGAAAGACTTGAATACTCAAGTATACCATTAAGTCTGGGACTGTGGATGGTGGCGGGACTCGGGAAGTCCAATACACCGAGAATGTGTCATGAGTACACGGGGCGTGTGACCGATCGAGCCTGTGTCTGTGGCAAATGGTGCTTAAGTGCACATGGTTATTTGCCAAAAGATATATATGATGCTGCTTGTAGGGAAGGAGAACCGCCGTCCCGAGTGAGTAGTGGGGTTGTTATAAATTGGTTAGCTAATGCTGACCATTGCTTTGTTTGCCACGTTTTTATGGGTCATGCTATGCAGGTACTGGAGATCCAAGTGGAAAGTAGCGGGCTAGAGTCCTTTATGCTGCAATTGGCTGGCCCTTGAAGTCCATAAGGTGAACGATTACTGTTTCTCATGTGTGGCCGATCTGCGTGTCGATGTATAAAAACACTTTTGTAAAGGAAATAGTTGTAAGGCCTTAAGACCGTAATGTTTTGTGTATTTTATAAACATTCCTGATATATATAGTGGATATTCATGTGTACTTGAGTTCAAAAATTAACCCTTAAAGCTTCCGCTATAATGCTCTGAGTTAGGATTCATGTAGTTTTGATATTAATACGTAACTCCATTGACTGTCTGTGGAATATGGCGTGGGGCCCCGGTCGGACCCTTTGTTATATTTCATGTGACGGATGGAGGTGTTACATTCTCTCCGTTCAGTGTGACCCTGGCGGAACCATAGAAGAGTGAATCCTTTTCATCGGAATCATCTTCCGATTGGTATAACGAAACTTTTTTTTACTTTTGAGTGTTTCCCTCTAGATAAATCTTGTGGTGATTAATTTTGACGTTGCTTTCAAATCTTGATTTCATTATGGCATTGATCCAATCGATTTTTGTTGCTTTCTCTTGATCTATTTAAATTTGTGAGGATTGACAGACCTCATTTTCTTTTTGTTGGGAGAGATCTACCTTTTCCGAATCGTTATTTTTCGATGGATCTCTTTTGGTACAACACACGCTCGACCGGATCGGGTAGATCCTTTTCGCTTGAGAGAATATTGGCTCATAGATTTTATTTGATCTCTAAGGGTGTGTCGAACCCATACGTTAGCATTGAAATAATAATATCGCAAATCGGGTGTGCTGCGTTTTACTTGTGCGAGCGTAGAATTGGAACGTGAGAGAGCCATTCAGTGTCGTTTGTCCGTGTCGGTTTGTCGTGTGACGTATCCTACATAAACCACCCCCGGTGAGCGGATTCGCGATTGGGATGTTTGAAGATTTCAATAAAGAGGTCTTATAGACCTTGCATCTCGCATTCGTCGCGAGAGGCGAGTGCTCTACACCGATCGGCCCTGTAATTCCGTCCCAACAGCTGGGCAAGAACGCCCCGGGTCATCGGCCTGGGAAGGAGGTGGTTGTTGACGGGGGAGAGTGAGATCTCGCTGGGCGAAAGCTGTTCCCCAACCCGGCAAGTGCGGGAAGAACAAGCGAGCTGGCCGTGCGGGATGGGTCAACTCGCCCTGTAGGAGGAGGGAGACCATTTAGCAAGTTAATCGTCTCGGTCCTAGTGTCGAAGGGGTTCCGAGAGTCAGAGTTCCCTATTACACAAATAGAGATGATCCAGTGCAACAAGTCCAGTGGTTTAAGGATGCAGTTTTCATCAGGTAGATGTCGGATGCTTTCAAGTACTGACTCTTCGCCATCACCCTAAAGGAAAAGGCTAGGGGTTGGTTCCACCAGCTGCCCATGAGTTCGATTTATTGCTTTGAGAACCTGCGTCGCGGGTTCTTGTTGAGGTTCTTAACATCGAAGATGAGAAAGAAGGGAGCGGAGTTCCTGTTCGCAATCAAGCAGGAGGAGACGCTGGGAAGTTATGTAGACAGGTTCTAGGAGGAGATTCTTTTACTCCAAGAGGTATCGAGGTATACCCTGATGCTTGCCTTTACGCTAGGGCTACGATAAGGATTCTTTAGTATGGAGTTGAAGATGGAACCTCATCTATCTTTCGAGGAGTTGATGAAGAGGGCATCAAAGGAGATAGAGGGAGAATCGGGGAATCCAACGTTCGCCAAAAAGCTGGCTAAGTTGGCGGAGGATGAGGTGAAGTAGCAGTGAATAAACAGACCGCGAGAAGCCAAGAGGAAAGAAAAGCCAAACAATCGGCAGGCCTGGAGACCCCAGGGGGGACCCGTTCAGGGGCTAGGGAGAGGATTTCATGGTGGGGAGAATTACCGCGGGGTCAGGGGCAGTTCAACCCTCTAGGGTGGAGGCAAGGCCAGAGGTCGCCCTCCCACCGTAACAACAAGCCATGACAATCGCCCGAGGAAGGGGAAGAAGAAGGGAGAATGGAAGGGGAGGAAGAGGAGGGGGTAGGGTGGTGTTGCCATATTATGACTTCCACCAGGAGGAAGGTCACACAACGAACACCTGCCCGAAGTTTCTGGAATTAAGAAGAGCAAGAGGGCTGACATGACTACCATAACAGAGATACCCTCATCGTCTCCAGACTTTCGATACATGAGTTCCTAAAGCGCGGGCTTGAGATAGAGTGAAAGATCTAGTAATAGTAGTCCTTTTGAAGCCCACGGGCTCGTTTATATAAGTGTCTACAACCTATGCTTCTACTCTATTATATATATATATATATATATATATATATATATATATATATTGTTATATATATTTGAGAGGCTTTATATTATTGCTTCTGTATATCTGTGATGTGATGTGAATCTTGTAAATCATGCCAGACAAGGCTACCCACTAGCATTTGGTAGAGTGGGTTGTAGCCATTTAGGAAGCATTGAGTGGTTGTCTTGGGCAATAAGACCCGTCTCCGATCCGACCCGGGCAAGGGCCACGTGGGGGAGGGGGTCTTACACGGGGTGCGTCCTAGAAACTGACAGTCGTTATGGCTCACCCACCACAGCTTTGCGTCACCTTCCAACATGAAGGCCGCGAACTGAAATTGCTTGTCCTCTGGTGCCTCTGTCACTCTCAAGAGATCCCGAATCATTGCCAACCAGTCCTCGCATATGTCGATGTGCCGACTCCCTTGAATGTTGGAGGATGGAAACTCAAAAAATATTTCATCTGGCAGCCTCCCTGCCCAACAACAGCTCTCTCAGCTAATGGCTCTGCCTGCCTGGCCCCTCCCACAGGTGTGACAGGAATCTCACCCCGAGTAATATGATTCGTCACCTGAGCAACAGGTGTCACAACATGTGACGCCGCCGCAGCTTGGGCCGCTACCATTATTTATGCTAGCATGCGACATAAATCGATCAGGGACACACCCATGCCCATGGGACCCAAAGCAGCAACACTACTTACTGAAGGCTCCTCTTGTTGCCTCGATATCCTGCATCGTCGCTTCTACGCTAGCATAAGCATGGTAACAAACGAATCATGTTCTATTCACGAAACTGTAACACACTGACACTCATGGTCCCGCAATATACTTATATGTGGACAATTTCTTTGTGCGATCTGATTACACTAAATCGACTGCTAAACCTTAACTTGGACACAAACCTAGCTTTGATATCAAATTGCAACACCTCCCCTGTAATGACCATATAATATGGGTCCGATCGGGATCTCACAATATATATACGTCACAACTTTAGTATTATAAAATGATATAAAAGAACTACCAATCTTAAAATTCAAAACATAAAATAGTAGAAACATTTCAAAACAGACTAGAAGTTGTCCACGAGCACATAAGAGTTCAAAATGTCTTATATCATTATACCACCCAAATGTCCAAAACATCGTCAATATTTCTCAAAACAAGAGTACAACAATCTTATTCTACCTCAACATGCATGTCGAAAACAGAGTAAGGAAACACAACAAACTACAAAACATGAGATAATACTTCATGAGGCTTAGACTTTTTTGGCCAACGAGTTAGCTTAAGTTTGTGATCCTTTTCCTGTAAAGGTTTAAAGTAATTTGGGTCAACTAAGACTAACCTCAACTGTATAACAAACACCCCTCCTCCCGACCATCCCTAGCGGATCCCAGGGCACTCTATCACCTTGCAGGTCAGCACTTTGTATGCATATGTGATAAAACATAAAGTAACATAGAAGCAACAGAAGTGGGTGTCACAATCATCAAACACGTTTATATGTTGAACATGTAAATAAAAAGGTACATACAATGCAACATGTATGCAAACCAGAGTTTCACCCAAGGCACCATATATCATGTATGATTCTAACATATCATCATACATCATCAATCACAACAACATTCATGGGCACTCTCATTTCTCCAAAGGCATACAAACCCACGACCAAGAACTCTTGCAGAGACCCCACTCACACATGGATCACAATACCATCGAGCTTGTCCATCAGCTCCATCGTTCTCGCCAATTTCACCAAATGAACACAACTAGTGTTAAGAACTCACGCTTAGATCTCACCTGCACATGGATCACAACACTATTTTGCTTGTCCAAAGCACATTCGTTCTCGTCGGTTTTCACAAAAAAAAAGACTTGTCTTGTCGGGACACCCTCCACATGTGAATCACAACATCACGGGGTCGGACGATCACAAAGACAAAGCCGCACCTTCACATACAAACGGACATCACAATCCATCACTTACATTTCCCCGCCCTAGCCAATGTTTGTTCTCATACAAAAATAAGGGGCATCACAACGACGTCTTTGCCGCAATCGAATTTCTAGAAAAATTCCTAAATGCACGTATATCAACATCATTAAATCAGACCACCGGTCGCGATTAAGGCTTCACCCACCATGCTTAATCAACTAATAGAGTGGATCTCTAATGTAAAGTATGTCGGGGACGGACTCAATCGACCCGATGGTTCCTCTTGAATCTAGGCGACTCTAATCCCTCTCATTTAAGAGATCCGGTACCAAAATGCAAAAATAAAGGGCATAAACGAAAGGGATGTCATGCACGCAGAGACATTCTGGTAAAAACACTGTTGGGCGAGAGGTTCATGTGACTGCCACTCGCCTAGGGTGGCGAGTGTCTGATGAGGCTGACACTTGCTACCACCTCGAGGCTGAGGGCGAGTGCGGGCCTGGTTACCCCACTCGTCTTTCCCTTGGGTTGGTCTTGGGGCAAATGTGGGCCCGTGCGCCCCACTTGCTCCCATGCTTATGGGCCTGCGCACCCCATTCGCCCCCACTGATGGCTTAATCCCATGCGACCTGGGGAATTCCTTCCCCACTCTCCTTAGCCTAAAACTGTTCTCTTTGCCTTGATTTTCTTCTGAGGGACGCACTCGTCGAACACGGGGTTGTACAACACGCACAGAAAATTCTCTTGGGGGAGACTGATTTTATAACGAAGGTAAAACATGAATGTTGGCCTATGAACCTAAACCTTCTACGAATTTTTTTACTTAAGTATTGTAAATAGATAACTGTTTTTTTTCTAAAATAATTATAAAATATTATATAATTTTTTTTTACAAATATTTTAAGATCTTATTTATGCATAGAAAATATTTTAAAATAAATATCTGGCAGGACATCAACGGCACTAAGAGCCTGAGGAGATGACGTGTAATTTTTTCATCCGCTGAGCGCAATGGGGTGCAAAACTTTTGCCTTCACCATATTTTTTTATTTTTTAATATTAATATATAATTTATTTATTGTGGATGATTCAAGCTTCTTTTGCTCTCATCCACAATTAATTATGGAAGATTAAACCAGCAATTCAACTGCAGGCAGCAGCAGCTTTAGATTCTTATCCATTCATTTTTCCTATAAATTTCAAGAATTTGAAGGGAAATTTCAAGCCTCTATCAATTGAAAAGCAAAAGGTAAAATTTTCAGCTCATTATGCTTATTTTCGGGCCCGTGTGATCACAATTCGCGACCGTGCCACGACGCCCAGAGCGGATCTAGGGGGCTGGATTCCGCTCCTCTCCCCCAAGAATTTTACAAAATGGATAGTGGTTTTGTTTTTCTCTCGTCGAGATAATTAATTTTGAAAGCTTAATTACACGCCAAAAAGTGTGGCCGAATGAGTGAAAAACGACTCAGATAAGTTGGAGGCGTTCAAAATTCATTTTTTGGCGAAGAAACACGATGGCTGGCCTTCTTTGTTGGAATTTCTTGATCCGCCGCAGCATGATGCGACGACACTCCTGCGGTTCGCAGGCAATGCAATCGGTGGGAGGGAGATGGGTTTGGAGACGGACGGAGAGAATTCTCCGTTTCCCGCGGAAAATT
Organism: Platanthera zijinensis; assembly: GCA_039513925.1. Lineage (NCBI taxonomy): Eukaryota > Viridiplantae > Streptophyta > Magnoliopsida > Asparagales > Orchidaceae > Platanthera > Platanthera zijinensis. Next base: position 237,149,697 of record CM077081.1, on the reverse strand, counting down.
GGGAGGAAATTCCACCGGCGGCGGAAAAACAAACGTATTGGGGCGCGCCGCCAGTGACATTTGCTCCCATGCCGAAAGCCCGCCGGAGAGCCGAACAGAGCCTTAATATATGCTAGTTGATGATGATTAAGGCTCCGTTTGGGGGGACTTATTTTCACCGATCAAGCGGTCAGGACCGCATGAACCGGCCCATAATTAAGGTCCGATTCATGCGGTCGTGACCGCTTGACTGGTGAAAATAAGTCCCCCCAAACGAAGCTTAAGGCTATGCTTATTTTAGCAATCAGAGTGAGAGGGCAAGAATAGAGTGATGAGAAATGGAGGGAAACAAGCAGCCCTCTCAAATTAAGCCAAAACCGAAATTATTTTTTCGACTGCTACATAATATTAATTAGGGATTTTTTATCAATATTTTAAGTTCTTATTTATACATAAACTAAATATTTTTATTAAAATATTCGACTGGACGACAGGCTTTGTTAAAATCTCACCAGACATGTTTTTTTCCTAGATATTGCTGGCGGTCCGATACCAAATTGGACGGACAAGATTTCACCAACACGATTCTCCCATACTATAAAAATCACGAGAGATTACTCTTGTTCCACAGAAAATGGAGCAAAAACAATCAATCAAACAAAAAGCCTAGGACGCCTCGTAGCTACAATGAAACACTTTTTGGTTAAACATTTATTGATCGGATTTAAATCCTTCGGCATATGTTATCATTTTTCTAAACTCTAAAGTGTGCTTAATTGATATGTTTTATTACTTTTTAAAATATATGTCTCTCTCTAAATTTCTATTAAAATTTGAATTTGGATAAAAAATTTACGAAGTGAGTGACCAGTGGGTAGTGAGGTGTTTACGGGCTGAATCGAATCGAATAACTCTTCAATCAAATTCAAAATTTGACATAATGCAGAAATTCAGATTCAGATTTGTTTGAATATTTAGTGTCAGATTTGAAATCAGATTCGTCATGAAATGTTGGATATGGACTTGGATTTGAATTCAAATTCAAATTCGAATCAGAACATGGATTAAAATTCGAATTTTCCAATGTTTATTCATTTATAAACTTTATAAATTACATGTATAAACTTTATTTAACTATATATTACACTATTGACGAATCTTTCGAACAAGAATAAAATAATTTGGAATTCAGATTAAAAAATTATTCGAATCCGAAATCCGATTCGAAATCAAAATCAAATATCAAATTATTCACGAATTATACTATATGTGAACAAGGTGTATTGTCGTATCCGGGCACATGGAAATTCTACATGCATATGCACGTTATTATTATACGCCAAATATTCAAATGGCTATGCTAACGGTGCGGTTTTGTATATAGTTGCGAATAATCTTCAGTTTGAGATGGAAGAAGCTAAAAATGTTGAGAACATTAAAGTGAAGGAGAAGAAAGACGAGAAGAAGAAAGACGAGAAGAAGAAAGAGAAGGGTGCTCCCAAGGAGAAGGTAACAGATTCCGCTAAATTAAGGCAAAAAATAGAGAAGATGGATGCGAAAATGGATGCGCTGAGAGCGAAAAAGGAAGAGCTGGTGAAGCAGCTTCTCGATCTGGACCAAGCTGCAAACAGCGGAAAAGAAAAAGAAGAGCAACAACATTGATTTCTTGAGATCAGATCCAAACATATAATAAGATGAAATTTCTAAATTTTTTGTGGTATTTGATAACAGTTTTCTAATTTTTTTTGTTGTGTTATGAAAATTTTGTATACAAAATTATGATTTCAGTCCCCAAATTTTATAAGGTTTTGAAAAATCAGTCCCTTAACTTTTAAATGCAAGATTTCAGGCTCTAAACTTTATAAAATAATTGACTTTAGTCCCTCCCGTTGCGAAAATTTTTACATACATGCGGGTATATGGAGGATGGTGCCCGTGATGCATTGAGAGCCGTCCGATCAACAAAAAGGCATGCTTATTTTTAAATATTTTTTTCTCCCTTTAATGCTGGCGGTTAGATCTCAAATCCGATGACAAAAAATGTATTGCACCTACCTCTACGTACCCGTGTGTACCTAAAAATTACTCCTCCCATTGAGCTTGAACGAAAAAGATAAACGGAATGAATGGAGGAGCGGCGTTCACTGTCTCCAACGTGAATTGTGTTGTCGGCGCAAAGAAGAAAAAAAAATGTACATATTTATTTTCTATATAAATGTCATTGCCTTAATTGGATTAGTTTAGGGGGTGAGATCTGTATATGGCTCTTAGGGTTGTTTGTGATATGCTTGAGTTGTTGTTTATAAAGAACATCTTTATTTTCTACATCAAAGTATCTCTTTCTTTTCATTAACATTTTGATTTGTGCATCATTTGTTTATGTTTCTTTACATGAACTATGCTATCTCTTTAAATATATATCAAACTTTGAACTTGATTCATGCTTAATAGGCTAAGGCTTCGTTTGGTGCTGTGGCGGTGGTCGTGAACGCGGTCATGAACTGTTGTTTGTGGACGCCTGACCTCACCTAAAAAAATTCATGCATTTTATGTTCAAACCTAATTTATTTTCTTGCTTGCGGTCATAACCTTTGTCTTACCAAACATACATTTTATGATGTTCATTGAAGCAAATAGACCACGTCAAACGAAGACTAAGTAAGCTCAACAAGGTTATCACAAGACCCATTGTGATCAATAAAATCAGAATTGATACTAGTCATGAGTTGCATTACACACTCGTGGTGGGATCAAAAGAAACTCAACAAAATTCCTTAGGTTGCGCATGTTCTTTGAAGTTCAACATGCAAGATCGAATGTGTTTCACGAGATGAATATTTGTATTTATTTTATCGCGTTCAAATATTCGATGATGCTTGTTTTAGAGATACAAATAAGTAATTATTTAACTTACATCATACAATTATAAAATTATCAGTCATTTCACATCAATTTATATTTTGATGTAGGTTGATTGTAACTTTACAATGACACTTTCTACCACGTTCAACATGCAAGATCGAATGTGTTTCATGAGATGAGTGTTTGTATTTAGGCTTCGTTTGGGGGGACTTATTTAATTTTTACCGGTCAAGCGGTTACGACTGCATGAACCTAACCTCATTTAAGGCTAGATTCATGCGATCGTAACCGCTTGACCGGTGAAAATAAGTCCCCCAAACAGAGCCTTAGTTTATTACGTTCAAATATTCTAAGCTTGTTCAAGGGATACAAGTAAATAATAAGATTACAAATCATTTCACATCAATTTATATTCTGATGCAGATTGCTTGTAGCTCTACATGTTGCTCCAGATATCAAAAAAGATGAAATTACTTTCTAAGGTGGGGTTTGTTACTTAAAACATTGGAATTAATGCATATTAATTGTCATGCTTTGAAAGAAGAGAGCAACATTTTTGTTTTTTTGATGATCTGCATCTAATAAATTGATTTTCACATCTTTTCACATAATCGTGATTTGCATGAAGGATCCTTGGCGGATCAGTTGAGATGTTGCAGTGTGACCATGAGGTCACGGAAGCGGCCTCTTGCAAAAATGAATGGTAAGGTTTGCCTACAATTCACCCTTGTAATAGGACCCTATCCCGAACCCATGTTTGTGGGGGATCAGGGTCCTCTCCATTTCACTTGAAATGGATGCTATTTTCATTTCATTGCAGGGATCACTCAATCTCAATCCAACCTTCATATTCATTGGGCTATTAAAATTTTCACATGCCCAAACGGGCCTTACCTTTTATGGTAGCCCAATGAATATGAGGCGCTGTATTGAGATGGTGTGATCCCCACCATTAAATGAATAGTATCCATTTCATGTGAAATGGAGAGGATCCTAATCCGTTGCTGGCACCCTAAGAATGCTTTGTGCACCGAACTGCCCTTTTTATAATCGTGATTTGCACTCAACCAAACTTTGTGGATAGTATTCATTTCATGTGAAATGGAGATGATCCTAATTCGCTGTTGGCACCCTAAGAATGCTTCATGCATCAAGCTGCCCTTTTTATAATAGTGATTTGCACACAACCAAATTTTTTGGATAGTATCCATTTCATGTGAAATGGAGAGGACCCTAATCAGCTGCTGGGACCCTAAGAATGCTTCGTGCACCAAGCTGTCTGAAAGGGTCAACACCAATTTATAGAAAAAATCAGGCTGCACATAGCGAAACCGCCCTCCCCCCACCCCCGTTGAAGTCATGGGAGTTACAAGGGTAACTGTCGCGCATGAGATCCGCAAAGTAACTATCGCGCCCCGGATCGCGTGCGCAAACCAACCGCCACCGCCCGACGGTGCTAGCCTCCCCCGGCTCGGGGCCGGCCGCCCCCTCTAACCTCTCGGGGGCGGGCGGTCCCGACATGACCGGCCTCCGCGAAGGTCGGCCGAGGCCGCCCAATCCCACGCGGCCTCGCCGTGACCGGACCCGCAAGGGCCAGCCAACGCAGTCTGACCTCGGGCGGCCACCCCGCGGCCGGTCCTCGCAAGGGTCGTCCAAGGCCGCCCGATCCCGGACGGCCGAGTCGCGGCTAGCCCCGCAGAGGGGCGGCTAAGGCTGCACGATCCCGGGCAGCCTCCCCACGGCCAGCCCTCACAAGGGCCGGCCGGGACTGCCCGGGCCCGGGCGCCCTCGCCGTGGCCGACCCCTGTGAGGGCCTCCCGAGGCTCCCGCCCCCGGGCGGCCTCTCTGCGGCTAGCCGCCCCTTCCGACCTCCCTCTATGCGGAGGGGAGGCGGTCGGCCGCCCGCATCGACGTCGTCGGGCTGCCGTTCTTCGCAGGTGGGTCTTTCCTCAACCCGGGGGCAAAACTCTCATTTCTCAAAAGTGGCGTTCCGCGTGATCATTTCCGAGCGATTCTATTGGCCGGTCCGATAGTTACTTGGCTAAATTACCGGACCGCCCTCGTCTAAATCTATAAATAGACCCAGTTCTATTTCAAAAAAGGTATTTTCTTTGGCTCACTCCTTTTCATTCCTCTCTCTCCCCTCATTTTCTCTACAGGATCTACGTTCAAGACCACCACCGCAAAGTAAGGTGAAGACATCAAGGTCAAGAGAAGGTATGCAAGAACGCAAGTCAAGAGGGAGATGTGTGAAGCCGCCCCCGCCGTCATGTCCAGACAATTTCAAAGGAAGGAAGCGCCCGCATTTCCAGAGAACGAGCATTGGAAGACCGCCAAAGCAGCACAACGACCGGTGACACATGTCGTTCATTCCCCTCCCCTCTCACAAACTGTAACAATGTGCGGCATGTCGCCCTCGCTTTCCTCCCAGAAGCTCTGTAAAAATGCTTATATAGAGGAAGTTAGGTCGACACCGTACCTAGGGGTGTAAACGAGTCGAGTTCGAGTCGAACTTGGAAAAATTCCCAAGCTCGAGCTAAACATTTTGAGCTCGAGCTCGACGAGCTCATTTTAATGCCTCGAGCTCGAGCTCGAGACCAATATATTGAGCTATAGCTTTCGAGCTCACAAGTTTTTTTAGCTCATTAGCCATTATTTATTTATATTTTTATATATTTTTTGAAAAAAGTCAAAAAAGAAAGCTCGCGAGCCGGCTCGCGAGCTCATGAACAAGAGCAGACGAGCTCGAGCTCAACTGGCTCGAGCTCAAGTTTTTTTCGAGTCGACTCATCGAACTCACGAGCTGGCTCAACCCAACTTGCACCCCTAACCGTACCGACCTCGTGGTTTTTCACCCCGATTGTCGGTTTTCCATGTCATCAAGTTTTCGTCTCAGTGTCTAGTTAATCTTTGATTGTTGTCACGCTCGGCCACTCACATGCTAAGACGGTTGACTCAGTCTGGTCTACCAAGAGCGCCGCGCGATTCCCCAACACTGCCCTTTTTTTAAGGACACCTTTTTATAATCGTGAAACTTTTTGGACTTTAAAATACTCATTTTGGCTCTGCTTGGGAAACCCATGCCTCTTAAAAAGGAAGCAGTTCTATACATACCTAAGTCATACATAAGAACCACAAAAAGTGGGCCCCACACCCAATAAAATAAGGGCGGAACTACACATACCTAAAACTTACATAAAAACCACAAAAAGTGGGCCCATACATAATAAAAAAATATTATTTGGCCTTTTTCACACACCTAAAACACACAGAAAAGTAAAGTTTGGATTATTTTATTGGGTGTGGGGCTCACTTTTTGTGGTTCTTATGTATGACTTAGGTATGTATAGAATTATCCTAGGGCGGAACTACACATACCTAAAACTTACATAAAAACCACAAAAAGTGGGCCCATACATAATAAAAAAATATTATTTGGCCTTTTTCACACACCTAAAACACACAGAAAAGTAAAGTTTGGATAATTCTATACATACCTAAGTCATACATAAGAACCACAAAAAGTGGGCCCCATACCCAATAAAATAATCCAAACTTTACTTTTCTGTGTGTTTTAGGTGTGTGAAAAAGGCCAAATAATATTTTTTTATTATGTATGGGCCCACTTTTTGTGGTTTTTATGTAAATTTTAGGTATGTGTAGTTCCGCCCTATTTTAAAACTGTATGAGAAGTGTTTGGGTAACTCCCGGCTAATTAATTAAATCAGGAGTTAATATTATCCAAATGACACCATTAATTATTAATTAATTTAGAGCGTTGCTATCAGCACAGCAGTTTTGGCTAGTCGCACCGCACTTTTTCTTAATTTTTTACACATTTTAGAAATACGCCTAGTACATGTATTTTTAGGAAAAGTGTTCACCCCGAAAGTTGTAGATCTCGACGAGATCTACAACTTTTGTGGTTAACACTTTTCCTAAAAATGCATGTACAATGCGTACTTTGAAAATACGTCCAGACTTTGTGCCTTTTGGAAATACGCCTTGTACATGCATTTTTAGGAAAAATGTTCAACACAAAAATTGTAGATCTCATCGAGATCTACAACTTTTGTGTTGAACACTTTTCCTAAAAATGCATGTACACGACGTATTTTCAAAAGACGCAAAAAAGTAGGAGAAAGTACGGTACGACTAGTCAAAACTACGGTGTGAATAGCAGCACCCTTAATTTAGGTGACTGTTATTAGCACTGCACTTTTGAATATTCGCACTACATTTACTCTTAATTTTCCGTGCCTTTTGAAAATACTCCTTGTACATGCATTTTTAGGAAAAGTGTTCAACACGAAAGTTGTAGATCTCGACGAGATATACAACTTTCGTGTTGAACACTTTTCCTAAAAATGCATGTATAAAGCGTATTTCTAAAAGGCGCAAAATCTGAGCGTATTTGTAAAAATACGCTTTATACATGCATTTTTAGGAAAAGTGTTCAACACGAAAGTTGTAGATCTCGTCGAGATCTATAACTTTCGTGTTGAACACTTTTCCTAAAAATGCATGTACAAAAAGTATTTTCAAAAAGCACGGAAAATTAAAAGTAAATGTAGTGCGGATATCCAAAAATGGAGTGCTAATAACAATCACCTTAATTTATCACCATAATAGTTAAAAGTCAATTAATTAAAATAAAAATTAAAACTATGTTTTTTTTACCAGCTGACTTTATGGCGGAAATATATAACGTTGAGCATTAACGGCGGACGAGATGTGAAAACCATATAGATAAATATAATTTCATGTGAGATGGATAATTCCGGAATTTTTATTTTCCCAAAATAGCTATAAAAACATTAAAATATTAAAATAAAAACTGAGGTAGTTAAAGGCGCCACCGCGCAAACAGCAACAGATGTGGCCAGAAACGTTCAAAGCTCCATAACGCACGCCGCACGGTAATTTTGCCCCGCGGCTTCTTTGGATCGCACGCGGATGATCGGCGCTCAATTTATACGCCCCTCTCTTCCCGTCTCTGTAATTTGATCGCCGGCAGAAATTTTTTAGATCCCCGTCGCCGCCGTGAATCTGCGCTTCACTTCCTGTTCGTCCCCGAGTAAGAATCCCCTTTCTCCGCTTTTTTTTTTGAAATTATTTCATATGAAATCATTGCAAGGTTTGGATATGATTTTTTATATATTGATTTACAAGATTTCGATTCATGGCATGCTTTATTTGCAAATTTCTAGGGTTTGATGAGTTAATGGATCGTTGATTTGGAGGTCGTAGTTATGAAATTTTGTTTAATTTTGCATTTGGAATTAGGGTTTAAATTTTAAGTAATAATAGACGGCGGCGTCCTCCGTTTTAGGGCTCGGAATTTAACTAGATTTTTTATGTGGTTTGTGGATTGTGATTCTCTTAATTTCCAAGCGGCAATCTATTGGTAGACGATCAACAGGCTATTCTCATGACCTAAATCTTTTACTATTAGTTATTTTCAAATCACTGTATAATTTTATTTTTTTAAAAAAATTTCCCATTTGCTCGACTAAGGCTTCATTTGGGGCGGCATTTGAGTGTGGGTGCGTGAGTAGATGCCGCCGCAAGGCGGAAAACTGAACGTCGGGCGGCGGCTTTTGCTCCCACACTCCACAGCGAAGCAAAAAACTGAAGGGGACCGCTCCGTCTTTAACCCCCACCCCACCTCCGGTCCCAGCTAGGCATGTCCAAAAAGCCTGTACGGGTCGGGCCGGGCCTGGACTTGATGGGCCTAGGCTTTTGGCACTCGGGCTCAGTCCTGGGCCTTACTTTAGACAGGCTTGGGCACTAGCCCCAGCGGGGGTTTGCCAAGGCCCCCCAAGGCCGGGCCCGGATTTGTAAATTGTTTAAAATACATATTTGAAATAAATTATTAAAAAAAATTACATTAAAAAAGAATAAAATCCTGCCTCTAGTCGGGAGGGATTTCCAAATGAACGAGATTTCATCATTGAAATCGATTTCATCAATGAAATTTCCAAATGAACGAGGTTTCATCAATGAAATCCCGCCAATAGGCTCGGTTTCATCGATGAAATCCCGCCAATAGGCTCGGTTTCATCGATGAAATCCCGCCAATAGGCTCGGTTTCATCGATGAAATCCCGCCAATAGGCTCGGTTTCATCGATGAAATCCCTCTGGGGCTCGGTTTCATCGATGAAATCCCGCCAATAGGCTCGGTTTCATCGCCAATCATCAATGAAATCCCTCCGAAGCTCGATTTCATCGATGAAATCCCGCCAATCATCAATGAAATCCCTCTGGGATGGGCTTTGCCCGACCCCAGCTCGGACCAGCCTGGAAGACCTACGTTTGCCCGGGCCGGGCATCGGACTGGGCATCGGGCCGGGCATCGGGCCGGGCATCGGGCCGGGCAAATGGTCTATACGGAGGCCCTATAAGGCCCCCAAGATCGGCCTGGGCCCAGGGCGGGCTAGCCCGGTTCGGAGCCTAGTCAGGCTTTTTCTGGGCCGGGCCCCCCTGAGATCGGTTTTTTTTTTTAACACCATTAGTCCCAACCCTCTGTTCCCACCTGCCGCCGCCGCCCCAAACGAACCCTAAGATGGTTTGGACATAGTACAAATGAGATCATTTGAGGCATTTGCTAGGTGTTGTGAGAGTTCAGTCACTAGGCATGCTAAACGGGGGAGGGGTGATGCAACCCATATTTGCATTTTTATTTTACTTTATTTCTAGTATTTTTGTAGGGCATGTCTTCCCGCATCTTATGTCTTAGTTTTCATGCATGTTGTATCGCGCATGTGACCTGCACACTATCGTTTGACTTATTGGAGTGACCAACCAATAAGATCGTGAATGAATGGGTCCGTCAAATTTATTTTACAGTGAGATTATGATTAAGGATAAGGCACAATGACGGCAAAAGATCCATATAGCCAACCCCACTATAGTGGGATAAAAGATTGAGTGTTGCTGCTGTCTTCCCCTTTGCCCCTTTCATGAACTTTGATTTCCTAAATTTATGTATGCGGTTGAAGAAATATTTGGTCGGGTGTAGTTAAAAATCATTATTTTTAAGCTTCCCAAATGATCCTTACAAATCCCTTGATTCTAACTAATCAAATTTGTAGGCAAAATGTGTGGAAATAAAAATTAGTTTCATGTATGAAAATGAAACTTGTACACATAAGTAAAATGCAATAAATTATAGATGTTTAATAAAATAAAATATGACTTGCGACTTCAAAAAAGATCCTTTGCATTTGGAGGTAAATGAATAGTATCTATTTCACAATCTAATTTTTTCCTTCATCCAACGGGTTAATTAATCACATTCTTTCTGATTTTCCATAAAGACTACATTTTGGACCCCAAAAAACCATAGTGAATATGGAAATGATCAGCATCACATGAATATTATAATATGATTTATTCATGAATATATGTTTTCAAGACAAAATAGTTGAAAATCTACACGAAATATGAGCTTTCCAAATATCATTATTTTAAAACTAATGTTTTCTATATGCAAGCAAACAAATGAGCCCTTAGATTACTGCTCTTTCATATTTATGTTCTCTTTATACTTGCTGCTCCTGTAAGACATGATGGGGATCCCTCAAAGCATGTATCAGGAGGGGTTCACCGCAAGGCGGAACCTACATTCGTGTACTCCTGCAGGAGGACTTGATTGGATCGCCGATCCGACTCCACAGATGCGTCCGGATCCGCGTTCCAATTCGATTTCATATATTATTTTGTTATTTTTGCATTTATTTTGATGTATTCGGGTAACCTCACCTCCGGCCTATCATAACTATCGATGGTGGGATTCCCTAGTTTTCTCTTTATTATAAATAGTGTTAAGGGGCTGTTTAGGGTGATTGCAGATTTTGGAGAGTTCATTTCCGGAATCCCGTGATCATCCCACGGTGCCGACTCCGTGGAAACCTAGGTGACAACTCCTAGGCACTTATCTTCCCCCCAAGGGACTACCTAGTCCTAGCCACCTTCCCCCATCCCTAGTACCTTTATCGCCGCCTCCATAGCCTCCCACGGCAACCGCTGGCCCCTTTGGTTTCCTGCTACCACCAGCCTCCTGCCGCCCCTTCTCCCCCCCCCCCCCAGCAGCTGCCTACTCCATTCCCCTTCCCCCCAACAGCAGCCGCCGTCTATTCCCAGCCCCCTACAGCCCCTGCCCTGCTGCTTACAACCTCCCATCCCTCTACCGCTGCCCCTCTTTCGTGGATCCACCTCCAAATCCCATCCCCTACCTAATTCTATCCAGATCTGCGCATTCCAGCCCAGATCCATCCACCCCACCTATCTGATCCACCTCCCACAGCCCAGACCCGCTTCCAAAACACCGGGTCCAGCCTTCCGCCCCATATAGCCGGGTCTACCCCTTTCCGGCCCGATCCCGCTTCCCACCGCCAAATCCAACCGTCTTCGTTGCCATCCCGTCTCTGGTTCCACATCGGATCGCCGTCAAAGCGCTTCCTTCTCCGAAATCTCCATTGCCTTGGACAACTCCTTATTCAGTGAGTCACTTGTTTTATTTGACGAATATTTTTCAGCATTATTATTATTGGTTTGAATCTTATATTTGCTTAGATAAATTGCCTATGGATAGATCATCTCGAATCACTTGTGACTTGTAGGTGAGACTCATTTGTCGCACGCTTTGCTTTTGCCCTCCGAGCGGAGGAAAACCATTAAATGTTTTGCTAACTGAATGTTTTCTCCTTTTAAATATTATTGCATGAGTTGATTATTATTATTGCTCGTACTAATTTATCGCCGTCACCGACGGTTTCATTGCATATAGACTAGGGTTACTGTGTCAAGTTCTCATTCCAATTTCTAGTAATCTTGGATTTGTGCACCTCTTAGCCCACCCTACATCAAGACAATTCTCTTAGATTTATCACTACGGAAATTTAAAGTTTTTGTTGTTTTTTAATGGTTTATTGTCACACTAAATCAATAAGTAATGATTTATTGTAATGATTTATTGTGCCTTATGATTGTGATTGTTCCTAGTTCTTCACTGTATAACTGAGTGTTCTTTTTAAAATTTTAGGAACCGAGATGGGTCAATCGTTATGTTGCTATCAGGTGGATCAGTCGACTGTTGCAATCAAAGAATCTTTTGGAAAGTTTGATGATGTTCTTGAGCCAGGATGTTACTTCGTGCCGTGGATTATAGGGAAAAGGGTGGCTGGGTACCTTTCGCTGCGTGTTCAACAACTTGATGTCCGCTGTGAAACCAAAACGAAGGTGCTTTCCATTTGCTTGATTTCATCCAGGGTTCGTTCAATTGGACAAAATTAGGGCTTCAAATTTGAATTGAGGACCAGTTCAAATGTAAATAAATCTTCAGTTCTAAATTTCAGGGCCCTTTTCTATCCAAATGAAGGGATCCTTATGATTTACTTAAGTTTACATTAATCTTTGTTGCCATTGTTCTAATCAGCTATTCCTTATTGGGAATTAGTTAGGAAATATTTTGATTCAATTACTATGGATTTTGAATTGGCATGGAGTATATTCATCTTCTGCTTTATAAAACTTCTCTGCTGCTACCTGCCCGAAATATTGCAACCTTCTAATTAATCTTATTTGTACATTATTTTTGGGACCTCCATGAACTAATGGCAGATGTATCTAGTTGGAAATATAAAAATTTCAATGTCTTTTAACTCAAGTTTTAGATTTAGATTCAAAATATTTGTATGCTTGTCTTCGCCAATTTTCTATTATCAGAACCACAGGCAAAATCTTCAATGTGATATTGTCCCTTAAATGTTTTTTTTGCTAATAGTTTTCCATATTCATGTCTGTGCTCCCTCTATTACTTCCTAAGTAGTGCATTTTATTTTCAGAGACAAAGAGTAAAAGATTTCATGTGTAGTGTCTAAACAAGTTTGTGTTAATAATTTAGGCTCTGTTCGGCACGGTGTTTTTGCTCTGGTGAGTTTGGACATAAACGCCACTTTCATAGAATGCATGTTTGGCACGGCAACGGTTATGACCGCCACCTAGAAAAGAAAACTAGTTTTGAGCATAAGAGTAGATGAAGTTCTTTAGGTGAGGTCGGGTGCATATAGATATGAACCTTAGTCTCATGAAGGAAAACTCATATATAGATTTGTGTGCATATAGATAATGGACACTCCCTTCTATAACCCACTGGTTTTAGATTAGATTTTGTGCGCATAATATAGATAATGGCCACTCCCATCTATATATAACCCACTGGTTTTAGATTAGATTAATGAGTTCTAATATGACATCAGAGCGGGCTAGACCTAACATTCCATTCTCACGTAACTCATTGAAAAATACTAATCAACGTGTTAGTAGTCAAAGGCACTATATGTGAGGGCGTGTTGAAAGTTTAGTCTCACATTGCGACTAAAATCATATAGCCTTGTGCATTTTATGTAGATCATTGAGGACCTCAATACTCAATCGATAACCATTTGATTTTAGATTAGGTACATGAGTTTTAACATAATGTCATGGAAGCCTTGACCTAACGGCCCACTCTCTAGTCGCTAGTTTTAAATAAGGGTCAACGCGCTAAAATTCCAGAGGCCCTACATGTGTGGGGGTGTGTTTAGTCTTGAGTCCCACATAAGAAAGCACGTATAGTCTTATGTTATGCACTCAATGTAGCTTCACAGCCTCTCCACCTATAAACAGTTAGTTGTATGCTAGATGCATGGGTTCTAACACTATGCAATTCTTCTCAACGTTTCAGGATAATGTGTTTGTTACCGTGGTCTCATCAGTGCAGTATCGTGCCCTAGCAAACAATGCAGCTGATGCATTCTACAAGCTTAGCAACCCTAGGGAGCAAATTCAAGCATATGTTTTTGATGGTATGAAATGTGATTGCTTCTCCTTGAAAAGAAAAATACCCGAAGCTCCATTATCGTAATTCATCATTCTAGCTTCTGAGCTTTCATTATTTCGATTCAGTCATCAGGTCTACTGTTCCAAAACTGATGATAGATGATGTTTTTGAGCAGAAGAATGAAGTTGCCAAAGCTGTTGAGGATGAACTTGAGAAGGTATTCCTTTTACCCTAAACCAACAACCATAGTAGCCGTGCGTGGACCCACGTGCACGGCAGCGACTGCCGAGTACAATTGCTGTCGCACACTGTGTCGGGGGATCTTGTGCATGACTGCTAAAAGGGCAACCCGGTGCACAGAGCATCCCCACACAATGAGTGTCTGGGGAAGGGTCCCACCACAAGGGTGAAATGTACGAACCCATGACCTCAGAGTCACACGACAGCACCTTAACCGGTGCGCCAAGGCTCCCGGTGCATGGCCGCTAGTATCTTTAATTCTGCTTTAGTAGAACTAGAGTTAAGGCATATTTTTCTCTTTGATGTCCTTTGTTTAGGCTATGTCGACGTACGGCTATGAGATTATTCAGACACTCATCGTGGATATTGAGCCTGATATAAATGTCAAGAGGGCTATGAATGAGATAAATGCAGGCGAGTCTTTACCTTCTTATTTGCTATGCATTGTTTTGAATGACTCTTCTTCTATGATCTTCCATTTCTTTGCAATAAATATAATTTTTCCTAGTGATGTTATGTTGTGCCTAAACCTAGGCTCCCTTTGGCATGTTTTTGCTCCTGTGACTTTGGACCAAAACGCCGCCAACATAGAATATATGCTTGGCATGACAACGGTTTTGATCACCACCAAAAAAGAAAACTAGTTTTGAACATAAAAGTGGATGAAATTGCTTAGGTGTGGTCGGGCGTTCACGAATGACGGTTCATGACCACAATGTTCGTGACCACAAACGCTGCACCAGAAATTACATGTCATTGTCTCCTAGTTAACATGCATTACAAGTGCACCTTTCCCCGAGGGGAAGTTTATTCTACTAAAAGTTAACAATGTAATTTCGAAAAGTTGTTAGTCTATGTAATTATCTAAAGTCTTAGTCGAGGTATCAGTAATTAACCCAAAGACATTTACAAATGATTTCAAATTCTTTTTAAGCAATTGCAGTATCCGAGATGTGTCTATGGTCGACCCTCCGGCAACAAACATAGCCGATTAAGACCATATATTGTCCATTTTTTCTCTTTATTACAACATCCGGAGATCTCTTTTTCATTTTCCTCTTTTTTGAATAACAGCCTCGAGAATGAGGGTGGCTGCGAAAGAGAAAGCGGAAGCGGAGAAAATTCTACAGATCAAGAGGGCCGAAGGTGATGCAGAATCAAAGTATTTATCAGGGCTCGGCATAGCTCGCCAGCGGCAGGCGATCGTTGATGGTCTAAGGGACAGCGTCCTTGCGTTCTCTAGTAATGTGCCGGGGACTTCTGCTAAAGACGTGATGGACATGGTTTTGATAACGCAATATTTTGACACGATGAAGGATATCGGCGCATCCTCGAAGTCCTCCGCCGTTTTCGTCCCTCACGGCCCAGGGGCTGTGAGGGACATTGCTGCTCAGGTCAGGGATGGCCTCCTCCAAGGAAATGCCTTTCAGTGATATGTCTGTTTGTGTTTTGTTCAATGCTTTTGGGGATGATGTATCTATGATTTGATTTGAAAATTTCTTAAGTTTTTGTGAGTAGTATTTTGTCGTGGAGTCTATGCCGTTGGTTATCTAGTATTAGGAGTTATTAATTTGAGTTGTATCGAGTCTTTTATTGTATGAGTCGAGTCAGTCGTATCACATTTAGTATCATGGGTTGTATCGAGTCGAATCAAGTGGATCAAGTCTTGAGTCTTATTAATATTATTTTATTTGTTAACATGGTATTGTAGGTCTATAAATAAACTGGTCCTTGTATGGAATGGAAACTAATGAAATATCAAATTTCTCTCTAATATATCTCTCTCTTTCTACCTGCCGGCCTTCCCTTTTAGGGATTCCTCTCATCCTCTTTTTCAAGCTTTTTCTTTCCTCTGCCCTCATTCCAGGGCTTGACATTGTGTCCCCGCCTGCATCGATCATCGACCAATGAGCACGGAACATATTCATTGAAGCTAATATTTCGAGGCCTTTCCATATTAACTAGTTTGGTTGGACGAAAGCTTAGAGGATTTGTGTTTAGCAATTGTCGAGTTCTCCTTTACAACAACTACAACAACATTCAAGCCTTTATCCTATTATAGTGGGGTTGGCTTACATGGATCCTTTGTCGCCATTGTGCCCTATCTTTTGTCATAATCTCACTAATGCCCAAGTAAATCAAGTCTTTCCTTACAATTTCATTCCAGTCTTTATTGGTCTGCCCCTCTCTCGTTTAACATGCGTAGTGACTAGACTCTCACAACACCTAACAGGTGCTCTAATGGTCTCCTTTATAGTGTCTAAACCATCTTAGATGAGCTTCTCGCATCTTCTCTGCAAATCGAGTTCTCCTTTCCTAGACAAATTTTCGAAGAGAATGATTTTAAGCTAGTGAGATCGGCTTTGATGTTGTCATCAAATAGCAGTACTGTTACGGACCCATTGTCTAAGAGTCGTGCACAAATATTAGGATGAGTCGCCGAGTTGTTTTGGAAACTCGTCTATCATAGCGTCGCGGGTCCATCTTGTGGAACTTTGTCAACATGCCTTGACACATGTAATACAAGACTACTTAATTAGGCTCCTTATGGGGGACTTATTTTCACCGGTCGAGCGGTTACGATCGCATGAACTGGACCTTAATTTAAGGTCCGGTTCATGCGGTCAATTAAGGTCCGGTTCATGCGGTCGTAACCGCTCGACCGGTGAAAATAAATCCCCCCAAATGTGTTTTGTGAGCGAAGTTGGTGATTATATTATAAACATCTCCTCATATCTAAACCTCCAAATTTTGAGTTTGTTGGCCGCGGGTCCGGTGACTAAAGTATCCTGTTCAATGTGTTAGGTTGCTGGCTCCTTACCCATCGGAGCGGGCTGTAAGTCAGAACCAACCGAACCAAACCAAATCATATGGTTCGGTTTGGTTCGATTTTAGTATCATTCTACGGTTTGGTCATGACTCCATTTTTTAAAAAACTGTGTGGTTCAATTCGGTTCGCGATTCAAAATGTCAAACCAAACCAAGTCGAATCGAACAAAACTACATTAACTTTAATAAAATTTTAATCTATTATCAATATAATTTTATCCCAGTTTTTCTAATACTTTCTGCCTCTTTCCAATATTAAATGTTGCATGTTATGGTTGTGCTACTAGTTACATACAAATATACAATGGTACTTTGTTTTCCTTCTTACTCTAAATTTCTATTTATTTATTTTTTAAATCACTCAACCGAACCAAATGGCTTGGTTTAGTTCTAATGGTGCAAGCAGTTCGATTCTAGATTTTTGGAACCACATGCGAGTGGTTGGTGAGCGATTTTGATCAAAAACCGAACCAAACCAAACCTTTACAGGCCTACGGAGCGGTATCCATTTGATGAAATCTCATAGTAGTGAAGGAAGGTAGCCACGATTCTAATGAAGATAAAGACTCTATTTGTTTGGGCATTTCGCTGCTCCGTTTTGGGCAAACGCCACCGGAAGGAGGGTAAACAAATGAACCTCCGACGGCGTTTGCTCCGTTTCCACCCGCCCACCTTGAAAAACGCCCCCAAAAGCTCCGTTTGGAGCTGCCACTCACCCCTCCGGTTCGAACACTCCGTTTCCACCGACCCGCCACCGCCAAAGACTGTCCATTCGTTGCGTCAGAGTTGGCGCCTTGAGATTGGAATTCAACTCACAATTTGAATTTCAGCATTTGAAGATCATAAAATCACCTCAGATTAGAAATTCAGTTCAATTCTTCCCATAATTGATTAATAGAGAAAAATGCACACGCCCAAACGAAAAATGTGCCCGGGCGTGCGCGGCAGATCGTGTGCCCAGGCACGCATCGTCCGCCCGGGCGCGCATTTTTCTACATCCCTTCTTAAGGTTATACGCCAGTGCAATAAAACATCCAGGAGTAACACCATTCCATTTTTTTTACCGAACAAACAGGATTTTCAAATTTCAGAGTAATCCAAACCCGGCGGGTCGAGATCAGTCTCTTGATCAGTCAGCTGGGCAGCTGGGCGGGGCACCCCGGCGCGGGCGCACGGCAGTGTTGAGCAGCCGTTCGAGGAGTGCGGGGTGCCCGTGTGCGATTTCGGTTGCGGTGTTGGTGGGCAATTTGAGGCACTCTCCTCTCCCCTCACTAAGTTAGCAGGGCAGTTTGAATCTATTGGCACCCCTTATTGATATTTGCAGTCCATATAAATTATTAATCCCAAATTCAAGTCATAATTTCAATCTAATATGTCCAAAAATCCCAAAACAGATTGAAGAACTAAACGAAATCTGCAGAACAAAAACTTATTCAATTTTTTAAAGGTTCATAACAGACAGAGAAGACATAGACGAAATCAGATTACTGCACGGATCAAAACGCACACAAATCAAATTTCCAACCGAATCAGACAACCTTGACCTGAATCGTCTTGGGCTTCTTCGGCTCCGGCGGCGGCAGCTTCTCGACGGTGACCGTCAAAACCCCATCGCGGCAGACTGCGGAGATGGTTTCAATATTCGCGTTGTCGGGAAGCGAGAACTTGCGCATGAACTTCCCGATCCTGCGCTCCATCCTCAGATACTTGCCGCCTTCCTTCTCTTCATCGCGGCGGCGTTCGCCGGTGATGACGAGCAGATTGTCTTCTTCGACCTGAACCTTGATCTCGCCGGACTTCACCCCCGGCATGTCGAGGACGAACTCGTAGGCTGATGGAAGCTCCTTGACGTCGGCGGGCGTGAATGCCATCGCACGCGCGTCGCGCACGTACGTCTTCGTGGGCGCGTTGAAGGTTTTCTCCAGTTCGTCTGGTAGATCTACCAGGTGGTGCTGTAGCGAAGAGAAGAGCGGATTCTCCAATCCGAAAAGACGAGCCTCCATTGTTGGCAAATGTTGATCTCTCTCGCTCTGATCGATTTAGGGTTTTGAGCAGGGCGGGAGGGATTAAATAGTAGCGGAAGAAGGAACTAGGAAATTCTAGAACACGAAGGAAGCTTCTATCGGTTTCCAGAAGAAAATGGCTTCTACAGATTTCTAGATAAAAATAGATATTATATTATTATGTATGCTATAAAATAGTATAAATGCGTAATAAATAAATAAATAATTGGCACACAATTCGTATCATACTTAATTTTCATACGAGCATTAGCAGGCGTCAAATTTTTGGGCCCCACCTACTTTTTCGATCAAATTTGAAATTTTTTGGGCCCCTCCGTACCCGAGCATTCGAGCTGTGGTAAAGATTTTTTCCTCTAGAAACAAAATATTGATTCTTTTATGATCATATAAGAGTTGTAAAGATACATTTATATAATAAAAATATATTGAAGTTGATTTATAAAATTTTAAAAGTTGTATTTTTGGATATAACAGCATTCTTGGAGAAAAATACAATCTAGCACCTAGATGTGAGATCGACACGTGTATAGAAAAATTGCTTCTTTGCCATGACGCGAACTTCCATTCCTAAAGCTGACCTCAGCTACAGCCTGCAGCTGACCCAGCATCCATGTTTGAAGTCGATCTCCTCTACGTAGGTTTGTGTAGAAAAACCGAAAACCGCATCAAAGCGATGTTGAGGGCTCAGCTCAAAGTATTCTACGAATACACCATCAAGTTTGGAATGTGTATTTATAGTACTTCCAGCGTAGAGCCTAACCCTAGAACGACACGAACCCGTTAACCTATTCTGAGTCGGGCTAACTCACGTGCGGACATATAATTAAATATCTAACAATCTCCTCCTATGTCCGCCGTGTACCCAGACTTCGGATAGAGGGTGGTTTGTGCAAAGTTCAACCAAACGTGAATCATACACAACCGTGTCCTGCTCCTGTTTCAAACATTCAAACAAGATTAGACTTGAGCACAAAAAATTAGTATGCACGCCTAAGTAAAACAAAAAACTCAGCTGCAACACAAAAATAGTCTCAGGTACAGCAAGACACAGACCCTATACGCATGATGTCACAAATCAACATAGAGCTATATAAAGTCCAAACAAACAGAGCAAAAGTAGAAGAGCTAAACAATGCTCTGAACAGAAGTAGCAAAAGATAAACTCATAACACTCTAAACCTCATCATCCAAAAGATCATCCTGATCAGGATTCCAGTCAACCAGTGCTCCTTCTATCCCAGCAGCTCATGCAATTTCAACAGAGAATTTCATTTCAGAATGAATTCTATCCTTTTTCAAATTTGCAAATATTTAGTTCTACAAAAAGAACTTAGTATTGATCATTTGAATTTTGCTGGGAGGACACGTTCACAGAGTATTATAGTTTTACCTCAGAACCTGATATCTGTTCCAACCGAAACGATTTCAGACTTCTGGACACTGCAGCTGTACAACCCCGTATCCCGCGAGTGGTCGACAGGAGTTGAACCGGCCGGCTCAGACCAATGTGAACCCAGCATGCCGAGCCCGAGCTCGGCAATAGTCGAGCCAAGCTCGACGATCCCCTTGCCGAGCTCAGTTTTGTTGGAGCTCGGCGATCGTCGCGCCGAGTCCGAGCTCGGCAATAGTCGAGCCAAGCTCGACGATCCCCTTGCCGAGCTCAGTTTCTGTTGGAGCTCGGCGATCGTCGTGCCGAGTCCGAGCTCGACGGTAGTCGAGCCAAGCTCGACGATCCCCGTGCCGAGCTCAGTTTCTGTTGGAGCTCGGCGATCGTCGTGCCGAGTCCGAGCTCAGCGATAGTCGAGCACAGTCTGCCGAGTACGTGCCCGCCTAGGCCCAGGGCGAGGCGAGTCAGGCCCCCTGCCGAGCGAGTGCCCCCTCAGGTCCAGCTCGCATCTTGGCCATGGCATACTTTTACTATGTTGCCCCTTTTGGTCTGCCTGTAGTCCTCGAAAACAGTGAAGGTTGTATACTGGCAGGCCATCTTTTCCTATAAATAGGACCCAAGGGGTACCTCAGAAGGCTTGCTCACTAATTCTCCGGCCTACTAGCGCTTTCTGAGGTACCTTAGCCCGACATTTGGCTAAGGAGGGGAAGCGCTCTAAGATCTTCCGGGTGTGTGGTGGGACCTCCACGCCGGGCCCTTGGTCTAGTCCTTGTCTCTTTTTTTCCTTTCCTTGTCATTTTCTTGCAGGAGCGAAGTAGGTGCGCGGCCACCCCTTTCCCAAGGGTCGAACTCCACAAGAGACCGGTTTTCCGGTTTCAACATTTTGGTGCGGTGAGCGTGGACAGTGGTCAGCAGGGAAAACCTTCTGTAGGCTCGATGACTGGAGAAGAAGGACAAGGATCAGGCAGGGGCAACTCACCACCCCCTCCCCCACCCCCAGCGGCGAGCGTGCCGGCGGAGCTTAGGGAGGAGATCCTCGGGCTCGTCAGGACCGCCCTCGGCATGCGAGCTGAGAGTGCGACACCGGCAGTTCCGGTGGTTGCCGCTCCCGCACTCGGCAACGACGCGCCGCTCAGGCGACCAGGGAAGGAACCCGCCGAGAGAGGCGAGTGCGAGTTCCAGTGGCGAGTTCTGTTCCCCGGCTCGGCCGCCGAGTACCACTTCGGCGAGACTGCAGGGAGGGAGTTCCCGTCTCGCCCGGCTGAGGGGGGGAGCCCCTTCAGCGAGTTCGTTTCTTCAGCCCCAGTTCCCAAGGGGTTTCACGAGCCGGAGATGACTTACTACTCCGGGAGAGGAGACCCGGTCCACCACATCCAGTGGTTCGAGGACATGGTCTCTATTCGACAGAAGTCAGACGGCTTCAAGTGCCGACTCTTCGCCATCACCCTCAGAGAAAAGGCGAGAGAGTGGTTCCACCAACTCCCCACCGGGTCCATCTACTGCTTTGAGGATCTGCGACGGGGTTTCATGCTGAGATTCACCACTTCTAAGAAGAGGAAGAAGGAGGCGGAGTCTTTGTTCCGCATCAAGCAGAGGGTGGGAGAGAACCTGGGAAGCTATCTGGACAGGTTTCAAGAGGAACTATCCCAAGTTCAGGAGATGTCGGGGCGCACCATGATGGTGGCCTTCACCCTGGGTCTCCAATCCGGGTTCTTCGCAATGGAACTGAAGAGATCACCTCCAGTGTCTTTTGAAGCACTCCTGGAGAGGGCAGCCAGGGAGGCCGATATGGAGGCAGCACATCCAGAGTTTGCGCGAAGGTTGGCCAAGTGAGCCGTGGAGGAGGAGAGGCCAAGGGGTGGCCGAATTCAGGAGGAGGGGAGGGCCGAACCTCGGCAAAGGGAGCAGCCGCAGCAATAGCCGCAACCCAGGTGGGTGCGTCCGGAGCAGACCCACCGTTTGGGATGGAGGCCCGAGTGGCAAGACCAGGCACCACGAAGAGGTTATCAGGGAGGAGATAACCGCCAGGGTGGCCGAGGGCAGTACAATCCCCAGGGGGATAGGCAGGGTCAGAGACCCCCTCTCCCCGACCAGGAGGAGGCAATGGCAATTGCCATGAGGGGGAGGAGGAGAGGACAGCCAAGGAGAAGGAGGGAGGTCAGGGTGGACCTGCCCTATTGCGACTTTCATCAGGAAGAGGGGCACCTCACATCCACGTGTCCGGAGTTCCTCGAGATGAGGCGGAGAAGGGAGCAGCAACAGCAAGACCAGCAGGAAGTCCGGATAGAGGAGATCCGGCCTCGGGTAGAGGGGGATCGGTGCGAAGACCGGGTTGATGTGGGCACCCGAGGAAGGATCAGAGCGATCCACGGGGGGGGGGGGGGGGGGCGGGATCGAGGCTTCCCGTAAGTCAAGCCTCCACACTATGTACCGAAGGAGCGTTGGCTCCACATCCCAGTCCCCTCCCCCGGAGGAGAAAATCACCTTCTCCAGAGAAGACTTGCCGGGTCACGAGGACCCCTTTTACGATGCGCTGGTTATCCAGACAGCCATCGAGGATTTCACTGTCTCCCGGATCCTTGTGGACAATGGGAGTTCGGTCAACGTCATCTTCAAGAAGGCGTTCGATGCGATGAAGGTAGAGGCCAGGAGGGTGTTAGCCTCGGATGGGCCTCTGTTCGGCTTTTCAGGAGAGAGGAAAGAAGTCGAGGGAGGAGTGGGACTCCATGTCACTCTAGGGGGGCAGTCACGCAACTGCAAGTTTGTCATCGTGGACGCTCCTAGCAGCTACAGTGCCATCTTCGGGAGACCCCTCATCAGCGCCTTCCGCTGCGTCCCCTCGTCCTTCCACCAGTGTCTAAAGCTCAACGTCGAGGGGGTCCAGATCCGGGTCCGAGGAGACCCTAAGGAGGCAAGGGAGTGCTACGTCTCTGCGGTAAACTCCATCTCTTGGCTGGAGGGGGCCGAGGAGATGGGGCGGAGGTTGGAGGAGGAGAAGCAGGAAGCTGGCAAAGAGATGGAGGTGGAGTACCGCGCCCGGGAGGAGGTCACGGAAGAGACTCGGGAGTCGGCCGAGGCCATGGCCGTCGAGGAGGCTGAGGAAGAGGTCCTCGCCCCCGGAAGGGGAGGAATCGAGGAATGGGAGGAGCAGTCCCGTCTGGAGGCAGTGGAAGAGGTGGAGGAGATGGAGGTCCTCACCATTGGAGGCAGGGTGGAAAAGGTCCGCGTCAGCGGAGGCCTGACCCCGGAAGCTCAAGGCGGGATGCTAGAGTGCATCCAGAGGAACGTGGACATCTTCGCCTGGAGCGCCGCGGAGATGCCAGGGATCGACCCCGACGTGGCCTGCCATCGCCTCAACCTGGACCCGGAGGCTCCCCCCATCCAGCAGAAAAGAA
The DNA here is from genome assembly GCA_039513925.1 of Platanthera zijinensis. Lineage (NCBI taxonomy): Eukaryota > Viridiplantae > Streptophyta > Magnoliopsida > Asparagales > Orchidaceae > Platanthera > Platanthera zijinensis. Next base: position 237,126,155 of record CM077081.1, on the reverse strand, counting down.
GATCCATCACGGACAAGCTCGCCGAGCTAATCAGGGAGGAAGTCGCCAAGCTCCTCGAGGCTGGCTTCATATCTGAAATCCAATACACCGGCTGGGTCTCCAACGTTGTAATGGTTAAAAAAGGAGACGGCCGGTGGAGGATGTGTATCGACTTTTCTCTTCTTAATAAATCATGCCCGAAAGATTGTTATCCTTTGCCTCGGATCGACGTGCTGGTTGACTCAGCCGTCGGTTTCCCTGTAATGAGTTTTCTGGATGCTTTTTCAGGTTATCACCAGATCAGAATGCACCCCCATGACGTCAAAGATGTCTCGTTCATCACGGGAGACGGATGTTATTGTTACAAAATGATGCCCTTCGGGCTAAAGAATGCGGGGGCCACCTATCAAAAAATGATGGATAGGGTCTTCCGAGAGCAGAAGGGGAGGAACCTCGAAGTGTACGTGGATGATCTCATGGTCAAGAGCTTGGATGTTGACTCCCACATCCGGGACTTGGAAGAGACTTTCGCCACTCTCCGCAAGTTTAAGATGAGGCTGAACCCCTTGAAGTGTGTCTTCGGGGCAAGCCGGGGAAAGTTCCTAGGGCATCTTCTCACCCCCGCCGGGGTAGAACCTAATCCAGATAAGGTGAGGGCAATCATGGAACTAAGGTCACCGCAAAATACCAAAGAAGTACAGCAACTGACAGGGAAGTTGGCGGGGTTGAGTAGATTCCTCTCCCGGGCCGGGGAGAGATGCTCCTCGTTTTTCAAAACCTTGAGAGGGGGTCGAAAGTTTGAATGGACCTCGGAGTGCGAGGAGGCATTCCAGGCTTTAAAGAAACAGCTGACTCAGGCCCCCCTGCTCCAAGGGCCCAGGGAAGGGGAAGACTTATTCCTATATCTAGGGGTCGGGGCTGAAGCTTTGAGTTCGGTTTTGGTTCGGGAAGAAGGGAAGAAGCAACTCCCCGTCTATTATGTGAGTCGGATACTGAAGAGGGACGAGCTCCGCTACCCCATCCTGGAAAAACTAGGCTTCGCCTTAATCATCTCAGCCCGGAGGCTTCGACCTTATTTCCAAGCACACTCAATTCGAGTAGTGACTGACCACCCCCTGCGCAACATCTTCAAGGGGGTAGAGCATTCAGGTAGGTTGGCCAAATGGTCAGTGGAACTGAGCGAGTTCGACATCTCCTTCGTCCCCCGCCTCTCAATCAAGGCCCAAGCTATGGCTGACTTCCTGGCAGAGTATGTGGTCGAGGTGACGGAGGAGAGACTCACTCGCCCTCTCCCCTGGAAAGTCAGGGTGGACGGTGCCTCGGGGAAGCATTCTTTAGGGGTTGGGGTCATCTTGGAAAGCCCCCAGGGGATAAAGATCGAGCAGACTGTGGTAGTGCACTTTCCTATCACCAACAATCAAGCCGAATACGAAGCCGTAATCGCAGGTCTGCGCCTGGCAAGAGACTTGGGGGTGCATGACGTGGAGGTCCTCACCGACTCCATGGTGGTGGCTTCCCAGGTCAAGGGGGAGTTTGAGGCGAGGGAGCCCACCCTGCAGCTCTATTTGATGAAGGTAAGGGGAGTCATTGGGACCTTCCAGACCTTCTCAATCAAGCACGTGCCGCAAGGGGAAAATGAGCCAGTCGACCAGCTAGCAAAGCACGGCCCCCGGATGGGAGGCACCATTACGGATCTCTTCCAACCTTCCATCGAGGAGGGGGAACTAATGGAAGTAGAACAACACCCCTCATGGATGGATCCCTTCGTCATCTTTTTGTCCACCGGAGAGTACCCGGAGGGAATGGACCGAAGAGGGCTCAAGCACAAGGCGGCGTACTACCTCCTACGTGAGGGACAGTTGTACCGCAAGACCCTCTCAGGGATGTTGGCCCGTTGCGTGGCCGAAAGGGAGGTGCATAAAATTTTGGAGGAAGTTCATTCCGGCGAATGTGGAAGTCATTCGGGGAGTCGGATCCTGGAAGGGAGAATCGTCAGGCAAGGGTACTTCTGGCCCACCCTCGGTCAGGATGCAGCCGAATTCACAAAAAAATGTCATAAGTGCCAACTATATGCCCCGCTCCAGCTCCAGCCGGCTCAGAGGTTAAGAAGCATCATGGCACCATGGCCCTTCGCTATATGGGGACTGGACCTCGTAGGACCTTTCCCTCAGGCCAGCGGGCAGAGGAGGTTTTTGTTGGTCATGATCGATTATTTTTCTAAGTGGATGGAGGTGAAGGCTCTAGCCAAGGTAACCTCTCAGGTAGTCAGGAACTTTATCTGGGGAGAGATCATCTGCAGGTATGGGCTGCCACAGGCTATCGTCACGGACAACGGACCTCAGTTCGCCAGCTCGGAGTTCATTCGCTTCTGCGAACAGCTGGGGATTGACCTTCGGTTTGCTTCTGTCCATCACCCCAGGAGCAACGGGCAGGTGGAAGCGGCCAACAAAATCATCGTGAATCTCTTAAAGAAGAAAGTGGAAAATTTGAAGGGAAGCTGGGTGGAACAGCTTCCATTAGTCCTCTGGGCCTTGAGGACCACCCCCAATACGGCCACAGGGGAGACACCTTTCAAACTCTCTCACGGCTGCGAGGCCGTTCTACCTATCGAATTCGAGGTCCAGACGCCTCGGGTCGTCGAGGCAGGAGCCGGAAGGAAAGAATGGAGGTCAGAGAATGAGGAGGAGCTTCGACTCTCCCTTGATATGGTGGAAGAACTACGCGACTTGTCCGTCGTCAGGCAGGAAGAGGTCAAGCGAAGGATGGCCAAGTATTTCGACAAACACGTCCGTGTCAAGCAGTTCGTGGAGGGGGACCTTGTCTTGAAAAAAGTGGACGCGGCAGGGAGATCAGCCGCTGTGGGAAAACTCCACCCCAATTGGGAGGGCCCCTACATTGTGCAGGAGGTCTTGAAATCAGGGGGGTATCGCCTCCAAGATGTAAAAGGGGATACCCTCAGTCACACTTGGAGTGGCGACGATCTGAAACGTTTCTATCCTTGAAAATATTGTAGATATCTTGGCCTCATGAATAAAAACGAATCTCATTGTCGTATTTTATGCTCTGTCAAAATAGTGAGGGTAGAGGGGGTCGCAGCTTAAACCCCCAAGGGGCAAAAGTTTCTAAGTCTTCTCGCTCTGGGGTTAAGTCTCGTCACTCCCCTGCCAGGCTCCCACCTAGCTGGCACGGCCGAGTCGCGATGGACATCGCTATGACCCTGGGGCTGAGCCCGGAGGATGTTCAACACCCGCCCTCAGGCTCTCACCTAGCTGACTGGCCCGGTGGTAGCACCCGGGAGAGGCAAAAGTTTCTAAGTCTTCTCGCTCTGGGGTTAAGTCTCGTCACTCCCCTGCCAGGCTCCCACCTAGCTGGCACGGCCGAGTCGCGATGGACATCGCTATGACCCTGGGGCTGAGCCCGGAGGATGTTCAACACCCGCCCTCAGGCTCTCACCTAGCTGACTGGCCCGGTGGTAGCACCCGGGAGAGGCAAAAGTTTCTAAGTCTTCTCGCTCTGGGGTTAAGTCTCGTCACTCCCCTGCCAGGCTCCCACCTAGCTGGCACGACCGAGTCGCGATGGACATCGCTATGACCCTGGGGCTGAGCCCGAAGGATGTTCAACACCCGCCCTCAGACTCTCACCTAGCTGACTGGCCCGGTGGTAGCACCCGGGAGAGGCAAAAGTTTCTAAGTCTTCTCGCTCTGGGGTTAAGTCTCGTCACTCCCCTGCCAGGCTCCCACCTAACTGGCACGGTCGAGTCGCGATGGACATCGCTATGACCCTGGGGCTGAGCCCGGAGGATGTTCAACACCCGCCCTCAGGTTCTCACCTAGCCGACTGGCCCGGTGGTAGCACCCGGGAGAGGCAAAAGTTTCTAAGTCTTCTCGCTCTGGGGTTAAGTCTCGTCACTCCCCTGCCAGGCTCCCACCTAGCTGGCACGACCGAGTCGCGATGGACATCGCTATGACCCTGGGGCTGAGCCCGGAGGATGTTCAACACCCGCCCTCAGGCTCTCACCTAGCCGACTGGCCCGGTGGTAGCACCCGGGAGAGGCAAAAGTTTCTAAGTCTTCTCGCTCTGGGGTTAAGTCTCGTCACTCCCCTGCCAGGCTCCCACCTAGCTGGCACGACCGAGTCGCGATGGACATCGCTATGACCCTGGGGCTGAGCCCGGAGGATGTTCAACACCCGCCCTCAGGCTCTCACCTAGCTGACTGGCCCGGTGGTAGCACCCGGGAGAGGCAAAAGTTTCTAAGTCTTCTCGCTCTGGGGTTAAGTCTCGTCACTCCCCTGCCAGGCTCCCACCTAGCTGGCACGACCGAGTCGCGATGGACATCGCTATGACCCTGGGGCTGAGCCCGGAGGATGTTCAACACCCGCCCTCAGACTCTCACCTAGCTGACTGGCCCGGTGGTAGCACCCGGGAGAGGCAAAAGTTTCTAAGTCTTCTCGCTCTGGGGTTAAGTCTCGTCACTCCCCTGCCAGGCTCCCACCTAACTGGCACGGTCGAGTCGCGATGGACATCGCTATGACCCTGGGGCTGAGCCCGGAGGATGTTCAACACCCGCCCTCAGGTTCTCACCTAGCCGACTGGCCCGGTGGTAGCACCCGGGAGAGGCAAAAGTTTCTAAGTCTTCTCGCTCTGGGGTTAAGTCTCGTCACTCCCCTGCCAGGCTCCCACCTAGCTGGCACGACCGAGTCGCGATGGACATCGCTATGACCCTGGGGCTGAGCCCGGAGGATGTTCAACACCCGCCCTCAGGCTCTCACCTAGCTGACTGGCCCGGTGGTAGCACCCGGGAGAGGCAAAAGTTTCTAAGTCTTCTCGCTCTGGGGTTAAGTCTCGTCACTCCCCTGCCAGGCTCCCACCTAGCTGGCACGGCCGAGTCACGATGGACATCGCTATGACCCTGGGGCTGAACCCGGAGGATGTTCAACACCCGCCCTCAGGCTCTCACCTAGCTGACTGGCCCGGTGGTAGCTCCCGGGAGAGGCAAAAGTTTTTAAGTCTTCTCGCTCTGGGGTTAAGTCTCGTCACTCCCCTGTCAGGCTCCCACCTAGCTGGCACGGCCGAGTCGCGATGGACATCGCTATGACCCTGGGGCTGTACCCGGAGGATGTTCAACACCCGCCCTCAGGCTCTCACCTAGCTGACTGGCCCGGTGGTAGCACCCGGGAGAGGCAAAAGTTTCTAAGTCTTCTCGCTCTGGGGTTAAGTCTCGTCACTCCCTTGTCAGGCTCCCACCTAGCTGGCACGGCCGAGTCTCGATGGACATCGCTACGACCCTGGAGTTAAGACTGGGAGTTGGCCCGAGAAAAAACACCAGGGTGCGAGCTCGCCAGTCAAGACGGCGAGCTCGGAATATCCTGCCCCCCCCCTTTTTCTCCAGCTCGCTACTAAGGAAGCCCTGGTCCCGTCCCAGACTCAGGGGGAGGAAAGCGGCTCTCTCCAGCGAGCCTAGCCTTGCTCCAGTTAACTCGGCGAAAGACACGCCCTGATGTCTAAGGCGGATGCCGGCAGCATCTTGACCCAAACATATTTTCGCTCATCTGAATTGTCGGGAAACTGAGGCAAGACATGGCGGGGGAAGGTGTGGCGCGAGTAGGATATGGCGCGAGCACGTGTCCTAGGGATTCGCCGCGAGCACCGCGGGGGCTGGTCCTAACTCAAGACATTCTACGGGCGAGGTCGTTCTACCAAGCGCGTGTGTATAATATCGCAAGTAAGCTTAAAAAGAAGATAGTGAAATTATGAAAAATGTCTTTGATTCATCATTACAAGTGTACAAGGAAAGGCCCGCCTCGGCAGGATACAAAAAAAAGAGAAGAGAAGAAAACAAAAGCTAGCTCTCGTCCTCCCCCCTCGAATGACGATCCTCCTCGCCACCAAGCCGAGCGTCCTTCTCCCCCACCCCTGCGAAGAGCGAGTCGAAGCTATCCTCCTTCTCGCTGAGCGGGCTGGGTGGGAACAGGGTTGGCAGGAGCTCCCGGACGGTGACCTCCTCGCAGCCTTCCGCCAAAATCCCCGTTCCCCTCATGGCCTTCAGCAGACACTCGGCAGCCTCGACAGAGTTGACTCGCAGCCGCTCCGCAACATCAGACTCGCCAAACACCCGGGGCCTCTTGAAGGGGAAGGCCGGCTCGCTGGCGTCCGGGGGAAGGAGAGCGTCGGCTTGGCGGAGGACCTCCCCCAGGAGCCCCTTGTTCTTCTCTTTCAACTCCTCCACCTCCACCCCCAGCTGGGCGGCAACAGCCTCTTGCTCGCGGGAATATATCTTTTGGTCGGCGAGCTGGACTTCCCGCTCAGCAAGCTGAGCCTGCAACTGAGCCACCTCGCCTCGCAGCGCGTCAGCGGCTTCGGCGTCCTGTAGGGTTAAAAGTTCAGAACACGCGCAGGAATAATCCTAAGCAAGGAAAATGGAGGTATCCAGTGATTACCAAGCCACCGGCAGACTTCGCGAGTAGAGCGTCGGCAAGGGCGAACCGCCTTTCCGCGTCGGCCGCGCTCTCCTTCGCCAGGTCGCGCTCCTGCTCGGCAGTCAGCAGGGCATTGTTGAGCTGGAAGCCGCGGCGGACCATCATGTGATGGAGCTTGAAGGCCCGCAGGTGAGCTTGCAACCCCTCGTAGCCGAGCTGACTGGGGGTAAGTTTCTTGTACGATTCGGCGCTATCGCGGCTGTAGAGGCCGAAGCCGAAGGCGAAGGCGTGGGCGGTAGGCGGCTGGAGAGCTCCCCAGGAGGGGGCGCGAGTAGAAACAGAAACTCGGTGAGCCCCCTCGTCCCACTTCAAAATGGGCTCGCCAACCGTATCTTTGCTTTTGCACCCCTTGCCGAAGTTGGGGTGATCCTTCGGCAGACTGGGCTCACGGAGGGTATCCTCTCCGGTAGAATCAGAGGACAGCCCGTTCTTCTTCTTCCCCTTTCGGGGGGAGGATGCTTCTTTCAACGGACTCAAAGGCGGCTCGTCGGACAGAGCCTCCGGCGAGCTCATGAATTTGGTAGGTGACGGAGGAAGGTGTAGCCGTCCGCGCGAGACCACCTTCGCCCTCTTCTTCTTGGGGAGCGAAGGATCGGGGCGCAAGCTTGACCCCCCGGACTCCAAGCGCTTCTTGCTGGGGAGTTGGCCTCGCAATTGCTCTTCACGACAAGCCGCTGCCGCCGCCCGGGACAGCTCCAAAGTATCTGAGAATATCCCCGAGTCGGCGAACAGCGGATGCTCCGGCAGAACCCGTTCCCCTACAGAGAGAGACTTAATCAAAAAAAAGAGAGAGAGAAAAATATATGTAATATAGAGATCAACCTTGATAAAGTTCGCGAGAAGGCAGGGCGAGATATACCTTCACCGGGGAGAACGGGTTGAAGCGAATCAAGGCCACGGCGGAGGAAGGCGACCTCGAAGTCCTTGTGGAGGAAAAACTTGTGGAGGTCGGCGTCGCTACCAGACAGGGAAGGAGGACGATATATGTCCTCGCTTTTCTGCAGGGGACGAAAGGGGATGTTGCCGAGCTCGCCCTTAATGAAGACGAGCCGGGTCATCCAATTATGATTCTTGTTCGCTAGCTCGCGAACCTTGATGAAGGACCCGCCGAAGTAGGCGACCCCGTCGGGGGTAGCCTTATAAGAGAACAACTTACGGAACACCGCGAGGTTGAACTCAATCCGCTCCCGGCGGAGGAAGCAGGCGAACGCCACCATCATAGCAATGGCGTTGGAATTCAGCTGCGTTGGCACTGCGCCGTAGTACTTCAGGATCTGGCGGATCTCTGGCCAGAGGGGGAGGCGCAGTCCCACCTCGAAGTGCGAGATGGGGAAGGCGAGCTCACCCACCGGGAAGGAATTGATGGCTTCATGCTCGGCGGGCCTGCGAGCCTGGAAGCCGGGGGGGACGAATGCCGCCGCGAACTCGACGAGCTCCTCCTCGGTAATGTGCCCCTCGAAGAAGCAATGATCAATGAAGTGCTGGGCGCACTTAGACCGACCGTCCGCGTCAGGGTTGGTCTTGACCATAGTCGCAGAGGAAAGGGAAATCACGAGCTCGGGAAGACAGGGACGAAACAAGGATTTGAAAGCAATAAAAGCGTGCCCTGGGGGTAGGTGAGAAGGTCTATTTATAGAAGAAGGTAAAGAAGGGTGAGAGGGAGGGCGAGTCGGCCAATCGGCCCGGTCTCGCCACGCCACCTCGCCACCCTCTCCTCGCAAATCCTGCGAGCCGGCCAGACCCCCGAAGAGGGAATTCGAAAAGACTCACCAAAATATTGAAAAAACATCTACATATACAAAGTGGTAGAAAAGTTGTACGAGTTATTACAAGCAGATCATTCAGAGCAAATAAAAATAAGGGCGCGAGGACCATGCGAGGGCGAGGGCGAGTACCGGTCGGCTGACAGAGGAGCCGTTTCATTCTCCCCGGTCTCGCCGGCCCGCCGTCGCAGGTCGCCGCGCATAAAGTTCGCGAAGTCGCCCCATGTTCCTATCTATCACCCGCAGGTTCTTGTCAATCTCATCCATCAGCACCAGGGAAGACGCCTCCTCGAACGCCAAGCTGACTCCAGCACCGTCCGCGAGACGCGAGCACTCCCACTGCAGCCTATTGTTGTCCTTCCGCAGGTCGTGGAGCTCGCGCACCAGCTTCTTGAGAACCTTCCGCTCCCATTTTGCACGTTCAGGACTGCCCACCTCGGAGTCCAGGAATGCGTCCAGGGCGCTTGGAGAAGGGAGGGGCGAGTAAGGAGGTCGATCCACGGACTCGCCGTCCTCCGTCCGGCCGGGAAGTTCTGGGTGAAGAACTGAAAGACGGTCAGAAAAACAAATATCCCCGGAACAGAAGAGCAAAGTTGGAAACTTACCGCGCGAGCCTGGCTCCTCTGGGTTGGCGCGAGGAGAGAAGTGGCGCAGGTCCTTGCCACGCCCCAGCAGTTCCTGAGGGGCAAGTTGGTAGCCAGGGACAGGGATGATCCCGGCACCTCTCCCCACGACTATGGACCCAGGGGAGGGTTGTCGGGAAGGGAGGTGACTCGGCGACGCCAGCTCTCGCGAGCCCGGCTCCTTGACCTCGGGATCCCGCCGTGGCGAGCCGACAGGAATACTTTTGGCCCGAGGGGTGGATGCTTCGCCGCTGTTCTCCCAGTCGGAAGATAGTTCCACGAGATTTTTAGTGGAAGAACCAAGAACCGGCTGGTTGGAGGAACCGGCCCCGTTCCCCAAGGCGGCAGTAAAGTCGGCCAGAATGGGTTCGGCCCCCGGGGGAAAGGGCTTCGCCCGCTTTGCCGAGCCAAAATCGGCAAAACGGCGAGCAGGGGCCTCAAGGTCGGTCAGCCCAGCGGCCTGAGCAGCGATCTCCTCGCGGGAACGTGCGAGTCGCTCTAAGACCTCCTTGGGGAGCGGCATCTTGACAGAATTCGGGGAAGGGCAAAGGTCAGCCAGATGCGCAGGGGTACATATATATAGCTACCTGTGGGGCCTACCAGAAGATTCCTTTTTGCCCCTGTCGCACTCGCAAGATCCTATGGGGTTGGATGTTTCTTTCCGAGCTTGTCCCAACCTCGCAAAGAGCTGGGATTATGTACAACCCCGTATCCCGCGAGTGGTCGACAGGAGTTGAACCGGCCGGCTCAGACCAATGTGAACCCAGCATGCCGAGCCCGAGCTCGGCAATAGTCGAGCCAAGCTCGACGATCCCCTTGCCGAGCTCAGTTTCTGTTGGAGCTCGGCGATCGTCGCGCCGAGTCCGAGCTCGGCAATAGTCGAGCCAAGCTCGACGATCCCCTTGCCGAGCTCAGTTTCTGTTGGAGCTCGGCGATCGTCATGCCGAGTCCGAGCTCGACGGTAGTCGAGCCAAGCTCGACGATCCCCGTGCCGAGCTCAGTTTCTGTTGGAGCTCGGCGATCGTCGTGCCGAGTCCGAGCTCAGCGATAGTCGAGCACAGTCTGCCGAGTACGTGCCCGCCTAGGCCCAGGGCGAGGCGAGTCAGGCCCCCTGCCGAGCGAGTGCCCCCTCAGGTCCAGCTCGCATCTTGGCCATGACATACTTTTACTATGTTGCCCCTTTTGGTCTGCCTGTAGTCCTCAAAAACAGTGAAGGTTGTATACTGGCAGACCATCTTTTCCTATAAATAGGACCCAATGGGTACCTCAGAAGGCATGCTCACTAATTCTCCGGCCTACTAGCGCTTTCTGAGGTATCTTAGCCCGGCATTTGGCTAAGGAGGGGAAGCGCTCTAAGATCTTCCGGGTGTGTGGTGGGACCTCCATGCCGGGCCCTTGGTCTAGTCCTTGTCTCTTTTTTTCCTTTCCTTGTCATTTTCTTGCAGGAGCGAAGTAGGTGCACAGCCACCCCTTCCCCAAGGGTCGAACTCCACAAGAGACCGGTTTTCCGGTTTCAACAGCAGCTATATCTGTGATCCTATATGGAATGTCACGGTTACTGCCCTTCTAAAGTCAATTGGAACTCATCAAGTTTGGAATGCAACCAATCTCCAGAAGAAGAGACAAGACCAAGTCAGATTGTGTTATCAAGTTTGGAATAACACTTTCCTCCAAGGCAACAGCCAAATCCAGGTGAAGTTGTTAGCATCAAGTTTGAAATGAAACAACTTACCAGATCCGAACTCAGCAACCAAGAGCATCAACGGAGCACAACATGCTTGCTTTGACAAAGGAAATCGTAATAATCAAAACGTTCGAACAAAGGCTGAACTAAATCGCCTGAAGTTAAACTAAGGCTGAACTAAATCCCCTTTAGTCTCATTTCCCCCACTGTTTTGATTAGTCGGTCTTTGTGCATTCCTTTCATAGTGGATCAGTCAGGTTATCCTTTGAACGCACATCAATCAAAGTGATAATTTCTTGTTCTTTTAGATAATTCAGTAAAGTATGTCTCAGTCGTACATGTCTCCTCTTAGTATTATAGAGGGCATTCTTAACGACTTGAACTGCTGCTTGATTATCATAGTACAAGCTCAACGAGTTAACTTGTAGCTTAGACAAGGGAATGTCTAGAATCAAGTTCCTAATCCAATTTGACTCTTCACCAGCCAAGGCTAAGGCAAACAACTCGGCTTCCATAGACGACAATGCTATACAGGTCTGTCTTTTGGATTTCCAAGTTATAGCAACTCCTCCCAAGGTGAATATATATCCACTAGTGGACTTACTGTTCCCGGCTTCTGAACACCACGAGGCATCAGAATATCCTTTCACAGTAGGTGGGTAACCAGTGTAGCATAGAGTATGATTTTTAGTACATCTTAGGTATCTTAACAGTCTGTCTAGGGCTTCCCAATGCTCTTTGCCTGGATTACTGGTAAAACGGCTCAGCAAGCTAACCGAAAAAGCAATGTCTGGTCTTGTATAGCTTGTGGCGTACATGAGACTACCAATTATTTTAGAATATTTAACTTGATCAATGCTGGTCTTTTCATTAGAAGTCAACTTGACATTATGATCAAACGGTGTCTCAGCCGGCCTACATATATCATATCCCTAGGTAGAAAAAAGTTGCTCAATATAATGAGCCTGACTAAGAGTAACTCGACTCTTGTCAACTCTGACCTTCATACCCAACATGATATCTACAGGACCGAGGTCCTTCATGTCATAAGCTTTTGCTAGAGTGGATTTATTATCCCTAACTACAGCAAGATTAGACCCCAAAATCAGCATGTCATCTACATATAAGCATATGATGACTGTCTGGTTTGACAATGAGCGGTGATAAAGGCATTTATCTGAGAGACTGGACTGAAATTCGATGCTCTTTACCACCTGGTCAAACTTCATGTGCCACATCTTAGGCGCTTGTTTAAGCCCATAGATTGATTTATCCAGTTTGCACACCTTATCTTTTTAATCTTTCTACACATAACTTTCAAGTTGTGTCATGTAGATCTCTTCATCAAGCTCTTCATTTAATAAGGTTGTCTTCACATCCATCTGATGAACTATAAAATTCTCGATAGACGCTAAGGCTAAAAGAATCCTGATAGTCGATAGGTGATACACAGGTGAATAAACATCAAAGTAGTATATTCTCCTGTTGTTTATAACCTTTAGCTACGAGACGCGCTTTATACCTGACTATAGACCCATCACTATGAAGTTTCTTTTTCAACACCCACTTACATCCTAGGACTTTATCACCTTTCGGCAAGTTAACTAGATGCCAAGTATTGTTATGTAACATCGAGTCCATCTCATCATCAATGACTTCTGCCCACATCAACGAATATCTAGATCTCATTGCTTCCTGGTAGGAGAATGGATCATCCTCTAAGTGATAGGTGACGAAGTTCTCACCAAAATTCTTAGAGATTCTCTCTCTTATAGATGCTCTAAGTGGAACGGATTCCACCTCTAACGGTTGAGGAGCAGTGTTAGAGGGGCCAGCTTCAGGTTCTACGATAGATTTTGAAATCATATCATTAGACCCAGAGACAGATAAACCATAATCCTTGACAAATTTATCTTCAAAGAATATGGCATCTCTAGACTCTATCACGGTATTCGTGGATAGATCGAGAAATCTGTCTGCTGCACTATCTTCTGCACAACCTAGATAGACGTACGTCGTTGTTCTAGGTCTCACCTTAGGCCTCTTAAGGTCTTGTATACGTACATAGGCAATACAACCACAAGTCTTTAGAGTATCGTATCTACAAGGACGACCGTGCCACATCTCATACGGGGTAGAAGTGAGCTGAGAATGAGGCACTCTATTCAGAATGTGATTTGCAGCACGAACTGTTTCTCCCCAAAAGGAATTAGGCATGTCAGCTGTTAGTAGCATAGAGTTCAACATCTCTGTTAAAGTTCTATTCTACGCTCGGCAATACCATTAGACTGGGGTGAGTAAGGAGCTGTTGTTTCAAGAATTATTTCCTCAGAGGCACAAAATTCCTTGAACCCAGTAACAGTGTATTCTCCTCCTCGATCACATCTAAATCTCTTAATCTTCAGGTTTAACTGATTTTCCACACGAGACTTGAATGTCTTAAACGTCTCAAAGGCTTCATCTTTCGATTTTAATAGATATATACGACAATATCTTGAACAATCGTCTATGAACGTAATCAGATACTTCCTTCCCCCTCTAGTGACGTGACTACGAAAATCACAGAGGTCTGAATGTATCAATTCAAGAAGTTTCGTGCTCCTAGAAACCGATCTGAAAAACTTTCTAGTGATTTTGGTCTGAGCACACACCTCGCACTTATCAAATAAAATCGACAGATCTAAGGGGATGTTATGACTCTTAGCTAACTCTAGAATTTTCCTATAGTTTACATGTCCAAGTCTATTGTGTAACAACTTAGGATCAATAAGGTTCGAACTAATTTGGTGAATGTTATCATTATTTAAGCTAAGTCTATACATTCCGTTGATTAGGTACGCACACCCAAAATAATGTGAATTGACCGTTAGGATCATTCTACCGTTTTGAGTTATGAAGGACATCTCAGCCTTATCTAATAGACTAATGGAAATCAAGTTTTTGGTTAAATTAAGAACTACTTTAACATTATGCAAAAATAAAATTTTACCTGATGAGAGGACCAGCTCGGCTGTCCATGCATGGGTCACCCCGGTCTCTCCTCCATTGCAGTTCTCCACCTTCTCCTACACCGCCTTGACCTCAGCGAGTAAATCTCTATCATTCGTCACATGACAGGTAGCACCGCTATCTAACCATCACTCAGAGGACGAACTGCGGTGACTGCTCTCGATCATAGCCATAAAGGACTTGAGATCTGAGGCATCTGCCAGCATGTTCGCCACATTTTGTATGGCATCCTCCTTTTTCTTCTTTGGAGCCTTACAATCAGCCGCCCAGTGTCCCCACTTGCCGCAGTTGTGGCACTTGCCCCTCTTCTTTTGAAAGAGGGCTTTTTAGGCGCCAAATGTGCAGATGCTTCACCTTTGGGTGTTGGTGGCTTCCTGCGAGGCTTGCTGGGTCGAGAAATGAAGTTGACAGCCTGTGAGGACTGACCAACTTGTTCCAAGCTCTTACCAGCAATGTTTTGATCCTCGATATGAATGAACCTTTTGAGTTCATCCAATGCGATCTTTTCCTTCAATTTGTGCATTTCAGTCTTGAAGGTCAACCACTCAGGAGGTAGCTTGCTAAGAATAAGACATACAAAGAGATTATCCGAGATATCAGACTTATCGTCCGCCAGCTTGAGACGCAGACTCTCCAGTTCAATAATTTGAGAACAAGATCTGATCTTTGGGGAAACACCAAAGAAACCAGCAGATCCACTGTATTAGACAACAGATCTGGCAACAGAGAGTCTCCTTCCTTGATCCAAAAGATGTGGAAAGCCCCGATCGGGCAAAGGAGAGTCCAAACTTCTTCTTGGATCTCTTTCTCCCACAAACAGGAATCAGGAAGAAATCCTGATCCACTGGAAATGATCCGATCTACAAACGATTAAGAAGTAACCCTCTCCGGTGATGTTACTAGTGGTTTGCGACCACTTGCGGCCACCGATCTAGAAAGCAACAACAACCGAACAACAGCGATCAAGCAGCGGCCTCCCATCCAGCTACTGGTGGCGGCCTCCCATCCAGTTGCGGGTGGCGGCCTTCTATTTAGAATGGATCTAGGAGTGCCCAGATAGGGTTATAAATTTTTTTGGGCATGTATGTTAACTTTGATTGACTTTTATGGTTCATTTGGTGCTCGTATTAAGTGTGTAAACTCTCGTTTCAAAGCTCTTGATTAGATTCAGTTTAAGATAGCGTTTACAATCTGAAAATGAACATCAACGTACGTTTACTTGACATCAAAGATTATTATACATTTAATAAAACTAATGTGTTTACGCTTCCGTTCTTTATTTATATTAACTGCACATTCTCCATTTGATTCGTTATTCTAAAATTAGAGATCGTGCTCTCATTGATAATTATAGTTTTGTATAAAAATTAAGGGACTTTAAATGTGTGTATGAATCATGCGAGTGGTAGTCGGCCCAAAGGAAGGGTATCACTTGGCCGAGCCATAAACAGTGTCAAATGACCAATGTGAATGTTTTAATTTGGGAACCAGCTTGAGGTGCAAGGGTCAGCCCAAAGGAAAGCCCCTATCGCTTTAAGGCCTAGAGTGAAACGTTCACACTAGTTAGCTTGACATCAGAGTAAAGATTAAGTTGCATAAATTTGTGTGGTCCATGTATGTGGCACTCTGTAAGACCATCACCCAACCTTAGACCGGGTCGAGTCGGAGACGGGTCTTACCGCCCAAGCCGGTCACCCTACACTTTCCATGTGGCAACAACCCACTCACCAAGTGTAGAATGATCGCCCTGTCAGGCTATGAAAACTCATCACATCACATCAAATCACAGCGAAAGTAAATCAGAAATCAATTTATATATAACAAAGGCTGTAGCCATAAGGTTATGCATGCGGCCCATCGGGCTAAAGAAAACTACAACACTCTCTTTGCTTTTACCAAGCTAAGGACTCACATCTCTACGGACTGGAGATGAGACTGAAGCTTCTGCTCATGTCGGCTCTAAGGTAAGTACGAAGTCATGCACTATCCAGTTCTTGTGCCGCTCCATATCCTGTGAATGATTATTTAAATAATCGTTAGTCACAAGACTAAGTGGATTCACACCTCCTCCCCAAGATCCCTAAACTTGGGGACGAGAGTGAGCATCAACACTATTAACAATAGCCAAAGTAAAAGAGATTTAGTACAACATTTCATCTATATGTTAGGAGCAGTCATAAAAGAAGGTGCAATATAGTATAATGGAATAACATCGACAATATATAGCGATTATAATAAAATCTCTACTAGCACGTCAGCACATCAAATATTCATAACCTGTAGTCATACCGCAGACATTCAAAGCCGCGCACATACCGCAGACATTCACAGTCGCGCACATACCGCAGACATTCACAGTCGCGCACATACCGCAGACATTCACAGTCGCGCACATACCGTAGACATTCACAACCGTGCACATACCGCATGCATTCACAACACCGCACCTACCCTATGCCGACATAGTATGGACTGCTTCTTTTCAAGCAGGGTATCGAACCTCGTGGGCCTCACCGATGTGGCTGTCGGTGATAGTGGCCAGTCTTGCCAATTCTGGGTGTGGACATACCGCACTACCCAGACGCCATGTACAACCCCGTGTACTCTTGGATGTGAGCAACATCCGACGATTCAACATTTTGGCTGACCAGCGGAGAAAACCCAATGGGTAAAAAACGTAACGGTCGGTCACCCGTGGTACACATCTCTTTGTCGCATTGAGTCGTCAACCTTCCCATATCGGTACGTACGGTCTATGGGCATGACCGACCCGCCACTTTTTTCCGCAAACAATTCACAAGCATTTCAATAGACAAGTAACATTTCAATAGACAAGTAGTACTTAAAAGAAATGAACTGAAAGTAAATTAGCAGGAGCAGTACAAGACTGGAGTATTGAAAATAAAGAATTGAACTGAAATAAGTAAAATAACTGGACCAGTGCAAAACTGGAATAAATCATAAAGAAAATGATTAGTGTACAACCCCGTATTCGCGGAGTAGGGTCCCTTCGGCAGGCGCAGAGCCAGTTTTAAGCTTTTTGGATATTTTGGACTCTTGGTGGCCAATTTTGGCTCTAGCATGGAAATATACTAGTAGGGGGAGGAAAAATTGGCCTCCCCCTTGCCCCCTTTTTTGAGGGTCGGGTACGGCAAGTTGGCAGACACCCCCAGACGGGATGAAGGGCGAGGTGGGGGGCAGCGGGCGTCCCCCCTGCCCCCTTAACCCCAAGCAGGGGCGAGACCGCCGGCCAGGCGAGGTCTCGCCCGCGCGGCCTGCTCCGGGCGAGACCGCCGGCCAGGCGAGGTCTCGCCCGCGCGGCCTGCTCCGGGCGAGACCGCCGGCCAGGCGAGGTCTCGCCCGCGCGGCCTGCTCCGGGCGAGACCGCCGGCCAGGCGAGGTCTCGCCCGCGCGGCCTGCTCCGGGCGAGACCGCCGGCCAGGCGAGGTCTCGCCCGCGCGGCCTGCTCCGGGCGAGACCGCCGGCCAGGCGAGGTCTCGCCCGCGCGGCCTGCTCCGGGCGAGACCGCCGGCCAGGCGAGGTCTCGCCCGCGCGGCCTGTTCCGGGCGAGACCGCCGGGGGGGGGGGGGTGTGGTTTGGCGTGGTCTCGTCCTTGGACCATTTTACCCCCGAGGTGGTTTTTCCCTCTTTGCCCCCCGGTGTGGAGGTTTCCTATTGGCTGGAGGCATTTTGGCCCCAGGGGCGTTTTGGTCATTTTACCCCTAAGACTTGGAAAAACTATAAATAGACCCTTAGGGGTGCCTTGAAGAGGGACTTGTCATTCTTTCCTTAGCCACAAATCTCTTTGGCTTTCTTCCTCCAAGGCACCTAGCTCAAGCATTGGCTAGGGAGGGGGAGACCTCAAAGGTCTTCCGGGTGTGAGGTGGGACCTCCACGCTAGAGCCGAGGGTCAGTTCATAGCTTCCTAAGTCTTCGGTCCGTGACGTTCTTCTGAGTGTAGTAGGTGTGAGGTCACCCCTTTCCCCAAGGGTCGAACTCCACGGAAGTCAATTTTGGCTTCGGTCATTTTTGGCTTCAACAGTTTTGGTGCGGTGAGCGTGGAGAGTGACCAGCACAGAAGATCTCGGGAGAGTGTCATGGCTGGAGATCAGGGAGGTAGTGATGACCTCGGTGGTTCCCCCAACCCAGGACCCTTTGTAGGAAGGGAGGAGTTCATGGCTTCCATCGAAGGCATCATGGGGATGCTTAGAAGCATTGCCCCTCGGGCTGACAGCTTAACCCCCACCCCCCAGGGACTAGCTCCCAGGGGTCTCGGCGAGCTAACCCATAGTGGTCTCGGCGAGCTGGCTCCCAGGGGGCAAGGCGAGATCACCCCAGTAGGGGGAGAAGCAAGTGTGCCGGATAGGAGACCTGGGAAGGAGAGGATGGTAGAGGGGATTGAGCGAGACCTCCCAGGCCGAGAGCTGTTCCCCAGCCCGGCGAGAGCTAGCCCTCCTGGCGAGCAGGTCGCGCGAGTAGAGGTGGCGAGAGCCCCCCTTAGGAGGTCACCCTTTAGTGAGTTGATCATCTCAGCTCCCGTTCCCGAGGGGTTCAGAGAGCCAGACATGGTTTACTATACCGGGAAGGATGACCCCGTCCAGCATCTGCAATGGTTCGAGGACGCCGTCTCCATCAGGCCGATGACGGATGCCTTCAAGTGTCGCCTCTTTGCGATCACGTTGAAGGAGAAGGCGAGGGACTGGTTCCATCAACTCCCTCCGAGGTCCATCTTCGGGTTCGAAGACTTGAGCCGGAGCTTTCAGCTTCGCTTCTCCACCTCCAAGAAGAGGAAGAAGGGTCCTGAGTCCCTCTTCCTGTTAAAGCAAAGGGCCGAGGAGTCGCTGGCCCACTACGTTGACAGGTTCCAGGAGGAGGTCCTTGACATCCAAGAGGTGCCAGGGTATGCCCTCCAGATGGCGTTCACGGTAGGATTGCGCGAAGGGTTCTTCAAGATGAGCTTGACTCGGAAGGCCCCCCTTTCCTTCGAGGAGCTGATGGAAAGGGCGACAGAGGAGATAGCCATGGAGGCAGCCAACCCGGCCTTTGTAAAGAAGTTGGCAAAGTTGACAGAGGTGGAGTCAAAGGAGCAGGGTGGCTCAAGGCATCATGAAGGGAGAAGGAGAGAGGAGCATAGAGCTCAAGGGTTCCAGAGACAGGAGGGTCCGGAGCCAGGCTGGAGGCAGCAGGGAGGACCTGCCCATGGTCCAGGAAGGGCTCTCATTCAGGATGGAGGGAACCATCATGGGGGCCAAGGGAGGTTCAACTTCCAGAGGCAGGCCCCAAGACAACTCCTGCCCCCACCCCAGCAAACGATGGTGATTGGCCGAAGGGATAGGAGGAATCGCAAGGGGAGAGGGGGAGGTAGGGTAGAGTTGCCGTACTGTGACTTCCACCAGGTGGAGGGGCACACAACAGCTACCTGCCCTGAGTTCCTGGAAGTAAGGGGGGCGAGAGCTCCAGTCCAGCAGCCGCCGGAGCGGATCGAAGCTCTGCCCCAAGGAGGTGGAGGAGGTGATGATGTGTGTGAGGACCGGGTCGATGTAGGCCCCCGAGGTGGTATAGCTGTGATCCACGGGGGGGTGGGGATCGAAGCCGCTCGGAAGGCAAGTCTTCATGTGATGTATCGGCGGAGCGTGGCCTCGACATCCCAGACCCCTCCCCCGGAGGAAAGGGTCACCTTCTCATCAAAGGATATGCCAGAGCATGAGGATCCCTTCTGCGACGCCCTGGTCATCCAAGCAGCCGTCGAAGGCTTCACCGTCTCCCGGATTTTGATTGATAACGGAAGCTCGGTCAACGTCATTTTCAAGAAGGCGTTCGAGGGGATGAAGGTGGAGCCAAGGAGGATAGTGGCGTCGGATGGACCTCTGTTCGGATTCTTAGGGGAGAGAAAGGAGGTGGAAGGTGGAGTCGGACTCCAGGTGAAGTTGGGAGGGACCTCAAGGAACTGCAGGTTCGTCATTGTTGACGCTCCAAGCAGCTACAATGCCATCTTTGGAAGGCCCCTCATCAGCGCCTTCCGGTGCGTGCCCTCATCCTTCCACCAATGTCTCAAGTTCAACTCAGATGGGATCCAGGTCAGGATCAAGGGAGACTCCAGGATGGCAAGACAGTGCTACGTCACGGCAGTCAACACCATCTCTTGGTTGGCTAAGGCAGAGGAGATGGAGAAGATCATGGAGAGCCTGAGCAGGGTTGTGGTGGCCAGTGGGATGGAACCTGATGGCAACCACTAGGCCCAGGCCCCCTGAAGAAGCCTCGCCTCGGCAGAGTCATGTATCTTTTTTTATGTTTAAGTTATTGTAAGGAGTCTAGCCCCCGACCAGTAGAGTCGAGGGGGTCATGTAACCCATCTTCTTTCCCCCGTTAGAGGATGTTAGAATTGAAAAAGCTTAGGTGACATGCCCAGCTCCCAACCCCCGAGAGGATCTCCTCATACCAGGCTCACACTAGCTGGCAGGGTCGAGAGTGTTTCGGGGGGTGGCTCATTTTTCCTTGGCTCCGAGATGATTCCGCTGCCAAGCTCTCGCTAGCTGGTGGGTTCAGGTTGATCTCTCGTGGGAGCCAAGTCCTTTTGCTCCGAGATGATTCCGCTGCCAGACTCTCACTAGCTGGTGGGTTCAGGTTGATCTCTCGTGGGAGCCCCAAGTCCCTTAGCTCCGAGATGATTCCGCTGCCAGGCTCTCACTAGCTGGTGGGTTCAGGTTGATCTCTCGTGGGAGCCAAGTCCCTTAGCTCCGAGATGATTCCGCTGCCAGGCTCTCGCTAGCTGGTGGGTTCAGGTTGATCTCTCGTGGGAGCCAAGTCCTTTTGCTCCGAGATGATTCCGCTGCCAGGCTCTCACTAGCTGGTGGGTTCAGGTTGATCTCTCGTGGGAGCCCCAAGTCCCTTAGCTCCGAGATGATTTCGCTGCCAGGCTCTCACTAGCTGGTGGGTTCAGGTTGATCTCTCGTGGGAGCCAAGTCGCTTAGCTCCGAGATAATTCCGCTGCCAGGCTCTCACTAGCTGGTGGGTTCAGGTTGATCTCTCGTGGGAGCCAAGTCCTTTAGCTCCGAGATGATTCCGCTGCCAGGCTCTCACTAGCTGGTGGGTTCAGGTTGATCTCTCGTGGGAGCAAAGTCCCTTAGCTCCGAGATGATTCCGCTGCCAGGCTCTCACTAGCTGGTGGGTTCAGGTTGATCTCTCGTGGGAGCCAAGTCCTTTTGCTCCGAGATGATTCCGCCGCCAGGCTCTCACTAGCTGGTGGGTTCAGGTTGATCTCTCGTGGGAGCCAAGTCCTTTTGCTCCGAGATGATTCTGCCGCCAGGCTCTCACTAGCTGGTGGGTTCAGGTTGATCTCTCGTGGGAGCCAAGTCCTTTTGCTCCGAGATGATTCCGCTGTCAGGCTCTCACTAGCTGGTGGGTTCAGGTTGATCTCTCGTGGGAGCCAAGTCCCTTAGCTCCGAGATGATACCGCTGCCAGGCTCTCACTAGCTGGTGGGTTCAGGTTGATCTCTCGTGGGAGCCAAGTCCCTTAGCTCCGAGATGATTCCGCTGCCAGGCTCTCACTAGCTGGTGGGTTCAGGTTGATCTCTCGTGGGAGCCAAGTCCTTTAGCTCCGAGATGATTCCGCTGCCAGGCTCTCACTAGTTGGTGGGTTCAGGTTGATCTCTCGTGGGAGCCCCAAGTCCCTTAGCTCCGAGATGATTTCGCTGCCAGGCTCTCACTAGCTGGTGGGTTCAGGTTGATCTCTCGTGGGAGCCAAGTCCCTTAGCTCCGAGATAATTCCGCTGCCAGGCTCTCACTAGCTGGTGGGTTTAGGTTGATCTCTCGTGGGAGCCAAGTCCTTTAGCTCCGAGATGATTCCGCTGCCAGGCTCTCACTAGCTGGTGGGTTCAGGTTGATCTCTCGTGGGAGCCAAGTCCTTTTGCTCCGAGATGATTCTGCCGCCAGGCTCTCACTAGCTGGTGGGTTCAGGTTGATCTCTCGTGGGAGCCAAGTCCTTTTGCTCCGAGATGATTCCACTGCCAGGCTCTCACTAGCTGGTGGGTTCAGGTTGATCTCTCGTGGGAGCCAAGTCCTTTTGCTCCGAGATGATTCCGCCGCCAGGCTCTCACTAGCTGGTGGGTTCAGGTTGATCTCTCGTGGGAGCCAAGTCCTTTTGCTCCGAGATGATTCTGCCGCCAGGCTCTCACTAGCTGGTGGGTTCAGGTTGATCTCTCGTGGGAGCCAAGTCCTTTTGCTCCGAGATGATTCCGCTGCCAGGCACTCACTAGCTGGTGGGTTCAGGTTGATCTCTCGTGGGAGCCAAGTCCCTTAGCTCCGAGATGATTCCGCTGCCAGGCTCTCACTAGCTGGTGGGTTCAGGTTGATCTCTCGTGGGAGCCAAGTCCCTTAGCTCCGAGATGATTCTGCTGCCAGGCTCTCACTAGCTGGTGGGTTCAGGTTGATCTCTCGTGGGAGCCAAGTCCTTTAGCTCCGAGATGATTCCGCTGCCAGGCTCTCACTAGTTGGTGGGTTCAGGTTGATCTCTCGTGGGAGCCAAGTACCTTAGCTCCGAGATGATTCCGCTGCCAGGCTCTAACTAGCTGGTGGGTTCAGGTTGATCTCTCGTGAGAGCTAAGTCCTCTAGCTCCGCTGCCAGGTCAGATCCTTTTACCCTGAGGGGGTCTCGCCACCCAGGCTCTCATCAGCTGGCATGGCAGGTTGACCCTCCCAGGAGGTTAGATCCTTTTACCCTGAGGGGGTCTTGCCACCCAGGCTCTCATCAGCTGGCATGGCAGGTTGACCCCCCCAGGAGGTTAGATCTTTTTACCCTGAGGGGGTCTCGCCACCTAGGCTCTCATCAGCTGGCATGGCAGGTTGACCCCCCTAAGGAGGTTAGATCCTTTTACCCTGAGGGGGTCTCGCCACCCAGGCTCTCATCAGCTGGCATGACAGGTTGACCTCCCCAGGAGGCTAGATCCTTTTACCCTGAGGGGGTCTCGCCACCCAGGCTCTCATCAGCTGGCATGGCAGGTTGACCCTCCCAGGAGGTTAGATCCTTTTACCCTGAGGGGGTCTCGCCACCCAGGCTCTCATCAGCTGGCATGGCAGGTTGACCCCCCCAAGGAGGTTAGATCCTTTTACCCTGAGGGGGTCTCGCCACCCAGGCTCTCGTCAGCTGGCATGGCAGGTTGACCCCCCCAGGAGGTTAGATCCTTTTACCCTGAGGGGGTCTCGCCACCCAGGCTCTCGTCAGCTGGCATGGCAGGTTGACCCTCCCAGGAGGTTAGATCCTTTTACCCTGAGGGGGTCTCGCCACCCAGGCTCTCATCAGCTGGCATGGCAGGTTGACCCCCCAGGAGGTTAGATCCTTTTACCCTGAGGGGGTCTCGCCACCCAGGCTCTCATTAGCCGGCATGGCAGGTTGACCCTCCCAGGAGGTTAGATCTTTTTACCCTGAGGGGGTCTCGCCACCCAGGCTCTCATCAGTTGACATGGCAGGTTGACCCCCCCAGGAGGTTAGATCCTTTTACCCTGAGGGGGTCTCGCCACTCAGGCTCTCATCAGCTGGCATGGCAGGTTGACCCCCCAAGGAGGTTAGATCCTTTTACCCTGAGGGGGTCTCGCCACCCAGGCTCTCATCAGCTGGCATGGCAGGTTGACCCCCCCAGGAGGCTAGATCCTTTTACCCTGAGGGGGTCTCGCCACCCAGGCTCTCATCAGCTGGCATGACAGGTTGACCCCCCCAGGAGGCTAGATCCTTTTACCCTGAGGGGGTCTCGCCACCCAGGCTCTCATCAGCTGGCATGGCAGGTTGACCCCCCCAGGAGGCTAGATCCTTTTACCCTGAGGAGGTCTCGCCACCCAGGCTCTCATCAGCTGGCATGGCAGGTTGGCCCCTCGGAAGAGGCCTCATAATCTTTCGACACCGCGAGAGCAAGCTACACTCAGCGAATACGTTGGGTTGGACGTTTCTTTCCGAGCTTGTGCCAACCTCGAAAAGAGCGGGGATTATGTACAACCCCGTATTCGCGGAGTAGGGTCCCTTCGGCAGGCGCAGAGCCAGTTTTAAGCTTTTAAGCTTTTTGGATATTTTGGACTCTTGGTGGCCAATTTTGGCTCTAGCATGGAAATATACTAGTAGGGGGAGGAAAAATTGGCCTCCCCCCTTGCCCCCTTTTTTGAGGGTCGGGTACGGCAAGTTGGCAGACACCCCCAGACGGGATGAAGGGCGAGGTGGGGGGCAGCGGGCGTCCCCCCTGCCCCCTTAACCCCAAGCAGGGGCGAGACCGCCGGCCAGGCGAGGTCTCGCCCGTGCGGCCTGCTCCGGGCGAGACCGCCGGCCAGGCGAGGTCTCGCCCGCGCGGCCTGCTCCGGGCGAGACCGCCGGCCAGGCGAGGTCTCGCCCGCGCGGCCTGCTCCGGGCGAGACCGCCGGCCAGGCGAGGTCTCGCCCGCGCGGCCTGCTCCGGGCGAGACCGCCGGCCAGGCGAGGTCTCGCCCGCGCGGCCTGCTCCGGGCGAGACCGCCGGCCAGGCGAGGTCTCGCCCGCGCGGCCTGCTCCGGGCGAGACCGCCGGCCAGGCGAGGTCTCGCCCGCGCGGCCAGCTCCGGGCGAGACCGCCGGCCAGGCGAGGTCTCGCCCGCGCGGCCTGTTCCGGGCGAGGCCGCCGGGGGGGGGGGGGTGGTTTGGCGTGGTCTCGTCCTTGGACCATTTTACCCCCGAGGTGGTTTTTCCCTCTTTGCCCCCCGGTGTGGAGGTTTCCTATTGGCTGGAGGCATTTTGGCCGCAGGGGCGTTTTGGTTATTTTACCCCTAAGACTTGGAAAAACTATAAATAGACCCTTAGGGGTGCCTTGAAGAGGGACTTGTCATTCTTTCCTTAGCCACAAATCTCTTTGGCTTTCTTCCTCCAAGGCACCTAGCTCAAGCATTGGCTAGGGAGGGGGAGACCTCAAAGGTCTTCCGGGTGTGAGGTGGGACCTCCACGCTAGAGCCGAGGGTCAGTTCATAGCTTCCTAAGTCTTCGGTCCGTGACGTTCTTCTGAGTGTAGTAGGTGTGAGGTCACCCCTTTCCCCGAGGGTCGAACTCCACGGAAGTCAATTTTGGCTTCGGTCATTTTTGGCTTCAACAATTAGTAATCCAATCACTTCATTCAGGGGACTTTAGTTTCATCTCCGTTCTCAGGAGGTAAGTTCAGTTTCATCTCCATTCTCAGGAGGCAAGTTCATTTTCATCTCCGTTCTCAGGAGGCAAGTTCAGTGTCATCTCCGTTCTCAGGAGACAAGTTCAGTTTCATCTCCGTTCTCAGGAGGCAAGTTCAGTTTCATTTCTATTCTTAGAAAGCTTCTTTTGGGTTTCACCCATTATTAATATCCGATATTAATTTCAGTTGCGCCTCTTAAACACATCATTATCAGACTTATATTTAGGGATTACAACATTATTATTATAATTTGCTCCTCGTTATAAAGATTACCGAGGGCTAAATATCTACAAGAGGTTTGACACAATCTCTTAACCTCAATTGCTCGCATCAGAGTGAATCAAGTTTATATGTTAAACTCAACATCATTTTCTTTCGATTTAAACTTTTTTTTGTAACAAAGTGTCGAAAATTGAGGAAAACAGAACTCGGGTTTGAATTTGCCAAAACACAAACCTCAAAAGTTTCTCGAGCTATTTCGACTCGATTAAGCTTCAATAATTCATTAAGTCTCAAACAAACACTTGCTTTAGATTATGGATAGATTGAACTACCCTCTTCACTGATCATGAATTTTTACATGCCATGATTGAACTACCCTCTAAATTGATCATGAATTTTTACACTTGCTTTAGATTATGGATAGATTCTTCTTTGATCATGAATTTTTACATGCCATGAGTGAAATTAATCAAATTTATAATATTACTACACTATATCAAAAAAAAAAATTGTTTGATCAGATTATTCATGGGCCGGCGTGCAAAAGGCGAAATTTTTGTCTTCGGAGGAGCCAATCTAATTGCACCATGTGTAAATGTAGATGTATCATAGATAAAGGAGTTATATCGAATTGTAACTCAGATGAAGTTGTAAAGACCGACCGACCCTCTTCACTGCTATGCAGCTCGTGATTCTGCGACTCCCGGCTATAACCGGGACCCGGATTCCAAATTTATATCATATGTATATATATTTTTAAACTACTATACTATCTTACAAAATAATTAAGATAATAAAATATTTGTGTATGCATAACTTATTTGATTAATAACTTATTTTAATTTTCTGTTTTAAAAGAACAATAATAATTTTTAATTTGAATTTTATCCTACTAGGCAATGAAATTGGCCAATTCCACAAAAATTCTTCAATGCCTTTTTTTAAGGAGAACAATAAAATTCAAATTAGACAAATTCCACTAACTAGAAGGGTTGGAATTGGACTCAATGTTAATTTTATAGCTCAGTTTGCTCAATGTTTTTTCTCCATTGTATTTTTCAAAAATAAAAAAGGTAAATAATTTTTTCCATGTTTGAATAGTTTGGGCGTTTAAAATCAGCTATGTGTTAGGGTTTATTTGGAAGAGTTTTTCATAAAAGAAGAGTGGTGACAAAGGAATGTAAAAAAATGAGTTATTAGAAAATATATATTGAAAAAGAAGATGAGTTTGGGTAAATTATTTTTGCAGAACTTTTCAAAAATGGGAAGTATTTTATGAACGTTTGACAAATCTCAGTTGGGTGATTTTTATTTTATTAAAAATGCTCTCGCGGGAAGAAAAATGAGTGCCCGGGGAACATGAGCGCCCGAGCGGAAAAAGCGCGTACAGACGGAAAAAACGCGCCTGACTGAAAATGCGCGTCCGATCAAAAATGTGCGCCTGGGCAGAAAAACTCATGCCCGGGAGGATAACTTGCGTCCGAATGGAAAATGCGCGTCCGAACGAAAAAATTTACCCCCGGGCAAAAAAATTATAGCAAGGGTGAAAAATGCTCGCCCGCTCGAAAAAATGCGCGCCCGGGGAAAAATGAGCGCCCCAGCGAAAAAAATTGTCTCCCGAGTGAAAAATGCGTGTCCGGACAAAAAAATGCGCACCCAGGGGAGATGCGCGCCCAGACCGAAAATCCTCGCCCTGATAAAAAGTGCACGCCCAGGCGGAAAATGCTCGCCCGGACAAAAAATGCACGCCCGGGCGAAAAAATGCGCACCCGGTTGGAAAAACTCATGTTCGGGCAAAAAAATGTTCGCAAAGTGTATTTGGATGAGAAAGTCCTTTTCGAAAAGGTTGAAAAGTAAGAGACAAATGACTTTTCATAAAGAGGAGAAAATAAAATTTTTGACGATAGTTTTTCCCACTGGTAGACAATCTAAATAATTTTGCGGTAGCGTTTCCAGAAAACAAAAATGAGTTAAAAAGCTCTCCCAAACAGGCCCTTAAAATGACATCTTATGTTTAACTCAAATCATTGGGGGAGGGAGCTTCATTAAAAACATTTTTTTTCATCTCTATTTATCGCCACCCAAACAAACACGTATCAAGATCCTCTCTATTTGAGTCCAAATGCACGGTATCTATTTTACGATCCAGATTAATTTGTGACTGATCCGACAAATTCACTAATCTCATAATTTCACGCACACACACGCGCACACACACGCGCACACACACGCGCACACACACGCACGCACACACACGCACGCACACACACGCACGCACACACACACACGCACGCACACACACGCACGCACACACACACACGCACGCACACGAGCATCTTCGCACGGGCTACGCCCGGCTCGATGCTGTCGGGCGGCCTTTGGCCGCATTTAGGCGGGCTTCGCTCGCCTGCGCACGGGCTTCGCTCGCCTGCGCACAGACTTCGCCCGTGCTCGATGCGTCGATGTGGGCTGCACCCGCATATGAGCGGGTTGCGCACGCACCCGAAATCTTTTTTTTCAAAACAGATACATATAAGTACTTAAAATGACCGCAAAAAAATATGAAGTACTATTCATATTTTTATTTTATATAATTTTGTAAATTTTAATCTATAAAAATTAATTCATCTCTCTCTCTCTCTCTTTATCACTTCCCCCTCTATCTCTCTCATTCTCTCTCTCCCCCCTCTCTCTCCACTCTCTCTCCCAAATCTCCCCCCTCTCATGCTCTCTGTCATGATCTAATGGCCAATATTTATTTTATGGTGTGCCTCCAAGTGTTAGAGTGCTCGAAGCATCCGCGTGACCATCAAGTTTGGAATAGTCTCCTCGTTGCCCCTAGGTAGGGTATTTATAGGTGAAACCCTAAATCCCCGACTACGGATTTGGATTCCTATCGGATCCTAACCGACCCGTTAAGGAGCCCATTAACACGTATATAAATATACCTCAACAATCTCCTCCTATATTGTATATAAGTGTTAACAAAGAAAATGGGCTACTTATTCAATAGTTAATAATGACTAAAACAAAAGAGATTTTCCAGAATTATAAATATGAGTTTTAGATAACAAAATGTTAAACTCAAACCAAATGTTCCAAATATGAAATAAAGCAAGAAACTGGAAAGCTCAAACTGATAATTGATCTAGGCGAACAGCAGATCATCATCATCTGGGTCAAAATCAACTGTCTCTCCTCCAATCTCCATATTGCCTGCAAACAATTACAACAAGAATGTCATGAGACAAATCTCTATGAATTCAAACACTTGCAGAAATAAAGTGATTAGTTCTAACAGCGGGTGAACTTAATACTCTAACTGGGAGGAAAGAGTCCCAAACCAGCATCTCTATCTAATTTACACAAAATTAGATTAATTGATTTCATAGAATCAAACCATGTTCCTTCGATTATTAAGATTATTATTAACGTTCCACAATTGTGCTGTATCATCAAGTTTGGAATGATACAACAAGCTGTGATTATTATATCATCAAGTTTGGAATGATATAACTAATAATCATAATATCAGGGCACATATCAGCAACCTCAGTACTCCTTTTTGGAATGATACCCAATTCAGCCTTTGGCAAAGAATGATTACGTAAG
This sequence comes from Platanthera zijinensis, assembly GCA_039513925.1. Classification (NCBI taxonomy): domain Eukaryota; kingdom Viridiplantae; phylum Streptophyta; class Magnoliopsida; order Asparagales; family Orchidaceae; genus Platanthera; species Platanthera zijinensis. Next base: position 237,097,618 of record CM077081.1, on the reverse strand, counting down.
TCATCAAGTTTGGAATGACTGGCAACTATCTCACCTCTAGCTTTCATCAGATAACATCTGAAATACTTTAGTGTGCTCAACGTAGATGCTTGAATGTAAGCAGACAACGGTTCTTAAATTTAAAACATAAGCTAGGTATTAAGTCCTCCTAAATGGACGTTAATCTCATCTCCCCCGATGTTTTAGATGTGAGAACCTTACATAAGCCCTTAGTAAGGACATCTGCTACATTATCTTTTGATCTTACGTCCAATAGGAAGATTATCCCCTGACTGGTGAGATAGGTCAACCAGGCCTGTTTCATCCTTAGTTGCCTTCGCTTTCCATTGAACAACGTATTTGTAGCAATGGTCTTTGTGGCTTGATTGTCGCAATAAATCGAAATAGAGCTCATTTTTAGACTCGTCATTGGAATGTCCAATATCAGATCTCTTATCCACTCTGCTTCTTCTCCAGCTGAAGCGAGAGCATAAAGTTCTGATTCCATAAAGGATAGTGCAATGCACGTTTGCCTCTTAGACTTCCAAGCTACTGCAGCTCCTCCTAGTGTAAACACAAAACCACTAGTGGATCGACAATCAGCTATTTCCGAGCACCAAGATGCGTCGGAATACCCTTCAAGCACTGGAGGATGCCCACTGTAACATAAAGAATACTTCTCAGTATACTTTAAGTATCTTATTAGCCTTTCTAAGGCGTCCCAGTGGTCCTTCCCAGGGTTACTGGTGAATCTACTCAACATGTCGACCGTAAAGGCTATGTCAGGTCTAGTGCAGGTAGTAGTGTACATGAGACTTCCTATGAGTTTGGAATAATCCAACTGTCTAATAGCTGAACCTTCATTCGGTTTCAGTCTATTGTTATAATCGTATGGAGTCTCAGCCTTTTTGCTTTTATCATAACCCCACTTTTCCAGTAGATTCCTAATATAGTGACTCTGACTCAGGGTAATACCCTTTTTTGTGAAGTTCACTTCCATTCCTAGGATGGTTTTCACCTCACCTAGGTCTTTCATGCTAAATTGTGTCGTCAAAGCAACTTTCACGTCTTTCACTTCAGACTGCTCAGTGCCCAGAATTAGCATGTCATCAACGTACAAGCATATGATGGCTACTTTATTTGCACTTGTTCTTACGTACAGACATTTATCTGATAGACTGGATTTGAAACCCAAGCCTTTTACACAGGTGTCAAATTTTTTATGCCACATTTTAGGTGCTTGTTTCAATCCGTATAGTGACTTAATCAACTTACAGACCTTAGTTTCTAGACCTTCTATGACGAACCCTTCAGGCTGGTGCATGTAGATCTCCTCAGTCAGATCTCCATTAAGAAATGCAGTCTTGACATCCATCTGATGAACATTGTAGTGTTCAATAGATGCTAGTGCGAGAAGAATCCTAATTGTCGCATAGTGACATACATGTGAGTATATATCAAAGTAGTCTACACCACTCACTTGAGTGAAGCCTTTGACAACTAGACGTGCTTTGTATTTTGCGATACTCCCATCAGGATTTAGCTTCTTCCTCAGAACCCACTTATTTCCAATGGTTTTAGCCCCTTTGGGCAAATCGACCAAAGTCCAAGTGTTGTTCTGCATAAGAGAGTTCATCTCTTCGTCTATGGCTTCTTTTCATAATAGAGAGTTTCTAGATCGCATCGCTTCCTTATAGGTGGATGGATCAGCTTCAACTTGGTAAGTCACGAAGTCTGTACCGAAGCTTTTGGGCATTTTCTCTCTACTAGATAGCCTTCTGGTATCTAAACCAATCGTGTCTACAGGCTCAGTGTCAGAGTTACGTTGTCCTGGCTCAACTAAAGGCTCAGTACTAGTGGCTGGCAGACCTGGCAGAGTCCGGTTCTTGTCCTTAAGGAACTTATCCTCAAAGAAACAGCGTCTCTAGATTCTATTACAGTATTAGTGGAGAGATCCAGAAACTTGTCTGCAGCACTATCATCTGCACATCCTAGGTAGACGCAGGTATTAGCCCTGGGTCCAATCTTTGCTCTTCTAGAGTCTGGTATCCTAACATAAGCGATACAACCCCATGTCTTAAGATTGTCAAATCTAGGAGGCCTCTTAAACCAAAGCTCGTAGGGTGTCTTAGTCAACTTAGCATGGGGAACTTTATTAAGAATGTGATTTGACGTGAGGACGGCTTCACCCCAATAGGCCGCAGGCATGCCGGCAGTCAGCAACATGGAATTCAACATCTCTGTTAAAGTCCTATTTTTTCGCTCAGCGATACCGTTGGATTGTGGTGAATACGGGGCAGTCGTTTCAGGAATTATGCCATTGCTGGCAAGAAAGTCTCTGAACTCCCCCGAGACGTATTCGCCTCCTCTATCACTCCTTAGCCTTTTAATTTTCATGTCAAGTTGATTTTCAACCCTATTTTTGAATATACGAAATTTTTCAAAAGCTTCATCTTTGATTTTAAGAAGATAAATGTGACTGAATCTAGAGTAGTCGTCGATAAAAGTTATCAGATACTTCTGTCCTCCACGTGTGACAAAGCTTTTGTAGTCACAAATATCGAAATGTATTAACTCTAGCAATTGTGTGCTCCTAGAAACCTGACTAAAAGGTGTTCTAGTTATCTTAGTTTGAGCACAAATTTCACATTTTTCAAATTTGATTTTTGTGTCGAGGGGTATATTGTGAGTTCTAGCTAGCAGGAGTAATTTTCTATAATTGACGTGTCCTAGTCTTGCATATAGAGTCTTAGGATCTATCAGATTTGGGCTAACCTGATTTACTACTTCATGTGCTAGACTCAGCCTATACATCCCGTTAACGACATATGCGCAACCAAAGTAATGCGAGTGAACCATAAGGGTTACTCGACCACCACTAATGTTAAAAGACATACCCGCATCGCACAACAGACTAATCGAAATTAAATTAGCAGCTAATGTCGGTATTAATTTAACATTTTTTAAAGTAAGAGTCTTACCTGAGGAGAGAGTCAGGGTAGCGTTGCCGACCTTCAGCACGTCAGCTATAGCTCCATTCGCAACAGTGACAGTCTCTTCCACCTCTTTTGTATCCTCCAGAAGCTTTGGATTGTTGCAGACGTGGCAGGTAGCACCTGAGTCGAGCCACCACTCTGAACTGGCTGTCCCGTTACCGACCATGGCAACAAAGTCGGTAGGCGCAGTCTGATGAACCATATTGGCTTGATTTTCAGTCCTTGGTGTGCTCGATTCGCCCCGTTTGGGCTGCTTGCACTCGGAAGCGCAGTGACCCCACTTGTTGCAGTTGTAGCACTTGCCTTTGAATTTCTTCTTTATCTGTTTGCTGGTGGCAGCAACTGCGGGTGCACTGGTCGGTGGGCGAGTCTTCCCAGGCTTAGGCTTTCGCTTAGGGTGAGTGATCATGTTAGCAGTAGAGGACTGCTTGCTGATCGTATCTATAGCGTGCCTAGTCCGGTTCTCATCCTCAATGCAGATGAAGCGCTTGAGGTCTTTAAGACTCACCTGCGTCTTCTTCTGGTACATCTCAGTCTTGAAGGAATACCAGGCCGAGGGCAATTTGAAAATAATTGCCCCTGCAACGAATCCATCTGGCAGAGGGATATTCTCACTGTTGAGCTTGTCCACTAGATTTTCAAACTTGGCAACCTGTGGCAGGATTTCCCTTTCCTCAGTGAAGGTGAAAGCCATAAACTTGTCCACCAGGTGCGTCTTGGACATGTTCTCCTCCTCCTTGAATTGCTCTTCTAAAGCTTCCCAGATCTGCTTGGCCCTTTGCATCTTGCCGTACGTCTCTGCAAGCCTGTTGGAGAGGCAATTCAGGATGTAGTCTCTGCAGAAGTCCTCGTCGTTGACCCACTGATCTTCATCTTCGCTTCCTTTGACGTCCTCAAAGACAGTCTGCACTGTGTAGAAGATGTTCAGGTACTTCATGCCGAACTGAGTGTTGCGCTTCCAAGCACTGAACTCGGCGTTGGAGAATTTCTCCAATTTGATCATCGGCACGGGAGAGGAGTGATTGATCGCCTTAGACATTGTGTGTTCCTTTCCGGTGCGTGTAATTCCACTTGCAGACAAACAAAAAATACGAGCAGAAAAACTAGAAAGAGATCACCTGAGCCGCGAAGACGATGAGTCCTTCGGATCCAATCTAAGAAAATTGCTCCTCCAAATCACAGTGACAAGTAGCTCCAAGGTCACAACCTTCCTCAGATCTCAACAGTAATAGGGATCGGCTCAAAGAACAACAATCATGCAGCAATTGATTTTCGTTTGAAAAGCTTTCTTTGACCAAATCTGAATCTGAGTGAGAGGAAAAAAAGGACCAACTCCTCCAGAGAGAAACGACAACAGCAGCAGCAGCGCGATAGATCTTTAGTGAAGAGGCGACAACAGCAGTTCTTACAGCGCAAGGCTTCTGTCTTGCGAGAACAACAATAAGCCAGGCTTCTACCTCACGATCTCGATCGGCCAGCAACGCCATGAGAAAAAAAATTGCAGGAGGTGGCGAGATCCCTTCAGGCGGCAGAGGCAGTGCGAGAACAGAACACTGCAGCGGCAGAACCTTCTCCCGATCTCGATCACCAGCGACGCCAAAACTCGGCGAGAAGGCAAGCGACAGGATCATTTCGGATCCAATCTACAGGAAAGATATGATCTTCACCTTCGATCCGATCCCTAGATCGATTAACAACAGCGATCAAGGCGGCGACGCTTGAATCCCGAGCGGGATTCACTTCTCCTTCGCGATCGGCGACGGCGATCCAGAAAGATTCGCGAACGAGAGAGAGCGGGCCGGCGGCAGAAGCGGGGCTTCCTTTGTCCCGATCGAAACAACACCGGCGGCGGGCTTCTCCTCTGCGATCGATGATGGCGTACAGCGGCAGCGGGATCGATCTATCGGCTAGGTCACGGGAGCGGGAGCGAGGCGGAGCAGGGCTAGGGCAAAACGAAAGAAAACCTTTCGAGAATGTTAGAGTGCTCGAAGCATCCGCGTGACCATCAAGTTTGGAATAGTCTCCTCGTTGCCCCTAGCTAGGGTATTTATAGGTGAAACCCTAAATCCCCGACTACGGGTTTGGATTCCTATCGGATCCTAACCGACCCGTTAAGGAGCCCATTAACACGTATATAAATATACCTCAACACCAAGTACCTATATTCCCGTATATATATACGAGCATCTTAGCACGGGCTACGCCCGTGCTCGATGCTTTCGGGCGGCCCAGGCGGGCTTCGCCCGCCTCCGAACGGGCTTCTCCCATGCTCGATGCGTCGTTGCGGGTCGCACCCGCATCAAAGCGGGATGCGCCCGCATCAAAGCGGGATGCGCCCGCATCAAAGCAGGATGCACCCATATCAAGACGGGATGCACCCATATCAAGACGGACAGTGCTCTCAATATATACATATGAGTACTCAAAATGACCGTAAAAAAATGTAAATCAATATTATAATTTTTATTTTATAAAAAAAATTACGTTTTGTCATAAAAATATTAATTTCACACAATCTCTCTCTCTTCTTTCTCTCCCTTCCCCATCTCTCTCCATTTCTCTCTCCCTCCTCTCTCACCGCCCCCTTTCTCCTCTCCCTTCCCGCATCTCTCTCCCTCTCTCTCCTCCCCCCCTCTCTCTTTCTCTCTCTCCCTCCTCTCTCTCTCCCAACTCTCTCCCCCTATCTCATGCTCTCTCTCATGATCCAATGACTCTTGTTTGATCTATGATGTGCTTCCAAATACCTATATTATTTTATATAATAAGATAAGATAAGATATATATATATATATATATATCTATACTATGTATACAAAAGAATATGGGAAGTCGTTGCGATTGCACGGTGTAACACTTGAGGCCACTCTAAATGATTCTAATCGTCCGTTTTTTATTAGATTTGAAAAAAAACTTTAATTGAAGGATGCCAAGTTTTGATCCTGGGATCTCAAAGAAAAGAAGAAGGACCCAAACCAACCAACCAAAAAAATATATATGTTAATTTAAAGATATTTATTATATATAACATATTATACTATAATTATTTATTATAAAATATATAATTCATTATTGCGAGTGGTTAATTCGTCCGTCAGGGGCGGGCGAAGCCCGTCGGGGGGCGGGCGAAGCCCGCCGTCCCGAGCTGTGTACTGTCCAGCGTGGCACGGGAGCCCCCCGTGCACTGTTACTCGTGTGTGTATATATATATATATATATATATATAGGGTAAAGATCATATGCGTAGAAGATGAGATGCGAAGGTGCGAACAGTGCCCCATCCGCCGTCCATGGCGCCCGCATCCAACGGCCGAGGGTCTCTCATCGCCGCCGCCGCCGGCTGCGGGCTCGCCGGGCACCGGCCGCCCGGAGTTCGTCGGCGTGAACGCCGACGAACCCCGGGCGGCCGGTGCCCGGCGAGCCCGCAGCCGGCGGCGGCGGCGATGAGAGACCCTCGTTTTTTTTGCTGCGCCGCCGCCGCCGGCTGCGGGCTCGCCGGGCAACTACCACCAGGGGTTCGTCGGCGTGCATGCCGACGAACGACGGCCGGCTGGTGGCCGGCGAGCCCCGAACGGCGCTGGCGGCTGCGGGCTGCGGGCTCTTCGCACCTTCGCACTGCTCCTGTATTCGCACAGGAATAAGACCATATATATCTTATTATATAAAGCAATATAGGTATTTGGAGGCACGCCATAGATCAAACAAGAGCCATTGGATCATGAGAGAGAGAGCATGAGATGAGGGGAGAGAGTTGGGAAAGAGAGAGGAGGGAGAGAGAGAAAGAGAGAGAGGGGAGGAGAGAGAGGGAGAGAGAAAGGGAGAGAGATGAGGGAAGGGAGAGGAGAAAGGGGACGGTGAGAGAGGAGGGAGAGAGAAATGGAGAGAGATGGGGAAGGGAGAGAAAGAAGAGAGAGAGAGATTGTGTGAAATTAATATTTTTACGACAAAATTTAATTTTTTTTATAAAATAAAAATTGTAATATTAATTTACATTTTTTTACGGTCATTTTGAGTACTCATATGTATATATTGCGGGCACTGCCCGTCTTGATATGGGTGCATCCCGCTTTGATGCGGGCGCATCCCGCTTTGATGCGGGCGCGACCCGCAACGACGCATCGAGCATGGGAGAAGCCCGTTCGGAGGCTGGCGAAGCCCGCCTGGATGCGGCTGAAGGCCGCCCGAGAGCATCGAGCACGGGCGTAGCCCGTGCGAAGATGCTCGTGTGTGTGTATATATATATATATATATATATATATATATATATATATATATATATATATATATATATATATATATATATATATATATATATATATATATATATATCGGGAATTAACATAAAAATCGGTCGGGACCGGACCGGTCCAGTGGTCCCTGACAGTCTCCTCTTTACGGGTAAAAACTGGTCTCGGTCTGGAACCGGTTTCGAGACCGTCGGGACCGGAATACATACAAAAGAGCCTAATGATTCTTTTAAAAGGGCCGTTAAGGCTCTTTTAAAAGAGCCGTTACTGTCTCTTTTAATGAGAGCCGTTAAGGCTCTTTTAAAAGCGGCTCTTTTAAAAGAGCCGTCAACGGCTCTCATTAAAAGAGACGAACGGCTCTTTTATTTTTAAAATAAAAAAAAATTCTTTTTTAATTAAAACTTATAACCCCCCCCCCCTCCTCCCTCATTTCCCTCTCTCTCACTATCTCTCACTCTCTCTCTCTCTCACTCATACTCGCGTTAAATGGCTTCCTCCTCCTCCATGCCGGCGTCCTCCTCAGCGTCCGTCGATCATGAGATCGTTGAGCATCGGCATAAAGCGACGGTATGGGATAACTTTGATAAAGTGCGGATCGGCGGCAAAATAAAGACGAAGTGCAAACTTTTCGCGAAGCTTATGACCGCTAACAGTAGCAACACAACGCTCGCCCGACACAACAAATCGTGTCTTTCCAAACAAGCCCCGTCGGAGGCCAACCAAGCTCAAATTTCGATGACCGGGCACATTTGGACGTATGACCAAGCTCGGCAACGGGAGCGACAAATGGAGAATGTCATCAAATGCAGAATAATGACGTTGAAGACGAGCTCGAGTTCAAAATCAAAAACGACTCCGGAGTTGAAGACGAGTCCAAGACTCAACTCCAAATTTTGAATTTGTATTTTGTATTATAATTTCAAATTTAATAAAATTGTTTGTATTTTGATTTTGTATTGTAATTTGTATTTTGTAGTTTTATTTCAAATTTAATAAAAAAATTTATTTACTTTGCAATTTTGTCTTTCAAATTATTACATGTTATTTAATTAAATTATTAAAAAGGAAATATAATAATATATAATAAAAATAAGTAAAATAATTAATTTAATTTTAATTAAATTAAAATATAATAATAACCGGTCCCGGTCTGGGACAGGTTAGGACCGGTTAGGACCGGTCCTTCCGGTCCCAGGCGGTCCCGGTTTTCAAAGGAAAAACCGGTCCCGGACCGGGACCGGTTTGGGCAGGACCGGTCCGGGACCGGTGTCCCAAAGGACCGGTCCTGCCCAGGACCGGTCCCGGACCGGGACCGGGGTCTTTATGTGCAGGACTAATCGGGATAATGTATATCCGCGCCGCGCGAATATACTATTTTTCCGCGCGATTTTGGTGGCAATCGTTTGATCATGATCCAACGACTGGATGAAATCACGAATCGATAAAAGATGGTGAGAGACTGGACAGGAGACACAAGATCGCGCGCGGGCGGGAGATAGCTAGCTAGCACGTGTGAATGGTCTTTGTTATTCTAACAAAACATTGCTATATAAACAGAAAGTTCAAATGTTTTCTGGTGGTGTGGGACTAAAGTCTCGCACCGGGGAGCGCCCGATCGGATGGCTTCCAAGTGGTGCGGGACTTTAGTCCCCCACCGCCAGAAAACATTTGGACTTTCTGTTTATATACTAATGTGAACTTCATATGCAAAGGTAATTCGGGCGAGCCAGCTCCGTCTCTCGTGCGAGTTCGACCCTTCAGTGGGCCAGGGTACGGTCTGGGTTAACTTATCGGGCTCGCTGTTCTTTTTACAAATCTGTGCCTAATCCTAGCTGTTGAATGCAAGGATTGCATCCAACGGCTGGAATGAAAAGCGCGGATATATATATACACACGACAACTATTCTTTGATGAAACATTCTCTGATGTCCCTATATTGCCCTTATAGTTGTATTCATAATTACATAATTATATCAAACTTTATAATATTATATTATATCTAGCTATGAATGACAAGAGAAAACTTAATGTTTTAACGTTAAAATATAATTTGTTTTACAAAATAAAAATTGTATTCTTGATTTACATTTTTTTACGGTCATTTTGAGTACTCATATGTATATGTTGCGGGTCGGGCGGTCGGGTACTGTCGCGCGAGGTCATAGATGCGGGTACTGTCTACGATAAATGTTGCCGCCCACGACAAATATCATCGCCCACGACAAATGTCGCCGCCAACGACAAATGTTGTCACCACGACAAATGTCGCACAACCGGCGAATGTTGCATCCCGGCGAATGTTGCACCACGCCAAATGTCGCACCCCGCCGATTGTCACACGATCGCACCCCCGCTGAATGCCCCTAGGGCCGAAGAGCCCCGAACGGCGCTGACGGCTGCGGGCTGCGGGCTCTTCGCACCTTCGCACTGCTCCTGTATTCGCACAGGAATATGACCCTATATATATATATATATATATATATATATATATATATATATATATATATATATATATATATATATATATATATATATATATATATATATATATGGGGAGATCTCAAATGCGGGCTGGCTTAAATGCGGGCGTACGGGCATGGCGTTTTGGGGGTCAAGGAGGCTTCAAATCGAAAAGTGATCAACATGAAAGTTGTAGATCTCGGTGATCCGAACAACTTTCATGTTGATCACTTTTTGATTTGGAGCCATCTTGGACCTCGATTTGAGTCCCGAAATCTGGGGCGGCGGACGCTTTACTGTAGCAGTTCCGCCGCCCCAGATTTCGGGGCCCAAATCGAGGTCCAAGATGGCTCCAAATCAAAAAGTGATCAACATGAAAGTTGTTCGGATCGCCGAGATCTACAACTTTCATGTTGATCACTTTTCGATTTGGAGCCTCCTTGACCCTTGCCCGTACGCCCGTACGCCCGCACTAGAGTAACCCCCATATATAATATATATATATATATATATATATATATATATATATATATATATATATATATATATATAATAATAATAAAAAAATTGTGCACCATCGTCAAACGAAGTGGATCTAGATTTCACAAACAAACATTATATCACCAAATAAATTTTGCAATATGTACTTAATTTATTTGATGACTAAAGATTTATTAAAGTTGTGCAAATATAATTAAGGTCATGTTATATGGAGATCATTTTCAGTTATATGCAATCCAAGAATAAATGTAGGTAAAATAAAAAAAATCATAAGAAGTGCTGAACCCGTATAAGCCTCACCTGTAAATAACCAATATGAAATTATTGTTAGGGTCCAGACCCTAGAGAGTCAGTAGACTCGGAAAAAAGTAAAACAAACCAAACGGGAGCTTTCTGTCTCTTGGCATCGAGTGAAGCAACAGTTGGTCTTGGCGTCGAGTGTTTTGACGCCGAGTGATGCAACAACAGTTTTTGGCATTGAGTGAAGCTGGTTGGCATCGAGTGAAGCTGGTTCGCGTCGAGTGAAGCTGGTTGGCGTCACGTAAAGCTGGTTGTCGTCGAGTGAAGCTGGTTGTCGTCGAGTGAAGCTGGTTGGCATCGAGTGAAGCTGGTTGGCGTTGAGTGAAGTTGTTTGGCGTCGAGTGATGGCTGACAGAATCTGTTCCATAAAATCTCGTTTTTTCTGGCGTCTGTTGGCTTAGGACTTGATCTAAGAACTGAGATAGTCTCGCCCATTGCTCTAAATAGACATCGATCTATTCCAAAAAGTGTAAGCAGTTATTTCGGCCATCAGAGGGTAGATAGTTGTTCCCGGGTTCTGAAGAAGATCGACCTTCCGTCATTGTTGTTGCCAGTGAAGTTCTTCTGGAAGAAGAACAGAAGTTTCTCAGATTGGTGTCTTGTCTTCGCTGTAAGTGTATTTTTGTTCCCTATCTCGTCTTCTTTTGCCATGGGTTTTGAAGAGAGATTTTAGAGTTTGTGATCTTTTTTTTTGAAGAAAGTTTTTCATCTTGAGTTCTGAGTAATGATTCAATCTGTGAATTCGAGGGCGATTTAGGTTGGGCAAACCTAGTGTTCTTCTTGTTGTAATTCTTATTATTATTGGATTTCGTGTGCTCCGTCACGTGATTTTTCTCTCATTGATTTGGAGAGAATTTTTCACGTAAATCTTTGTGTTCTCTGATTGTGCACTTTTTCTTGTTTTTGCCTACGTTCATTTTTCTTCTATGTGCCCGACTACACATGTGCAGTGGGTTTTTTGTTTTCAAATATTTATTACCTATACTTATCAATCTTTCCTTTAGAAACAGTCAAAATAAACAGGCATCCAGCACGTTGAATTAATCATTACAAAACGTGGGAAAATATAAAACCCTAAAAAACTATTATTATTATTTATATCAAAAATATATCAGCTGGAAACAATTAAGAAAATGATTAAAATCTAATGTTGAATTTGAGGGTGTCAATGTAAAAAATTTCTTAATGCATATAACATAAAAAATATAAAATAAAAGGACAAAATAATATTAAATAAATAAACATATTAAACATTGGAAGAAAGGTTCAAGTGTGATGTCATTTCTGAATTAATAAAATTAAAAAAACATGTTTAATGTTTAAATATGATACCAATAATTTTAGGAACCACAATTCGTCTTCTTGTGATTAATCGTAGCCCAACGCCTTCTTCCTCTTACTGAAGCCGCCCGCCTCCTTCCCGCTCAAGTCACCCGCCTCCTCCCCCTTTCTCCCGCTGGAGCCACCCATGTCCTTCCTCCCGTTGAAAACATCGACTTCACCACCCATGCCCCACCCGAGCACCGTGCCATTTGAGTAAACCTAGAAAGTGTGAATGCCTTTGGTATACAGAAATTGTGAATGTTTTCCCCGATCACGAAAAAGGTAGTGAAACTGTTAATTTTTTTGTGTAAACCTAGAAAGCGTGAAATGTTTCTGCACCCACGAAATTGTGAATGCTTTCTCCTTATGTCGATGGATTCCTATCTCAACAATCTCTACGGGATGCAGCCCTCTTCCACGGAGGAAATGCATCCCTCATGCCTGCTAACGACGTTGAAGAGGTCGTAGGAGGCCATTCGACCATTCTAGATTCTGGTTCTGGCATTAGATCGAGCAGCAGGCAGACGTCCTTCTTAACCCGAGGTCCTCCGGTTTGTAGGAGATTTGTTGAAGCCGGGAAACCCCTACTACAAAATTCGGATCTAAGCAGCCTAAGGTTACTAATTCAGCGGTCGGGCTCGACGACTAACGGGCTAGGACGCAGAAACTGTCAGACAACTAAAAGGACCCCAAGCGCTGCGGCAGGGAGGTCCCACCACGTACCTGAATGCTTAGAAGAAGCAACCCTTCCACAACCAAACATGGCTGAGCAGGGTACGAGGTAGACTCTAGCTGACGACTAACTCAAGGCGGCGGCTAATAGGGATAGTCGCTAACTCGCAACCTAGATCTCTGAAAAAGGGATTCAAAGGCTCAGCTTGAAGTTTAGGAAGAAGGTGGTCGAGATCTTTTGCGAGATTACGAAGTCCGTCTTCTCGTACCACTGAGGTATTATTTATATGCAAATATAATGAGGGGGGGGGGTCTTATTTATAGCCCCACCCCCGGCGACTAGGCGAATCCTTGGGGGAGCTCGCTCGGCTGGGCAAGTAGCTGGCCTAGTCTCCTACCTGATGAGTATGCGAGTGGAGATAGTCATACTCGCCCAGGCCTTCTACAATCTTGCGCGTTGACTCTGACTTCAATCTTGACTTGCTAACTTTGACTCCTACTGACCTAGCTCTGGAGGGGTCCACCCTCGACAAATATGTGTTGTACAAACCCGATCTTTCAAAGCGACGTAGGAGCTCGAAAAAAACATCCAACTCTTATTCGGCGAGCTGCTTGGGTGAGTATCTGAGTTACTCGCATCTGATCAATACCTGCTTAACTCTATAAATAGGGGGTCTTTGTGGCCCACAATTTGAACTCGCATGCGATGTCGAAGTCTACCGAGGAAGTCTACCAAGCGAGCCTTGTCGGCTTGTCCGGATTCCTCGAGCCTTCAGGGCAAAAAAGGCCATGAGAAGGCGAGGTTGCTACCGTTCTGCCTCCTCTCAAGAAGAAGCAAATGAAGAAGCCGAAGAAATCGCTCGCTTCCAAAGCTGACATCCCGCCTCCACCTGCCGAGAATTTCTCCTCCTCGGTCGTCCATCCCGAATCTTCAACTAATACCCAGAGGCTCCTTGACGACCTCAGGTTGAACAACATTCTAGAGCTATATGTTCCTTACTTCTCTCTTCTCTCTCCGCCGTCTTCTCCTCCTGTCCCGGAAATCGCCGGCCCCAGGTGCAGCTGCAGGCGAATCTTGCCGCCTCGCAAGTTGTCATCTTATCGAAGACTGAATAAGTCACTGATCAATCTGCACTCTTTCTTTTCTGACTTGTCCTCTATATCCGCAGCTCCACCACTACCGCAGACGAGCCTTTGAATGTCGTTCCTCTGCGAGCAACTCCAATGGTTGCCCACGAAGCTGGGCATCAACGTCTATCCGGGCACACCTTACAGATCAAAGTCAGTCCTAAGAAAGGGTCTGACAAACCCTTCCCTAAGGCAAGGAAGAAGTATCCCCCGGCGACGAAGTCCTCGCAACCTGGGGCAAGCAAATCCACTCCCTCTGTGACCTCCTCATCGCGACCGACGACGAGAACATATTTGTCACCGCTACCTCCTCCTCGGACAAGCTTGCAACCTGGGCGAGCACTCCACTTCCTCCTCCGCCTCTACTGTCGTTGATCAACGAAGCTCACCCTGAAATCTGCCCTGAAGCCATGGCTCCTCTGATCCCACCTGAGAGCTCGTCGCAAATCAGGAAAGGCATTGGACCAACTACTTCCTGCTGAGGACTGGAGGTCGCAGGCAGGGGTAGGTCGCCCAGTGCCCGGGAAGCTAATCGTCGGGTCCGCGAGAATCATCTCGCCGCAGCCCGTCCCCTCGCCGATCTCGATCACCTCGGCAATGTAACTCACCTACTGCTAAACTGCTCGCTACTCACGTATATCGCTAAGCCGCTACTCGCGCGTACCTCGAGTTGGAGGTCAAGTTCGACCAACTCGCCATCTGCGAGCCTCATCGCCGGATCTCGACATTGGAGGTGAGGGTGGCAAAAATGGAAGAGCAACGGGACCGACTGGCAGCTTATAAGGCCGGCTTCCACATGATCCACGAGCTGGAGCACCGTCAATCGATGATCGGTCATCGCATCTAGCTCTATCATGAGGAGTTGGCCGGCATGCGGGAGAGTATGGGATCCGCTGAGAAACTTGTGAGGATGGAGGAGCAGCTGCGTCGGGGTAACGATGCGATGGTGGTGGCCAGTGAGCACTTTCGACGTGCACGCGAGATGGGCTGGGTCGGGAGACATCCACATCTTCCTGAGCAACAACCTCTTATGACTTAAAATTTTTTCTTTCTTCTCCCTTCCATTTGTACTCACCTCCGGCGATATTGTAACGAACAGATTCTTTGATGTAATAAGGTGAGCTTGTATCTCGCGTTTATTCTGCCGGCTTGTTAATGTTGATGCTTTCGCTCTATGTTGATGTTCGCGTTCTACTTTTATACTTGTCTTCATTCTGCGATGTCTTAAGTTGTCTGTGCAGGTTTATGGTGATCTAGCGATCTTTTTGATGACGTTGCGCGAGATAGGTTCTGTAGCTAGGTTTGACCTCTCAGTTAGCACACGACTTAGGTTGATACTCGAAAGAGGTAGATATACCCCCTGACCTCTGCTAATAAATAGAAGGGGTTGGTGAGTCTTTAGTACTTTGTTGCGATTTCTAAACTTTGCTTGCGAGTAGTTGTCCTTACTCGCACATTCCTTTTAGCTCTAGCTCTGCTCACACTTCTCGCTCTTCTCGCTCAAGATGGTTAATGACGATGCTAACACTCGCCGACAAGCCCACACGATCAACTTCTCCGAAGCCGTCGTTAAGAAGTCCGTCGCGACTGAGGCTCTATTTGTTTGGGCATTTCGCTTCTCCGTTTTGGGCAAATGTCATCGGAAAGACGGTAAACAAATGAACCTCTGACGGCGTTTGCTCCGTTTCCACCCGCCTGCCTTGAGAAACGCCCCAAAAAGCTCAGTTTGGAGCAGCCACCTCCCCTCTCCGGTTCGAACACTCCGTTTCCACCCGCCGGATCGACCCGCCATAGCCGAACCAAATGGAGCCTGAGAGAGATCTAAAAGATTTCCGCCAAAGGCACCTTCCTGAGGAATACTCGGCCAGGCTCCCTGCCCGAACCGAACGACTGAACACCTTTCTCGAAGGTGAGATAGTCCCGCCCCACCGCCACTTCGAAGTCGGCCTGTGACTTCCATTGTGGCCCGAGTACTGACAGATTCTGCGGTACTTCAGAATAGTCCCCGCCCAGATCAACCCAACCAAAGTGGCAATGATCATGAGATTCCTCTGCTTCCTGTGGGAAGAGAAGATCGCCTTCGACCTCTCTGTCTTCAGAAAGGTATTCGCCTTTGCTCCAACATCTGAGGGGGTCATCTCCTTCAGCAGCCATGCCTGCACTCTGGTCGACATGACGAATAAGGTCCACCAGTGGGGCGAGTATCTTGTCATTGTCGTCCGTGACTTTGAAGGGGGTGTCGCACAGGCCGCATCAGCCAGCTGTGGTTGCCTTCTTGCTGCACATCCTCGAAGCCGCGCGCGAGAAGCTCTTCGAGGCCTTTCGCGGCCGACGATTCGACGTCATCCATCGGCGCCTGAATGTCAACATGCTGGACGAGGTCTTCCTCGGCGAAGGTAAAACATGGCGAGATTCTACCATACTCGCCGAATCGAGTCTGATCGCTGTTGCAAATTTACTAACTATTCTTCCACATTTGCAGCTACTCATGAGCTTCTGCGAGAACCACTTTCTCCGGCAAAGGAAGTCGCCTCCTCGTACCAGGGTTCATTGAACCCGTTTGAAGTGAAGGAGATCTCGCCTCCTACGGGCAACAAGGCCAAATGCGAGATGGCGACAAGGAGGCCCTGTCGCAGAAAAAACTCGACAAGGGGAAAGAAAAGGCCAAGTCCCCGGA
Source organism: Platanthera zijinensis (assembly GCA_039513925.1). Taxonomy (NCBI): domain Eukaryota; kingdom Viridiplantae; phylum Streptophyta; class Magnoliopsida; order Asparagales; family Orchidaceae; genus Platanthera; species Platanthera zijinensis. The sequence goes on along the minus strand of CM077081.1, from coordinate 237,081,338 downwards.
AGACTAGGAGGATAAGGGGGAGGCTTACGACGTTTCATTTGCGCTATACGGGCGAGCTGACGCTGAGTTGATGTCAGATCTAAGCCTGGAGGTGCTCGCCCACCAAACAGCATGCGCCCTCCTACGAGCTGCCGAGCCGGGGCATCACACTGCGAGGAGGCTTCTCGAGTCGCAGGAGGCGCTCAAGAAGGTCTCGCAAATGGCAATCGATTTGGGGATGAAATCTGTCAGGTGGAAAGAATATGAGGTATCTCACACTTCTCTGTGCGTTTTTCTTCATTTCACCTGGTGATTTTTCTAACTGCTAGTTGGTTGATACTCACAGGTCAATGAGATCGAAATGGGAAAGAAGATCTCTGAGCTCGAGCTGTAATGGTCTCCCCAGCCCACGACTCGAAAGGACGACCGCCGGCACCCCCAGCATCCAGCTCGAAAGGGTTCTGCCTCAACCGATCTGCAGACCATGCACCACAAAGCCTCTCTGTGCCTGTTTCTCGGTCACGACGCTTTGTTGAGGCTAGGTCTCGAACCCGCAACCTCCTTGATAAAGAGTCTTCAAACCACTCCTCATCACCAACTGAGCTGGTGAGCTGCAGCTCAGTTGGTGATGAGGAGTGGTTTGAAGACTCTTTATCAAGGAGGTTGCGGGTTCGAGACCCGGCCTCAACAAAGCACCGCGGCCGAGAAACAAGCACGGAGAGGCTTTGGGGTGCATGGTTTGCAGACCTGGTTAGGCTGAACCCTTTCGAGCTGGATGCTGGGGGTGTCGGCGGCCGTCCTTGCGATCGTGGTGCTGGGGAGGCCGTTACACGAGCTAAAGCTGACAAATACAAAAATTGAGCTGGAGATCTCCCAAATCCGGGTCGCCGAGTTAGAAACTCGCCCAGTGATTATTGAAGATCGTGTTGGTGTTATCATGGTGATCTAGAAGTGATCAAGCATGTAGTCTCTCTGCCTACGCAATATGAGCCTATAGGGTTGCACATAAGAGCATTGGAGAAGTTAGTAAGGTTTGTATTGGTCTTTTTCACATGTGATATGAGTGAAGGACCAAACTTATGACGTCTTGGATGTGAAGGATTTTCATTCCGGGACCTATATTGTGAATATGGTCATCAGGTATGTGGTTGGAAGAATCCAAGGGAAATTCATTGAGTATAGCCGAGCGGTTTCGACGAATAGTCTCGAATTCGTCGAGTATAGTCGTGTCATCTCAACAAATCGGTTTGAATTCGTCGAGTATCGTAATGATAACTCGACGAATTAGACTTAATTTGTAGAGTATCGCCATGACAGTTTCGACGAATCAAACTCTGATTCGTCGTATATCGTCTTGATACTTGGACAATTTGCCATGTCTCGATTCGTCGAGTATACTCGTGTTATTTCGACGAATAACTTTTGATTTGTCTAATATCGACGTGAATACTCGACAAATTTTGTATAGATACAATTTGTACAGTAAACCGAAAATGAGAACTGTTCATTCTTCTAACCTAATCGAGCGACGACGTCTTATTCTACCCGACGGAATGGTTCCGCCAAGGCCGTGATCGCCGCTCGTTGCCGCCGACCACCCGACCTGCTATTGTCACAAGAAAGTTTTTTCAAGGCGTCGTCTTCGTCACCGCCGCCTCTCCTTTAACAGATCTAGTAGTCCGTAGAGACGTTGAGAGCATGCCTTCTTCCGACCTAAATCTTGTGTGACAAGAGTCTAGGGTTCTCTGTACTCGTGTGGATATCCGTAGAGGTGTGGACACTATTCTATGCTCGGAACTCTAGCCTTTGCCGTTCGTTGTAATCATTCGGAGCACCTTGGTTGAGTATTGACTCAATCCCTCAAAGGTACAATTTATTTATGGCTATGTTACTTTTTGATCAATGTTCATCGCTAGATCCGAATTTCTTTTGGTTTTTCTTGGTCCCTCAGGTACTCGCCCGGTTGAGCAATAACAGGAGGCGAGTCAGCACAGGATGGGTAAGACGATCTGCTTCCACGAGGACAAGATGCCCGCAATCCACTGCGGGTTAGCGTGAACAACGGGGTTGCCGCTCTCACAAAGTTGACGATGGATGGTTTCCTCGGCCCGGAGGCCGAGCACTTGACAATCGCAGACCTCATCATGGGCTTGCTCGCCGAGGGTCCAACTTGCCCGATCACGTCCTCTCCTCGACTTCTGACTCCAGCGATAGCAGCAGTGAAGAGAGTAGCGACAACATCAGCTACGAGGGAGATGGTGAGGATGAGGCTGGCAATGAGGAAGACGTCGTCATCGAAGACAAGGAGGACAAGCCTGATACTGGCGATGATGAGTCATAGTCGGTTGATGGCCTCCTACGTCCAAGTTTGTAAAGTTTGAAATTTTGTAAACAGAAATTGTAAGACCTGGTAATACTCGTCATATAGTATAATGTTGTTCTTTCACTTATCATTTGTTTTTTTGCATTTGAATACTCGCTTGTTGATGATGCGTTAGGCTCATAGGTGCGGAGAGGTTGAGTGCTCGTTACTTGCGTACTCGCTCGACGACTCATACAAAATCGCCTACTTGCACATTGATGCTCGCTCCTGTATGTTCGCAGTCGCATGCTTGCATATTGTTGCTCGCACCTACATGGTTGCATATCTCATAGGAGACTGATATTGGTATTTTAATTTGAGGCAAGAGATAACAATCCTTCGGGCAAGCTTTATTTAACATTGAAAAGTCAATACAAAGTCTCCAACCCCACCAGCTTTCTTAACCATTACAATATTCGAGACCTTGTCAAGATATTGGATCTCCGAAATAAAACCTGCCTCCAACAGCTTCTCCAATTCCTCTCGGATCGGCTCGGTCAGCACGACAGTGCTCTTCCTTAGCTTCTGACGGACAAGGACAACTTTGGGATCCATGTTGAGGCGATGACAAACAACATCAACATCGATCCTTGACATCTCAATGGCACTCCAAGCGAAGATGTCCACATTCTCCTGCAAGCATGCAACCACCTCCAACTTCCCTTCCAGTGTTAGAGATCCTCTGATCTCCAACAGCCCTGGCTCTCCTCTCTGGGAGATCACCTCCAGCTCCTCTAGCTCCTCGGCAGCTCTCAGGCCTTCCTCCTTCTCCAACACCTTCTTCAGTCTCTCTACGTCCTCCATCCAGGTGATGGTACTGACGGCTTTCAGGTAGCACTCCATGACAGCCTTCAGATCGTCTTTGATCCGCACTTGGACATCTCTCCAACAATACTTCAGGAACTGATGATATGGCGATGGAACTGGCTTGAAGTAGTTGATGAGGGGTTGCCCAAAGTTGGCGTTGTAACAGCTTGGGGCATCGACGATGACGAACCGGCATCAGATCGAAGTACTACCAAGGGTTACTAGAATATCCACTCCTCCCTCCACCTCTTTCTTCTCTCCAGAGAAGCCAAAGAGGGGCCCGTCCAAAGATTGGATCCTGGACGCTTCCACCTGCAACCTGACGAAGCTTCTCTTGAAAATTGACATTCACCGAACTCCCGTTTTCAGCCAGGATTCGATCGACGGTGAAGTCCTCGATGACGGCTTGGATGAGAATGGCATCGTGAAAAGGATTTTCATTCCCCAGCATGTCCTCCTCGGAGAATGTTATCTCGTCCAACGACGGCGGAACCTGAGAGGTCGAGGCGACGCTCTTCCGATAAATCTAATGAAGACTCCCCTTACGGGAAGCTCCAAGTCCTGCTCCTCCATTGATCACTCTAACCCGCCCACCTCCTGGGTCGTGGATCACTTCTCCGCGACCTCCCAAGTAGACCCGTTCCTCCTCCATGAAGCTTGGAACACTACCGGTCCTGCTGGCGCCTCCTACCTAGGCTGCTCCCTCTCCTCCACTTCGGCTTCCAGTCTCCTTCTTGCCTCCCAAAAATATGGGCAGGTCATGGCCTCGTACCCCTCTACTCGATGCATATCGCAGTAGAGTGGAATCTCCTCCACCTGGTTCCTCGCCGCCTGAACCTTCTCTCGATGCTTCGTGCCTTGACAGGAAATGACCATCGCATCTCCCTGAGCCCTTCCTTGCCTTCCACCATATTGATGATCATTCCTCCTCTCCTGATTGTGGAACTGAGGCCTAACAGGTGGACTCCACGGGGGCCGATTCAATGGATACTGTAATCGTTGCGCTTCCTCCATCCTCTCCAAAGCTATTATGGGCCTCCTCTCCTCTTTCCCTCGAGGCCTCTCTTGTCTCCTCTGCTCTTCCACCCTCCTGGGCTCTTCCCTTCTCCTCGGCTCTTTGTTTCTCCTCTCCACCTGTCGCTTCGACGCCACTTCAGCCCTAGCCTCCGAAAGTCCTCCTTTGCCTCTGCTTCCCTGGTCTTCTCCATCCAGCCTCACCAAGAAGTCTAGATTCTTCTCCTCTACCTACACAAACGTATTTGACCGTTCGATCATATCTTCAATAGTCCTCGGGGGCTTGGACCTGATCTCCAGACTGAAGAGACCCTGCTTCAGGTCGAACTTCAAAGCCAGCATCAGGGTGACTGTCCAAATCCTCAACTTCCAGGACCTCCTTCTGGAAACAGTTGATGTAGTGGTCGAGACTCTCACGCTGCCCTTGCGCAATCTTGAAGAGAACAGTTGTCTCCTTCTTCCTCTTCTTGGATGTTGTGAACCTTGCCATCAGGCCCAGACGCAAATCCCTTAGTAGAAGATGGAACCTTCGGGCAACTGATGGAACCAATCTCTCGCATTCCCCTTGAAGGTAATGCAGAAGAACCTGCACTTGAAGGCATTAGTCATGTTGCGGATGGACACCATGTCCTCGAACCATTGGAGATGTCTGACTGGGTCATCTCTGTCGGAGTAGTAGCTCAAGACGGGCTCTTTGAAGCCCTCAGGAACTGGAGCTGCTAGGATCCCGTCACAAAAGGTTCTCCTCCCTCCCTAGCGATGGCAAGTTTCATCCTCACGAGTATCCTCGTCATACTCACTATCATAACGAGTATCACAGTATCTCGCCGGCTGTTCCACATCTCAAAACCAGATCTCATGGCTGCTCGCTGGACGGTGGTGCGACTGCATCGGTTGCTCCTCTCTCTCCCTGACTCGATCCTTCCCTGGTCGCTTGGGTGGTGCTTCCTCCTCCGACAGTGTCACGCAACGAGTCGGGGTCGCCGTGACATCGGAGCGAGGAAGGAACCCTGTGAGGATGCTCATCTCTATCCTCCTCGCGAACTCTTCAAACGCCGCCACTGTCACGAAGTCGCTTCCTCGCGCAGAGTTACTAACTCCTGCTGAATTGCTGACTATCTCCTCATACTCGCCTCCATTCACCATCTTGCCTACTCACGAAACTTTCCTCCTCGGCTGCGATCCACGCTCACCGCACCAAAGTGTTGAAGCTGGGAAAATCACTACTCCAAAACTCGGATCAAGACAGCCTAAGGTTATCGGTTCAGCGGCCGAGCTCGACGGCTAACGGGCTAGGATGCGAAAACTGTTAGATAACTAAAAGGACCTCAGGCGCTATGGCAGGGAGGTCGCACCACGTACCCAGATGCTTAGAAGAAGCAACCCCTCCACAACCAAACATGACCGAGCAGGGTACAAGGTAGACTCTAGCTGGCGACTAAGTCAAGGCGGCGACTAATAGGGATAGTCGCTAACTCACAACCTAGATCTCTGAAAAAGGGATTCAAAGGCTCAGTTCGAAGTCTAGGAAGAATGTGGTCGAGATCATTTGCGAGATTCCGAAGTCCGCCTCCTCATACCCCTGGGGTCCTATTTATAGGCAAATCCAATGAGGGGGGGGAGGTCTTATTTATAGCCCCACCCCCCGGAGACTAGGTGACTTCTTGGGGGGAACTCGCTCGGCTGGGCGAGTAGCTGACCTTTTCGCCTACCTGACGAGTATGCAAGTGGAGCTCGCCATACTCGCCCAGGTCTTCTACCGTCTTGCGCGTTGACTCTGACTTCTGTCTTGACTTGCTGATTGTGACTCTTGCTGACCTGGCTCTAGAGGGGTCCACCCTCGACGAATATGAGTTGTACAAGATTGATGGGATGCATGATGACACTTGCGAGGAAGGCGGCGGGTGCGGCAAGCCAAAAATCGGGTTGCGGTTAACATTAGGGTACGACAAGCCAAATACGAGTTGTGGTTAACAATCACCCTAATAATATTATTATTATATTATAATTAAATAAGTAAATTCAAAATTTATTATTTCATATAATGTAAATCTATACTTTAACTTCTGTACAATTTTATTATTCTAATTTTAAACAATGTGACTAAATTTACTGTTACACTACAATTCAACTTCTATGCACAAGAGCTTCCTTTGGCGCAATAATTACAGTCATGGTGGTGATGAACCATCGTTTGTCAACACCCAAACTCACCTAAGAAACTCCATCTATTTTATGTTCAAAACTAGTTTTCTTATTTTTTTGACGGCGATCATAATTATGTCATGCCAGACATACATTCTATGACTGACATTTTTGTCGAATCTCACCGACCGAGCTTTAATTATGTTATTAATTAATGGAGCATTGAGTTGGTCAAATTTTAATTCCCATGGGCATTGGACTATTGGAGAGAGGTGTTTGAAATCTTCAAAACACTAAGTATATATTAACGGTAATGTCGCCCCGCAAATTATTACGATCCATTGCTCCGTCGTAAGTATGATTTTTTTTCAATGAACTTTATGAATTATTCTTCCCTGTCCTACTAATTAATGTGCCCTTGATGAAATACAATGTTCTATTGTTTAAACTAATGAATTATACCCGCGTGAGATGGATGCGCTCGCATCTATTGGATGTGCTGCACTGCACTGTGCAGTACAACACAACCCCGCGACACCCTTCACGGGCCCATAACATTCTTTTCGTGCTGTGTTTTAGGGGCGGAGATGGGTCAGTCGCAATGTTGCTATCAGGTGAATCAATCAACTGTTGCAATCAAAGAGTCTTACGGAAAGTTCGACGAAGTTCTTGAGCCGGGACTCCACTGCGTGCCGTGGATTACGGGGAAGAAGGTGTCCGGATACCTTTCGCTGCGAGTTCAACAACTTGATATTCATTGTGAAACCAAAACCAAGGTGTTTCCCCGCCCCCTCATAACTCATCTTATTGCATTCGTAGTTTTTGTACGAGCAATGTTAAAAGCAAATCAAAATTGGCTATTAACACACCAAAAATCTGTCTAAATAAACCCAAAACTCTAATACTCCTACCTTTAAGCGTGCACCCAAAGCACACCAAAATTCCGCCGCCCCTTCGGTTCCCGTGAATTCCAGACTGTACGCAGTGGAAAAATTCCTTGCCCAACGAGTTCGCCGCCCTTGGAGGAGAATGTTGGCAAGCTTCGCTGCAGGAATCGACGAGTATCCCTCCCGCATCGTCGACATCTGCCGCGCGGCCGCCCTCACTCCCGACTCCCACCTCGACCGCACCGCCCTCTCCTCCGCCGTCGCCAAGCTCTCCTCCTCCCAGTCCTTCTAATCCATCCGCTCCCTCGTCAACGACGTCCTCCCCCACCACCTCTCCCACGCCATAGTCCTCTTCGCCCAAGCAAGAGCATGATATTCTTAATATCAGAGAAACAATTAACGCGTCACTCGTGTATAAGAATGTGTGTAACAGGATGCCCTTCACATGATGGGTGTTTCATCCGGCGAAGCTTGCCGGTGTTCAAATTCTCCTCGGCACCTCCTCGATTTTGGACTCCGATTAGGTGTTTCAGTTGACCGACGCATCTGCGTCTTCAAATTCTCCTCGGCAAATCGCCTTCAAAAGCAACAACAGCCCTTTCAACATCCTGTCTCAAGCAACAATTGGTGTGCCAATAACACATTGGTGTGAAAAAAAAAAATTGGTCTGTTAATACAGTTTAGCTGTCAATAGCCATGATTGATATGTTTTAACATTGCTCTTTTTGTACCTATTTTATCAATATTTTGTTTAGTTGATAAAATAATTAATTATAGTATTTATAATTAATGATAAAGTCTCTATTTCGTGTGGCGTTTTGGCCCGGCGAGTTTGGACAGACACGCCTCCGTCATAGAACGTATGTTCGACATGGCAACGGTTATGACCACCACCAAGAAAAGAGAACTAGTTTTGAACATAAAATTAAGTGGATGAAGCACGTCAAGTGTGGTCAACCGTTCACGAACTTCGATTCATGACCGCCATTTTCATGATCGTCGCCGCCGAAGAATGAATAGAGTTGTCTCTCGCCAAGAGACCTATCTCAAGTTGCTTTATTTATCAAGAGTGTGGTTCTCTGTCCACCTCTCTAAGGGCCTATTTGGGAAAGCTTTTCAGAAAGGAGAAGGAGCGGTGACAAAAGGATGGTAGGAAAAGGAGCTTTTGGAAAATGTCTATTAGAAAAGGAGAACTGTTTGGGTGAACTTCTTTTGCAGAGCTTTTCAAAAAGGAGACACTTTATAAATCGTTTGACAAATCTCCGTTGCGGTAACTTTTTTTATTAAAAATGTGTGTCCGGGGAAAAAGACGCAATTATTTCGCCGGGGCAGGTTTTTTTTCGCCCGGGAGCGAATTTTTCACCGGGTGACGATTTTTCTCGCCCGGGCGTGAATTTTTCGCCCGTGCGTGAATTTTTCGCCTGTGCGCGATATTTTCGCCCAGGGGCGATATTTTTGCCTGGGCGCCAATTTTTCGGCCAAACCCTATATTTTCAGCCGGGCCCCAATTATTCGGACGGACGCGAATTTTTTGAACGGGCGCGAATTTTCCGGATGAACGCGAATTTTTTCGGATGACGGCAAATTTTTCGGACGGGCGCGCGGACGGGCACTAATTTTTCGACTAGGCGGGAAAATTTCACCCGGACGCGAATTTTTTGCACGGACGAGAATTTTTTGCACGGACGCGATATTTCCGTTCGAAAGCGAAAAAAATAGCTTACAAGCTAAAAAAATACACGACCAGGCAAAAAAATCACGAACGGGCAAAAAAATCACATTGAGGCAAAAAATTCGCTCCCGGGCGAAAGAAATCGCGCCCGATCAAAAAAATAGCAGCCGGGAGAAAAAAATCGCGCCCGGGCGGAAATATCGCGTTTGGGCGAAAAAATCGCGCCCGTGCGAAAAAATCGCGCCCGGGCGAAAATATCGCGACTGGGCGAAAATATCGCGACCGGGAGAAAAAATCGCGACCGGGCGAAAAAATCGCGACCGGGGGAAAAAAACGCCCTCGGGCGAAAAAAAACGCGTGCGGGCGCAAAAATCGCCCGCGGGAGAAAAATCACGTGATGGCGAAAAAATTGCGCCGGTGTAAAAAAAACGCGTCCGGGCAAAAAAATCGCGCCGGTGCAAAAAAATCACGCCCGGGCGAAAAAAGCGCGTCTGGGCAAAAAAACCGCCCCCAGGCAAAAAAATTGGCTCGGGCGAAAAAAAACCGTGCAACGACAAAAAATGGCACCCGGATGAAACAAACGCACCCGAGCGAAAAATTCACGCCGGACGAAAAACCGGCTCGGGCGAAAAATACACGCTCGGGCGAAAAAAAAAATCATGCACTGGCAAAAAACCGCACTCGGGCGAAAAAAACTCACCCGGGCGAAAAATCGCGCTCCCGGGCAAAAAATTCCAGCCCGGGCGAAAAATGCCAACCAGAGCGAAAAATGCTAGCTCAGGCAAAAAATCCGCGCCTGGGCGAAAAATTCGCCCACGGGCGGAAAATTCGCGCCGGGCAAAAAAAACACCCGGACAAAAAAATTACGCTCGAGAAAAAAATCGCGTCAAGACAAAAAAATTATGTTGTAGATTTTTTTAAGGAATAAATGTTTTTGGATGAGAAAGTGCTTTTCGAAAAGGTTGAAAAGTAGGTGACATGTGACTTTTCCAAAAGATGAGCAAATGGAGTTTTTTGCGGCAGCTTTTCCCACCGATAGACAATCCAAACGGTCTATTAAGTGTGGTAGCGTTTTCCAGAAAATGAAAAGGAGCTAAAAAGCCCTCCCAAACAGGCCCTAAGTACTCAACATCTCTGAGAGGAGAAAAGAGCAACACTGTCTGTGAGAGAGTCTGTTAAAGTTTAGTCCCACATTGTAAAATTCGTACAGCATTGTGCACTCAATATAGATCCCGATCATCCCCTTCACATATAAGGGGTTGATTTTATCATGTTAGATGCACATATTCTAATATTACGCGGTTCTTTTCGTTGTTTCAGGATAACGTTTTTGTTATGGTCGTCGCATCAATACAGTATCGCGTCCTGGCAAACAAGGCCGCAGATGCATTCTACAAGCTGAGCAACCCTAGGGAGCAAATTCAATCCTATGTTTTTGATGGTTGAAATAGGAATACTTTTTTCCTTCAAAAGAAAGATTCTCAAAACTCCATTCTCAACTTTCACTTTGTTGACAGTCATCAGGGCTGCTGTTCCAAAGCTGAAGATAGACGACGTCTTTGAGCAGAAGAACGATGTTGCCAAAGTTGTTGAAGACGAACTCGAGAAGGTAATTCTTTTTATAAGCCCCACAAGCAGCGCGCGACGGCCGCTCGGCCTTCCATGAGAGTTTGCATAATTACAAGCCGCACGCCTCTATCTTTTTAGATTACGAAAATCTTTCTTGCATTTCAGAGCATATGCACAAAAGATAGAAGCGTAGTTTTGTGCATGCATGCTATGAAATATAAACATGCACAAGATGAAAAAGATAAAGTCAGTTAAATTATTTTATGACATTCAATTTTATTCTTTGTAATGACTCTATATTGAAATGTGTTTTTTTCTTTAGAAAAATAGATGAAAAGTGATCAAATATGTCAAATTATTTTAAGATATTTCAATTTTATCTTTTGTTATAACTCTCCATTGAAAAAAAGTGTGTTACATCTTATCTTTTGTAATTAATCTAGAGTCATTATAAAAAGATAGAATTGAAATATTGTAAAAATTACCGTTGATTTTACCCCTGTTTGAGTGGGCTTTTTTCCTCCTTTCCGTTTTCTTGAAAACGTCATCGATCATAATATTATATTTGTTTCTCTATCAACGGAAAACACAGCTCATTCAAAAGAAGTTATTTTGCCTTTTTAGAAAGTCATCCGTCAAAAAAAAAACACAATATTATAGACGGTGACGTTTTCCAAAAAATGAAAAGGAGGAAAAAGCTCTCCCAAACGGGGCCTGAAATCATTTTTCATCAAAATTTCTAACGGAAGCGACATTTTTGAAAATCGGAGAAATTTAGAGGGGAAGTAAACGTAATTTCAAAAGATGGAGGGGTGCAACTTGTAATTATGCAAACTCTTAGTGGAGGTCCCGGCAATTAACCCTATATATATATTATTTATTGAAGGGCTCTGATTCATTTGATGGACGTATTTTCAGGACAATAATTGTTCGTAGTATGAATAGATTCCATTGATTCGCCCTTAGTAGAACTATAGTTGAGGCATATTTTCGTCTTTGATGTTCTTTGTTTAGGCTATGTCGATGTACGGCTACGAGATTATTCAAACTCTCATTGTGGATATTGAGCCTGATATAAACGTTAAGAAGGCTATGAATGAGATAAATGCAGGCAAGTCTTTGCATTGAGTATTCTTCTTCTATAATCTTTCATTTATGTGCTATAAATATAATCTAAGTTGTTCACATTTAATTTGAATGATCATGGTCTTTCAAGTATAAGGCCTTTTAGATAAATCTGAGTCGTTCAATTTTATTTTATGCACTTTTGTTGAAAGTTGAGTTAAGCCATTTTGCACGAGTACTTTAAGCCCGCACATGCACCACTCATGTGCTAAGGCTCTGTTTGGCGCGGCTGCAGCGACTGGAAAAGCAGTGGTAGAATAATCAGCTGTTTTACAGAGTGGTGCCAGAATCTGTGAAGCTGTTTGGAAAAACAGTTTTTGCATACATGACTAGAATATCACCAGGCATTAGTGAGAATATGACAAAAGTCTAGTCACTGGGCATGTTAAATGAGGGAGGGGTAGACCAAAAAAGACTTGGAATAAACTATAAGGAAAGACATAATGTAAGCATTAGTGAGATTATGACAAAAGATATGGCACAATGACGACAAAGGGTCCATATAGACGACCTCACTATAGTGGGATAAAAGCTTCATTGTTGTTGTTGTTGTTGTTGTTTATGACTAGAATATCACTAAAACGGTATTTAAAATGAGGGTGAAAATAATATAATTCATATTCCGATTGTTTTTTTGAAAAAAAAAACTTTTGAACACTTAAAAATGTGATTTAGAGCAATAAAATAGGTACACTACAAGTAAAGGTTTCGTTTGGGGGGGACTCATTTTCACCGGTCAAGCGGTTACGACCGCATGAATCGGACCGTAATTAAGGTCCGGTTCATGCGGTCGTAACCGCTTGACCGGTGAAAATAAGTCCCCCCAAAAGGAGCCAAGTATGGTGTGTTGCCCTCACTTTGAAGATTTTTTTTTCTTTTCATATTCCGCATTTTTCAATAACAGCCTCAAGAATGAGGGTGGCTGCAAATGAAAAAGCCGAAGCGGAGAAGATTCTGCAGATCAAGAGGGCCGAAGGCGAAGCGGAGTCGAAGTACTTATCGGGGCTGGGCATAGCTCGCCAGCGGCAGGCGATCGTCGATGGTCTAAGAGACAGCGTTCTTGCATTCTCCAGCAACGTGCCAGGGACTTCTGCAAAAGAAGTGATGGACATGGTTTTGATCACGCAATATTTTGACACGATGAAGGACATCGGCGCGTCCTCGAAGTCCTCCGCTGTCTTCATCCCTCACGGCCCCGGGGCGGTGAGGGACATTGCTGCCCAGGTCAGGGACGGTCTCCTCCAAGGAAATTCTTTTCAGTGAAATGTGTGTGTGCGCGTGTGCGCGTTTATTCAATGCTTTTGGGGACAGATATTGGCCTCATATTTACATTTTGTTTAAATGGCTTTGTTTGTGCTGCAAATCCTGTATCTGTGATTTGATTTGAAAATTTGTTTAAGTTTTTTTTGTGAGTAGTATTCATTGAAGCTAAATATTTTATATTAGGTGTTTGGCTGGATGAGTATAAATATTTTTGTGGGGCTCTCTATTTATGTCCCCATTTTCATCTGGCAAAATAAAGGTAAGGTTTGCCTACTTCACCTTTGTGATGGCCTGGTGGGACCCTTCCCTGAATCCTCGCTGCACAGGGATGCTTTGTCCAGCTTTGTGTGTCGCGCGAACTGCCTGCTTAATGATTGCTGAAGAAATAACCCTGACCGCACTTTTTGGTCGCCTGACCGCAAGGTCACATAACCGCAGAAGCCGCCGCAAACAGACTGAACTGGAACTTAAACTGCTAACTGTCAGCAACTCTTGCTCGCCTGCCAAGGTCGCATAACCGCAGAGTTGAACAAACAACTTATTTGAACTGCTAGTCAGTCTGCCAGAACTTAGAAGCGATCTGATTTATCCAAGCTGGGAAATTGCAAAGGAAGAAGACTGCCTAGTCGCCGAACTCGTGACCTGCTGCTAACCGCCAATTGCTACCCGCTTAACCACACTGCCTCCTCTGACTTCACCGTCAGAACCAGTTGCTTGATTGTTCAGTGCTAGCCGCACAATAATTTTTGTTATTTAAAGACAAGGTCAACACTCTTATTTATAGGCGGGCAAGCGGATACCGTCACCGCCTAGGGGGATAGGATAACTGCCAGTGACGTGACAGTTAGCAGCACCAGTCCGCCCAACATGCAGACTGCGAACACCAAACCGCACGCATTTAACAAAAACAATCAGCACAGCTATGCGGACAACAGACTTAGTCCGCGTGGACTAAGTGGCCAAGCAAACAACCACACGAACTGAAGCTCAGTCATGCACACAACAGCGGTCTGTCGGTCTCCGCGGTCTCCCAATCCAGACTGCGCAGTTCGCAGTTAGCTAAAAAACTAACCGCGTGCTTAACACTCCAGGGACTCTGCTGAGTCAGACTGCGAGAACAAATATGGTCAAGAGCCAGGCCATTCGCGAAAGCCTATCCGCGTAAGCCGCGCGGACTCGGCGGTCCATGCGATCTGCACCCTTCTGACCGCCAACTTCCAACTTCAACATTTTCAACATCATCAACATCTTAAATCCCAAAAAGTATAATTTATCACAAATGTTTCAAACACAGACAAATCACTATCACAATTTGAAACGGTAGTCGCTCAAACACGACAACAATGTCAAAAGGAGCGTAATATTTTGGACATGGAGGACGACCAAGTCCAATCAAATTTTGCGTGTCAACCTTCTGTCTCATCCAACGGACTTATTTTATCGTGGATGCTTTATAGTTCTCAACCCGTATGTTTTGTTTGCCGGTATCAGCGGCTGGGTGCTCTCCAACAGTGGGTCCACCGCTCGCGGCCCTCCATCCATAACCAAGGATTCCCACTTCTACGCGCGACAAGAGTGCATTTGTCACCAACACAAAAGGAGTCTTCATTTGGGTCGGACTCCGTCATTTTTTAGGGAGACTGTGCTATGATTATTGATTGCATTGCTTCACGCTTGGCTCCCTCTATTGGCTGAGCGAGATCATTCATTTTTGATATCCTGCAGATGCTCTCCTCGGCTTCGTCTTTCTCTTGCAAGTTTGTTTGCCGAGATGCGAACCGGGTTGCACATGAAATCGCTAGTACCTCCTTTTATCACCCCTCTGAACTTGCTCTAACTTTACTAGAGATTCTCCATTCCGAATCTTCTACTTAGGGCCTGTTTGGGAGGGCTTTTCAACTTCATTTCGTTTTCTGGAAAACGCTATCACACTTAAGAGACCGTTTGGATTGTCTATCGATGGGAAAAGCTACCGCAAAAAACTCTATTCTCTCATCTTTTTGAAAAGTCAATTGTCACATACTTTTCAACATTTTCGAAAAGCAATTTTTCATCCAAAAATATTTATCACTTAAAAAAATCTACAACTTGATTTTTTGTCTTGGCGCGATTTTTTTCCAGAGCGTAATTTTTTTGCACGGGCGTGTTTTTTTTGCCCGACGCAAAATTTTCATCCGGGAACGAATTTTTCGCCCGGGCACGAATTTTTCGCCGAAGCTAGCATTTTTCGCCCGGGCTGGCATTTATCGCACAGGCTGGCATTTTTCGCCCAGGCGCTGGGTTTTCCGCCCGGGTGAGTTTTTTTCGCCCGAGTGCGGTTTTTTTACCCGTACATGTTTTTTTCGCTCGAACGTGTTTTTTTCGTCCGGACTTGATTTTTTGGCCCGGGCGCGTTTTCTCATCCGGGTGCGATTTTTTGGCCGGTGCACGATTTTTTTTAGCCCGAGCCGATTTTTTTGCCCGGGCGTGATTTATTTACACCGACACGATTTTTTCACCCGGACGCGATTTTTTTGCACCGGCGCGATTTTTTCACCTTGACGCGATTTTTTCGCCCGTGCGCAATTTTTTCGCCAGGGCGGGATTTTTTCGCCAGGGAGCGATTTTTTTCGCCTTGGCGCGATATTTTTGCCCAGGAGCGGATTTTCACTCGAGCACTATTTTTTCACCCGGGAGCGAATTTTTCGCCCGAGTGCGATAATTGTCATCGGAGCGCTTTTTTCGTCGGAGAGCGGTTTTTTTACCCTGGTGCAATTTTTTCGCCTGAGCGCGGTTTTTTCGCGGGGAGCAATTTTTTGGCCCGTGCCCTGCTTTTTTGGCCCGGTCGGAAATTTTTCGATCGGGCGCGAATTTTTTGCCCGTTAACGATATTTTTTTGCCCTGAGAAGTTTTTTTCGCCTGAGCGTAATTTTGTCGTCTAAGCGCGCCCGTGGGCGAATTTTTCTCTCGGAAGTGAATTTTTGGCCTTAGCGTACGTGATTTTTTTTGCTCGTTCGTGATTTTTTCGACCGGGGATAATTTTTTTTGTCCGTGCGTGCTTTTTTCGTCTTGTCTCGATTTTTTCAGCCAGACGCAAATTTTACGCTCGTGAGCGATATTTTTTGTCGGAGCACGTTTTTTTTGCCCCGACAGGTTTTTTCTGCTCGGGCGCGATTTTTTCGAACGTGGGCGAATTTTTCGCTCGGACTTGAATTTTTCGCATCGACGTGTTTTTTTTGCTCGTTCGTGATTTTTTCCCCGGCCGTGTATTATTTTCGCCTGGACGCTATTTTTTCCGTTCAAATGCAATTTTTTTAGCTTCCGAGCGAAAATATTGTGTCTGTGCGAAAAATTCTCGTCCGTGCATTAAAATCGCTCCCGGTCAAAATTTTCCCGCCCAGTCGAAAAAATTGTGCCCGAATGAAAAATTCGCGTCGGTACAAAAAATTTGAGTTGTCCGAAAAATTCGTGCCCGTCCGAAAAATTCGCGCCCGTTCGAAAAATTCGTGCACATCCAAAAAATTGGCACTCGGCCGAAAAATTGGGGCCCGGGCAAAAATAAAGGGCCCGACCGAAAATATCGTGCCCGGGCGAAAATATCGTGCCCGGGCGAAATTATCGTGCCCGGGCGAAAATATCGCGCCCGGGCGAAAACATCGCGCCCGGGCGAAAATATCGCGTCCGGGCGAAAAATTCGCGCCCGCGCGAAAAAACCGCGTCCCAACGAAAAAATTCGCTCCCGGACGAAAAATTTGCTCTCGGGCGAAAAAAATGCCCCGGCAAAATAGTTGCGCATTTTCCCCCGGACGCACATTTTTTTATAAAAAAGTTACCGCAACGGAGATTTGACAAACGGTTTATAAAGTGTTTCTCCTTTTTGAAAAGTTCTGCAAAAGAAGTTCACCCAAACAATTCTCCTTTTCTAATAGACATTTTCCAAAATCTCCTTTTCCTACAATCCTTTTGCTACCACTCATTCTCCTTTGTGAAAAGCCTTACCAAACAGACCCTTAATGAAATTATGCTTTCCTCGTAAAGAGTCTTCGTTCGCGATCGCTTTGCAAGCTTCCCTTCCATGTCATTAAATTATGATATATAATGTCACTATCTACATTTAAATGTAATTAAGGAAGAAAATTCAAAATGGATTACAAACCCGTATTGCTTTACTCTTGAAGGGAGTATTTGTAAGAGGCAAGGAGGGGTTGTTAGAGTTGTGCTCGAAGCATCCGCGTGACCGTCAAGTTTGGAACGGTCTCCTCGTTGCCTCTAACTAGGGTATTTATAGGTGAAACCCTAAATCCCCGACTCGGGTTTGGATTCCTATCGGATCCTAACTGACCCATTAAGGAGTCCATTAACACTTAAATAAATATACCTCAACAGGGGTATTATGGTCCTTGAAAATACATGTATGTTAAAAGGCATGCCAAATTGATATGCTTTGTTATCATTGGCATTATGGCCCATTGGGTTAGAAAATTTTGTTTATTTTTCACATAACAAGTTGGACAAGTATGCCCTCAAGATGACCTACCAATCGAGAATATACATAAAATCGTGTGGGCCACATTAATTATAATAGCACATAATATTATTTTGATGAGATGATTTACTGAAGAAGGGGAGCCTTGGCGCACCGGTTAAGGTATCGTTATGTGACCTTGAGGTCACAGGTTCGAGTCCTGGAGGCAGCCTCTTGCAAAAATGTAGGGTAATGTTTGCCTACATTTCACCCTTGTGATGACACCCTTCCCTGGGCCCTCGCTGTGCGGGGATGCTTTGTGCACTAGGCTGCCCTTTTAGATGATTTACATAAAAAATCTGGACTCGGGATTGTGAAATATGAATGCACGCATTTTATGATTGCTCATTCTATATGGTCGTGTTACACATATAGGCTCCGTTTGGGGGGGGGGACTTATTTTTACCGGTCAAGCGGTTACGACCGCATGTACCGGACCTATGTATCGGACATTAATTAAGGTCCGGTACATGCAGTCGTAATTAAGGTCCGATACATGCAGTCGTAACCACTTGACCGGTGAAAATAAATCCCCTCAAATGGGAGCATAATTATTCTTGTTTGGTCCTAAGCTTTGCGATGTGAATTAAGGGCTTAGATCATTCCACTTCTTTCATCTTGAACTAGTTTATATTTTGTGTTGTTATTTTCTGAAAATTATTTAAAGAAAGAAAAATGTGATTGGGTCAATTTAAATTTATGGAAAGAATCCAAATGAGACTTGAAGGTCAGGTGACTCTAACACTGCAACCAGCTAAAAGAAGAGGGCACTGGAAAAGAGAGATCTTAACCTTTACTAAAGAAGGATTTTTGCTCATTTTGGGCAAGAAATAACCATTTTCAAAGCAAATTTCACACTTAACATATATTCTCATGCTTTTTTTTTTGCCTATAATGGCAAGAAAATCTTCTTCACAGTTGATAAAAATCACTCCTTTGCTTCCCCAGCAATCCTCTTTCTTTATTCCTGCCTTCTGTGATGATGTTTTGCCCAAACTCTTGGCACTAAATTCATCATGAATCCAAATTAACAACAAAAATGCTAGTGTTGGAAAGCGCGTTCATGGGAGGGGGAAGAGTGGTGTTTCTTTTCCTTCCTTTGCTCTTAGAGTCCCTTCAGTTGGGTGGGATTTGAGGCTTTGGAGCATCAGCATTCATGAAGAAAAGAGTAGACTAAAAAAAGTGACATCAGCAGAGATATATTGACATATAAAGATCCGGTCAAAGAATCGCTAACCCTTCTGAATACAAAAATATCCCACAAAAATAGACTTTGTCCCAACTAGCCGCAGATGTGTGGATGAAGGCAACACATCCAAACACATGAGTGATAAAAAATAGTACGCTTCGGATGAGGACGAGAAAAAGATGGCATACCCTGAAGAGTAGAAGAATGCAACAATCAATGAGAATCGCATGACCACATTAGGATCGAAGACATTCGAGAAGATGGTGATTTTCTTTCCGCCATTTCATTTTTTATATATGCACGCAAGTGGTCTGATGAATGATATCATTATAAGTACAAAAAGAGGGGAACGGATAACTCATATATTCCTTTGCATTATTTGTCCATATAATTTTAAGGGCAAGTCAAATTAAGTATGAATCTCATTACAAAATTTATTTTCAGAAAAATTTATATCGTTCTTTTAAAAGATGCACTCTAGTAGAGATCTGGAGTGATCATCATTAAAAATAACAAAATACAGACTTCATCTACTAACTAGCTTGGTGGGACTAGGACCCAGATGTCCAAATTAATAAGGTCAACAAGACATAGAAAACTCTTACAAAGGTTTGCGGGAAAAGAAGTACGATGATATTTGACATATTGTCAGGCTTCGCATTCTAAAATAAGACGCAAGCCGAAAAGATGACATGAGATGGTGTAGGAGACGACGTGGAGGATGATCAAGATAGTGATGCCACTAAAGAAGAGAAGTCAAAGACGGTAGATGTTGAGAAAGTGGGAAGTTCGTCCAAGTAGTTGAGGCCCTTTCATTCAGTCTCAGTAGCAATCATTCTCTTCGATTGATGGTTCTGAAATTAACAAGCAGTAAGAGATAATAAGATAGAGCAGTGTAAATTGTTTGAAGAGTGCACTGGCAGATAATAGAGTGGAAGGAAATTCAGAGCATATAGAGTGTCATCCAATTAGAGAAAGGAGGTGGTAGTAACAACTTCAGTTCCACATACTGGAGCAAGAAGAGTCATCAACAACAAACTCCATTGGTAATCAGCTATGCTTCTCGAGGTGAGAGAAGATAAGAGAGTTCTCATCCAACTAATTGATGGCACCAGAGTCGATGAGTCACTTATTATAAGTACAACATGCGTGGTACCTGAAGAAGTTGCAATGAAGGTCGATTGCTTGGAAGAACTAATTAGAGCTTCAAAATTTTCCAAAGAGAATCATCGCCTTGATTTGGGTGGCAAGGTGAAAGTGGGCGGAGAAGAAGGCTCAACCTTAGTAGCACTGACATGAGCCTGATGGCAGAGGTGAGGGTGCTTAGTTAAGCACCGCTCGATAAGATGACCAAGTCTCCCATGATGTGGATAAAGATGATGATTCCCCCACGACCACCAATGCGGCCCCACGACCACGTTGGGCTCCACGACCAACAAGATGAAAATATTTTTTCGAGGGTGGAGGTGATATTATCGAAGGTCGATGTAGAAGGTTTTTCACAACAGAGATGTGTGTCGTACTGGCATCCAAGGTGGAGTGTTAAGTTTTTGCTCATGTAAAGAGATCGGAATATATGGTGTAGATGCGAGGGGTTATGGTACTTTAGAGTAAAGAATTGCAAGATGCTCTGAAGTGGCCTTCAAAATTTCATCATGACAGATGATAAGTCAACATTCATCAGAGGAATTGTTTGAAAGCCACATACGAACAAAAGCATCATTGGTGTCCCAATCAGCATAGGTGGGAGATGCACGCTTTGGAGAAGTGTTAGTGAAATCACGTCTCTTGCGTTGAGAGGCAGATGGAAGGTGAAAGAGACATTCCAATCAAGATAATTGGGTCCAGCCAGCTTGAAAGTCGACTCGAGAATTCCAGAGGCATGAGACATGAGTGAGTGTGGGGGGGGGGGGCAGGAGCAGGAGGGAGAGGTCATGTCACTATATTTCAATTCGAGCAAGTGTTAAGAGTTTAAGTTCACTGAACTGGGTTGGGCGAGCACTTAAGCTCGGCAAGAGCTATAATATGGCGTGTACTACAACATAGTGAGCAAAGGAGATCCACAAGAGCGGAATAACTTGTTGTACGATGGCTCGATGGGAGAAGTCATCGATAATGGCAGGGAGCACGATACAGAGCATGATAGGGAGCTTGGCATGGAACTTGCTGACTAGAGTTCGGTAGGAGAAGCCACGGATGTTGGGAGATCATAGGAGGTTGTAGCTGGTAGACAACACAGCTGGAAGTTTGCATGCACTGAGAGATCGTGATGGTAGAGGAGGAGGGATTGGTGTCTTATAAAAGGCGGGGTAGTGTGACAGAAGAGAGTTGAAGCCTTGAGGTCGGTAGTAGATCTCGCATGTTCGCTGGACCGGGTTACAAGTCCAGGTCACGAGTTCTCTAGAGATGGCCACGATATCGGAGAGCGGGAAGGTTGCGAGATCTCTGGAGGAATTCACTAGTTCTCGCAGAGAGCTCTTGTGTAAGGCCGGGAGGTTCACATGAAACTGGAGAGGTTTGGACGAGACCGGGAGAAATTATGCGAGAGGGGTAATCAAGAGAGGGCAACCAAAAAATTCTACTTGCTCTGATACCATGTAAAATAATTATTAAAATTCTAACTTATTACATAAGAACTCTTCTCTTTATATAAAATAGAGGAGGAAGAATATACATCTGGTGTGAGAATAAATACAAGACAAAAAAATACAATGAGCTCTCTTTTGCGCTTTTTACAAATAAGTTATAACACAGTCAAAATGGACCTCTAATACTAATTTCAGAATTTCAACTCCATCCAAAACTCTTAGATAAACGCTAATGATGTCTAAAACAATTCTATAATTTGGATGATTATTGGCCTCGAAAACCTCTTCCATTACTCGGGAGGTTTCAACCGCAATATGTTTAGATGCATCAACATACCACTAGGTAAATGTTGCAACAACTAAAAAAAACACGTGCTAGAATCAAGTTCTCTAAAGAGAGGTGATGGATAGAGATCCTCTCCATTTGAACCAAATGAATAGTATCCAATTGTACTAAATGAATAGTATCCATTTTGTGGTCAAGATCCTCTCCTTACCTATCTAAGGGAGTAATTTTTTATGTAGATATAAAAATATATAAAAGAATGAGATTAGTTAACCTATTAGATCCCCTGAGAAAAGATATTCATCACCAAATGGTTATTCCCCATTTGATCACAAATGGGGAGGAGAGGTGGCACCCAACTCTCCAAATCAAACTTAAGTAAGAGTAGATGCTTATTTGGTTGTGTGAAAAACACACAAATAGATATCCACCCCCACATCCAATGACCAAAAAAATAATAAAAATAAATTAGTAATAACCAGATATTTTAACTTACCTTTCTTCACACGTGAAAACTGTGCAAGATTCTGTCACACCTGAAAGCATAAAGAAGAAAATATTTAATGTAAGTATAATCGAGAGTAAATATCGATAAATTTTACTGCACTTTTCCGATGTAGGCTCGTTTGGTGTAGCGTTTTTTGCTTCCGTGATGTTGGACAAAAATGCCACCGTCATAGAATGTATGTTTGGCATGACAACGGTTACCACCGCTACAAAAAAACTAGTTTTGAAAATAGAAGTGACAGATATTCAGAATAGGAATTAGGGTTACAAAGAAGCATTCTAAGAGGTCATAAGTTTCACAATGCTCAATCTCTACAACATAGGAGTTTATATATTACGAGTTTCCCAGAATACGCTAAAATAATAGTTCGAAAAATACGTCTGCAATTTATGCAATTTATGCCAATATTTCTCTCATTCTAAACAATTCCCACATTTTTGAATGAAGAGCAAATGAAATGCAAACTTTTCCTATCCAGAGTATCCCCTTCAGTCAATAATAAATAGTATTTTTGGGTAAAGAGTAGTAGCAATGATTTTCAAAGGACACTGGGAAAATATAGAAATCATATTCAGATGCATATAAAAGCATACAAAGATTTTCTATCTAAACATGATTTACTCAATTGAAAGGGAAGCACTTAAGCACATAAAAACTATTTTACTTAACAAAAGAAAGATTCTGCAGCAGAACTGCACTGTGACAGTCCAGACACTTTGCAGGTTCAAGCTCCTTTTAAACAGACAAAGAAAATCTTAGCCATTGCAATGTCCCTTGAGCATTCCCATTTATCATTAACTTTCCAGATTCTTCTATAAACTATATATATATATATATGTTCATTTACTGTGGCCTTCCCTCTAACTTTGGATAATTACAGAGACCTCACTCTATCTTTCAAAATTAGTAAAACCTTCCCTCCAAGTTTACATTGTTAACATCTAGGAAGCACTTGTACGGGTACGTGTACCGGGTGCGATACATACCCGGTACGACGGTACGTCAAAAAATTAAAAAATAGGGATACGGGTACGGCATGATACGTTATAAAATATATATACATATATCTATTGTCAAAACATCGAAATATAAAACAGAAATCATAACTTGAAGTACAAGTCCACAACACAAATCAATGCAACACAATATGAAATTTTCAAACATTAAACATTTATAAATATTACAAAATTTAACATCTTATATATTTAACCAAAAGATAAAATTAAACTTAAGTCTATTCAGTAGTCTTTTTTTTCTTCTTCTTCTTCATTGTTGGAGATCAACATCTTAAATCTCTGGTTAGTCTAGAGACAAGTTAGCCATTTTGTTTATAACTTGCGTCGTATCGGCATGTTCAATACAC
This sequence comes from Platanthera zijinensis, assembly GCA_039513925.1. Lineage (NCBI taxonomy): Eukaryota > Viridiplantae > Streptophyta > Magnoliopsida > Asparagales > Orchidaceae > Platanthera > Platanthera zijinensis. The sequence continues at coordinate 237,058,077 of CM077081.1, read as the reverse complement.
ATACTTGTAACAGAAATGTACCAGTATCAGAAACATATTTTGTACAGATATACAACTTAATTGGACGTACCAACGCTTTCTACTATATAGCCAACTTTTTGTTTACTCTAGAAAAATAAACTCATATCACAATATGCAGAATGATGTGCTAAGTCCAAGTGTGTCGACATAAGTGTATCCGTACCGATACCAGACGTATTCGGTACGGATACACTACCTTCGGGGAAGTATCCGTGCTTCATAGGTTAACATACATGTTCCTGGAGGGTTTTTTTGTGTACGAGCAAGAAAACAATGTACACTTTTAGGCTATGTTTAGGACAACTAGACTTTAAGCAGTGGCGGTATAAAACTATGATAGTAAACGCAGAGTGTTGGAGGTGTATCTGCGTTTGAAATTTTTGTGACAATATTTTGGCCCAAATTCGCCTTTCTTGAGTAAAGGCATTCACAACTGCTAAAAGCTGACTACATGTGCATGACTGTGGCAGCGCTTAGGCCTTGAATATTGTTAAGGAAATAGCGTTTGCAGGGGATTTTCCTAACTATCACCGTTCTCTCACCATTCTCCCAAGCATATGCTATGAGGGGAGATGTTAATAATTCTAAAAAGTAGAGAGGTTCTTGTAATTATGCAAAGCCACAAGATAGTTTTTTTTTAACTATTCCTCTCTATATATAAGTATCTCAAAGATCAGCAACCGTGCCTCTCATTCCTCAACAAATCATCCAACATGATTTCTTCAGCAACTGTCTACCATGTCTTTGAGTCCACAGTGCCATTATATGTGGCCATGCTCTTGGCCTACTTATCAGTCAGGTGGTGGAAGCTCTTCACACCAAACCAGTGTTCAACCATTAACAAGTTCGTCGCGAAGATTTCCATACCTCTGTTGTCTTACCAAGTGATCTCCACCAACAACCCCTACCAAATGAATCTAAAACTTCTGTTAGCAGATATTGTGCAGAAGTGTTTGGCTCTTCTCATATTCATAATCCTCAGTAAAGTATATGCCAAAGAAGGTTTTGATTTGTTGATCACTGGATTTTCCGTTTCTACACTACCAAATACTCTGGTTGTTGGAATCCCATTGTTGAAAGGTTTATATGGCGAAGAAGCTGCTAAGTTTCTGGGTCAGATAGTTGTCCTACAGAGTCTTGTTTGGTATACCCTTCTACTGTTTTTATTCGAGTTCAGAGCCGCTAAAGTGATTACAGCCACGCCTTTTGAAAACACTGGTAATACCCTAAATTGAGTTCTACTATGACTTGCATACATACGAAAGGTTTGATTTGTGAGGAAATTGTTTATTTTTGCATCAATCTGAATCATTGTTGTGATGTAGAAATAAACTTTTTCAATCTTTATTGGATGGAAATGCTTAAATTTGAACAGATTCCAATTTTTTTCAATGTACAAACACACTTACAAGTTATAAGTGGCCAAAAAGGCTATGAAACTGTGAAACAGCATCAGGTTATTTGGCTAGTTGTTATATTGCACAACAGAGACATTACAAATGATGTGTCCTTTAATGTGTCTTCTGGCCTGTAAAAAATTAATAAAGATAATTGAATTACAAATAACATAATAACTGTTAGTGCTTAAGTATCAAAACATAAACATTCAATCCAAAATCAATTTGTTGTAGGTGAAGGGGCCCATGATTTGTATTAAGTGCACAAGACTACACGAGTTTCCGATGTGAGACTATGTTCTCAACATGTCTTGAGAAAAAAATGCCACATGCATGTAAAATTATTAAATTTATACATATTTTTTAGTATTAGAGCAGTAGTATAATGATCAACGTGTTTCTAATTACAACAAAACTATATCAAAGATCAACTTTAGACTATGGCTCCGTTTGGGGGGACTTATTTTCTCCGGTCAAACGGTTACGACCGCATGAACCGGACCATAATTAAGGCCTGGTTCATGCGATCGTAACCGCTTGACCGGTGAAAATAAGTCCCCCCAAACGGAGCCTATATCTTCTTATGTTCATTATGGGGATGCCTTCAAATAATATTTGAATTGAGGTAAATTTGTATTTGTTTTAGGAATGATACAATTCTAATAGATAAGACATACGTTAAAATAAATGAAAAATTAGAACTGTGGAGAAAATATTTAGAAGATAAATGATATGAAATTTTAGTAGGTGTGGTATGAATAATTACTGGGTTTGAGTGGAACTGTGGAAGCAGCCTCTTGCAAAAATGCAGGGTAAGATTTACCTACATTTCACCCTTGTGATAGGACCCTTCCCCGGACTCTCGTTGCACGGGGATGCTTTGTGCACTGGGTTGCCCTATGGTATGAATAATTAAAAGTTAAAATGATTGAAGATAAGCTAACGAAAGCTATGAAGTGCTTAGGTATATTGGATCAATTATAAAGAAGAATTTAACAAGTATGATGGCCTTGAAAAATTTTATAAAACGGGGAAGGTCGGGGGAACACTCAACCAACCAAGTCAAATAAACTAGTAGCGAATAAAAGAACAAGAGATGAAATTGAATTAACTATCTTCTTTTTACAAAGCAAGACATATATTGCGAGACATGATTTCACAATGCACCTGATGGAAACCACAAAAATAGACAAAAGCAAAATCGGCGGCGCGAACAACTCAGATCGCCGAACCGCTGAATTATCAGACCGCTTCTCTTAGGCGCGCGAACTGCTGGTTATTGACTGCAGAGGAAAACAACTCTGCCCGCACTTCTCGGTCGCCTGACCGCAGAAGTCCACTGCAAATAGCCGAACTGAAACTAAGCTGAACCTATCCGCAACACTTGGTTGTTTGACCGCCGAAGTCGCCTAACCACAGAGTTGAAAGAACAGCTTATTCGAACTGCTATTCAATCCGCCAAAGGCAAACTGATTTATCCAAGCTGGGAAACTGCCAAGTAAGAAGACCGCCTAGTCGCGGAACCCGCGACCTGCTGCTAACCGCCGCTGACTGCTACCAGCTATCTGCATTGCCTCCTCTGACTTCACAGTCAGAACCAGTTTCCTGACTGCTAAGTGCTAACCGCACAATCTGCAAACACAATAATAAATCGGTCACTTCTCCTTACCACGCGGTTACAAAAACCTTAACCGCAAGTTTAATCCGAGCTATAGTTCTTACAGTTCTAGATATTTATGACGAGGCCAGCACCCCAATTTATAGGCGGACAAGCGGATACCGTGACCGCCCAGGGGGATAGAGTAAACGCTAGTGACGTGGCAGCTAGCAGCAGTCCACCCAACATGCGGACTACCAACACCAGACCACACGCGGTTACCACCAGTCCGCACACCTATGCGGACAGTAACATCAGTCTGCGTGGACTTAAGTAGCCAAGCAGACAACCACGCGACCTGAAACCTAACTGCGCTAGAGGCGGTTTGCCGGTCTCCACAGTCTCCTAATTCAGACTGCGCAGTCCGGAGTTAGCTCGAATCTAACCGCGCGGTTAACACCCCAGGGAGCTTGCTAAGACAGACCACAAAAAGAAGAATGACCAAGGAACAAGACAGTTCGCCAGAGCCTAGTTGCACTACCCGCACGGCCTCCGCGGTCTGTGCGGTTTGCACACATCAGACTGTCCACTTCCACTTCAACATTTTCAATACTCCCCCTTAAAGTGGGAAATGAAAATCATCCCAAGCAGTCCCCGTAACCGCTCAAATGATTCCTTCGATGGCGGCTTTGTGAAGATGTCTGTGACATTATCCTGACTCTGTATATATTCCACCATCAGAGATTCCTCCAGCATTTTCTCCTGAACGAAGTGATGCTCGATCTCGATGTGTTTTGTCCGCGCGTGACAAACTAGATTTGTAACTAGCTTGAGAGCACTCTCGTTATCACCACGTAGCATAGTAGGACCTCGCATCTCTTCATGGATGTCCTCCACTAACTTCCAAAGTCAGATGACCTTCTGAGCTGCCAAGGCCAATGCCTTGTATTCTACTTTAATAGTGGAGACATACACAGAATCATGTTTCTTTTTGCACCACGAGATAGTTGTCGATCCGCACATGAAGACGTAACCAGACGTCGACTTCCGATTGTCGGTATCTCCCCCATAGTCAGCATTTGTATAACCGTGCAGGTTGAAACTTGTATCCCTCTCATAAAAGGGACTCATATCTTATGTGAACTTCACGTATTTCAATATATTCTTTGCCGCCACCAGATGAGGCTTTCACGGCTCCTGTATATACTGACTTACTCGGCACACGGAATAAGCAATATCCGGCCTTGTAATCGTCATGTATTTCAGGCTCCTAACCAGAGACCGGAAGACCAAGGGATCTGGAAGAACCCTTCCCTCCATGTCGAAGCTTCAGGCCGATTTCCAGTAGAGTAGAGCTGCTCCTTTCCTCCCGCATGCCGAATCGCTTCTCGATCCGCTTTGCATACCCTTTCTGGGAGAAGAGCACACCACCCTTTTTCCTCTCAACTTCGAGACCAAGGAAATGGTGGACCTCCCCAAAATCCTTCATCTCGAACCGGATAGTTAGCTCTGCCCTGAGTCTAGCTACCTCCTCTTCCGAGTTCCCCGTGATGATCATATCGTCAACGTGCAGCAGCACAAAGACTTGAAGCCCCCTTTTTTTTATGAACAGACTTGAATCAGAATGGGAAGTAAAGTATCTGTAGAACTGGAGGTATTCTGTTATCTTCCTGTACCACGCCCGAGACACCTGCTTCAAACCATAGAGGGCCTTCTTGAGCTTGCAGATGTGTCCTGGATGATCTTCAAACACATAACTGGTTGGTTGAACCATGAAGATATTCTTGTCAATCTCCCCGTAAATAAAAGCATTCTTCACATCGAGCTGTCAAATATTTCAGCCTTGGCAAGCCGTCAAAGCAATCACCACCAGTTTTGAAGTCATCTTGGCCACAGGACTGAACGTCTTCTCGTAGTCTTCTTCGTACTGCTGAGAGAACCTCCAATCTACAATGCGAGCATTGTACCGCTCAATACTGCCGTCAACCTTCTTCTTGAGCTTATACACTCATTTACAAGTAACAAGAGTTATGTCATCGACCTTGGACATAAGATCCCAAGTTTGGTTCTTCCTGAGGGTGGTCATCTCCTCATCCATGACATCTTCTCACTCATGTACTCCAACGACATTCTCATAGCATGACGGCTCATGCTTGTCCAGAGGACCTGCAAAGAAACATGACACAAAGTTCACCATGTTCCCGTCCTTGTACCGAGTTGGTGGAATAATGGTCCTCTTCGACCTCCGCAAAGCCTGACCATTATCCACCACACCAGCTTCTTTTGCATCGGCTCTTCTTTCGGGCGCACTAGAAGTATCGCTCCCCCTGCTTCCAGAACCAGAAGCACCTGCTCCTGAGCTAGATGTAACCGGAGCTCCTGGAGACACAAAAAGCTCTACTAGAAGATCACCATCATCTTCTTTTTGTCTTCTTTCTACCCTGCTCTCTTGTAGTTCTACCGAGAAACTACCATAGTATGACGTTAGCTCGTCAAATACCACATCCCTTGAGACGACAAATTCCCTTATCTCAGGGTCCATGCACTTCTAGCTCCTCTTCTGCTGATCACAACCAATGAAGACAAGCTTCATTGTCTTCGATTTCAACTTCGTCCTTAGAGCGTATGGGAAGTGCACGTAACAGGTAGACCTGAACACCCGAAGATGTGTCACGTTGGGCTTTCCTTGAACATCAGTTCATGCAGAGACTTCATATTGTTGGGAATCAATGGCATTTGGTTGATGACGTAAGCTCCGCAGGCCATTCCTTCCACCCAAAAAATCCTGAGAATTGCTTTGAGTGAAACCAGCACATGCAGGTCTCCGCCAGGTGGTGGATCTTGCTCTCTGCAACTCTGTTTTGTTGTGGAGTATGCGCACAAGAAAGCTGTCTTCGGATTCCATGTTTTCTGCATAAGTTAAAGGACTCATTTGAAGTGAACTCCCCTCCATTATTTGTTCTCAACCTCTTTATCCGCAGATTTAGCTGACCTTCCACGAACTCCTTGAACTCTACAAACTTCTGGAAAACCTCTGACTTCTCCTTCATGAAATATACTTAAGTATATCTGGTGAAATCATCAATCAAGACTAGCATGTATCTGCTTCCTCCAACACTGGGGGTGAGATCGGTCCCATCAGATCACCATAAATGCACTCCAACGGTGCCTTGCACCTGGACAGAGATTTATCAAATGGAAGGCGATGAGCCTTTCCATAATGATACCTTGCACAGACATAATCGTCGCCCAGAGATGAAAGACTAGACAGGTCTTTCACAAAGCCTCTTGCCGCCACATGCTTTAGCTTGTCCATCCCAACATGCCCTATCCTTTCGTATCAGATAGTCGCGCTGTCATTAGCTCTCATCTTCTCGACATATGAACTTGTCGACAGAACAAACAAGTCCTTTACCTATCTCCAGACATAAGTCACGTCAGCCTTCACCGTTGACACATTCTAAAGAAACTTCACTTCTGTCAGGCCGAACAAAACGTGATAGTCAGCGTCTACAACGTTGATCACCGAGAACAGTTCTTCTTCATCCCCGACACGTGATAAACACTCCTCAAAGTGAGTGACCCCCTCTCACTTCCTAAAGAAACCGTTTCCTCTTTCTCGACTGCATGCACAGTTCATCAACAATAATGATAGCATCATTATCTGTATACGTCTGCAGAGAAGAAGACTTTGACTCGTCTCCAATGAAGTGATGACCACACCCCGAGTCCACAATCCAGTCTTCCTAGTAGTTGATGGAGGCCAAGGGACGAACAGATGTTGCCTCCATATCTGTCACGAAGAAGTTCCCACATCCGCCTTCTTCCTTCTTGGATTCAGATGTGACCTGACTGAAGATAAACTCTGCAGTCTTTTCTGAAGTGATCAAGCCTGTTGCATCTATAATACCTGGGTCCTCCTTTCTTCCCTTCATCCTGCTTAGGAGCTTTGATCCTCTCCTGTTATGATGAATTTGAAGGACCATCTTCTACAGATGACTTCTTCTTCATGTCTCATCTTTTCTTCTTTTCTGAATAAAGAACCTCACTATCTCCTCCTAAGATAGAACCCTCAGTCATTTGTCTTGTCAAGCTCTCCTTTGAAGCCAGCAGATTCTCCAGCTCTAGTAAAGATGGTTGATTGGCGCAGCCCTGCACATAAGTAACAAAGGTCACGTACTCTTTCCACAAGCTGCTATTGATGTGTCTTTTCAACTTCGCCTCTGAGATGGGCTCATCCGGGTTCAATACTGAAATCTCAGCACAAATATTCGTCTTTAAGAAGAAAGATGATATCGACAGGACCTCCTGAGTTATTCTCGCCAACTCATTCTCAAGAAACTGTAGTCGAACTACATTCTTCTTATTGAACAAGTCATCCAAGGCTGTCCAAATCTCAGCAGCCGACCTACATCCAATGATGTGGTCGAACAACTCCGATGAGATCGCCTGCTTGAGTGTGAACTCTTCCTTTGCATTTGTTCTCCTCCAAACCCTCACCGCCCGATCATTTCCTCCTGCAGTAATCAGTTCTTCTCTCTCGTCTCCACCGACAACCTTCCAGAGATACTCGCCCAGAAGATAACTTTTCATGCAAGACTTTCACTTCTTGCAGTTAGTCTGCGTCAGGAGTTCAATTCCAAAACCTCTTGTGTAACCACCTTCCATTGCTATATTCCTGGTTCACTTGAACTTCCAAAGGTATTTAGCAAACCTCTGTGGCCAATTAATGCTAAAACCTCTGTTGCTTTGATATCATATAAAATTTTATAAAACGGGGAAGGTCGCAGGAACAATCAACCAACCAAGCCAAATAAAATAGTAGCAAATAGAAAAACAAGAGCTGAAATTAAATTAACTATCTTCTTTACAAAGCGAGACATGATTTCACAATGCACACAATGAAAACCACAAAAAAATAGACAAGAGCAAAATCTGTGAACAGAAACTATAACTGCCCAAACCGCAAATCAGTCGGCTAACCACCAAGGCCGCGCGAACAGCTCAAATCGCCGAACTGCTGAACTGTCAAACCGCTTCTCTTAGCCGCGTGAACTGCTGCTTATTGACTGTTGAGGAAAAACAACCCTGCCCACACTTCTCGGTCGCCTGACCGCAGAAGTCCACCGTGAACAACTGAACTGAAACTAAGCTGCAACCTGTCCGCAACTCTTGGTTGCCTGACCGCCGAAGTCGTCTGACCGCAGAGTTGGAAGAATAGTTTATTTGAACTGTTATTCAATCCGCCAAAGGCAAACTGATTTATCCAAGCTGGAAAACTACCAAGGAAGAAGATCGCCTAGTCGGCGGACCCGCGACCTGCTGCTAACCGCCGCCGACTACTACTTGCTATCTGCATTGCCTCCTCTGACTTCACAGTCAGAACCAGTTTCTTAGCTGTCAAGTGCTAGCCGTACAATCTACAAACACAACAATAAATCGGTCACTTCTCCCTGTCGTGCGGTTACAAAAACCATAACCGTAATTTTAACCAGAGCTACAGTTCTTACAGTTCCAGATATTTATGACGAGGCCAACACCCCCTATTTATAGGCGGGCAAGCGGATATCGTCACTGCCCAAAGGGATAGAGTAACCGTTAGTGACGTGGCAGCTAGCAGCACCAGTCCGCCCAACATGCGGACTGCCAACACCAGTCCACGTGCGGTTAACACCACTAGTCCGCACAACTATGCGGACAACAACCTCAGTCCGTGTGGACTTAAGTAGCCAAGTAGACAGCCACGCGACCTGAAACCCAACCGCGCCAGCGGCGGTCTGCCGATCTCCGCGGTCTCCTAATCCAAACCGCGCAATCCGCAGTTAGCTCGAATCTAACCGCGCGGTTAACACCCCAAAGAGCTTACTGCGACAGACCGCAAGAAGAAGGATGGCCAAGGAACAAGTCAGTTTGCCAGAGCCTAGCCGCGCTACCCGCGTGGCCTCCGCGGTCTGTGCGGTCTGCACACGTCAGACTGCCCACTTCCACTTCAACATTTTCAACAGACCTATCCTCTGGGGTTAAAGATTAAGTGATAAAACAAAGAAGTGTCATAAAATATTTACATCTATTGAAAATGGGGTAGACATAAATAGTATGGGGATGCACAATTAAGGATAGAAAATGTAGCAATTAGACGAGTAGATAACACTGATGTCAAAGATGGACTGCAAAATAGCAGACCAACGGAAACATGAATAGGGAGTCGTTTAAGAAGATTCTTAAAGAATAGGTTAAAAACCTCGCACAACAAAATGTCGAAATGTGAAAAAAAAAATCATTAATTTGATCCCAATTACATAGGAATCAAGGATATGGCTAATATTGGCATGCTGATAGACTGATTTCCTTTTTCCAATGGGCTGACATGAACTTGAATGACAAATTTACTTAGGCTCCGTTTGGGAGGACTTATTTTCACCGGTCAAGCGGTCATGACCGCATGAATCGGGACTTAAAATAAGTCCCGATTCATGCGGTCATGACCGCTTGACCGGTGAAAATAAGTCCTCCCAAACGAGGCCTTAGGCTCTGTTTGACGTTCCGGTCCGGCGGGAGACCGGGGAGGAGAGAGAAAACGACTGTTTAGAACGGTCGACTGGCGCTCCTTCCACCAGCTGCAAAACACCGGGCCGGCACCCTTTCACGCCGGCCGTTCTCAGCCGGAGCGCGCCAAACACTATTTCGCCGGGCCGTTCACGCCGGAACGGAGCGGCGCTGGGTTGTCAAACAGACCCTTAACCTTCCTCCCATTGTCTTTGTAGTGCGTACAACAAATGCTGAATTTATTCATGAAGTGCCAGCAAATGAAGAAGAAGAAGAAGAAGAAAAAGTAGCAGAAGAAGAAAAGGAAGTCCTAAACATGAGGAAGCACAAATCATGGCTAATATTGTCCATGGTAGGAAGGAAGCTGATCATAAATCCAAACACATACGCCTGTGTCGCAGGCCTGTTCTGGGCGCTTATCAGCTTTAGGTATGACTTGATAACCATTATACCAATCCTAACAGAAGAAACTACTTTGGGTCATTTACTGGGACAGCCCCTCCAATTTTACAGAATCATAGGACCTCCCCTCTAACTTCTAAAATTACCAAAACCTCCCTTATAAGCTTACGTTATTAGCATGCATATACAAAAAAAACTGCAGAGATTTATTTTTTTGGGTACAAGTATATTAACAATGTAGGAAGAGGAGCCTTGGCGGCACCGGTTATGGTGTTTTCGTGTGACCTTGTGGTGACAAGTTCGAGTCCTGGAAACAGCCTCTTGCAAAAATGTAGGGTAAGATTTGCCTGCATTACACCGTTGTGAACCAGACTTCCCTTATAGGTATATTAACAATGTAAGTCTAGAGGGGAGGTTCATTGTTACGGACTTGCATGTTCACGAGATGCCGGCGTGATTATTTCATATTATGTTGTGTTATTTCATATTATATTGTATACGCATTTATTTTACTTGCATTTGCTATTCGCACCCTGCGCCTAGAAGGGGTGGTGTTGTACTCCCTTTTCATTATGCTTGGATGAATGGAAATTAGGATTGCTCCCTAAGTTTTCCTCTCAACCCTAATCTCCCTCTTCTTCCACACCTTCGCCGACCCTTCCCCTCGCCGGTTTCCTCTCCGAGATGGTATCAATTTGGTCTGACCTGCCGGACCGCCCGCATCTCGCTGCCAGTGCTCGAGATCATCCGTGCGATTTCTGCTACAGGCCGATTTGCCTGATCCAGCGCCGATCCGCCCGTTTCGGCGCGGCAACAGTGCCATTTTGCCGATCCTGCGTCGAACTGCCATTCTCCTCCATTTTCGCGTCGGGTCTTCCGTTTCCGCCCCTCTACCACTGCCGATCGAACCTAGTGCCTGCGCAAGGGCCGTCCCAGCGTTTCTTGCGCCTGGCCATCCATCGATCCACTGGATCGAGCCCGATTTGATGCAGGCAAGCCGCCAGCCGCAGGTTCCGCCGATCTCTGCCAGATCCGCTCCTTCGGCCGTTGTTCGACATCTCCAGCCCCGTGGCTCCCACCACTCGCTTCTCCGGCGACCCCGCTCCAGATTCCGTCTCCGAAGGTCTTAGCCGTCGCGTCAAGGCTCAGGAATAATTTGTCGCCTCCATGCACGCCTCCCTCCTCGCCCTCCACTCCATGATTGACTCCCTCCAGGCGTCCGCCACCACTGTGTCCGCCGCATCTAGCACCGGCTTGCCCGCGAACAGTGGCTCTCTCCTCGGCGCCGGGTTGTCGCCTGTTTCCTCCTGACATCCTCCTCTGTCCATGCAGGGCCAGCCCGCCCTCGCCATGGATATTCCCTCTTTTGTCGGCGTAGACCTGATGGGGTGGATTGCTAAGGAGGAACAATACTTCGACCTCAACTACACAATGGGGCACGACAAGGTGTCTACGACTGTGATTAGCCTGGACGGCTCGGCCCTCCACTGGGCTAGGTGGCTCCGTTAGGCGCCAATCCAACCTGAGCCTCTCCTGGTTCGAGCTCAAACATGACATGATCCGGCGATATGACACCCGTTACTCTGGCTCTTCCGCTATCGAGCGGCTATGCGGCGTCCGCCAGACAGCAGCTTTGGACTACTACATTGACGAGTTTGTAGCCTCTAATGTCCCCGGCTTGCCACCCGACCATTACCTGGGCTTTTTCATGCCTGGGCTACTACCCCATATCTCATCCCGGCTTCGCACGCACCAATCCCTGCACAGTCTCAGATGCCTTTGACATGACGCGTCTGGTGGAGGCCGATCTCTCCCCCAAGACGACTACGCCCGCAACCAGTCACCACCCTCCTCGGCTGCCCTGGAGGACACCTCCGTCGGCAGCCCCGCAGCGGCCGCCCCTGGGGGTGACCGACCCGGCCGACCGGTGGTTCCCCAAAGCATCTCCAACAATACTTACAACGAATGTCGCAGCAAGGGCCTATGTTTCCGGTGTCGTCACTACTCCCCTACGCATCTGTGCTCCATCAAGGAGTTTCACGCCATCATCGGCGACTTCGACCCGAAGGTCAACTTGGAGGACTTTGAGGCCCTCGAGCTATCTGAGGGTGATGGCGCGATGGACACCGCCTCGTCCACTTTTCACCGCTTGGAGCTACCCTGTTTCTCAGTGGGCGGCATTTCAGGGCTGCAGACCATGAAGGTTGCAAGCACGTTGTGTGATTATTCCATTGTGGTCATGGTGGACAGTGGCGCGAGCCACAACATCCACTCAGCCCAGTTGGCACACCAGCTTCACCTTCCCTTGGTTCCCTCTTCTAACTTTACAGTCTGTCCGGGGGATGGGCGTCACCGACAGACCCACAGGTGTTGCACCACTCTCTCCCTTACGATGGGGTCCTACCAGGTGACAACAGACTTCTACACCTTCGGGCTCGGAGGTATTGACGCCATTCTGGGAGAGGCTTGGCTCCGCACGCTGGGCGAAGTGCGGGTCAACTGGGAGAGTATGACTATGCAGTTCCTCCAGGAGGGCCAAACGTGTCGCCTGGTGAACGACTCCGCACTGCTTCGCTCCCCGGTCTTCGCCCGTGCGATTCAGCGGACCGTCGGCGCTGACTTTTCCGCATGGCTTTGTCCGCTCTCTGCTCTGGCATTGCCGCCTCCTTCACACTTGACCAACCTTCAGGCATTACTCGCCAAATTCGAGGACATTTTTGAGGCCCCGACCGGCCTCCCTCCGGCTCGCCTGACGGATCACGATATTCCCCTCCAGCCCGTTGTTGTAGCAGTGTCGATCCTCCCTTAACGTTACGGCCATGTGTAGAAGGGTGAGATCGAGCGGCTGGTTCGTAAGACGTTGTTGGAGGGCATCATCCTCCCTAGGAGTGCAAGTTGAGTTGAGCCGACTCGAAAGCTCGATGAGCCGGCTCGAAAAAAGCTCGACTCGAGCTCGAGCCTGTGGAGCTCGAGCTCGAGCTCGATTATGAGTCGAGCTCGATTATGAGTCGAGCTCGAATATTAATGTTCATGAGCTCGCGAGCCGGCTCGCGAGCTTTTTATTCCAATTTTTTTAAAAAAAATATATAAAAAATATGAAAAAAATATAAAAAAAATAAGAAAATAAAGCTCATGAGCTAAAAAGCTTGCGAGCAGCTCGAGCTCGCGAGCTCGAAACTCGAGCTCGCGAGCTCGAAACTCGAGCTCGAGCTCGATAATTTGGCATTGAGCTCGAGCTCGAGCTGGGATAAATGAGCTCGTCGAGCTCGAGCTCGAAATGAAAAGATCGAGCTCGAGCTTGGAAATTTTGCCAAGCTCGACTCGTTTACACCCCTAATCCTCCCCAGTGCGAGCCCTTTCTCCGGTCCAGTCCTCCTGGTCCGAAAGAAGGACGGTAGCTGGCGGTTCTGTGTGGACTACCGAGAGCTCAACAATGTCACCATTTCGGACAGGTACCCGATCCCAGTTATTCAGGAGCTTCTGGACGAGCTCCACGGCACCATATTCTTCACCAAGCTGGACCTTCGAGCATGTTATCACAAGATCCAGGTACGACCCGAGGACATCGTCAAAACCTCCATCTGAACGCACAATGGTCACTACGAGCGCTTGGCCATGCCCTTCGGCCTGACCAACGCACCGGCCACCTTCCAAGCCATGATGAACGACATTTTCCGAGCAGTACTTTGTCGATACATTTACGTTTTTTTAATGACATTTTGGTATATAGTTCTTCCTGGAAGGATCATCTTCAGCACGTCTGCCTCACTCTAACTACCATTCGAAGCCATCACCTCAATCTCCACCCAAAGAAGTGCTCATTTGGGGCATCGGAAGTGAGCTACCTCAGTCACACCATCTCGGCCAGGAGGGTCTCCATGGACAAGGAGAAGATTGTGGCAGTCCATTATTGGCTGACTCCTACATCTCTGCGGGACGTCCGGGGATTCCTCGACTTTACGGGATACCATCGCCGCTTCATCCAAGGGTACGGGGCTCTAGCTCGTCACTTACGTAGCTCCTGAAGAAGTCAAAGGAGGGCCATTTTTAGTGGACGGCCGCTGCCGCCTTTTCCGCCCTTCAGCAGTCCCTAGTCCGTGGGCATGTGCTTGTCATGCCAGATTTCTCTCTGCCATTCCTAGTGGAGTGTGATGCATCGGGCTCTGGGGTGGGAGTCGTACTCATGCAGGTCGGACGGTCGATAGCCTACTTCAGCCGCGCTTTCTCTAGAATTGTCCACAGCCGCTCCGCGTATGAGAATGAGCTTATGGGCCTAGTTCTCGTCGTTCAGCATTGACGCCCATATCTACTGGGCCGCCCCTTCGTGGTCCGCACCGACCACAACAACCTCCGCTACCTCCTTTAGCAAAAGATCACAACGCTCGCCTAGCATGTGCGGGTGGACAAACTCTTGGGCTATGACTTCACCATCGAGTTTCGCCCGGGGAGGCCAAACCGAGTGGCCAATGCCCTCTCTCGGCAGAGCCAGTCGCCAACGCTCACAACTATCTCTCAACTGGTGTGAGAAGACGCAGCGACCGTCCAGCACGAGGTCGAGGTCGACCCTGTTTTATCCGGGATCCATACGACGCTCATCACGGAAGCCTCTGCCCATCCACCGCACTCATTTGTAGAGGGTCGTCTATTCTTCAAGGGCCGCCTTGCTCTAGCACCCTCGTCTCCGAGCATTCCCCGCCTACTCGCCGAGTTTCACGCTTCGCTCTCCAGAGGGCACGTCGAGGCCTTCCGTACCAACCGCTGTTAAGCGGACTCTCTACCGGCCCCACATGTTTCTACAGGTCAAGACATTCGTGGTCGCCTGTTTGGTCTTCCTGAAGGCCAAGTACGAGGCAGCGTTTCCAGCCGACCTCCTTCAGCCTCTTCCCATCACAGACCACGTTTGGGAGGACGTGACCATGTACTTCATTACTCGGCTACCACGTTTGGGAGGTCGTGGTGGACCGATTGTCCAAATACGGCCATTGTATTCCCCTTCATCACCCCTACACCGCCGCCATAGTCGCGGACAACTTCATCAGCGGTGTCGTACGCCTTCATGAGTTTCCTCGGTCGATCGTGAGCAATCGTGATCCGTTCTTCTTGAGCATCTTTTGGACCATACTTTTCCAACGACAGGGGACTCTCCTCCTCATGAGCACTGCTTATCACCCACAGACAAAGTGCCAGTCCGAGGTTCTTAACCGTTGTTTGGAGACGTGCCTCCGCTGCTTTGTGGTGGAGCAACCTCGCGGGTGGGCCAAGTGGCTCTGTTGAGCCGAGTACTCCTACAACACTGCCTACCACAATGCATCAGGTACCACCCCGGTTGAGGTTGTCTATGGTCGGCCGCTGCCCTCCATTATCCTCCATTTGTCGGGAGAGTGCTAGGACGAGAGTTTGGCCACCGCCCTGCAGGACCGTGACACCATCCTTGATCACTTGAAGCGTCACCTCTTATGGGCTCAATAGAAGATGTCCTCCTTTGCGAACAGGAAGTGGCGCGAGCTCTCCTTTCATGTGGGAGAGAAGGTGTTCATCAAATTGCACCCATACCGCCAGTTGTCTGTGGCCCGAAGGCCTTGCACGAAGCTAGCTCCACTGTTCTTTGACCCATTTGAGATAGTAGCGCGTATCGGTGCGGTCGTCTATCGCCTATGCCTCCACGCCGAGAGTCGCATATACCCGGTCTTCAACGTTTCTCAGCTATGCCGTGTGGTGGGCAACCACGCCACTACGGACCACATTCCGACCGACGTTGATCTCGTCGGCGAGGCACCGCACTACCCGGCCAAGATACTAGATCGTCGTTTCCTTCTGCCGGGAGACCCCACTTCAGAGGAAATTTTGGTCACCTGGGCAAATCACCCAGACTCTGATGCTACATGGCTCCCTCAGGATGACTTCCGCCGCGATGAGACGCCTTGGCGGGTCTACACGCGGAGAAAGACGACGACGACCCGTCTGGAGGAGAGACCGAAGAAGCGACGTCGGCGTGATTATTTCATATTATGTTGTGTACGCTTTTATTTTACTCACATTTGCTATTCGCACCCTGCGCTTATAAGGGGTGGTGCTGTACTCATTTTTCATTATGCTTGGATGAATGAAAATTAGGACTGCTCTGTAAGGTTTTCCTCTCAACCCTAATCCCCCTTTTCTTCCTCACCTCCGCCGGCCCTTCCCGTCGCCGTGTTCCCCTCCGAGATCGTATCATTCATGCTATTTTGCAAAATCGTAGGATAGTTTTTTGTAATTAATCCTACAAAATATGCATGCAATTACATCTAACCATGGAAGAACATAGAATCATATCAGATTCAATACTCTGCAGGTGGGGGATTATGCTTCCAACTATAGTCCAAAACTCCATATCCATATTAGCAAATGGTGGTCTTGGCATGGCAATGTTCAGCTTAGGTAGGTGATTCTCCCTTCGAAGCTTTCACCAAAATAAGCATGAGACTATGGCTCCGTTTGGGAGGACTTATTTTCACCAGTCAAGCGGTCACAACCGCATGAACCGAACCTTAATTAAGTCCCGGTTCATGCGGTCATGACCGCTTGACCGGTGAAAATAAGTCCCCCCAAACGGAGCTTATGAATTTGCTCCTCAGTAATGCTTTCTTTCCCACATGGCAGGGCTCTTCATGGCGACCCAGTCCAGGATCATAGCATGTGGCTTTCGAATGATGATTTTTTCGTTGGTTTTAAGATTCATTATTGGGCCAGCACTTATGGCAATGCCTTCTTACACCATGCAAATGAGAGGAACACTTTTAAATGTTGCAATTATACAGGTGCTGATAATATATTTTGCTCATTTCAGAAGATATGAACAAAAACACCTCATATGACCAATTTTTTGTTGGTTCATCGTCGTGTGATTGTTATTAGTCTTGTCCCAACTGGTTGGGGTAGGCTTTATATTGTTAGGAATGGCGCCTACCAACTCTCCCAAAACCCCGGAGTGTTAGGAAGGGCGCTACCAATTCCTTTATATTGTTATTAGTCTTGTCCCAACATTATATATCTTTATTTTTCATTCATTGCTCTTGAGCACTGCCTTAGATGTTGAACATATTCTTCTCAAATCATTATTCAATGACTTATACTCATATTGCCAGAGTCTAACAATTATTCTGTATAATCCTTGACCCTAATTTTATCTACTAGCTTAATGACATCATTTTTATCCTTTGTTATGCATATCGAAACATGAAAGCTATACACCATTTGAGGAAACTCACTGACAACTATAGGGAAAAAAAACAAGATTTGCATATGTTGTTTATTGATCTTGAGAAGGCTTATGATAGGGTTCCAAGAGAGGTCTCTTCTTAGAAAAAAAAAGATGAAAATATATCATGCGTTGACATAATCAAAAATATGTATACAAATTCAGTGATGAGGATGAGGACATCTGGAGGATTAACACGGGAATTCTCTATCACTGTTGGATTACATCAAGGGTCAGCTTTGAGTCCTTATCTATTTACCCTTGTCTTAGATGAGCTCGCCGGGCAAATCAACAAGCAATATTTTTGTGTTTATTGTTTGCAGATATTATTTTGGTCGATGAGGCGTGTGAGGGTGTAAATGCGAAACTTGAATTTTGGCAAGACACTTTAAAAAAGAAGGGTTTTAGGTTGAGCAGAACAAAGACAGAGTATAAGAAGCTTAAATTTAGTAGTGCAAGAGAGACAGATGAATCTGTCATTAAATTGTGCGACCAAGATATTTCTTGCAGCGAATACTTTAAATATCAAGGATTCTAGGATCAATAGTTCAAAAAGATGGAGTAGATAAAGATGTGAAACATAGACTCCAAACAGGTTGGTTAAAGTGGAGAAGCACGTCTGGGATCTTATGTTATCGTAAAGTAGCATTAAAACATAAAGGCGAGTTTTGTCGTACTGCAATTAGACCAGCGTTGCTCTGCAATTCTAAGTGTTGGGCATTGAATTGTGTACATGAGAAAAAATGAGAGTTGCGGAGATGAGAATATTTAGGTGGATGTGTGGACACACGAGACTTGATAAAATTAGAAATGAATGTATCGGGGATAAGAAGGGAGTGACGCCCATCGTAGAGAAGATGCGAGAAGCTCGATTAAAATAATTTAGACATGTACAAAGGAGGCCATTAGAGGCACTTTTTAGGCGTTGTGAGAGTTTAGTCACTAGGCATGTTAAACTGGGGAGGAATAGACCAAAAAAAACTTGGAATGAAACTATAAGGAAAGACATGATGCATTTTTGAAAGCAGTGGCCCAGATTTCATTAATTTAACGCCTCCAACTAGAGAAGTTCGAGTACATCAGACGAGAGGGCCATCGGCCTAGAGAATGATGAACAAGCAATCACACGTGCGAGAAGATCACGCCGCACTGCACCATCAAAATTTATCTTGACCTAGCCCACAAGAGGGGGCTCCCAGGAGATACCTAAAATTGGTAAAGAACATTTGCTGAGGGATTCAGAACCAGGTGTCATGGTAAACGCACACTCGCACAGAAATAGGACTGAATAAAAGACGCGGTAACTTCCCCGGGCTGCAAGACACCCTCCCATAACATGTGGTTCTGGAGCCACCATAGGGCCCAACACGTTGTAGAGAAGACGGAGAACTGATCGGGAGACATTCCCCCATGAATGTCCCGAACCCACTCCTCAGGAGAGCCACCCCGGGTTCGAGGCAAGACGAGGGAGCTCCAGAAGCCGCCAAATAGGGCAAACCTCGGAATCCGGATCCCCCCCCCCGGAACTCCAGGGGGTGGAGTTCGCATTTTGCCAATAAATAGGGCTGAATCAGAAAAAATGGTTAACATGAAAGTTGTAGATATTCCCGAGACGAATAACTTTCATGTTGAACATTTTTTGATTTGAAGTCCTTTAGACGCCCGATTTGAACTCCGAAAAAAATCTGTACGAAAAATATTAAATAAATAATTTTCGGACAGATTTTTTTCGGGATCCAAATCGGGGGTCTAAACGACTTCAAATGAAAAAATATTCAACATGAAAGTTATTCGTCTCGGGGATATCTACAACTTTCATGTTAACCATTTTTTCTGATTCCGCCCCATTTATTGGCAAAATGCGAACTCCACCCCCTGAAGTTCCCGCGGGAACTCCAGGGAATCCGGATCCCAAACCTCGACACAATCCCACACAGCATGGAAAACATCCTCTCCCGAAACACCGCACATTGGGCGTGCCAATGAACCCAACAAATGTCGTCGTCGCAGACTCACGGCCGTAGGAAGAATATCATATGCCAACCGCCAAAGGAAGAGCCTAACCTTTGGAGGAACCGCCAACCGCCACACAAATGACGACGAAGATGAAGCCGAAGGAGGATCAGATAAAGAGAGCTGGTGTGCCAAATGGTAAGCATTGCGAACTGAGAAGCAGCCATTCTGTGAAAAATGCCAAACCCAGCGATCATGCTCAATTTGGCACCTAAGAGGAATAGATAAAATAGCATCCGCCTGCGCAGAAGAGAAGAGGGAGCTGACAAGATCAACATTCCAAGCACACCAATCCCGCCGGAACAAGTTCTCCGACACGAATAAAGGGGTTCCCGCCGACCGGGGCGAAGTGACCTGAAAACCACCATCTAAGGGAATCCAACGGTCCTCCCAGATTCGAATGTTAGAGCACCCGCAAACCAACAGTTGTGAGCCCGTGACGATAGGATCCGGATCCCCTGGAGTTCTTATTTGAACTCCAGGGGGTGGAGTTCCGATTTTGTAAATAAATGGGGCGGAATCTGAAAAATTAGTTAACATGAAAGTTGTAGATATCCCCGAGATGAATAACTTTTATGTTGAACACTTTTTGATTTGAAGTCGTTTAGATCCCCGATTTGGGCTCCGAAAAAATTCTGTCCGAAAATAACTAATTCCAATTTTTCTTATTCCGCCCCATTTACTCGCAAAATCGGAACTCCACCCCCTGGAGTTCAAATAGGAACTCCAGGGGATCCGGATCCGTAAGTACCTCCTTGATCAAAATCTCACGACCTGCTTGGGAGAGGAACCGGACCTACCAGCCTTGCAACTGAATCCAAATCCTATATTTAATGTAAGCAAAGAAAGACTGACGATTCCTACCCACCATAGCTGGAACATCCAAATAAAAGTCATGGTGGGACCGAAGCACCACCCCCAGGATTCCAGCAATCACCGCCGCGGTAATAGGGTAGCGTTGAATGACTAAACACCACAGAAGACTTCGAGAAGTTCACCACCAAGCCCGAAGCCGTCACGGAGACCTGTAATAGCTCCGAAATGGCACTGGGCGCCCGCCTCGTAGCACAAGAAAAGACCAGAGTATCATCCGCAAATAGCAAATGGGAAATCCATGGGTCCGATGGGCACACCAAGATACTCGAAATGAATCGCAACTCCTTAGACCGTCGTAGTAGCCTACTAAAAAACTTGAAATGGATCCCAACTCTAACTGACCATTCGATATAATCATTCATCATTTTTTTCTCTCCTAGTTTTTGTCACAAAACCATCATAAAATTCTCATATCCGCTGCACACAGCTTAGCTATTAGTGTTAGATGCACACCATTCTTTTATATATAAGTATATACCTCCTTTGACTGTGTTTGTACGACAGTTAGGGAATTCTTTGAAGACAACCAGACAAGGCTTTTGGAGGCTTCTCGGTGCATTCTAGCTAAGGATGGACTGGGCTATCGAACAAGGTATCTTTTACTAACATGGAATCAGAGCGAGGTTCCGATCCTAGGTTGCTCGATCCCGTCGATTCCTGTTGTCAGTCCGTCGCTGCTTCTGAATTGTTCCCGCCACTGACTCGCAGATAGCGGGAGCTTCTCCCGTGGCACCCTGCTTTCACCGCCGATCGATGCTTCTCATTGTTTCTCTGCTTCCAGCCACTGATTGCTTCGCTGATTCCTGCAACCGCCGACTGCTTTTCGTTGTTCGTTCCTCCAGACGATTGTTGTTTCCGCCGATCTGCTACTTCCGACGATCGTTGAAGCCGTCTGCCGATTGTTTCAATCTGGCCTGCAGATCCTGTCGATCGAAGCCTGCTGTTTTCTTCATTCTATTGGCACTATTTTCTCTGGTGTCCTTGCTGCTACGTCCTTTTTTGTTGTTTTGTCCGCATGGCCTCATCCCAGTGCCGCATTCCCCACTGTCACTACTGTCACAACTTAGGACACATCCGTTCGGAGTGTCGCAAGTTACAACATGTCCTAAGCCAGCAACGCACACCACATCATGTTGCTCCTAGCATTCCCACCTTTGTTCCAGATCAGATCATGCAGCTTGTACAACAGATCTCTCAGAGTCGTGCCCCCTCGTCCTCTGCTTCTATTGACAGTCATGCCTCTGTTTCACAGACTGACTCAGCGGTTGCATCTGCCTCTACAGGTAACAGTAAGGCCTCCTAGTTACTTGATTTTTGTGCATCTTTTCATATGACTTTTGATGCAACTCCCTTACATTCCTGTCGGCCTTCTTCTTTTGACCTACGTGTCATCATTGTCAATGGCACCACCTTGCATGTTACTCTAGCCGTGGTACCCTGCACACCGCTCATTTTCACATTCTTGATGTTGCATATATCCCTAAGCTTTTCATGAACCTCATATCTATTACTCAACTTGATTCTCAAGGTTGTCTTGTTACTTTTGATGCTCTTTTGTGTCATGTGCAGGATCGTCACACCATGAAGCTCATTGGAACTGGTCGTCGTTGTAATGGGGTTTATGTGCTCGACTATCTCCGGCTTCCTTCACCTACCTTACTATCACCTCTCCCTGATGTCGTCCATGTTGCATCTCCCATCTGTTTTTCATCAGACAGCTTTCCACGGTGGAATCACCGCCTCGGTCATCCCAATGGAGCTCGTCTATCCTATCTTGTTCGTCAGGGTATCTTAGGTTGTGTGTCTGTTGATCGCTCACACTCATGTACAGGCTGTAAGTTTAGCAGACAGCTACAGCTCCCATATCGGTCCAGCAAGTCTCGCTCATCTTTCCTTTTGCTTTAGTTCATTCTGATGTTTGGGGTCCGGCCCCCTTTATTTCAAAAGGTGGTCATCGTTAGTATGTTATTTTTGTTGATGACTTCTCTCGTTATACATGAGTTTACATGACGCGTTCTCGCACTAATTTTTTTGCATTTACATTGAGTTTGTCTCCATGGTGCGTACTCAATTCTCCACGTCTATCCGTATATTTCGCTCCGATTCAGGGGGAATACTTGTCACATGCTTTTCGTGACCTCTTGGCCTCTCATGCTACTCTACCTCAGCTCTCATGTCTTGGTGCTCATTCTCAGAATGACACTGCGGAAATGAAGCATCATCATAATATTCAGGCGGCTCGTACTCTCTTTATTGCCTCTCATGTGCCTCCACACTTCTGGGCTGAGGCCATATCCACTGTTGTCTATCTTATCAACCTCTAGCCATCCTCTTTCCTACAAGGTAGCAGTCCTAGTGAGCGTATGTTTGGTTGTCCTCCTCGTTATGACCACCTATGTTTGTTTGGTTGTTTATGTTATGTTCTTCTTCCTCCTCGTGAGCGTACCAAGTTATCTGCTCAGTCCACTGCTTGTGTTTTCAATGATTATAGTCCTGATCATAAGGGCTATATATGTTATAATCCTGTAGCTCGTCGTGTTTGTATCTCTCGAGACGTTACTTTTGTTGAGGACCGCACTTTCTTTGTTCCATCCTCTCCTTTGTCTCCTTTCTCCTCTACTCACATTTTCACTACAGTTGATGCCGTTCTCTTTCTCTCCTTACCTCCTCCAATTTCACCTTCCTCTGAATCACCTCACACTCTGTCTCATGTTCTTCTTCTTGAGTCTTCTTCGCAGTCTCCTGACCTTCCTGTCGAGGTTCGTTCTCCTGCTCCTCCTGAGTCTTCCTCACAGTTTCCTGACCTTCCTGTTTAGGTTCTTGCTCTTACTCCTCCTCAGCATTATACTCGACACTATGTTTGGTGGCCTTGTCCTACAAATGCGTCATCTACTCATTTGCATATGGTCTCTTCCAGTGAGTTACCTGTGGATGATCCTCCAGCACAACGCTACCCCACTCGTGATCGACACCCACCCGATCGTCTCAACGTTGCTACTCAGCTGCTTGATCTACCAGTCTTTGACCTTTCAGCTCTTCCAGTGGCTACTTGTGGTGTTTTAGAGCCCAGTACCTACAGGGAGGCTGCCTTGATTCCTGAGTGGCAGGTCGTCATGTCTGAGTGTTTTGGAGCGCACTTTTACTTGGGATCTTGTTCCATTACACTCTGGGGAAACCCCTATCACCTGCAAGTGGGTATTTAAAGTGAGACTCGCTCAGATGGCACAGTGGAGAGATACAAGGCCCGGTTGAAGGCACGTAGTTTTCAGCAGGAGCACGGTCGGGACTATGATAAAACATTTGCTCCTATGGCCCATATGACTACTATCAGGACCCTCATTGTCGTTGTCGTTGTCGGTTAGTGGTCTTTGTTTCAGTTGGATGTGAAGAATGTTTTCCTTCACGATGATTTGCAGTAGGAGGTGTACATGCTTCCATTCCATGCCTTTCTATTGTTCCTGGCCTTGTTTGTCGTCTTCATCGAGCTCTTTATGGTCTCAAACAGGCTCCACGAGCCTGGTTTGAGCGTTTTAGTTCTGCACTCCTTACAGCTGGTTTTCAGCCTAGTCATTATGATCCAACTCTATTTGTCTACTCTTCCTCACGGGGTCGGACTCTTCTCCTGTTATATGTGGACGACATGATTATCACTAGTGATTATCCCACACATGTTGAGTTTGTCTAGAATCACCTTCAGCAGCAGTTTCAGACGACTGATCTTGGCACACTGAGATACTTCTTGGGCATCGAGTTCTTTGCCACTCCCACTGGCTACAAGTTATCTCAGCAATGCTACACCTTTGATTTACTAGCTCGTGATGCTTTGTCTGATACTCGTACTGTTACTACTCCCATGGAGCTCCACCTTTAGCTGCGTCCTGATGAGGGCTCTCCTCTCTCTGATGCGACTAGGTACCAACATCTGGCTTGGATACTGGTTTACCTCACCATCACTAGACATGGCATTGCCTTTGCAGTCCATGGGCTGAGTCAATTTGTGACTGCTCTCACAACAGTTCATTATGCTCATATGTTGCATGTTCTTCAATATCTTCATACTACTATGTCTTGTAGACTGTTATATCCCCACAGCAGCTCTCTCCAGTTACATGCATATTCTGATGCTACATGGGCCAGTAATCCCGTTGATTGTCGTTCTGTCACCGGTTTCTGTCTCTTCTTGGGCTCTTCACTCATTGCCTGGAAATCCAAGAAGCATACCAGAGTTTCTCGTTCTAGCACAGAGGCAGAGCTCTGTGTCAAGGCCACTACTGCTGAGGATATTGTCTGGCTTCGTTGGCTGCTTGTTGATCTTGGTGCTGCTCCTTCTGGTCCTACCACTCTCTATTATGATAACACCGACGCTATCCAGATTACCTTGAATCCAACCAATCACTCGCTCTCCAAGCATATTGGTGTTGACGCCTTCTTTCTTCGTGATCAACACACTCAGGGCACTCTTGTTCCTCATTATGTTCCCACTGAGCGTCAACTTGCCGATTGCTCACCAAGCCTCTGAATTACGCTCATCATGAGTTTCTTCTCCCAAATTCTCGGTGTATGATCCCCCGTGAATTTGAGGGGGGGGGATGTTCTGCACATCATTCTTTCATATATAAGTATATACCTCCTTTGACTGTGTTTGTACGACAGTTAGGGTATTCTTTAGAGACAACCAGATAGGGATTTTGGAGGCTTCTCAGTGCATTCTAGTTGAGGATGGACTGGGCTATCGGACAAGGTATATTTTCCTAACAGTTAGCACTTTGTTAAAATTTCCCGACAGTCATATTCATATCATCAACAGTGCAGGAATGTAAAGTTTACACTAAGGCTCCGTTTGGCACAAAGGTAGCGGTCAAGAATACGGTGGTTATGAATCATCGTTCGTGAACACCCAACCTCACTTAAGGAACTTCGTTCACTTTATGTTCAAAACTAGCTTTCTTTTCTTGGTGGCGGTTATAATTGTTGTCATGTCAAACATACATTCTATGGTGATGTCATTTTTGTCCAAACTCTCCGGAGCAAAAACATTGTGTCAAACCGAGCCTAAGTCTATATGGTATCGTCTTATCACATAATATTTCAGAGATATTTTTCATTTTAACTACTTAACCTTTAACTCTAGAAGTCCTATCTTCATACACATTCATATGTTTTTGTATAACATATTAAATACACTTAGCCTAGCACATCTGTGTCACTTCATCTTCTAATCATATTGGTTGATAGTTAATAATTGATAATATTACCCCTACTAAAATTGCAAAATGTAACATTCTTTGGCAATATTCTTGTAAACATATGTTGATTATATGAGGAGTAAACAATAATAGTCAGCTATGTGCAGGCGGCTTTACCCCAAGGAATAGTCCCATTTGTCTTTGCTAAAGACTATGATGTCTACCCCGACATTTTGAGCACGGGGTAATAATTGTTCTTGCTTCAATGTTTAGTTTCTAAATATTCCTAGTATGGACTGAGGTGTTGTAGTTTGTTCTTCTTGTAGGGTGATTGTTGGCATGTTCTTAGCAATACCTGTTGCATTGATGTACTCATTAGTTCTTGATCACGATTGAAATCACGAATGCAAACAATTGGAGAAACATACTTGTAAAGGGGACTGCTAAGGAAGAACTAAAGAAGTATCATGTTTGTTACATAAGATTTTGCGAGCAATGTAAAGATGATTATTTTTTCATGTATACATAATTCACCTACCCCTATAATTTTACAGTTAAACGCGAGTTACTTATTTTCAAGTAAAGAAAAAAAAATTAAAAACACGGGATCAAACACAACATAAGAAATGGCATGATTCATCCACACGCGATGATAAATTTTCACTGCCGAGAATAACGTTGCAAAAAGAAGCATTCATAGGTAGTTATGTGTTTGGCACATCCAAACTTTAACGGTAAATTGAGTTCATATCTTCCTTCGCAATACAGATGAATATCACAAAATACCCTACACTGAATTTTTTTGGAGAAAACCTATGTAAAAGGTGTAACGTCCCGGTCTACTGCGGGCGTGCTACAGGTCTGCAGACCATTGACCCCAACCCATGTCCACGTATTTGATTGGTCGCAGTAGCTAATTCCAATAGCGGGTTGTTGAGACTGGGGTTTGAACCCCAGACCTCCTAGATAAGGGATCTCTAAACTGGTCCTTATCACCAACTATGCTGCAGACCAGGGCGTTACAAAAGGGGTCATGTATCGAAAGGGGGTCCGACATCAAATAGATTAAGACTCAAATCATCTCAACAATATGGAACTTGCGCAATATATTGTTTAACATATACTCCATTTGTCGCCATTTCTTTAAACAACAAAAAACTTAGCATTGAATTATTGACATATCGCAGAGCAAGAATCCGTAACTCGGCTCAAATGCCCTTTGCTTTCACAGATATAGAGCTTTACTCATATAGTGAGGAAGGACATTCAGGCATTCATAACCAAGGGCAAAGAATGAACAAAGAGAAAACAATATGGTCACTGGGCTCTTGCACTTAAATTTTGCATTGATCTAAAGGAGCAAATACTAACCTCGAGATGATGTAACTAAGTAAAATGTGGATGGTAGAATGTAATGTGACAGGATAGGGTCTAGTGCTGGATCAAGATCAATATTGACGGAGCGGTTTCCCCAAATAACGGTGTTGGAATTGGCCTTGCTACGCGCGACCATCATGACGCGGTTGTTCTTGCTGCTAGATCGGGTTTTTCTCACTGGGACCCGGGCCAGGTCGAGCTCGAGGCGCTGCTTTCCTTACGACGGCTTCTCACCCCTGCGATACTTGATGCGAAGGGCGTTATTCTCGAGGGGGATTGCAAAAATATGCTTGATTTCTGCAACCGGTCCCTACAACGGTCGGCGTGGTGCGACCCAACCTTCATGGAACAAGATCTTTCCTTTTTGGCGGAGCTCAACCAAGTGCTGATTCGACATATCCCTCGTGAAGCCAATCGACTTGCGGATTTTTGCGCTAAGTTTGTCATGTCTAACAATTTTGTGTGGACTGATGTTGTGATGGCCCCTCCTGAGTTCTTGGAAATCATCCAAGATGACTTAGAAAGGGTGCCAAGTGTGTAACTTTTATTTCTTTCTTTCCCGCACTTTATGATGCTAATGCAATTCTCAAGGATAGGGTCTAGTGGGATATAAGATGATTGCGGGGAATATCTAGAGGAAATATAAAAGATTGCTGACAACTATGTTTGCAATATTAAGAAATTAATAAATCAAATCATAAATATCACAACTCACAAGAGACTAGAACTTTAAGGGAGGGAACAAAGTAAAGGCATGCTGTCCAGAGAGTATAAAATTACAAATGCTTAAGCAAGATAAGCAAATCATAAAACATAGCTTGATACAAATGTCATAAGGAAATATCCATAAGAAGTGGTAACTCATACAAGATTCAACAAAGTAATTCAAATCCACAAATTGAACTTAGAAAAGGTAGAAGAGTAGTTTGAACAGAAGCTTGGAGAATGAAGTTTTTGGATGCACGGCGGTGGTTACCTCGGACGAACGTCATTGCTAGTGCAAAATTAGTGTTTGGGAAGGAGGTAGTGGACCCATTTTTGTATCACATCCACTTGGGTTTGCATTAGAGTCAGCACGCCCGAGTCACACGGCCTGCCCTGCAAGAAGAGGGGATGTAATGGGCTTTTTAAACAAGTACAAAACTATACATTGTAAAATATATTTAATATTATACAATAACCCTAATTTATTAACACTAAATTTATAACAAATAAAGAAGATTCAAAAACTAACTATCTTTGATTGATTATAAGTCTTTTCAAGTTTATATATTTATATTAAAGCCATGAAAATAATCAACTAATAAATGTTAAAAGTTTTCCAATTTTTTTGTAATATAAAATAAAAAAATTGTGTGAAATAATTATATAAAATTGATTGTAAGAAATAGCCCTTTTATTGCAATATAAACTCACTCATATTCCCACCTTCAACGTCGCAATTGCGGACGAGAAGAGTCTTTCAAGTTCCCATAAGGTGGTAGATTTCCGTTGGCGAATGCAAGGAGTGATGTTTGCCTCTGATATGCTGATTCTACAACTAGGAGGATGTGAAGTAGTTTTGGGCATCCAATGGTTAGTCACACTCAGGGCGGTTTGGTGAGACTTACACAATTTGAAAATGGAATTTCAAAGTCAAGGAAAGAAAATTTCACTAAGGGGTTCCAAAAACATAGCGGGCGCGTGAATGAAGCAGTGGCGGATGGAAAAATTGGTGGAAAAACATGGTCAGATTAATAAGATGGACCTTTGTAGCATTCAGGAGGGCTCATCGTGTAACGGCCTCCCCAGCCCACGGCTCAAAAGAACGATCGTCGGCACCCCCAACATTCAGCTTGAAAGGGTTCAGCCTCAATAGGTCTGCAGACCATGCACCCCAACCCTCTCCATTCACAGGCGGGCTGTTGGAGGTCACAGCCCTCCCTTTGATAAGAAGTGATTCAGTTAAGAGCCCCTACGGGGACTTCCCAGGAGATCACTCATCCGGGAACTACTCTCATCCGAGCACACTTAATTATAAAGTTCTTTCACTTCTCATCACCAATTGAGCTGCAAAGTGAGGGCTATGACCTCTAACAACCCGCTTGTGAATGGAGAGAAAGTTGGGGTGCATGGTCTGCAAACCTGTTGAGGCTAAACCCTTTCCAGCTGGATGTTGGGGGTGTCGGCGGTCGTCCTTTCGAGCCATGGGCTGGGGAGGTCGTTACAAGCGCACTTTTTTTTGTAATGGGCTCTTCAACACACAGCTCAAAAGGACGACCGTCGGTGCCCCCAACATCCAGCTCGAAAGTGTTAAGCCTCACCCGATCTGCAGACCATGCACCTCAACCCTTCTCTATGCCCGCCGGCGAGTTGTTGGAGGATGCAGCCTCCCTTTTGATGAGAAGTGATAGAGTTAAGCGCCCCTACGGGGACTTCCCATTAGGTCACCCATCTCAGGACTACTCCAGCCCGAACACGCTTAACTATAAAATTCTTTCACTTCTCATCACCAATTGAGCTTTAACTGGATCATTTTTCATCAAAAGGGAGGCTGCAGCCTCCAACAACCCGTCGGTGGGCATGGAGAGTGGTTGGGGTGCATGGTCTGCAGATCGGTTGAGGCTTAACCCTTTCGAGCTGGATGTTGGGGTGCCGACAGTCGTCCTTTCGAGCTGTGTGGTGGGGAGGCCGTTATACATCGTTGGAGGAAGGCTCCCATGAGGAGGAAGGCAAAGTCCTTAGGCTGCACAAACCATGCCAGCTAAGAGAGGGCTCTCGCGGTTGAACCTGGAGCAAGCGGATTTGCAAGCCATAATGGAGGACTTCCATGATATTATTCAAGAACCTGCACTCTTACCTCCCAACAGAGACCATGGGCAGCATATCAGACTTTAGGATGAGAAGGTAAAAAATCAATTTGAGGAAGTACTGCTACCCGCCCCTGCAATAAACTGAAATCGAAAGGTTAATTAAGAAGATGTTAAGTACATAAATTATTTGGGATAACTGCAGCCCCTACACATCACCCATGGTCCTAGTGAAGAAATATGATGGGACGTGGCAGTTGTGTATTTATTACCACCAACTTAACAAACACATTATCATGGATAACCTCACAATTCCCATAATCAAAGAATTACATGGAGCGGTTGCCTTCTCCAAACTGGACCTTCGAGCGGGATACACTCAACTGACTCGAGTGGGAATGGATGAAAATGATATCCACAAAACAGCATTTCAAACCCATCAAAGCCACTATGAATTTCTATTCACGCCTTTTGGGTTGACTAACGCACCATCAACGTTCAAATGCTTGATGAACAAGCTGTTCCAAGAGCAGTTGCGGAAATTTATTTTAGAGTTCTTCGACGACATCCTCATCTTTAGCTGTTCATGGCAGAAGCACACGGAGCACTTACGCTTTATCTTCACGGTATTGCGAGCACATCAACTTTTCCTCAAGAAGATCAAGTGCAGCTTCGGGTGTAGAAAAGTTCACTACTTAGAGCACATAATCTTTTAACACGGGGTGGACACCGATCCTAGCAAAATCATGACTATGCTGGAATGACAAGTGTCGACATCATTGAAGCAGCTAAAGGGATTTCTCGTGTTGACAGGGTACTACCAAAGATTCATCCAAGGTTATGGGATGATGGAAAAACCGTCAACTTTTGGGATTTCTCGTGTTGACAGGGTACTACCAAAGCTGTTGAAAAACAAAACCTTGCAGCGAAGCTTGGTTGTTGAAAAGGCCATTCGCCAATTGAGTTTTACAACTATTGGATTTCAACAAAACATTTATGTGGGAAATAGATGCGGAGGATACCGGGGTCGGAGCAAAGTTGATGCAAGACGACCACCATGTGGCCTTCTTCAGCAAGGTTTTGAGTAACAAAAACATGCTCTTGTCCACATACGAGAAGGAGTTGCTAGCAATAGTCATAGCCGCGTAAAAATGGAGACACTATTTGATTGGAGCGTGAAGGTCATTTCATCATCCAAACCGACCACTATAGCCCAATGTTTTTATTGGAGCAAAAATTTGCCACTCCAAACCAACAAAAATACATCCTGAAGTTATTGAGGTATGACTATCAGATAAAATACCGTAAGTGAAAGGACAACGTATGCACAAACGCTTATCAAAGAGAAGGAGAATGATAGTGCCCACAAACCCAAATACCAATGGGTTCATGGGCTGCTAAAGCGGAAGGGGAAATTAGTGGTTGGTAATGTCGAAGCCGTGAAAACCAAGATCCTACAGTTGTATCATGATGGGTTGTCGGGTGGAATTATATCATAACCGTAACTTACCAACGACTGAAGATGGTGTTCTTTTAGAAGCGCGTGAAACTGGAAGTCTACAAATATGTCCAGGAATGGCACATGTGTCAAAAAGGCAACGAGGATGCTCAAAAGCCGATGGGACTATTGCATCCATTACTGATTCTGGAGAGAATATGACAAGACAAATTCACGGATTTTATAAAGGGACTTTTAAAAAGTAACAACAAAACCACTATTTTGGTGGTGGTTGATCGTCTCAGCAAACAAGCGCACTTTGTCACTAGTAATCACCCATAAGCAGTGGAAGGCATCAGACAGACATTTTTAGACTCCATATTTTGTCTTACATGAGCCCATCAATTGTGAGTGATCGGGACACTGTTTTCCTAAACCAATTTTGACGGGAATTATTCCGAATCCTACAAGTTCAACTGAAAATTTCCACCTCGTACCATCCCCAAACGGACGGCCAAACAAAAGTGGTGATCCGCTGCTTGGAAAGCTGCCCACCATGCATACGTTGTGAACGTACGCAAAGTTGTACTACATGGATTCCCTTAGCGGAATAGTGGTATAACACGACCTTCCATAGTGCCATCAAAATGACACCTTATGAGGTCGTTTATGGGCAAGAACCTGTTTTACATTGCCCGTATGTTTAAGGAGCTGCCAAGGTTGAAGAAGTCAACCGCTCATTGGTTTCTCGAGAGAGGGTCATTTCCCTCCTAAAGTTTACCCAATCACAAGCGCAAAATCGGATGAAGGCACTAGTCGATAAGAAACTATGAGAGTGACATCTAAAGATTGGTTTGTGGGCATATGTCGGGATTCAACCCAACAAACAAGTGAGCCTATGCAATAACTGAAAGTTGACTAGTTGTCTAAATTATCACCTAGAGGGGGGTGAATAGGTGATTGCGACGTCTTTTGCGGAATAAAATAAAACTAATCACAGCACACACAAAAAGAACACAAGCACAGACGACACAAGATTTATAGTGGTTCCCCGATCTTGGGTACTCCACTTTCCCTCTCACCGATCTAGTAACGCACTAGACTCGGCTACTCCACTTATCTCAGATTAAAGAAATCTTACAACTCGATCCAACCCGGATCTACACTCGGAAGCACAATCTTCCTACAACAAATACTCGGAGTGAAAACTCCTACAACTCGGAGAAGAATCTCCTACAGAATAAAGATTTACAGAAAATGATAAAACTGTGACAGATCTAGAAAATCTTGACGTCTCTTCTTCCTTCAACAATGGCGGCTCTGTCAGGAATCAGTCGGAGAAGATACTGTCGTCGATCTTGAGATCTGGTTCTTCGGAACACACGGAATCAAGAGATTCGAAAAAAGTCGAGGTCGATCTCGATTCTATGTGTCACTTCGTCGATCTTTCTTCGTCGGCGGCCTTCCAGATGGAAACAGTGAGCGGCGGCGACCGGGAAGACGAATCGAGAACTTAGGGTTTTTCGGCCCTTTTTCGTTTCACGTTCTTGAAGAGAGAGAAAAGATAAACGGTGATAAAAAAAATTCTTAATGAGAAGAGAGACTGATTAGACCTTTTATAGGGAGCCTAATCGGTCAGAAATCAAATCGTATTGAAAGTAATGCCACGTGGGCCAATTAGATGATGACAGATTAAGGATTGGAAAAATAGAACGAATAGTGGGTCAACGATTTTGACAATTTCAGAATTAGAAAAAGATTAAGTCAGAAGTACTCGAGAACTGAAGGTTGTTCTCGAGCACTGAATCAAGGAGTTCTCGAGAATAGAAATGATTGTCTCGAGATCTGAGACTTAGAAAAATATACTGTCAAAAAATAACTTTCTCGAGCACTAATTGTACTACTCGAGCACTTATACTTAGAAAAAGTATATCTGGATTATTTCTCGAGCACTTGAACATAGAGGAAAATCTGGAGGAAAGTACTCGAGAAGCTAAAGTTGTTCTCGAGCACAGGAACTTATAAAAATAATAACAGAGAAATAGTTCTCGAGAAAGGTAGACTTTTTCTCGAGAAGAAGAGTTATATTTCTCGAGTACTTTTCCTTAGAAATATTTTTGCACAGCATTCTAGTTCTCGAGCAGCAAAGTCATTTTCTCGAGAAAGGAAAACTTTCTCTCGAGCATTAATGACTTAGCCAGATTTGAAAGAAAAAGTTCTCGAGCAAGCTGAGCTTTTTCTCGAGCACTTTAAAAACTTCTCGAGACCTAGAGTTGTAATTTACTCGAGCACTATTGTACTTCTCGAGCAAAAATGACTTGGCAAAAATTCTAAGTTACAGAAAAATATTTTCAAATAAAACTTCTTCAGCTTCAGCTTTTGTCCTTTTCTCCAAGTGATTTGAGGTTAAGTATATTCCAATAGAGAGGCTACACATGAGTCAACACCTTGGATTACACAGTGAGGGATTACACTGTGAAGTCCTGTGTTTGATGACCCATTGCAGACTGACATTGGTCTATACTTAAAGTGTACACCTGCAAGCATATGGCTAAAGAGAAATATCAAATACAACTGGATTCAACTTAGTTCATGGGTGACTTCATGCAAATCTAGGTGAGTGTGGATACAATACCCAACAATCTCCCCCTATTTGCAGAAGTCAGAACCCTATACACTAAGCTGAATCCCTTAACAAATAATACATAACAACAAGTAAGCAAGACATATGTGACATAATCAAAATAACCTAGAGCAGGAATAACAGAAATGAATCACAGCACAATCAGAAACATATAGGTATATAAGTAATCAGATTTTTCAGATTAATGTTTTTAAATCCCACTATTCCCAAAGTTACAAAGGCTGTTATGAAATAGAGTGCAGGTTACTTCTTCTTGCCATCAGCCTGTCTCTTTTGTCTTTCACCCTCTTGCCATCTCTTCTGCTCTTGTCTCTCAAAGTAGCTGAAGGGCTTGGGAAAGTACTTTTCAGGTTTAGGAGGAGCTGCAGCATTGTTAAATCCATACTTAGACTCATGCAGCCTCCTCTGAATGCAGTTCTTGTCATACTTTCTCCATTCCTCATGGCTGTAGAATTCTTGTTGTCTCTCACTGAATTGAGTTACCAGCTTCAGAGTTTCAAGGATTAAAGTCCTGGAGGTGGGGCTCCAGACTTCAGAGTGTACTGGATACTGCCTTGGTTCATCCTGATGTCTTCTGTAGCCTTGATCATGTTCAGGTGCAGATCTCCTTGCAGAGGGCCCTTCCCTATATTTCCTTTTCTTTGTTTGGATATTAGGTGGCTGGTTAGGTAGATCTTCCCACACCTCTCCAGTTGGCATGAAAGTTTCTTGAAGTTCAATGTATGGAGAGAAGGCCTTCTGAGCAAGGGCAGCAGCAGCAGCAGCTTCTTCAGCTTGGACAGCAGCCAGTGCATCAGCAGCAGCTTGGGCAGCAGAGGCTTGAGTGCTTTCAGCAAGGGCTGCTCTGACTGCAACTGGGTTCAGATGATAGGGAATTGAGTTGGGGTCAATCTGATGGTCAGGGAATATATTGTTGTGCATCCAGACAGAGGTATCAAAGGCATGAAACTTGACAGAGTCAATATGTTTCAGCACATTTTCTTTCAGGGAGGTGTGGAATGCATTCTGAGCCTTGATGACTTTGGCTTCTATGTCAGCTTGGGTTTCAAGGCTGGCAATGGTAATTCTGGTCAAGATGGATTCAGAATGTTTAGCTGAGATAGACTTGAAAATCTCCTCCCCCTTTCTGACTTCTGTAGTAAGGGTTTCAATAGCATCTTCCTTAAAGGTGCCAACCTCACCTGTCAGCTCAAAGAACTTGGCATCTGTCCTTTTATCCAACTGAATCTGATTATTAGCCAACACAACTGATTGATCCATGAGGTGGCCAATACTTGTTATAGTATGATCCAAGGCCAATCCTCCTTTGTGAAATGCTTCTTTCAGGGTATCTGTGTTCACCTGGATTTCAGCAAAGCCTTTGTGCATGGCCTTCTCAAGTGCAGTCACCTGGTCTTGAACCTTCTTGACAGCAGTGTCTATGTAGGTTTTCTGTTCAGCAAACAACTGTGTTAACAGTGTTATGATGGAATCAGTAGCAGCAGGAGCACTTGCAGGAGGAAGACTGGATGGAGGTGGTTGAGCAGTAGCAGGTGGAGAAGGTGCATTGGAGGGGCTGGGGGTGATCTCTTCAATTACAACAGTAGAAGTGGATGGCTGTCTTCTCAGAGGGATGTTGTCATCTTCTTCATTTCCTGAAGGAAGGAAAGTTGGGATGGAGTAGTGTGGCCTTGGAGGAATCCTGGACTCTGCCTCCTGAACATCCTCATCAGTTTCTGGGATGTCAGTCATTGGCTCAAAAGAAGAGGGAGTGGTTGTGGAGGAAGCAGCAGCTTGCTGTCCTTGGGTATCAGCTGGGTGAGAAGGTGATGGGGGAAGTGAACTGGAGGGCTGATCTGGTTCTGGAGAAGCATGTTTCTGAGGCAGTTCTGGAACTGGTTCAAGTGGAGCTGGGTCCTGAGCAGTGGCTGGAGCAGAATCTGGAACTGAGTCTGGAGCTGTTGATGCTAAACTGGGGTGCTCAGAAGTGAGTTCAGTGATCATTGCATCAATTTGTTCTGAAGTGGAAGTCAGATCTATATCCATGGAGGCAGGCTCCCCCTCAAGAGAAGCATCCTGGATGACAATCTCTGGGTTTGGAGGGGGGGATGGAATCCTGTACTCTGGAACATCCTTTACCACAACTGTTGTAGCAGGAACTGGGGGAATTTTTGGAGCTGGGGAAGGTTGTGCAGGCTCCCCCTCAATTGCTGGATGAGGAGAGGGAGGTGGAGTCCTGACAACCTCTTCCTGAACTTGTTCTTGAGCCCTGGTGGCCTGGGTGGTATTCTGCAATTTCAACTCCCATCTGTTAATGGAGTCCACTGTGAGCCTCTTCATGTAGTGCAGAACACTGCCTTTGGACATTGAGAACACTGCTGGGTCAAGTTCACTGAGTAGAAGGGTTATAATTCTGGCAAATCCAGGCTTCTTGAGACTGGACCTGATGTGATCAAGAATCAGTCTGCCAAAAGGATATTGCTTCCTGCAGATTATGGAGGTCATCACATCAAACATCTCTCCTGTAGCATGTTTGATTGATCCAGTAGCACAGAGAAGGCATTTGCCGACGATGTCCAGAAGGAATTTGCTCTCTGGGTTCAGCTGGGGGCGTCGAATACCAGAGGGTATGCCGGCGATTCTACAGAAGGAATAGGCACGGTCATAGTCTGCATGGGTTAGGTCTTCTGGTTCTGTGACTGGAGGTAGATAAAGCAACTGATTGATGATGGAGGCGGTGAGTTTGACCTTGATGCCAGAAACGGTAGATCGGAGAACATGACCACTGGTGCTGACTGTCAAATTCTGGTAGAATTCATGAACCTGAGGAAGAAGGAGACGACACTTCTGTTCTAGGACAAAAGTGAGGCCGGCTATATCCAGGAGGTTCAAGAGGTTCTGAAAGTCTGGGGATATGTCTGCAATGCCATCTCGAAGGAGTTCACTGCCGATTCCGAGCTTGGCGATGGAAGAAGATGAAGCCATTGAAGAAAAACGGAGAAAAACTGTGGGGTTTTCCTGGTTTTCACGGCACCGGCGGGAGGCGAAGGGTCTCAAGAAATTTGGGGATTTTGGGATTAGTGGATTTAACGATTTTAATCTGACTATTTATATACATATTGTAAAAGAGCGACAGAAATGATCTGGACTGCTACTAGGCATTTCGAAAAATAATAAAAGCTAACAAAAACTGTACTCGGGAAATTAGGGTTAAGAATTTTCGTAAGTATCAAGTGCTCGAGAAGTAGGCTCGAGTACTTTATTAAGTTCTCGAGTACCCCGAGTGAAGCTCTCGAGACAAAAGAACTTAGGAAATTTTCGTAACCGAAAGTTCTCGAGAAGTTTTCTCGAGCTGAATAAAGAGTTCTCGAGAAGCTTGCTTGAGAAGTAGACAGTTCTCGAGCATCGTTCTCGAGCAAAAGTAAAGTTCCCGAGAAAGAATTACTTAGCTTTATTTTTTTTTTTCTGAAATTCTGAAAAGTTGAAAGTTGACTTTTTCCTTAGTCCTCTTTGTTGAGCATCCCAAGTTCTGTCTTGAAGAAAGAGAACTTGGCCTCATCCAGTGGCTTTGTGAAAATGTCTGCAACTTGTCTATCTGTTGGAACATATTGAAGGTTGATATCTCCTCGCTCCACATGCTCCCGTATAAAATGATATCTCAACTCTATATGTTTTGTTCTGCTGTGTGACACTGGATTGTTGGCAATGGCAATTGCACTTGATGAATCACACATCAGAGGAATGTCTTCAAACTTCAGGTTGTAATCTTCAAGCTGATTTTTGATCCAAAGCAGTTGTGCACAACAACTGCCTGCAGAGATGTACTCTGACTCGGCTGTTGAGATTGCGACACAATTCTGCTTCTTACTACTCCAGGAAATAAGCCTTCTTCCTAGGAATTGACATGTTCCTGAGGTGCTCTTCCTATCATCCTTGCTACCTGCAAAATCTGCATCTGAATAGCCAATCAGTTCATTGTCATTACTTCTTGGGTACCATAAGCCAAGATTTGGTGTACCTTTAAGGTATCTCAAAATTCGCTTTGCAGCAGCGTAATGAGATTCCTTACTGTTCACCTGAAATCTAGCACATACACATGTTGAGAACATTATGTCTGGCCTACTAGCAGTAAGGTAGAGTAGTGACCCAATTATGCTTCTGTATTTGGTTTCATCAAAAGGTTTCCCTTTCTCATCCTTATCCAGAGACATAGCTGAGGCCATTGGAGTTTTCATTGTAGATGCGTTCTCCAATCCAAATTTCTTAATCAACTCCTTTGTGAACTTCGTCTGAGATATGAAAATTCCATCCTCAGATTGTTTCACTTGGAGTCCCAAGAAATACTTCAACTCACCCATACTGCTCATTTCAAACTTCCCTTGCATTAGTTTAGAAAACTTTTTGCAAAGGTTGTCGTCAGTTGAGCCAAAAATAATGTCATCGACATAGATTTGCACTAGCAAAATCTTGCCTTTTATTTCCCTAAGAAATAATGTCTTGTCTATCTTTCCTCTTGTGAACTTGTTCTCAAGAAGAAAAGTAGACAATGTCTCATACCAAGCTCGGGGAGCTTGCTTGAGACCATACAGTGCTTTAAATAGAAAGTAGACATGGTTAGGAGAGTTTGGATCAACAAAACCTGGAGGTTGTTCTACATATACTTCTTCCTTTATGTTTCCATTAAGGAAGGCAGACTTCACGTCCATTTGATAGACGGTGAAACCTTTTAATGCAGCATATGCTAGAAATAACCTTATTGCCTCCAATCTTGCCACTGGAGCATATGTTTGATCGAAGTCTATTCCTTCTTCTTGTCGGTATCCTTTGGCGACGAGACGCGCCTTGTTCTTTATTATTGTACCATCTTCATCTAGC
Organism: Platanthera zijinensis; assembly: GCA_039513925.1. Classification (NCBI taxonomy): domain Eukaryota; kingdom Viridiplantae; phylum Streptophyta; class Magnoliopsida; order Asparagales; family Orchidaceae; genus Platanthera; species Platanthera zijinensis. Next base: position 237,019,700 of record CM077081.1, on the reverse strand, counting down.
TTGTTCCGATACACCCACTTGGTTCCTATAACGTTCTTATCTTTGGGTCTTGGTACAAGCTTCCAAACTTCACACCGTTTGAATTGGTTCAGCTCCTCTTCCATGGCTAGTATCCATGATGCGTCGCAGTTTGCTTCCTCAAACTTCTTTGGTTCCACCTGAGATAGAAAACTTAAATATAAATTTTCATTAGTGGTACCTCTACGAGTTCTGACACCGTCTCGAGGATTTCCAATGATCTGTTCTATTGGATGATCCTTCAAGTGTCTGAGCTCTAATGTCCTAGCATCTGGAACATCTTCAGCATCTGGAGTGACTTCATTTCTTTGAACTGCTTCAATATCCTGATCTTCATTCTCAATTGTAGTTGGAGAAGTGATCTCGATGAAGGTATCACCCTTCTCTTCACTTGGTTCCTCCAACTTTATTTCATTTATCTTGGAACCTGCAGCTTCAAGTAACACACTAGACGAGTTGCTTTGCAACAAACTCGTCTCATCAAAAATAACATGAATTGATTCTTCTACCACCAAGGATTTCTTGTTAAAGATCCTATAAGCTTTACTTTGGCTACTATAGCCTACGAAAATGCCTTCAAAACTCTTTTCGCTAAACTTAGTGGTATGATACTTGCCGTTGTTAAGTACAAAGCACTTACAACCAAAGATTCTAAAGTAAGATATTGTTGGCTTCCTGCCTTTTAAAAGTTCATAAGGAGTCTTATCATGGTTCTTGTTTATGAGTGCTCGATTTTGCACGTGACATGCAGTGTTGACGGCTTCAGCCCAGAAATATTCCGGTAGTGAAGCATCACTCAACATAGTCCTGCAAGCCTCTATGAGTGTTCTGTTTCTTCTCTCAGCTACTCCATTTTGTTGTGGAGTCCGAGGGGAGGAAAACTCATGAAGGATACCAAGGCTTTCACAAAATTCCGTCATGGCCCCAGATTTGAATTCCGTTCCATTGTCACTTCTGATTTTGACAATGGAGCAGTTGTACTCATTCTGTATTTGCCTGACAAAATTAGTGAAAATATCAAAGGTATCCGACTTGTGTTTCAAAAAGAACACCCACGCAAAGCGCGAGTAATCATCAACAATAACCAACGTATAATCCTTACCTCCTAAACTTCTAACTTGCAGTGGACCAAACAAGTCCATATGAAGAAGGTGTAAACACCTGTCCGAATCTTTGCCAATAATGCTTTTAAAAGTAGCCCTTGTTTGCTTGCCTTTAATGCATGCGTGACAAGGTCTTTCCTTTTCGCACTTAACATTTGGAGCATCACGCACCAAATTCTTCGAAAACAATTTATGAATGGTTTTGAAATTAATATGTGCTAATCTCTTGTGCCATTGGTCACTAAGAGATGCACTATCTTTAGCAAGAAGACATACTGGGGTAGAGGAATCCAAGCAAATAAAATTAAGACAAAATATGTTTCTGCTACGAGTGCCGGATAAAATGGTTTCTTGTTTATCAACCGCTTTTATCAAACACTTGTTGGCATGAAACTCAACAACGTATCCTTTGTCGCATAATTGACTTATGCTTATGAGATTATGTTCTAATCCCTCAACATAAGCAACATCCGAGAAGGATACGCTACCGTTAGAAATTGTACCATATCCTTTTGTAACTCCCCGGTCGGAGCCTCCAAAGATGACCTTTGGTCCGTTCTCGATTGGAGAGTAATTTTGAAGTAAACTTTTTGTTCCGGTCATGTGCCGAGAACATCCACTGTCCAAGTACCATATTGGCGTTCTATTGGCCTTTGGACATACCTGCAAACACAGAATCATTTTTCCTCAGGAACCCAAATTTGTTTGGGTCCTTGGTCTCTTGTTAGATTGCTCCCCCTACCGATGTTAGCATCGTGAGCAGTCTTTCTCACATTGATAACTCTTGGGGCAGCATAAACACTTTTGTTGAACCAACAATCGATGGCAAAGTGACCAATCTTGCCACAACACCAACAATGAAATCTATTGTATCTTTGTCCATTCTTCTCTTGCTTGACCATCTTGACATGAGGTCTAGCAGGAGGAGCTGCCCTGGAGGTGGATGCTTCATGTTGATGACATGAACATGCTTTCCTCTCTTTGGTGGACAAGACTTCAACTTCTTTCACTTTCGGTGCTCTCTTAAAGTTATGACCATGATTATATGGACCATAGCTCTGAAGACTGATTTCTTCATAAGGTGCTTTAAAAACACTTTCGCCAAAGTTTCTAGGACGTGCCCATCCTTGGTATCTAGACTTTGGCTCTACATAAGTAGGCCTAGACCAGTGTCCATAGGAGGACTCAAGATCAAACTTGTTTGTCGGGTAGATTACCTTATTAAAGGTAGTCTGTTCTTGAGGGGCTTTCCCTTTTTCTTTGGCTAAGGCTTTCTTGGCTGCCTTATTCTTTCGTTGAGTCTTATTCCTTCTAGAAGTCTTACTAGAAGAGGCTACATGGCCTAGTCCAGCACCATCAGTCTGTGCTGAAAATTCAGCAATCAGTGGAAGAACTGTCTTAGGCTTGGAGAAGCTCTCAACAAGCTTCTTCTCAGCCTCAAACTGCTCTTCCAGTTTCTCAATGACTTTTTCTTTCAGACTGACGAGACTAAGTGTCTCATTCAATTCTTTTATGGCAGAGTTAAGCTTACCTTTGAGTGATTCCATCTCAAGAACTTCTTCTCTCAAAGAGCTTTCACTTGCCTTAAGAGACTTAATCTCTTTGGCTTGAGCTTTCACGACCTTTCGACATTTGTCGTAGGCCTTGATCAGCTCTCTGTACTGAACCATGAGTTCAGACTCATCGTCAGAAAAGCTGTCCTCATTCTCATGTTCAGAACTCTCAGATTCAGAAAGAGGTGTGTGAGAGTTTACCTTCCCAGTGTACTGGGGTTCTGTCTCCTCATCAGTTTGAGCCATCAGCCCAAAATATGCTTCTTCTTCCTCACTTGACTCCGAGGAGTCTGAGTCGCTGAGGGTCTTTGTTTTCTTAGCCACGAAGCTCCTTTCATTCTTCTTTTGGTGAAAGGGTTTCTTGCTTTCCTTCTTTCCTCCTTCTCTTTTCTTATGAGGGCATTCAGCAATCATATGACCTGGCTTGTTGCAACAATAGCAAACTATGTCAGATGAAACATGTTTGTTCTGTTTAGGAACATACCTGTCATGGCTGCTTGAGCCTTTCTTTCTTCGATCACTTTCATAATGTGATCGTCTATGTGAGGCATCCTTGCCTCTCCAATTCTTCTTTTTGTTCAGAAACTTCTTGAACTGTCTTGATAAGAGAGAGAACTCTCCTTCAGACAACTCTGAGCCTGATGAACTGGGCTCTGAACTTTCTTCACTCTCAATTGTTTCCTGAGCAGGAGTAGATGATTGAGCTTTGACCTTTTTTGTGCTTTCTGCCTTCAAGGCAACAGTCTTATCCTTTGAAGAGGATCTGCTCTTCTCTTCTTCGGCTTTTCTTGTATTTATTTGCATCTCATAAGACATCAGCTTTCCGAAGAGATTCTGTGGGTCAGTCTCTGCTAGTCTGCCAAACTCCCGAATGGCACATACTTTGGTATCCCACTCTTTCGTCAGGGATCTGAGGAATTTGTCATTCAGGTCACCATTAGTGAACTTCCTGCCATACCCCTTCAGACCATTAACAATTTTGCTGAAGTTCTCAAAAGTATCTGTGATTGAATCCTTTGGTCCTTGTCTGAAGGCTTCATATTTTTGATTCAGAAGGGATCTTCTATCATCCCTTACTTCTTCAGTGCCTTCCATCAGGACTAACAGACACTGCCACATTTCCTTAGCACTTTGGCAATGTATCAGATTCAGTAGCATAGAGTCATCAACTGCACTTGCTATGATGTTTTTAGCTTTCTTGTCCAACGAGACAAGTGCAATCTCATCTTTGTCAAGATCCATCAGTTTCTTTGGTACCTTTAGAGTAGGATCTATTGTGGAGGTTGTCATGGGAACATAGGGACCTTCTTCAACTATCATAAAGATCCTTGGATCCACAGCTTCCATAAAGAATTTAATTCTTTCTTTCCACATGGGAAAGTTTGTCTTGGTGCACAGTGGAAGCTTTGCAAAATCTTTTGCCTTATCCATGCTTGGCTAACTTCTTAGACAACTTAGGGCAGATCTGATCAAGGTGTTAACCTTTATATGATCAACGACCCTCTGATACTAATTGAAAGTTGACTAGTTGTCTAAATTATCACCTAGAGGGGGGTGAATAGGTGATTGCGACGTCTTTTGCGGAATAAAATAAAACTAATCGCAGCACACACAAAAAGAACACAAGCACAGACGACACAAGATTTATAGTGGTTCCCCGATCTTGGGTACTCCACTTTCCCTCTCACCGATCTAGTAACGCACTAGACTCGGCTACTCCACTTATCTCAGATTAAAGAAATCTTACAACTCGATCCAACCCGGATCTACACTCGGAAGCACAATCTTCCTACAACAAATACTCGGAGTGAAAACTCCTACAACTCGGAGAAGAATCTCCTACAGAATAAAGATTTACAGAAAATGATAAAACTGTGATAGATCTAGAAAATCTTGACGTCTCTTCTTCCTTCAACAATGGCGGCTCTGTCAGGAATCAGTCGGAGAAGATACTGTCGTCGATCTTGAGATCTGGTTCTTCGGAACACACGGAATCAAGAGATTCGAAAAAAGTCGAGGTCGATCTCGATTCTATGTGTCACTTCGTCGATCTTTCTTCGTCGGCGGCCTTCCAGATGGAAACAGTGAGCGGCGGCGACCGGGAAGACGAATCGAGAACTTAGGGTTTTTCGGCCCTTTTTCGTTTCACGTTCTTGAAGAGAGAGAAAAGATAAACGGTGATAAAAAAAATTCTTAATGAGAAGAGAGACTGATTAGACCTTTTATAGGGAGCCTAATCGGTCAGAAATCAAATCGTATTGAAAGTAATGCCACGTGGGCCAATTAGATGATGACAGATTAAGGATTGGAAAAATAGAACGAATAGTGGGTCAACGATTTTGACAATTTCAGAATTAGAAAAAGATTAAGTCAGAAGTACTCGAGAACTGAAGGTTGTTCTCGAGCACTGAATCAAGGAGTTCTCGAGAATAGAAATGATTGTCTCGAGATCTGAGACTTAGAAAAATATACTGTCAAAAAATAACTTTCTCGAGCACTAATTGTACTACTCGAGCACTTATACTTAGAAAAAGTATATCTGGATTATTTCTCGAGCACTTGAACATAGAGGAAATCTGGAGGAAAGTACTCGAGAAGCTAAAGCTGTTCTCGAGCACAGGAACTTATAAAAATAATAACAGAGAAATAGTTCTCGAGAAAGGTAGACTTTTTCTCGAGAAGAAGAGTTATATTTCTCGAGTACTTTTCCTTAGAAATATTTTTGCACAGCATTCTAGTTCTCGAGCAGCAAAGTCATTTTCTCGAGAAAGGAAAACTTTCTCTCGAGCATTAATGACTTAGCCAGATTTGAAAGAAAAAGTTCTCGAGCAAGCTGAGCTTTTTCTCGAGCACTTTAAAAACTTCTCGAGACCTAGAGTTGTAATTTACTCGAGCACTATTGTACTTCTCGAGCAAAAATGACTTGGCAAAAATTCTAAGTTACAGAAAAATATTTTCAAATAAAACTTCTTCAGCTTCAGCTTTTGTCCTTTTCTCCAAGTGATTTGAGGTTAAGTATATTCCAATAGAGAGGCTACACATGAGTCAACACCTTGGATTACACAGTGAGGGATTACACTGTGAAGTCCTGTGTTTGATGACCCATTGCAGACTGACATTGGTCTATACTTAAAGTGTACACCTGCAAGCATATGGCTAAAGAGAAATATCAAATACAACTGGATTCAACTTAGTTCATGGGTGACTTCATGCAAATCTAGGTGAGTGTGGATACAATACCCAACAATAACAAGCTATCTCTCAAATTCTTAGGGCCCTTCCAAGTAATCGAGAAGGTTGACACAGTAGCCTATCGTCTGCCACTGTCGGACTCCTACAAGATTCACCACACCTTTCATGTCTCCCAACTCCGTGAGCATAAGGGCGAGCTTCCGGATCCCCACGTGTCGCCTCCATCAACAGTTAAGTTTGGAGGGGTAATGTTGTAATTAGTCAGGAGGGGGTAATGTTGTAATCTCCTAAGCTTGGATGTTGGAGGGGTAGTATATTTTTTATGTTATGCTTTGTGTTTTGTCTTGGAGGGGAGCGGCGACCTGCAAGCCCGACGAGCTGGTACCGCGTGTCTATATCGTCTGTTCAGAGGCATCATCCTCTTAGGAGTGATCAAATCTTGTGCTTGTGTAATTCTGTGGGTGGACATCCAGTTATATCAAGCTACTGTGATTCTGTTTCATTGATTTGGTTTAGCATAGGTGTTCTTCTTTACTCTCCTGTGAACAGCCTGGTGCTAATCGACACTGCTGCTAAGGGGTTTCATCACCATCCCACTACTACTAAAGGTCCGTTTGGGAGGACTTATTTTCACCGGTCAAGCGGTTACGACCGCATGAACCGGATCATAATTAAGATCAGATTCATGTGGTCGTAACCGCTTGACCGGTGAAAATATGTCCTCCCAAACGGAGCCTAAATATAATTTCTTCCCAAATTCCAAAACATGGATGATACACCGGCTTTTTGGCACTATGCACCCCCCAATTACCCAGTTTGGCACTTTGCAACCCAAAAGTTCAAATATGGTACTTTGTGCTCCCCATTTGCATATATTTTGGCATTTTGCACCGTACGCTTAAAATTCAGGGGTAATTTGGTTTTACGCTCGAGAACTCCTGAAAAGTATTTTGGAATTTGGGGGCGCTGAAAAGGAATCAAGCATGCATGTCTATCAATAAGGAAGCTGGATGAAAATACCTCTCATTTCAATAATCTGGGGTGCAAAGTACCAAAAAAAATATTTAAATGGGGGTGCAAAATGGGTAAATTGGGGTGTTCATAGTGCCAAAAAGCATGATACACCAGTAGATAAACTTCATAACAGTGATGCAGGCTCTGTTTGGGGGGGACTTATTTTCACAGGTCAAGCGGTTACGATCGCATGAACCGGATCTTAATTAAGATCTGGTTCATGCGATCGTAACCGCTTGACCAGTGAAAATGAAGGTCCGTTTCATGAGCTCGTAACTGTTTGACTGGTGAAAATAAGTCTCCAAACGGAGCCCTAGTTCATTTGGTTCCAGTTGTTAGAAACCTTACCGGAATGCCCATTTTCGGCTCCTTTTTGCCTCCCAGGCGTTCAATTTCAGTCGTTGGATCTAGGGCATTCAAGATTCAATGGTGCAGAGCTACTTTTTTTTCCTTGTTTGTCTTCGACATGTTAGCTCCTGGTTGATGAAACAATAGCATCCTCGATGACACAATGTGGAAACCTCAAAAATGTTGAATAAGCCCACCCCCACTCGGCCCTGACTGCCGGGAAAGCGGAGAGGCTGCCGCCGGCTTGCCCTGCTCACTTTCTGCACCGCCCGGCGGCGAAAAAGTGTGGAAGCTGAATGTTAAAAGACTAGTACTTCGAGCTCACTCATTAGTAGAACTCCATGAGGAAATTCTTTGTTTCCTCAAACCAAAGGCGACACTGACCCGACCAGCGCAACGGCCAAGGGCGCAGACAAACCACTGCAAGGCCCGCACCGCACAAATACTGCACAGGAGGGCGTGCCGCCGCAAGGGGCATATCTGCGCGGCGCGGCCGCTGGGGTTCGTGCGAGGCCCGCGCAGGGCGTGCGAGGAAATCCTCCCGCGCGGCGTGCACGTGCGGAAATCCTCCTGCACGGCATGCTTGCGGGACGATTATCCCGCGCTGTGCGTGCGGGAATCGTCCAGCGCTGCGTGCGCGCGGGATTTCTCAAGGCCATATGTCGCGCGGGATTACCAGCCAATGGGGATTTCCCCGTTGGTCGGTAGGGGCGCTTTAGGCGCTGACTTGGTCAACGCCCTGCAGATCTCCCTTTTGGGGAGTATTGTGCACTCCCCATCAGGAAGTCGTTGGGGGCTAACTGTCGCCACTCCCCCTGTAACACTCCAAATTTCAAATTGGAGTTCAGGCTAGGTGACACGGCCTGGGACACGGGCGTGTCCAGAGGCACACGGTCTGGGACACGGGCTTGTCATTCACTGTGTGCGTCGAGTCAAGTTCTCGACACAGTACAGTCGACGATCGTCGAGAGGTGACACGGCCAGGGACACGGGCGTGTCCGAGGCCGTGTCCTGCTCGGGTGGGTACCCGGGCAGCGTTGAGTGTGACACACGGCCTGTGACACGGGTGTGTCATAGGGGCGTGTTTGGCACACGGCTAAGGACACGGGAGTGTGCCTCATCCGTGTCCTTTTCGAGAATATCGATCATGTGTCGTTTGAGGGACACGCCCCTCAACACGGGCGTGTACTTACTGACACGGGCATGTCAGGGGCTTGACACGGGCGTGTCTCAACCCGTGTTCTGGTCTGGATGAGTCGGTTCGTGTACCGCTTACAGTACACGGCCTGTGACACAGGCGTGTCACAGGCCGTGTCAGCCCAAATAATAGACTTTGAGGGCGATTTGTGGTCATTCGTTTCCTTCAGCCTAGATCCTGTAGCCCATGTTATTTCCTGTTGGGTTAAATCCGGATTTGAGTGAAGATTTCATTCTTCACTTGGATTTTCTCTTTCTAAAGAGGAGAGAGAAGGGAGAGGAGCAAGGAGGAGGAAGAGGAGAAGATCCGGCCACCGCTGGAGCTTTAGAGTTCCGATTCGAGATCCGAGACCAGATCTGTGGAGGCAAGGCCGCTGCGGTTCTTTTCAACCGGCTAACATTTCTATGGCGCCCAAGATCGTCAAGGATAACGATCTTCCTTCATTAGACAAGTGAAGTCCTCCTTTATGCATAAGCATGGGATCCTCCACCAAAAGATGGAAAAGTAAGTGATCCCTGTGGGTTGATAGTTGCTATCCCCAGTTGAGTCTGCATCTAGACCCAGAAATGTGTAGTACGGGATATGCATGTTGTGTGAAGCCCATCTGGACAGGTTGGTCTGGATTGGTGATGTTGCATATTGCGCACCGAAGAAGACTCCTTGTATAAACGTATAGTTTGTGGAGTCAATGGGTTGTGCTTGTGAAGGGAAGTAGCAGGAAGTACTGGAAGGAGGAATTCAAGGAAAATACCCTTGTACTGCTTGTGCTGTGGATATAGTGTAGCCAGTCCATTGTGGACAGTGTAGCCAGTCTTTGGTGGACAGTGTGGTTATTGTGAAGCCAGACCTTGGCGAACATTATGACTAGTGTGAGCTGCGAGCTCTGAAAAGGCTTATTGCCGAACAGGAAAGGTGAAACTGACCCGCGCCTTTAGATATAGCATCGGGTACGTTGTACTCGGTGATGGCAAGACGACTTGAGCAACGAGGGGTGGTTGATCAGTACCTGTGTTATATCGAATGTACAGGAGAGCGTCAACGCATTGAGTTTTCGTCTGTGAAATAATGAGAGTCTTAGTCTTGCACGTCATTAAGACTAAATGCTCAATACCGTGTAAACGGTGGTGTTTACCCTGGTTCGCCGGTGCACCAAGAATGTACCCTGAGTGCACGGATCGTCGGGTTGTATGGATGATGGTTGTGATGGATTGATTGTGCGTGAGAGTACAAGATATAATATATTTGTCTATGCATTGCTATGCCTGCAGGGAAGGAATGTCACTGCCCCGGGAAAGGGGTAGGATTGTTATAAATTGGTCAGCTGAATGCTGACCGTTGTCTTGTTTGCCACCTTCTGGGCGGGTTGTCCCTATACAGGTGCTGGAGAGCCGAGCGGAAAGTAAGGGTTGAACTCCCTGATGTTGTTACTGCTGCCGCTGCTAGCCCTTGAAGGCTAAGCTTTCTATTGTGTTTTGTTCATGTGTGGCCGGCCTGCGCGTCAATGTATGCAATCCACACTGTGAAAAGAGGAACTGTAAGGTCTTAAGGTCAACATGTGTTGTATTTGTTGTACACTCTTTTAAGAGTTGATATATAAATGCGGTTTATATATGTAGTAAACATTCCTGGTATGAGTTCATCTTTATTGTTAAAATCTTTCGTTAGCATGCTCTGAGTTAGGATGTCATGGTGTTGTGGTATTAACTTGTGACCTCGTCGTCTGTTTGTGACATATAGTGTGGGACCCCGATCGGATCTTCTATTATATATTATTTAACGGGTGGAGCCGTTACACCCCCGATGGGATGGTGTGGCTGCTGTCAGGGAGACGCCGACCATGCGACGGCCGCGTGTCTCCCTCCCTTCCACGGACGCCGCTGTCATCGCCTCTCAACACTGCGGTCGTCGCCGCCGTCGTTTCCCAACGTCATGGCCTCCATCGCCTCTCAACATCGCGACCGCCGCCGCCGTCATTTCCCAACGCCATGGTCGTCGCCGCCATCTCCTCTAAACACCATGGTCGCCGTCGCCGTTGTTTCCCAACTTCATGGTCGCCGCCGCCGTTGTTTTTCAACGCCATGACCTCCGCCGCCATCGACTCTCAACACCGCGGTCGTTGCCTACGTCGTTTCCCAACGCCATGGTCGCCGCAGCCATCGACTCTCAACACCGCGACCGTCGCCGCTGTCGTTTCCCAACTCCATGGCCGCCACCGCCATCGTCGTCGCTGTCATCGCCTCTCAACACCATGGCTGCCGCCGCCGTCATTTCCCAACTTCACGGACGTCATCGCCGTCGTCTCCCAACACCACGACCGCCACCACCACCGTCGTCTCCCAACGCCACGGACGCCACCATCGTCGTCAGCCTCCGCCTTCGTCACCGACCTCGCTCGCCGCTCGTCGACCTCCGCCATCGTCGTCGGCCTCTTCCTCACCGTTCGACCGATCTCCACAGTTCGGCCTTCGTCGCCGGCCGGAGTCCATCCCCGGTTGGCCCTCAACATCCGGATTCTTGGCCCCCGTAGGCCGGATTCTTGTCCGCTGCTAATCCTCCACAGTCTGATCACACTCCTGCAATCGCCGTCATCGGTTACGTGGGTACCAACCATGTAACCGCCCGCATGACCTTCGGTAGTGGAGAAAGTGCGTGGCCAAAAATAGAATTGGTCTGCGTTTAATATAATTAATATAATAATATGCTCGAATTCAGTCTGCAAATATTAAATTAGGTGGTTACAGTCTGCGGATAGCCGCGTAATCATAATAATTACCTATGAGGCCTATAAATAGAGTCACAGTCCCTCCTTCATTTTCATCTCTTATTCGCCCGAAAAATTATTTCTCTCTCCTCTTCCTACGGAATTTCTCTCTCATCCGCCTACAGAATTTTCTTTCCTACGGAATTTTTCTCTTCTCCTCCCATGGAATTTCTCTCTCCTCCTACCGAATTTCTCTCTCCTCCTATGAAATTTCTCTCTCCTACGAAATTTCTCTCTCCTCCTCTTGTCTTTCTTGCATGCACCGCCTCCTTGCGCGCCTCGGCACACTCTCCTCTAGGAAGCACTCTGCGCGCTCTCCGCCAGCAAACGCTCTCCTCTGGCAAAGCACTCTGCGCACTCTCCGCCAACAAGCGCCCCACGTGTTCGAGATCAAGAACTCCAACCACCGATGAGACAACCGCGTAAGGCTTCTCCAAAAGACAATCAGAGACAAGACACAGAGGATAAGGCGCAGTGAACGCTCCCCTGAGCTTCAAGCCCCAGATATCAGAATGAGTGCAGCAAGCTGCTCCCGCCTCCATGAACTATCAGAGGACTTCAGAACATAACGAGAGCATCGCTCCCCGCAACAGACGAAGAAATAATTAGCTCTGTAAGTGATGGTCTGTCATCCTCCGAGCCTTACTCCCTCTCTCACGTCCAAAGTGTAATAAGGAGCGACAACTCGCCCTCGATTCTTCAAGCAAGTTGTAACCCAAAGCTGATAGTGGAGTTTGACCGGCACAGATCCGGTCGTGTGGCTTTTTATCCGGTTGAGTGGTTTTTCCACGCTAAAAAATATTGTGTGTACTTTCTCTCTTTTTGTGACTGTGTGCGCGCTCGACCGCTCTGCGGGCTAAGACGGTTCAATTTAGTTCGATCTACTAGGAGCCTCGGACGATCCGCAACAATATAATTATATATAATGAAATTGGTTTTTTGGCACCTCATTTACTCATGTTTGGCACTTTACATCACTCATTTGCATTAATTTAGGCTCATTTGACACGGTGGTGGCGGTTGTGAATGCAGTGGTCATGAACCGTGGTTTGCGAACGTCCGTCCTCACCTAAAAAATTCAAGCATTTTATGCTCAAAACTAGTTTATTTTTTTTGGTGGCGGTCATAACCTTTGTCTTGTCAAACACATATTCTATGACATTTTTGACCAAACTCACTAGAGCAAATAAGCCGCGCCAAACGATTCCTTGGACACTTTATATCATAGGGCATTATAATGAAGGGTATTTTTGTCCATCATTCTTACCAATAAGGCAATATACATATACGTCTGATTCCTTCTGAGCGCCCACAAATCCTTCAGGTATAGACATATAGTTTCTTGAATTTTAGAAATTTTGAGTTCATCTGAACTGAAAATATCCCTATTTAAGTCTGAGGTGCAACGTGTCAAACTAAATGCAAATGAGAGATGCAAAATGTCATATTCAAAATTTTGAAATACGAAATATGAGAGGAGCAAATGAGAGATGCACTATGCAAAAAAAAAACTATTGGTAAGAAAGATGGACAAAAATCCTCGCTCTTTGCGAGATTGGGACAAGCTCAGAAAGAAACATCCAACCACACAGAATTCGGCGAGTGCGACTGGAGCTAGAAAAGAATCTTGCGGAAGGGCCCACTGCAGGCTATATATACACGCGTCCGCGTACCTGGCTGACCTTTGTCATTCCCCTTGAGTCTTGCGAGGATGCCGCTCCCAAGGAGATTCTCGAGCGAGTCGCTCGAAACCGCGCGGAAACCTCAATCTGTGTTGCTGGTCTAACAGACCTCAAGGCCCCACCTCGTAATCATGTCGACTTCAGCTCGGCCAAGAAAGCGAAGCCCCTCCCAAATGATGTCGAGTTCACCTACAATGATTTCAAGGCAGCCCTGGATAACGGGACCGGCTCCTCCACTCGGCGAACTCCCGACCCTCTGGAAAAAGTGATCATCGACCTCTCTGGCGACCAGGACAGCCAGCGCCATAGCAGCGAGGCTCCCATGCCCCAAACCAAGTCTACCCTCGGCGCGCCGCCGAGCCATGACCTCGGCATACCCCCACGGGGGTCGCTTCTCCCTCTTGGGACCACGGGGTTAGACTCGCAGATGCTGAAGTCGCCAGCCCGGCTTAATTCCCATTATCCTTCTCCTACTCCTGCATCTGCGGGAGGAGGCTCCGAGGTCATCCCCGTCCCTAGCTTTCTCCGCACCTCTCCAGAAGACTCTCGGCGTGGTCGCGGCAAGGACATTGGCTTGCTGCCTCCTCGTGCCAACCCGGAGGAACAAGGCCCGCGCGGTAAGTCCTCACCCTTTCCGAGTCTCGCTCGGCAAGAAGGAAGAGCGGTCGACACCGTAACATATTTGTTGCGGTGATGTCATTGCATGGTTGAGTTCCTGCGAAGGTCTTTCAATTTTTTTCCCAATCCTATGAAGGGGAAAAGAATCCTCAGAAGATTATGTGGCTTGGTCATTCTCTTCTTACCTTTTTCTTGTTATCCCTTCTCTCTTTTACCGCTAAGTAAGGGTCAAGCTGCCAGGAGTCAGTTGAAAAATTCATTGTTTATGTGTCTAACGTGATTTGAAAAATTTGATCGCAGGAAGTCACTTACTATCTTGGCGTACCACCCATTCCAGTGATGGAAGTAGAGGAAGGTTATCAAGACGCTGTTGAAATTGGTGAAGTGAAAGTGGGTGGTCGGGCAGTCCGGGCGGATTAGGCGGACTGACCGCGCGGACTGGTTCTTAGTCCGGCGGGTTGGTGGTTGGCGACCTGCGTTGCTACTGCGGGCTGTGTTGCGGTCTGAGCGGACTGCGCGGACTGGATTGAGTCCGGCAGTGTTCTGTGTCTGCAGGTGATGCGCGCGGCCTGTGCGGACTGGGCTTGGAGTCCGCTCTTCTTCTTTGAAGTTGCGGTAAGCCGCAGTCTGGGCTTGGAGCTGGCGGACTGGTTTGGTATCCGCCGAGCTCGTTATCTTTTCTGGACTTGCTCTTGTGGAGTTCTGGGTTTCCGCAGTGTCCGCTGTGACCGGGCGGTTGCCTATGGTCGTGGACTGATGGTTGCAGTATCATCTCTTTGCGGACTGGGCGGACTGCCTTGGGCAGTCCGCTATCTCGCCCGGACTTGGCAGTTTTGATTCTTCCCATGCGGGCGGACTCGGCGGGATAGCATTGCTAGCTGCGACCTTAGGAAGGTGACTCTATCTCATAGGGTGGTGACTACACTCCTCACTCGGCCTATAAATAGGACCCCCCCGACACGTTATTTGATAACAGAGTGAACAGTAAGTGAGCTTGAGCATAGGCTGCGGACTGTGTTTGCTTATCCGCGCGGGATGTTTGCTTAACCGGTTTCTGTGTGCAGGTGGTGCGGCTAGCAGTGTTGAACCAGGAGTTTGGTTCTGACTTCTGCGGAGTTTGCGGGCTGCATTCGGCGGTTTCCAGCATCAGCTTTATCTCAAGTTCTATTCTGTCCGCACAACCTCGCGGTCTCTGCGAGTAGGCGGCGGGTTCCTCTGTTCAGCAGCAGTTCGGCGAATAACGGCGAGTCCGCGCGACCTCGCGGTCTCAAGCAGACTCAGTGTTCAGATTGGTTCCAGTTCAGTTCGGGCGGTCTCAACGACCTGTGCGGTTTCGGCGGTCTCGGCGGTTTCTGGAGTCTGTCCGCCCGAGTTGTTTTGTTGTTTCTATTTTTTCTTGTACTGGCGAAATCATGTCTCGCCATGTATGCCTCGTCCTGTAAAGAAGATTAATAAGAATTTGATCTGCTTGCTTCTGTCTATGCCTTTGATTATCTGAGTTGCTTCCTGCTTTCCGCGGTTCAAGTTATGATCTGGGTAGTGCCGAAAATATTGATTTGGTGTTTGGGCTACCTTGCTGATTAACTTGAGAAAATTCAACATGGTATCAGAGGAAGGTTCAGTTGCTTGAGCGGTGATCAACAAGTTTTGTTGTTGCTCTGTGTGCTTCTAAAGGATAACCAAGTTAGTGTCATTGACGGTGGGTTTGCAAGAGGTCTTGGTATTGAGCTTCTGACGCCGACTAACTTCAAGAAGTGGAAGTCGTGCATGAAGAGCTATCTTCTGGGCGAGGAGTTATGGGAGGTCGTCGGTGGGGATGATCAAGTAGAAATCATTGCTGAGTTTGGAACAGCTGAACATGTGAGAGTGTGGAGGAAGACAAATGCCAAGACTGAGTTTGCTCTCAAGCGGGCGGTGTCACCTGAACTCTTTGATCACATCTTAGGATGTGAGTCTGCTGCTGAGATATGGACTTCCCTTGATGGGTTGTTCAATAGAAAGAATGTAGCAAGGCTACAGTTCTTGGAGAATGAGTTGACTAAGGCAACTCAGGGAGATCTTTCTATCTCCAAATTCTTCATGAAGTTGAAGAGCTTGTGTACTGAGCTCTCCGCTCTTGATCCTGATGAGCCGATCTCCGAGGCTAAGCTGAAGAGGCACATAATCCGCGGTCTTCGGAAGGAGTATGTGGCCTTCGTTACTTCTGTTCAAAGCTGGGCTACTCAGCCCTCTCTTCTGGAGCTGGAAAATCTACTTGCCTCGCAGGAGAGCTTGGCAAGGCAGATGGCCGGGGTGACGGTCTCTGAAGGAGCTAGTGATGTTCTCTTCACTGAGAAGAAGAAGAAGAAGAGATGAGAATGAAAGAAGAAGCAGACTGCGGCTGGAGATGAATCTTCATCTTCTAAATAGCAGGAGGGGAGCTTTGCTCCTAAGAAGGACTGGAAGAAGAATCTGAACTGCTACAGATGTCATCAACCAGGTCACTTCAAGCGAGACTGCAAGGTCAAGCTGCAGTATGGGCATGCTGCAGGCAAGGAGGAAGCCTCTTCTAGCATGGAGGAAGCTGGCTGGGATGGAGCATTCATGACGGGCACTTGTGTCCGTGCTTTGTCCACCGTTGACATGGAGGACGACTGGATCGTTGACTCCGGGTGTAGTCATCACCTCACCGGAGATATGTCAGTTTTCTTCGCTGCAGGCCTACTCAGGTAACGAAACTATTATAACTGCTGATAATACTATTCATGCAGTAGAGAAGGAGGGTATAGTAACAGTGGCTAGTGATAAGGGGCCGCTCACGTTAAGGAGTGTTTATCACGTACCTGGCATGAAGAAGAACCTCTTCTCTGTGACCAATACGGTTGATGCTGGTTATCACGTTCTGTTTGGGCCAACAGAAGTGAAGTTCCTTCACAACGTATCAGCGGTTAAGGCTGATGTTGCTCATATTGGAAGGAGAGTGAAGGACTTGTTTGTTTTATCAATAAGCTCCTATGTTGATCGCATAAGGGCAAATGATAGCGCTGCTATGTGGCATGAGAGGTTGGGGCATGTAGGGATGGATAAGCTGAAGGCTATGTTAAATAGGAGCCTGGTGAGAGGCTTGCCTAAGCTATCATCCTTCGGTGATGGTCATGTTTGTGCTGGATGTCAGTATGGGAAGTCTCATCGTCTTCCATTTGATAAGTCACAAACAAGAAGCAAAGTACCACTGGAGGTTATCCATGGTGATCTGATGGGACCAACCGCGACTGCTAGCCTCGGTGGAAGCAGGTACATGCTAGTCTTGATTGATGACTACTCAAGATACACTTGGGTGTATTTCTTGAAGGAGAAGTCTGAAGCCTTCCGGTTGTTTGTGGAGTTCAAGGAGCTGGTGGAGGGTCGGCTTAACCTGAGGATTAAAAAGCTTAGAACTGACAACGGCGGAGAGTTTGTCTCCTCCGAGTTTTCTAACTTTTGCAGGAAGCATGGAATCCAGAGGGAGCTCACTTGTGCTCATACTCCACAACAAAACGGAGTAGCGGAGCGGAAGATCCGTCATCTGACAGAGACTTGCAAATGTTGGCTTCATGCCAAGAGTATCCCAAGGTCCTTCTGGGCGGAGGGAATGTCTTGTGCTGTCTATGTCATCAATCGGATGCCTCTAAGCCCGATCAACATGAAGTCTCCCTTCGATATGTTGCTGAAGGAGAAGCCAAGTGTTGAACACCTTCGGGTGTTTGGATCAACTTGCTATGTGCATATTCCTGATGCTCTAAGGACTAAGCTTGATGCAAAGGCAAGGAAGCTTGTCTTTGTTGGCTATGATGAGCGGAAGAAGGGATGGAGATGCATGGATCCGGTGACGAAGAAGTTCGTGGTGTCAAGAGACGTTGTCTTTGACGAACTGACGTCATATGGAGGAAGCTCGGTTGAGCTGTCAGAGAGCAAGGTTGATGAAGGTCAGGAGGTGGCTGAGGTAGCTGATCAAGTGGAGCTGGCTGTGTCACCAGCAGCTCCAGTTGCTTCAAGTTCTGGAGGAGAAGCTTCTGGGTCAGGAAGCAGGGGGAGCATTGCTCCAAGCTTGCCAGAGAGCAGAGGTGAACCAGAAGAAGCGGCAGAGGTGATTAGCAAGGAGCAGCCTCTTCGGAGGTCAAAGAGGGTTATCAAGCCTCCAGCTCGCTACTGCGAAGGAAACACTGTGAGCTATGTCTCATGCTTCTTTGCAGGTCCTCTGGATGAGCGAGAGCCTGCTAGCTTCAATGAGGCCACTGGTGTCAAGGAGTGGGAAGATGCCATGAGAGAGGAGATGGATGCTCTCAAGAAGAATGAAACTTGGGATCTTGTTCCCAAAGCTGATGGCATTACTCCGGTGACATGCAAGTGGGTGTTTAAGTTGAAGAAGAAGGCAGATGAGAGCATTGAGAGATACAAGGCTCGTCTGGTGGCTCGGGGATTCTCTCAATAGTATGGAGAAGACTATGAGGAGACGTTCAGTCCTGTTGTAAAGATGACTTCAGTTCGGATGGTGATTGCATTGGCTGCTTGCCAAGGATGGAGGATGTGGCAGCTTGATGTAAAGAATGCCTTTCTTTACGGAGAGATTGACAAGGACATCTTCATGGATCAGCCTCTTGGATTCGTTTCTGAAGTTCATCCGGATTACGTCTGCAAGCTCAGGAAGGCTCTCTACGGGTTGAAGCAAGCTCCTAGAGCTTGGTATGGGAAGATAGCAGAATATCTGCAATTCTGCGGATACCTGGCTTCAAACTCGGACTCTAGCTTGTTTATCAAGAAGAAGGGGAAGCTTCGAGTCTTGGTCCTGCTGTACGTTGATGATATGATCATCACGGGGAATTCTGAGGAGGAGGTTGCTAGGCTCAGAGCTGAGCTAGCTATTCGCTTCGAGATGAAAGACCTGGGAGAGCTTCATCACTTTCTTGGTCTCGAAGTGGAGAGGAAGGAGAGTGGTTTACTCATCTGACAGAAGGGATATGCTGAACGCATAATGAACCGGTTTGGTTTGACTGAAGGGAAGACTTGCTCTACTCCTCTGGATCAAGGTTTAAAGCTTCGTCGAGATGAAGGAAGAATTCTTCCTGATCCCTTGGTGTTTAGAGCTCTTGTTGGGAGCTTGATCTACCTAACGATTACGAGACCTGATATAGCTTATGCTGTTGGTCGAGTAAGTCGGTTCATGGCAGAGCCAAGGAAGTCTCATCTTGTAGCGGCAAAGAACATTCTGAAGTATGTCAAAGCAACTTCTGACATGGGACTTCTTTACAGAAGGGATGCGAGGTTCTCTTTGCTTGGGTACACGGATGCTGATTATGGTGGTGACTCGGATGACCGAAGGTCAACTTCTGGTTATGTGTTCACTTGTGGATCGACGGGCATTTCGTGGTGCAGCAAGAAGCAGGACTCGGTATCCGTCTTTACTACAGAAGCAGAGTACAAGGCTTCGGTCTTGGCTGCTCGGGAAGTCATTTGACTAAGGAGGCTAGTAGAGGACGTCCATGAGGAAGTGCAAGGTCCTACCTTGCTCCGAGGGGATAATGAAAGTGCTCTCAAGCTGGTAACCAATCCAGTTTGTCATGCCAGGACCAAGCAATTTGAGATCGATCACCACTTCATAAGGGAGAAGGCGCTGGAAGGATCTCTTGTGGTCGGTCATGTTCGGAGTGAAGATAACCTTGCTGACATCTTCACCAAGTCGCTAGCGAAGGGGCCTTTTCAGCAGCTTCGTGGTCTACTCGGCCTGATCACCACTTCTCACTTCAAGGGGGAGTGTTGAAATTGGTGAAGTGAAAGTGGGTGGTCGGGCAGTCCGGGCGGATTAGGCGGACTGACCGCGCGGACTGGTTCTTAGTCCGGCGGGTTGGTGGTTGGCGACCTGCGTTGCTGCTGCGGGCTGTGTTGCGGACTGAGCGGACTGCGCGGACTGGATTGAGTCCGGCAGTGTTCTGTGTTCTGCAGGTGATGCGCGCGGCCTGTGCGGACTGGGCTTGGAGTCCGCTCTTCTTCTTTGAAGTTGCGGTAAGCCGCGGTCTGGGCTTGGAGCTGGCGGACTGGTTTGGTATCCGCCGAGCTCGTTATCTTTTCTGGACTTGCTCTTGTGGAGTTCTGGGTTTCCGCAGTGTCCGCTGTGACCGGGCGGTTGCCTGTGGTCGTGGACTGATGGTTGCGGTATCATCTCTTTGCGGACTGGGCGGACTGCCTTGGGCAGTCCGCTATCTCGCCCGGACTTGGCAGTTTTGATTCGTCCCATGCGGGCGGACTCGGCGGGATAGCATTGCTAGCTGCGACCTTGGGGAGGTGACTCTATCTCATAGGGTGGTGACTACACTCCTCACTCGGCCTATAAATAGGACCCCCCCGACACGTTATTTGATAACAGAGTGAACAGTAAGTGAGCTTGAGCATAGGCTGCGGACTGTGTTTGCTTATCCGCGCGGACTGTTTGCTTAACCGGTTTCTGTGTGCAGGTGGCGCGGCTAGCAGTGTTGAACCAGGAGTTTGGTTCTGACTTCTGTGGAGTTTGCGGGCTGCATTCGGCGGTTTCCAGCATCAGCTTTATCTCAAGTTCTATTCTGTCCGTGCGACCTCGCGGTCTCTGCGAGTAGGCGGCGGGTTCCTCTGTTCAGCAGCAGTTCGGCGAATAACGGCGAGTCCGCGCGACCTCGCGGTCTCAAGCGGACTCAGTGTTCAGATTGGTTGCAGTTCAGTTCGGGCGGTCTCAGCGACCTGTGCGGCTTCGGCGGTCTCGGCGGTTTCTGGAGTCTGTCCGCCCGAGTTGTTTTGTTGTTTCTATTTTTTCTTGTACTGGCGAAATCATGTCTCGCCATGTATGCATCGCCCTGTAAAGAAGATTAATAAGAATTTGATCTGCTTGCTTCTGTCTATGCCTTTGGTTATCTGAGTTGCTTCCTGCTTTCCGCGGTTCAAGTTGTGATCTGGGTAGTGCCGAAAATATTGATTTGGTGTTTGAGCTACCTTGCTGATCAACTTGAGAAAATTCAACACTAGCGCTGACTAGCTTGCAATTTACCTGTACCTTAAAACATTAGAGAATTAAATCGTTAGTCTTTAACAAAGACTAAGCGAGAATATACCTTTTTAATCTGTTGTACATACAAACAAGAAAGATTGTGTATAGCAATATGCATAACGTCATAATGTTCATTTTCTGAGCAGGTAAAAGAATCTATAAAGCAATAATTCCATATCAATATTTCTATAAGCAGTAGAGTACATTCTTAGACAGTTTGTATAGACATATCAGTGTATAATTGTATAACAGTATAAGCAATGATGAATAACTGCATGTGAGAGTAATGTGAAAGATGATATGTTTTTATAAAAATATTATCATTTAGGAAATGCTAAGGGCAATTGAATCTGTGTTCAGTGTTTACATTCTCATATTTCAGTCTGTGGGCCCGACCCTTTAGGGTCTTCAATGTCCAAACTAGTACGTTCAACACGCGTCTATGCCTCTCGGCCGACTGGTTTGACAAACCATCAGTATCATTCATGCACACTCAATTTCAATTATGCTCTTAACATTACCTCGTGTCGACACGTGTACATTTACGTATACATAAATTTGTTTATTTAATAATTCCCTCAGATTTTCATTCATCTGTTTGCCTTTGTCGAGACCATATATAATAGCGAGAATTCTTATCAGTGATATAAAAACAAACTTCATGGTGTCACATGTCATATAAATATCATTTCCATCTTGAAGTAACTATGCAAGTAATTAAAAATACTTGAATAAAGCATAATCTAAAAAAAAATCTCACCGTCACTTGTTCCTTCCCGGTGTCACACCCCACGTCATTGTCATTTCTATGTTGGGATGTCATTCTTCGCGATATCTGTTTAGGAATCGTATCATTAGGGGTCTTTATATCGAGGTTGCACCTCGCTATAGTGACGACATTGACACATAAGAGTTGACTGGACTTTTCGGGGTTTTCAAAGGGAGGAAAACTTGTACTGAGAATCTCATAAAAACTAAATAAAATATCTTAAATAGTTCTTCATTTAGTATCAATTAGAAGAGAGGCATATCTCATGCCTTGCAACAACCATGCAAGAAAGAGCCAACAATTGGCTAACAGAGTAACTACCCCAAATCAACAATCATTCAACCATGTCTATGTAGAACTCAAAATAGAAAAAACCCTTAATTGATGCCTTACAATGAAATACCCCAAATCAAGAGAAAATAGGGAAGAGTGAAAAAGAAGAGCTAGATGACTTACAGTGGATCTATAAAAGAAGAACCAGTTTACGAATTTAGCACAAACAACGCGAGCCCCAAATAGGCTCAGGCCAAACAAAACCTTGTCAAACTCTGATTCCAGCAACAACCAAAAGATCTCGTGCGATTTTGTGAGTTTAAGAGAGGGAGATGAGGAGAATAGAGAAGGGAAATGACCCCGTTCTAGAAAACTCACCGCCTCTCTTTTAGGCTTTGTTTGGGGGGACTTATTTTCTCCAGTCAAGTGGTTACGACCGCATGAATCAGACCTTAATTATGATCTGATTCATGCGGTTGTAACCGCTTGACCGGTGAAAATAAGTCTCTCCAAACGGAGCCTTAATCAAAACCAAGACGGGGTAGCTCCATCATTTTCATAAATTGCAGAGCCAACTTTAGTGAGCCCAAAGGAACAAAGCTGTAAGCCCAACAATTTAACATATCAACCATGATTATCAAAGTTATCATCACTTTCTTTATCCAACTCGTCCACTAAATAACAAAACTACCAGCAGAAGGAACATAACAAAGTAAACTTGGTTCTCCAATCATGAAAACAAACCCAAAATCCAATTAAACAAAACAATTGTTGAAATTGGTGAAGTGGAAGTGGGGGTGATCGGTAGTCCGGGCGACCTGGGCGGTCTGACCGCGCGGACTGGCTCTTGTCCGGCGGGTAGCTGGGTGGCGACCTGGGTTGCTAGCTGCGGGCTGGCTTTGCGGACTGCGTGGACTGGTTGAGTCCGGCAGTGGGCCGAGCTCTGCAAGGAAGTGTGCGCGGCCCGTGCGGACTGGGCTTGGAGTCCGCACGTCCTCTATGAAGGGTGGTAGCCGCGGTCTGGGCTTGGAGCTGGCGGACTGGACTTTGTATCCGCAGAGCTCGCGCCTTCTTGTCTTGCTCTTGTGGAGTTGGTTTCTGTAATTCCGCTGTGATTGGGCTTGTGCCAGTGGTCGCGGACTGCGCGAGATGAATTCGGTTTCCGCAGTATCCGCTGTGACCGGGCGGGTTGCCTGTGGATGCAGTCTAGTGCTTGCGGGTTGGCGGGTTGTCTGAGCTTTATCGAGCGGACTCGGCGAGATGGCGTTGCTAGTCGCGACCAAGGGGCGGTGTCTCTATCTAATAGGGTGGTGACCGCACTCCTCACCCGGCCTATAAATAGGACCCCCCGGCACCTCATTTGGTAGCAGAGTGAACAGTAAGTTGGGCTTGAGTGTTGGCTGCGGACTCGATTTTTTGTATTCGCGCGGGCTGTTGCTTAACCGGTTTCTGTGTGCAGGTGGCGCGGCTAGCAGTGTCAAACCAGGAGTTTGGTTCTGACCGCTGGAGTTAGCGGGCTGCATTGGCGGTTATCAACATCAGTTTTATCTCAAGTTTCTTCTCTGTCTGCGCGACCTCGCGGTCTCGGCGGATAGACGGCTTGTTCCTCTGTTCAGCAGCAGTTAGGCGAATAACGGGTTGTCCGCGCGACCTCGCGGTCTAAGCGGACTTCTTGTTATTGTTCGGGTTCAGCAGTTTGGCGGTGTGCGGACTCGGCGAGCTCGGCGGTCTCGGCCGACTTGGCGGTCTCAGTGTTCTATCCGCCCGGTTTGTTTTTCTGCTTTTTCATACTGGCGAAATCATGTCTCGCCACGTATGCCTCGCCTTGTAAAGAAGTTGAATAAAAGTTTGATCTGCTTGCTTTTGTCTGTGTGTTTGATTATCTAAGTTGCTTCCTACTTTCCGCGGTTCAAGTTGTGATCTGGGTAGTGCCGAAGATATTAATTTGGTGTTTGGGCTAGCTTGTTGATCAACTTGAGAAAATTTAACAACAATATCGTCACAGATTTGCATCTTTTCATCACAAGGGATATTTAAACATTTTAATTATGCGGATTCAACGTACCAGAAAATATTGAGCGTCACAATAATATCGTCAGTTGATGTTATGATGGACACTAGTCGCTTTTTCTCAGGAGACTTATAAGGGTGCGGAAGCTTGACGATCTTGGATGCCGGTTTGAGCTTACCTGACCGCAGAATGTCTGTAGCGACTTGTAGATTCATCGTCACCTTCTTATCCACATCGGCCTACTCCTTAGTCGCTCTGTCCGCATCGTTCTTTTCCCTAAGCTTTTTCTTCTCATCCCCTTCAGAAGGGATCTCCGAAGCTTGCTTCTCTCAAGGTTTTACTCCCAATACTTGCAAGTTGGAATCCAACCACCAGATCACCTTGAGAATGCACAAGAGCCTCCTTAATGGATTCTTCAATCTCTTGGAGCTTGTCAAAGTCTTGCAAAATCTCATCAGTGGAAAGGCTAACCAAAGATAGTGCGGTTTTGCCACTCAGAGTGACAGTAGGGGTCTCCAAAGCTGTTTCAGAAACCTCTTTATCACGCGGCTTGTGTTGGAGGCTAGTCGCACCAACCTTGACGGAGATAATTTTTCTCCTTCATCCTCTTGAACTTCTTTTTTACCCGCACATCGACAATCATCGAGCTATCTTTTCTGTTTAATTTTTCTCTTCCCACTCACCCTAGATGCAAGTTCTTTTTGTTGCAACTTCTCTATGACAATTTGCCCGAGCTGACGGAGTCCCTCGTGGATAGGCTCAGAGTCCACATTTATTGGAGCCATGGAGGTTGCGGCCTGCTCGTTAACTGGTTTCTACTCCTCCGCGATCTTTGGCTTCTCAGAGTCTTCACTAAGCTCTTCCAACCCAGGAACCCTCATCATAACCGTCCCAACCCAGGAACCCTCATCATAACCGTCCCAGAAGGATAAAAGGATACGACCATGCCAGAATCTGCAAGTGTAACCGTGGAAATCGCCGCGGTATCAACAACAATCAACACACTTGAAGGACCCACCAAGTCCGCTAAAGGGGAGGTGACCTTTTCAGGCTGCAATTCAACCACAATCATAGTTTCAGTCGCCCCAAAAGTCTGTACATGCCTCCTTTTCTTCGCCGACATCTTTGTAAGTCGCGGTCTGGCTTCACTTTCGCGAGATGAAATGTCTGTCATTATCGTTCCATGGCCAGACATCGCGATCTGGAGAACTTTAACCACAAGTGGAGAAAAGTAACCCGTGGCGTGCAAATCCTTTTGAAATCTGCAGAGCTTTCAGCCGTATTTATAGCTGATCCAGCATTAATGATAGTCGCGGTCTCGCGGTCACAGCAAATATTTTCGAAATTTCGTGAAATTTTGAAATGTGAGGGGATTATGTTTACCCAAAAGCCCACGGCCAGTTTTAAGCCAACACTCAAGCCGCACGGTTGGGTTTCTTCTAACCGTGACAGTCGCCAGTTCTCAAAAGCCGCTCGCGCCTAGCAAGAAGGCGACCAGACCGCGGGGGTTAACCGTCTAGCCGCGCAGTCTGTCTGTTTTACTTTAGTTTGTATCTCGTCACCTCTGCTTGGTTCTCCTGTATCCCGGACGGGCGTTTATTTTAGCCCTGTCTGCTTGAGCAGACCCCTAAGTCTATAAATAGGGGGAGCAATACTCCCAAAGCACGCTTACTCGAATCCATTAGCTTGCTTGTTAAGAGTTGTGGTCTCGATTCTAGTGCCTTTGCGGTCTCCTGCTCGCGCGGATTCTTTTTTTCAACCTTTGTAATCGCTTCTTTCACTTAATAGAAAGTCTTCCGCAAGAGAGACATTTGCTGCGGCGGGTCAAGTCTGGTGTTGCCGCTTGACGGCTTTCTCGCTCTTTTGCTATAGGTTTTTCAATTCTGAGCCTCCCTTCCTCTATCATCCGACCCTTCTCATGGTAGTGCACGGAAAGTTTGTGTCTATTTTGATACCAACAGTGGACTCTCGAAATTTAAAATCTTGACAAATGCATGTCAAATTATTAAATTTGGCACAATACACCTTCAATTAGAAAAAGACAGGGACTTTGCACCCTAGAGAGGGGTGCATTTTGCCGGTCTTTTTTCTAATTTGATGGTGCATTTTGACAAATTTAACAATTTGAAATGTATTTTATCAAAATTCTATAATTGAAGGATACATCCAGCCAATAATTACTGTCAATCAAATGCTCCCTTTTTATGATATTCTTCTGGAAATTATTGTCAAAAAGAGAGCAAAAAGAAACTCTTGTCCTTTAAAAATAAAAATTTAAAACGCATCAAATACTTGCCCATCAAGTTTAATGAAATATTTTTGGTGACTGTTATTAGCACTCCACTTTTGGATATTCGCACTACATTTACTCTTAATTTTTCGCGCTTTTTGAAAATACTCCTTGTACATGCATTTTTAGGAAAAGTGTTCAACACGAAAGTTGTAGATCTCGACGAGATCTACAACTTTTGTGTTGAACACTTTTCCTAAAAATGCATGTATAAAGCGTATTTCTAAAAGGCGCAAAATCTGAGCGTATTTCTAGAAATACGCTTTATACATGCATTTTTAGGAAAAGTGTTCAACACGAAAGTTGTAGATCTCGTCATGCGCTGGGGTTAAAGGCTCCGTTTGAGGGGACTTATTTTTAGCGGTCAAGCGATTACGATCTCATGTACCGGACCTTAATTAAACGGAGCCGAAGTATCATTTGTTAACGCAAATTTTAGAAACTTCGTCTATTTTATGTTTAAAAGGAAGAAATTTATTAGGTGATCGTTAACGAACGACGGTTTAACTCATGCGTTTAAGGTTTCGTTTGACTGAGCGGTGGCGGGAGGAGCCGGCGGATTCAAACTTTGGGGTCGAACCGGAGGGGAGGAGGTGAGGTTGGAAAAGCTCCAATTTGACGGAATTTTCTCTGTCCGGCGGGTGCAAATGGAGCAAACGTCGCCGGCGCCCGTTATTTTACCCGCCGTCCGGCGAGATTTGCTCCAAACGGAGACGACGAAACGCCGAATCAAACGAAGCCTAAGACTGCCACCGCTATGCCAAACAAAGCCAATTAACATTCTCCACCTATGAGCCGCCGGTCAGCCACAAAACCCAACACGCCTCAATAATTTTACAAGTGGCTGAGATCCCTTCACACATTCATATATATCACATAGAGAGAGAGAAGAGAGAGAAAAGAGAGAGAGAGAGAGAGAGAAATAGAGAGAGAGAGAGAGAATGGCCGGAGAAGAGATACAGAAGAGATGGTCGCTTCATGGAAGTACGGCTCTAGTAACCGGTGGTACCAAAGGCATAGGGTACATTTTTTATTATTTTTTATTTTTAAATTAAATTTAAATTGATTTATCTTAGAATTGTAATAAAAATGAATTAATCCCAGGCACGCCATCGTGGAAGAGCTGGCACGTTTGGGCGCAAGCGTGCACACGTGCGCTCGAAACGAAGCGGAGCTGCGGAGCTGCCTGCAACGGTGGCGGAGCCGGAATATTCTAGCCGTCTCCGGCTCCGTTTGCGACGTCTCCTCCAGAGCTGACAGGGAGAAGCTTATCCAAACAGTCTCCTCCTTGTTCCAAGGAAAGCTCGGCATTCTCGTTAGTTCTCCAATGCCCCTGCAAATTCTTTTGTTTCCAATATATTTCATTTAATTTTCCCTCTCTGCCTTTCTCTGTTTTCTCCTTAAAAGTAAGAATTGGGCTTATTATGTTAGTGTTGGTGCTCGAAATATTCGGAGGAGGGTCTAGGTGGAACCACTCTCCCCGTTGCCTCTAGCTAGGTTATATAGAACAAACCTAGGATTTAGACCCGCGAAGCCCCCGAGCCCGTTATTCGTCCGAATATACACTTACATATTAGAGCATCTCCAATGATATTTCTATATTTAGAGATCTTCATTGTACTAGATTCTTCAAATATAAAGAATTTGGTTGTTCACTTCCAAGTATTTTCTTCATATTTGAAGAACGTGATATTTTTTAACATATGTATGTATATGTACACAAATATATGTATATGAATATGTATGTATAATTATATATATATATATATATTAATTATAGTATATCTTTACCATTATAAAAGAAATATAAACTCATGAGTTCAAAATTCTCACCGTCGTTGGATCATGTTTGATAATTTATTAGCCGTCGGATCGTTTTATTATTAAAAAATTAAAAAATATAGGACTTCTAAAGTTAGAGAGGGAGGGGGAGAGAGAGATTAGTTGTTGTAAGTCAAAACACACGTTTTTTTACAAAATAAAAATTGCAATCGTGATTGATATTTTTTTACGATCATTTTGAGTACTCATATGTATATGTTGCGGGCAAGGCCGCCGGGGGCGGGCGAAGCCCGCCGTCGACGGGCGGGTACTGTCGCGTTTGGCCGTAGGGGTGGAGCCCCGTGTCGAGCACTCGTCGTGGGGGGCGGGCGAAGCCCGCCATCGCCGGACGGGTACTGTGGCGCGTAGCCATCGGGCCGGAGACCCGTGCCTGTCACTCGTGTATATAAAAATATATACCTGAGAAAATAATATTTTAATGATAAAATGATAAATAATAATTAAAAAATATTTAATATTAGACTCATTTTGTAGGTTTTGACAAGACGATTTTATTGATATATTATACGATATAATTGAAAATTTATATTAATGTCTATAAAAATTATAAATTAATATTGAAGTTTAATTAAAAAACAATAAAATAATTAAAATTAAAGAAAAACTAAATGTCCACCTACATTTTCTCTCTCCCTCCTCTAAATTTAGAGGATGAAGGAGAGCATCGACATAAATGCAGGCATAAATGCCGATCGGTTGGAGCTGAACCGTACACATACAGTCATACTCAATTTGATGGATTATTTGATCTAAAGGAGATCTTCTACAATTTCGCACGTGGAGGGATTATTTTTTTTATTTTGCCTGGTCATTAATAATTTGATTATTTTTATATAATAGTAGATAGAAACAATGCTCGTAAAAAGTTCTATTGAAACCAAGAAATATAGGCATGTCAGCCATCCACCTCAGAATAGATAGAGTTTTTCGAAAAAAACTGCCAGTGGAGGATGACCCCCTAAGGATAAGAGACAGTGTTGAAGAGAGAGACAAAAAATGATCTTTTGTGTATAATCTTGCATAATCTCGAATGTTATCAGTTCTGATATATCTTTATTAGCACTTTCGCACGGGCTTTCAAGCGGGCTTAGCTCGCATGAAGGTCGTGCTCCCTGCTTGCACCCCACTATCCTGCTTTTTTGTATTTTGCACCCCCCCTGAATTACCCTTTTTGACAATTTGCATCCCAATTTTTTTTAAATGACAATTTGCACCCCCAGATTACAGATTTTTGGCACTTTGCACCTCAATGCTGGAATTTTAGGGGTACTTAGATCTAAGCACCATCAAAATACTCATTTTGACACTTTACAAATAGCCAAAATAAGATAGATCATGGTGCAAGGATGTTTGTCCAGAAGAGTTATCAGTCGAACTACCACCATTAAGAAGTATTCAACATGCAATGAACCTCGTTCCTGGATCTACGCTCTCAAACCTACCCCATTATCGAATGTGTCCTACTGAACATGTTGAGCCCAAACGTTAGGTTGATGACCTCATGAATCGAGGCTTCATTAGAGATAGTATATCTCCTTGTGCAGTTCTTGCCCTTCTTACCCCTAAGAAGAATGGGACATGACACATATGCATTGACAGTCGTATGATTAATAAAATTACAGCTAAATATAGATTTTCAATATCAAGACTTGATGATATGTTAGATATGATGTCAGTAGCAACCGTCTTCTCGAAGATTGATCTTAGAAGCGGATACCACCAAATCAGCATGCGAGAAGGTGATGAGTGGAAGATTGCCTTTAAAACGTAAGTAGGGTTATTTTAATGGTTAGTCATGTCATTAAGGTTAACTAATGCCCTCAAGCACATTTATGCGATTTATGACTCATATTCTTCAACCGCATATTGAGAAATTTCTTGTCGTATATTTTGACAATATCTTAATTTTAAGCAAATCTAAAGATGATCACATTTCATATCTTCGACAAGTATTAGAGATTCTACGACGTAAGCAACTTTATGTGCACCTAAAAATGTTTATTTATGACCCCCTCCACTATATTTTTAGGCTTTGTTGTGTCAAGTGGAGGAGTCTATGCAGACCCTGAAAAAATACGAGACATTCAAAAGTGGCCAGTACCATCATCTATTCATGAAGTACGTAGTTTTCATGGATTAACAACCTTCTATCGTAGAATTATTCAAAGGTTCGACAATATAATGACACATATCACTCAATGACTTCAAAAGGGTGAATATAGATGGACTACCGCAGCCTCTAAGGCTTTCTTAGAGATTAAGAATTGCTTATCAAGACCTCATGTTTTGAGGCTCCCATATTTTAACAAGGTTTTTAAAGTGTCATGTGATACTTCGGGAGTTGGCATTGGTGGCGTCCTAATGCAAGAAGGTCATTCTATTGCATTATTTAATGAAAAAATAAATATGTCTCATCAAAAATATTCAACCTACGATAAAAAAATTTATGTTCTTATCCAATAACTTATAGTGGGATAAAGACTTGAGTGTTGTTGTATCCAATCATTTTGGCATTAGAGACATTATCTTCTTTTTTAAAAATGTATTGTATTCTGATCATGAGACACTAAAATATATAAACTCTCAAAAGAAGCTTAGCTGCCGAAAAACTAATTGGATTCAATTTTTACAAGAGTACATATTTGTCTTTAAACATACATCGAGTGCTAAGAACAAAGTGACAGATGCATTAAGTCGAGTATGTACTAATATGAGGGTCTTGAGCACTACAGTCACCGAGTTTGATAAGATGAAGAATGATTACATTAATTGCAAGGATTTTTGACATATTTATGAATTTTTCGATGCAGAGTCTTAGAGTCCTCACAATTGAGTACCAAATGAGAGTTGGCTACTTATTTTGAGAAACACATCTTTGTATTCTTGATTCTTCACTTCCTGACTTTCTCATTGAGGAAATGCATGCAGGAGAAGTTGCTGGTCATTTTGGCTGAGATAAGACCATTGCTATCATCGAGGATAGATTCTTGATCTAGCCTTAAGCGTGATGTGACTCGTATTGTTGGGAGGTGTCGTATTTATCAATTGGCAAAGCGAGGGCGGCCCATGGCTGGCTCATCTACCCCATGAACCATACCCTATAGACCTTGGGAGGGCATGACTATGGACTTTGTATTAGGGTTGGCACGCACACCAGATCATTATGACTTCATATTCGTTGTCGTTGATAGGTTCTCCAAACTGACCAATTTCATTCCATATCATAAAACATCTGACGTATCGCATATTACCTCACTTTTCATGAAGAAAATAGTCTGTCTACATGGATTACCAAAAACTATTGTTTCTGATAGGGTTGTGTACTTTGTTAGCTATTTTTGGAAAACTCTATGGAAGAAATTAGGAACTAAGCTAGTTTTTTATTGCATACCACCCCCAGACTGACGGTCAAACAGAAGTTGTGAACCATAGCCTTGGAGACCTTCTTAGGAGCTTAGTCGTTGAACATTCTACTGTTTGGGATTTAGTTCTGCATACCACTAAGTTTGCTTATAAGAGTTCTGTTAATAGATCCATGAGCATGTCACATTTTCAAATTGTTGCAAGATATGACCCAAGAAAGCTCATTGATCTCATTGATTTACATGCTACTTATCGGGCATCAATATCCATCATCATTTGTCAAGCGCATGTCTGAGTTACATAAGAAGATTCGACAAAAACTTACGTTAAAATATGAAAGCTATAAGAAAGCAGCTAATCAACACAGACATCCAGCTGAATTCGCAGCACGAGACATGGTGCCTGTGAAGGTGAGACCAGAAAGAATGCCCTCAAGCACTCTTAAGAAGCTAATAAATAAAAAAACTGGCTCATACAAGATCATTAAGAAGATTAATAATAATGCTTTTGAATTAGATATACGTATATATGTTGGTTATTCATCAATATTCAATATTGCTGATCTAACTAAGTATTATGGTTTTGATGTGAATATTCCTATTAGTACTAACATGTAGGAACTAGCTGGTATAGTAGTCAACTGCCAACCCCTTCCTCGAGACATCTGAGGTCTCATCGGCTAGTGCAAATACTTGATGAGCAGGTGATATGTTCAGTTGATGGTGTTACTCAGCGCGCCCTTGTTCATTGGAAAGGTCTATCCCAAATTGATGATTATTTGATTACTATTGAAGAGCTAAAACAGTTGGATTCAAAGCTCTTATAGGATTATATAGACTCACGTTCGACATATTCGAATTCTTTAAAGCCCAGGGGAGCTGATGCAGGACAAGTTAAATCAAGGCAGTGGAAAAGTTGACATTAACATACATAATTATACCGACCTTCAGATTAAGGCTGTGTTTGAGAATCCCGCGGGGCGCCGTTCCGGTAGGGCCGAGCCAGAGGAAAGCGTTTGGGAAGGTAATTGCGAGCTCCAGTCCACCCCGGCCAGCGTGAAAAGGCGAAAAACGGCGATTTTGTCGCTGGTCTCTCGCGCTCCAGCCCGCCGTTCAGCCCGGTCATTTTCTCTCTCCTTCCCGGCGTGCCACCGGACTGGTTTGCAACGGGGGGCCAAACACAGCCTAAATCTGTATTTCTATTTAATTATGTTTTTTTATTTTGAGCATACTTATGAGCTCGCTCGCATTTTAGGCATTATGTATTTTGGGTTATTACTTATGTAATTTGGGATTTATATATTCTATGATATATTATAGATCTTGAGTAAGTCAAGCCCAACACCATCCAAATCCAACATAACTTAGCACACATGTTAAATCACTCCATTTTCACACATAAACCACATTTTTTCCTTTATATCATTATAGCTATCATAAACCACCTCCTTTTCATACATAAACTACTTAAATTTCTAAATTTTATGAATGACCACCATAAACCACCCCATTTTCACACATAAATCACTTTATTTTCTACATGTCATTATTAGCCCACATAAACCATCATGTTTTCACACATAAACCATTTTATTTTCTTCATGTCATTAATAGACATCACAAACTTCTCTCTTTTCACACATAAGTCACCTTATTTTCTTAATCATTCAAACATGTGACTAAAGACCACCATAATTGTGTGCAACCTGTATTTGTCGAGTGAGCTCAACCATGCAGGGTGCGAGTAGCAGGAACTTAGCTTCACCAGGCACCTGCTACCCAAGCTGGCGAGTGAGGGGAGAGTGACGGCGAGCTAACACTCATCCCTCGGTTAGGAGGCGTGTGGCGAGTGCTGGCTTCACCAGGCACTCATCGCCTGAGCGAGATCTCTCATCACGCTCAGCTCGCCCGCCAAAGGGGATTTTTTATTTTTCCGTGACATCTTTTTTTGGCTTGCCATTAGCCGTTTCAAACAATAGAGTTTCGTTGTTGGCAGACCATTTTGGCTTGCGTTTAGTAAAACTGTAAGGTAGGATCTCACTATCCGTAGACCACTACCAGAAAATTATAAATAGACTCTCAAGAACACCTTTGGAGAGGACCTTTTCTTGGCTTCTCTTTTTTGACTAGCTTTGGTTGGCAAGAGCTTCGACTCACTATTCACCGTAGTTTCCGTGTGGGAAGTCGGGAGCTCTCCAAACCCTCCGAAGGTGCCCAGTCCGGCATTGGATTGGGAGGGGAAGCGATATAAGATCTCCTGGGTGTGTTGTAGGACCTCCTAGCTGTGGCTCAGGGGGGTCTGTTTGAGGTTCTGGTGGTGATGTATCTAAACTCTAGATCTTCATCCTAGTGTGCTTGTTCAGGAGAAGTAGGGGCGAGCTACACCTCCGGTCTGAGCTCTTCATTGAGTCCTGGTTTTCGGGCAACATTTTTGGTGCGGTGAGCGTGGACCGTAGCTTGCCTAGAAAAATCCCGAGTGAGTACCATGGCTGGAGATGAGGGGCAAGGAATTTACCTAGAGGGCTCGCTACCCGCGAGTGGCTTCCTGACCTGAAAGTAATTTGAAGATTTCACGATTGTCATCATGAAGACCCTGCACTCTGGCCTCATGATGCGAGTCAGCGAGTACTTGACCACCATGGTCCCGATACTCGCCCAGCCAGCATTAGGCAAGGAGGCGTCAGGTAGGCGAGCTGGGAAGGAGATAGTGGTAGAGGGGGCGAGAGGTCGCTTTAAGGGCATGAATTATTCACAGTCTCGCCGGTGGTTCCCCAGTCGGGTGAGCTGGTTTGGAGAGATCCAACAACTTGTCAGGAAGGCTCAGGGGGGCTTTTGTGAGCTCATCCTCTCGGCCCCGGTGCCAAAAAGATTCAGAGATCCAGTCATGTATTTTTATACGGGCAAGGACGATCCAATTCAGCATGTGCAATGGTTCGAGTGCATGGTCTCCATCAGGCAGATGACATATGCCTTCAATTGCAAGATGTTTGTTATCACTTTCAAGGACAAGGTAAGGGATTGGTTCCACCAGCTCTTCTCGTGAACCATATACAGCTTTGAAGAATTATGTCACGACTTCTTGCTATGTTTCTCGACGTCAAAAAAGAGGAAGAAGGGAGCTGAGGCCATCTTCCTAATAAAACATGAGATGGAGGAGACAATGGGCAGATTACACTGTTCGCTTCCAGGAGGAAATCCTCCTAATCCAGGAGGAAATCCTCCTGATCCAGGAGGTCTCAGGACACCTCATGTAGATGACCTACACTTTGGGCTTGCAACATGTAATGTTCAGGATGGAGATGACCAGGGACCCCCCACGATCCTTTAAGGAGTTGATCGACCGAGCTGCGAGGGAGATCGAATGCGAGGCAACCAATCCCGACTTCGTCTCGGGGTTGGCCAAGATCAGAGGAGGAGTGAAACTACAGGGAGGTTGTTAATAAGAAGAAGGGTGAAAAAAAGAAGAGCCGAAAAGATAGGAGTTCCAGGAGCATGGATTGGGAAATCAATCGTCGACATTCAACTGCAGGGATGGAAAAGAGATGAAAAGACATGACCAACCTACATTCAAGGAAGAGAAGCATTGGGTGGGGGAACCACTAGGCAAGGCAGGGATGGTTCAACCCTCCAGGATGGATGCTGGGCCCGAGGCCGGTGCCACCCCTCCCCAGCAAGCCACAACGATAGTCTGAGTGAGAGGTAGAGGAAGGAGGAACCATCTCGGGAGATGAGGAAAAGAGGGGTGGCGTTGATCTTTTGTGACTTCCATCAGGATGAGGGCCACCCTACACTCACCTGCCCTGAGTTCTTGGAGTTTTGAGGAGCGGTAAGGGCCAAGGGAGTGCAGTTATTGCTGATCGAGGAGACGAGATTCAGAGAAGGAGGGGTTGAGGTGGAAGATCGGTATGAAGACCGGGCCGACATTCGTACCCGAGGAGGGATCAGAGGGATCCACGAGAGGGGGGATTGAGGCCACCCGTAAGGGGAGCCTCCAAACTATTTTCCTTCGGAGCATCACTTCAACCTCTATGACTTCACCAATGGAGAAGATTACCTTTTCATTAAAGGACATGCCGGACTACGAGGATCCGTTCTGTGATGCCTTAGTGATCTAAACAGTCATTTAAAACTTTAGTCTCAAGGATCCTGATTGATAACGGGAGCTCGGTGAATGTGATATTCAAGGACTTCAATGAGATGAAGGTGGAGGCCATGTGGGTGTTAACCTCGGATTGACCCCTATCTGAGTTCTTAGGAGAGAGGAAGGATGGGGAAGGTGGAGTGGGGCTCCATGTGACCCTAGGAGGATTGTCTTGAAACTACTGGTTCGTCATTCGGGATGCTCTAAGCAGCTATAACGTTATCTTCGGATGACCACTCATCAACGCCTTTCGGTGGGTACCCTCCTCATTCTACCAGTGTTTGAAGTTCAATAGTGGAGGAGTCTAGGTCCAGATCCCGGGGGACCCCAAGGTGGCGAGGCAGTGTTACGTCACGACCGTCAACACCATCTATTGGAAAAAGGATGCGGAGGAGTTCGATAAGGAAATGGAAGAGAAGGATAGGCTGGAGGCAGCCGAGGAGATAGAGAAGGAGATCAAAACTCTGAGTGGGAAGCTCGAGATAGTGCAGATCAGTGGGAAGCTGAGTGAGGAAGACAAGGAGAAGGTTAGAGGCTGCATCTAGGAGAACATTGATGTCTTCGCCTGGGATGCAACAAATATGCCAGGGATTGATGTCGATGCAATATGCCACCATCTCAACCTCGATCCCAACGTTCGTCTGATCCTCCCTCGATCCCAGCGTTTGTCCGATCCCTTGGAAGAAGAGGTCTGTGTCGACCAAGCAAGTTGAACCCATTAGGAAGGAGGTAGAAAAGTTAGTAAGGGTGAGGTTTGTATCGGAGATCCAAGATCCAGGATGGGTCTCCAATATGGTGATAGTTAAGAAGGGAGATGGGAGATGGAGGATGTGTGTGGATTTCTCTTTGTTAAATAAAGCATGCTCCAAAGATTACTACCCCCTTCCTCGGATCGACGCATTGGTAGACTCAGTCATCGATTTTTCTGTGATGAGTTTCTTAGACGTGTTTTCTAGTTATCACCAAATAAAAATGCACCAGCCAGATGTTACAGATGTTGCATTCATCATGGATGACAGATGCTATAGCTATTAAATGATGTCGTTCGAGCTATAAAACGCATGGGCAATGCACCATAGGATGATGGATATGGGTCTTCACGGAGCAGAAGTGAAGAAATCTAGAGGTCTACGTTGATGATCTAATGATGAAAAGTAGAGATGTTTGGTCCCACCTCTGGGACTTGGCGAAAACATTCGCCACCCTAAGAAAATATAAAATGAGACTCAACCCCTTGAAATGTGTTTTTGAGGCTGGAAAGTGAAAATTCCTGGGTCACCTCCTCACTCCTGCGGGGATAGGGCCCAACCTAGGCAAGGTGAAGACGATCCTCAAATTGGAGTCACCTTGAAATGCCAAGGAGATCCAGCGTCTAATGGGGAAGCTCGCGGGATTGAGCAGGTTTCTCTTTTGGGTTGGAGATAAGTGCTCGCCCTTCTTCAAGGTGTTGGATTTGGTGGCCAACCTTAGAGGGGGTGAATAAGGTTTTTAAAATAGTACGGAAATAAAAAAAAAGTTTGATTAAGAAAACTATTTCTGGAAGCTAACACGGGCAGTAAGGCTAGCGCTCGACGGTAGGTCACAGAGATTGATTTTCTTAATAAAACTTCGTTTTCTGATATTCCACAGCACTCAAATCCCTAGCAATATACAACCACGAATTTGAGATGAAATAAAAACAGATATAATTTTATTCAAAATTCAACAGAGGTTTACAATAACAAAATTGGATCTCTGTGACACCGAAGATCGAAGGCAATGAATCAATAACAAAGCTGGATCTCTGTGACGCTGGAGATCGAAGGTGATGAATACAATCTTGTTTTGGTTTCTATACCGACCGTCCCAGGATCGGTTGACTCTCTCTCTCTTCTTCCTAAGAAGATCGATGAGATGGATATTCACCTTCCTCCTAGGAAGGGTCTTAGAGCTCCACTAGATCCCTCAAATCTAGACGTCCTCCCAGGACGATTTCCACATATTCCTCCCAGAAATCCGACGACCTCGCAGGCCGATTTTTCACGAACACCTCTCAGGAATTCGACATCCACACCAGACGATTTCTCCGCACAGAATACAAAAAAGATTAAAGAAAATATAAGAATAAGAGAAAACTCCCCTCTAACTAGAACCCTTGATGTTGATGTCGATTTGCTTGCAAAAGTTTGATCTTTGTGGCTTGAGATTCTTCCTCTTCGATGTAATTTAGATCGGTGAAGGTGTGCGCTTGATGCGAGTTTTTCGTAGCGAGGAACCTCCACGTGAATATTATGAAGAAGACTTCTTGATCATCATATTGATAGCCTTCAATCCTTGCGCATGAATTTCTTTTGATTTCCTCTGAATAAATCTCCTCCTCAATGAGTTGGGAAGACCCCTTCCTACCCTCTAGACGACTAGGGCGAACTCCCCTTTCAAATATCGTGAAAAACTGTCTCCTGAAAATCAATTTTGGGTTGTTTTAAATAGAGAACATTGTGCTGGAAGTAACCGCACAATGGTAGCTTCGACGATAGCTCGCAGTCTTCAAAATCCTTTCTTTTCTTCTTTCCAATTTTGTGGATGTTGCATTTATCTTTGGAAATAAATTATTCCTCACACAAATATGATGTATTCTTGCCTTTCAAATGATATTAGATGCTTCTTTTGTTTTCTCATTCAAATCATGATATATATTTGGAGTTTTCTAAAGTTACCACGAGGTGATTGCTTTGTATGTGTTGCACCGTCAGAGCTCTTTTCTTTTCTACTCCTCAATCAGCTGAAGATTTGCGGGCTTTTATAGCCGTTTTAAATATGCTATCGCTGGTGGTAGAGCTAATGTCCGACGATAGGTCTTTTCATGCGGTGATGACAGTTGTCCATTAAATTAGGAAGAATACCTAAAATATATACGCGCCACTTTTGGATACCACGACGCGTAAAAAGCTAACGCCTGGTCGTAGCTCTTTCCTTTCGACGAATTGACTTGACGATCCTTGAATTGGTTAGCGCCTGGCGGTATTCTTAGCGCCCGGCGGTAGGTCACAGAGATTGAAAAATGTATTCTTCACACCTGTAAACCTACACACTAAAAACACACAACAAAACGTGATCAAATGCACAATGAGATTTGTTATTCTCAAACAAGAGATACAGAACGCATGTTCCAACACAAGGCGTTGCGAGGCGATCAGCGCTTTGAGTGGTCTAAAGAGTGTGAAGAGGTATTTCAAGCTTTGAAGTAGCAGCTCACTCAGGCTCCGCTACTCCAAGGACCGAGGGAAGGAGAATAGTTAACTTTGTACCTCGAGGTGAGAGCGGAGGCTGTGATCTCCAACCTAGTCTGAGAAGAAGGGAGAAAGCAACTGCCGATGTACTAAGTTAGTAGGGTCTTGAAAAAGGCAGAACTCAAGTACCCCATATTGAAGAAATTGGCTTTCGCCATGGTCATCTCGATCAGAAAGCTTCGACCTTACTTCCAGGCCCACTCAATCAAGGTGGTGACTGACCATCCCCTTCGCAACATCGTGGAAAAGGTAGAACACTTGGGGAGGTTGACAAAATGGTCAGTGGAGCTGAGCGAGTTTGATATCTCAATTGTATCACGACTAGCATCGAAGGCTCAGGCTATGACCAACTTTTTGGAAGAGTATGTTGTAGAGGTGGTGGAGCTTGGGTCGTCCAATCAGGCAGTTTGGGGTGTATTAATAGATGGGGGCATCAGGTAAGTATTCCTTGGTGGAGGGGTAATCTTGGTAAGCCCCCAGGGAACGAGGATAGAACATGTCATCGATATATGTTTTCTTGTCACCAACAACCAAGTCAAGTACGAGGCAGTGATCGCAGGGCTTCGTTTAGCCAAAGAATTAGGAGTCTAAGATGTAAGGGTCTCCACAGACTCTCTGGTGGTGGCCTCCTAAATCAAAGGGGATTTCGAGACAAGGGATCCCACTCTCTAGAAGTATCTCATCGAGGTAAAAGGACACATTGGATTGTTTTGCACTTTCTCCTTTTGACGGATGCCCCGGGAGGAGAGCATGGAGGTAGATCGTCTCGCCAAATTCGGCCCTCGGGCAGTGGGAGTCGTGAAGGAGCTATTCTGACCATTCATAGAAGAGGGGGAGCTAATGGAGATCAACCAGCGGCCCTCATGGATGGACCCTTTTTGTCATTTTTATAACAACAAGGGAGCTCCTAGAGAAGATTCCAGACAAAAGGAAGTTCATATACAAGTCAGCTTACTACTTGCTACGAGAAGACATGTTGTATCGAAGGACCCTATCCGGGCTCCTGGCTGGACGCGTTGCTGAGGAGGAGGTCCCTAGGGTCTTAGGAGAGATCTACTCCGGGGAATGTGGCAGCCACTTGGGAAGCCAAACCTTGGCAAAAGAGGGTACTGCGACAAGGGTATTTCTGGCCAACCATTAGCAAAGACGTCGCGGAGTATGCGAAGAAATGCCAGAAGTGTCAACTCAATGCACCACTCCAGTGTAATACCTCCTCTGTAATGACCGCATAATATGGGTCCGGCCGGAGCCCCACAACATACAGACGCCACAGCTTCAGCATTATAAGATGATATTTACTACCCAAACTCAAAACTCAAAACTAAACACAGCGGAAACAAAGCAAAATAAATAGAAGTTATCCACCACTAACAGGAGTATCAAATGGCCTTAAGGCCTTACACAAAAAGAGTCCATCAAATAAAGTCCACATGGTCAAACATGAACGTGCAAACGCACTCCTAAGCTAACTCAGCGTGCAAGCCGGACGATGTCCAAAACATGGATCATACAAGACAAGAAAAAGAAACAAGTTAAAGTACAATAACACTTCATGCGGCTTAGGGCTTTTCGCCCGGCGCACTAGCTCCTGCTTGTGATCCTTGCCCTGTAAAGATTTTAAGTAACGTGGGTCAGCAAAGGCTGAACTATACTGTGTAACTAACACATCTCCTCCCGGCCGCCCCTAACGGAACCCGGGGTACCCCTCCAACCTGCAAGTCAGCACTTCGTATACCAAATGCAAATATATATAGAGCTTTAAAACAGATTTGGATGTCTCATATAACAAATATGTTTTCTAGGTTTAGAACAGAGTGAAAGAGGCCTACTATGCAACATGCATGCGAACCCGGGCTTCGCCCAAGGCACCATATCTCGTATGCATCTAACACATCATCAAACACTGGGTACTTCCGTTTCCCCATTGGCATAAAGCCGCAAACAAAAGGGAACTACATTGCCTCTAACGACCCAAGCGCCGTTACACGAAAATCTTGCAAATGCCCCACCCGCGCATGGGTCTTAAATCTCGAGCTTGCCTGCAAATTCTGACTTCTCATGTCAGGATTCTGTATCACACACAACCGATTCTAAGAACCCTTGCTGGACCCCACCCGCTCATGGCTTCATTGCCCGGGCTTGCCCTACGCTCGACGTTCTCGTCAGTCTCACAGAAGGCGACTAGTCTCGCCTGGACACTTTCCCCAAGTGACATGTACGCCACGGGATAGCCAGCCGACCACGGAGACGTAGCCACGCCTTAGCACAGCACAACCATAATTCCCCACCCTAATCCATCATTCGTACCGCAACGTTCCCGCGCACCAAGGAAATCATCTACCGCCGAAGCGGAGCTAACCTTGCCCGGTTCTTGCTACGAGTACTCACTCAAGAAAAAGGGGAAAAACACATAAATCATAAGACATCTAGTCGTAACGGATTTATATCGAATCCTCAAAGCTCGCTATGCAACATCACTGAGTCGGACTAACGGTCACGACTTCGGCTTCACCCACAATGCCTAATCCACTAACGGAGCGGATCTCTAATGCAAAATCATGCCGGGGACGGACACAATCGACCCGGAGGTTCATCTTGAACCATGACGACCCAAACCCCTCTCATTTGAGAGATCTGGAGCCCAAAAGAAATGAGAATAAGAGAAGATGCTAAACGTGCATCCTAAAACCAAGAAGAGAAGTGTCGTTACCT
Organism: Platanthera zijinensis; assembly: GCA_039513925.1. NCBI lineage: Eukaryota > Viridiplantae > Streptophyta > Magnoliopsida > Asparagales > Orchidaceae > Platanthera > Platanthera zijinensis. Next base: position 236,978,514 of record CM077081.1, on the reverse strand, counting down.
TACGACCCCTCTTCTAGCCATGGAAGCTGGGTTGTATCTGTCAAAAGCAAGTGATGCATTACTACAAGTTAGCGCAACTTGGGTGGTAAATCCCGACAACTAACCATGGGAGGTCTCGCCCTCCTTCCCGGGATCACGCAAGGATAAGCTCGCCCGACCACCAAAGGGGTTGTCGAGGGGCAGCCTCAGCGATTTCCCCGAACCTATTCGCATGAGGTCGGGGTTGCCGAAAGACCGAGCACCAGGCACTGGAGTCCCCCCGCCCCTACTCACCAGTGATATGACAACATTGGCAAGTTCGTAGCTGAGATCACGAGTAGGAGATCTTGCATGGGATGGGATTGAGGTGACATCGATAAAAGGGGGCACTGCATGGAAAACCACTGTTAGATAACTGCTCGGCAGAAAGCACGAGCCAAAGGCAAGAAAGAATAAATTTACCGGCCTGGGATCAGTGCGCGAGTACATGATTCATACCAACTCGCCGAGACTCCTTGATTTTCGTGTGCAGGGTCGTCCACGACCTCGATGAGAGTGGTAGTCTAGACGGAAAGCCCGAGACTGAGGTTAGAGCTGGGTTGCGGGACACCAAGCGAGATTATAGCCCCGTAGGTTGGTCTGGGCTTTGACTTTTTGATTAACTGATCTTTCGCTTGTCTCGTCGGAGTTCGAGACGAATGTTCAGTAGCGACAACCATCAATTTGGATGTGTCCACTTTGTTCTTTTCTTTATCAGCTACGAGGCAGGCAAGAGATGCTTTAGAGATTGGCATGTCATCAGAGCTCGAACAAGGATTTGGGGAGGTCGGGGAAGAGCTTTTATGGTTGGCTTGCCTTTTCCCCTCCCTGGTATATATAAGCATCAATGGGGCCTACTGCGAGATTCCCTAATCCTCCACTCACCAAATAACAGTGGGGTTGAATGATCTTTCCGAGCCTGAGCCAGGGCTCGAAAGAGTGGGGATTGTGTGCAACCCCATATCTACCGAGTGGGCTCAACCATGTAGGGTGCGAGTAGCAGGCGCATAGATTCACCAAGCACTCACTACATAGGCTGGCGAGTAAGGAGCAAGTGGAGTCGGCGAGCTCGCACTCGTCCCACGGTTAGGGAGCGAGTGGAGAGTGCTAGATTCACCAGGCACTTGTCGCATGGGCGAGATCTCGCATTACGCTCGGCTCACCCGCCAATGGGGATTTTCTATTTTCCCGTGACATCTTATTTTTGGCATGCCATTAGTCGTTCCAAATAGTGGATTTTCGTTGTTGGAAGGCCGGGTAGGGATGCGTTTAGTAAAACCGTAAGAAGAGATCTCGCTATCCGCAGACCACTACCAAAAAACTATAAATAGACCCCCAATGATACCTTTGGAGAGGACATCTTCTTGGCTTCTCTCCTTTGTCTAGCTTTGGTTGGCAGGAGCTTCAACTCACTATTCACCATGATTTCCAGGTGAGTAATCGAGAGCTCTCCAAGCCCTCCGAAGGTGCTTGGTTCGGCATTAGATTGGGAGGGGAAGCGATCTAAAATCTTTTGCGTGTGTGGAGGGAGCTCCTCGCTGCGGCTCGGGGGTTTGTTTGAGGTTCTTGTGGTGAGGTCTCCAAAATCTAAATCTTCAGCCTAGTGTGCATGTTCAGGAGAAGTAGGGGCGAGATATACCTCCATTCTAAACTCCTCGTTGAGTCTGTTTCGGGCTCAACAATAATGATGCCCCAACCTCCAACCAAACACATGGACTCCAAAGCCATTCCCTCACCTTTCATGGCTTTTAAGATCTATAAATAAGTATGAATGCTCTTGTTATAATCATCCTTTAAATGAATGAAATTGCAATTGTTAGCTATTGTTACATTGTTCTTCTTTGTACTTTTTCACTCTGAGTGAAAGACTACTAAGAGTGAGAGTGTGCGACCCTTGAAGAAGGGCTTTCAAGAAAGGAGTAGGCAGCGACCCGACGAAGGACTGCCCAATCGGTACTAGCTCTAGTTATCCCCTTAACCAAAAATACAAAAGTTGTTTGACTACGGTATTTCTTCTTTCAAAGCCTCAGTATTATTCTTCTACATGACTGTTAAGATTAGACATTATCGGTTAGCAACTCATCATACGACACCAAATTGTTGACGATGACATTTCCGTCTTGCTAGTTGTTTTAAAACCAACTTCCGTATAACTCAAGTATTTAACGTAAAAAAATTCGAATTTTCAAAATAACTCAAAATTTCATCTTAGATCACATCATAAACTCATAGCCTACTTCACTTGACATATCTGTCGTTCGACCCCGTTAACCAAATCTTTCCTCGATCCGTACATCCCCTAATGGTCTAAGTGTCTAACCACTAGATAAAACCCCGACAACATATGAGTTGAATTTGTCAACTGCAATTGGATGGGCTTGTCCCCACTGAACCCTCGCTAGTGGAAAATTCCACTCCAACTGATGTGATATAAGGGGATTCGAATCCCCTGGAGTTCCTATTTGAACTCCAGGGGGTGGAGTTCCGATTTTGCGAATAAATGAGGCGGAATCAGAAAAATTGATTAACATGAAAGTTGTAGATATCCCCGAGACGAATAACTTTCATGTTGAACACTTTTTGATTTGAAGTCGTTTAGACCCCCGATTTGGGCCCCGAAAAAATTCTGTCCGAAAATAATTAAATTATTAATTTAATTATTTTCGGACTGAATTTTTTCGGGGCCCAAATCGGGGGTCTAAACGACTTCAAATCAAAAAGTGTTCAACATGAAAGTTATTCGTCTCGGGGATATCTACAACTTTTATGTTAATCAATTTTTCTGATTCCGCCTAATTTCTTGGCCTTTTCTGAATTCTCTTCCTTCTGGTTATGGAAACAAGAACCTTAGGAACAATTTTGAAGAGGGAGCTTCGTCAGCTCTCGAGTGTGAGGTAGGATCTCCGATATTCGTCGTCCATCTTCATTGTTCTAAGCTAGCGACTTAGTAGGGTCGGCCCTGATCACATATAGTTCATAGTCCAACATCGACAGTCTTACAATTGAACCATCAAATGAATCTAAACCTTCTAGGTTTAATTTACATGATCTAACTAATGAATGATATCAAATGAATTTAAAACAATTTGAGACACTCAATTTTTTTAATTCTTTCCTTTTAATGCATTTTCGACAGCCACACCGAGTGTACAAAAAGTGTGAAACTCTTACATCGCTAACTGGGTTTCTGGCGCGGTGAACCAGAAACCAAACAACTCGATAGAGTTTGGCCCCATACGGAGCCTATCAAACTTAGTATCGCATATGACAAATAGGTAAGAATAGGAGGAATCAAGCATAAGCGCATTCTCTAAAAGAGATCGAATAATGCAAGCACCCTTCTCATCCTATTCGTGGATGGATGAAAGTGGGATCTTTCTTTTGGGCAGATCGAGATAATATTCTCTCTGGCATCCCTCTCCGGAGCTTTCACATTTCTTTCATTATCAAACGTCTATCATTGGAGAAAGACTCGCGTGATGCCTTCCAAACTTCGATGTGCTCTTCCCGCCTTCTCTACCCTTCGCCTCATCTAGAGCAATGTTGTGTCCACCTTCATGAACTAAAGGACATAAGCTAGAAATTCTCATCCTATGTTCACCCCAACACAAAGGAGCTAGAGCAAGCCCATCTAGCTCAACTTGTTATGGCGAGACAAGACAACCACAACCATCTAGGGGGCTTCAAGCGCTAGAAGAAAAACACGAAAAATGCCACTCTACTACCTCCACCGCACCTTTCTCTCATTTGTATTCGGCGAAATACACACACGCGCGCGCACATGTAATATGTATGTATACAATGCACATTAATGATCCTTAATTGGTGATGATGTAGATAAACAATGCTGCAATGGGAACGAGCAAACAAGCTTTGGACTACACGGCTGAAGACTATTCGTCGATAATGTCGACCAACTTCGAGTCCGTATTCCACCTGAGCCAACTCGCTCACCCGCTTCTCAAGGCGTCCGGCGGCGCCGCCGTGGTTCACCTCTCCTCCATAGCATCCCTGGTGGCCTTTCCCACAGCAAGCCTCTATTCAGCAGCTAAAGGTCATTGCTCTCTTTATTTATTATCCTCATTTATCATAATTTTTGTTTCTAATTAATTGATTTTATATTAACTATATAAGCTGGTTCCAATATTTCAGGAGCTATAAATCAGCTCACTAGAAATTTTGCTTTGGAGTGGGCCCAAGATGGCATTCGGGTTAACTGCATCGCACCTGGACCCATCCGCACGCCCATGCAGGAATCGGTGAGTGAAATTAATTATTATTTGAGTGGTGTTAAGTGCAAACAAATTTTAGATAAGTATACCTACATTTTTTCGATTTGCACATAACTGTGATTTGCACGTAGCCAAAATCGGTTTGCACATAAAATTACTCTTTTATTTTTAAAAGGCAATAATTATATGCGGCCCAAACGGCAATGTGCAAGCTGCGCAATTTCATAACGGTTATGTGCAGGCCAAGGCCTACATGGGTTCACAACTTTCCATAGTTTTAGTTTGGCCTGCATTTATTCTTGGACTGCACGACGTCAAAAATGGCCTGCATTTATCCTCGAACTGCACATAGCTAAAAATGGTGTGCATATAACATCATCCTTTTAAAAATCTTTCTGCGCCTATTAGTGCATAATGTGTCTGATCCAGGACACGACACCTGTTAACAACAACAACAACAACACTCAAGCCTTTATCCCACTATAGTGGGGCTGGCTATATGGATCCTTTGTCGTCATTGTGCCCTATCTTTTGCGACAAAGGATCCATATAGCCGACCCCACTATAGTGGGATAAAAGTTTGATTGTTGTTGTTAACAGGTGTCATGTCCTGGAGGCTGGACCTGACACATTATGTGTTAATATGTGCAGAAAGATTTTTAAAATGGGTGATGTCATATGCATGTCATTTTTGGCTATGTGCAGTACAAAGATAACTGCATGCCATTTTTGGCATTGTGCAATCCAAGGAAGAAGGCACCAAAAATATATGACACGACACCTGTTAACCCGCCCAAAAATATTAATACATTCTCTTTATTTTCTTATGAAGTATACCCAAAAAGAGGAAGATGGCACCAAAAATATATCACATGGTATCGCAATGAAGCGAATCGGCGAGCCGGTGGAGGTGGCCGCTGTGGCCGCATTTTTGTGCATGCGGGCGTCTTCTTACATCACTGGCCAAGTCATTGTCGTCGACGGAGGGATGACTATAAGTGGCTAAAATGAGCACGATATATTTCTTAAGAGTTTGATATTTTTATGTAACCTGAATAAAAATGGGTAGACTTGTCAACATAATTGGCCGGGTTCCGCCCAATTCGTGACGATTTCAATTTGCTTAATTTGAGATGTCTAATGTGGTATTCAACTCTCTCCCTTTGTTGCACTCGCGGGCCCGGTTGGCGGTGGATATGGCTACTGAATTTGGGTGGAGCTCTGTGGTGGTGGAGGGGGACTGCGCTGCGTTGATTGATCATCTCGCTACATGGGTGGCGCCCTTTTAATTGGGTCGCTTCATTATTTTTTGATATTCTCGAGATGGCTAGATTTATTCCTACTATTAACTTTGTTTTCTCTTTTGTCGGCTGGTCTCATCGTGTTGCACATGAGATTGTGACGACATCTTTTAATTCCTCATCTTCCCTTTTCCCACTTGTTTTGGATTTGCTCCATTGGGAGACCATTAGAGGCACCTGTTAGATGTTGTGAGAGTCTGGTCACTATGCATGTTAGACGAGAGAGGGGTAGACCAATAAAGACTTGGAATGAAACTATAAAGAAAGACATGATGCACTCAGGCATTAGTGAGATTATGACAAAAGATAGAGCACAATGACGACAAAGGATCCATATAGCCGACCCCACTACAGTGGGATAAAGGCTTGAGTGTTGATCACTAAAAATATTTATTAGTGAGCAATCATACTTCATCAAATCAATGTGATTGCAGCCCCATTGCTAATTTTCAAGAATTTTATAAGAATCAAAATTAATTTGACAGGAATAAGAACAAGAAGTTTTATTTACTGATCTAGCTAAAATATGCTGCAACTTAAGAAAATTCATACAAATCACATAGGTAAACTTCACATATTTCTTTGAATCGGTTCTTGCATATAGGCTCCGTTTCGGGGGACTTATTTTCACCGGTCAAGCGGTTACGACCACATGAACCAGATCATAATTAAGGTCCGGTTCATGCGGTCGTAACCGCTTGACCGGTGAAAATAAGTCCTTCCAAACGAAGCCATAATCTCCAGAAATTTGTCAAGAAAAGTAGGGTTCAGAATCTCAATATACTTTTTCAAAAGTAATGCTTGTTGTGGGTCGCATCGCGCTCTCCCGGTCCGGAAGAATCGAACCGCATTAGCTCGAGAGGGAGCCAAGTGCGGAAATAGTCTCTGGATCCACGGAGGGGAGAATCATGTGAGATAGAAAGAAGCTCGCTCGGGCGAGCTTGGCGTTACTTGACAACTCGCAGGTCGCCGCTAGGGAGGAGGAGCTCATTCTGTGAGAAGGTCTTGTCGGCCCTAGTCCCCTGGGGGTTCAAGGAACCCGCTTTGAACTACTACTGAGGAAGAGATAACCCGATCATGCACCTTCAACAAGCATTACTTAATGCGATGAGCCTTATTTATCGTGTCGGCAATGGTGCACTTATGGTTGCAGAAGAAGATTACCCCCTCCTTGGTCTCCCCCAGGTTGAAGATTCTCTTGAAGACTGTCATGTCGAAGGAGATCTTCTCCGACCTCAGGAAGCTGAGGAATCAAACGATGATTGTCACACCGTTGAGATTGATCTGTGTCAGTACTAGTCGATAGTACCAAGGGATCTGACAGAACTTTGTCCAGAACGGAAGTCGCAAGCCGACCTCGAAGCGTCAGATCGAGATGACAAGCCTATCTTTGAAGAACGTGTTAATGCGCTCCCCCTCGCGAGGCAACCTCGCCTCGTACCCCTCTGGGAGGAAGCGATCCTTAAAGTTTTCCAGATCCGCGTGAATGGTTAGACTTCTTGAAGATCACCATGGAGAAGAGATCGACGTAGCTTCTCCGGTAAGCAGCAGCATCTTTAGTGGACACTCTTCTTTGAGCGAGTTGGGATGTGCGAGTAGTTAAGCGCGAGCAGAAGAATCTCAGCAACTAGCATGTAGAAGATGGGTTCGCATAAATGTTCAAATAAATGCCAAATGTTCAAATACTCACAAACATTTATTATAACCAAGGTTCAAATAAAAAATGTAAAAGAATGTATCTACGACATCTGGAAATTAATGCGCCGATCGGTGGGTTGAGCATGTCGTCCAACCCATCCCAGATCTCGCGCACGGCGGAAATGCTCATTCACCTTTGCCATGTGCTCCTCACCAGACGGAGGCGGTCATTGATCCTCTTAAGCGTGCCGACGACGCCCATGCTCGTCCTGCTGCAGGTCCTGGCAATGCTCCAGTATGGTGACACATAGCACCAGCTCGTTGATCGTGTTGAATTGGGACTCGGTGCCGACCGTCCGATACTCGAATTCTTCTGTCTTGGCGTCCCGCATCTCCAGTGCACCAATCTAATGATTCAGCTTGCAGATCGCCAACTGATCTAACTTGGTTTCCAAGTCTAGGTATACCGCCGCATCCTTCTCTTGATCCTTGCGGAGCGGTAGGCCGAGGGCATCAACTGACGTGCCTCCCAGAGTAGTGGAACGACCTATCATAAAGCTCGTATAGATTAGAAAGAATCATTCTAGATAAGTCCAAATAATTCTAGAAAGAAGACATACCAGAGCGCGGGGTCTGAGGCCTCGCATCGCGGCGAGGAGGAGTGTGATATCTGTGAGGAGACTCACGGCGAGGTGAACGGCCTCGACGAGGAGACAGGCTGCTCTGAGAAGACCCTCGCCTGCCCGAGAACAAGCCCCATGGTACGCAAGATGCATTGCGAGGTCCCGGGGCTTCGAGAATGCTCGATGGAGGGCTCCGACAGGGGCCTTTCCGTGAGGATCAGGTACTCGCGGCCCGCCTGAAGAAGGAGGATCACCCCAGTGAGATCTCCCATTCCCCCTGTCAAGTGAGGTTTGTAGCGGGGAAATGCTCGGCATGGTGACAGAGGAGGGGACGAAATTCGCGGGCAGTGGAGGCGGTGATGGAACTCTCCAAACAAATCCGCGGGTTCTCGAGGGTGATTGATTTGTCGGCCCTCCGTAACTTTCTTGTTATGGGAACCTCCACAGGATGACTAAGTTAAACTTAACTTTGATGGTGCCTTGAAACGTCAGTCAGATGGATTGATGACAGATGAGTTATCTGGGACTATTGTGGTCCTGTCCGATTTGCTAGTGGCATTCGCTTTCGTTGCTTATTCGTCCCCATTATTGAGCTCCGTTCAATGTGGGAGAGCCTTCGTCAAACAATCTTTGTTCTAGGGTTCCAACACATTGTTGTTCAAGGTGACGCAATGACGGTTATCCAGTATATTAACGGTTCTTCTATTTGCTCTAATAGCAGAAGGGGACAAGTTCAAAACATTAGAGATAGAGTCTCCCAACTTCATGATTGTACCATCAAACATAGCTATCATGTTGTTAATAGTTTGATGAATTACTGTGCTAGTTTGACTATTATTAAGGGAGACTTATGCAAAAGAGTCCGAATTTGGTAGGAGTAACTCGTGTAAAGGAAGGTAGGGAAGAACTGTTGGTCGTCCGATCAACGATATGACGACTCACTAAATCTGATCGTATTTACTAAAAAAAGAAAAAAAATCAAATAAAAAATACTGTAAAGAAAAATCTGATCATATTTCGTGAACCGTCTGATGATACGATCGGATGACCCACAGTTCTTCCCTATCTTTGGTTTACTCCTACCTGAAAATCTTTGTATGCAAAAAGAGCTCTCTCCTAAAATTATGGTGATTGTTATGGGCAAATCGACTTTGGATAGGGGCAACTCAATTATACGGGTAAACCAAGATATTATATGTGCAAACCAATTATGTGGGCAAACCAAATTGCTTATGCCACCTCCCTAGCCCGCAGATCTCCACCGCCAGCGCAGCACACGCTCCACAACAAGCTCACAACCGTCACTCCCCTCATTCCCTATCTGCATCATCCTCCCCACTACCACATCCACTCACCTCACTGCCTCGACACAGATCACCTCCTTTCCCTTGCCGCAACCCGTCACAGTCTCAAGCTTACACGATGCAACGACCAACAATAAGATATGGAAATGGGAATGAGATTTCTCCCTTTTGCAATCTTGCGGTGACGGGATCAACGTCCAATGACGACACAAAGATCTTTTCTTGTTCAGGTAGCGATCTGTGACAGGGAATCTTCCCACCTCCTTGATCGGTTGTGTGACACAGGAGAGGAACTCTTTTGATGCCGTGATTGTTATCTGCAGCGACCGATCATTTTTTAATCTTCCTTTCGTGTCGACAGAGACGAACGACGGCGAGAAAAATATCGAGATGTCTTTCTCCTTTCGACTGGTGATACCTCCTACAGGAGGCGGCGACAGACGACAAGATCTAAACTAGTGACGGTGGATCGCCGAAAACAAGAATACAACGAGGGGGAGCGAAACTTGGTTTGCCCCTATCTATTTCACGCACTAAAAATATTACTTATTTAATATTTTTAATTTTAAAATTTGATTGTCACATATTCAAAATCTATTTGCCCCCTAACAATCACCAAAATTAATTGTTGTTCTATATATATATAAAAAAAAGTAATGGAAGGATAACTTGAAGAACTTCCGTCGATGCGTAATGGGGACTCCGGTGGACGGCGACGAACAGAAATCATTCACCGCAATATAAAGGCGGCGGCAGTCGCTCCGACGTCAATCTCCTCTGTCCCGACCTACACCTAAATATCCATCACCGGCGGAGCTCCCCGGCGCGACCTTCTACCGGCGATCTCTGCGGCCTATTGCTTCTCTCTGGGATTGTGCTCCGGAAGTAATTTCCTATAGATTGCTTTGGTAAATTCAATTCAAGATCTAGCTGTAGTGGGATCTGGTTGGAATAAGGCGTGTGAGTGGTGCCCTAAGGAGTTCTCTTCACATTGTTTGAAATCGAATGAATCTGAAGTTAGGGATGAAGGTGATGCTGGATTTAAACGGCTGCTGTTTGCTTGGATCGTGTGTGCTTGACGCTACTTGATTTGATTAGGCTGAGCGGCTTCATTTATTCTCCCTGAATGTGAATTCTGTGGCTGGAAGGTTTGGAGGAGTCATGTTTTGGAGGGAGAAGGTTAGAGAGAGTAGAGAACAAAATGGGGGTCCTTCCTGTGGCCAAATCCGTGTTCTTGTTGCTGGTGATTCAGGTACTTCTAATCCTTATCACACTCTTATCGAATTTTATGTTATTTTTGTATATGATGTTGGAGATGCGGAGTTTGATCATACTGGTCGATTCCTCGCGCAATTCTAAACTAACGATCCGAGTCCTTACTAACGAACTTAGACGTTCTAGTGTCTCATGAACACGGATTCGTATCTATTAAGTTTCTGAAAGGGAGTGTCATCTTCCCAAAAACAAAGACTCATAAGGTACACTACACCTCATGATAAAAATAGTGCGCTCTATCTAACACGAGATGAGGTCTCAATCATGCCTACTAATCATAATCTATCTAGTGCTACTCTGCTTACGTATTTATCTGCATATTTTGTGCAGTGCATCAAATCAGTTAATCAAATAGAATTCATAATCATAAGATTAATATCTCTCACTTCATAATTATATATAAGTGTATATTTTCCATAATTTTTCACAATTATTGGGACTCGAACTATTTGCGAAATTTAAATATTACTAATAACCTACATATATCGGTGAGATGTTTGCTTGGTTATAGTTTTTTTAATAATAACTGCAGTTCTTATAACTATAAGGATTTTCTGAATAGTGAAGGACATTCTATATGCGGACTATCTGGTATGTTTAACTAACAAGAATAAGAATTTCTTACAGCGGTATTGTGGCGCTCGTATACAGGACGCGGCGACATGATCCCCTATAGATTAATCTGGTAACTCAAATTCTTCTCCCACCTATGTCCACCCGTACCTAAAATCTGAAATGTGACATAAATCCTAGTTAGTTTAATATCAATCTTCACGGCTTTAGATGATAACACTACAATGTTTCCAGTGTTAACAAAAGAATGGATAGAGTAATCCTGCGAGGGAAAATAAATAAAGGGCTAGAACCATCTCCCAACAGATAGAAATCTATAATTTTTGATATCATAATTTGAATAAAATCCAAGGCTACTGAAGGGACAATGATATTATTAATATCCAAGAAACACTTGCTGTATGGGAGAAAGAATTTGCAGAAAAGAGAAGAAAACACAGATATCTGGCTGTTATTAGAGAAACAAGGTTCCGATCCAGAAATGACCAAGCCCTAAGCGATCGAACGACTTGGAAAAATGCTAACTTTTGCCAAGGATCATAGCGGAAACAAAGTTTTACTGCAAGGGCCAACAAGTTTTTGAACTTAGATGGAGGAGACGAGCTCCATCGACATCACTAAGCACACACTGGAGATTTCTGCTAAGATATCGACTTGTTACCTGCATAGGACTGAGCTAAATTGTTGGGAACGGACGACCACTAAACTCCTCTGGGATGCCTCGACGAGAACTTCTGGTAGAGAGGAAGGGAGCACTCCAGTCGACGGTCTAGGGCAAGGAAGGTAGCGGTCGGATGGCCTTGAGTCGGCGCCCTCTACCATGCGCGCTCCTGCTGTCGATAACGATATAGGAAGGGGAAAAGGGAATTGTCGAACCCTACAGAAGTGAACCACAATGGATTTACGAGAGATTTCTGCGAGAGAGAGCGGTCTCGAGAGGGAACAGAGCAACAGTTTCCACGATCGGTTGAGACTAATAGGGAGAAATAGGGTTACGCATGAGGGGTTGCAGGGCTTTAATCGAGCGGTAAAGGCATGAGTTGCGATTACGGAAACCGCAAGCATGCAGTCGCGTCGTTCCAATTGGGTATCGTGACGAGGGACGTGCTGAGGGAACCCAAACCTTGTAGACTCGCCGACAGTCTCGTACAAAAATATTTGACCGGCGCACACAAGGGCTATGTTATAACTACGGTGCATGCGACTTTTTTTGTCTACACGTGGACTCTAATGATGAAGGGTTGGGTGAATTGGGCACCGTTGTCGATCTCCCTTGAACCTTAGGTCATGGTCTTTTTGCACCGCAGGAGAGATGTTATGGGCTTCTTGCTCGGTTATTATCTTTAGGTTTTTATTATGTCATCTTTCATTAGGTGTTATTGTTGATTGTTATGTTGTACTTTCTAGTTAATCCAAGTGTTGTGACTTATTTACATTTATGCCCCTTTGTGAGTCTATTTAAAGGACCAATTGGGTCTTGTAACAACAAACAAGAATTATTCTCTTCCTTTGTCCTTGTTTATGAGATTTCGGTAACTCTCTTCTCCTGAGCACAACCCGCCTAGGTAGCCGCGGTTCCGGCTCCACATTACCCTCCGACCACTACTCCAGCGAGCCCGTAACATGTTACAATAGAATAAAATGATTGTGAATAAAGTAAACAACGAAAATATAAACCTCTTACTGCGGGTTAAAATTGAGTACCTCTAAGGTGAATCATAGAGTCATCCAATAAAATATCATGATCACTAAAAATTAAAATATAAACAAGTATGATACAATGTTAAGAAGTCAAATAAAGTAAGCATAATTCTGATGTCCAAAAGTCTGAATGCAAAATAATAGTAATTAGAGAATAAACTGAGACAATGATTCTCTTGAAAATCAACATAAGCAAAGTTCCTGCCCCGAGTTTCCTAAAAAAAAGCCTATAAAAATGAGCTGCTCCACTGACAGCAAGAATGTCCTCTCCACCAGGTGTCCTAAATACACACTAGAAGAGGGATATCGTAGTATCGTGCTAATGTCAACCCTGCCAATGAAAAAAAAATTTATAGTTTATGAGATTAGTAAATCATGAGTATTCACAATTCAAATACGTAAAGCACAGTCTATAACTGAAATATTTTAGTTCAAAGATTTAAAATAAATGAATGTTTACAAAACAAGAGTTTCAATAGTTCTAAATTTACACATCCGGGGCCTTGCGTACAAGCGAGTTCTATAATAGTTATTACCATGGTTAATCTAAATTTCTAAGCATATGAGATGCTGTGATTTGCTAATGTTCGTCTTGTACATTCTATCACATCATTTGCATGGTACATTAATCCACAATGAGACAGATGGGGATTGGCGAGATAGTGGAACACTAGTTTTGGGCCTGTTCGAGGATGATTTGTCATCTGCCATATTTTTCGTCGCCTCATGGATGATCCGAACCCACAGTTGGGTCCGAAACGCCGTTTGGACATTTCTCTGTGTTATATATATAATATATATATTTATGTATTATTCAATGAAATCAGACACTTATTGTGTACGAACAATCATAGTCATCCACGATGAGTGCTCTAAGTATGTTTTATTATAAATAAGAGTTTAAAGGCAGTCGCCATGGGCATTGCATATTTTGTAGAGACTTTCTTCCAAGGAATTCGGTAATCTCTCATGTTGACAACTCCACAAAATCTTAAGGTGTCTATTCCTTAGGTTTGTATCTTGTTCCCCTTGCTTGTTAATCTTGTCAACACCCCCCCTCCAAACAGCATCCTCACGGACCTAAATCCACACCGAAACAACAACAATTGCTGTTTCACACATTCGCCCTTTTCTACAACCCACACCCCTCCCATGCGATTACTCCAGGCCACTCTCAAGCCAACCAATCAACTCACCCTTCAACCTCTCAACCCCCAATCCTTCAGCCACCCATTCCCAACATCCTTTCCCTTCTTGACGCAGGGTAGCTTGTGAGAATGGAGGATCTCTCCTCTCTCTCAAAAATGCCTCTTTGGACCCTCCCTCCCCTGCATTGTACATCCAGAATCCCACCTGACCACCATTCAATCTACAAACAACCAGTTTTACGCTCCCGAAGGCCATCTACAACAAACCTCGTCCCTCAGAAACCTACCGCCGCATCCATAATTATCGGACCTCTGCCTCTTCGCCTTTGGCCCTTCTCTCGGGAGTTTTTATTATTTAGTTCTATTATCTTCTTCAGTGTTATAAAAGTTAGTTCCTATATGATTGTGGATATTTTCTTATGCTAGTGTATTTGTTTCGCAACTAATCGTGTTCTTCATGATTTATTCGCTTACATGTTTAGCTAACAGCCCTCTAAATGGAGGAGAACCAAACTTGTCCTCCAGTTAGAATTATTTGTTTTTCTTGTTTTTGATAACTGCGTGAGATTTGTTCCTTTATTATTAATTATAATTTACTGTTAGATCATCCTTTGTCTGCATTCATCATCCTAGGATTGATAGGGTTTTTCTCGACACTATACCTAGGGCTTGCATTGTTAGTGCTCACCTTCGATTTTCCCTAATGCTATACCTAGGGCTTGCATTGGTAGTGGTCACCTTCGAGTTTCCCTGATGCTACACCTAGGGATTGCATTGTTAGTGTTCAACTTACACAGCCTATCCCGTGTCAAAGATCCTATGACATGTCGTTCTAGAGATGAGTAAGATTCCCATGCGGCCCTGTATGATTGTCCTGTTCATATAAATATAGTGGTATGCCTCTACCATACTCGAGATAGACTAACTTTCAAACCCGTTAAAATTCATATCTATTGGTCAGTCTATGTACTTTGTCTTATCGTTTTCGTGATCCATTAGTTTGATGAGTTACTAAGCATTTTACAATTTTATCACATGGAATTTTCCATGCATTTTTAATTGAATCGCGCCTGGCACGTTGCCAAAATCTATGTTATGTACACATCCTTAATCTTTTCAAGGTTTGGTTCTCATTCTCATCTAGGTCTTGAGAATCTAATTGGACTGGAAGAAACTACACGTATCACACTACTAAAAGATATATGTACACAATCTTTCAATTTAGCATGGACATGATATTTCAACATGAGACCATAGCATCAAAAATCATCAAAGGGATGCCTAATGGACCTAACCTAGGGAAAAAAAAATCTTTACATTGGTGTTTCTCCTTTCGTAGATGCAATGCAGCGGCATGGCTCCCCTCTTAGGTTTATCACAGAGTTCCCCTTATTCCCCTTCTCCATTCTTCCACCAAAATGTCATCTTCTCTGCTCCTATTGTTTTAAACCCTAATAAAAAATTTCCCATGGAAGAGGAAAGAAAAAGAAAGAGGGAATGAATCGTACCCTAACTGTGAGAGGATAGATGAGGAAGGTGTATCCTGGGAGAAAGGCGGAAAGAATAATCAGTTGGCAGAGGTGGGGTGCACAGCTGTAGGAAAGGCGCTGGTTTCTTTGTTGGTAAGGTCAATCCAAAGGAGGGAAAACAGACGGCTTCTCAAATCTACTGGAATTTCGACCACAAGAGAGGTGAGATCGAGACTTACAGGAGTGCTATACTCTGTTATGAAAACCCATGGCTGTGGCTGCTTCTCATAACCACGATAAGAAAAATGCGACTCTTAGAGAATTATACTTACTACAGTATTTTATGGCTAGATTTGAGTTAAAAGAACACTAAATGGGTCTACAAATTTAAATACCAAATACCTTTTTAAGTAAAATCGAAGTTAACGGACATAGATTCCTTGATCAAACGACAGGCTAAAACAGACTATGATCAAATTCTGAAAGGAAGGAGAACTGAATACCTTAATACCTTATTAAGTAAAATCAAAGTTAATGGACATAGATTCTTTGATCAAAGGGCAGGCTAAAACTGGCTATGATCAAATTCTGAAAGGAAGGAGAAGTGAATAGAATAAATAAGATAGAATCATATTAATCTAACGATTCTGGCAAAAATATCGAGGAGCTAGGAATTTTCATAAAGAGCTATAATTAATTCCAAAACTTATTCTAACATTCGAAAGTAACTAAAATGGCTAACACTAGGGATCTCTGGTTGTTACATAACCAGCTGATGCACTTGGAGAAGGAATGAGTACAAAGTAAATCACAAAGCCCTGACCTTACATGCCCTTGACAAGCCAAGTGCATTATAACCACTCAGAAGATGCATTTGATTTGTTTTCATCAAAAAAATGGTGAACGCATCTCTATATAAATGGAGATTAGTTGCATATCAATCTTAGGCATGAAAAAAGCATTCTGAGACCATGAGGATCCTTTCATCATAATGGTTTATTGTTAAGTGAAATATTTTGAGAATTATATATATATATTGTTTATGATAGATATGAGAAGCCTAAAAGGACTTGGACATATATTTTTTAATTCCTGTATTGGGACACATTATATAAATGAAATGCGCGAACTTAATGTCGTTGACTATGCAAATTGCGATAAAATGTAGTTAGAGTGAGCTGGCCATTAATGTATTTTATTGGTCAATCTATACTCCAATTATGTTCTTAGGTTTGGTGCATGTTCTGTAAATTCTTTTCTGGTTGTACATTATGATTGGTGAATCAGAGTAAGTACCATTTCACATAAAAAAAACTTCATCCAATTGTTTGCAGGCGTCGGGAAAACCTCATTGGTCCATCTCATTGTAAATGGTTCGGCAACCTCTCGTCCTTCTCAAACTGTCGGGTGTGCAGTTGACGTAAGGGTAAGATATTTTGCATTTCTTTTTGATTAAAAATTATTTAATTTTCATTGGATCTTGTTTCTTGATGATTTTCCAGCATATTACTCATGGAAGTGGTGGAAGCTCTTCTAGTAGCATAAGAGGTGATGCCGAAAGGGATTTCTTTGTTGAGCTATGGGATATCTCAGGACATGAGAGGTACAAGGATTGTCGCTCCCTTTTCTATAAGCAGATCAATGGTAAGGGTGGATTTCACTTTACCTTTTTATTTTTTATTTAAATTATGTTGGTAGGTATATTCACAGATGTTTTATAAGCTATGAAATGATATTACATCAACATTGCTGCCACTTAGTTTTTTTGTTTTCTGTATTTTCATGACTACCACCTCATCTACATTGTTGTTCTTTTATTTATCATTCTCTTGTTCATGGCTTGCCTATGATTACATTGTTCTTTATGCTATTTGTGCTTTTCTAGCAGGGTACTTTTTTTCTATCAAACTTGTTATCTGACATAAAATAAATAAACTCATATTTTTTTTTACTAAATTGACATTTACAATCCCGAGGAAAGGAATATCATGCTGCCTGAAGAGCTCTGACTAGAATTTGCATTTGTGCTCACATGTAATAATTTACTATGCATGCATGCTATTGAGCAAGCATTTTATAATCTGAATGAACACCCCAAAGAAGAATTGTCATGTATTGTTGGAACTAAGAAGAAATAGAAGGTGCAATTCATTCATCCCTCAAAAGGGGTATTTAAAGGACTTACAAGGACTCATAAACTAGAATAGGCAATGTGGGATTAAACCCATAGGTACATTCCTAGAGAGCTCTCATACATAGATCGGAACATAAAATGCAATAACTTCAACACTTTCCCTCAAGCTGAAGAGGAAACCTTCAGCTTACTCACATGACACAAACCTACACAACGCAAACCTACACAAGACAGTCCGCTGGAATACAGACGGACCACCGGGGATACTCCCACATGTGACATGACACAACCCTCTAGAATACAGATGGGCCACCAGGGACACATACCTACACGACACAACCCACTAGAATCAAGTCAACAGACGGGCCACCGGAGATACTCCCACACAACACAACATGCTGGAATACAGATCAACCAACAATGACCATACCACATGCCAATCAATGAATAAAATTGGGGAGAAGCAAACAACACAGTATATAAGCTAGGAGGGCTGTACGGGACTAAGGCAAGAGTCAGAAATACCATCTGAGTCGCCTTCGACCCAAATACTCCCTCTCACGTGGGACATACGTGCATGGGCATATGACAAACATACAAAAAACAAAAACAACGACAATGCAAAGACTATTAAAGAAATATAGAAACAACCAAAACAACATTAAACATCAACATCAATAAGAAATCAACACCATGGAAGAGGTAGCAGTGGATGGAAGTTGAATGCCCATCGAGCATGAAAGATGCAGCGGTTGGAATTGCCAGAAATATGAGGGACGACTGTTGGAGTCGTCTGGACTGGGGCAAAGTAGTGCCTGAGGCTAGAACAAACCAACTGAATGAGAAAACATCGAGGACAAAAGCAACCGACAAGATTTCTTCCATGGAAGATGCAATCTCAAAGGGCAGCCAGTGAGAACAACTGGATGTGGACAAAGCAGTGACTGGATCACTAATTGGAGAGGAATACATTTCGTCAATGGATGCAACAGTCGGGAACGATGACAGAAGCTGCCGACGGGATCGACGAAGCCAGTGGAAGAAGCGGAATGATGTATCCACCGCTGCTTTCGAGGACACGTGATACCATCATGTGGCCGAATTATTTTTTTATTTATTAATTTACTTTCTGCCATTTTATTTTCCGCGCACTGATATTATGTTGAGTTCCGGCTCATCGGTTTGACCACTCGGTGAGATCATGAATAAATGGTCCGACAATTTGGGTAGCTAGGATGTGAAAGACAAGCTTAAACTACTTAGGAACGCATACGATTAATGAGGCAATATCCCTAGTTAGAGGAATTGATTTTATTTAGAGGAGAGAATTAAGGAACTATATTTTAGAATGGGTTTTAAAAGGCATAATATTATGTGTTTTGTTTGGAAACAGTTAAAATTCAAAAGCCTAGAAAACTGCATAAAAGGAACCTCTTTTCAACGAATCAAACAACCGGTCAAAAGAAAGGAACAATCCCTATTCGTTCCCTCTGTCGACCGTGAACCCTCCACTCACAGGCGCCGCACACTCCAGCCACTGTTTCGACTTCCCATTGGGCTTTTTCCTTGGCCGATCCTTGCCAATCTTTGTCGCAACCTCCACCGACGATGACTTCGCATCCCAGTGACGAACAAGAGGACGTTCAAGGATCAGTTTCGAAAAATACAACACCCCCTTTCTCCGATAGTCGTCGACTTCAGCGCCCTACTCCGATGACCCAATTCCGTCTGATGAAATCGCCCAGAGAAATCGTTAAGCTCGACCTTTCGATCCATTCTTACAGCCGGGAGCAGTTGGGTTTACAGGAGGCAGCCGATACCAGTACACAACACCCTTAGCAGAAGGATTTGAGGAGGATACCTCCTCGCCGTAGATTTGCGTATACTCTAGTAAACTCTGCCCTTTTTTGCCCGTTCATTAGCCTAATCGTATGCAATTTCAACTAATTAGTAAGAGCTTATCTTGAACGTTTGTTTATTTACATTGTTGTTACTTCATAAATTATTATTGTAATTTGGCTTGCGGATGTATGGATCTCGTTTTGGTCCAACCCATTAGATGCTCAAGGGAATATCTTCGAATAACTATCATCGGTTTTAGCGAAGTTCAATGTCTAGAGTGTTTTCGCTCGCAAAGTTCATTTTGGCCCGTTCGGCCTACATCAAATTAAAACAGATCAACAACAAAAAATTTTAAAATATATCTTATTTTCCAAAACCCTAATTTTGGTTTATATCAGTTTGGTATCAGAGGTTTTTTGATTTGTTCCTATTGTGAATCAAGATCCTAGTTTTCAAAAAAAAAAGATTTATTAAATTTCTTTTGTTTTAAATCTTTATAAAATAATATATTTATTTGAGTTTGAATTTTAAAATAAAATAAAGTAAAAAAATTTGTGCCCATTCTGGTAATCTCGTAATTTAAAACCTTATAACTTTTAGAGTTATATTTTTTTAAGCATAAAGAGTTTTCGTTGTTTTTAAAAACAAGATCTCAAATTAATTTAAAAAAATCAATATTTTTAAATTTATGATAATTTTAAATAATTAATTTAAATGGAAAATCGCGTGGATAATTTAGAAAATGGCATTGCCGATCTGAGCGCACAAATTAAAAATTGAATAAAACAATTGAAGCATTGAGTACGAATGTTACCACAAATATGCGAGATGCGGGACGCGATAAATGGGTTGCACATGCGTGTTAATACGTTAGAGGCCAACTAGCAGTTAGGAATTACCCCGCACCAAATCAAAGATTGCTCTTAACCCCAGGCAACCTGAAATCAAAAACCCTAATCCACATCAATTTGAACAAGGGCACCAAAACATAAGGGATCCACCTCGATGGATGTTGGAGTCAAATTAGATGTTGGTGATTTCGAAGGGCATTTATAATCTGAGGGATGTCTAGATTAGCGTGATAAGATGGATCGTTTCCTGGTTTAGAAGCAATTGCCTCAAGATAAGCAAGTTGAGGACGCCACCTTTTGGTTAATGGGATCCACTTTGGTTTGGTGGGGTCAGCTAGAGCGTTCAAGATTTAATTTAAGCATGCCACCGATCACCGCATGGATTGATTCACTAGACAACTTCGGAAACAATACATTCTACCCGATTATTTGTTGTAGAGAGAGCTCAAAACTTGTATGTATATCTTGTGTATGTAAATACAATGAGGGAATACAAATATATAAGAGAGAGAAGGTGAGAAGAAATCCTATACAAGATGTGGGACTAAGGAGAGAAGAAGGAAAAATACTAAAAAGGGGCCCAATAATGAGCCCATTACATGGGCTTTTCTAACACTCCCCCGCAAGCTGGAGCGTACAAGTCGTATGCGCCAAGCTTGGATTGGCACTGATAGAAGAGGGTACTAGGTCGAGCCTTCGTGAGGACATCCACAACTTTTTCAGTACTCGGAACAT
This sequence comes from Platanthera zijinensis, assembly GCA_039513925.1. NCBI lineage: Eukaryota > Viridiplantae > Streptophyta > Magnoliopsida > Asparagales > Orchidaceae > Platanthera > Platanthera zijinensis. Next base: position 236,957,670 of record CM077081.1, on the reverse strand, counting down.
GCTTCAGTTCAATCTTCTTCATGTGAATTTTCTCCCGGATGAAATGACAATCCACTTCAATATGCTTTGTTCTTTCGTGAAAGACCGGGTTCTTGGCTATATGTATGGCAGCTTGACTGTCACAAAGGAGGAGAGCCGGTGAAGAAAGTTTTACCCCAAGGTCAGCAAGAAGGCTCTCAAGCCACGTGAGTTCCGAAACCACAGATGTCATTGCCCGATATTCCGCTTCAGCTGAGAATCGAGCAACCACCTCTTGTTTCTTGCTTCGCCAGGTGATCAGATGCCCTCCAAAATATGTGCAAGATCCGTTGGTTGATCGTCGATCATCGAGGGAACCCGCATAATTAGGATCAGAATATGCCACCAATGTTGGGGTTGAAGATGAGGTTTTGTATACTAATCCTTGGCCAGGAGCTGTTTTAAGGTATCAGAGAATCCGTTCAATGGCTTGGAGATGAGTGCTTCGAGGAGAATGCATATACCGACTGACGATACAAACAACAAATGATATATCTGGTCTTATTACCGTTAGGTAGATTAATTTCCCAACAAGACGACGATAGTATTCCGAATTTTGAAGCAGAAGATCAGAATCCGAGGTCTGAGCACATAGCTTGTGATTTGCATCCATTGGAGTGTTCACAGGCTTACAGCCGGAGTAGCCTGATCATGAAGGAGATCGAGGCAGTACTTTCGCTGAGAGAGGACAAGGCCATCTGGTCGTCTGGCAAACTCCAGGCCCAAGAAGTACCGAAGGTTCCCCGATATTTTGTTTGAAATTCGGAGCTCAGATGTTGTTTGACCGCCTGTATTCCGTTCGAGTCGTTTCCAGTAATGATGATGTCGTCAACGTAAACCAATAGGAGAACCGTTCCCGTTGTCTGGTGGCGAGTGAATAACGAGAAATCTGCCGAGCTCCGAGTAAAGCCAATTTCCCGTAGGGCTTTACTAAACTTGTCAAACCATGCTCGAGGGAATTGTTTGAGACCATAGAGGGACTTCAGAAGACGACAAACCCGAGACTCCCCCGTGGTCTCAAACCCGGGAGGTTGCTGCATGTAAACCGTTTCCTGGAGACCGCCATTCAAAAAGACATTTTTTATATCGAGTCGAAGTAAGGGCCACTGACGATGCACATCCACAGAGATGAGGACACGAACCGTGTTGAGCTTGGCCACAGGAGAAAAGGTTTCGTCATAGTCGAGACCTTGTTTTTGGGTGAAGCCGCGAGCCACCATACGAGCTTTGAGTCTGTCAATGGTCCCATCAGGAGCATGCTTGATGACAAAGATCCATTTGCACCCATCCGGTTTCTGACTAGGAGGAAGGGGGACCAAGGTCCAAGTCTGGTTTGCCCAGAGAGCATCCATTTCCTCGTCCATGGCGGCGCGCCAGCCAGGATGTTAGAGGGCCTCCTGCACAGAGTTAGGAACAGAAACCAAGGATAGTGAAGTAGCAAATGTCCGAAGGTGGGGAGAGAGGCGATGCAGGGAGACAAAGTTCGCCATCAGATGAGCAGTGGAGGCGGGCACCGGATCAGCAGGGCTCGGAGAAGCCGAGGTCGAGGCCGACTGCAGAAGGGGAACGGAACGAGGAGGGCGGCGATTGTAGACACGGATAACAGGCGGCTTGGAAGGAGCAGGAGCTGGGTCAGGAAGAACCTGTGGAAGAGGCGTAGTAACGAGGATGACAGGTCGTGGGAGGGATGGTTGTAGAGGTGTCAGTGGTAGAGGAGGAGAGAAGAAAGGTTGATCCTCCCGAAAGGTAACATCAGCGGACACGGAGATCTTCCGGGTAACCAGAGAATAGCACACATAGCCCTTCTGAGTACGGGAATAGCCGATGAAAATATGTTTAGCCGCCCGGGGATCCAAGATGTCCGTGGACGGACCCAGAAGGTGGACAAAGCAGGTGCAGCCAAAGACCCTGGGTGCGAGAGGGAAGGCCGGAGCGGAGGGAAATAGGAGGCTGAACGGAGTGGCGTGGTGGAGAACATAGGAAGGGAGACGATTGATGAGGAAACAAGTAATGGAGATCGCAAAGTTCCAGTAGACTTTGAGAACATGCATGTGAATCATGAGGGAGCGGGCAACGTCGAGCAGGTGTCGATTCTTCCGTTCGACAACGCCGTTTTGCTGGGGGGTGTAGGCACAGGATGTCTGATGAATAATACCGAACTCCGCGCACAGATTTGCAAATTCATGGCTAGTGTACTCACGAGCAATATCAATGTGCAACGTTTTTATGGTAGTGGAGAATTGTGTACGAGTCTCTAGCACAAAAGCCCGAAACACGCGAGAAAGCTCGAGTGATCATGAAGTAAGTAAAGTCACGTCGTGCGAGAGTAATCGTCAATAAAAGTGATAAAGTAGCGATAACCAAAAATACTAGTAATTTTGAAAGGACCCAAAACATCAGAGTGCAGTAAATCAAAAGGAGCCGAGCTCCGAGTACAATGTGCGGGAAAGGAAGAACGCGGCTGCTTGCCGAAAATATAAGAATCACACTGAAAGGGAGAAAGAGATATATCAGGAAGCGCCTTCTGGAGGACCGGATGAGGGGCATGCCCAAGACGGCGATGCCAATCCACGGAGGAGACGGAGGAGAGGACGCTAGGAGAGGCATCGAAAAGGTAGAGCCCGTTTTGCAGTCGACCCCTACCAATGGTAATCCGCGTCTGCCGATCCTGTATCAAAAAAGCAGAAGAGGTGAATGTGACAGAGCAATCCATATCAGTAGTAAGACGACCAACAGACAGTAAATTAAACGCGGAGCCCAGAACATAAAGAGCCGAGCGAAGAGAGATGGAGGGGTTGAGGGAGAGGTCAGCGCAGTCGGAGACCGGAACAGTCACCCCATTAGCCACAGTGATATACTTCGAATGAGGAGCATCCGAGTACTTGGGCGGCCGCAGCGAGGTGATGTGATGAGTGGCAGCCGAGTCCAAGATCCAGCACGAACTGGAGGAAAAACAAGCAGTACCTGCAGTGGAGGTGGAGGCAACAGAAGCTGATGGAGGGCTGAGCAGCCCATGGAGTTGCTGTAGCTGTAGACGAACGACCTCAAGGTCGGCACTTGTGGCAGAAGAGCCGTCAGCTGCAACAATAGCAGTCGGACGAGGAGGGTAGCCATGTTTCTTGTAGCAAACTGCCTCAGTGTGGCCGTCCCGGCCGCAATAGGAACACTTTGGGTGGCCCTGATCACCACGCCCCCTTCCGCGGGAGCCTGAACGTCCACCACGAGCAGAAGACGGTGGGGGAAGTAAGGGGGAGGGTCTGCTGGAGAAGGGCTGGAGAGAAGGGTGCAGGAGTATTCGGGGGCGGTGACACTCGAAGGAGCGTAGAGCAAACATCAGATAAGGAAGGAGTAGTAGCCGAAGCCAGAACCTGAGCCCGGATACTCTGAAGGTGTGGCGGGACACGAGCCATCATCATGGCGATGCAGACGGCCTCCTTTTGAGTTCGCTGAGCGACAAGATCAATGGTAGATGGTTGATGCTGGATCCAGGCCTCTGCAAGAGTCTTAGCACGAGCAACAAACGAGGTCATGTCTGCAGTCCCGCTAGCGTTGAGAGCCTGAAGATCGGTAATAATGTCATAGAGGTGCTGGAGGCTGTCCTTGCTCGAGTATAATGAGTGAAGCTCATCCCACATAGCTTTGACCGTCTCATGATACATGACCATCTGGTTGGGCTCACCCTCCAGGGAGTTGAGGAGCCACGTCTGAACGCAACCGTCATTTCGCAACCAGTCGTCGGTAGAAGGAGGAGGTCCCTGAGTGAGATGAAGCATAAGGCCCTTGGCCTGAAGAACTCGGAGAACCGAGTGCACCCATGGGATGAAATTCTTCTTTCCAGACAAGGAAATTGTGGCGATCCGCAGCTCATCGCGGAGGTCAGGAGGAGGAGTCGGGCGGTCTGCAAAGGGGTTAGCCGCCTGGCCGGTGGAGTCAATGGAGGAGCTCATAGAGACCGGAGAGGCCGCAACGAGCAGGAAAGGGCGTTGCAGTTTGAAGAGGTCGCCACTGGTTGACGAGGTCGCCTCTGGTTGTCGAGGTCGCCGCGGGAGAGCAATCTTGCACGACAAGACCGCGCGGTTATACGAGAGGCCGCAACGGGTAGTCAAAGCGACAAGAGCAGGAAAGGGGGGCTGCGGTTTGAGGAGGTCGCCGCGGGAGAGCACTCTTGCACGACAAGCCCGCGCGGTTATATGAGAAGCCGCAACAGGTAGTCAAAGCGACAAGAGCAGCGGAGAGCAAAAGAGAGAAAGGGAGGCCGCGACCTGAGTGCGGAGAAGCAAACCGCACGGTCACAGTGAGTGCACTAGCGACCAGAGAAAGAGCGATAAGAGAAGTCGGCTCGAACAGAGAAAGAGAGAGGTCGCAGCGGTGAAGGAGAGATCGCGCGGGAAGGAGAGGCCGTGGGTAGACCGAGCGGCAAAGAGACAACAGCGGCTAGGAGAAGCCGTGAGAAGAATAGGCCGCGCGGGAAGGAGAGGTCGTGTGGGAAGGAGAGGCCGCCCGGGAAGGAGAGCCCGCGGGTAGACCGAGCGACAAAGAGACGACAACGGCTAGGAGAAGCCGTGAGAAGGAAAGGCCGCGAGTAGGAGAACTCGAGCGGCAAGACCATGTAGCGGCTAACGCGGGTAGACCAGGCGACTAGCGAGAGAAGGCGGGGCCCACCTGGTAGAGGGTGGAGATCTATAAAAGGGGAGAGCCAGAGGGAGGGAGGGAGGACAGGAGACAAGTGCGATTAGAAGAGAGAAGACCGCATGGAGACCGGCAAGGAGACCCAGGGAGAGTCTGCAGAAGCGGACAGGAGAGGGAGGCGGTCTGTGGGCGGGTAAAAACAGGGAAACCGCCGGTACCGGAACCGGGCTCTGATACCATGTAGAGAGAGCTCAAAACTTGTATGTATATCTTGTGTATGTAAATACAATGAGGGAATACAAATATATAGGAGAGAGAAGGTGAGAAGAAATCCTATACAAGATGTGGGACTAAGGAGAGAAGAAGGGAAAATACTAAAAAGGGGCCCAATAATGGGCTCATTACACGGGCTTTTCTAACATTTGCAAACCTTCTACCGTAAGTTCCACAACCTACGACAAGAGAAACTATTGGCGGATGAATATACGAATGAGTTCATAGTACTGCAGTCTCGCCTCGACCTCCGAGAGGATGATGACATGATCGCATCCCGTTATCTGAATGGGTTATGCTACTCCATCAGAGACCAACTAGAACTCTATGACTATAAGGACTTAGGAGAGATTTCAAGTCATGCACGGAGAGTGAAGTCCTTACAAAAGCGGACATCCAGAGTTAGTTCTGCTGATAGACCCACACCAAGCGTAACCATTGCCCCCACTGCTAGGATCTTAAATTCCCATCACCCTCCATCACTGCCGGGACTTCGACCCCATCCACTATCCCTTCCAAAGGTAAGGAGATTATTGGGGCTAAGTCTAACACTGGAGTATTATGATGCTTCAAGTGCATGAAGCCGGGTGTTAATACCCCACACCAAATCGAAGATTACTCTTAACCCCAGGCAACCTGAAATCAAAAACCCTAATCCACATCAATTTGAGCAAGGGCACCAAAACATAAGGGATCTACCTCGATGGATGTTGGAGTAAAATTAGATGTTGGTGATTTCGAAGGGCATTTATAATCTGAGGGATGTCTAGATTAGTGTTATAGGATGGGTCGTTTCCTTGTTTAGAAGCAATTGCCTCAAGATAGGCAAGTTGAGTACGCCACCTTTTGGTTAATGGGATCCACTTTGGTTTGGTGGGGTCAGCTAGAGTGTTCACGATTTAATTTAAGCATGCCGCCGATCACCGCATGGATTGAATACAAGACAACTTCGGAAACAGTACATTCTACCCGATTATTTGCAAACCTTCTACCGTAAGTTCTAGAACCTGCGACAAGAGAAACTATTGGCGGATGAATATACGAATGAGTTCGTAGTACTGCAGTCTCACCTCGACCTTCGAGAGGATGATGACATGATCGCGTCCCGTTATCTGAATGGGTTATGCTACTCCATCAGAGACCAGCTAGAACTCTATGACTATAAGGACTTAGGAGAGATCTCAAGTCCGGCACGGAGAGTGAAGTCCTTACAAAAGCGGACATTCAGAGTTAGTTCTGCTGATAGACCCACACCAAGCGTCACCACTGCCCCCACTGCTAGGATCTTAAATTCCCATCACCCTCCATCACTGCCGGGACTTCGACCCCATCCACTATCCCTTCCAAAGGTAAGGAGATTATTAGGGATAAGTCTAACACTGGAGTATTATGATGTTTCAAGTGCATGAAGCCGGGTGTTAATACGTTAGAGGCCAACTAACAATTAGGATTTCCCCGCACCAAATCGAAGATTGCTCTTAACCCCAGGCAACCTGAAATCAAAAACCCTAATCCACATCAATTTGAGCAAGGGCACCAAAACATAAGGGATCCACCTCGATGGATGTTGGAGTCAAATTAGATGTTGGTGATTTCGAATGGCATTTATAATCTGAGGGATGTCTAGATTAGTGTTATAGGATGGATCGTTTCCTGGTTTAGAAGCAATTGCCTCAAGATAGGCAAGATGAGTACGCCACCTTTTGGTTAATGGGATCCACTTTGGTTTGGTGGGGTCAGCTAGAGCGTTCAAGATTTAATTTAAGCATGTCACCGATCACCGCATGGATTGAATACAAGACAACTTCGGAAACAGTATGTTCTACCCGATTATTTACAAACCTTCTACCGTAAGTTCTGCAACCTACGACAAGAGAAACTATTGGCGGATGAATATACAAATGAGTTCATAGTACTGTAGTCTCGCCTCAACCTCCGAGAGGATGATGACATGATTGCGTCCCGTTATCTGAATGGGTTATGCTACTCCATCAGAGACTTGCTAGAACTCTATGACTATAAGGACTTAGGAGAGATCTCAAGTCGTGCACGGAGAGTGAAGTCCTTACAAAAGCGGATATCCGGAGTTAGGTCTGCTGATAGACCCACACCAAGCGTTACCACTGCCCCCACTGCTAGGATCTTAGATTCCCATCACCCTCCATCATTGCCGGGAATTCAAACCCATCCAATATCTCTTTCAAAGGTAAGGAGATTATTGGGGCTAAGCCTAACACTGTAGTATTATGGTGCTTCAAGTGGCATAAGCCGGGTGTTAATATGTTAGAGGCCAACTAACAGTTAGGAATTACCCCACACCAAATCGAAGATTGCTCTTAACCCCAGGCAACCTGAAATTAAAAACCCTAATCCACATTAATTTGAACAAGGGCACCAAAACATAAGGGATCCACCTCGATGAATGTTGGAGTCAAATTAGATGTTGGTGATTTCGAAGGACATTTATAATCTGAGGGATGTCTACATTAGTGTTATAGGATTTATCGTTTCCTGGTTTAGAAGCAATTGCCTCAAGATAGACAAGTTGAGTACGCCACCTTTTGGTTAATGGGATCCACTTTGGTTTGGTGGGGTCAGCTAGAGCGTTCAAGATTTAATTTAAGCATGCCGTCGATCACCGCTTGGATTGAATACAAGACAACTTCGGAAACAGTACGTTCTACCAGATTATTTGCAAACCTTCTACCGTAAGTTCCACAACCTACGACAAGAGAAACTATTGGCGGATGAATATACGAATGAGTTTATAGTACTGCAGTCTCGCCTCGACCTCCAAGAGGATGATGATATGATCGCGTCTCATTATCTGAATGGGTTATGTTACTCCATCAGAGACCAGCTAGAACTCTATGACTATAAGGACTTAGGAGAGATCTCAAGTCGTGCACGGAGAGTGAAGTCCTTACAAAAGCGGACATCCGGAGTTAGTTCTGCTGATAGACCCACACCAAGCGTCACCACTGCCCCCACTGCTAGGATCTTAAATTCCCATAACTCTCCATCACTGCCGGAACTTCGACCCCATCCACTATCCCTTCCAAAGGTAAGGAGATTATTAGGGCTGGAGTATTATGATGTTTCAAGTGCATGAAGCTGGGTGTTAATACGTTAGAGGTCAACTAACAGTTAGGAATTACCCCGCACCAAATCGAAGATTGCTCTTAACCCCAGGCAACCTGAAATCAAAAACCCTAATCCACATCAATTTGAGCAAGGGCACCAAAACATAAGGGATCCACCTCGATGGATGTTGGAGTCAAATTAGATGTTGGTGATTTCGACGGGCATTTATAATCTGAGGGATGTCTAGATTAGTGTTATAGGATGGATCGTTTCCTGGTTTAGAAGCAATTGCCTTAAGATAGACAAGTTGAGTACGCCACCTTTTGGTTAATGGGATCCACTTTGGTTTGGTGGGGTCAGCTAGAGCGTTCAAGATTTAATTTAAGCATGCCCCCGATCACCGCATGGATTGAATACAAGACAACTTCGGAAACAGTATGTTCTACCCGATTATTTGCAAACCTTCTACCGTAAGTTCTACAACCTACGACAAGAGAAACTGTTGGCGGATGAATATACGAATGAGTTCATAGTACTGTAGTCTCGCCTCAACCTCCGAGAGGATGATGACATGATCGTATCCCGTTATCTGAATGGGTTATGCTTCTCCATCAGAGACTAGCTAGAACTCTATGACCATAAGGACTTAGGAGAGATCTCAAGTCGTGCACGGAGAGTGAAGTCCTTACAAAAGTGTACATCCGGAGTTAGGTCTGCTGATAGACCCACACCAAGCGTTACCACTGCCCCCACTGCTAGGATCTTAGATTCCCATCATCCTCCATCATTGCCGGGACTTCGAACCCATCCACTATCTCTTTCAAAGGTAAGAAGATTATTGGGGCTAAGCCTAACACTGGAGTATTATGGTGCTTCAAGTGCCATAAGCCGGGTGTTAATATGTTAGAGGCCAACTAACAGTTAGGAATTACCCCGCACCAAATCGAAGATTGCTCTTAACCCCAGGCAACCTGAAATCAAAAACCCTAATCCACATTAATTTGAACAAGGGCACCAAAACATAAGGGATCCACCTCGATGGATGTTGGAGTCAAATTAGATGTTGGTGATTTCGAAGGACATTTATAATCTGAGGGATGTCTAGATTAGTGATAGGATGAATCGTTTTCTGGTTTAGAAGCAATTGCCTCAAGATAAGTAAGTTGAGTACGCTACCTTTTGGTTAATGGGATCCACTTTGGTTTGGTGGGGTCAGCTAGTGCGTTCAAGATTTAATTTAAGCATGCCACCGATCAAAGAACAGCTAGAACTCTATGACTATAACTTAGGAGAGATCTCAAGTTGTGCATGAATTGTGACGTTCTTACAAAAGCATTTATTATCTGAACGGGTTATGCTACTTCATCAGAGACCAGCTAGAACTCTATGACTATAAGGACTTAGGAGAGATCTCAAGTTGTGCACGGAGAGTGAAGTCCTTACAAAAGCGGACATCCAGAGTTAGGTCTGCTGATAGACCCACACCAAGCGTCACCACTGCCCCCACTGCTAGGATCTTAGATTCCCATCACCCTCCTTCACTGATGGGACTTCGACCCCATCCACTATCCCTTCCAAAGATAAAGAGATTATTAGGGCTAAGCCTAACACTGGAGTATTATAATGCTTCAAGTGCATGAAGTCGGGGTACAAATCATATGAGTGCCCGTGACGCCACTTTGTCACTATTATTGATTCCTTTAATGGACTTGAGTCTGAGGAGTTTACATTAATGAATCTCACTCTGAGCCTAAACAGAGATTTACTACGAGGACATCATAAACTATTGCAAAGGAGAATTGGTCCATTTCAAATTCGGAAGTGCATCGAGCCACCTGTCGAGGCCCCAGACATACCACCCGATTTAGCACCAACGACGACCTCCGGTCTCTCTGATGCCAGTTCTTGCAAATTCTCGCCGGGTTCGAGCTCTGTCAACCCTAGGGGAACTGATGTATCTATCGCCGCATCCAAGGATGCGTGATACTATCACGCAGTCGAAATATCTTTTTATTTGTTAATTTACTTTCTATTATTTTATTTTTGTGCGCACAGATGTTATGTTGAGTTCCAACTCATCGGTTTGACCACCAGATGAGACCATGAATAAATGATCTCACCGGGTGGTCAAACCGAATTGCTTAAAATTATTGTTAATAATTTATGAAAAACCTTTGAAAATTATAAATTCATGGTTGGTCGTTATTGTTGTGAGTTGTTGATGCATCCGTGGTCGGATTTGGATGAGCTTTGCTCGTTATGATGTTTTTTTTACTTTTGTCATCGTCATATGTGTGTTGTCGTCATTGTATCGCACTTTTATTTTTCTTTGGTGTTTAGGCTTGTTGACTTGACTGACCAACACGACCATGAATAAATAGGCCCGGTAGTTTAAGGTGTTAGGATGCAAACGCGGAAATATTTTTTTAATTGCATGAAATATCAATCAATTCCGGATTTAATAATTTATATTTATTCGGAATTGGTTTGGGAGTTTTTAAAATTAAATACCTCTTTCATTTCCCATGTAAACTTTTGAGTTTCCAAAACACTCCTTTTTAATTCTTCACATTGAAAAACCTCCATTGGTTAAATTAGAACCCCCTCATCCATTTCTCCTATTTAATAATAATCTTTCCTTCAGCTAATTGGCAGAATGGAAAAAATGGGAACTGGTCGTTTCCCTCTATCCGACAAGCCTAAATCGCTCGTTCCACTTCCGTCGACTTCGTTGCGCCTCTCCGTGGGAAGACCAACCTCTTGTGAGCCTTCTGGTGGCAGTCCAGCCTCGGCGAACCTCTGCTGTCCGCTCACGAGTTGGAGATGACGACCACATCATTTCCATTCTCAATTTCTATCGTCTGTGCTCGCGGTGTTGCACAGGTCCCGCTCCGTCTGCTTGTCCGCTGCCAACTCCCTCCAGCGACTCCAGTGTCGTAGTCGATTGAACCTGTGGCCTCCAGCACCGCTCATCTCTTTCCTCAAGCTTCCCGAGCCACCTTTCCCATTCCCTGTCTTCACCTACCCGCAAACTCCACAATAACCAGCGACCCCCATAGTCCCGTTCAGCCTCCTCACCAGCAACCATCTTCCCCCAAAGCCCCGACCAGCATCCTCCAAAACCATAGTCGCCTTCTTTTCCGGCCAGCTGTTAACCATTGCCATGCAATTAATTTTTTATGATCAAATTGTTAGCGCTTGCACTTTTTAAAGCTTAAGCTATCATTATCTCCTCCAAAACGGACTCGATCTTTGCCGCTTGTTTGAGTTGTCCTCTTGCAGAATAATTAAATTCGCGCTTGGAGCCTACACTAGATAAATTGATACGAATCGACTTGAGTAAAGAATTTGCCATAGAATTTGCTATCGAAGTTTCCACTCTCTCGGGGTAGGTCACTACTAAATAGATTAGCCCGGTTTAGGGTAATTCTCATTTAGCCTCCGAAAGTAAACGAATTAACAAAAAACCTATGTGCATCAGTTTGGTATCAAAGCAATTGGATTCACTCCTATCGTGAATCCGACGGTCCGATAATTTTTTAAAAAAGTGATTTTACTTTAAAATATATATAACATGTATTTGTTTTTTTAATTGTCTTAAAAAAAAATTATCGGTTTTACCTCTTTAAGTCTTTACAAAAAAAGATATATATATATATATATATATATATTTCAAAAAATAAATAGTGAGTCGAGTAGATAAAATCGAGGCGAGCTTCGATGACTTAAATCACCGAAGGGCAACCTCATGCAATTGGTTGAAACAATCATCGTCCAAATGGGTGATGTTACTCAAGTCATGAATAGGTTAAGAACTTTCGTCAATAATCTCGTTGCCACTAGACACCTCCACCAAACCCTAGGGAGAAAGAACCCTTGCTATAACAACCTGAACCCCAAAACCAACAACGTTGGGATAGGAGCGTCAAGTTGAATGTAGGGGATTTCGAGGGCCGAGTAGAACCCAAGGGATGCCTAGATTGGTGTGAGCGTATGGAACTATTCATGGCTTGGAAACAGATGCCCTTGAATCGCCAAGTCGAGTATGCAACCTTTTGGCTTAAGGGCCCAACACTAGTTTGGTGGGTCCAACTCAAGCGTACTCGTTTCACATTAGGTTTGGCCCTTATCACTACCTTGGTCGAATTTAAAACCCAGTTGCAGAAGCGATATGTCCCCTAGATTATCTTCAAAATCTACATCGCAAGTTCTACAACCTGTGATAGGATAAACTATCGGTGGACGACTACACTAACGTGTTTCTTATCCTCCAGCCTAGGTTGGACATCCGAGAGGGGGACGATATGAACGTGTCTCGCTATTTGAACGGTTTACGTTATGCCATTCGTGAGCAACTAGAACTTCATGATTTTCGAGACATATGAGAGATCTCCATTAAGTCCCGTCGTGTAGAAGCATTACTGCAAAAGAAAGCTTCTGGTCCTAGGATTTTTGATAGATTTACTAACACAAACTCTCCCTTGGCCTCACCCAAACCTCCAATGCAGAGTCGCCCTCCAGGCTCCACTAGTGCCCCTACTCTGGCCCCTGCCTTTATTAAGGGTGAAGAGATTATGGGTTACTGACCCAACACGGGAACCTTTCGGTGTTTTAAATGCATGGATCCGGGACACAAATCCTCAGAGTGCCCCCGTAGGCAGTTTGTAGTGGTGCTTGAGTCCGAGGAAGATTAGGAGCCCGAGTATGGAGTCTTCCTTACAGACTCCTAACCAGATCCGATCATCATAGACGAAGTAGAAGTAGATGGAGAGCACACAAAGCACTTAGTCTGTGTCATGCAACGTAGCCTCCTCACCCCCAAAATATCCACGGAGGATGAATGGTTGAGGCATAATATTTTTCGTACTATCGCACACATTCAGGGGCAATTTTGCTCCATCATTATAAATACTGGTAGCATAAAAAATTTTGTCGCAACGCATGGTGGAGAATCTAAAACTTTAAACCTAACCTCTAGGAAAACTGTATAGCTTGTCATGGGTCACTAATTCTATGACTATTCCCGTCACACATCAGTGCTTAATCGAGTTTTTCATGGGGGGTTCCTACCAAGATTCAGTTTGGTGTCATGCGGCAACCATAGAGGTTTGTCACATTTTGTTAGGACGATTGTGACAGTTTGACCGACATGTGTCTCACGACAGAGCCATGAACTCGTATACTTTTGATCGCAGTGGGCATAAGAGTGTTTTTCTACCCCAGAAGAATGGTCCTCTCCCTAAGACCTTTGAGCGGCCCTCTCCATTTGATGGCACGTCTTTCCCTATCGTTGCGATTTTCTTTCTTTCAGCCCACATGTTACTATCTGGTACCCGATTCCAGGAAGAGATGAAGGGGAGTGAAGTTGTCTATATTTTAGCTAAGTCTAGATTCCAGTCTAGAGTCCACGGAGATTCTGAGTATAGTTCGCCCTCTTATTTTTTGAGTTTTCTAGTATTATACCTGAGGAGCTACCAACTCACCTCCCTCCCATGCGTGATATACAACATTGTATTGATCTTATACCCGGTGCTAGCCTACCTCATTTACCACACCATCATATGAGTCCTAAAGAGCGTGAAGAGCTCCACCAGCAAGTCACTGACCTAATCAAGAAAGGTCATATTAGGAAGAGTACGAGTCTCTGCGACATTCCTGCACTCATCGTCCCTAAGAAGGATGGAACTTGGCGTATGTGTGTGGACAGTCGAGCCATCGACAAAATTACCATTAAGTATCACTTTTCGATCCCCTGATTGGATGATATGCTCGATAGGTCCAGTGGGTCCAAGGTTTTTTCTAAAATAGATCTCAAGAGTGGTTATCATTAGATCCGGATCCGACCCGTGGATGAGTGTAAGATTGCCTTCAAGACTATGGAAGGACTCTATGAGTGGCTTGTGATGCCTTTTAGCCTCCCCAACGGCCCTAGTACCTTTATGCGACTCATGCACCAAGTTCTGCACCCTTTGACCGGAGTTTGCATGGTTGTTTACTTTGATGACATTCTGTTTTATAGCACTGACCCTGACGAACATTTAGGTCACCTTCAGCAGGTACTCCAAATCCTTTTGGAAAACAAGCTCTATGTCAACCTTAAGAAATGTACATTCCTCACCCACAGTTTGACATTCTTAGGGTATATTGTGTCTTCCGAAGGAATCAAGGTTGATCCTGAAAAGGTACATGCTATACGGTCGTGGCCTAGCCCTAAGGCCATCATCGAGGCCCGTGGTTTTCACGGGTTAGCATCTTTCTATCGTCGATTCATTAGGAACTTTAGTTTCCTTATCGCTCTTATGGCAGATTGCCTAAAGAAAGGCCTCTTTATCTGGACCGAAGAGGCCGAACGAGTTTTCACTCTTGTGAAAGATATACTGAGTAGTGCACCTGTGTTAGCTCTCCCAGATTTTGAGGAAAGTTTTGAGGTTGTTGCGACGCCATAGGGAAAAGAGCTGTTTTAAGTCAAGAGGGTCGCCTCATCGCTTTCTGTAGTGAGAAATTAAACGAAGCCAAAACTCGTTATTCCACATATGATTTAGAATTCTACGCCATCATCCAAGCCCTTCGTCATTGGCGTCACTATTTAATTCAACGCGAGTTCATCCTTAATACTGATCATGATGCACTTTGACATTTGAACTCTCAAAGGGAGTACGTAGGCATGCCATGTGAGCAGCTTTTCTTCAAGAGTACACTTTTTATCCAAAACACAAAGCTGATGTTTCGACTAGAGTAGCGAACGCGCTTAGCCGTAGGTCACATGTCCTAGTCACCCTTCAGCGGCATATCCTCGACTTAGATACACAAAAGAACCTCTATCAATCTGATCCGTATTTCGACAAGATTTGGGCCGCATGTTAGTTTAGGGGTACTGATCCCATTACGAAATACATTTTTAGTGAGGGTTTTTTATTTAAAGGGACTCGTCTTTGTATTTGTGAAGGACCACTTAGGGAGACCTTACTAGTTGAGCTTCATTCTTCTGGGTTAGGACATGTTGGGTAAAATAAACTTCTAGATCTCGTTAGCATCCTATTTTATTGGCCTAAAATGAAAGATGATGTTGTCAATCTTGTTAGAATTTGCACAACCTGTCAATTGTTTAAAGGGCATGCACAGAATACCAGACTATACACCCGTCTTTCCATTCCTGAGAGGCCATGGGATGAAGTATCTATGGACTTTGTTCTAGGCTTGCCTCGAACCAAACGAAGGGTAGACTATCTTTGTCGTGGTTGACAGATTTTCAAAGATGGCTCATTTTATCCTTTGTGAAAAACGTCAGATGGCACTCTCGTCGCTGATATCTTCTTTCGAGAGATCGTACGCTTACACGGGATTCCCCACTCTTTTACTTCTGATTGCAACACTCGATTCTTGAGTTATTTCTGGAGGACATTATGGGAAAAATTTAGGACCAAGCTAGAATTTAGTAGCGTCTATCATCCACAGACGGATGGGCAGACCGAGTTAGTGAATCGAAGCTTGGGTGATTTTCTTAGATGTCTAGCGGGAGAACGCCCGAAACAATGAGATTTTGTCATTTCGCAAGCAGAATTTGTATATAACAACTTAAAGAATCGTTCCACTACCAAATCTCCTTTTGAGGTAGTCTACGACTACCCTGTCCCACTGTTACTTGATCGTCATTCCTGTCTTTCTTTTGAACGAACATCTTTTGATGCGCTAACTTATATTTGTCATTTAAAATCTTTGCATAAGTTAATTGCTAACAGTTTGCGAGCCTCTTCTAAGAAATATAAGGATGCAGTGGATAAACATCGCCGCGAATTATACTTCTCAGAAGGATATTGAGTTCTTGCTTTTTTCAGGAAGGAAATATTTCCCGTGGGCACCTATCACAAGTTACAACGACGTTTCGGCCCATTTCAGGTTAAAAAATGTCTTGACACAAATGCTTATCTTTTAGATTTACCTGCTGAATTTGGAATCTCTCCTATCTTTAATATTGTTGTCCTTGTGCCATTCTTTGGTGAGCCTCCCAATACTGTCCTTAATCCACCCACTCCCGTACCATCCTCCACTCCACAGCCAACTTTAACCTCATCTATAGTCACCATTGAGGAGATTGAGCAGGTGTTGGATGTTCGTGAGTTTCAAACGCGCACTAGTACATATCAACGATACCTCATTTCATGGAAGGGCAAAAGTATATCAGATAGTTCATGGATTAGCGCCACCGAGCTTCATCATCTCCGTCCCGATCTTTTTATTACAAGTTTTTGTCATTCCTCGACAGGGTCGAGTCCTTTCAACTCCGGGGGAATTGATGCATCTGTGGTCGCATCCAGATGAGCTATACTCGTTATGTGTGTTTTTTTTTTACTTTTTCATCATCATATGTGTTGTCGTCATTGTACCACACTTTTATTTTACTTTGGTGTTTATGCTTGTTGGCTTAACCGACCAACACGACCATGAATAAATAGGCCAAGTAGTTTAAGGTGTTAGGATGCAAGCGCGACAATATTTTTTTAATTACATGAAATATCAATCAATTCCGGATTTAATAATTTATATTTATTTGGAATTGATTTGGGAGTTTTCATTCATGACATTGAAACTCTTTTTATCACATTGAAAACCTCCATCCGTGAAATTGAAACCTTCTTCATTCCTCCTATTTAATAATCTCTCCTCCAGCTAATTGTAACTCTGTTAAAAAGGGGAACTGATGTGATATTCTGTCATTGTCGTTTCCTTCTATCCAGCGAGCCTAAACCGCCCGTTCCACTTTCATCGACTTCGTTGCGCCTCTCCGTGGGAAGACCAACCTTCGGCGAGCCTCCCGATTTCAGTCCAGCCTGGGCGAACCTTTGTCGTCCGCTCACGAGTTGGAGACGACCACATCATTTCCGTTCCCAGTTTCCTGCATCTGTGCTCGCGGTGCCGCTGAGCTACCTCTCTGTCTGCTACTCCGTTGCCAACTCCCTCCAGCGACTCCAGTGTCGTGGTCGACTGAACCCGTGGCCTCCAGCACCGCTCATCTCCTTCCTAGCTTCCCGAGCCATGTTTCCCATTCCCTGTCTTCACCTGCCCGCAAACTCCACAATAACCAGTGCCCCCCATAGTTCCGTCCAACCTCCTCACCAGCAACCAATTTCCCCCTAAAGCCCCGACTAGCCTCCTCCAAAACCACAATCGTCTTCTCTTCCTGCCAGCTGCCCAAATCCCGTGGAAACTCCGTTGCCCTGGGAAATCCCCGCAGGCATACCTCTCCGCTCCCTATTGTTAACATTTACTCATGCAATTAATTTTTCATGGTCAATTTGTTAGCGCTTGCACTTCTTACAGCTTAAGCTATCGTTATCTCCTCCAAAACGAACTCGATCTTTGCCGCTTGTTTGAGCTGTCCGCTTGCGGAATAATTAAATTCATGCTTGGAGCCTACGCTAGATAAATCGAGACGAAATGACTTGACTAGAGAATTAGCTATCGAAGTTCCCACTCTCTTCGGGTCGGTTGCTACTAAATAAATTAGCCCGGTTTAGGGTAATCCTCATTTAGCCTCCGAAAATAAATGAATTAACAAGAAACCGGTTTGCATCAATTGTACTTTTCAAAGAGATATTAGTTGTTTGCTTATTGCAGGAAGCAGAGATTTACTCCGAGGACATATCATAAACTACTGCAAAGGAGAATTGATCCATTTCAAATTTGGAAGCGCATCGAGCCACCTATCGAGGCCCCAGACATACCACCTGATTTAACACCAACGACGAGGTTTTATCTCAGTTCTTGCAAATTCTCGTCGGGGTCGACCTCTGTTAACCCTGGGGGAATTAATGTATCCATCGCCGCATGCAAGGATGCGTGATACCATCACGCGACCAAAATTTCTATTTATTTGTTAGTTTACTTTTTGTTATTTTATTTTTCTGCGCACTGATGTTATGTTGAGTTCTAGCTCAACAGTTTGACCACCATGTGAGACCATGAATAGATGGTTCAACAATTTGGGTAGCTACAACGTGAAAGACAAGCTTAAACTAATTAGGAATGCCTACGATTAAGGAGGCAATATCCCTAATTAGAGGAGAAAAATTAAGGAAGTGCATTTTGTAATGGGTTTTAAAAGACGTAATATTATGTGTTTTGTTTGGAAACAAATAAAATTCAAAAGCCTAGAAAACTGCATAAAAGGAACCTCTTTTCAACGGATCAAGCAACTGGTTAAAATAGAGGAACGAACCATATTAGTGTCAGTTGAGATCAAGTTGTTTTTAGTTTTATCTTGTATTTACCCATAAGGGTATTCTCGTCCTTGTACGTTTTTCTTCCTCACTTATATAAGTGTGGGGATCTCTCTTTTGTAATAATAATCAAAACCTATTCCCGTTTTCTACTTGGTATCAGAGGGAATAACCGCAGCCGCCGCTCGCTCGTCACGCTCCCTCGCTCGCTCGCGCGTCGTCATCCCGCCGCTCGCTCGATATCCGCTCGTCCTCACCGCTCGGCGCTGCCCTTCTAATGTGGCTGTCGGGCGGCCTCCTCGCCGGTTGCTGAGAAGGACGCCGCCGCCGTCCTTCCATGAAGCACCCGGACCACCGCACCACTTCCTGCATCGATTAGCTGCCGCCCGCTCGACCCCTGCTGCATCTCCGAGCGTGCGACTCCTGCTGCTTCCCTGCG
Source organism: Platanthera zijinensis (assembly GCA_039513925.1). Classification (NCBI taxonomy): domain Eukaryota; kingdom Viridiplantae; phylum Streptophyta; class Magnoliopsida; order Asparagales; family Orchidaceae; genus Platanthera; species Platanthera zijinensis. The sequence goes on along the minus strand of CM077081.1, from coordinate 236,939,010 downwards.
TCTCATGCGCTGCCTTCCCCCGCTTCCTTCCTGCGCTCCTTTCTGCATTTTCTTCAGATCCAGTTTGCTGTTCCTGTGTGCTTCCTGCACCGCCTCCTTCACTGTCTTCTTCAGATCCAGTTTTTTTTCGGATGTTGTTGCTGCCATTTTCTCCCGGATGCTGCTGCTGCTTTCAGATCTGATGTAACTGAGTCTCTCTGATCTGATCTCTATTCCGCTGTTTCCCATGGATGATTCTTCGATTGGTGGTGGCTCTCCATCACCGAGTGTTACTGTTCCCCAAGTGGGGGAAACCCAACGGTCTTCAGGTTCCCAGATGGGTGAACTCCAGCGACCTTCTGGTCATACTAGCTCCTTGAAGATCACCACGGTGCCGTTAGATGACACTAACTATCTAGAGTGGTCTCGTGCGGCGCAGCATGTTATTCGCAGCCACCAACTCTTTGGATACATTGATGGGACCAAGGTGGCACCCCCCCTTACTGATCCAGCCTGGTCGCGTTGGGATTCCGAGAATTCCCTGGTGATTTCCTGGCTTCTCCACTATATGTCTCCAAAGGTATACCGCAGTTATATGCTAATGGACTCAGCTTACGAGATTTGGACTCGAGCGCCGGAGACTTATTCTCAGATCGGAAATTCCACTCAGGTTTATGAGCTGACCCGCCATATGTTGGAACTACGACAGGGATCTATGACTGTTTCCACCTACTACTCTGAGTTTGAGCGCATATCTCAGGAGTTGGATTACTTTGATTAGTTTACCCCTGCTTGCACTGCCGATGCAGTTCTGTTGCAAAGGAGAGATGAACAATTTCGTCTTCATATGTTCTTGATGGGTTTGAGCATGGAGCTGGATATGGTTCGCACCAATATTCTTCATCGTTCACCCCTCCCATCTCTCAGGGAGGCGTTCAGTATGGTTCTTGGTGATAAGATCGTCGGAGGTCTCTCAACACAGCGACTCCTCCTTCTGACCGATCGGCTTTTACTAGTACTGGCCGTGGTGGTTCTAGCCATGCCACCCAGATTCCCACCTGTGACCATTGTGGCCGTCAAGGCCATTCCCGGAAGCGTGCTTCAAGCTTCACCCGCACCTTGCTCCACCTGGATATATTCGTGGTCGTGGACGTGGGCGTGGTCCTGGCCGTGGTGGACACCGCCAGACTGACACCCGTTCTCATGATGCTGCTTACTCCACAGAGATTCAAGGGGGTCATCATGGCCAGCTCCCAGATCATTTCACCACGTCTGAATTGGATGCACTCCGCCGTCTGCTACATTCTCAGTCTGATCCTACACCGAGTAATTCCTCTTTGTTTGCCACTGCTGCGATGCCCAGTGCCCATGTTGCTGTGACTCCGTCGTCTGAGTGGATTATTGACTCAGGAGTTACTGATCATATGGTCGGGTCCTCTACAGGTTTTTACTCCACCCCCTTGTCTGGTAAGGACAAGGTTGTCTCCGCCAATGGCTCCTTGTCTCCTATTGCTGGCAAGGGCAATTTCTCCTGCTCTTCTTCGCTTCCTCTCACTTCGGTGTTGCATGTTCCATCTTTTCCCTGCAGTTTACTTTCTATTAGCAATCTTACTAAATCTCTTAACTGTTCTGTAACTTTTTTCTCTGATTCTTGCATTTTTTAGGAACTGGGTACGAAGCGGATACTTGGCAGTGGTAGGAACTGCGGTGGTCTGTACTACCTGGATGCTACACCATCATCCCTTGCCCTGTCCTCTTTTGCTGTTACTACTGCTGACGCTCGACGCTGGCACTTGCGTCTTGGTCACCCGTCTCCTGTTTATCTTCAGAAACTTTTTTCTACTTTATCTCAGTTTGTTTCTAGTTTTAAATGTGATGTTTGTGAAATGTATAAACATGTTCGTCATTCATCATCACACTTGTCTTCTCCTAGTAGTGTTCCTTTTTCTGTTATACATTCAGATGTCTGGGGACCTTCCCCAGTTGTTTCTTTGACTGGATATAAATGGTTTGTTACGTTTATTGATTGTTTTTTTCGTACTACTTGGGTTTATCTCTTAAAAAAAGGGTGATGTCGCCTCTGTCTTTCAAACCTTTCATAAGATGATACAAACTCAGTTCAATGGAACCATTCGTGTCCTTCGTAGTGACAATGAGGTCGAATATGATGATCGTGGTGTGTTTGGGGCCTACCTCTCGAACAATGGCATTATCCATCAAACCACTTGCGTTTACACTTCCACCCAAAATGGTGTGGCAGAACGAAAAAACAGACATTTCCTTGATATTACCCGTTGCCTTCTCACCACCATGCACCTTCCGAAATCCTATTGGGGTGATGTCATCATGACGGTTACTTATCTTATCAACCGTCTCCCCTCGCGGGTTCTCGATTTTGCTACACCTCTGGCTCGTCTTGCTTCTAAGACTATTGTTCATACCTCATCTCTTCCCCCTCGTATATTTGGGTGTGTTTGTTTTGTTCATGTTCACCAGCCACTTCGTGATAAGCTCGATCCTCGAGCTATCCGATGTGTCTTTCTTGGTTATTCTACCACCACCAAGGGGTACATGTGTTATCACCCCCCAACCAGACGTACTTTCTGTACCATGGATGTGACGTTTCGCGAGGACGAATCATATTACCTTGATTTGACTCCTTGTCGTCAGGGGGAGAAGGAGGATGAGGTCATTGATACTGTCCCTCTTCCTGTCATTGGTACTGTTCCTACTGTCCCTCTTCCTGTCATTGGTACTGTTCCTCTCACTTTTATTCCTCCTACTTCCACTACATATATCCCACATACACCTTCCACTACGCCATCCACTACAGATATCCCTCATACATCTCCCTCTCATCATCCTTCACTCATAGCTCCTCTACCTCATGTATATCATCGTCGAAAACCAGGTACACAGCCCACTGTCGCCCCGCTGCTGCCAATGTTGTCTTCGGACTCAGATCCTGATGCTGATTTACATGTTCCCATTGCTCGGCTACGTGGTAAGGCCTGGTGTACTGAACATCCCATTTCTAATCATGTTGCTTATGATCATCTCTCTAAGTCTCATCAGTCATTTATATCTTCCTGTCCGTGATCTCTATCCCTAAAATATGGCAGGAGGCACTTTGCATCCCAGTATGGGCTCAAGCAATGAAGGAAGAAATGTCAGCTTTGGAGAAGAACCACACTTGGGATGTCACCTCTCTCCCTCTCGGCAAGAAACCCATTGGTTCAAGATGGGTTTTCTCAGTTAAGCAAAATCAGGATGGGAAAGTTGAGCGATATAAAGCCAGGTTGGTTGCTCGTGGTTACACTCAGACTCAGGGGGTTGATTACCAAGAGACCTTCGCTCGTGTAGCAAAGATGGACTCTATCCGTGTGATCATATCTTGTGCTGCGATCTTAGATTGGGAACTTCATCAACTGGACATTAAAAATGCATTCTTGCACGGTGACCTCGAGGAAGTTGTGTACATGTCTTTCCCCCCAGGTTTTGTGAAGAAGGGGCAAGAGAGGTTCGTTTGTCGGTTATGGAAGTCCCTGTATGGGCTAAAGCAGTCTCCGAGGGCATGGTTCGGCAGATTCCACAACGCCATGATCAAGTTTGGCTACAAGCAGGGACACTCTGATCATACTCTGTTTTTCAAGAGGAATGAAGGGAAAATTGTTGTGCTTATTGCCTATGCTGATGACATCGTGATCACCGGAAATGATACAGATGAAATCTCAAAGCTGAAGGGACTTCTCTCAGCTGAGTTCGAAGTAAAGGACCTGGGAAGGCTACGCTACTTCCTAGGAATTGAGGTGACCCATTCTGACAAGGGTATCTTTATCTCCCAACGCAAGTATGTGTTGGACCTGCTGACTGAGACTGACATGCTTGGGTGTGCCCCTGCTAACACACCTATGGAGGAGAACCATAAGATTCATCAGGACAGCAATGGTGATCGTACTGATGCTTCTAATTATCAGAGGTTGGTAGGAAAGCTCTTATACCTCTTACATACTCGTCCTGATATTACATATGCTGTTGGGATTTTGAGTAGGTATATGCATGCCCCAAGGGTCAGACACCAGGATGCTGCCTATTGTGTTCTCCGATATTTAAAGAAGTCACCCGGACGGGGGCTGATGTTCTCGAAGAACAAACATCTGCGGATCGAGGTCTTCACCGATGCAGATTGGGCTGGATGTCATGATGACCGGAAATCTACAACAGGTTATTGGTTACATGGCGTAGCAAGAAACAAAGTGTGGTGGCTAGATCCAGTGCTGAAGCTGAGTACCGTTCGATGTCTCAGGGTCTCTGTGAAGGCCTTTGGTTGAGCATCCTATTGCAAGATCTCGGTCTTAAGGAGGAAGCTCCCATATCCTTGTACCGTGACAACAAAGCTGCCATCAGCATAGCGCACAACCCAGTTCAGCATGATAGGACCAAACATGTTGAGGTGGATCGACACTTCATCAAAGATCATCTTGACAAAGGAAGCCTAGTCACACCCTTCATCCATTCCAGAGATCAGTTAGCCGACGTCTTCACCAAGAGTCTTGGCTCCGATGCCTTTACTGATGATATCCATAAACTTGGAATGATAGACATCTACCATCCAACTTGAGGGGGAGAGTTGAGATCAAGTTGTTTTTAGTTTTATCTTGTATTTACCCATAAGGGTATTCTCGTCCTTGTACGTTTTTATCCCTCACTTATATAAGTGTGGGGATCTCTCTTTTGTAATAATAATCAAAACCTATTCCCATTTTCTACTGTCCTTTGTCGACCGTGAACCCTCCCCGTACAGGCGCCGCCCACTCCAGCCACTGTGTCGACTCCCCACTGGACTTCTTCCTCAGCCATCTCAGCCAACCTTGGTCGCTACCTCCACTGACGACGACTCCGCCTCCCAGTGACGAACAAGATGACATTCGAGGATCAATTTCGATAAAGACTGCACCCCTTGCTCCGATTTTTGTTGACTTTGGCGCCCTACTCCGATGATCCAATCTCGCTTGATGAAATTGGCTTGAGATCATCAAGCTCGACCTACCAATCCATTCTTACAGCCGGGATCAGTTGGGTTTATAGGAGGCAGCCGATACAAGTACACAATACCCTTAGCAAAAGGATTTGAGAAGGCCACCCACTCGCCGTAGATGTGCATATACTCCGATAAACTCCGCGCTTTTTCGTGCTCCCGATCATTAGCCTAATCGTATGCAATTTCAATTAATTAGTAAGAGCTTACCTTGAATGTTCGTTCTATTCACATTGTCGTTACTTCTTAAATTATTATTGTAATTTTTGTTGTTGATGTACGGATCTCGCTTTGGTTCAACTCGTTAGACGCTCGAGGGAATATCTTCGAATAACGATTAACGGTTCTAGCGAAGTCCCACAGCAAGAGTGTTTTTGCGCGCAAAATTTGATTTGGCCCGTTGGGCCTACATCAAATTAAAATAGATCACATAATTTTTTTCAATATCTTATTTTCATAAACCCTAATTTTGGTTTACATCACGGAAGCAGCAAGCAATGCCATCATGCACGGGGGTAAATGACTTCGTCGATGAGCGGCTGAGGGGTCTTCGTTGGGATAGAGGACAGGATTTGTGGTGGTTGGCAGAGGATCATCGACAAGAGCAGCAACGAGATGGGACTAGAACATAAGATGGAAGCGACAAAATCTTCATCCCTGGCAGGAGATCGTCGAAGGGAATAGCTGCGGGATTCACATCGTCAGTTGAATTCACATTGATGGAAGGAAGTGTTTTCTTCGTCGATGAGCAGCCAACGGATCTGCAAACAGGCTCAACGAAGGAAGCGACGGAGGGGAGGCCCTACATCTGGAAGAGCAACTTACATAAGAGAGCACATGAGCGGATGAGAGAAAGATTGTAGTGAACAGAATCTATGCTCCTTTCACGACTCACAGAAGCCGCCGAAGCATGCTCGCCGGAATGAGGGAAAAAATTCAGGGCATAAACAATTCCTGCTCTAGTACCATGTTGGAATTAAAAGAAGAAATAGAAGGTGCAATTTATTCATCCTCAAAGGGGGGTATTTAAATGACTTACAAGGACTCATAAACTAAAATAGACAATACAATGCGGGACTAAACCTATAGACACATTTCTAGAGGACTCTAACACATAGATTGGAATATAAAATGTGATAATTTCAACATGTATGTTCCTAATGTATAACAATTTAGTGGTGATATACCCAACTCTCTGTCTCTTCAAGTCACTGAATTTTCCTTTCTTTTTGGATCAACCCTAATTTGCCTATTTACTCTCATTTGAAGGTGTTATATTTGTCCATGATCTCTCTCAGAGGAGGACAAAATCCAGTTTGCACAGGTGGGCAGCAGAAATTGCAGCAACCGGATCATTTTCAGCTCCATTAAGTTCTGGTGGGCCTGGAGGTCTTCCTGTTCCTTACCTTGTTATTGGAAACAAAACTGATATAGCTGCTAAAGATGGGGGGAGGGTAAGTAGTGGCAATCTTGTTGATGTTGCTCGCCAATGGGTTGAGAAGCAGGGCCTTCTTCCTTCCAGTGAAGAGCTTCCTTTGACAGATAGCTTCCCAGGAAGTTCCGGGCTTCGATCGGTAACAAACTGATCTCAGTGCCTTTTTCCATAACTAACATGTCTTTTCAGTTTTTTTTGCTTTATACATCCTACCACACCTCTTCCAGTAATTGAGGCATTGATCTCATGATTAGGTAACACTATTCATGCGAGTGTTTTCATTCATCTATTATATTTTCCTTTATTTACTGTCACCAGCCCTCCAAATAAAATCCAATACATTGTTTTACCTTATTATCTACGCAGCATAATGTCTCCTGTATTGTATTCATGCCTCATTGGCTATCAACATCCAATAATGTGCTGGAAGAAATCTGGATGTGACTGAGTGAGGGAGGCCTTATTATTACCTTTAAACTCATTATCTTCTTGGTGGATATTTAAAGGTTCAAAATGGCATGGATGGTTAGGAGGGGAGTTCCTATTGATGTAGTGTAACATCAATAATGATGGAGAAAATGGAGCTGTGGAAAAGAAAACATGGTATCAAGGGAGTTGTCATATTATCTTTTACGTAATCCTGAGAAAACTAAATATCCAAGTGCATAAGAGATAATTTAATGTGTAAGAAGAGTTTTGAACTATTTGTGCAGATAAAAACAAGGAAGTCAATTGCATTACAATATGAAAAATAGGATACAATTGTGACACAAGCTCTGCCTCGTGCTTTCATTTTTGAGGTTCGATTCCCTCTAAGACCTTTTCTCCAAAGAGAGAACATAAAGACTTCAGAGGCAGCATAATATACTCATTAAACTGCCTTATATATGGAGAAAATTACTCATAAGCATCAAATTATCAAAACAGCACTAAAAGGAATACATAAAAGTAAGCACGTGAGTGTGTGTATCAATATATACATCCTACCTGAAAATAGACCTTGTCCTCAAAATCGAATCAAGTGCAATCATCAGCGCGTTCAAGGGTTTCAATATTAGCAATGACGATGTCTCCAATTTTTGTACCTAAGAGCATGGCAATTGAGGTGGCAATGAGTTTTCAGGTTGTGGCTTAAGGAGGCTTGAGATGGGGGGATGTCAGTTTGACAGACTGGAGGGATGATATTGGGGTGTAGTATCATAGGGCATGAAACTCCTCTTCTGCAAAGCATGCTTGCTACATTCATTGACTTAGATTCATGGGCGGCGTTAAGCGCCAAATGCATTATCAGAGTGATGGGTGTCATAGTGGTGGTCCAGTTATTCCTTAAGCTATCTGGCTCGAGTAATCTACCCTAAGAGGCCAATGGTGTTGAAAACACAAACGTCGAGCCTACAAAGATGAGTTTGATTCAGACTGAAGTGTGATGGAGGGCCTTGTGGTACTTCCTTCTGGGGCATGTCAACGGTGAGTGGATCCAAAGTTGCAGGCATTGAGACACTAATGTTGAGGCATAATTGAAGAATTTTTGAATAATGTATGACAATTAAGAAGCGTCGGTGTGGATACAATGACGAAGAGTTATGCAATGATGGTGGAAGCATTGTTGCGATTATGGTTGAAATGTGATGTGGTAGAGTAAATTGTGGCTTAGACTATGAAGCTAGATAGATGCATGAGCGATAATGGGGATGGGTGGTGCTAGCAGATGATAGAGAGGGTGGATGAGTGAAAGAAGATGCTTAGAGTGCAATATCTAATGATATAGATCATGAAACAATGATTGATTTGCTTGTCTTTGAAGGTAGATTATCGAGGAGAATGAAGGGATGTTGAAAAATGTGAAGCATAGAAAATGGTGACTCACTAGAGAAACATAAGGTAGAAATAATAAAAAAAATACGAGGACGGTTTAAGTATCGACCATGATGGTAAACATCAATGATGGTAATGAGAAGTGGCGGCGAAAGAGGCAGCAGTCCTAGGCTGTGTAAGAGAGCTAACTAAAACAGAGACTTCATTTTTGGTTGCTCATTATTACATCCCTATGGTGTTCTTGATAGGGTTCGCAAACCATTAAATCTTTTTTTTGTTGATTAATTACTGTATCAGGACATTCACTTGCCATGAAAGTGCATGCGTTTAAAAATGATGTCGTCATCATATAAGTTCTTACCTTCATAAAATGATGATATCATCTTTTAAGTGCGCCACATTCGCTCCTTTTCAATGCCATTTAAATATTTTGATGGAGATTTCTATTATGGGTCTGGCCCGCAGTGTTGTCGGTGGTGGCAAAGAGGAGATACAAGGTGAGCCGAGCTCAACCCGCAGAGAATGCAAGAGGAGACTTGCTTATCCCTAATCCTAAAAATAGGACGAGGAGAAACGGAACTAGAGAGAGCGATAGGAACTTAACGAGAGATAAAAACCTGAATTAATTCATTCCCAATGATTCATGACCAAAGGGGTGAACTGCGGAACTGCAACGGATCGACGTCGACAGGAGGAAGCGGCAACAACTAGCAATTGGGAAGAAAACCCGGACGAAGTCGATCTCGTGAACAACAAGCAAAAGCAGGGAGACGGGATCAAGAAAGCCTGAAACATCGATGACGGGCTCACATCATCGATCGAGCGGGCGGCTCCTTCGTCAGGGATAACAAAAGCAGCAAAACCCATAGAAGCCCTGAGCCTCACGGGGGCGGAGAGCGAGCAATAAGATCACATTTTGGCTTTAATACCATGTTGGAGATTAGAAAAGGGAATGGAAGAGTTCAATATATTCATCCTCAAAGGGGCATTTTATAGGATTATACCAAGACTCACAAGCACAGACTCAAGATGTGAGACTAAACCCAACGACTCCTAAAGACTATAATAGACCGGCTTAATAATATCAAACTACTAATTCTAATACAAATTAATAATACACTTATCAAACTAACTGATAATGAGGACTATTGTGGGCCCATATCATCCCACCCGCCCTTTAAATTGAGCTTGCCCTCAATCTCGAATGAGTCTTGCACTGCTTGATTTTCTGACTCCTTAATTACCCACCAGAACAATTCTCGTTAGCTTGTCGCTGTAGCGGTGATTACATTGAGAAGTAGGTCGTCATCGTGCTCACAAATGTTATGTAGGGCTACAGTGGTCTGGCGTTGCAGGGGCATTTGCAGAGGAAAGATTGTCTTGCATAATTGCCTGAGGCGGGGAAAGTGTGCCTAGTGGTTGTGGATAGTCGATGGTGATGAAGAACCCTGCTAAATGTGAGTTGCGGCGACCAGAAGCGACGACACCTAATGGGGAGAGGTCATCAAAAGGAATGAATCAAAAGGGACTAACAGAACAGGTGACTGAAGCAAATGTCACTGGATGGAGACTGTAGAGTCTGGAAGCGGAACAAAGTTCATCGAGACTGATATGACCCGCAGGGCCCCATGATGTGCTCGGCGTATCGGTTGTTGAAGACATGCTATTATCGTAGGGCTCATGCATCTCAATTGGCAGTTGTTGCATCGTGCCTTCTGGTTGTTGTGTGGCCTTGAGGTGTTCCCCATACTTCTCTAAAAGCTCAATTATGTGTGCACTAGGAATTGTGAAGCTGGTGTAGGCATCCATGATTGTTGTGAGGGAGTAAGGCAGTTTAATAATAAACATTTTGTTAGTAATTAATTAATTAAAGTAATTCAGCCCCTTTTATTAATAGTTAAATTAACGAATTAATAATTAATTAATTTACTTATTGATTATTCAATAAAAAATCGTTAACAAATTTGGATTTGGAGGCAGACAACTAAAAGGAGGATGGCCAAAGACTTCAAATAATAACTTAACTAAGCAAAATGGTGCTAAGCTTGACCCTGTGGAGTCCCATTCCAAACAGAAGCACACACAAAATAGGCATGGCCGTACAAAAGTTGTTTTTCTGCAAATGCCCAACGGTAAGGAAACGCATACGTTTCAAGGTAGAGCGTGGGGCTCGACGAGGAGCGACAAGGATGAAGAAGCTGCTCTCCATGCGTTTAGGTTGGTTTCATCGGCCAAGTCCTACGTAGACAGGGTGGGCGGCTCAACAATGAAGGGGTAGAGGAACCTGAATAGGAGCGGACTCTGGAAAGGACGATGAGGCTTCAATGATGGAAGGTGCGTCGGGCGGGCTCCTCTATGTGCGTTTACCGAGGAAGGAGGTTGCGTCGTCTTCATTTGTATACGATGATGACATAGTTTCAGGGACTTCTTTAAGCATTGTCATCCCATGAAAACTAGAGGGGTAACCAGAGGGCCTTTAATTTCTTCGTGTTGGTGGATGGTGAGCAACTCGTGAAAATCAGTGGGGGAAGGGACGAGGCCCTTTGGTGTTAGCGGAACGTGGAGGAGATTGCTCGTCTACCAAAGATGTTATGAGTCTAGCCTGTAACGACATCGGTGGTACGGTAGAGGCAGAGGGGGAACCAAGTTAAACCCACACAAAATGCATAGGGAGAGGAAGAATGAGAGTCTTGCTCAACCCTAACCCTAGAAATGGGACGAGGGGAAAGGGAACTAGATAGAAAATAAGAGCTTAGAGTGAGATAAAAAAAACTTGGATTAATTCATTCCTAATGATTCATGACCCAAGGGCCCCTTAAATAGATATTACATGACTTAGACAAATTACCAAAATACCCTACATGGAAATAGAAGACCGGAACATCGTAATAACTCTAAAGTACGAAACTAATAATGACAACTCTAATATGACAAATTAATAATACACTTATAAAATTAACTGATAACTAGGACTATTGTGGACCCACATGTTATGGTCTGTTATGGTCTTACTTCGTTGCGGGTTGGTGGAGGCGGCGATACAAGGGGGAAGCCCTAGAATGGTGGAGGAGGAGATGAGAGAGGAAGAAACCCTAGAGGGTGGAGGAAGGAGAGAAGAACTTAGAGAGAGTGAGAGAGGAATTTTAGAGAGAAAAGGAAAACTTCATATTTCATTGCTTATCTTCAAATACATGACAAGATCTCCTTATATGAGGCCCAAATGGCATGGACGTAAATACCCGCTACAAAGATAATATGCGAAATATATATAAATACCTAAATACTCTAACTTCACTCATCGTAATAAAGACTCGATATAATAAAGCCTCGATACAACATAATACTAATATACTAAGATAAATGACGGAGGACCCGTAGCAATTCATCCGTCCTTCAAAATGAGCTTGCCATCAAGCTCATGCTCCATGCGGGTGGCTCGAACATCTGGTACCTTAACCTCCCTCCAGAATAACGCGCGGTAACGCGTAGCGACGGCGGTGGCGTCCGCGAGGGGCGGCGGCGCCATCAGGAAAATGGGCGGCCTATGAAATGGATTTGTCGGGGCCGTTGGAGGGGCTGTGAACAGCGACCGCACGGAGGTCGGAGGGCCGACATGCGGCGGCAGGAATGGATCTGTCGGGGTTGGTGGAGCAGGTGCCGGCCGAAGAGGTGGCAATGCGGCCGATGGGAATGGCATGGCAGGGACCGGTGGAGCAAGAGCCGACAGAGGCGGCGACGACGGTGGTGGCAGCGACGACGGCTGCGGTGGCGGCGACGACGGCGGTATTGGCGATGACGGCGGTAGTGGAGGCGACTGCATGAGTCGAGTCGGTGATGACGACGATGGCGGCGGCACGTCTTGAACGACGGAGGATGGTGGTGGCACCATCATTGGAAGGAGAGGCGACGACTCCAGCTCCGGTGGAGGTGGTGATAGAAAAACCACCAATGAGTCGCGAGACATGCGGAGGGCGTCAAGCTTGAGGTCGAGCTGAGCATCGACGTGGCCCAGTCGAGCCTCCCGATGAGCAATACGACGGTTCAGCTTGGCGAGGGTGGCGAGGAGCTCAAAGCGGTCGGCAGCGCTAAGCGACATGATAGAAATGTTGGTTAATTAGAGAAAAATATATAATAATAATAATAATAATAATAATAATAAAAGGTGGTGGTGGGGAAGTAAAATAAAGAAGGAAAATAAAAAAATGAGGTGGAATTGACGCGCAGGAGGAAAATCAAATAAAACAAGGGGATGGGAATGAGGGCGGGACTTTTAAGAAGAAAGTAATGATAAAATAAAAAAAGGGACAAGAGGGGAAAATGACAGGCGGCAGCAACACATGTGGAGTAAAATAAAGAGCACACTGCTCAAAAACAAAACCCCAAGATGTGGGTTTGCTGGGCTCGAGGACTGCGGGCGCGGAAGGGTTTTGACGAAAGGGCGTGCGTTGGTTCTGCGGAATTGGAACGGCCGAACGGGGCTTCCCTGCCACCGATGAGGAGGCCGACGAATCAATCGACGAAGCAGTCGACGAACCTCGCTTTGATACCAAGTTGTTATGGTCTTGCTTCATTGCGGGCCGGTGGAGGCGGCGATACAAGGGGGAAGCCCTAGAATGGTGGAGGAGATGAGAGAGAAAGAAACCCTAGAGGGTGGAGGAAGGAGAGAAGAACTTAGAGAGAGAGAGGAATTTTAGAGAGAAAAGGGAAACTTTGTATTTCATTGCTTATCTTCAAATACATGACAAGACCTCCTTATATAAGGCCCAAATGGCACCGGCGTAAATACCCGCTACAAAGATAATATGCAAAATATATATAAATACCCAAATCCTCTAACTTCACTCATCATAATTGTGGAGAAAACCTCAAACTTGTATATACTTTCTCAATAATAAAATACAAGGTATGAATACACATTTATAGGATGGAGAAAGAGAGAAGAGATCCCTATACATGATGTGGGACTAAAGAGGAGAGAAGAAGAAAAATAAACAAATGGGCTCCATCATGGGCCTCTTTACATGAGCTTTTCCAACACTCCCCTGCAAGCTGGAGCGTACAAGTCATAGGCACCCAGCTTGGACAGGAACTGATAAAATATGGTACTTGGTAGGGCCTTTGTGAGGATATCAGCAACTTGTTCAGTACCCGGAACATGCTTCAATTCTATCTTCTTCATTTGAACTTTCTCCCGGATAAAGTGACAGTCCACTTCAATATGTTTCGTTCTTTCATGGGAAACCAGATTCTTTGCTATGTGTATAGCCGCTTGGCTGTCACATAACAGGATGGTTGGTGAGGGAAGTTTTACTCCTAAATCAGCGAGGAGACTTTCAGGCTATGTGAGCTCAGAGACAACCGATGTAATCGATCGGTATTCTGCTTCAGCTGAGGATCGAGTAACCACAGTTTGTTTCTTACTCCGCAAGGTAACAAGATGACCTCCAAAATAAGTATAAAAATCATTGGTTAACCGCCGATCATCCAAGGAACCAGCTAATCTGCATCAAAATACGCAACCAACGTTGGAGTAGAGGATGAGGTTTTGTATACCAGCCCTTGACCCGGAGCTGTTTTAAGATATCTTAGGATGCGTTCGACGGCTTGAAGGTGAGATATTAGAGGGGCATGCATAAACCGGTTGGCCACCCCAATAACAAAAGATATATCCGGTCTTGTGACCGTTAGATAGATCAATTTTCCAACAAGTCGTCGATAGTATTCAAGATTTTGGAGAGGAAGATCTGTATCGGAAGCATGTGCACACAGCTTTTGATTTGCATCCATCGGAGTAGTAGTCGTCTTGCATCCAGAGTAGCCAGCATCTTGAAGGAGATCAAGGCAGTATTTCCATTGGGAGAGGACAAGTCCATCCGGACGTCTCGCGACCTCAAAACCAAGGAAGTATCGAAGGTGCCCCAGATCTTTTGTTTGAAAGACGGAGCTAAGGTGTTGTTTGACTGCTTGGATTTCCTTTAAATCGTCTCAAGTGATTAAGATGTCATCAACATATACTAACAGAAGAACCGTTCATGTTGCTTGATGTCGAGTGAACAGAGAGAGCTGAGCTCCGAGTAAAGCTGACTTCCCGAACTGCCTTACTGAACATGTCGAACCATGCCCGAGGAGATTGTTTGAGACCATAGATGGACTTCTTAAGATGACAAACTCGGGACTCCCTCGTGGTCTCAAACCCGGGAGTTTGCTGCATGTAGACAGTTTCTTGGAGGTCGTCATTCAGAAACGCATTATTGATATCCAGTTGATGTATGGGCCAGTGGAGATGCACAGCCACAGAGAGGAGGATACGAACGGTGTTGAGCTTTGCTACTGGAGAGAATGTTTCCTCATAATCGAGACCTTGCTGTTGGGTGAAGCCACGAGCCACCAGGCGGGCTTTCAGACGTTCAATTGTCTCATCAGGAGCATGTTTGATGACAAAGACACATTTATACCCAACCGGTGTTTGGCCGGTAGGTAGAGGTACCAGGTTCCATGTCTGGTTAGCCCAGAGAGCAGTCATTTCTTCTTCCATGGCTGTCTGCCAGCCAGGATGTTGGAGAGCCTCCTGTACAGAGTTAGGTACAGAAATCGAGGATAATGAAGTGGCAAATGTTTGAAGTTGTGGGGATAGGCGATGTAAGGATACAAAGTTCGCCATGAGATGAGCGGTTGATTCTGGTGCTGGACCAGCGGGACGCGGAGCGTTAGAGTTCGAAGCTGACTGTATTGGAGCAACGGAGTCAGGATGGCGACGAGTGTAGACATGTATAAGAGGAGGCTTGGAAAGAGTGGGAGCCCGGTCAGGAATTTGTGGTGGTGGAGTGGTAACTAGAATGACAGGTCGTAGGACGAGTGGTGGTAGAGGAGTTGAATTTGGAGCGGAGAAGAAAGGAAGATCCTCCCGAAAGGTAACATCAGCAGAAACAGTCACCTTGCGGGTAGCAGGAGAGTAGCACACGTAGCCTTTCTGAGTTCGTGAGTAGCCAACGAAGATGTGTTTGGCCGCCCGGGGATCCAACTTGTCCGTGGATGGACCAAGAATGTGAATGTAGCAAGTACAACCAAAGATGCTGGGTGTGAGAGAATACCAGAGTAGAGGGAAACAGGAGGCTGAACAGAATGGCATTGTGGAGTATGGGGGAAGAGAGACGGTTAATCAGATAGCATGTCGTTGAAAGCACAAAGTTTCAATAAGCTTTGGGTACCTGCGTGTAAAGCATGAGAGAGCGAGCAACATCAAGCAGATGTCGATTCTTACGTTATGCGACTCCGTTTTGTTGGGGGTATAGATACACGATGTTTGGTGAATGATCCCAAATTTAGAGCAAAGATTCGCAAATTCGTGGCTAGTGTATTCACGAGTATTATCGGTGCGAAGAGTTTTGATGTTCGTGGAGAATTGCGTGCAGGTCTCAAAGAGGAATGCCCGAAAGACACGGGGAAGCTCGGTGTGATCACGGAGTAAATATAGCCACGTCATCCGAGAATAATCATCAATAAAAGTTAAAAAATAGCGATACCCAGAAATGCTAGTGATTTTGTATGGACCCCAAATATCAGAGTGTACTAAAATAAAAGGAGCAGAGTTTTGAGTACAATGAGATGGAAAAGATGAACTGGGCTGTTTGCTGAAAATACAAGATTCACTCTGAAAAGGAGGAAGAGATACATCTGGTAGAGCCTTCTGGAGGACCGGTAAAGGGGCATGCCCAAGACGCCGATGCCAATCGACGGAGGAGACGGAGGAGAGGATAGTAGGAGAGTCATCAAGAAGGTAGAGCCCGTTCTACATTCGTCCTTTACCAATGATATTCCGCGTTCGTCGATCCTGTATCAGAAAATAAGATGTAAATGTTACATAGCAGTTTAAATCGACAGTGAGGCGACCAACAAAAAGTAAATTAAATGGGGAGCCTGGAACATGAAGAGCCGAGCGTAGGGATCGAGAAG
Organism: Platanthera zijinensis; assembly: GCA_039513925.1. Lineage (NCBI taxonomy): Eukaryota > Viridiplantae > Streptophyta > Magnoliopsida > Asparagales > Orchidaceae > Platanthera > Platanthera zijinensis. The sequence goes on along the minus strand of CM077081.1, from coordinate 236,922,790 downwards.
AAGTGAGAGGGATATCAGCAGAGCCGGAGACCGTCACAGTGTCCCCATTGGCCACTGTGATACACTTAGGATGAGGAGAATCCAAGTACTGATGTGGCCGTAGGGAGGTTATGTGATGAGTGGCACCTGAATCCACTATCCTGCGCGGACTAGTGGAGAGACAAGCGGTACCTTCATTTGAGATGGAAGTAGCAGAGTCAACGAAGGCAGGTGGACGGCTGAGCAGACCCTGAAGTTGTTGGAGCTGAAGCCGGACCTCTTCAAGGTCAGTACGAGTGACAGATGAGTCGTTGGCAGCAACAACTGCAAGCGGACGAGGAGGAAGCCCATGCTTGCGGTAGCAAGTGACCTCAAGGTGGTCGTCCTTACCGCAAAAGGAACACTTAGGTCGTGGCCGGCCACCCCGACCTCTGCCCCGAGAACCTGAACGTCCCCCACGAGCAGGAGGAGGGAGAGGCAGTAAGGGCGCAGAAGTCTACTGAAGGAGGGCCGATGACGGAGGTTCAGAACTGTCAAGTGGTGGTGAGACCTTCAGCAACATGGAGCACACATCAGATAGTGACAGAGTAGCAGCATAGGAGAGGATCTGAGCCCGAACGCTCTGAAGATGAGGCGGGACACGAGCCATCATCATGGAAACACCGACGGCTTCTTTTTGGGCACGTTGGACAGCAAGATCCATCGTAGGGGGTTGATGTTGAATCCAGGCTTCAACCAGAGTCTTGGCCCGAGCAACAAAGGAGGTGAGGTCAGCGGCCCCGCCAACGTCAAGAGTCTGAAGATCTGTTATGATGTCATACAGGTGTTGGAGACTATCTTTGCCGGAATAGAGAGAATGAAGCTCATCCTACATTGCCTTAGTCGTCTCGTGATACATAGCCATGTGATAAGGTTCACCATCAAGGGAGTTGAGGAGCCACGTCTGAACTATACCATCATTGCGCAACAAGTCCTCACTAGGAGCAGCGGGAACAGCTTGGTTCAAGTGATGTAGAAAGTCTTTGGACTGAAGAACTCGGCGAACAGAGTGCACCCACTCCACAAAGTTTTTCTTCCGGGCTAAAGAAATAGTGGTGATCCGCAATTCATCTCGAAGTTCAGGGACAAGGGCCGGGCAGTCTGCAGGAGAGGAATCCGCATGTTCGGTATAATCAAGAGAGAACCCCATGGCAAGGCAGTCAGGAGGCTAGATCGGCGGCAAGAAGACCAGCGAATAGAGAGGAGACCGCGCGAGCAGATCTGGCGATCAGAACAGCGAGTAGAAAGAGGCCGCAAGGTAAATTGCACGAGAAGACCGCACGGTCTCGGTGACAACACACCAGCGACAAGGCAAGGAAGAGGCCGCGACCAAAATGCAGAGCGGTTAGAGAGGAGAAGCCGCCGCGACTAGAGAAGAGGAGAAGCTGCACGGTCACGGTGACAACACACCAGCGGCAAGGAAGATGCCGCGACCAACATGCGGAGCCCGCAACAGACCAAGCAACGAAGAAACCCCACAAGAAGATCACACGGTCACGGTGACAACACACCATCGATAAGGAAAGAGGCCGCGACCAAGATGCGGAGCCCGCAGTAGTTAGAGAAGCCGCAGCGACTAGAGAAGTCGTAGCGAGAAGAGAGAGGAGACTGCAGCGAGAAGGCGGGTAGAAAAGCACGTGGCGAGAAGGCTAGAACGTGGCGGCAAGGCGAGTAGATAAGGAGATCGCGTAAGGAGGCCGCAACGAGTAGAAAGAGGAGCGGATAGACGAGAAGAAACCGTGCGGTTAGATGGGGAAAAGGGTAATGGCCCCACCTGACAGAGAGAGTTATAAAAGGGCCAAGAGGAAGAGGAAGAAGGGGAGGTGGAAGCCATGAGAGAGAGAGAGAGCAGAAGGAGGAGCGGTTAGAGAGGACTTAACCGCGCAGGAAGCAGCAGTTATAGACGGGCTTAACCGCACGGGAAGCAGCGGTTGGAAAAAGACTTAACCGCACGGAGGACCTGTTCCTTCTGATACCATGGGGAGAAAACTTCAAACTTGTATATACTTTCTCAATAATAAAATACAAGGTATGAATACACATTTATAGGAGAGAGAAATCTCTATACATGATGTGGGACTAAAGAGGAGAGAAGAAGAAAAATAAACAAATGGGCTCCATCATGGGCCTCTTTACATGGGCTTTTCCAACAATAATAAAGACTCAATATAATAAGGACTCGATATAATAAAGACTCGATACAACATAATACTAATATACTAAGATAAATGACGGAGGACCCGTAACACCGCATCAATTTTCTCGAGAGATTCATGATACTCAACCACAATAACATTCGAGTGCCATAATTTATTTTTGTGCTTTGTATGTTTAATGACATGCATGCAAAAATATAACATTCTTGAAGAGCTCTCAAATTTGCTTCTCGATGTTGAATTGAGGCATTGATCATTTCTTGAAAATGCAACGATCTTGCATCTACACATCTACTATTTATGCCGAGGAGGAACTACCCAAGTACTAGTTAGCTCAGAAGATAATTCCTTCAGGCCCAAAAAAACAACAAAATCCAATGGTCAGCTGCTCACCATACATGTCTTTGCTTCCTTCTTTTGTGAGATGTTGAGCAGGAACTATCCAATGCACTCATCTTCCCCCCCCCCACCACTCCTTCAACGTGGTATACCGAACAAAGACAAAGTTTTGAAGGCAGGGTGGGTTGCCCTGGAAGACGTTGCTGAAGATGACAACGACGACAAAAAATGTTGAGATAGTGGTTATTGCAAAATTGGTGATGAGGAATGAGGTGCTGAAGGAAGGAAAGCTCTGATACCAAGTTTGTTATAGGCTCGTCATAAGTCGTCGGTAGAGTTGCCTGAGAAGGGGACGAAGGTGGAGATGAGGGAGGCGAAGGATACAGTGGATCCGGAACCGCGTCTTCCTATGCGGGGTGTGCTCGGGAGGAGAGAGTTACCATAATCTCATCAAAGGGGAAAGAAATAGAATTCTTTTTTACTTGCCATTCAACTAGCCCAAGGGGTTCCTCAAATAAGAGATATGAGGGTACAAGCGTAATCAAAGACACATCATAATAAAACCTAAGGAAACTTAAGGACACTTGGACTATGGCATTAAGGATAATAAACCAAATGAAAGATACAACATAATAACTAAAGATGCATCATAATAATTGGGCACGAAGCCCATAACAGAAGCCCATAACTTATAACCAAGGTGCTATGATGCGAGCACTTCTTACTTGCACCAAACTACTTGTATTCAGCTTCCCCGACTACAACAGCAACCACCTGCCATTACCACCACTGCTGCACATCATCGACTACAATCCGATTGGGAATCTAGAACGACTAAATACTTTTCAATTGTGTATTACACTATTACTATTATGCAATGTAGCTGGAGTTCTTCTACATTAAAGCCGCACAATTCAGAAATTCTTTCAATACTAGTTGATTTAGATGCTTTATGGTTAATTTTTTGTTTATTTTGTTGGCAATGGCAGGCTGCTACGGAAGCAATGTATGACAAAGAGGCCATATCAAAATTCTTCCTCATGGTTTTTTTTCTTTAACTTGCATATCACTCTTTCCCCTTTTCGAACTCCAACCCCAACTTAAACCCTAAATATTTGAGAAAACATTTTTCAGCTAATCAGGAGGAGATATTTCTCTGATGACCTACCAGCTGCAAGTACATGGTCTTATCCAGTGCCAAGCTCTGTACATCCTTCTGGCGAGAGTTCAAGTGAAGAAGATCAATTTCATAAGAAGCTAAGGTATATTTTAAACATGATTTGATTACTACATCTGTTTTTTTTGGTAATAAGACTCAGCAATAATCCAATGATAATTGTCAAAATTTCTTTACTTAATCTCTATATTGTTAAAGACTCTCCTATGACTTAAGGCTCATCGAGCTTAGAGGCATACACCTTCACCTGCCTTTTTTGCATCTTTGGAGCATAAAGTGCGCATCTGAAAAAAAAAATTTGTTGTAAATTTTGAAATGATTTAGTGTTTGTGAAATATAATTGAGGCTTCGATACGATGCAAGTAACTGAATTGATCTCATTTTCTAAGAGATGTAGATTATCGTAATGAATGGTTGATAAGTAGAATGGATAAGAATCTAATCAAAAGATGAATTGATCTTTGATGATGATTATTTAAAATGAGACATGGTTGTGCCTTGCCATCATTAGGAATGCACTTGGGTTTTGAGCTTTGCTCCTAGGCTCCAGGATCCCTTTGCATGTTGATGCGCTCATGCGCATTGAGCCTTTAACAACTATGTTTAATCTATTACAAACCAAAGCTTCTCAAACCGTATTCCACTTCTCAACTGACCACCCCCCTCCAAACCAAAGCTTCTCCCTCCCTCCACAACTGATTGGGCCCAATCATATATACAAGTCTAGCAACCTACTTAGCCCGTCGTTGTCCAGTTCCAGCAGTTGAAGTCTCCTCCATTTACAACAACCGACATTCCTTTTCCTCCATTGCAGGTCTTTATGCTTGTGAGTATTTTTTTTAGTGTGTTTCTTTATTCTATAGTGAATATTTGGGAATTGTGTCTTGTATGTTCCCTTGTTTTAATTTCTTATTTTTTCTATAGAATCCAATCGCGAAAATTAAGCTTGAAACCCTTCGTGTGAAGGAGAATGTGACTTAGCTTGTGTATTTGAAAATTCTTGCGCACGTTGTGTTTGATTGCTAAACAAATAAAATTTTTTTGCGAAATTTAATGTCGGATCAAGTCAAATCATACACGCGTCATATAGTTTAGATTCGTTTGAGTCATCCAACACCATTCACATAGACTTTCATTAGTGTTGGCACACAACTTCATAGCCTACCCTTCAGATTTGGTATAAAAGCCATAGATTAGGGTCACTTGCATGTTACGTAGCGGTATTCCTTATCGTTAGTCCATGTACGACTCGAACCTTACCGAGGAGAGAACCACCAACTCCAACTAAAAAATGACACCTGCGGGATTTCAACAGCTGATGATAGATTAGTTCGATCAAATGAATGCTTAATTTGACGATCTACATCAACGCCCTTGAGGATCATTAAGAGCATGCCACTCCTTAAAGGAGGGAGAACCCACCCACTCCACCCGACGTTCTCTTTAAGGAAGAACGAGACTCCCTCCCACCTCAAAATTGCCATGCTAGGAATCAGCCATCACGAGAGCCTGCCCCACACCTGAGGTAATTCCTCGATCACATTCACGACCATCGACCAGGACCTGCCACGGATAAACATTTTGATATGGAATAGAGACGCAGACCCGCAGTGGAGGACGAGTTTTGGGCCCGTTTAGGGCTGATTAGCTACTTACCATATATAGTGTATCCGGATCGATGATCCGACTCCATGGATGTGTCCGGCTCGTCGCTTACAGTTGATTTCATATATTATATTGTTATTTTGACTTTTATTTTGATGTAATCGGGCTACCCCATCTCCGACCAATCATAGTCGTTGATGGTAGGATGCCCTAACATCTCATTATTATAAATAGATGTGTAGGGGGTTGCTTGGAGGCTATGGCAGATTTTGGTGTGAAGAATCCCGAAATCCGGCGTTCCCTCCATGGTGCCGACTTCGTGGAACTCTAGGTGACGACTCCTAGGTGGTTTTCTCCCTCCCCAAAGTATCTCCTACATATATCCTTCATTTTTCCCTCTCTACAGCCCTAGCCGCCCCTCCAATCCCTTCCCAAACAGCAGCCGCCCTGCTGTCCAGCAACAACCACACCGTCCTTTGCCTACAGCCGCCCATACACCCCCCTAAACACCCCGCCGCCAGCCCCTACGTGTTGTCTAGCAACAGCCGTTCAGCCCTCTGCCTACAGCCGCCCCTACCGCCCTCCAAACACCCTGCCGCCAACCCCTACCTATTGTCCAGCAACAACCGGTCAACCCTCTGCCTGCAGCCGCCCATCCAACCACCTTCCCCTGCCTGCAGCCTCTCATCCAACCACTTCCCAGCTGGCTGCAACCCCTACTTTCCATATCCAGCCCCCCATCCAAAACCAGCCACTTCCAGTCAGATCCAGTCCAACCTGCCCTTGTTTCCCCTCCTGAACGTCTCCACCGTGCCGTGTCTCACCAGATCTCTACACCTCGGGCAACCCTCTTGTTTTGTGAGTATTTATTTGTTGTACGGAACTTACATACTCAATATTAATATATGAGGTTTTTGATTTCATATTTGTTTGGATCTCCGGAATAGTAGTTTGTTTTAGATTATTATTGTGATTTGCAAAGTTTATTCGTTGCGTGTTCTTGCTTTGGCCCTCCACGCGGAGGAAAGTCTAACCCGTTTGCTTAAACATGTAAAGGAAGGTCCAAAACCTTGTATATACTTCTTGAATACCAAAATACAAGTATGAGTACAAATATATATGAGAGAGGAGAGAAAAAATAAGTTATACAAACAATGTGGGACTAAGCACTATATCCTATATGAGTCATATTAATGGGCCAATACATCATGTTTCCTAATATTTTCTTACACTCCCCCGCAAGCTGGAACGTACAAGTCGTAGGCACCAAGCTTGGATAAGAACGGATGGTACATTTGTCGTGGTAATGCCTTGGTGAGAATGTCGACAATTTGCCCAGACGCAGGAACATGCTCCAGCTCTAACTTCTTTAATTGAACCTTTTCACGAACAAAATGACAGTCAACTTCGATGTGCTTGGTCCTCTCATGAAACACAGGATTCTTCGTGATGTGAATTGCATCTTGAATATCGCAAAACAAGGTTGCTGGTGAGGGTAAAATGACCCCCAAATCACCCAGTAGACCCTCAAGCCAGGTGAGTTCAGATACAATCGCTGCCATTGCACGATACTCGGCTTCAGTGGATGACCTAGCAACAACAGACTGCTTTTTGCTACGCCAAGTAATAAGATTCCCCCCAAAGTAGGTATAGAAGCCTGTAGTAGAGCGTCGGTCATCTAGGGAACCCGCATAGTCCGCATCTAAGTATGCAACAAGAGATAGGGAGGAAGATGGCTTATATACCAATCCTTGTCCAGGAGCAGTTTTCAAATATCTGAGGATGCATTCCACCGCCTGGAGATGAGAAGTGCGAGGGGCGTGCATAAATCTGTTGACAACTCCAACAGCAAATGAAATATTAGGTCTTGTAACTGTTAGGTAAATCAATTTTCCCATAAGGCGCCGATAATACTCAGGGTTTGTAAGCAGAGAATCAGAGTCAGACTCATGAGCACATAACTTGTGGTTGGCATCCATCGGAGTTTCTACAGGTTTACACCCAGAATAGCCAGCATCGTGGAGGAGATCAAGATAATACTTTCGTTGCGACAAAACAAGGTCATCGGGTCGTCGTGCAACCTCAAGTCCAAGAAAGTACCTCAAACTTCCCAGATCTTTTGTCTGGAAAACAGAGTTCAAGTGGTTCTTGATTTTCTATATCCCTGTGGTGTCATCACCAGCAATCAAGATATCATCCACGTATACCAAGAGAATGACAGTCCTAGTTGATTGATGACGAGTGTAGAGAGAGAAGTCGGCCGAGCTCCGCTTGAATCCAGCATCGCGAACAGCCTTACTAAACTTTTCAAACCAAGCCCGGGGAGACTATTTGAGACCATAAATAGATTTCCAAAGAAGGCATACACGAGACTCCCCCGTGGTCTCAAACCCGGGCGGTTGATGCATATAGACTGTCTCCTGAAGGTCGTCATTCAAAAAGGCATTTTTAATATCGAGCTGATGGAGAGGACAATGGAGATGCACAGCCAAGGAGATCAGAACCCAAACAGAATTCAACTTGGCAACGAGAGAGAATATTTCCTCATAATTGAGTCCCTGCTGTTGAGAAAACCCACACGCCACAAGTCGGGCCTTGAGCCTGTCAATTGTCCCATCCGGAGCATGTTTTATAGTAAACACCCACTTGCAACTGACACATGATTGTCCGGGAGGAGGAGGAACCAGATCCTAAGTCTGGTTAGACCAAAGAGCAGTCATTTCCTCGTCCACGGTCACGTGCCACCCTGGATGTAGAAGAGCCTCCTGCACTAAGTTAGGAATAGAAATGGAGGAGAGGGAGAGAGCAAACTTGCGTAGAGGTGGAGCAAGGCGATGCATAGAGACATAATTCGTCAAGGGGTGAGCGGTAGATGATGTTGTTGGATCGTCAGTCCGCGAGATAGCACTGGTACAGGGAGGCTGCTGCAGAGCTCCAGAGACTGGGGTACGACGAGTGTAGACACGAATGAGGGATGGTTTGGATGGTGGAGGTGGATTATGTGTCGGAGGGGGGTGGAAGTAGCAGTGGTAAAGAAGACGGAACAAGAACAGTCAGACGAGAAATTGAAGGGGAGAAAGGAGGAGCAATTACAGACGATGAGTCGTAGAATGGTTGAGCCTCCTGAAAGGTGACATCAGCAGAGATAATGACTTTGTCCTGAGGCGGAGAATAACACACAGTCTTTCTGGGTCCGAGAGTACCTGTGAAACATACACTTGTGGGCCCGGGGAGCAAGCTTATCCGTGAGTGGACCGAGATGATGAACATAATAGGTACACCCGAACACACAAGGCGTGAGAGTAAACGGTGATTGGGACGGAAAGAGGAGGCTAAACGGAGTGGCATGATCGAGCACAGAAGAAGGCATGTGATTGATGAGGTGACTTGCCGTAGAGACAGCAAAGTTCCAGAAACGAGTAGGAACATGCATTTGAAGCATGAGGGACCGCGCCACATCAAGAAGATGACGATTCTTCCGCTCTGCCACACCATTTTGTTGATTCGTATAAGCACATGAAGTTTGATGTATAATACCGAACTCGGTGCATAAGTTAGCAAATGTATGGCTAGTGTATTTCTTAGCGTTATCTGTGCGAATAACCTTTAAAGGAGAGGGGAACTGTGTACGTATTTCGCTAAGGAAGGCCCGAAATATAGTGGTAAGTTCAGTACGATCCCGAAGTAAGTACAACCAGGTTAAGCATGAATAATCATCAATAAAGGTGACAAAATATCAATAGTCAAACATACTAGGAGTTTTATAAGGGCCTTAAATATCAGAATGTACTAATGAAAATAGAGTATCACTCCGAGTACAAGTAGGAGAAAAAGAAACACGATGTTGTTTGCCGAAGATATACGACTCACAAGAAAACACATGCAGAGACATTCGGAAGAGCCTTCTTGAGAGTCTGGAGGGGAGCATGCCCGAGACGACGATGCCAGTCGGTAGTAGAGACAGCGAAAAAGGCGAAAGGAGGGACATCGATGAGGTAAAACCCATTTGACAGCCGTCCCTTACCAGTGATATTCCGCGTGTTTCGATCCTGCACAACAAAAGTAGAGGGTGAGAAAGTAACACAACAATTGAGGTCTTGTGTGAGGCGGCTAACGGAGAGTAGGTTAAATGGGGAACCGGGAACATGAAGAGCAGAGGTCAAAGACAGAGTGGGTGTGAGAGGTATATCAGCAGCACCAGAGACGGGGGTGGTATCACCATTCGCCACAGTTATGAACTTGGGGTGAGCAGTCACTGAATATTGCGGAGGGCGTTGCGAAGTAATGTGATGCGTGACACCCGAGTCCACAATACAGTGAGAGCTTTGCGAGAGACAATAAATACCTTCATTGAAAATAGAGGCGACAGAGCCAGACGAGCGAGAGATCACCCCTTGCAGGTGTTGGAGCTGAGTGCGTAGAGCATCATTGTCTGCCCGAGCAGAGGCAGCAGAGTCCGGGGCAGGAGCAGTAGGAGCAACTGGAGGATCAGCCAGAGCAGGTGCAGCAAGATATGGTGGCAGACCATGTTTATAATAGTAGGTGGCCTCAAGATGGTCATCCCGTCCGCAATATGCGCACTTAAACAGAGGTTTGCCAGAACGACCGCGTCCCCGAGTCGTGTTGCGGCCTCCGCGGGCTAAGGACCCCCGAGCATGCGGAGCTGGTGAAGAGTGATGTAGAAGCGCTGGGGAGAGAGGAACATGAGTATCCGTGGGCGGGGTGACCTTCAGAAGCATGGAGCACACATCAGAGAAAGATGGTGTGGTAGTGGATGAGAGAATCTGGGCCCAAACACTGTAGAGGTGAGAGGGAACCCGGGACATCATCATCGCGATCCCGACAGCCTCTTTTTTGGTCCGCTAAGTGATCAGATCTGTAGTAGGAGGCTGATGCTGGATCTAGGCCTCCACCAGAGTCTTCGCTTTAGCAACAAAGGAGATCATATCACCAGGACCCCCGAGATCAAGGTTTTGAAGATCCGAGATGATGTCGAACGGGTGTTGCAAACTATTTTGGCCCGAGTAAAAAGAGTGGAGTTCCTCCCACATGGCCTCGTCGTGTCATGATACATAGCCATCCTATATGGCTCAGTGTCCATAGAGTTGAGTAGCCAAGATTGGACGCGACCATCATCGCAAAGCCACTCATCGGTGGGAGCAGTGAGCGTGACCTTTGTGAGGTGATGAAGAAGACCTTTTGTCTGCAGGACACGACGAACCGAGTGCACCCATTCGACAAAATTTCGCTTCCCACTGAGAGAGATAGTAGTAATGCGAAGTTCGTCGCGAAGCTCGGGAGCTGGGGCCGCAACACGATCAGGAAGAACAAAGGAAGCATTGGAATTCTCTGACGCCATTAGACCGCAGTGGTTAGAAGAAGATGTCAAGAGTCCGGGCGGGCAGCGACTAGAAGAGGCAGAGGCCGGAAACAGGCCGGTAGCAAGTACCAGACCGTGCGGTAAGAGGAAGACCGCAACAGGCCGAAAGGCACGGCGAACAGGAACAAGTTCGGGAGGCTAGGAGCAGACCGCAAGGGAACAGGAACTAGTTCAGGCGGCTAGGAGCAGACTGCAAGCGAATAGGAACTAGTTCAGGCGGCTAAGAGCAGGCCGCCTCAAGAGCAACCACGACGAATAGTCACCAGACCGTGCGGTTAGAAGCAAACCGTACCGGAGCAGTAAAGACGGTCTGCGCGAATAGCAAATCAACCCGAGAAGCGAGAAGCAGCAAGGCAATCGGCAAGAGAGGGGTGAGCTCCCTGCGACAAGAAGGAAACCGTGCGACAAAGAAACCACGCGGCAAGGAAGGAGATCGCGCGGCAAGAGAAGAGGTCGCGGCGAAAAAACATTGGGAAGAGACCGCAGCGGGTAGAGAGGGTAGCTAGATAGTATAGAGCAACCGCGAGAAGGAAGAAACTACCCGGCTAATAGGGGAAGCCGCAGCGGGTAGGAAGAAATCCGTGACGGGAGTGGGGTCCACGAGCCAGAGAAAGAGGAGGCTATAAAAGGGCGTAGACAAGAAGGAGGAGGTGGATCCACTGGAGAAGGGGATGGAGGCGGGTAGAAAAAAGGGGAGGTCGTAAGACTGTGCGGTTAGGCAGAAAAGCAAGCCGCCCGGTTAACAGGAGAACAGGGCGGTTTGAGAAAAACAGGCCGGACTGAATCTCTCTGATACTATGTAAAGGAAGGTCCAAAACCGTGTATATACTTCTTGAATAATGTTAGAGTTAATAGTATTTTATATTATTGAGTTTAGTCTCACATCGCCTATCGGTGTTGGGTGTCTTGTTGTTTCTCCTATATAATGCCCCTTTGACGAAGAATAAAATTGCACATTTCATTTCTTTCTACATGGTATCAGAGCCACTCGATCTGAAACCTAAATAAATTTTTTCTCCGATTTCTGCTTCCGCCACTGTTTCCTCCCCCGACCCGTGCTTCCATTTTCGCGCCCTGCTAGGGCTCACGTCCGTTTGTCCCACTCATGTCGATGATGTCGATCGTTGATCCCGTCAACAGGAGCGGTTCTGATTCCGTTATTGCTTCCGCCTGTACAGATTCTCCCGTCGTGCGCTGCTCCATCGTCATTGATCCCGTCAGTTGCTTCTCCCGACGTCTTCATCGACTACTTCCGCCTGCGTCATCAACTTCATCGACTGCTCCATCGTCATCGACTGCTTCTCCCGTCATGCCGCTGCTTCTCCCGTCGCGTTGTCGTCTTCTCCATTCGACGATCCTGTCGTGCCAACGACTGCTTCTCCCGACGGCTCTGCTGCTCCCGACGGCTCTGCTTCCCGTCGACGCCGACGCCTGCTTCTCTGTGCTGCTCTTCTGCGCTTCCGCGCTACTCCTCTGCGGTGCCGTCTCTGCGCTGCTCCTTGCCGGCTGCATGCTAAGCTGCTGTATTTTTTTCTCTCGTAGTTTTTTTTAAAGTTGTTTGTTGGTTTGTTTGTCTGCATCTCTGTGCGATTTTCGCCTTCTTGCACGTGATCTACGTGAGGGAGAGTGTACGTCACGACCTTCAGGCGTAGTCTATGCCTTCATGCACGTATTCCACGTGAGGGAGAGTGTTTGTGATAATGGCGACTTCTTGCACGAATGACCATGACGACGGTGAAGATCCCAGAATTTGGTTGAGGAAGCAGAACAAGCAAGATGAGAGACTTCATCCAGAACATAGACGCCACCACGCAGCTTTCCTCTACCAATAATACGGCTCGTCGACTGTTCCTGAAAAATGCAACCAGAAGATGTGAAGGTAGCAATACAATTTAAATCTCGAGTAAGCTTACTAACGGAGAATAAGTTGTAACCACCCTTCATTTCTTTCTACAAATACCAAAATACAAGTATGAGTACAAATATATAGGAGAGAGGAGAAGAAAAATAAGCTATACAAACAATGTGGGACTAAGCACTATATCCTATATGGGTCATATTAATGAGCCAATACATCATGTTTCCTAATATTCTCTAGCAAAACAAAATATTATGCTTTTGTTATAGTCATGTGTGATTAAATTATTTATTGCTTAATTTGAATTATCTGTCGGGCTTTGCATTGCATGTAGGGTTAGGGAAACATTACGTCCGCCACCTATAGATTCGTCCTACGTCACATTTTCTCGTGACGTTCTCTTTGCATCAAACATGCATCATTTAGCCTGGTTACAGTTATAGAGCATGGCAAAGGCAATTATTGCCGCAATTGAGCATGTATGAAATAACAAATTGCTAGCATAATATTACTTCCAAGCTATACACACACACACACAGTGCTAATTATCGGGTCCTCCTCTGGGAATTTGCATAATTGCATTTACAGGTTGCACCCTTATATCTTTAGAAATTACATTTACCTCCCCTCTAAGTTTCCCTAGTTTATAAAAATGTCCTTCCTTTTGAAATATGAATGAAAAATGATAAAATAACCCAAATTATCTTCTGATATTCATTTTTACCCTTTCTAATGACTCTACATTGAAAGGTATGACCTTTTACTTTAAAAATATAAATGAAAAGCGATCAAATATGTCAAATTATTTTATGATATTCCAATTTTTCTCTTTGTAATAACTCTACATTGAAAAGGATGCATTACATTTTACCCTTTGTAATGAATCTAGAACCATTATAAAAGGATAAAATTGAAATATCACAAAATAAATTGTCTGATTTTATCATTTTCCATCCATATTTTGAATGGAAGACGCATTTTTGTAAAATGGGGAAACTGAGGGGAGGTAAATGCAGTTTTGAAAGATAGAGGGGTGTAACTATAATTATGCAAACTCCCGGGAGATGTCTCGGTAATTAACCTTATCATTTTTCATCCATATTTTTAATGGAAGGCGTATTTTTGTAAAATGGGGAAACTTAGAGGGGAGGTAAATGTAGTTTTGAAAGATAGAGGGGTGCAACTATAATTATGCAAACTCCCGGGAGAGGTCCTGGTAATTAACCTTCTCTCTCTCTCTCTCTCTATATATATATATATGTATGTATATATAGGGTTATTTACCCGAACCTCCCCTCGAAGTTTGCATAATTACAGCCTGCACCCCTCTAACTTTCAAAATTATAAAAGCCTCCTCTCAATGTTTAGATTTCATAACATCCATGCACAAAAGTACCCCCTTGGAGTAAATCTTCAAACGCGTCTTTTTGTGCATGGATGTTATGAAATGTACACAATGAGGGGGGGATGTAATTTTGAACGATAAAGGGGTGCAACCTGTAATTATGCAAACTCTCAGGGGATGGAGGGAGGGAGGGAACGACTAGATTTCAAAATGACCATATCATCGCATCGATGCACCAAAAATGTGCTCCTCGAAGCTGCATAGTCAGAAAGGTCAATAAGTATTTTTATATGGAACGAGTAGTTCAACAACCGCTATCTCAGGCTCCGTTTGGCATGGCGGTAGCTAGAGTTGTCATTTAAAAACGAAAACCGCAAACCGAACTGGAATCGAACCGGAACCGCAAAGAACCAGACCAAACCGTTCACAAATTATTTTGGTTCCGGTTTGAATTTTGGAACCGTGAACAACATTGGTCCGGGTGTGGTTCTTACATTTTATTATCCGGACCGGAACCGGAAGCGCAACATACAAGTCTCAAGTGGTTTCAAGATTTTTAGACCCGACCCGAACCGGACCGAAGTAGAACCGAACCGCAACCCGTTTATTATTATTATATGTTATTATTTTATAATTTATCTATAATATTTAATACTTATTATCACGAGCGAAGTTGGTGTAGTTTGAATCCAAACCGCAATCGCACTAAAGAGAGTCGATTTTGGACCGAACAAAACTTCACCGCATAAAAACCGTGGTATGGTTTGACATTTGTGCGGTTTGTAGTCAATTTTTGCATTGCACTTTTAATTTTTATACAGTTATATAATGTATTTTCAATTTTACTTACATTTTTTTTTTGAAATATTTTATTTAAAAAATATAGAAGATATATATACAACTACTATTTATTAGTAATCATGAAAAACAACTAATTGTAGGCGATTGTTACGGTTGAGCATGCAGACGAGATGTGCGCAAGCCAACTAGACGTCGTGACAAGTCTACACGCGTAGGAAGGCGATGAATACTTTCACACCGATCGTGGAAATGACCGTCGAGAAGTGCGCAACATAATTATTTTTATTTCGATGTTATTTGGAGTTTTACTATTTGCAGTCCGCTTTTATTTCATTCCGCCAGGTTTGATTTTGGTTTTAGTTGAAACCAATTGGAACCAGACCGAACCGCTTGGAACCGGACCAAACCGTTAGTGGCCGGTTTGGTTTTGGTTCTTGTTGAACCGTAACCGGAACCATTGACATGATAGTTCCAAAAATTAAGCTGGAATCGAAACCAGAACCGGAACCGGACAAACCAAATAAGATTTTTGTTCTAATTTGAAGAACCGTTACCTTAGTGGTTCGGTTCATGATTTTAGTAGAACCGGAACCGAACCGAAACCGTGACAGCTCTAGTGGTAGCGGCCGTGGTTATGAACCATCGTTCGTGAATGCCCGACCTCACCTAAAGAACTAATACACTTTTATGTTCAAAACTAGTTTTCTTTTCTTGGTAAGTCATAGTCATTGTCACGTCAAACATACATTCTATGACGTTGGCGTTTTTGTCCAAACTCACCTAAGCTAAACCGCCACGCCAAAAACTGCCTTAGTAAGTTCCAATTACTCGTGCAAACTTTATCCAGCATCGACTTCCTCCGCATCTATTCTATTTGCTCAACATCAAATTACTCGACATCTGCTTGGCATGGATATACTTCATTTTTCTCGGCTCCGAGGCAGCCTAACACATTCTCTTAGGCCAACAAAACATGCTCACCTCTAAGCATATGTTGTCATTCTGCAAATATATTGATGGTGCTTTATTATTGTAATTTTTCTTAAGTAGAAATAGGCTTGTAAGAGTTTTTCTGTGAAGGAAAATAGATTCTAGAAAGCCTGAACCCATATATGCTTGTATTTTGCAGTTTTCGCCCCATCTTCAGTTCTGCTGGATGTAAAGATGATCATGTGTGATAACCAATTATATCGATAAGGTTTAAATCTCACTAGTTAATTCCTATTTTCACCATGAAGTTAATATTTTGGAGAAAATTTTGCGCACGCACTCCAAAGAAAGTGCCGTGTGCATTGTGATTGAGTTTTCGCACACAGTTACGCTCGATAATAATAATAATAATATGGTCTTTTACTTCTAGAAATTACTATAACCTCCCCTCTAAGTTTGGATTGTGAAGTCTCTTTAGAAACAAGAGGGGAGGTCCCTGTGATTATGCAAAGTCGGAGAATAGTTTTTTCGTAATTATTCTTCAAAAATTTACCTGAGTATATGCGGGCATAATTGTGCGCCGCTGAGCTCAGTCATTGCGCACGCCGTGCTCTCTTCGGATTGTGCAGGCAATGTGTTCTCCATGCATGGACAAAAAGGGATTTAAAATGTCATTTTTTATTACAAGTACATTCTAACCTCTGAATTAACCTTTCTTTTTTGCAGTTTAAGCGGGGACACGTATAAATACGACGCACTTCCTCCACTTCCCGCTCAACGGAATCTCCCGCCGCCCACGACATTGTATCCGCAACAGCCGGTATCGGTGCCGGAAACCAATAGCTACGGTAGATATCCAGTTGCCCGATCGTTGGCCACGGCCAGCAGCAAGCAGAAACGAGCAGATATCAACGTGTGATTTGTGGTATTCATTGTTTCATTGCAATTATTTTGAAGAGCTATCAGACCCATTTTTCATGTAATTTTATGTTTGTTAATGAGTTTCTCTGCAGTAATTATAGATGTTTATTACATAATTAATAATTTTGTTTTGATTAATTACTAGAAATAGTTCATTGTTAACTAGTAAGGGCTGTCTATAGTTTTTTTTTTACTTTACTTTTTTGCATATATCTTGATAATTAGGTTGTTACCCTTATAAACATTTTTAGGCTCCGTTTGGCGTGGCGGTTATGAATCGTAGTTCGTGAATGCCCAACCTCCCCTAAGGAAAAATTATCAATTTTTATGTTCAAAATTATTTTTTTTTCTTGGTGACGGTCATGAGATACATTTTATGATAGAGTTTTTGTTCAAACTCACCGGAGCAAAAAAAACCGCACCAAACGGAGCATTAATTAAATATCTGTTTAAGATTTTTAATTAATTTTTTATCTGAAGTTATTAATTTTGTTAGAAACAAATACATAATTAAGCATGTGTTATTTGGTTAAGATTTTAATAAAGAATTATAGTTGGCTTTTTAAAAATTAATAACTGGTCTAGATATCAAAATAGTGTTTGGTTTTTAAGTTTAAAAACAAAATTATGGCTGCGCTTGACACACTTTTTTTTTGCTCTAGTGAGTTTAGACAAGTTATGTCGTTGTGGTACGCATGTTTGGCATGACAACGGTTGTGACCACTCCAAGAAAAGAAATTGTGTTTTGAACATAATCTCCACACGTTCACGGCCGATACCGCCGCACCAAACGGAGCCTATATATCGCATCTAAACGGTTTATTTATATGGAGATTGCTAGTTTCACATAATTAACAAAGTTTATGTTATTATTTTTAGATGTGTATCAAAATCAATGTGTATATTGATCTACAACTTAAGCATTTTATAACATTCTATCCATTGAAAATTTTCTTCGATCGAAGACTCTAGAGCAGAATGGGCATGGGTTCCCATGCGTAGTGTCGGGCAGCGACAACAGTACTTGATTTCGCTCATTGTAAACTTTCTCCGACTAGTGTTCACTTCGAGTATTCATTCATTCATTCTAGGATGAATTAATCATTTCTAAAGCATGATCAAATCATCTTTACCTCTGCATAAAATTTGGTTATTTTGATGACAATGTAGTGTGCAGAATCAAAACCCTTCGCAATGACGAATATGTTGTATTAAAAGACATGTGCATGATGCATATTTTTCCTTTGAAAAATTAGTGTGATTGATGTGTGCATGCGCAGGGTGTGGTTCCATTTCCAAACGGCCCGAATGCGTGTTACTAAGTTTGGAACTAGTCTCATATTGCGCGTTACTAAGTTTGGAACTAGTGTCATATTGCGCGTAACTAAGTTTGGAACTAGTCTCATATTATGTGAAATCGCTCTAACCTCTAATTGAATCTACATTACACATCATTTGAGTGAGTTTTCTCGAGTTTACAAGCCCTAGATTCGCCATAAGGGAACTCTATAATGTTGGGGTTTGATGTCGAGGTCTCTTATTCTAGTTAAGTGATTACTCCGTGCCTCTCATTGACTCTATTGAGTTTAGATGATACGGCTTGAGAGCAACGAACTTTATGATCAACTCTTCTTAATGCAACGAAGGTAGAACCGTGAGCGAATATTTGCTTTCCATTTATGTTTTCTCGTTCTTTTTCTTATTTCATGCAGCTAATGCGAAGGAGAGAGCAACAATTAGCATGTTTCAATTTTGTGTGCCTTACAATAAGGGCATAGTATTTCTTTGATAAAATGACCAAGAAACTTGAAGGCCATTAATTCCTAGTGAAATTAGTTTTGAACGATCAAAAATGGTGTTTTGCCGGTCTGGAGAACATTTCCAAATTTCTCTCCTGCATTAATCAATTTCAGCCAAGTGTAATACGCACTTCGTGCGGAGCTAGAACGAGTGAAAATAAAGCCAAGGAGACCAGAGAGATCCTCGGGAGGTCGCCCGGACGACGTCTGGGACTCGGACTTTTACGTCTATGTTGGGCCCGTCAACTCGTCCTAAGGAAAGCGAGCAAATCTAAAACTACATCAAAAACTATCGTGAACTCGACGGTTACAAACTGCTATTATATGTTCGGCAGAGCATTTTTTGCTTCGGTGAATTTTGACCAAAACATCAACCCATGAAAGGTGTCTTGTATAACAAGGATTGTGTCCGCCACCGAGTAAAAAAACTAATTTTGAACATAAAAATGTATGAAGTTTTCTGGATGAGGTCAGTCATTTCAAAACAATGATTCGTAATCACAGCGTTCCCAACTGCCATCACCATGTCAAACGAACCCTAGGCATGCGCATTGGTTAAATTGCAAAGAAAATTTAAGATAATGAATATTATACATCTATATTGTATTAAAAGAAAAAGTGACTATTTGCACATTTATAATAACAATATTATCCTCATTTTTTAAATATAATTATTCTAATGTCATCAAATTCTTTTATTTATTTCAAAAAAAATATAAAATATAATTTCCATAATTTTGGATTAAAAAAAAAAAGCAAGATGTCCAAATCACAAAAGCATTTTTTTTAGGTGATTGTTATGGGCAAATCAAATTTAGATATGTGCAAATCAATTTTACAGGCAAATCAAAAATTTATACGCGCAAACCAAATTGTTACGTGCAAACCAATATAAAATCATTCTAAATTCTTTAGCAAAATATGAACAAATAATTTAACATCAATATTATAAAATTTAACGTATTACAAAAGTTTCAAATTCATCGTAGAAATTTTCTTTTTGTAATGAGTGCAACTTTTCGACATTTTTTTTCTTCGTCGTAGAAATACGAAAAGAAATTATGAAGATGAGAAATACGAAAAGAAAGGTTTAAATATACGGCTTACTTCAGATCAAAGAAGCTGAAGATGAGAGAATGTCCGACACAAATAAATCTGGATCTCCCGCAGTGGTCAGAAGCGAGGCTGTGTGGTAGGTGTCGTTGCGTATGGCTTGCGGTCGGCGGTGTCGGCAACAGCGGTGGCGTCGGCATTGGCGGCATCAAAGAGAGAGAAGTCGGCGGTGGTGGCGGTGTCGTCGTGTATGGCTCGCTCATATCAACGTGATGGGGAAATAGTTTGCCCCTATCAATTTTCCCATAACACTTTAAATAATTGTTTAATAGTTTTAATTTTTAAAGTTGGTTTGCACATATCCAAAATAGGTTTAACCATAACAATTACCTTTTTTTAGTTGTCGTAATTATTATATTATTTAATCATGATTGTCAAATCAAATAAATAAACATGACTTTGATAGAAAAAACAAGAATTCAACGAATGAGTTTATATATATATTTTTTATTAGATATCGGTTGCAAGCCACGAGTTCGCATCAGAACACTGTTGTGACCGGAATACTGTCGCGACAAACATATTGTGGCAACTAAGGGTAGGGGTGGAGCCTTGTGGCTCTCACTTGTTTATAAAATGTGATGTTTTATATGGGTGGTGTTAAAGGCACATCATCTTCGGCTTTGTGCACACCAATACTATGTGCACCCATTGAAATTTTATGTGCACACCATCTTCGGCTTTGTGCACACCAATACTATGTGCACAGTCTGAGCAAACATAGCTGCAATGTATGTGAACTCGTTGGACGCCGTTGTCGTCTCCTTCATCAGAGCAAACAGATCGACGACAAGGCGGCCATGGCCATGCATCGCGAGTCCTCCGATCATCACGTTCCAAAGCACGACGTCTTTGCTCGAAATCCGGCGAAACACCTCCAAAGCTGCTTCAACGCACCCGCATCTGCAGTACATGTCCACAAGAGTTGTGGGGAGGATGACGTTGCCGTGATTGCATAGTTTTTTTTAAATGAAATACGCGCCTTTTTGAACTGCGTCTTCTACGTTCATTTTCAGGAGAAGTGTTCAACATAAAAGTTGTAGATCTCGACGATATCTACAACTTTCATGTTGAACACTTTTTCATTTAAAGCCGTTTAGGCCCCCGAAAAAAATCACGTAAATGTTCCGCGTGATTTTTTTTGGGGGCGAAATCGGTGGCCTAAACGGCTTTAAATCAAAAAGTGTTCAACATGAAAGTTGTAGATATCGTCGAGATCTACAACTTTCATGTTGAACACTTCTCCTGAAAATGAACGTAGAAGACGCAGTTCAAAAAGTACGTATCGAGAAGGGGGAGGCGGGCTGCTTCGGCTTTAGTTGGGTGGGGTTTAGAAAACCTAAATTATTCAGGATTATATTTTTGATGGGTGTGCACATAACTAAAAATGATGTGCCTTTAATTATTTATTAACAAGGCGCGGAAACAAATTTTCCCTCCAAACCATCGAAACCCTAACTTCCAATCCTCCGGCTCTTCAGTTTTAGGGTTTCGCATCTTCCCAACCTCTTCGGCTCAAGCGCCGTCCATTGGCTCTACGGTTCCAATTTCCCCTCTTCAGCGTCTTCTCCATCCTCAAACGTTTCTGCACTCATCGCCGGTGAAGCTTTGTGATCGGTTCGCCGCCGCGTCAGTTCGCCGTCGACGAATCTTCCCTCTCAGGTCTCCGCCTCAATAAATGATTTGATGCACAAGTCTTCCTTGTCCTTAGCCACTGAAATAATGATTTGATGCATAGAATGGATTAAGCTTTGTTTTCGTAAACTCACAACTACTCCATTGGTATTTGAATGTTGAGAATGAACCAGATTTCTTTAATGATTTTATTGCAGGAAATAAGAGAAGGGATTCAATGCTCGCTCATTCATTCATGAATTTTTTTTTCAGTTACTGATACATTCAAATTCTGTCTTTCCTTTATAGATGCAGGAAGACAGGAACACTAAGGCTCCGTTTGGCATGGTGGCGGCGGTCGTAAACGCAGCGATATTCTTGTGTCTGGAAGATTGAGAAAACCGGAATCAGTGATGAGGCGCCATGTGTAAAGTGCATTTTAGAAGGATGTATTGTATTTATAGGGTGATAATCCCCATAAAAGTGAACGGTGCTCCTCTTCCCCGGTTACAATCGGAGCCTGGATGCAAGAATATCTCGTAAACACATGGGTTAAAGTGTCATTCGTTAAGGATCACCTAACAAATATCATCCGTTTGAACATAAAAGTGGATGAAATTCCTTAGGTGGACGTTAACGAATGATAATTTAACCCTCATGTTCATGGCGGCCCCCGCCGTGCCAAACGGAGCCTAAGTGTCATACATTAATGGCTTTAATTAATATCATTGTATCTAGAAAGATCCTGATACATCATGAAAATGGTTACATTAATGTCATGGTTCTTTTCACTCATATTCTTACACAGAATACCTCACTGATAGATGTTAGAGTATTATTACTCTAATACAATCATTATTTAACTTATTGTTATAGTTTGTTTCTCAAACATTCATTTAGCAATCTCATTTATGTCACACTCAACTTAAATTTGAATCTCTATTGTTATCCAACAGTTTGATCCATTCACAATACATTATCATTAACTCTTATTGCAATTTCATGAATTTAAATTTATGTATCCATGATATCCTCTTTTGGTCTGTTTGGCTTATGATTGTTTGTGAATCAATGATTTTGTCAACATGATTTGATCGTATTTTGTTTTGTTCTCATATATGTACATGCATGTAATATTGTTGTAGACTTGGCATTGTACAGAAGATTAATGTAATCTTATTTAATGTAAGCATGTTAATTTCCTTGAAATTTATTTATGTTAATAAAAATTGTTTTCATGTATTGATATATAGCA
Organism: Platanthera zijinensis; assembly: GCA_039513925.1. Taxonomy (NCBI): domain Eukaryota; kingdom Viridiplantae; phylum Streptophyta; class Magnoliopsida; order Asparagales; family Orchidaceae; genus Platanthera; species Platanthera zijinensis. The sequence continues at coordinate 236,900,479 of CM077081.1, read as the reverse complement.
CAATGGATAAGAGTTGGATGGATCTCAGCGATCGACGGCAGCCTGTTTACATCAACGGAGTGAATTCTTTTCTTGATTTTGCTTTTGCTCATTCTGCTAGAGGAAACAGTATTCGTTGTCCGTGTTATAAATGTGGAAATAATAATTTTCACACTCGAGAGATTGTGTTTGTGCATCTTATTCTGAATGGAATTATAAAGACATATAGATGGTGGTCAAGTCATGGAGAGGATTATTATATTAGCTCAACTGATGGGAGAGATGATGGTTTTAGAGAGGATGATGAAGTGATTATAAAGCATGATGATATGCATGATCTGTCACATGATTTGAATACTGATTTTAATGGCCTGAAAGCAATTTTCCAAGAACGAGATCATGAAGACCCCAATGAAGCAGCTAGAAAATTTTATGATTTGTTAGATGACTATGAACAAGAATTGTATCCCGGTTGCAAAGAATTTTCAAAATTTCAATTTATGACTACTTTACTTGCGCTTAAATCTGATTATAGATGGACTGATCAGTCTTTTACCAAATTACTTAAAGTTTTAAAAAGAGCAATTCCTTGTAGTGAAAAGCTGCCAAATACTTTTTATGAAGCTAACAACTACGTACAAGAGCTTGGAATGGAGTGTAAAAAGATGGATGTTTGCTTGAATGATTGCATTCTCTACAGTGGTAAGTTTGCAGATTTTGAGAGTTGTCCAACTCGTGGCATGTCTAGGTGGGAATCGAGCAAGATAAATAATAATGCAGAAAGTAATATGTTGTCAAGAACAAGTACAAGTATTGGTGTTAATACTAAATCTTCTCACGTAGAAATTCTTACAAATAATTCACCATTACATGCTACAAGTGCTAGACAATATCTGCTTGATTGGCGAACCAACTCTTGCACTTTTCATCCACGATCCACGACAGCACGCATTCCTTCCCTTGCTAGACCCTTTACTCAACAGGATTGCGAACCTTCCAGCAGGCATCAAACAAAAGAATCACAAACATCAATATCGTTACATTTGGATCGAGGCATGGTAAATGAAAATACACATGCATATGTTGAGAGCATAGTTGAACGTGTTTCTATTGAGACTGAGGTTGATCATGTATCTGCAAATCCAACAAATCTTGAGCATGATTCTAATAATGGTATAACTCCCTTATGCTTTTTTTTAGTTTGATATATTTGAAACATATTAAGACATAAATGTTTAATTATAGGTTTAAATGTAACAAAGAAAAGGACACGTGGTCCGACCATTGGGCTTGAGTGGTCAAAGAGGAGACAAAATAATCTGGTGAGAGTGAATGTGCAACTTCCAGTAGAACTTCGAAGATTAGTTGGGTATAGAGCCCAAGAGCTTATTACAAAATGTGGGCGATATGTAAGGCAACATGCTCCTCTGAATGTGGATAAATGGTCTGAAATTCCAACTGACATTATTGACAAATTAATTAATATCATTTATGTAAGTATTGCATTTTAAATTGCTTTTTATTTATTTATAAATATATTTTTATTATGAATTTATAATTTTAGTATTTCATATTATATTTTTAGACTGAATTCAATCTCCCAAATGAGCCTCATGTTCGAGGTGATCTTATATCTTCACTTCGTCGACACTATAATGTTTGGCGTTTTCATTTGCATGCTGATCATTACCTGAAATGGAATACCGATGAACAAAGGCGTGCAAATTGCCCTAAATACATTGATCCTGCTCAATGGAATTGGATAATTAGTTATTGGGGCAGTGATCGATTCAAGGTATGAAATACATGAATTACTCTAAAATTATGTACATTGGTTTTACATATTTTTCTTATTGATTTGTTCATATAGAGGATCAGCGAGATTAACAAACAAAATAGAAGCCAACAGAAAAGGAAATCTCATGTTGGATCAAAGTCTATTGCAAGAACAATATATGAAATGGCAAGTGCTTTTCTTACCAATTATAATATTGATCAAATTTAACAATTGTACTTAAAATTAATGTTTTATTGTTTTCTATATGTAGAGGGAAGCTCCACAAGAAAATGATGAGTTACCCATATACGTAAGGTTGTGGGAGAAAACTCACAAGGGGAAACACAATGAGTGGCAAGATGAAACAACAGAGGAATTATATAAAAAACTATTGAAACTTCATGACACTCAGATAAGAGAGAAGGGTGAAGATAAGTTGACCCCAGAAGAAGCTTACACCATAGTACTTGGACATCGTTCCGGTTATATTCTTGGATTGGGGCGAAGACCCAGACCTTCAGAGCGTGTGTGTACTAATGTGCAACAATTACGAACTGAAATTCGAGCTGAATTAGAAGTGAAGATGACCAGTAAGCTTCAAGAGATGGAGGACCGGATTACCAGTCAGCTTCAAGAGATGAAGTCTAAGATATTACCTCTTCTGAAACAAAAAGAACCTAAGGATCAAGCGGACAACACTAATTGATGTGTAGATCATATATGATGTGGCTGTAACCTGAAATTTTAATTTAACATTTGACATTGACTCCTGAGAAATGTCTTTTTGCTTCATGTTTTCTCTTTTCTAACTAAGAAGTGTCTTTTTGCTTCATGTTTTCTCTTTTCTAACTATTTTTATTTTTTTGAAAATTGACGGTCTTTTTAAGTTTTTCTTTCACTTCTCTATTGTTTGACTCCTTAGAAGGGTCTTCTTGCTATCCTTACATCTCTTCACAATTGGCCATTATTTATGGTTTCTTTCCTGTTCAAGAGCAGAGCTTTTTTTTTTGATAAAATCCTTAGCACTATCGGATATCAAGGGCCATGGTTATCAATCCATTTAATAATATGGTGTGCATATATGCTCTCAGGAATTTAAGGAGAGTACTCACATAAACTCTGTATATTCAACATATAAATGTTCATGAAGTACTCAAATTTGTGGAATCCTTGGCACACCAGTTGAGGTGTTACCGTGTGACCTTGAGGTCACAGGTTCTAGTTTTGTAAGCAGCCTCTTGCAAAAATGTGGGGTAAGGCTTGCCTATATTTCACCCTTGTGGTGAGACCCTTCCCCGAACCCTTGCTGTGTGGGGATGCTTTGTGCACCGCGCTGCCCTTTTTTATTCAAATTTGTTGAAGCATAAATTGCAATTTTGCTTATGCATGTTTCATTATCATTCTACTTGTTTTACTGATAGTATGAGCTTACTATTTCCCCCCTTAACTCTGCAGGATGGAAGATACTGCTTCCCATTCATGGTTTCATATTATTTTCTTGTGCACTGTTCTTACTAAGAGTGGACTGTTTGTGAATATCATTTATGTTCAAAGTGCTGTGGTCAACTGAGCAGGTGAGAGTATTTATTCTGACCTGGTAGTTCTGTGTTCTTCCTCAATACTTTCCATTTGTCTTCCTAATTCTTTTATCCTTGTTCTCCAGAATGAGTTGTGATGACCATCTGTTTTGTATTTTTCTGGTATTATTGTGCACTATGTCTAGATATGAGTCCTCCAGCTTATCATCTCCTTGAAGTTTTGGCTCGAATATCCATAGCTGGTTGGTCCAGATTGAGGTTTGTATTTCATAACATATACACGTGCACGCGCATGCTATATGGATCGTGTTTACCCTTCAAGACAATTCAACTTTATAAATTGTCCACATGCCCTTTTCAAGGATTATATAGGCTCCGTTTGGCATGGTGGTGACGATAATGAACATGGGGGTTAAATTGTCATTCGTTAACGCCCACCTAAGAAACTTTATCCACTTTTATGTTCAAACGGATGATGTTTATTAGGTGATTCTTAACGAATAACAGTTTAACACATGCGTTTATGACCGCCGCCACCGTGCCAAATGGAGCCATAATTAACATGTGTTCCTATCTAGAGTTCTACTTTTCATATATGTGCATGAATTATCTTAGTCACAATCTAGTCTTTTTTTAAGCGATACATTGCGTACTCTAGATTTTAAGGACGAAAGAATCTTTTTTTCACCATAAAGCACATATGAGGCGCCAATGGCGTTCCGCCTCTGGTGCAAAAAGGAGAGGACTTTTGATCGAATAATACAGGTGAACCCCAAGACTGCTTTGATCGAATAATACTGATGAATGTACAAAAGACCAACACAACCAACTGCAAGAACGAGGCATGCAAGAAGCACACCTTGCACAAGGTCACTCAATACAAGAAAAGCAAGGACAGTCTCTCCGCCCAAGGACAGTGTAGCTATGATTGGAAACAATCCGGTTATGGTGGCCCGACTAAGCATGTCTTCCTCAAGAAGGTATAATGATGGTCACCGGTGCATTTATTCGTGTCGCATTTTCTCATTCAAATTTCAATATATAATATCTTCAGTCCTAAGAAGATATATGAAATTTGTGTACTAGTAAAAAATTACAAAGAAGATCGTTCTGAAATTGCAATGCTAAGCTGCAAGCATTTTTCTCAGCATGCAATCAAGGTATACTCCTTTGTGCCAACTATCAAGCTTATTTTTTAATGTTCTTCCATTGTTGGAAACCTACAAGTATAATAGATACCTAGTTTTTGTTTATGTAGAATAGTTAGAGCTCAATATCTTCATTGACAGTTGATATCAATGCGTATTTTTAGACTTTCAATCGTTCGACTTTAGATGCATTATGCAGAATTTTCTATCTATATCGGCCACCACCATAGTTTAAAGTTGAAGTTTTCCTTATATAAAATATAAGGACAACAACACTCAACCCTTTATCCCACTATAGTGGGGTCGGCTACATGAATCCTTTGTCGTCATTGTGCCCTATTTTTTGTCATAATCTCACTAATGCCTAAATACATCGTGTCTTTCCTTATATAAAATATATAATATGAAAAATAGCTCAGTAGATCTATTTACTTCTCTCTCTCACAAGATAGAATTGAACTGAATTTTGCTGCTAGCAATGAAACTGAAGATATTTCTCACCAGTATGAAGCATGGATAACTGAAACCATCTCCTTACACAGGTGCCAATTGCAGGGAATCTTAAGAGAAGGATATTAGTAGTCAACAGGAAGAGAGAAAAGGTTGTGGGACCTATGCTCCGCCCTTTCGTGTGAGTAGTTTTCATGCATTGTGAAGTCCCCGGGTTTTGAACGAAAAGATGTTGAAGTTTAAAGACAGGACTACCAAATGGGATATTAGGAAAGAGCTTTTATGGCAGTATCTAAAGAAAAGATAAGAAAACATTTGTTGGTTGTCAAAGATGTGTTTAAAAAATGCACACTGATAAATTTTTCTCTTTGTAAATGTTTTTTCATGTATTCAATTTAATTAGAGATGAAAACATCATTAGTCTTTATTGAGGGGTTTGGATTGAGCATTTTATTTATTTTTTTTTGAATGTGTAAAATTGAATTAAAATTAATAGTTCATTAAATAATTTTATGATATTTTGTGAAGAATTAAAGAAATAAAGTGATAATGCCACTATTGTGACATCTTTTAGTGACTAGTTATTTGAGTTTTTTTGGTCACTAAAAGAAATTTTAGTGAACAAATTTATTTGGTCACTAAAACTTCTGGTGATCATGTTTATGTGGTCACTAAAATTTCTTTTAAGTTCTAGTGATCAAATTTATGTGGTCACTTAAATTTCTTTTAGTGATTGATGAAATTTGGTAACTAAAACTTCTTTTAATGATCGATGTAATTTGGTCATTAAAAGGTTTAATAACCCAGTCACTAAAATTTGTTTAGTGATCGAATTAATTGTCACTAAATATTTTTAGTAACCACAATTCAATTGTCGGCGACAACAAATTGTCACTAAAAGTCAATTTTTAGCAGTTAATCTATAAGATATTGATAGAGAATTTGCATTTTTTTAACTCAAACATTTCTCATGCTCATTGATGAATCTCATAATTTGCATTTTAATGATTTATATGTTCAAACTTGTATATGTATGAACTAGTATATGTTGAATGATTGTGTACAAATGAATATGCATGTGTATGCTGATTGATATTGGTTGTCCCCGATGCTATATAGGGGCGAAATACATAGTCACATTTAGGACTTTAGGGTTTGCCCAAAGGCCAAACCGTCTTCCAAGTTATTGCTAATGGTTTTATTCCAAAACTTTAATAAAAGTTTCAATAAATGCTATGAATCATTCTGTATGGAAATTATGCAAATGTTTTTTTTATAAATGCTATGCATCAACTTTTATTACATGTTGCTCATAATGTGATTTCATACATAGGCATGACATTTTATTTATATGAATATGTTATGGACCGCATATTATTATAATTATCTCTATTATCTCTGTGTCTAGTTGTTATCATTATGTAGGTGCTTCGAGCTCCGGGTCTAGTATTAGATGTCATTATTATTGTCTTTTTTTATATGTTGTAGCCTATATAAAGGCATGAAATATGTTTTATGAATTAAGCAAGAAGAATTCTAGTTCTCATCCCTTGAATGCGAGATCTTGGTGACTCTCTCCTCTAACGAGCAACCCCGCTTAGGCAGACGCGGTTCCGACTCCACGGTATTCTCTATCACCGTCATCTTCTCCACCCCCGGCCTCTCTGTTGGCAAAATTCAAAGACCCACATCAGAATATTGATTGTATAGTCTTTCATTTGATCACCCGCTATTTTATGGGAAATTATAAGCCAAACTCACCCTGTAGTTAAATTTTTACAGGTTTAGCTTGTTTAGCTTTTGACTCAACACAGTAAGCAAGATCATGTTGGATTCCGCTAGCAAGTATTTTGAGATAGTAGTTGATGGATTTCCCCTGAGCCGGTTCGACCAACCCCCTAGAATCTCGAGCGACCACCAGAGCCTCGGGTGAGTTGACACGTGTCACTTTAGCCCTGTCTCGCCGTACACGTCAATGCGAGCACCGGACCGCTTGTGGCCTTAGCCGCGCACCTCGACGCGTCTACCGCCATCGCGGCCTCACAGCCCTCCGGGCGCCTAGAAGTGGGCGGCCGTTTTCCGGCAGTGCGGGAGGCCAAGCGGCCGCCCCACCCCCTTGTTGACAGTGTCTGCACAAGCCATATGGTAAACGATCAAACTTTCTTCGCCTCACTTACAAAAAATATAAATCTACGGTCATTTTAGGAGATGGAAAGAAACAATAGAAGGGAGAGTAACTATTTTGATCATATCACCAAAAGGATCTCTAAACTTATTTCAAATGTTCAATGTCCCAATATTCTCACAAAACTTACTTAGGCTTCATTTGGTTTAGCTGTGGCGGTTGTAAAATGAGCTGTTGTAAAGGCAGGTTTGTAAAGGGAGCTGTTGGAAACTGGATGCTGGAAATGGAGTTCTGTTTGGCTATCTGCGTTTGCGGAGCTGTTCAAAACTGAGAACTGTTTGACAATACTGTGTTTGAAAATGGAGATCCACGGTTGAATTTTTTTTTCTAATTATTATATATATATATATATATATATATATATATATATATATATATATTAAACCATTAAAAATAATTAAATGGAAACAAACTAATTTTTTTTATTAACCGCCGGCGATGATCGTTACCGTAAGACTCAGTTCAAACATATATAGATATTCTGCATTACATGTAAACTTTTTAAAAATATGAAAAATGTGTTCAAGCTCGATGCAATTGTTCGACAATTGAGTCACGCAATGTCACCATCTCATTCACTCCTACCCGAACCCATCTAACATCGTCTCCACTTGAGCCAACATTAGTTTGACCAGTTCTGTTCTGAAGACCAGATGGATAAATGAAATGTTTGTCTACATCACAAGCACAAAAATGAATGTCTGAGCGGGATGAATGTCTCCGAATATAGTTATGCAATGTCATTGTTGCAATCACAATGTCTCGTTGCTTTGACAAAATGTATGACGGCATATCCCTAAGTATCTTCCACTTTTTTCTACACGCCGAATGAACGTTCTATAACACTGTGCAACGACGAGTGAGCCTGGTTGAAAATTTCCCGGCACCCTTGTATGACTCTATTGTCCCTTCTAAAATCTGGTAAATGATACTGCATGCCTGAATATAATTTTAGGAAACCACGTTGTAGCGGATATCCGGCATCTACTACGTAATATTTTCCTGCAAAATTATATATTTCAAGCTAAGTGTCAATAAAATATTCTTCAATATTTCTTATTAAAAATAGATTCAAGATACGAAAGACTCACCAGATGACAGGTATGGAAAATTATAACTAGGGTTCATAAGAGCACGCTGAAATATACAACTATCATGAGTAGAACTCTCTCAACCTGCTAATGCAAAAGTGTAACACATGTTGAAATCACAAACCGTCATGACATTCTGCGTCATTGTGTCATGCCAACCAATGTAAGAGACTTGCTGATCAGCAGGAACTCGAGCGTCCACATGTGTTCCATCAATAACTCCTATGCAGTCTTTAAAAAATGGCATGTACCGAGCGTCATTTAAAATTTCCGGGAGAATATCACTGAAATATGGATCTACAGGCCTAATGACATCAGGAGATAGGCTCTTAATTGCATTTATACCCTTTACGAAGAATTTACTAATGGTTTCTGTTGAATGTTGAAATCGTTCGCTCGCACTTTGCATTGATAAATTATGGCCTAAAATCTGCAAAGTAATTGCAAGCACTTCGCGTGGAAGAGTCCTCCTGGATCCTTACAATTCATATTGTTGTGTGAGAAGCGTTAGCAAATCAATAAAAATTACCTTCAACATTCTAAAGGCACTGAAAAATCTGTGAGGGTGTCCCATCCAAAAGTTCACCAATCCATCTAGCGCCGGTTTGGCTTGATGTCATACAAGGTGTACTGGGTCCACCTTCCGAGGGTAACAGATGATTCATTGTTATTAAAAACTGTCGTCCCCCGATTGCTCTATTATGATAAAACTAATCCGCTGCCTGCTGTTGAGTCTCCTCGTCCGAACTATCAGTGTGATCCGGGCTCACCATTGAAAATCTGTGTTAAATACATTGTATGTTATTTTATACAACATGTTAGACAATATAATAAACAACCATAATAGTAAATGTCCAGCAATAAGTGTAGCAATAGTATATGTCCAACAATAAGTGCAGCAAACAAATAAATCATAGAATCAAATGAAAAACACACACACAGATCACATCACAGAAAAGTAACACTGCGCAACTACTCCAATTTTTTGGCATAACAAGCCTGCAGCCATGTGAGACGCCGATCTTGCCGCATGCTCATAAATGTTTCTCGATTCTGTTTTTGTCTCAGAAAGTTGATGCAGTAGTGGTAGAAGTCCAAATTAGAGTCAGTCATAACCTCTGTCATTGATTCCAGCTCTGATATAGCCTCAGGAATGGTGTACAGGGATGAAGATATTTGTATGCGAGGCGGCTCATGCATGCAACGGCCAATAATGCGCGATGTCTCAACTAACTCATCCATTGCTGAACTCCTTGCCTTCTTTGCAGAAATCTTAGTACTTTTCCCCTTAGTTGCCCTTTTCTGTTTAGCTGCAGTATCCTCAATTTCATTGATGTTCTGTGTGCCATGTTTAGGAGACCCATCATGTTCGTCGATTGACTCATGCTCAAGGATTCTTGAATTTGGAGCACATGCAAGTTCTCCACTTGCAACGACCTGGCTAAACATCATATGCAACTTCTCTTCCAACTCAGGTGAAATGCCAGCAAACTGAAACTTCCTTGCAGTCGGAAGAACCTAAAATGAAGCAGAATACATATTAGACATATCACACAATGTCATATATTTAAAAAAAATAAAAACTCAAGTAAAAAAAGCTCATACCTTGAGGCGCTCTTTCCACCAATCTTCTGAAGCAAGAATCGTTTTGCGAATAGGATCCCACCCCAGCCCCGTCTCACGACCCTTAAGCTCCCTTCATAACTTCCAATCTTTTTTCAACTGATCCCACTTGTTCTGCATTTGGTTTCGATCATACGCCTTCCCCGTGCGAGCATGAAAATTTGTTGTCAGGTTAGTCCAACCATCCCGACTAAAGTGTATAGTTGGGAGATTACCCAACTCGATTTCTTTCAGACACAGATCACAGAAAATTAAAACATCATTGGCCTCCCAATTCGTACTTACACCATCAACTTTATGTTTACCCATAAACCTATATTAAAATCTACACAAATTAGTCTGGACATATCACATACGAACACATTTCATGCACAAACACAATATACACAACACATACACACAAATACACACATCAAACATACACTCACAACCACACAGCACACGCACACACACTGGACACACACATTCACTCTCACAATCACTTGACGCACACACATTCACACATTCACACTCACAATCACACACATTCATAAACTCACAATCACTGGAGACAAGTACACAGTACTGCACACACACATTCACTAGACACATACACTGGACACACATTCACACTCACAATCACTGGACACACACATTCACACATTCACACATCAACAATACAAACACACAAAATACAATTAGCATTTGCTGTGACATTAGCATTTATATGATATTAGAAAAAACACACTCACAAAAATTCAAACTTAATTACAATTTCTGTGATATTAGAAGAAAGGCAATTAGACTTATGAATCAATTTCTCTTCCATAAGCAATGTCAAAGAATTCAAACTAATTATAAGATCCTCGACTTTTTAAAATCTGTCTCTAAAATCATACCACATTTCAAATTTTTATGACAAAACAGTAAATTTCCTCCCTCTTTACTTACAACCCCTTCCTCGTGGTATCGTCGTTAATCCCATAGCAAATCATGGAATGTTATGCGGCCATAGCTTGATCGCAAGAGTTCTGAAGATTCATCAATAAGTTACAAAATGATTTAAGACCAAGTGAACGCATTCCCAGAATCAAATAATTGAGAAAATTTTGTTTCCCCAACATCTAAAAGAAACCTAAATCCCTAAAAAATATGAAAAGTAAACACAAATTATTGCAAATACGGGCAGAGATTTCGAATCACGAAGCCCTTCAACCTCCACAACAAAACCGATCTCAAACAGCAAATGCGATTCATAAAACGAAGTGCAAAGAGATCGCAACCAACACCAGAAGTCTAATTTAGGGTTTCTCCTTTGTCCCTCCCTCTCTCTCGGAGGGAAGAAGATGAACGAAGTGCAATCGGGAACAATGTCGGCTAATTATAAAGAGAAAAAACACACTCCCTTCTAATATCACACTCACAAACACACACATCAGAAAAACAATACACACTCACAAGAAAAAACAGACATCCAAGCCGGAGAAACGAACCTGTGCCGGAGAAGAGCAGTCCGTCGGAGATGAGCCGGCCTTCGAAGACACCAGTGGCTGAAGCCCTTCGCACGGAAAAAGGCTCGAATGAAGTCGTGGAAGAAGATCGATGCCGGAGTCGGTCACCGATCGCCGCCGGATGCTGCAGATTTCGCGATGGCAGCGATGTGCTTTGCCCTAAAAACGTGATAAACCGGAGGTCTGCCCATCAGTTTCGTCCAACGATTATTTGAGCCGGAAGAAACGGAGCGGGTTTGGAAAAGGAGTGCGGAAAAACAAATGGGTCTGCTGGCGTTTCGTTTTGGGAAAATGAAATGGAGCTAAAAACGCTTAAACAAATAGGGTCTTAGTTTTGGGCAATTGTTAAAAAACCAATTGTTAAAAAAAAGGGATATAGAGTTGTGTTTGATCATAAAACTTGCTGGATCAATGAGCGAAAAACAAACACCACCATTGCCTCAGCTCATATGAATACGAGTAATATCTTCACTCTTTGTTTACCTCCTATGCTCCATGTCTGCAACCTCTTTATGGCATCATAGGCTTGGTCATCAAAAAATTTCTTCCCTCTTTATGGCATCATAGGCTTGGTCATCTAAATTTGTCTTCCCTTTGAACCATTCAAAACATACATCTTGTTGATGGAATGCCAAATTTTACCATCACATCACAAAACTATGATACCTGTGCAAAAGGAAAAACTCAATGTCTGTCATTTCCCAAATCTGCCTATTCTAGAGCCACAATGTCACTTGATTTGATCCATATTGATCTATGAGGCCAGCCAGCACACCCTCATTGGGGTGGGGGTGTCGGGGGACGATATTATTTCCTCATTGTCGACGACTTTAAGACTATCAGGAGTGATAGAGGGGGAGAGTTTCTGTCAACACAATTCAACCATATGTGCCAAGTTGCGGCACTCCCCAACAGAACGGTGTCGTCGAAATGCGCAACCGAACTGTTGTAGAAATGGTAAGAGCTACGCTAATTCACAAATCATGTCCCAAAACTTTGTGGGTTTAAGCCGCCTCAACGACAGTATAAACTTTAAATTGAGTTCCTACAAGGGCTTTGGCGAACATAACACAATAAGAAGCAATATATAAACAGAAACTAGAAATTTCTCACCTCAGAACTTTTGGTTCAATTGCTTATGCCGACAAATAATGGGACGGGGAGATAAGCTTGATGAGAGCAGCATAAAGTGCATCCTACTTAGATATAGCTATGAAAGTAAAGCTTACCGCTTGCTTGAACAGTTGAACCAATCAGCAACAACTCTCCCATGGCATGATTTCCCACAAAGACGATATGTGGGACTAGGCATCAGTCCAGGATCAATCTCATCAAGGTTCTACTTGTAGAAGGGAATGCTCAAGGCTCAAGATAGTCCACATACCTCTATCAAGTTTGGAATGAGGATTATATAGCATCTCCAGCGTAGAGCATAACTCTAGGACGACACGAACCCATAAACACTTTTCGAGTCGGTCTCGACATGTGCGGACATTATCTAATATATCTAACACTACTTTGCTTCCATTGCCGGTTGAGCAGGATTCTTCTCCAAACTCCATCCATGACAACAATGAGAGCAGTCTTGAGCCTTCCATTGCGGACTCTGATCCAAATTCAGCATTGCCCGTCAGAACAAGATCGCTTGAAGAAATATATCAAAGCACGGATTTTGCAATGATCGTTACTACACCTGTCACCTTAACAGAAGCATATAAAGAGGAGAAATGGAGGGAAGCAATGCAAGAAGAGCGTTACTACACCTGTCACCTTAACAGAAGCATATAAAGAGGAGAAATGGAGGGAAGCAATGCAAGAAGAGCTCGATGCCATACACAAAAACAGAACTTGGTCACTCGTACAAAGGCCACCAAATCGAAACATCATCGGCCTTAAATGGGTGTACAAAGCAAAACAAAATGAGAAAGTAGATATTGATTACTGTAGAAAGAAATGGAATAGAAAGACTTGGTGTTTTTATTCTTTCACAATGAGGGCATTATATAGGAAATACAACATGACTCACAACACCGATAGGCGGCGTAGGACTAAACTCCTAAATAACAATAATACTAAAAATATTAATAACTCTAACAATTACAAAGTGCACAAATCCCTCTACGATCTCAAGCGGGCTCCACAGGCTTGGCACCAAAATATTGATTCATATTTCTTAATTGCAGGATCCACCCGCAGCATCAATGAGCCTACCCTATACATCAAAACAAATAATCGGGGACGTATTCTGGTAAGTCTATAGGTAGACAACCTTATCATTACCGAGACAAGCCTTGATCTCATAAATGAATTCAGAGAAGAGATGAAGAAGTACGAGATGAATGATCTGGGAGCTCAAAAAAAAAATTTGAGGCTGCAGATCAAGCACATGGAGTGCAATATTTTTGTATCACAGGAACTTATATGCAGCCTTTGCTAAAAAATTCCAAATGGAAGAATGTAATCCCACTACTACACCAATGTCAACAGGTGTAAAATTCATCTCAAAGAAAGGAGAGGAGGCAACCGACAACGAAGAATATAGGAGTCTGATAGACTCCCAGATCTATCTTACAAACACTAGGCCCGATATTGAAAATGTTGTCAACGTACTTGTCAGGTTTGTGAGTAACCCCTCAAAATCTCATTTCTTAGCCGGAAAAAGTATATTACGCTATTTGCAGGGGATGAACACATATGGCCTCCTCTACAAGTATGAGAAGAACCACAATCTCATCGGGTTTTCAGATTTTAAATGGGCAGGGAACATTGAAGATAGAAGGAACATTGAAGATAGAAGGAACATGGGAGGCTACATCTTCTTTTTAGGCCCCAGCCCCATTTCTTCGAGCTCAAGAAAGCAGCAAATTGTTGCCCTGTCCACAAGCGAAGTGTTACGGCACCTAAATGTTATCTTGTTTTAATTTTATTTATGTCACTTTGTGTTTTATCCGTACGGTTTTTAGTTCCCACGTGTCTAAGCCCAACTGGGGGCGTATGTTGTGACATGTTTAAGGGGGTCGGCTGGACAATGAAGAAGCAAGCAGAAATTAATTCTCCTAAGTCCTCTCTCTCTCTCTAAAATCCCGCTCTCCCTTCTCTCTACCTTGCCGACCGCTCAACCCTAGCCGCACCCGCTTGGTGTCGTTGGATTCCGCCGGCTACCCACTTCCCCGCTCCGACCGCCTGTATCTCTCTCTCTCTCTCTCTCTCTCTCTCTCTCTTGACCTCTATCCTTCTCTTCCCTTCCCTCTCTATTCCGCATGTTATCCGCATCCCGACCATAGCCCCGCCGAGCTCCAAGGACGGCCCCGCCGAGCTCCAAGCACTGCCCCTCCGATTTCGCAAGGGAACCTCCCTCCTCACGACCAGTTACACGATCTCATTCGGGAGTTCATAACAATCTGGTATCAGAGCTAGGCGTCGGCACGCTCTCTGACACTTCCTCCGCTCACCCGAACCCGCAACATCGGCCCAGCACAACCGATGAACTAGGCCTGTAACGGTTCGGTTTGGTTCGGTTTGTGAGCAAAACCGCAAACCGAACCACCCCTATGTGGTTTTAAAAATTTGGAACCGAACCGAACCGCCCAAACATTGAAACCAAACCGAACTAAACCGAATAGTTTGGTTCGGTTCGGTTCGGTTTTCGTGGTTTAAATGATGTGATGAAGCCTAAATATTTATATAGAGAAATCCGGGATGGTGCGGTGAGCACAGAATGTTTTGCTAAGTGGAGCTCGGGATATGAGTCCTGATACAGCGAAGTAGCAATACATCCACACTAAATGATTTGTTACATCATTTGGAGCACGAGTGTTGAGTTAGGTGCTCAAGAAACTTGTGCAATGAATTAATAAAAGTTTGAATGAACTTAATCAAAATACCGCATATTAGTTTATGATAGGGAATCATTTCTGAAAGATATTTTTAAAGAAGACAATTACAGTTATTGAAAGGCTTAATCGGCGAAGAGGGCGAACTGCGAAGTCGACTAAAGGAGTGAAGGAGCTAGGGTTCGGCGCTCGGGAGAGATAAGTGGGTGAGCGGCCTGAGCGACTGAGCGACTGAGCGGGGGTTCGGGTTTACTAAAAGTCTGAAATTTAACAATTTAAGACTTAATTTTAAGTATTGGACATATAGAGTTATAAATTCTGTGCTTAATGCTTAATTGGTTTAATGAAATTTAAGTAATAAATTAAATGTTTTTATACATAGCGGTTCGGTTCGGTTCGACTCGGTTCGGTTTGCCATGCAAAACCAGGAACCGAACCGAACCATATGGTTTTTCTAAAATCAAAACCGTAACCGAACCGCGGCCTACTGAAACCGAACCAAACCGTGCGGTTTGGTTTGGTTTGGTTCGGTTTTGCGGTTCGGTTGGTTTTTGCTTACAGGCCTACGATGAACCCTCTTCCAGCACGCTCGCCGGCTCTTCTCCCAGCCCCACGGTCCTTTCTCCCGACGATTCGGCGGCTCTCGTCCACATTCCCAGCCCCATAGCTACAGCCCTGCGCCTCCTCTCCTCCGCCGGCCTACTTCCAACACCGCCGATCTTTTGTCCAGCCCTATCCAAGATGGTGGACAGTGCTCCCTCTCTCGCCAAGATCATGACACTCTTCCAAACAATGCTCGAGACTCAGAACTCCAAAATGGACGCCCTCAACGCACGCTTGGAAGCCCTACAGGGGGTGCCTTCTCCTCCGCGTATGAACACGACCGATCACCCACCGGCAAGCCGGGTGGACTCCGCCGCTCCTACAGGCGCGGGCTACCCCGCCTACACACGAACTCTCTTGATGGACTTCCCCATCTACGAGGGCCGCGAAAATCCTCTTTTATGGCTTACCTGTTGTGCCATTTTCTTTGCCAACCAACGCACGCCAGATGATGAACGTGTCGGCATCACCTCCTTCAACTTACTTGGCCCAGCGCAATTGCGGTTCACACAACTTATGCGGGAACACCACAACCTTTCATGGGCGGAATTCAATGCGGTCTGCGCCCTGCGGTTTGGTCCTGCTCTACAAAAAAACCCCACTCGGAGACCTTGTGAACCTCAAACAGGTCGGTTCCATTGACACATATTTAGAACAATTCCAGATTCTGTTATCTCGGGCAACGTCCGTCTTACCGGAGCAGCAAGTTCCCCTCTTCACCGTCAATCTTCACGAGAGGTTACATTGGGACGTTGAATTCCTACTGCCGCGTGATCTCAATACGACTATAAGCCTCGTCAGGGCGTGTGAACGGCGACCATTATTAGATTATCCTCCCTTGGGACGTAGGGACTCTCAGGGAGCTTACTCTCTACCCAGCTTGCCTGACAATGCTCCAATCCGGGAAGAACCACTGCGGCCTACTATCCGCCTCTGTTTGTCCCGCCCCGAGATGGCCGAGCATCGCGAGAAAGGCTTGTGCTACAACTATGATGAACATTTCACGTCGGGACATCGATGCAAACGCTTATTTTGGCTTGAAGTAAATGATCCTCCCAATGATGACACAACGAGTGGAGAAGACACTGCAATACCCTTTGATCCAGCTTGAGCACAAGTTGTCTTCCGATGGGGGAGGCGATATTACGACACCTAAATGTTATCAAGTTTAAATTTTATTTGTCGCTTTGTGTTTTATATGTATGGTTTTTAGTTCCCACGTATCTAAGCCTAAGTGGGGGGCGTATGTTGTGGTATGTTTAAGGGGGTTGGCTTGACAATGAAGAAGCAAGAAGAAATTAATTCTCCTAAGTCCTCTCTCTCTCTCTAAAATCTCGCTCTCCCCTCTCTCTACCTTACGGACCGCTCAACCCTAGCCGCACCTGCTTGGTGCCGCTGGATTCCGCCGGCTACCCCCTTCCCCTCTCCGACCGCCTGTATCTCTCTCTCTCGACCTCTATCTTTCTCCTTTTTGTCCCTTCCCTCTCTATTCCGCAGGTTACCCTCATCCCGACCATAGCCTCGCCGAGCTCCAAGTGCGGTCCCTCCGATTCTGCCAGGGAACCGCCCTCCTCATGACCGGTTACACGATCTCATTTGGGAGTTCATAACACGAAGCAAAATACATGACCCTTACCACAGTGACATGTGAAGTCATATGGCTGCAAAGGTTAAAGAACGAAATTTGCAAAGACAGAGAAGAGGATGGGGGGAGAGAAAGGTAAAGATACAGTGTGACAACACATCTGCCATGGCGCTATCGAAGAATCTCGTTTTCCATGTGAGAAGCAAATATATCGATATTCGCTGTCATTTCATCCGAGAAATTTTAGAGAAGGAGATAGAGAACATCTACTGCCCAACCAAAGCTCAAATCGCAGACATCATGACAAATCCATTACCGAGACACCACTTCTTTGAGCTCAGGGAGAATCTCGAGCCGAAGAATGGTGCAGATTTAGAGGGGGTGTGAAGAAAAAGAGAAACCTGCACCAATAAATCAGTAGCTTAGCTTTAACTTTATATTTTTTGCATTAACCATGTATTAATGAATCTATTATCTAGTATTCTCTGATCTGTCTATTTATGGTTGCATCTAGGGGTGTTCGCGAACCAAATCGAATCGTATAACTCTTCAATCGAATCCAAATTTGACATAAAATGCAGAGATTCGGATTCGGATTCATTTGAATATTCGGTTTAGGATTCAGATTTGGATTCGTCATGAAATGTTGGATTTGAATTTGGGTTCGAATTCAGATTCAAATTCGGATTTGAACATGAATTTGAATTCGAATTTTATAATATTTAATTATATATAATGATAAAATATAATTTTATATAATACTTAATTACATACATAAATTTTATTTAATTATATAATCTACTATTCGCAAACTATTCTCAAATCCTTCGAATTTGAACAAAATTATTCGAATTTGAAAACTATTTGAATCCGAATTCGAATTTTAATCAAATTTTCACGAATCGAATTCTGAATTATTCACGAACTATACTATTTGTGAATAGCCCTAGCTGTATCCAGAACTCTCCACTATCCGTATAGAGCCCCCTTTTAAATCAATGAATATCAAGCTTGCTTTATTTCTTACTCTCCAGTGTCTATCTTTTCAAACAATCAGAGATATTTCAAATATCACACGACTAACACAAATATATACATCAACATTTATATATATGAAGTCAAACACATGAAAATAATTTCTCAAATTTCTACCTCAGAGTGCTTTAAGAGGCAACATTTCTCAAGCAAAATCAATAGGAGTCCGTTCGTTTGCACTATTTTCACTTGAAGGTTTTTGTTTTGGTCCAAAACGAAAACATCATGCGTTTTTGTTTTGGGCCAAAATGAAAACTTATGTTCGTTTTGCAGAATGATTTTCAAGTTTGTTTTGAATGAAAATGAAAACTTGTGTTAGTTTGAGCATTACATGTGCGATCAACCTATCATTCGATCTCGGACCAGAGGAGCGGTGTGACGAGCAGTTGATTACTTCTTGCAGATATGTCGATCTTTTCATGAGGTAGACTGATGAGGGTAGAAATCAAGAAGAAGAAAAACAGTTGATTACGTCTTCCCAACTTACAGATCTTTTCAAGAAGCGAATGCGATGCACTCTTGTAACAGAGAGAGAAATCATGGGTAAGTTGATCGGAGGAGAAATATGTTGAGCGGAGCTACCGATGAAGATCCTAGTGGAGGAGTCTGAGCGTTGAAGAGATGGAGCGGATAGGATTCCGAGCAGGCGAGAAAGAGGATATGTGAAAAATACCTAAAGCCATGTGGAGGTGGAATAATTCGATCAAGGTATGAAGAAGAAGTCAAGCAGAGGAGATCCAGGAGAAGTGGAAGATATAAATGGCGACGAAATCGGCAGAGGCACGAGAGAATAGGAACAGGAGAAGGGGGAACCGACCTTCATTCGTGTGAAAGCCTAGATTGAGGGAGAGGATTGTCATGGAGGAGTGGAAGATGGAAGCCACAACACCGATTTCACAGGAGCTCCTCTATTCTCAAAACAGCCAAAACAAACCTTGCTAGGTCTGTTTTGGGAGAGGGAGCTTTTTGAAGAAATTGAAACACTCAGTTTTCAACACAAAATCAAAACAGTCTAAAATATGGCTTAACGAACACCAAATATTTGGTTTTCAAAAACCCAAAATGAAAGCAATCATGTCAAAAGAATGCAAACAAATGGACCCTAGTTCAACATCTCAAACAGGATATTTCTAGAAGTTGGCTTCATTCCATCATTTCCATACATCCATTTTCTCTACAACATCACTATCTTTTGGTTGGCAATTAATTAGGAGAAATTCATACAATTTGCATTTCCAGAAGGAAAAAAATCATATTTGTCTCTTGAAAAAAAACATAATTGAAACAGAAAGATTGTAGAAAAAGAAGAGAAAATACAGTGAAGAAGAAACAAAGGCTTTTTGGCACATTGCACCTCTAAAATATGGGGTTTTGGAACACTGCATCTCAAATGATTAAAATTAACAATTTGCACCTCTCAATTACCGATTTCTAACACTTTGCACCTCCCAGACAAAATTTCAAGGGTATTTAGGTCTGGACAGCACCAAAAATATTCATTTTGGCACTTTGCACCCTGGATTATTAGTGCTACCCAGATCTAAATATATCTTTGAATGAGCATTTTTTGTGCTACCCGGATCTAAATATCTTTGAATGAGCATTTTTTGTGCTACCCGGATCTAAATATCTTTGAATGAGCACTTTTTGTGCTGCCCGAATCTAAATATCTTTGAACGAGCATTTTTTTTGCTGCCCGAACCTAAATACCCATGAAATTTCATCCCGGGAGTGCAAAGTGCCATAAATCGGTAATTGTAGAGGTGCAAAGCATCAATTTTAAAGATTTGGGGTGCAAAGTGCCCAAAACCCGTAATTCGGGAGTGCAAAATGCCAAAAAAAAAAAAAAATACCACTTGAAATCCTCATGACACGTACTTCTTCAACAAACCCTTGGTCCTCTTCCTCAAGCGGATGAACACCACAACAGCGCAAGCCAGAACCCAGGGAGGAAACATCCCCGTTAGGGATTTCAAATTCTGTAACCAATCCGGAGAATCCTTCACAAAAATGGAGATCAGAATACTAACCAACACGGCAACAACCAGGATCTTCGTTATAGGTTTCAGAAACGGATCCTGAAGTAGAAAACAAAAGTGATCAGTATTCACAATCAATATACCCAAAAATTGAACAGCAATCGGAGCGATTTGATGACCTTGGGTTCGCCGTCGAGGAGAATTAGGGATCCGTCGGTGTACGAAAGGACGGATCGGCCATTTTTAGGGTTTGATCTTATGGGGACCCCGCGGCCGGTGGTGGGATTGAAAGAGAAGAGGGCTTTGAGGCCGTGCTTATCGAGGATGTCCTGGATCTCTAGATGGTCTTGATCCCATCCGCCGAGGCTGGAACGGAAGGCGGCGATCGGGCCTTTTCCGCGGAGGAAGAGCTGGACGTCGACCTCCGGCACCTTCGTCCTCACCGTTCGGCGCCGGAGCTCGGGATTGGGGTTAGGGTTTGACGGTGGCTCGTCGGCGGACTTCAATTCTTCAATCTCTTCGCCGGCGTTGACCTCCATCCCTTTCAAGGTGTCGGAGCTTCGGACACCAGCGTAACCGAGGTTGAAGCCTTGAAGGTTTTAATCCTCCGGTTAAATTTGGATGCTTTTTTTAATTTAAAATTTTCTTTTAAATTCTTTCTAATTATTTTTAGGGCGCTTATTATAGAGTAATTTTATGTGCAAATCTATTTTGACTACGTGCAAATCACGGTTATGTGCAAATCGAAAAATTTAACATACAAAATTGATTTGCACTTAACAAAATTAGTTTGCACGTATCTAAAATTGGTTTGCACTTAACACCACTCTTATTATACTGCACTTTTCGTTATTGACCCTTCAAAAAATTTGAACTTTTCTATTACATATTAGCATGCAGAGTAATTTTATGTGCAAACTCATTTTGACTACGTGCAAATCACAGTTATGTGCAAACCGAAGATTTTTAGGTACATTTATCTAAAATTGGTTTGCACTTAACAAAATTGTTTTGCACTTATCTAAAATTGGTTTGCACTTAACACCACTCAAACTGTGATCCTTTATTCGCACTTTTAGGGTTGCGAATTTTTGTTCAGCGGGGTCAAAAAATTGTAACATACAAATGATTTTAAAAATGTCAACATATATGAAAAAAATTACCTCATAAGTCAAAATTAAAATACATTGAAAGTTGAAACATTATTTATAATTGACTGAATATGTTTGTAGAGTTTATAATGACAAGACTTTAAAATATTTATTCATAACTGGTTACTTTGCACAATGCCTAAACCCCCAAAATTCAGAAATCCTACCATCAAGTTACATCAGAGAAAAGGGAATATCACAATATTTTTGAAGCATCAAACCACACAATCTGAGAAAATATTCAGGAAAAGCACATTTGGCGGGAAGAAAATGACCAGTACCTGGCTTGGAGACGGCCACGCGGCGCGGGATCGCGATTTTCCGGCAACGACAAGGCTTCGAGAGTTGGAGGCGGGCCAGGCGGCGACTGGGTTCGCGGTTTTCCGGTGAGGCCAAGGCTTCGAGGCGTCGAGAGTTGGAGGAGGCCACGACTTGGTTCGTCCAGCGAAGAAAAAGCATCGAGAGTTTAGGGTGTAGGGAAAATTGAAGCGTCGTGCGTATTTATGCGGGGGACTGTTTGGCCCACGACTCCTACGTCCTAATTATCCTGCTAAATGCTAATATATATATATATATATATATATATATATATATATATATATATATATATATTAAATTCAGGGGGATCAATTGACCCCCCTGGTTGCTTGATAGATCCGTCCTTGGTTGCCTCTCTGTCCCACAATTTCCCCTTCCAGATCTCCGATTTTTTAGTGGTCGGTCGGTGGTGAGATCTTCATTTTCCGACTTTCTACTGGCGGTGAGCATCTTGTTCGAGATTTTGAATATATCTGGTGAGCATCTTGTAACAACCTCGCTTGTAATTAGCTCATGTCATGGGTCCGATCGAGCCCTACTTCATGAACACACCACAAGTGAGTTGTCAAACAAGGTATGCCTAAAACATTTTCAGATAAATAAACAAAACCAAAGAGAAAACACAGCGGATAGAAAATGAGTAACAACACAAAGGAGAGAATGTCCACATCTAGAACTACAAGACACCTTATAGCTTACAAATCTCCCAGAAATGTTCCATAGACATCAAAAGAAAAAGAGCAAGGGCGCATGCACCCAAAAGAAGAGACTCGTGGGTCAACATGGACTAAGCTAACTGAACGGAACTCGACCTCCTGCTAGGAGTCTTAGGCCTTCAAGACTTCCTTCCATTTTCCTACAACCATCACCACAAGAGGGTGCACAAAAGAGAAAGAAAACGGATCATTTATAAGCCAATCCTAACATTAAGAAACAACAATCCCCCGGTAGGGCTATCAGCCCCCGAAAAAAGTAGAAGACACTGCAGATTAGTAACACATATAATAAAATAAACTGACATATAAGCAGAATAGGTAATGGTGCATAAAAAAAGTAAACTTGTAGACATAAATCCACAAAGATCAACTATCAAAGTATGAAAGCAGTACTTATCAATAATGCTACGGGAGGAACTCTCGAGTCAATTGCTATAAGGGCTAACCACCCCGGAGTCTAGGGCGAGTAGTCTCCAGCCCTCATTCAAATAACTATGAGAGGGAAAGTCCACTTCAGTTCTCGAGTTCTCAGTTACAAGCAGGTACCACCTCACTTGAGTCCACGATGATTTATCAACTATGGAATACTTATGTTAGAAAGTTAACGCCAACGATATATGATATTATCGCGTGGTAACTCCATATCGACGGCACATTTACGTTCATATCGACGGGACAACCTAGATTGTATCAACTACACTCTATCGTCGGGCGCTAGAAACTATCGCTAGGCGGTAAGTCTGTATCGACTAAACAGTCATGTTCATATTGACGGGACAGTCTGCCCATATCAACTAGAAGCTACCATCGAGCATTAGGATCTAACGTCGGGTGAGAGGTTAATATCGATGTGAAGCCCCTGCCCGTATCGACTGGAAAGCTAATGCGAGGAGCTAGAAATTACCGTTGGGCGGTAAGCCCGCATCGACTAGACAATCATGCTCATATCAATGGGACAGTCGACCTATATCAACTAGAAGCTACCGCTGAGTGTTAGGAGCTAATGTCAGGTAGTATGTTAATATTGACGTGAAGCCCCTGCTCCGTATCTACTAGAACGCTATTGCCAACGCTAATATCTAATGTAACCGGTAGTCCCAAAAAACCGAGTATCGTCGTTTCTGCCTTAGCTAGGCCCCGCTTCCCTATACTATAACCCTAGTTGATACTAGGATACTTTAGAAGTAGTTTATGGATTACCCTTAACTAGATCTAACCCAAACCACACTAAATCGGGTCACAGACCTAGATTTGGTTTCCTACTAAAGATTTATGAAGGAAAACATGAAGAAATGCATGGGAATACTCTAGATTCGGGAACCTACCTTGAGTAATCTCCTTGGAACCATTGATCTCTGAGTTGGTTAGGTGGAAGATGACTGTAACACCGCTAGCTCGTTATCTTTGGTGACGGCTTGCCGATCCGCATGCTCGAACTCCGACGAACTCTTCTTCTTCCTCAAACCCTCCCCTTTATTCTTGACCTAGGGTTTAGAGAATGAGAACACAAAGCAAAACCCCCTTTTAGGTCTTCAACCGACCTTTTAAGGTCTAGTCAAAAAGATCGGGATCGTTAGATCAAACTCTAAGGGGTTTAGAAGGCCACGATTACTGACTATGAAAATCTGGATTCGTGCGCTACCACATCGCGGCAGCTACCGCGCCACAATAGTGACAAATTAATTTCCATAGCTTCGACCAACGGTACTGTGCATGGAGCAAGCTCCCAGATCTCAGTCCCTCTCACTCTCTTAAGAACTAGGCGTTACAATTCTCTCGTCCTTAAAAAAAATTCCCGAAAATTTGACAAAAGATGATGGCATATATGAGTAAAGTTATGGATGCTCTTCACACATAAGCCACTCTCGCTCCCACGAGAATTCCTTGTGGCCGCAATTATCCCAACAAACTTTTGTATAAGATCCCAACTTTTATTTGGTCACTAGGACCCTAGTCGACCCAATAAAAGTGGCCTGAACACCTATACGATACCCTAAATACCAGGAGATGGCATAAATTTGTATATTAAGCATACACACTTCGAATTAAGTTATGCTAGTTTCATTAAACTTGTATAGTCAATATGAAAGTAACGAAACACATTTCATTTCAATCTGAGGTCATATGGAAAATATGATCATTTTAAGTATCATAACGCGTCACGATGACACTGATTTTGTATATTGAGCATCTGTGCTTCGAGTTGAGTTCTTTCAATTGCATTGGACTTGTATAGTCAATATGAATGCAACAAAACTTGTTTCGTTCTGATCCGAGGTTATATGGAGAATATGAACATTTTAAGTATCACAGTGCATCACAATGATGCCAATTTTGTATATTGAGCATGCATGCTGCAAATTGAGTTCTATTAGTTGTATTAGACTTGTATAGTCAATACGAGTGCAATGAAACTCTTTTTGCTCCGATCAAAGGTCATATGGAGAATATGATCATTTTAAGTATCGTAGCGCGACACGACGATGCTGATTTTATTTATTGTGCATACATGCTCCAAATTGAGTTTTGTCGGTTGCATTAGACTCATATATTCAATTCGAGTGCAATAGAACTCGTTTCATTTTGATCCGATATCATATAGAGATTATGATTATTTTAAGTATCATAGCGCGTCACGACGTCGCCGATTTTATATATTGAGCATACATGATCTGAATTGAGTTCTGTCAATTGAATTAGACTCATAATACGAGTGTAACATAATTCTGTTGCGACCAACTCAACGCTCCTGCAAGATCGAACTAAACTAGGTCGTCTTAGCCACTATCGCCAGGCGATAGCGAAAATAACGTCAGCATGACGACGACCATGTCCTGCACGATCGCTATGATGTGCACTACTCGGCACTATTATCAGGTGATAGTAAATATCGCCCCACGATAGTCCCACGACCTAAACACGTCCGCTTTTAATCGGCACGATCCTTGCAGCATGGGACACGTGACAGCTTGAGGAGATATCGCCTATGATAGATAGATATCGCCCGATGATAACGATTTTTCTATAAAATGCTGAAAACTTCGTACATTCATGAAAGACATCTTCTGAAGCAGTGATTCCTCCTCCACCAAGCCAGAACTCCGATTATTTTGAGAGAGAGTCATCACTAGAGATAGAGAGAGAAATCTTTTGTGCAAATACGAATATCTAAAGGAAATTTTGAAGGGGAGGGCTGCAACGCACATTCAACATGAAGGTCCAACACATCAAGAACGCCGACGTCTACAATATTTTTGTCTTCACCTTCAAAAATCCTTGGGGAGTTTCTCTTACTTTGTATTATCTTGTAATCTCATTTGTTTTATCTTTTTTTTATCGGGAGAAGAAAAATCGTTCAGAGAGAACGTCGGATTCCGAGGAAAGATTCCGTAGAAAATTTGTCTTGTTTGTGGCGACTAGGCCCTTGTGCGATTTAGGGAGAATTCGTCGTCTTGTGTGCAGTGATTAGGTCATGGTTATATTTAGGGGAGGTTAGAGGTCATATTTGGGGTAAGATAGGCTATAGCCCGTCGATTCTTGGGAGAAGAACTGGTGAAGCATCAAAAAGAAATGGAGGAGATAGACGCACTGGAGGAGGCGCGTGCAAGAGCTCGCAAGGAAGATACACGCACTGGAGCGCCCAACAGGAGGAGAAATGGATGAGATAGAAAATCATAGGAGGAGAGAGAAAACCGTAGGAGGAAAGAAAAAATTCGTAGGAGGAATTTTGGGCGGTCAAGAGATGGAAATGAAGGAGGTCATAGGTCCTATTTATAGTTTTTTTAGGGTGGCAATTCCGTAAATATGTGATGGTTATGGTGGTTATAGTGGTTATGTCTAACGCCATCGGTTTTTCTGTGTTTTTTTGTCATTGTTTGGCGTTACGATGACGCATTTCTGGCCTTTTGCCGTTGTTAGAGCGTGGTCTTAGCTCTTTAGGTTCCTTGAGTGGCCTATTTGTAGCCTTTTTGTAAGATTTCCCAGCTAGCCGGAGTCTGTTTTGGTGACTCGGCTGAGCCTCTCGGGGAATGCTTGTACTTTGGCTTGGAAGGTGTTAGCCTGAGTGTTTGATTGTCGGATGTTGTTTCCGACTTTGCCGTCGTTTTCGTAGCTTGGGTGTTTAGCTACGGTGCGAGTTTTGTCGAAATCCGAGATCGTTTGTTTTCGCGTCGTTTCGACGTTTGCTTGATTAGCTAGTGGTAGTAGCTATTACTGTGCATGGCTAGGTGGTCGAGCTTTGTAGAGCTTGAGGCTTGTTTGATTGGCCTTTTTTATGGCTATGTGTAGATAGCTAATTTATATATATATATATATATATATATATATATATATATATATATATAGGGGAGATATCAAATGCGGGCAGCCTTAAATACGGGCGTACGGGCAAGGAGTTTTGGTGGTCAAGGAGGCTCCAAATCGAAAAGTGATCAACATGAAAGTTGTAGATCTCGGTGATCCGAACAACTTTCATGTTGATCATTTTTTGATTTGGAGCCATCTTGGACCTCGATTTGGGCCCCGAAATCTGAGGCGGCGGACGCTTTACTGTAGCAGTTCCGCCGCCCCAGATTTCGGGACCCAAATCGAGGTCCAAGACGGCTCCAAATCAAAAAGTGATCAACATGAAAGTTGTTCGTCTCGCCGAGATCTACAACTTTCATGTTGATCACTTTTCGATTTGAAGCCTCCTTGACCCTTGCCCGTACGCCCGCACTAGAGTAACCCCCATATATATATATATATATATATATATATATATATATATATATATATATATATATATATATATATATATATATATATATATATATATATAAGTGAGCTAGTTTGTCAGCTTGGTGGCCGAATTCCTTGATTCAGTTAGTGGCCGAGTTTTTCTATGTGCTAGAATATTTTATTAGCTATAAGTGAGTGAGTGGTTAGAAGATAATATATAATAGCTTAGCTGGTTTCATCTTCCCCAAAATAAGTCAGTTAGCTTCTTGCGGAGGGAAGGGGTGTCAAAAAAGCTGGGGGTTTTGGCCGGCGATTTCTTGCCATCTAGAGCTCAGTTTGCTCGGGTAAGAGCAGATTCGGTTTGCTCTCCTCCAGATCTGCTGACCCCTCCTCCTTTGCATAGCTATTGTCATAGCCTAGTGCTGATCGGGGAGAGGGGGCCTCTGGCCTTTCCTCCATCCTGGAGGGTAGAACTGACCCTGGCCTCCCTGGCGATTGTATCCTCCGTGGAAACCCCTCCGCTGGCCCTGATCCTGCCACTCTTGCTGCCTCCAGTTGAGCCAATTATTTGGCTCCTGGTGCCCCCACCTCGGCTGCTGCTGCTGCTGCAACTTCTACTGTTATTCTCGCTATCGGGGTTCAGCTCTCCTTACCTCCTGACCCCGACCACCTCCTGTCCCCTTCTCTACCTCAGTGGCCCACCTGGCCAGCTTCTTCGTGAACTCGGGGTTTGACGCCTCCCCGTCGGCTTCTCTTGTCGCCCTCTCCATCAGCTCCTCGTAAGAGTGAGGGGGCACCCTCTTCAGGTCCATCTTGAAGAAACCCTACTGTAGCCCCAAGGTGAAGGTCATCATCAGGGTGTGCCCTGACATCTCCTGAACTTGGGTGACCTCCTCCTGGAACCGATCCACGTAGCTCCCCAAGGTCTTGTTCACCCCCTGCTTGATGTGGAACAGGGACTCCATTCTGTGAGCTCGTCTCGCGAGATTTCGAGGTATTCTATCTTATTCTGTGAGCTAATCTCGCGAGGCCTTGAAGTATTTTATCTTATTCTGTGAGCTCGTCTCGCGAGGTTTCGTGGTATTCTTATCTCGTGAGACCTTGAAGTATTCCATTTTATTACGCGAGCTCATCTCGCAAGGTTTTGAAGATTTCTATCTTTTTTGCGATCTAATCTCGCGAGATTTCGAGGTATTGTATCTTATTCTATGAGCTCATATCACGAGGTTTCGAGGTATTCTATCTTATTCTGCGAGCTTATCTCGCGGGGTCTTGAAGTATTCTATCTTATTCCGTGAGCTCGTCTCGCGAGGTTTCGAGGTATTCTATCTTATTACGCGAGCTCATCGCGCGAGGCCTTGAAGTATTCTATATTATTACGCAAGCTCATCTCGCGAGGCCTTGAAGTATTCTATCTTATTACACAAAGTTCATCTTGCGAGGTTTCGAGATATTCTATCTTATTACACGAGCTCATCTCGCGAGGCCTTGAAGAATTCTATCTTATTCCGCGAGTTCATCTCGCAAGGTTTCAAGGTATTCTATCTTCTTCCATGAGTTCGTCTCGTGAGGTTTCGATATATTCTATCTTATTCCGTGAGCTCATCTCGCGAGGCCTTCAAGTATTTCATCTTATTACCCAAGCTCATATCGCGAGGCCTTGAAGTATTCTATCTTATTACGCGAAAAGCTCATCTCGCGAGGTTTCGAGGTATTCTATCTTATTCTATGAGCTCTTCTCGTGAGGCCTTGAAGAATTCTATCTTATTCTGCGAGCTCATCTCGCGAGATTTCGAGGTATTCTATCTTATTATGTGAGCTCGTCTCGCGAGCTTTTGAAGTATTCTATCTTATACCGTGAGCTCGTCTCATGAGGTTTTGAGGTATTTTATCTTATTATGCGAGCTCATCTCGCGAGACCTTGAAATATTCCATCTTATAACGCGAAGCTCATCTTGCGAGGTTTCGAGGTATTCTATCTTATTATGCGAATCTCATTTCGCAAGGTTTTTGTAACAACCTCATTTCTTTTTATCACAATGATAATAATTATTATATATATATAATAACCCTATTTCTCCTCTTTAAACCCGAGCCCCCCCCCCCCATTTCGTCATTTCCCGCAACCCGTCGACCCAGGGTTTCTCTCCCGTCTCCCGTATCGCAGCCGCAAGCCGCCGATACCGCCTCCTCCTCCCAGAGCCCCCGACGCCTCTCCCTCTGGCTTCCCCTGCCGTCTCCGGCTCTCCCTTTAGACGTCAACACCGATAGCAGTGACAGAACTTCTCCAGGAAGCCGACTGTACAACCCCGTATTCGCAGAGTAAGGTCCCCTCGGCAGGCGCAGGATCATCTTTATGTTTTTAAGCTTTTGAGAGATTTGACACTCTTGGTGGCCAATTTTGGCTTGGCCTTGGAAAAATACTAGTTGGGGAGGAAAAATTGACCTCCCCCCTTGGCTCCTTCTTGGGGGGCGGGTGCGGTAAGTTGGCCGACAGCCACCCCCGGCTCGATAGGTGTGACGAAGGAGCAGCGGGATCGGCCGGAGGCCAGGATCCCTCCCCATGCACCTTAGCCCTGGGTAGGGAGAAACTTGCCGGGCGGTCAGCTCGCGGGGGCGAGAACGGCCTGCAGCCAGGCTCTCGCCCCGCCCGGTGAGCTCGCGGGGGGAGGGGGGGAGACCGGCCTGCGGCCCGGGTCTCGCCCGCGCGGTGAGCTCGCGGGGCGAGACCGGCCTACTGCCCGGGTTTCGCCCGCGCGGTGAGCTCGCGGGGCGAGACCGGCCTACGGCCCGGGTCTCGCCCGCGCGGTGAGCTCACTCGTCTCGGGTGCCCGGGGAGGTGGGGGTATGGCTTGGCCTCCTCCCGCCCTTGGGCCTCTTTGGGCCGATTTTTTACCGTTGTGCCCACGGGGCGGAGTTACCTCTTTTACCCCCCCCCCCCCGGTGTGGGTGTTTTCTATTGGCTCAGGGCCTATTTTCCTTAGGGGTATTTCAGACCTTTTGGTCCCTAGGCTTGGAAAAACTATAAATATATCCCCTTGGGTACCTTTGGAGAGGATGTGTTTTTTGGCTTCCTCTCCCTTGGTTTCTTCTTCTTGGTAGAGTAAGAGAGCTCTCCAAGATACCCAGCTCAGCCATTGGTGAGGGAGGGGAAGTTCTCTTGGGACCTTCCGGATGTGTGGTGGGACCTCCACGCTAGAGCCGAGGGCCTGTTCCTAGTTTCCCAAGTCTTTGGTCCGTGACGTTCCCCGAGTGTAGTAGGTGTGAGGTCACCCCTCTTTTGGGACCCCGAACTCCACGATAGACCAAGTTTTTGGTTTCAACATTTTGGTGTGGTCAGCGTGGAGAGTGACCAGCACAGAAGATCTCGGGAGAGTGTCATGGCCGGAGATCAGGGAGGCGGTGATGATCTCGGCGAGCTCCCCAACCCCGGACCCTTCGTAGGAAGGGAGGAGTTCATGGCTTCCATCCAAGGCATCATGGAGATGCTGAGAAGCATTGCCCCTCGGGCTGACAGCTCAACCCCCACCCCCAGGGACTGGCTCCTAGGGGTCTCGACGAGCTGACCCAGAGTGGTCTCGGCGAGCTGCCTCCCAGGGGCACAGACGAGATGACCCCAATAGGGGGAGAAGGAAATGCACCAAGTAGGCGACCTGGGAAGGAAAGGATGGGAGAGGGGGTCGAGCGAGACCTCCCGGGTCGGGAGCTATTCCCCAGCCAGGCGAGTGCCAGCCCTCCAAGCGAGCAGGTCGCACGAGTAGAGGTTGTGAGACCACCCCTCAGTGGGTCACCCTTCAGCGAGCTGATCATCTCAGCTCCCGTTCCCGAGGGGTTCAGAGAGCCTGACATGGCTTACTATATCGGGAAGGATGACCCCGTCCAGCACCTGCAATGGTTCGAGGATGTCGTCTCCATCAGGCCAATAACGAATGCCTTCAAGTGTCGCCTCTTTGTGATCACGTTGAAGGAGAAGGCAAGGGACTGGTTTCATCAACTCCCTCCGAGGTCGATCTATGAGTTCGAGGATTTGAGTCGGAGCTTCCAGCTCCGCTTCTCTACCTCCAAGAAGAGGAAGAGGAGTCCTGAGTCCATCTTTCTGATAAGTCAGAGGGTCGAGGAGTCGCTGGCCAACTATGTTGACAGGTTCCAGGAGGAGATCCTGGATATCCAGGAGATGCCGGGGTATGCCCTCCAGATGGCGTTCACGGTGGGGTTGTGTGAGGGGTTCTTCAAGATGAGACTGACCCAAAAGGCCCCCTTTTCCTTCGAGGGGCTGATGGAAAGGGCGGCTGAGGAGATAGCCATGGAGGCGGCCAACCCGGCATTTGTCAAGAAGTTGGCAAGGCTAATAGAGGCGGAGCCGAAGGAGCAAGGCGGATCAAGGCATCAAGAGGGAAGATGGAGAGAGGAGTAGAGAGCTCTGGCGTTCTAGGGATAGGAGGGTCCGGAGCCAGGTTGGAGGCAGCAAGGAGGACCTACCCAAGGTGGGGAGGATTTTTAGGGAGGCCAAGGAAGATACTTCCAAAGGCAAGCCCCTAGGCAACTCCTACCCCCACCGTAGTAAGCGATGGAGATCGGTCGAAGGGAGAGGAGGAACCGCGCGGGAAGAGGAAGAGTCAGAGTAGAGTTACCCTACTGTGAGAACCACCAGTAGGAGGGCCATGCAACAGCTACTTGCCCTGAATTCCAGGAGTTGAGAAGGACAAGAGCTCCGACGCTACACCCTCAATGACCGCAAGATCCGGTGTGGATTGAAGAAGTCCAACCCGAGTCAGCAGGGGAGAGGTGTGAGGACAGGGTTGATGTGGGCACCCGGGGAGGGATCCCATGATTCACAAGGGAAGAGGAAAGTAGTGAAGTGGATCATCTTTTGTAATGAACTTTACATGCATTGTATCATCTAATCTATGATTAATGAAGAAAACCGCCAGAAAATATTTGTGATCCGTGCCTTAGCTTCGAGATGATTCCGCTGACCAGGCTACCACTAGCTGGCAGGGCAGGTTGATCTCTCGTGGAGGCTAAGTCCCTTAGTTCCGAGATGATTCTATTGATTAAGCTCTCACTAGCTGGCAGGGCAGGTTGATCTCTCGTGGAGGCTAAGTCCCTTAGCTCCGAGATGATTCCGCTGATCAGGCTCCCACTAGCTGGTAGGGCAGATTGATCTCTCGTGGAGGCTAAGTCCCTTAACTCCGAGATGATTCCGCTGACCAGGCTCCCACTAGCTGGCAGGGCAGGTTGATCTCTCGTGGAGGCTAAGTCCTTTTAGCTCCGAGATGATTCCGCTGACCAGACTCTCACTAGCTGGTAGGGCAGGTTGATCTCTCGTGGAGGCTAAATCCCCTAGCTCCGAGATGATTCCGCTGACAAGGCTCCTACTAGCTAGCAGGGCAGGTTGATCTCTCATGGAGGCTAAGTCCTTTTAGCTCCGAGATGATTCTGCTGACCAGGCTCCCACTAGTTGGCAGGGCAGGTTGATCTCTCGTGAAGGCTAAGTCCCCTAGCTCCAAGATGATTCCGCTAACCAGGCTCCCACTAGCACTACAACAAATATGGACATCATCGACGTTTTTAAGAGGCATTGGAGACATTTTTCAAATATCGTTAATGTTTTCGCGACGTTGTTATAAACGTCGCGCATGCCGCAGGCGCCGTGAATACAACCGTCGCCAAAAGTTTTTACGACGTTTTTTTTATACACCCACCGCCTGACATTAGCGGCATTTACGTTTATAAATGTGACGTGCTTTGGCTACATTTCGTAGTGTAAAATGTTGCAAGCCTTAGCAATGTCAAACAAAAAATTAGGCAATTCTTGAGAGAAAAATATCAAGTTATAATTCGAGCAAAAACTCATAATGAATTAGATATGAGGTAAAATTATTAGACACGTTATTGTATTAAAAATATTGCAAAAACTAAAAACAATGGCAACGTTTAAACAAACGTAACAAAAAAATGTGGTTGATGTCCATATTTGTTGTAGTGTAGGTGGCAGGGCAGGTTGATCTCTCGTGGAGGCTAAGTCCTTTTAGCTCCGAGATGATTTCGCTGATCAGGCTCCCACTAGCTGGCAGAGCAGGTTGATCACTCGTGGAGGCTAAGTCCCCTAGCTCCGAGATGATTCCGCTGACCAGGCTCCCACTAGCTGGCAGAGCAGGTTGATCTCTCGTGGAGGCTAAGTCATTTTAGCTCCGAGATGATTCCGCTGACCAGGCTCCCACTAGCTGGCAGGGCAGGTTGATCTCTCGTGGAGGCTAAGTCCTTTTAGCTCTGAGATGATTTCGCTGACCAGGCTCCCACTAGCTGACAGGGCAGGTTGATCTCTCGTGGAGGCAAAGTCCCCTACCTCCGAGATGATTCTGCTGACTAGGCTCCCACTAGCTTGCAGGATAGGTTGATCTCTCGTGGAGGCTAAGTCCTTTTGGCTCTGATATGATTCCGCTGACCAGGCTCCCACTAGCTGGCAGGGCAAGTTGATCTCACGTGGACGCTAAGTCCTTTTAGCTCCGAGATTATTCCGCTGATCAGGCTCCCACTAGCTGGCAGGGCAGGTTGATCTCTCGTGGAGGCTAAGTCCTTTTCACCCTGAGGCTGTCTCGTCACCCAGGCTCCCATTAGTTGGCATGACAGGTTGACCCCTTGGGAGGCTAAGTATTTTCACGCCGAGGCTGTCTCGTCACCCAGGCTCCCATTAGCTGGCATGACAGGTTGGCCCCTCGGGAGGCTAAGTTTTTTCACCCTGAGGCTGTCTCGTCACCCAGGCTCCCATTAGCTGACATGACAGGTTGACCCATCGAAGAGGCATTGTAATCTTTCAAACCACGAGAAAAGGCCACTCAGCGAATACGTTGGGTTAGATATTTCTTTCCAAGCTTGTGCGAATCTCGAAAAAAGCGGGGATTGTGTACAACCCCGTATTCGCAGAGTAAAGTCCCCTCGGCAAGCGCATGATCAGCTTTATGTTTTTTAAGCTTTTGAGAGATTTGGCACTCTTGGTGGCCAATTTTGTCTTGGCCTTGGAAATATACTAGTAGGGGGAGGAACAATTGACCTCCCCCCTTGGCTCCTTCTTGGGGGGCGGGTGCGGTAAGTTGGCCGACACCCGCCCCGGCTCGATAGGTGTGACTAAGGAGCAGCGAGATCGGCTAGAGGCCAGGATCCCTCCCCCTGCACCTTAGCCTTGGGTAGGGCGAGACTGGCAGGGCGGTCAGCTCACGGGGGCGAGAGCGGCCTGCGGTCAGGCTATCGCCCCGCGGGGTAAGCTCGCGACGCGAGACCAGCTTGCGGCCCAGGTCTCCCCCGCGCGGTGAGCTCGCGGGACGAGACCGGCCTGCGGCCCAGGTCTCGCCCACGCGGTGAGCTCGCGGGGCGAGACCGGCCTGCGGCCCGGGTCTCGCCCGCGCGGTGAGCTCGCGGGGCGAGACCGGCCTGCGGCTCGGGTCTTGCCCGCGCGGTGAGCTCGCGGGGCGAGACCGGCCTGCGGCCCGGGTATCGCCCGCGCGGTGAGCTCGCGGGGCGAGACCGGCCTGCGGCCCGGGTCTCGCCCGCGCGGTGAGCTCGCGGGGTGAGACCGGCCCGCGGCCCGGGTCTCGCTCGCGCGGTGAGCTCACTCGTCCCGGGTGCCCGGGGAGGTGGGGGTATGGCTTGGCCTCCTCCCGCCCTTGGACCTCTTTGGGCCAAGTTTTTACCATTGTGCCCTCGGGGCGGAGTTATCTCTTTTACCCCCTAGTGTGGGTGTTTTCTATTGGCTCATGGTCTATTTGCCTTAGGGGTATTTTGGATCTTTTGGTCTCTAGGCTTGGAAAAACTATAAATAGATCCCCTTGGGTACCTTTGGAGAGGATGAGTTTTTTGGCTTCCACCTCCCTTGGTTTCTTCTTCTTGGTAGAGTGAGAGAGCTCTCCAAGGTACCCAGCTCAGCCATTGGTGAGGGAGGGGAAGTGCTCTTGTGACCTTTCGGATGTGTGGTGAGACCTCCACGCTAGAGCCGAGGGTCTGTTCCTAGTTTCCCAAGTCTTTGGTCCGTGACGTTCCCCCGAGTGTAGTAGGTGTGAGGTCACCCCTCTTTTGGGACCCCGAACTCCATGAGAGACCAAGTTTTTGGTTTCAACACCGACGACACCGTCAACCTCCCTCAAAGGTCGTCGTTCTTTTTTCCTTTCAAGGCAACTTCCTCCCTTCCTCTTCTCCTCCTCCGGCCAGTAAGGGCAAAGACAACGTTCTTCTCCTGCAACCCTAGCTCCTCCTCGTTCCGGTCAGTGGATTTCGTGAGGGACTCCCAGGGTTTCGCTCGAAACTCCTCTACGTGGATCTTTGAGCCTAGATCCGGCTTCTGTGGGTAAGGATCTCCGCTCAACTCATGTTTTCAGATTTTGCCCTAATTTTTGTTGTTATAATTTTTGCTTCAGACAATGTATTTTGCGTCGATTCCCTCTTGCGGTTGTCATATATCCGTCTAACATCAATTTTGTTTGTTTTTTCGATGCCGCTCATCTGATCTAGGTGGTGAAATCGCTCCAAGCCCTCTCCGATTTAGGGTTTCCGTCACCCGAGCGCCACCGAGTCCCTGATCCTTCGTGGTAACTCCTCTCCCCTTGCTCTCAAGGGAGGTAAACTTCTAAACAACCTCTCATGTGCATCTTTGCAATTTTTATAATGTCTATGCAAGCGTAGAAAATTTCGTAGGTCATCTTGGTTGCGTGGTCATAAGCAGATCGATCTAAGGCACACCGTCTAGCCGCCGCCATCCCTTTAGCTTCACCCGAAGGCAAGTAAAGAAATCTCTCTCGCTTGTAAACGTGAAATTTATTTATTATTGCTCTTATATTATTTAATGTATACCCTTATAGATCGGGGTCGTGTGTTTTATGACTTGTTTAGCTGTGTTAGGAATCTCGAAGACATGAATCCCCATTTCACTATTTGTCATGAGCAAATATTGAAAGGAGGTGTCGATTTGATGTGGCGCTTTGAATCGAGCTCCCGCCAAACTGGTAACGGAAACCAGTAGATGGTCATTGCAAGCACCGCGCTGATAAGCTTTGCAATTAAACTTATTTTAGAATCATGTACATCAAATTGAGACGCGAACCCTTTCCATTGTACCGCTCATGCCCTTGTGTGAATGGAATTTAGGCTAACTCCGAAGTAGGCTAGAGTACAGTTAAGCATCAGTTAGTTGTTTTTCTTTCTCTTGTTTCCTCTACTTAAACATCGGAATATTATATGCTTACTTTTAGTTTTCATGTTCTGAGACATTTTCCTTCTGTTTTGTTTTTGCCTTAAGATTCGTGACAGTGCCGCATGCTCTCTGAGCTGCTCTTCGTTCAGCTACTGCTTGCTCTGAGGTTTACTTTTTTGTAGTTATTACATCAGGTTCTATGTATTTGTTCTCTTTTATCGTCAGATCTGTTATCGTGTACTAGTTATTGTTCGTCATTTTCTCTTGTATTGTGGACAACTGCTAGGATTTTTATTGATGTACTAAATCATTTAATTTGGGACATGATTATTACTGCTGTCTATTACAGTCTAAATCATTTAATTTGGGACATGATTATTACTGCTGTCTATTACAGTTATATTTTTCTTCAGCACTGTGTGCGACTTTGATTGCATTGTTTAAAATGCATGTGCATCAACCCTTCATTGACATATTTAAAATGCTTCCGCACATATATATGTAAACAATTAAACTTTCTTTTTCTAAAATAACTATTTTAAAACTAATATCAAATTTCCAGCTCCTGTCTAGCAGACATGGAAGTTACTTTTGGTTATGCATGCGGCATCACGACCCGCCCGTAACGCACTCTGATAAATATTATCCGACAAGTCGTTACAGTTTTGAGGTATTATATATTATTCTGCGAGCTCATCTCGCAAGATTTCGAGGTATTCTATCTTATTCCACAAGCTCGTCTCGCGGGGTTTCGAGATATTCTATCTTATTCCATGAGCTCGTCTCACAAGGTCTCGAGGTATTCTATCTTATTACGCGTGCTCATATAGTGAGGTCTTGAAGTATTCCATCTTATTACGCGAGCTCATTTTGCGAGGCCTTAAAGTATTTTATCTTATTTTGTGAAGCTCATCTCGCGAGATTTCGAGGTATTTTATCTTATTTCGCGAGCTTATCTCGCGAGGCCTTGAAGAATTATATCTTATTCTGAGAGCTCATCTCATGAGGTTTCGAGGTACTCTATCATATTATGTGAGTTCATCTCGCGAGGTTTTGAGGTATTATATCTTATTCTGTGATCTCATCTCGCGAGAACTTGAAGTATTCCATTTTATTACGTGAGCGCATCTCGCGAGGTTTTGAAGTATTTTATCTTATTCCACGAGCTCATCTTGCAAGCTTTTGAGGTATTCTATCTTATTCCATGAGTTCGTCTCGCGAGGTTTCAAGGTATTCTATCTTATTCCGCGAGCTCATCGATCTCGTGAGGCCTTGAAGTATTCTTTCGTATTCCATGAGGTCGTCTCGCGAGATTTCGAGGTATTCTATCTTATTACGCGAGCTCATCTCGTGAGGTCTTGAAGTATTCCATTTTATAACGCGAGCTCATCTCGCGAGGTCTTGAAGAATTCTATCTTATTCTGTGAGCTCATCTCACGAGGTTTCGAGGTATTCTATCTTATTCCTAAAGCTCGTCTCGCGAGATTTCGAGATATTCTATCTTATTTCATGAGTTCATCTGGCGAGGCCTTGATGTTTTCCATCTTAGTACGCGAGCTCATCTAGTGAGACATTGAAATATTTTATCTTATTACACAAAGCTCACCTCACGAGGTTCGAGGTATTCTATCTTATTCTACGAGCTCATCTGACGAGACCTTAAAGAATTTTATCTTATTCCACGAGCTCATCTCGCGAGGTTTCGAGGTATTCTATCTTATTTCGTGAGCTCGTCTCGCGAGATTTCCCAATATTCTATCTTATTCCGTGAGCTCGTCTCACAAGGTTTCAAGGTACTTTATCTTATTCGGTGAGCTCGCCTTGCGAGATTTAGAGAAATTCTATCTTATTCCGCGAGCTCATCTCGTGAGGCCTTGAAGTATTCCATCTTATTACACAAGATCATCTCGCGAGGCCTTGAAGTATTCCATGTTATTACGCGAGCTCATCTCGCGATCCCTAAGTATTCTTATTACGCGAAGCTTATCTCGCGGGGCCTTGAAGTATTCCATCTTATTGCGCGAGTTCATCTCGCGAGGCCCTGAAATATTCCATCTTATTATGCGAAGCTCATCTCATGATGTTTCAAGGTGTTCTATCTTATTCTGCGAGCTCATCTCGCGAGGTCTTGAAGAATTCTATCGTACTCCACGAACTCATCTTGCGAGGTTTCGAGGTATTCTATCTTATTCCGTGAGCTCGTCTCGCGAGGTATTCTATATTATTCCGCGAGCTCATCTCGCGAGGCCATGAAGTATTCCATCTTATTACGCGAGTTCATCTTGCAAGCCCTTGAAGTATTCCATCTTATTATGCGAACTCATCTCGCGAGGTGTTAAGGTATTCTCTTTTATTCTGCAAGTTCACCTGGCCTCGCAAGGCCTGAAGGAGTTTTACTTTATTCTGCGCGCTTACCTCGCAAAATTATGGGGGGTTCTCTTTAATTTGGCGAGTTCATATTTTCTAGAACATCACTATATCAACTAAGAACGTCCTAACAATACATCCCAACGAGATCCAGAAGAAATCTATATTGGACGAGTGCTTATTTACGATGAGTGCCCTTACTTGACAGACCTAAATTAGGAGCTTATACTTCATGATGAATATTCAAAGGGGCTATTACTCATTATTCACTTTGGTAAGGAAAGTCATCGTAAATAATGTCATGTAAAATGTACTTGTTCTATTATTGTTATTCGCTAACATAAAACAAAGTTATTTGCTCCTCTGTGTTTTGTCTGTCTCTTCGGTATTACCAATTGGAGTAGATGAAGTCCATGAACTGTGATGTTGTCGTAGTCCGAGTCCCTGCGCGAGCTATTCTCCCGCATACCGACTACTAGCCCTCTCGAGTTGAGTCCAAGTCCTCAAGCTGTGATGTTGTCGTAGTCCTGGTCCCTACGCGAGCTCCTCTCCCGCATACCGGCTACTTGCCCCCTTGAGTTGAGTCAAAGCCCTCTAGTTGTGATGTTGTCGTAGTTTTGGTCCCTGCGTGAGCTCCTCTCTCACATACCAGCTATATATATGATGTTGTCGTAATCCGGGTCCCTGCGCGAGTACCTCTCCCACATACCGGATACTCGCACACTCGAGCGAGATAAATACCTCGAGCTGTGATGTTGTTGTAGTTCAGGTCCCCGCGCGAGCTCCTCTCCGCATACAAGCTACTTGCCCCCTCGAGCGAGATGAAGACCTCAAGCTATGATGTTGTCGTAGTTTAGATCCCTGCGAGCTCCTCTCCCGCATACCGACTACTTGCCCCCTCGAGCGAGAAGAAGACCTCGAGTTATGATGTTGTCGTAGTCTGTGTCCCTACACAAGCTCCTCTCCTGCATATCGGCTACTTGCCCCCTCGAGTTGAGTCTAAGACCTCGAGTTATGATGTTGACGTAGTC
This sequence comes from Platanthera zijinensis, assembly GCA_039513925.1. Lineage (NCBI taxonomy): Eukaryota > Viridiplantae > Streptophyta > Magnoliopsida > Asparagales > Orchidaceae > Platanthera > Platanthera zijinensis. The sequence continues at coordinate 236,860,677 of CM077081.1, read as the reverse complement.
TGGGTCCCTACGCGAGCTCCTTTCTCGCATACTGACTACTTTCCCCCTCAAGTTGAGTCCAAGTACTCGAGCTGTGATGTTGCCGTAGTCTGAGTCCATGTGCGAGTTTCTCTCTCGCATACCGACTATTTGTCCCCTCGAGTGAGTCAAAGTCCTTGAGCTGTGATGTTGTCCTAGTCTGGGTTCTTACGCGAGCTCCACTCCCGCATATCGGCTACCTGCCCCCTTGAGTTGAGTCCAAGACCTCGAGTTGTGATGTTGTCGTAGTCTGGGTCCTCACGCTAGCTTCTCTCCCGCATACCAGCTATTAGCCCCCTCGAGTAATTCCAAGTACTTGAGCTGTGATGTTGTCATAGTTCGGGTCCCTGTGCGAGCTCCTCTCTCGCATACTGTCTACTTACCCCCTCGAGTTGAGTCAAAGTCCTCGAGCTGTGATGTTGATATAGTCTGGGTCCCTACGTGAGCTCCTCTACCGCATACTGTCTACTTGCCCCTCGAGTGTGTCCAAGACCTTGAGCAGTGATATTACCATAGTTCGGGTCCCTGCGCTAGCTCTTCTCTCGCATACTGGCTACTTTCCCCCTCGAGCGAGATGAAGACCTTGAGCTGTGATGTTATCATAGTCCGGGTCCCTGTGCAAGCTCCTCTCCCATATACTGGCTACTTGCTCCCCTCGATCTAGATCAAGACCTCAAGCAGTATTGTTTTCGTAGTCCGAGTCCCTGCCCGAGCTCTTTTCCCACATACTGGCTACTCGCCCCCTCGAGCGAGATGAAGACCTCGAGCTGTGATGTTGTCGTAGTCTGGGTCCCCGCATGAGGTCCTCTCCCGCATACCAGCTACTTGCCCTATCGAGCAAGATGGAGACCTCGAGTTGTGATGTTGTCGCAGTTTGTGTCCATGCGCGAGCTCCTCTCCTATATATCGGCTACTTTCCCCCTCGAGTTGAGTCTTAGACCTCGAACTGGGATGTTGTCATAGCTTGGGTCCCTGTGCGAGCTCCTCTCTCACATACCAGCTACTTGTCCCCTCGAGTTGATTCAAAGTCCTCGAGTTGTGATATTGTCGTAATCCGAGTCCATGCACGAGCTACTCTCCCGCATACCGGCTACTTGCCTGCTCGAGTGAGTTCAAGTTGTCGAGCTGTGATGTTGTCATAGTCCGAGTCCCTGCGCGAGCTCCTCTCCCGCATACCAACTACTTGCCCCCTCCAGTTGAGTCCAAGACCTCAAGCTGTGATGTTGTCATAGTCTGGGTCCCTGCGTGAAATCCTCTCTCACATACCGACTACTTGCCCCCTCGTGCAAGACTAAGACCTCGATCTGTGATGTTGTCATAGTCCGGGTCCCCGCGAGAGATCCTCTCCCGCATACCTGCTACTTGACCCCTCGATCAAGATGAAGACCTCGAGTTGTGATATTGCCGTAGTCTGGGTCCTTGCATGAGCTCCTCTCATACATACAGATTATTCCCCCCCCCCCCTCGAGCTGAGTCCAAGACCTTGAGATGTGATGTTGTTGTAGTTTGGGTCTCTACGCGAGCTCCTCTCCTACATATCGGCTACTTGCACCCTTGAGTTGAGTCTAAGTTCTCGAGCTGTGATGTTGTCGTATTCCGAGTCTATGTGCGAGCTCCTCTCCCGCGTAACAGCTACTTGCCCCCTCGAGTGAGTCCAAGTCTTTGAGCTGTGATGTTGTCATAGTCCGGGTCCCTACACGAGCTCCTCTCCCGCATACCGGCTACCTGCCCCCTCGAGTTGAGTACAAGATCTTGAATTGTGATGTTGTCGTAGTCCGGGTCTCTGCGCGAGCTCCTCTCTCGTATACCGGCTACTAGCCCCCTTGAGTGAGTCCAAGTCCTTAAGTTGTGATGTTGTCGTAGTCCGAGTTACTGTGCGAGCTCCTCTCCTGCATACCGGCTACATGCCCCCTCGAGTGAGTTGGTAGTCCTCGGACAAGGTGATGTCGTAGAACTGACCTATACAGTTGAGCACTCTTATCCACCTTCAGTTGAGCTCGAATCCTATAAGGTGTCAAATTTCTTCTCCACTTCCAGTTGAGATCGCTCGTTTAGCGAAGGGATTGGGAGGTGTCGACCTTTCCTCGTCCACCCCCAATTGAGCTTGCTCGTTTACGGATGGGCCTGGGAGGTGTCGATCTTTTCTCGTTCACTCCCAGTTGAACTTGCTCGTTTAGTGAAGGGCTTGAGAGGTGTAGACCTTTCCTCGTCCACCCTCAATTGAGCTCGCTCGTTTAGCGAAGGGCCTGGGAGGTGTCGACCTTTCCTCGTCCACCCCCAGTTGAGATCACTCGTTTAGCGAAGGGCCTTGGAAGTGTCAACCTTTTTTCTTCCACCCCCAGTTGAGATAGCTCGTTTAGCGAAGGGTCTGGAAGGTGTCGACCATTTTTCTTCCACCCCCAGTTGAGCTTACTCGTTTAGCAAAGGGCCTAGGAGGTGTTGACCCTTATTCTTCCACCTCCAATTGAGCTCGTTCGTGTAGTGAAGGGCCTGGGAGGTATCGACTCTTCTTCTTCTACCCCCAGTTGAGCTCGCTCGTCTAGCAAAGGGCCTAGGAGGTGTCGACTTTTCTTGTTCCACCCCCAATTGAGCTCGCTCATTTAGCGAAGGGACTGAGAGGTGTTGACCTTTCCTAGCCCACCCCCAGTTGAGCTCGCTCATTTAGTGAAGGGCCTGGGAGGTGCCGATGTGACGACCTAATGCCGACCCACTCTGGACCACACAAGGATCACTGTGGCCTCACTGGAATCGTCCGGGCTGCAGCCCAAGCACCCAACCCCTCTCCATCAACATGCGGGTTGTTGGTGGCCACAACCTCCCTTTAATGAGACAAACTCGATAGTCAAGCGCGCATCACGAGGACTTCCCATGAGGTCACCCATCCCAGTACTACAGCTCAATTGGTGATGAGAAGTTGAAAAACTCCATAGTTAAACGTGCTCGGGCTGGAGTAGTACTGGGATGGGTGACCTACTGGGAAGTCCCCGTGATGAGCACTTGACTATCGAGTTTGCCTCATCAAAGGGAGACTGTGACCACCAAAAACCCGCATGTTGATGGAGAGGGGTTGAGGGCTTGGGCTGCAGCCCGGGACGACTCCAGGTGAGGCCACAGTGATCCTTGTGTCGTCCAGAGTGGGTCGGCACTGGGTCGTCATAACCGACCTTTTGTCTTCCACCCCCAATTGAGCTTGCTTGTTTAGTGAAGGTCCTTGGAGGTGTCGACCTTTCCTCATCCACCCCCAGTTGAGCTTGCTCATTTAGCGAAGGGACTGAGAGGTGTCGACCTTTATTCGTCCACCCTCAGTTGAGCTCGCTCGTTTAGCGAAAGGTCTGAGAGGTTTCGACCTTTCTTCTTCCACCCCAGTTGAGCTCGCTTGTTTAGTGAAGGGCCTGCGAGGTGTCGACCTTTCTTCTTCTACCCCAAGTTGAGCTCGCTCGTGTAGCAAAGAGCCTGGGAGGTGTCGACCGTTCTTCTTCTACCCCCAGTTGAGCCCGCTCGTCTAGCGAAGGACCTGAGAGGTATCGACCTTTCTTTTTCCACGACCTTTTGAGCTCGTTCTCTTAACGAAATGCCTGAGAGGTGTCGACCTTTCCTCGTCTACCTCCAGTTGAGCTCACTTGTTTAGCGAAGAGCCTGGGAGGTGCCGACCTTTCTTCTTCCACCCCCAGTTGAGCTTGCTCGTTTAGCGAAGGGTCTGAGAGGTGTCTACATTTCTTCTTCCACCCTCAGTTGAGCTCGCTCGTTTAGCGAAAGGGCCAGAGAGGTGTTGACCTTTCGTCTTCCACCCTCAATTGAACTCGCTCATTTAGCAAAAGGCCTAGGAGGTGTCAGCCATTCAGCCACTTGCCAAATTGGGGTTGAGTGATTTCTTTCCGACCTCTGCCGAGCTTGCAAAGAAGCGGAGATTGTGTACAATCCCAATTTGAGGAGTCCAACCCAACTCGCCCCTAAAGAGAGGGGAAGCTCGAGCCAGTCAGGCGAGTAGGCCCTCGCATGGCGACTTTGCCATACAAGCTGTGAGGCGACCTCACCATTCCAGGCAGCTACGAGGCGACCTCACCATTCCAGTCAGCTGCATGCCTAGCGAGCTCTTGCAGTCCAAAAAGACTATTATTCCCCTAGATTGGAGTTTGGATATAAATAGGACCCCGAAGCACAAGTTGGAGGAACCCCTTGACCCCCCTATGGGGGAGAGTTCAGTATGCGCCTCCCTTGTGCCGAGCTCAACAATGGATTTAGGAGGGAAAGTTCCTATAGACTTCTGGGTGCGTGGAGGGACCTCCGCGCTACAGTATGCAGGTCATGTTTGTAGGCAGTTCAGAACTATTTTTTTGCTCGCTCCTTTTTCTCGCCAAGTCTCCGGCGAGGTGACCACTAAATTAGTAAACTCTTGTCACTCTCTTGGTCCGAACGTAGGAGCTAATTTTCTTGGTTCCAACAGTGATCTTCCCATTACTTGTTGAATTTGAGTCACATATCCTTAATATATCTTCCATCGTGTTGTTGGTCCTTTCCGTCTGGCCGTCCATCTTCGGGTGGATGTCATTCGGCGGGCGGCCTCATTCGACGGGTACCCAGCTCATTTGACGGGAGGAATCATTTGATAAACAACGTTATTTGGCAAGCAACAACTTTTAGCGTGCTACATCATTTGACAGGCGAAATCATTCGACCGACGACATCATTCAGAGCGATGTTATTTGGTTGTTGTGAGCGCAGTGAGCGTGGAGGCATTTTGACAGCAAAATCAGTGCAATGAGCACGTAGTTAATGCAGAGATGTTGTGAGCGTGCAGTGAGCACATATGGATTCTCAGCGCGTAGTTAGCACTGAGGAGTTCTTACTGTGCAGCTAGCGCCAAGACACAGTGAGCGTAGAGATGTTGTGAGCGCACATTGATCATAGAGATGTGAGCGCGTAATGAGTTTGGAGGCATTCAGAGTGCTTAATGATCACACAGTTAGAGTAAATATGTTTATAGGGAGCAGTGAGCACAAAGACATTTTGAGAGTGTAATTAGCGCACAGAGATTGTGAGCACACCAAGAGTGTGGAAGTGTTACGCCCGAAGTCCTTGCGCCTTAGGAAGTGAAATGGGATGGATTGGTAACGGCGTGCACCGAGGTGCCCCCAAAAAAGAGGGGAATGAGGACTTGTCTGCGTGCAAGTGTGCATATAGCCAAGGTCGGACACACAACCGGGCGCGGGTGTGTGTGACCAGACCCACATATGGCTAGGGTCGTGCACACAAGCTCGGGATGCCAGAACCACGTACACACGGCCAGGGCTGCGTGCGGGGGCGAGCACGACCATCCCTAAGCGCGGGGGGGGGGGGGGGGGGATGTCCGCATCCACAACGTCGTTTTCTTTAACGTTGAGTGGAACTCGACATTACGTCGATTTCTATCGACATTATGTAAATTTCTCTCGACGTTGCGTCGATTTATGTGTTATTTGCAGAATACAACATAATTTGCTGCACTCATCTTCTCTACGTGATTTGCTCGATCACTTCAACATTAATTATTTTACTTGAAAATATAACAAAATATATTTTACTTATTATATTCGTTGTTCATTAAATGCATGATTACTTCTTACAATTTTGATGAGGCTTATATAAAGGAGTTTTCTAAGAACAGACGATCACTCTTCTTCTCGGTCTCTTACATTCTTATTTGTTGTTTTTATTTTTCCGACGATCTTCTTCCTACGTTTACTTCATCAACAAAAAGTTTAGGTGCTTTGTGTTTTCGAGGTCTGCGCACATCAGAGCTTTCATAATCTAGTAGGATGTTGTACCTTGGAAGAGTAAACATCTGTTGAAAGTCATGCTAAAAGGCGATGCAACTTTTTTAGGACAGTGATCACATGTTTTATCCAGACTTGATTCTAAATTTATACTATTCTAATTTTTTTTATGTTATATCTTTACTATATTATATCAATATACATATTTGAGAGCACACCAACCAACTAACCTAAATCATTAGATCAAAGATCTTTTTTCTCATCCATTGGATAAAGAAAGAGAAAAAAGTTTGAGGAGAGATGGAGAGACAAAGAAATAGAATATAAATAAGTGTCTTAAATCTATGAGAGGGGGGGGGGGAGGGAGAGAGAGGAGAAAAATAGAGGTGTTGTGCGGTCAAATCACTTTAAGAGGAGAGAGATGGGGGGACAGAGAAGAAACGAAGAGAAGAAAGTGGAGCCCGCGATATTTAATGAAAAGAGAGACAATAAAAATTAATTTAAATTCTAACATGCAATTTTTCGTTTGTCTGTTTGCGCAATTTTTCGTTTTCCAAAATTATCCTTCGGCATAGACACTCGAATGCGGGCGGAGCCAGCGTGGAAGCTGGCGCAACCCGCTTTGATGCGGACGCAATGCGCCTTGATACGAGCACAGCCCGCAACGACGCATCGAGAATGGACGAAACCCGTTCGAAGATGCTAATACATTAATAAGACAAGAAATGCTTGTGTATACAACAAAAACAGCTAACAAAATAATTCAGATGGTATTATAAAGGGTCTGTTTGGCGCAGCTCTGGCGGCTGGAAAATCTCTATTCCAGCCGCCAGAGCTGCTTTATATGTGTTTGAGACAGCTCCTTGTGAAGAGCTTTTCAATCCGCCGGAGCTGTTTTGCAGCTTTTCAGAAATCTCCCGCCCCCAGCTTCTGCTTCCGCAAAATAGCTTTCTCTCTTACAAGTTTTGGAAATCTAATGGTTTCTTCAGTTGGAACATGCTCAGAGGCCGGACGGCCTTCCTCCAGCGATTCCGAGCCCCGGACAGCATTCCTTCTGCGATTCCGAGCCCCCGACGTCCTTCCTTCGACGATTCCGAGCGCACTTCTGCACAGAACATCCAAACACTCTGCAGCCTTTCAAAACTGCTCCCCAAAGATCTATTTTAAAACAGCTCTATCCGAACATCAACTTTTCAATTCGCCAGAACTGTCCCAAACAGAGTCAAAATAATATATTGTTATTTGGCTTCTACAACAACACTTAAATCTTTATCCCACTGTAACGAGATCAGTTATACGGTAAACTCTTAGCCCGGAGACACCAAGAAGAGGACGAAAGACCAATCACTCTTTCATTTTCCTTCTTTGCAGAAACGTAACATCCGTAGTAATAAAATTAAATAATTTAAATTTAATCTGAAAAATATAATAAAATAACTAAAATTAAATCTGGAAAATAAAATAAAAAGAATAAAATTAAATCTGGAGTGCTCAAAAATGGAAGAGGTGCAGTTAGATAAGCACGGATGCCTCGTGTCGTCTACCAAATATTTCACGAGTACAGTTTTCCCCCAACCCTTCCTCGGTCTTTCCTAAAAATCCCACATCCTGCCCGCTGTGCCCGTATTCCCATCTCCCTGCCCGCTCTGCCCGCCACCCCTTTTGAGGAAAACACTGCTCTCATTTCAGCTCGCTCGCCCCCCCTCTCTCTCTACAACAAACTAAGCGGAAAGCTCCCTCTCTCTCTCTTCCCACTCTCACTCTCTTTCCTCTCCGCTCCGTCCCGTCCGATGCCCGCCGCCGCCTCCCTCCGGATTCCGGCGGCCGTTTCATCGGTTCACAGGCCGGCCAACGATTTAGCTGGATTTCAGGTTGTGGTTCTAGATTTGAAAGCCTTGTTCTGCTGAGCCACGCCTTCCGATTGCTTTTTGACAAGGTTTTCCGGGGAGCATTCCCGATAAAGCATTGATTTCGTCTGAAAGGGTCTGCTCAGGAGAAGAATTCTAGTTAAGGAGGAAATGGGTTCTTTCTGAATGTCGGGAGAGGAGGATCGATGAAGAGATTTAGGGTTCAACGAGTAATGTGATTACGCAGGCATAGCTTTAGGAGAATGGGGTTGGGTCCAGATGCGGTTCAGCTGGAGGGGTTGGAGAAAGTTGGAAAGAGAAGTGGGAAAAAAGATGTGAAGAAGAAGAAGAAGAAGAAGAAGGGGGAGGAGACGGGATGCTGGACGGGGCTTCTGTTGAGGGGGGTCTGCATTTCTTCCAGACCAAAAGTAGATGCTTCTAACAGTAGCGCCATCACTACATGTGGTAGTTTCCTTAAACGCCCTCTTTTTTCTTTTGTATTTTGCTCTGTTTTCATGCTTATCTTAGTTGAATCTTGTCATTCTCTCCTGCCCATGCATGTTGTCATGTGTGGTATATATTGCCATTAATTAATGAAGTGTGATTCACCGGGTTTATGAGTAATGTATTCTTTGTTCTTATTGGAAGTTTTGTGTGTGCGTGCACGTTACCGGAAAAACTTGGTAGTCGGGGAAATCGCGTGGATGATTGATTATTTAGGATAAGGGATGTTTTTATGGTCTATGATTGGGTTTACACGGTGTCTGAAATGTTGCTCCTTTAATCCTTTTGTTTTCTTATTTAGAATGGTATATAAGAATTTGTCTCAAGTCATACACGAGGAGATGAAAGCCCTTAAAAAGAATGATACTTGGGAGATTGTCTCAAAGCCATGGAACAAAAAATCTATTAGGTGTAGGTGGATCTTCTCCTTAAAATATAGTCTGTTGGCATTCTAGATCGATATAAGGCTAGGTTGGTTGTAAAATGATATACTTAGACATATGGTATTGATTATCAAAAAACTTTTGCTCCTGTATTGAAAATAAATAACGTGTGAGTTCTTTTTATGGCTGCTCAATTCTACTAGGAACTATATCAATTCAATGTTAAAAATGCATTTCTTTATGGAGACCTTAGAAGAGGTCTATATGGATATTCCTCCTGGATTCAACTTTGACAACAAGAAGAAGCAAGTGTGTAGGTTGAAGAAAACTCTATATAACTTATAAGAAGATTTTCCAAAGTAATGTTGAATCTGAGATATAAGAAGAGCTAAGTGGATCACACTTTGTTCTTCAAGCACTCACAAAAAGATAAACTCATCATGTTACTTTTGAATGTTGATGATATCATCATCTCAAGGAATGATGCAGTTGAAGACAAATTACTAAAGAAGAGGTTTGCGACTGAAATGGAGATAAAAACTCTTAAGAAGACTGATGTACTTTCTGGCAATTGAAGTTAAGTACTGTAAAGGAGGAATCTTTATTTCTCACCGGAAGCATGTATTTGACCACTTCAAAGAAACCAAAAAAAGGGATGTAACTATGCAAGATTAGTAGTGTTCCAGTTGAGCAAAACCATGAAATGGTGAATGCTGATGACAACCTGAAGGTAGATAAAGCTTATTATCAAAGACTTGTTGATAAACTGATATACTTAGCACATACAAGACTTGAGTTAGCATATGTTGTCAACCTAGTGAGCTAATTTGTGCATGATCCAAGGGCTTGCCATCTACAAGTTGTTGACCGGATTATTCAATATCTCAAAAATTCTCTAAGGAGAGGATTGTTGTTTAAACATGATAAAAAACTGTTTCTGGAGACATATACTCTGACTATGGATGATCTTTGGTGGACATAAGGTCCACTTCCGGCTGTTGCACCTTCCTAGGAGGCAATCTTATCACATGGAAGAGTAGGAAGCAAAATATTGTATCCAAATCTAGTGCTGATGATGAATTCAGGGCTATGGTTCAAGGCACATGCAATTTATGGATGAAGATTCTAATTGACGACTTGAAAATTAAATACATAGTTCCAATGAACTTGTTTTGTGAAAATTAAATACATAGTTCCAATGAAAATTAAATACATAGTTCCAATGAACTTGAAAATTAAATACATAGTTCCAATGAACTTGTTCCGATGAGGGCCGGCTAGGTCGGGTTAAATATTCTTTTGTTTAATGAATAAGTATTTCATATTTCCTTCAATCTTCTAAGAGGTACTTAAATAAGATCACAAGACTGAACCATCAACTAATATATTAATAACGTACGTTAATTGACCCAACTAACAACCAATATATCAATGACACACTAATTGACTCAACTATCAATAAGACATTAATGACTTATATTAAGTAAACTAGACACAAGGACTTATAATATGATAACTAGGTGTGAATGCCCATAACACTTCCAAAGGACCAAAGATTTTCACATCACACAATATCCACAAGGCCATGTGATGTTTGAACTTAACTCCCATGAGATACCTCTCAAGCACCTATGCTGCACATCAATGTGGACCAATTGATCTTAAAAGTAAACATTTCACTTGTTGAGGGTCACCTCAGTTTTCCTCCGGTCCAGAGAATCGGACCGCCTTAGCTCGGAATTGGACCGAGTGCGCAAACAGTCAATGGAAATCCAGCAACAATGACATGAGACTTTTTTACTGTGGAAAACACAGAAAGGGTGAAAAACCATATGGCCGGATCTGTGCCGGGCCGAAATCCACTATTTAGCTTTGAGTTTACAAGTGTTGGGAGTTTTCTCGGAGGGTGATAGACCACCTCTCCATTACAAGATTGAAGTGCAGAAGAAATGGAAAAGAAACTAAGTCCACGCCGCTTGACGAGAGCGTCCACCGGAACGGTCCTCTACGCCTTCTTCTGGAGCAGAAATTTGGGCAACTCCGGGCTAGGATGAGAACGTCCGTGAAGCCTGAAGGCGAGCGCCCACGAATCTTGAAGGGGTGCGTCCACTAAGGTGTTTTTCTGACGTATTCTCTTGCGCTCGCAGATGCACATCCACACGAGTGCTAGGCACTGAGCGTTGAGCGTTAAACAGCCTAGAAAGGGAGCAAATCGAATTCCAAGTGGAGAAACGATCTAAGTCCTACGTCATTGTTGGAAAATCTCAGAGTTCTTTTTAGCCTCTGGAGTTGCTTGTTTTCAAATGAAGACCTGATAGCCTTTTTATAATTTTTTGGAGGGACATGCTGGTAATTGCGCCCGAGCGGATTTTGAGGTGACGAATGACGTCGCTCCGTTCCAGTCACTCAGATCACCAATTTTCATGAAATGACGAAAGTGCCCCCCGGGCAGCCTGGGCAAGGTGCCCGACAATGGAGGCAGCCGGTGGCGCGATGTCTGCGCACATGCTTGCGCGCTGCGTGCGCTCGTGGGGCACGCACGCGCGTCGTGGGGCGTTGCACTTGTGCTTGTTTGCCCTTCCGGGTCTTGCGCAACGCCCCCGCGCTCCTGCTTTCGCTTCCCCTTTGGAGTATGTCTGGGCCCTTCGTAGTTTACTTGGACGGGCCGTGCGTGTGTGTTTGTGCTTAGCTCCGACCCTTCTTTCGGGGTGGTGTTGGTCCCTTTGAGCGCGCGCGCCTGTTGTGGTTGGCTCGCTCGGCCGGGTCGTACCGCTTGAGCATTTCGACCAAAGTTTTACCGGTTTGACTCAAAAAAAATCTAGGGGGAACCTTATCAAATGCCCCCAAATTTTATGTGGGTCGTGATCTGCAAAGTGACGAGGCCGAAATTTTTTAGCCTTGATTATTTTGTCTTTGAGTTACAAATTTAGGATTACTCCAGCATGCACGCGTCACAAGTTATTTTTGCGGCGTGAAATGCCCCTTTGGTCAATTAACCCGACCTAGCCGGCCCTCATCGGGACTTTGACCACTGTTGAAAGGGGTAGGTTGTTGAGGCTGGGGATCGAACCCAGAACCTCCTTTATCAAGGCCTTGAGAGAGCTCCTGATACCCAACTGAGCTTTATCAAGGCCTTGAGAGAGAGCTCCTGATACCCAGTTGGGTATCAGGAGCTCTCTCAAGGCCTTGATAAAGGAGGTTCTGGGTTCGATCCCCGGCCTCAACAACCTACCCCTTTCAATAATGGTCAAAGTCCCGATGAGGGTTAGCCCGGGGGTGATTTGGTTGGGGATGCTCGGACTGCAGTCCAGCTAGGTGGCGTGATTACTCGTTGGGCCCCACCTTTCAACAGAAATAAATCAATTCATACATGACTTAATAGGCATGCTGAAACAAATAGAGTTTTAGCTTCCGATAAGGTTTGTTATTTGGGCTTTTGGTGTGCAAAAACTCCAACTTGAGCTATAAGCTTTTAGCAATCGTTTACTCCAAAATTTCCATCAATTTCTCGTATGCTAAACATAACTATGCCAGTTATAGATTTATTTTTATTTATATAACCATTATTCAAGAGCATATTAGGTTGAGGTGTTGCCGTGTGACCATGAGGTCATGAGTTCGAGTCCTGGAAGTAGCCTCTTGCAAAAATGCAGGGTAAGGTTTGCCTACATTTCACCCTTGTGGGGGACCCTTTCCCGGGCCCTCGGTGCGCGGGGATTCTTTGTGCACCGGACTGCTTTTTTTATTGAATAGTATTTTAGAATCTCCCATGAGTGCCTTCACAAGTCCATGTTGGATTATAACATTATGCATCTTGTTCCTACCAACACCAAAATTGTTTGATACATCAAACTTCTCAATCTTACATTTCTTATTCATCATATTCTGCAATTATGCTCTAAGATCAATTTGATGTGGCGGATCGGTCTGAATGGCTCTATGAGTGATATATGATAAACATAAGGTAAACACTGAGGGATCAAGCATCCCAAAGAACAACATGATGTGTGGTTCAACCTCAATAAATATCTACGATGACATCAGCAGCGAGGATTATATTAACTAAAAAATGGAAGCTGCCACAATGAGTACAAATAAAGAGCGCAACAACCTTTTTCAAAACCTGAGCACACCTAACTCACAACAAAAGTGAATAGTTCTCGAGAGAAAGCAAAAAATAAAATAAATCACAAAAGAATATGTAGAAAGGCAATTTAATACACTTAAAATTACTCACTTGAATAATAGGCGAATAATACTAGTATAGGTCTTCAAAGAACTTTTTGAATTTCACGAAGGGTATTTTTTGTTCATCATGGTGATCCACCATGCTCCCAAAGTTGTTTTTTCCTTATGAACTCACTCTCCACTATTTCAATTTATTTGATACAGAATTAATTTATTAAGCTATTCTTAAAATACACGCAATCTTTGAGCTGTAAGACTCATACATACCAGCAGCTTGCCAGCTTCTCTTTAGCCGAAAAAATCCTCTCAGAATTTGCTACAACAAAAGCTTAATTTTAGGATTCAAACACTAATTATCCCAAATCTAAACTAGGTTCAGATGTTAACTCAAGTTATCCAATAATTAAAAACTTTTAAGTCCTAATTTATCTCAAATAAATATTATACTGTGTGCATCCTAGTAAAAGATGCGTGATTAAAATGCTGAACACTTGCTGTAATTGGAATTCTAAGTACTGTATTCATAAAATATTTTCGTATCTTATGCAACAATTTCGTAACGATAATCATAAAGAGATGTTATGATCTATATGTTTAACTACATTGCATTTTCTTGTATTTCAGTTTGTCTACATGCACACCATATGTCTGAGACGTTTATTCCTCAAAATTATTCCTGTAATATTTTGTTTATGTGAAAATACATCCATCTAAATAGTGTGACATTTTGCATGGACAAGCAGAAAGTAAATCTACAAATGATGGTAGTACTGACCAACCAGTTGTGCCCATTGTTTCTGGATCCACCACAACCAGCAATGGGGAGAGTAGTTCATTTACCTCCAGAGTCGGAGAGGAACTTAAAATTGCAACACAGTTAATGAAATTTTCTTTCAGCGAACTTAAGTGTGCCACGAGAAATTTCAGACCAGAAAGTCTCCTTGGAGAGGGTGGTTTTGGTTGTGTCTTTAAAGGTTGGATCGAAGAGAATGGAACTGCTCCTGTCAAACCTGGTACCGGGCTCACTGTTGCTGTGAAGACACTGAATCATGATGGACACCAAGGACACAAGGAATGGCTGGTAAGTTTGCCACCTTGGGTTCCAAATACTATAGGGGTCCATTTGATTGAACAAAGTTGGGGTTTCAAAATTGGAATTGGAAGTCCAGTTGTAATGAAAATGAAACTCCATTTTTAATTCCATGGCCCCAATTTCGTCCAAACGAATGGTTTGTTTGGTTGGTTAAAATTGGGGCTTCGGAATTTCAATTGGAGGCTAATTCTAATGAAAATAGACCTCTAATTCTAGCTCTAGGGACCCAATTCTGTCTAAACATACGGCCTCTAATTGTTTTTACCCTCACGTTTTAAAACTCTTAATCCATCCTCATCTATCTATTTTTTTGTTTTCATTCACATGCAATATATATCTGCATGCTGATTTCTTGCGGTGTTGCAGGCTGAAGTCAATTTTCTTGGTGACCTACTTCATCCTAATTTGGTTAAGTTGGTTGGGTATTGCATTGAAGATGATCAAAGGCTGTTGGTATATGAGTTTATGCCTCGCGGTAGCTTGGAGAACCACCTCTTTAGAAGTATGCACAAAAGTTGTTTTCTCTTCAGATTTTCCAAGTCTTTTCCAGCAGTATTATTTTCTAGGACTAATTTTTGTTAGTTATTCTTAAAGTTACGTTGAGCTGCATTCTGGAGTTCTGCTTCGAAAAGCTGGGAGAAGTTTGTTAATCTTTTGTGGGGCATCTTCAGTGTTTGATAACTTTAGAATTAACCATGGTATACAGTAAACAAACAACATTTAATATTATCGATTAAAGTTTTTTTTTGACTTTGTGATTATAAACAGAGGGTTCTAGTAATTATTTCAAATTTAAGAATTTTATTCCTTCATTCAATGTAAAGGCATAATCACTTGGCGTTTTTAATTTACATAGATATTTAGGAGTATTATTTGATTATGCAGTCAGCCTGATTCACATGCTGAACTTGCTAGTACAAATTATGCCTTGCTCAAATTGTTTTATGAATTATTGGTGCTAAAACAACCTTTACTTGAGTTATTTAAACTTGAAGAACAATATTTATTAATATATGATTATAGAGATCAAATGCATTTGTGGTGGAACATTTTACTATAATCGTCAGTCGATTGAACATAAGTGGTAGTAGTAGTGTCTTTCGGCATAGAAAAGGGAATATTCAATTACAGGTAAATGGTAGGAATCCTGGAATAAGTGGAAGAACAATTTTGAATCAGTTGGAGTTGAAGTAGCGGTAGAAAGATCTTGAATTGGCGGAAGCAGTACAATGTTTCGTAGTAGCGAGGAAGATTGCCACACCATGAGAGGAAGTCGGACGGTTGTGTCAAGGACTTCAGGACTTTCGTAAACACGACTATAGGGAGATCATCAACAAGCGAAGAACAAGGCGAGGTAGATCATTGATTAGAATTAGTAGATCGTATCGTTGGAAGCCAAGCGATCGTAAGCAAAAATGGTCTGGATCGTCCTTGATCAAAGGAAAACACACACAAGGGTGACAAAACTCAACGATGCAGGAACCAGATCAAAGAAGATAGGAAATGCCATCGATTACAAAAGATCCATAATCATCGTTAAAGGAAAATGAGAGTTAGCTGCGATGCTTTGCTCTGATACCATATTATAAGATTAAAGACCTCAATTTGCGAAAATCAATTCAATTACTTCTTGGAGGTAATGATATGTGTGTGTGACCATGTGCAACAACATCCGAATTATTAGTAAAATGTATAAAATGCGTCTTTCGACAAAGAAGTTCAATCAGTTGGTCTCTATGATGTGGTTCTGACGAAATCAACCAGATCACTCAATTTTTATTGAAGTACTCGTTTGGCCTTGTCGTACTAATTGTATATGCTGATGATATCCTTTTGTCAGGATTTGATACAACATGTGTGCAGTAGGCCACAACAAATTTTCCCAAACTTTACCAATGATTTTGGTAAACCCAAGTATTTTCTTGGGGTTGAGGTAACAAATTTGAATGGGTGGTTGTCTCCTTATGGAAGTACAATACTGATTTTCTATATGAGACCGGGCTAGTTCAAAACTAATCGATACACCCATGGAGCCAAATAAGGATTTATTGTCCAAAGATGAAGGTCTTGAAGATAAATCTCAGTGCAAAAGATTAGTTGGTAACTTTGTTGTTTATCAATTCGTGGAGCATCTCAAGAAGTATCATTGGGACGTAGCTCTTCAGATCTTTAGATATGTGAAGACTCCAAAGAAGGGTCATCTATATAAATGACAAGGGCATCTCAAAATTGAGTCATACTCTGATGTTGATTATTGGTGATAGACACTTTACTTCGGGATATTGCACATATGTTGTGGGTAATATAGTCTCCAAGCGCAATAAGGATTTAAAGAAGGGTTATCTATATAAACGACTTGGCCATTTCAAAATTGAGTCATACTTTGATATTGGTTATGGGTGACATACACTTTACTTCGGGATATTGCACATGTGTTGGGTGTAATATAGTCTCCAAGTGCAATAAACAACGAAGTGTAGTGGCTTAGTCCAGTGCGGAGGTAGACGTGCTATGACACATACAATATGTGAGATGATGTGGCTCAATATTTTTTTGTCTTTTCTTGGTACATAGTATATTGAATCACTTCATATACATTGTGATGACCAAGCTGCTATATTCTTAGCCAACAATCCAGTCTTTCATGAGAAAACTAAACATATAAAGGTGAATGTTATGAGCGACCCGTAGAACGTCGGTAGATTTGTCAAAGGAGAGCCCGAAGGAGGGGATGATGGAGGAGGATACTATGGAGCCGAGGTGTGCTCGGGAGGGGGGAGCATTATCACAATCTCATAACTAGACAAGGCGTCAGACTAAATTTCTACATATTTTGGTTATGGGATTCGTTGGTGTCATTATTGATAGGTATTAAAGCACACAAATATGAATGAAGATGAAAAAGTAGAACATAACAAGGATTTCATTTCATGCATATTGTCATATTACTGATCTATTACAAAGAAAATATCCATCACTTAGAAGAGAAACAGGCAGAGCAATAAAAGCATTGAAAAATGGCAACATTTAAACTGGTAAACACTTAGTCTTCTAAAAACAACTCTTTGGTACTAATTCCTTCTTAATTGCACCATTAAGTGAGCCGACTGGTCTTTGCCACATCAGCGTGGTCCGGTTCAGGTATTCCATCACCCCTCTTGAACCGGACAAACTTACCAGTCTCATTTTTGCAGTAAGGTCGGCAAATCGAGCTTTGCTCAGCGGCTTGGTGAGTAAATCTGCAGGTTGATCTTCAGTTGGACAATATTATACCATTCCCTCTCCTTCTTCTACCTTCTCCCGAATGAAATGGTGGCGGATTTCTATATGCTTGCTTTTCCCATGAAAGGTTGGATTTTTAGATAACGCTGCCGTCGACACGCTATCACTTTTGATCACAAACTTCATCTTTTCTCCTTCTCCCAATTCTTCTAGCATTCTGTTGAGCCAGATCCCTTCACAAACTGCTGCGTTCATAGCCATATATTCGGCTTCTGTGGTTGATAGCGCCACAGTTTGTTGTTTTCTCGTACTCCAGGAAATGGTGGTTGATCCATAATAGAAAATGTAGGATCCAGTGCTTCTTCCATCATCTATTGATCCACCCCAATCTGCGTCGCAGAAACCGACAATGGTGGGAGATGAATCTCTGGTGTATAGAAGACCGAGGTCCATCGTTCCTTTGATATAACACAGTATCCTTTTAGTAGCATTCAGGTGATTTCTGAACGGCATTGTCACAAATCGTGAGATCATGTTTACTGCATGCTCCAAATCTGGTCTGGTATTCGTCAGGTACATCAGAGAACCTACCAGACTTCTGTAATTCTCAGCATCAACCTTCTCTTCTCCTTCTTGTAGCTTGCATAACTTCTCACTAGTACAGGTAGGGGTAGATGTATAGTTGCAATTGTCCATTTGAAACTTCTTCAAAAGGTCAGACGCGTATTTCTCCTGGGATATGAATTTTGAACTTGGAGCTTGCTTGATTCGCATCCTGAGAAAGAACTTGAGTAGTCTTAAGTCGGTCATCTCATACTTCTCTTTCATTTTTGTTTTGAAGTGCACAATTGCCTCTTGAGATTCACCTGTCACAATTAGATCATCTACATACAAACACACAATTTTTAGTGTTGCCAGCTGTAGTTTTTAAGAAAAGAGAGGGCTCGAGCTTGCTGGTGATGAAACCTTCCTGATTGAAAAAGGATGAGATGTTGGCGTTCCAAGCTCGAGGTGCTTGCTTGAGCCCGTAGAGGGCCTTATGCAATTTGTAAACTTTATCTTCTTCTCCTGTTTTTTTGTAGTCTTCTGGTTGTTCGACGTATACCTCCTCGATGAGAATTCCGTTAAGAAAGGCGGATTTAACATCAAGTTGGTATATAGGATAACCTTTTTGTGCTGCAATGGCGAGTAAAGGTCGAATGGTTTCGAGACGGCATCAAAATCCTTACCAAAGCGCTGGTTGTATCCCTTGGCTACAACCCTAGCCTTGTATTTGATCACCTCCCCTGCTTCATCAACCTTAATTTTGTACACCCATTTGATTCCAATGATGATTTTGTCATGTGGTCTTGACACCAGTTTCCAGGTGTTATTCTTTTCTATAAGCTCAATTTCTGGATTGGTTGCAGCATCTGCATATTCTGTGGGTGTAGATTGAAATAGAACAATGCCAGAATTTTCATACATTTCTTGAATGGACCTTGTCTTTGCGGGCGATGATGAATCACTTTGTTCTTCTGCTTCAGCACAGATGGGAATTTGATGATCTTCAGTTTCATTGACTTCCAGGATGGGGTTCAAACTGAACTCAACTGGGGTCATGAGAGATTCAGCTTCAATGTGATCTGATCCCCAGTCCCAGCTTTCCTCATGAAATAACACATCCCGTGATATCAACAGCTTTTTGGATGTTGGTTCTAGCAATCTATAGGCTCTACTCACTTCACTGTAACCTACTAAGATGCATTTTGAGCTTGTGATCTAACTTCTCCCTCTTTTCTTTAAGGACACGGGCAAAATCCAGGCATCCAAAGGTTCTCAGATGCTTTAGAGATGTTTTTTCACCATACAATTTCTCATATGGTGTGGTATTGTGCAGGGCCTTTGTTGGCACCCTGTTCAGGATATGTACAACACAGTAGATGCTGCTTCATTCCATAGAAATTTAGGTAAAGACTTGTGGATAAGCATAGACCTAATCATTTCCAAAATAGTGCGGTTTCGTCACTCTACCACCCCATTCTACTGAGGTGTTCCTGAGGTGGAGAATTCATGCTTGATTCCTTCAATGGAGCAAAAATGCTTGAAGGCATGAGAAGTGAATTCTCCCCCATTGTCACTCCTCAATGTTTTAATGTTTTTCTAAAATTTCTTTTCTACTTCTCTTTTGAATTCCATAAAATACGACAAAGCCTCTGATTTTTGTTCTAGAAATTAAATCCACATATGTCTTGAGAAATCATCAACAAGGAGAAAGAAATACCTTTTTTCACTAGGAGTTGGAGTGGTTGCTGGCCCCCACAAGTCACAGTGAACCAACTCAAGTGGCTGCTTGCTTCTGTGCTTGGCAGGATGGAAGGGAAGCCTATGTGACTTACCCAAGGCACATGTTCCACATGGCAGATGAGGTACAGGGATATCTGGGACCCTTATGGCTAGCTTTCCTTCAATTAGAACTTTCATTGATCCATAATTCAGATGTCCTAATCTGTGGTGCCATGTAGAGAGAGGTGTTGAATTGCTGTCAACAATTAAGAGAGCTGCTTGACACGAGGCATCCATTTTTAGTAAGTAGAATCTGCTCTCAGTCATTTGAGCTGAAGCAGTTATGTTTCCACTTTAGTCGATTATTGAACATGAGTTTGATTTAAACATAACATCATATCCATTTTCAGCAAGTTGTCCAACACTCAGTAAATTCTGAGCTAAAGTGGGAACAAATTGGACATTATGGACATGCTTATCTTTACCATCTAGCCCAATAATTGCCACTGTCCCTTTGCCCTCAATCAGTTTTGATTTGCCATCACTCAAGACCACATGAGACTTTTGGGTTTCATCTAAAGAGATGAATAGGTTCTTGTCCTTCGCCATGTGGCTGGAACATCCAGAATCCACGTACCACTCAATTCTATTGTCGTTTCCTTCATCAGGGCCATTATGAGCTAGGAATAACTTTTCAGCTTGCTGCTCCTCTTTTCCATTTTTTGAAAACTTTGCCTCTTTTTCTTTGAACCAGCAGTCACAGTCAAAGTGATATGCCCTTTTACACCGCTTACATTTGAAATAACACTTGTCTGTGTTGTGATTTGTTTTTTTACATAAGATGCAAAAGGTATTTGAGTTATGGGTCTGGTTTCCACCTTCAAATGCTTTAGGGAAAGGCTTGGAATTCTGATTCCAGCCTCCTTTCTGTTGAGAGTTGTGCTGTCCAAAGGTCTTGTTTCTTTTCACATTCTTTCCCAGGTTCATCTTGGACTGGAAAGCTCGATCAACAGAAGAGTATCTCTTCATTCTGTCCTCATGGGATTGAATCTTTCCCATCAAGGCAACAATGGAGAGGGCGTCTAAATCATTGCTTTCTTCTATTGATGCTACAATATATTCATATGCCTTCGGCAGACTCCTGAGCACCTTGAGCACAATCTCATTCTCAGGAATGTGTGCTCCAAGGTTACTTAGCTGATTTGTAATGTAGGTGATTTTTGGAAGGTATTCAAATATGGATTCATCGTCTCTCATATTTATGACATCAAAACTCCTGCGCAGATTCCGTCTTTGTATAGAAATTATCTTTTTGTCTCCCTGGAAAGCTTCCTGGAGGATGTCCCACGCGGCTTTGGCAGTGCGAGCTCTCATGATTCTTTGGAAGACAGGGGAAGTCACAGATTGCTGGATAATGAGCAGTGCCAAGGAGTTCTTCTTCTTCTCTCCTTTGGGTATTTCTGCTTCATCTCCCTCCTTTCCTTTCCCTTTTGTCTGCGGCCCATCACTAACCATTTCCCAGAGCTCCTGGGACTCCAGCAGGGTTTCCATCTTAATTGCCCAATGATCATGCATTACCCCGTTGAAGATTGGGAATGAACCCAATGGGAGAGAGGGTGACATTGAGGTAAATGATGCGCTCATATTCAAAAGCTAAGACAACAACATATCCAAGAAAACCGAGCTCTGATACCATTGATAGGTATTAAAGCACACAAATAGGAATGAAGATGAAAAAGAAGAACATAACAAGGATTTCATTTCATGCATATGGTCATATTACCGATCTATTACAGGGAAAATATATAGCACTTAGAAGAGAAACAGGCAGAGCAATAAAAGCATTGAAAAACGGCAACATTTAAACAGGTAAACACTTAGTCTTATGAAAACAACTCTTTGGTACTAATTCCTTCTTAATTGCAACCATTAAGTGAGCCGGCAGGTCTTTGCCACATCAACGTGGTCCGGTTCAGGTATTCCATCAATCATTAGGTGTCGTTATTATTAAGTGTCATTATTATTAGGTGTCATTATTATTAAATGTTGTTCTTTAGATTTATTATGAACATTGTGTCCTCTATTTCATGTCGGGTCTTTTGGTATTTAGTTTGAGTCATGTAAGTCTATATATATAGACCCCATTGGGTCATGAATGGAATCATCCAAGAATTAATCTATTCCCCTTTGTTTTGTGTATGAGATTTTGATAGCTCTCTCCTCCCGAACAATCCCCGCCTAGGAACGCTGTTCCGGCTCCACAATAATCCCTTCGCCTCCGGTCGCTCCTCTGGCGTGCACACAACAACTTGATATCAGAGCCATTCCTTCCTACACCGATAAAACCTAGGCCCATTTTCTCGCTAGACGCAAGGCCCCATTTTTCAGCGAAGTCCCTACCGTTGAAGCCCTCTTCTTCATCTTCACGTCGTCTATAACATCCTAATGATCGTCTCCAGCAACCGTGCAACATTCAGAAGCTGGCGTCGACTTACACGAAGAAAACAGAGTAGGGAACAGTGGAAGAAACTGCATCCCTACTGAAGAAGAAACAGTCGGAAGATCTTCTGAGCGCTCTTTCACCAGCAGGGTTCAAACCTGCGCGGGCTTAGCCCAACATAAAACCACATTAACATCATTTGCACCTGTCCCCCTTGAGCAACGAACAGAAACATCGTCGGCACCTGTTCCCCTCGAGCAATAAAGAGAAACCGCAGCCTCCTCGTCGCTTGCATCGATCGAGGGGCTCTGTCTTCTGCCTGCATGCCTTCGATCGAACACCTACGCGATCTTCATCAACCACCCAATCACCTCCCGCCACGGATCTAGCTTGTTGTTTCGTGCCCTGCGCTGATTCCCATCAACTTGATGGATTATGCGTCTTGAGCCTCACATCAGAAGCAGAACATGTTATCCCTGATTCGATCGGCTTGACAACCTGTATTATTATTTCATCAAATGCGTCAAATTATTTTATTAATTACAATAACAACATTCAAACCTTTATCCCACCATAGTGGGGATAATTAATTAATTAATTTGCATTAAATTTAATTGATTAATTACTTATTTTGGCATGGCTAAATTACTTTAATTAATTACTTACCAAGTAATTAATTATTTTTTAAGCTGTCTCATTCCCTTGCAACATTCATGGATGCCAACTCCCACTTCCAAATACTTTGCGCACAAATAATTGTGCTTTTAGAGAAGCATGGGGAACACCTCATGGCTGCACAACGATAAGAAGGCACTATGCAACAACGAGAAATCAAGGCGCATGAGCCCTGCGACAATAACATGCTTCATCAACTGAGGCACTAAGCTCATCATGATGCCCTATAGGTCCTGTCACTCTCCTGATAGCCTCTGCTCCGCCCCCAGACTTTGTCGAGTCCATCTAGCACCCTCCGCTCCAGTTACCTGTTCCGTTGATCGCTCTGGCACCATTCCTTTCGGTGATCATTCCCCAGCCGAAATTGCCATTTCCGATCACCGTGACTCACAGTCAGCGAGCACACTTGCCTCACTTCCATCCATTATGCATGACAATGTCTCCTCGAGTAGTGCCTGCCATGTCAGATCTCTGCAACCCTTCGTGACATCTGTGAGAACGATGACGACATACTACTCGATGCAGTCCCCGCTACAATGACGTGTTATTGGGAGTTGTCCTGGTAGGAAATTAAGGAGCCAGATGATCAAGCAGTGCAAGCCTCATTCGAGCTTGAGGACAAGCTCGATTTGAGGAAAGGGCGAGATGTTATTGGCTTCGTTGGTGTCATTATTATGTGTCGTTATTATTAGGTGTTATTATTATTAGATGCCGTTCTTTAGAGTTATTATGAACATTGTGTCGTCTATTTCATGTCAGTACTTTTAGTAATTAGTTGAGTCATGTAAGTCTATATGTAGACCTCTTGGGTCATGAATGGAACCATCCAAGAATTAATTTATTCCCCATTGTCTTGTGTATGATATTTTGGTAGCTCGCTCCTCCCGAGCAAGCCCCGCCTAAGAAGCCGTGGTTCTGGCTCCATAGTATCCCCTTTGCCTCTGATCACTCCTCCGACGAGCACACAACAACTTCATTCAACGCATCACTGGACTTTAAATAAGCTTACATGACTTTAATGACACGATTGACACCAAAAAACAATTAACAACCTCTTCAATGACAGTAATAAAAGTCAGTGAAAAAAGATAATAATAACTAGATTTGCGGCCCATAACATCACTCCCGCATTTCAAAATGAGCTTGTCCTCAAGCTCCGAGGGAGATCGGATTCGGATGCCAATTTACCTTTTACCTTCGTCGTCAGAGTCCTCTGCTTCCATATAAAACTATTTTTTGCAGCGATGGCTGTGAGTGTTGTTAGAACCCGCCAACCCTGTTAACCATCTCAAAATCCAGGTATTGAGATGAAGAGTGGTGGGGTACATGAACACCAAACGGTGTTTACTACAGGAGGTGTGGGATTAACCCCAACCACAAGACCACAGGGATAATCCGGCGTGGGGCCCACCGGGGTCAACACCCAGACCAGGAACGCGACGGGGAAAACCATAAACCTGATCCCACATACACGAGTCCTGCTGGAAAATTAATCTCAACATACCCCTGCAGCAGGACAATCCCCATCTTTGATACCATGTTAGAACCCGACAACCCTGTTAATCATTTCAAAACCCAG
This sequence comes from Platanthera zijinensis, assembly GCA_039513925.1. Lineage (NCBI taxonomy): Eukaryota > Viridiplantae > Streptophyta > Magnoliopsida > Asparagales > Orchidaceae > Platanthera > Platanthera zijinensis. Next base: position 236,836,710 of record CM077081.1, on the reverse strand, counting down.
GTATTGAGATGAAAAGTGGTGGAGTACATGAACACCAAACAGTGTTTGCTACAGGAGGTGTGAGATTAACCCCAACCACAATACCGCAGGGATAATCCGACATGGGGCCCACCGGGGTCAACTCCCAGACCAGGAACGCGGCGGGGAAAGCCATAAACCCGGTCCCACATACACGAGTCATGCTGGAAAATTAATCTCAACAAGTGTGAAGCTCTTCACAATTATAACATAACCCCTTGCCATCAACGAGTCTATAGTTACTGCAATTCATATGTAAATGACATTTACAAAGCCTGGCCAAACTCTTTGTAATATTATCTCATGGGTCTTCGAACTTGACGTCCATTCACATGTGTTTCTAAAGACCCGCCATAAATATTGCGATCTGCATCTCTGAGTGTATCGTAAAGTGAGCTAAAGAACATAAAGCTATTCTAGACAAGTGTCCACAATTTGTTTTTTTGTAATGTGATTAGTATGCCTAAGATGATTGCTTCAAGGGGGGGGGGGGGTCTAAATCGCATGTTGCAGAACAGTTTAAATATTTCCCAAGTCATTCCCGATTTGTCAATTTTGTTGGGCTACCAACATATCTTATTTCACCTGTTATACGTGCTATTTAAAGAAAATAGTAACTTCCTTTATGTAAGTTCGAGCTTATGGACCAATTGAGTAGGTTCTTGATTCTGCAAGTGATATCAGAGCATGTCATGAGATCGAGACGGGGGGGGGGGTGAGCTTGTTTGGGTGCCAACGTTCTTTACTTGAGTCGTGGTGCATTGCGCTATTTACTTAAAGTAAATTGTAGCACCCTTTTCATAAGTTTGAGCTTATGGACCAGTTGGGTATGCGCTTAATCATACAAATTTGCACATAGGAGAACCAAAATTGAGCCAAACCGAGAATATGGAAGGAAGCCACGCTGATCCATTTTGCTCTTGGTGTCCGGTTGTTCAAACATTGCTCACATTTGATGAGCCATCCCAATGGGTCGATCTTCCCATCGTTGGTTGAAAATCCCTACTTGGTGAACCAGGAATGATATGAGCTTCGAATCAAACATAAGTTAGGGGATTCTATGTGTATAAGCGATGAGGGAGGCCCCTGACTGTTACCAACATTGTCATGCGCTGAAATGGGGAAAGATTGAACAACTGGTCTGAGACTTTCTAGTCAGTTTGGTAGTGTGGCAATGTCCACCTAGTGTCAGGCTTCGATTTCTTGATGTCGTACTTCATCCGGAAGAAGAGTTGTCATGGGCATAGTGATGGTATGTTTCAGGCAAATCTATAGAACATTGGAGGGTCGTCGGGGGGAGTGGCCATAGGTGGGGATGACAATACTATGGAGTCGGAACCACGACTGTCTAAGCGGGGTGTGCTCAAAGGGAGAAACTCACGATCTCTTAACATGATAGGGGGAATAGACGTAATTCTTGGATACTGTCATTCCATATATCGCGTCTTCAAATAGGCTTACATGATAGAAATGATAACTAATAAATCTTTACAACTAACACCCTTATAATGACTCATAACTCTTAAAGACTTATCACTTAAAGACTATAATCAAGACATGACATGCCTAATAAAGATACATAATTTATGGCACTATGACGATCAACCTATGCCCATAACATAGAGTCATGGTAAGAGATCTGGGCATGAAGTTGTGATTGGTCATTTGGTTTCTTAAATTTGTGCCAAAATAATATCGCGCAGTATTGCTTTGTTAAAAAAATATCGTCGTTGTACCAGTTTAAGGGTGACGAATAATCCACAAATGCTCAATAGTTACTCAAAACCATATCGATTTGTGTGTACCAATGGAGTGTCATCGACGATCTTCACACAATTGATGTATGACAGAAGGGAATCCTTTTGGGAGAACAATACTAGGTGATGATTGCTGGCTGAAATATCAACAACGCACTTGGTCGAGAGGATCGCCGGTCGTTTGATTAGTGATTGCTTGTATGCAGCCACAAGACCATCCAGTTCAGCGAGAACAACAGTGTAAATTGCCAGTGTCGCCTTGGGAGCGACTTTCTTGTTTGTTGTAGTTTCGTTCCAATCTATCATGGTTTCAATTTTTGAAGAAGTGAAATTTAATCAATTAATTAAATTTTCTCAATTAATTATTAAATAAAAGGTTTTGCGCAACTCAATGATGAAGTGGGAGGGAACAAAAGTGCTGGGCTCGAGTTCTACAATGCTCTTCTGAAGGATGCACGAGATTTGTGTGATGCTTGGCTGCTTTGTTAGGAATGATGGGCTCAAAAAGGAGCTGAGACATGTTGGAGTCGAGAACCGTGTGGTAAGACGATGATGTTCCGAAAGACTGCTTGAGGAGGTAGGCTACCAAGTTGTTATGGGATGGAGTTGGAGTGTCTGTGTCTGGTGTGGCAACTTGGCTTTGGATGGGGAAGATGAGAGAGTGTTGATTGCTATGTGTCGAAGCGGGGAAGGAGCGTTGTTGTGTTGAACTAATAGTCCAGTGGAGAATGACCCTTGCAAGTCGAGGTCGTTTTGCGTCAGTGAGCTTCAATATCATGGATCTCTGAGGCTAAGGTGGTTGTATGCTGCTGAAGATGGGAAACACAATCGCACGGGTTTCAAGAAGTTCCCTGTCGATGGCGAGCGCTTGCCTTCTTTTGCTGTAGGGACACGATGATGAAATCGGCCGACTGAGACCTTGAATGGCCTTTGGTGCGGGCTCCCTGGTTCTGATGTTGGGATGGCTCTCTAAAGAGCCAAAATCGGGCCAAGACGAAGATGTCGTGAAGGAGGAGAATCAAAGTGCTCTGATACAAGTTGTTTTCGGAGAACTCGTAGAATGTTGGTGAGTCATCGGAGGAGCGGTCGGAGGCGGGGATGAAGTTACTATGGTGTCAGAATTGCGATAGCCTATGCGGGACGTGCTTAGAGTTAGAGATATTGATAGAGATAGAGAGAGAGCGACCACGATCTCTTAACACAACAAGGGGAAATAAGCTTGATTATTGGATACTTTCATTCCACATCTCATGCCTTTAAGCTGGATTGTATGGTAGAAATAACAACTAATAACTCTTAACAACTTATCCCCATGTTGCTCGTAAGTGTCGGAAGTGAGGCGGTCGGAGCACGATGAGTGGGTTATAGCCTTGTAGGCCGACTCGTCTCCCCCGAAATGGTCATTGACGGAGTACTCGGGTTGCCATGAGATCCGCAACGCTTTCCTATGATGATTCCAAACAATAAAACACTTTTTTTAAAATTAAATTAAATTAATTAATTGCTGAATCATGAATTAATTTATTAATTCTCTCTTTTTTGAATCAAGGAATTGGAACCCGTCAAAATAATCAGAGCAGGTAAATTTGGGCTCGAGGGTAGAAGATGTACGGCTTCAAAACGATAGGCTCGCTGACAACTGATGGAGAGTAACTTCTACGGAGCAGGGTTCACTGATAGCTAAAGCTCGATAGGTTGGGAAAGGCCGGGAAAGGCTATCCTTCTTGATATCGACTTGAGAAGATGATGGAGGTTGGGAAAGGCGTTGACCGCGCATGGCCGGATGTTGTGTGCGCAGGTGAGGCAGATGTTTGCAACATCTATTCATCTTGGTCGATCAAGTAGAGTTTATGAACAGCGTTGTTGGGATACTTGAGGCATGCCATCGAAGTTCTAGTGCCTCTGAGCGGTTTACTCCCGACAATGCGCTACTAAAGGAGGCAGCTAGGACAGTGTCTGAAAGTGCAGGAATCTGTCTCTTGGGGTGGAGTCCAGGACACCGATTCTTGCTGGGACGAAGACGATTGCAGTGCTGAGCAAAATTGATCATGTGTTGTGATGGTTTATGGATGAAGACGATTGTAGCGCTGAACAAATCGCAGTGCTGGACAAAATTGATTGTGTGTTGTGGTGGTTTATGGATGAAGACAATCATAGCACTGAACAAAATAGATTGCGTGTTGTGGTCGTTTACGGAAGGGACTGAGGAGGATAGACAAAGACGATGGTTCTGATATCCGTCGTTGATAGAGAGCTGGATATCTATGGAGGCAACTGACCGGGGCTTCAACTGGATCTGGACATGACATGAAAATTATCGTAGTTGAGCATGGATCTAAGGATAGAGGCTCTGATACCAAGTTATTACAGGCAACACGGAGAACGCCGGTAGAGTTGTAGGAGGAGCAGCCGCAGGAGGGGATGACGAAGGTGGGTACTACGGAGCTGGGACCGCGAGTGCTTACGCGGGGTGTGCTCGGGAGAGAGAAAGCTACCACAATCTCATAACTAGACAAGGAGAAATAGACTTATTTTCTGCATGCTTCATTCAACACATCACTTTCCTTTTAATATACTTACACGACTTTAATGACACCTAACAACTTCTTAAATGGTAATAATAAAAGACAATAATAACTAAGACCGAGGCCCATGACAGTGAATTGCCAATTTATCATGGATACTTTAATGAGCAAGCTTATCAGTTGTAAGGACCAATTTACAGATCTTCTTACTATTGACGTTATCAATCTAGTTAAGAGATTTAAGGAGTTTTGGGAGTGGTGGCCTTCTTGTAGGTGTTGGTGGTTTGTTTTTTGTTGAATTGGTTCTTCTTTTATTTGTTAGGGCATTGAGCGGATGCTCAATTTTAGTTAAATTTGATGCAATGTGATTTTTAGCAAGTGCATTCTCCAATCATTATGTGGATTACTTGATTTCAATTTTTATTAGAAGGCCTGTTGTGAATCTCAATGAGGATTCATGGTTGTGAGAGCGAGGGAGGTGGATTTGAGGTGGTGATGATGATGACGGGGATAATACAGAGCCTTACCATGGCTGCATGAGCGGGGAGCTTGAGGGACAACTACCAAATCTCTAACCCTAGTAGAGGAGAGAGAAAAACGAGTTTTTCTGGCTTGTTCCTATTCTATAGCCCAAGGTGCACCTTAAATAAATGTACAAAATACACTTTTGCAGTAAGACCCCTAATAATTGGACTCACTGAAAAAAGGCATAAAGACTCCAAATTAACTAATGCTGGAGATTCTTAAAAAACAACTCTTAATTAGAACACATAATGATGCCATAACAAACATACCTCATACTTAAATAACGAACAGATAACAAGGCCATTCGATTTGAATGATTTTATTTGTGGAAAAGAATTCCTAGGGCTTCTTATTTCTCTCTTCATTATATATATGTATATACAATCACGTTAATAGCACACCAATAAATAAACACCAACACTCCTCAAGGTGGGCAGAAGATATTTATTAAGCCCATCTTGTCACAGTTTCTGATCATGTCCTTTGAGCTAATACCCTTGGTCAAGCAATCTGTGGCCTGATCTTTGGTCGAGACTTGACTAAGCTCCAGTAGTCCACTATCAAACTTCTCTTTTATGAATAACCTATCGATCTCGATATGTTTGGTTCTATCGTGGTGGATTGGATTGTTTGCAATACTAATGGCTGCCTGGCTATCACACCATAGCTTCATCCCATCTCCTCGATCTAATTTCAGCTCCATCAGCATTCCCTTCAGCCACAGAAGTGTTGGGTTTTGCTATACGACATAACAGTTATGCGCAGCGGAATAAGGAAACAAGGAAAACTCAAAAGTAAGTTGTGGATCTTGCGATGACCATTAATCAAAAAGTAATGTGGCAATAAATAAATATATACCTTCGCGGGATTGAGTCAATACTCAACCTAGGTGCTCCGACTGATTCCAACGAACGGCAACAGCCGGAATTCCGAGCGTAGAATAGTGTCCACGCATCTACGGGTATCCACACGAGCACGGAGAACCCTAGACTCTTGTCGCACAAAATCTAGGTCGGAAAGAGGCTTGCCCTCAACGTCTCCACGGAGTACTAGATCTGTTCAAGGAGAGGCGGCAACGACGAAGACGACGCCTAGGAAACTCTTTACGGCGGCAGCTATGGACGGCGGACGGTCGACGGCGACAAGCGGCAGTCGACGGCAACGACGACGACGATCGCGGATGCGGAACAGTTCCGTCGCGTGGAAGAAGGGCCGTCGGTTTTGCGATTTTAGGTCTGAATGAACAGTCACATTCGGTTCAATAGTAAATCCTATTTATACCTTGAACCAAACCGGTCAAAGCCAGCAAAGACCCGCCGAACCGGACTTAGAAGAAATAAACCGTCGAGACAGAATTCGGCGAGTATCAGGTCGATACACGACGAATCGGCGAATGGTCACGACGAAACACGAATCGAAGAGTAGTCACGACGATACACGACGAATCGTCGAGTGTTACTTCAATACTCGACGAATCGTTGAATGGTCACGACGATACTCAACGAATCCAGCCCATTCATCGAAACCCCTTACCCATACTCGACGAATTTCCCTTAGCTTCTACCGACTACATACCGGTCGACCCATATTCACAATACTGGTCCTGGAATGAAATTCCACCATGTCCAGAACGTCATAGACTTGGTCCTTCACTCATATCGCATATGAGAAAGGCCAACACAAACCTATCCAACTTCCCCAAAACTCTTATGTGCGACTTCATAGGCTCATACTGTGTTGGCAGTGAGGCTACATGCTTGAGCACTTCCAGATCACCATGGTAGCACCAACAAGAAGTTCAGTAATCCCCAAAGCCATGGCTCTATATTCTGCCTATGTCGTCGATCTGGCCACCACCGAATGCTTCTTGCTCCTCCAGGAGACCATGTTTCCACCTACGAATATGCAATAGCCCGAAGTGGGTCTCCTGCCGTCTGCACAACTAGCCCAATCAGAGTCACGGTATCCCTCAATCTTCACATGCCCGTTCTTTCTGAATAACATCCCCTTTCCGGGGGCATTTTTCAAGTATTGAAGGATCCGGTACACATTATCCATGTGGCCCTTTCTTGGGTCATCCATATAACGGCTCACCACACTCACGACAAAAGAAATGTTCGGACGAGTGTGGCTCAAGTAAATCAACTTCCCCACTAGTTTCTAGTACATCTCCCAATCGACTGGTTCACCTGCCTCAGCATCCAGTTTATACTTCGGGTCGATCGGTGTTGCAGCAGACTTGCACCCCAACATCCCTGTCTGTGTGAGGAGATCCAGGGCATAATTTCTCTGGGACAGAACAATTCTCTTTGCACAATAGACAATCTCAATCACAAGAAAGTATCTGAGTAAACCCAAATCTTTCACCTCGAACTCCTTACCCAAAGCCTCCTTGAGGCGGACAATCTTTTGCTCATCGTCCCCTGTGATGATCATGTCATCCACATATACTACAAGCATAGTGATGTGGTGACCTTCTTTTTGCCTGAAAAATACCGTGTGATCAGCATTGATCTACTGATATCCCATCCCAATCATATTCTTTCTGATTCGGTCAAACCACACACGAGCAGACTGCTTCAATCCATAGAGGGACTTCTTCAATCTGCAGATTCTGCCTTCTGTCTTGGCTATGCTAAACCCTAGTGGTATCTCCATATACACCTCTTCAGCCAGATCTCCATGATGAAATGCATTCTTCACATCTAGTTGGTGTAACTTCCATCCACCATTCGCTGCCAAGCTAACCAGAGTCCGAACGATGCTCATCTTTGCCACTGGTGCAAATATCTCATTGTAATCAATGCCATATGTCTGGCTGTATCCCTTGGCAACCAGTCAAGCCTTGTAGCGCTCAACTTGCCCATCCGGATTCTGCTTCACGGTGAAAACCCACTTGCACCCGACAACCCTCTTGTCGTTTGGTAGTTGCGTTAGCTCCCAGGTCTTGTTTTTTTTTCAAGAGCTCTCATCTTCTCCTTCATTGTTGCTTACCACTTTGGATCGTCTTTAGCAATCTGCCAATTGTTAAGTACAATAATACTATCCAAAGATGCAATGAATGTTCTATGGGAAGAAAAAATATTATAAGAGACAAAAGAAGCAATGTACCAACCATATTTATCAGGAGGATTGCCTGCATTGCTGCGAGTGGTCCTTTGGACCGTGACAGCTGGGGATAGGGGAATAAAAGGAATGTTCTCACCAAAAATTTGCAGTGGTGGTGGAGGTGCTCTAGGAGTAGAGATTGACGTAGACGAGGGACAGGGCACTGACACTGGGGGCACGAGTACTGGTTCTACAGTTCGCATCCCTGTTCTACGATATGTAAGTAACTCCCCTTGAGCCATAGGTCTCACATTTCTCACTTCCTCCTCCTGCTCCTCAACACTCTCCTGCTCCTGCTCTACTGATCCTTCACGCCATACTTCCAAATCTCTCACCAAACTCTCCCTCTCTCGCTCCATGCTTCCAGTATTAGGCAGTACTGTCATAGGTGGGGTCTTCTCCTGTCGGTTGTACTGCTCCATCTCTCTGAAGTGGACATCCATGCTCACGAAACTTCTCTTCTCCACCGGGCTCCAGCACACGTACCCCTTCTGAATACCAGAGTAGCCCACAAAAATACACCTGAGCGCCTTTGGATTAAGTTTCCCGACACCCGACCTGTTGTTCTTCACGAAGCACACACAACCAAATACTTTTAATGGCAACTTCTGACACGGGAATTTCTACCCTAGAATCCGTGATGACATTCTGTTGATCAATTGTGCTGCAGTTAACACTGCATACCCCCACAAGCTTTGGGGGGCCTTCATATTGAGTATCATACTCCTTGCCACCTCCAAAATGTGTCTGTTTTTTTTGCTCCGCCACACCATTCTATGCAGGTGTGTATGCACATGTGGTCTGGTGTAATATTCCATGAGTAGATAGGTACTCTGTTAATGCCCTATTAGTGTACTCCATTCCATTATCCGACCTTAGTACTTTTATCATTGCGGCGTAATGTGTTTGGACGTGCTTATGGAAATCCCGAAAGCAGTTAAAGACGTCACTCTTAGTTTTCATCAAAGATAACTAAGTGACACGAGAAACACAATTAATAAATGTCACAAAATATCTATAACCATTACAAAAACTAACGGTATACGGCCCCCATACATCAAAGTGAACAACATCAAAAGTAGAAGAGCTCATCCGACTAGTGCTCACATGAGAGCTTCTAGTAAGCTTACCCAAATCACATGCATCACATACCGGTTTGTGTTTATTGACCTTTTCGAATAACACAGGAAATAATCTAGCTAAGGTACTAAAACTCGAGTGTTGGTGATGGGGTAGAAGCATATCCTCTACGCTCATCTTTTGTCCTCCTTCTGTCTTCTCTGCCACAGATATAAGAGCTGCATCCAATCCTTCCCGATCCAAATACCATAGTCCGTCATGCCAAGTCCCAATCTCAAGTATCATCTCGTCTCTTTCTCCTGGTAATGGAGCTGATAGATATATGGCTAACTGGAAAGGAAGGAACATGCAAGACATTGAATAGTTTTATCGAACCTTTGCAATTGACCGTGCCCTTACTGACCACTGGCTGGAAAGTCCCATTCGCCGTCTGGATGTTATGTGCAGTAGGTAGATGAGTGTGTGAGGAGAACTTGCCCACATCCCCTGTTATGTGTCGTGATGCACCAGAATCAACAATCTAATCGGATGTCTTGGAGTGGCCAGCATACATAGCTGAGTTTGACGCTCCCCCAGTTCCGCTCCTGCTGCTTTCACTTGCTTGCTTATTCTTAAGGCTCTCCATCATGCTCTTTGCCAATGATATTTTATGTCTTGCGATTCTGCACAACACGAGGTGGAGGAGAATGTTACGAAGCAATCAAAGTCTTAAGTGAGACGACTTATAGAGAGGAGGTTGAAAGGAGAGCCCGGAACATGAAAAACTGAGCGAAGAGTGATGAAGGGAATAAGGTTGATGTTTGTTGATCCAAAGACTGGACTGGTGTCCCCATTAGCAACAGTAATGAATTTGGGATGCACATATGTCAAGTATTTGGAAGGTTTCCATGGTGTAATGTGGTGGGAAGCCCCAGAATCCATAACCAAGGATGAAGTATGGGTAAGACAGGAGATATCGCCGTCAGAAATAGACGCAACAGAGCTAGGAGAACTGTCGAGCATCCCTTGAAGTTGCTGGATTTGGGTGCGCAAGGCATCAATGTCAGCTTGAATGTTGGTTGAAGGTGACTTCTGAGATAAAGGAGATGGGGAAGCATGATCGACCATTGGAGGAAACCTTGCGGAAGAAGCCGCAAACAAGAGCAGAGGTCCCGTGCGGCAAGCAGACCAGCGACAAGCAGTGGCTAGGCATGCGACAAAGAACATGGCAAGCAAAGTAGGCAGACGTCAATCAACGACAAGAAGACTGGCGGCCAAGGGCAGTAGAGCAGCAAGCGGGCTGAGGCGGAGGCCTGGGAGAAAAGAAATGGCGGGCTGGAGAAGTGGCATGGAGAAGAGAACCGACGGCATGGAATGCAAGCTTGCTGAGTAACTGCGGTTTGGAGAGGAGAAATGGTGGCATGGAGAAGCTGCGGAGAAGAAGCTACAAGTGGGAGAGTTGTGGACTGGAGAAGGTGCTGCGTAACGTGGAGAAGCTACGAACAGGAAATTGCGTCCTGGAAGAGCTGCGACTTGGAAGAGCAAGACGGCAGAGAGCCGTGGCGGCATGTAGAAGAGCTGTGGCGGACTGGAGAAGCTGCGACTGCGGCAAGGTGAGCAATCAACGACCTGGAGAGCTACAGACAAGAAGCTGTGGCCTGGAAGAGCAAGACGACAGAGCCGTGACGGCCTATAGAAGAGCTGTGGCGGACTGGAGAAACTGTGGCGAACTGGTGAAGTTGCGGCTGGAGGAAAGAGACCGCGACAAGAGGAACCGGCAGCTTGAGAGAAGTCGCAAACCAGAGACCTCATAGACAACGGTAAGAAGAGGAAGCTGCGCAGAGGCGGTGCCCAGCTTGGGCGGGAGAAAAGGCTATAAAAGGAAATGGAGGAGAAAGGAGAGGAGCAGAGCACGAGGTAAAGGCAAGCCGCGGCTAGGAAAAAATCTAGCCGCACGAAGGGTGCGGTTAGAAAACAAATGCTAACCGTTTAGGGGTGCGAATTGCCCGATAAGAGAAAGAAAGAGCACGATTCAGCAACTGTGTATCGTTCACTCTGATACACATGTAGAAAAAGCACAACAAATTGAGAAATAAAATAATTTCATTAATTTCTCAAATTACATCCTCCTTGTCTGAAATTGTACACTTATACACTTATATAGGAGAGAGATGGAAAACGAAGTTCCAATCTAAGACGTGGGACTAAATCCTAAAGATGAAATAGGCTCTAAATGGGCCTTATATTGAGCACACATCTATCCTTCAACATGTTATATTTGAGATCCTTTTTACTCTATTCTTCAAAATTTTCTTTCCGCGAGTGCTAGATATTTTGTCAAGTTTAGGGCAATCAAGATATTTCTATGCCATGTTCTTCAATCAACATATGGTTTTACATTGATGCACGGGTAGGCTGACAATAACTCGAACAACTATGATGTAACCTAAATGCAGTGGGAGTGAGATGAAGGTGCAACCATTCCGGATTAAGATCTAACTATGGTAATAAAATTAATAAGCTTTAAGCCAATTACACATTTGAAAACAACTTAATTCGATCAAAGAGTGGTTCATGATTTACCACCAAAATGAGGTGCAATTTTCAGTTAAGCGTGCACCACATGAAATCCGCAAATCAAGCAACGAATAATTATATTAAACGCACATAACAGTTAGATCCCACAAGCAATAATCCGTCCATTCAACATAAAGTGAAATAAATAACATCCATAACAAGACTTGCTCATCCATAAGGCGGCGTGATTTGGGGGAAGATATCTGCTAGTTGCAACGGCTTCGGATTGGCGGGTAGCTCCAAAAAGGGGATGCGGATGGGGTAAGGTGCCGGCGGAGTGCTGCAGTAGGCGTGAAGGGGGATTGTGAGGGGGTTACGACATTGGACTGGCGGCGGAAGGGTTGGAGAAGGGTGTACGGGACTGGAGGAGGGACAACAAGAAGGGGAATAGCGACGGAAGTCTCGATCGAGAGGAGTAACGCTCATAGTCCACCTAGAAGACCGGCGGTTACTGTTCGCAAACATCCGATCCCCAAAACCAGCGATACCTGCTCATATAATAGGGGGTGGGGAGGGGGGAGGAAAATAAAAGAGTTTGGGCATCCAGATCGGACGGCTAATAATGTTCGGGCCGATCTGGTGCCAAATACAACACGTAATACAAAAAATAATACATAGAAAAGACTTGGAACGACCATCCGGGTGCATCCGCGGACTCGGATCACCCAAATGGGTCGCCGATTACCGTCTCATACAAGAATAAACGCGTGTGTCGTCGATCGCCATCATACACGCTTCTGAATTTCTATGCATTATTTATAAGATTGAATGGCCATTAAACTATTATTTTTGAAGCATTTCTGTTTGTTTTTTTATTTCTTCTAAAGAAATAATTTTAAATTAAAATATTTCTATATGGAAGTATGTTTGTTTGCTTAATTTTTCATCTCATACAGATTTACCTCTAGGAGCCCTGCTCTTATATATTGAAGTTTCTAGGTGCTAATTTTCTTAACAATGCTTTACTCTGTACCATTTTTAATTTTCGTGACATTGTCTATTCAGTTTCCACCAGCCACACAAATTATCACATGTTATTTGATACCTTGTTAATTTATAGGCGAGTGGGGATACTTTTTCTCCTTATTACTATTAATGCTTTAACTGTCTTTCTCATTCTGGTAGTAAAAATCACTTGTGTACAGGGTCGCTACCACTACCGTGGTCCATAAGAATGAAAATTGCACTCGGCGCTGCTAAAGGCCTAACTTTTCTTCATGAGGAAGCAGAAAGACCAGTGATATATCGTGATTTTAAAACATCTAACATCCTACTAGATGCGGTATGCTTTTATTTTGTTGTAATTCCACTAAAGCCTTCAGTCAATTTTGGTTTTCTTATTTGAAGATACTTTTTGTAGGACTATAATGCCAAGCTCTCTGATTTTGGGCTCGCTAAAGATGGCCCCGAGGGAGATAAGACCCACGTGTCCACACGTGTGATGGGTACATATGGATATGCAGCTCCCGAGTATGTCATGACAGGTAGCTTTATTTGGATTTTGTTTTTTCATTTTCCATTTGAGAAATTGTTATTAATCGAACAAAAAATTTGGTCTTAATAGAATAACTGGTATTTTGCTTGAAGTATGTGATCACAATTTTACTTTGCTGCACTCATTATCTATGTAATAGGTATTCTTAATAGTTTTGTATCCTCATCTATGCCTATTATATGGTGTAATATCTTTTAGAAAGAAGTGTAGAGTACGTCCAGTACCTTTCAAATTTATGATAGTGCCATATGGTTTCCTTATTCTTTAAAAGAAGGAATTCAATGGAAACCATTAATTTATTAACTTTTAACCAAATAAGATCGATATTAACACCAAAATTAATACAATAAATTGGTCCTTTTTGGCTAAAAGATAATAAAGTAACGATTCCTTTTGTGTTCTTGAAATTACAATGGTTCAAATGACTTGACATAGGGTAAGTTTGGCGAGGCTATGAAGACAGATGGAGACATTATATGCGCTAAATACTAAACTGACAACTAAACTAACAACAATAAATTTTATAAACAATATTATAACACAAGTCACAGTCAGGAGGAGAGAACAATGATTAAGTTCAAAATTAGGTCACCATACAAGAGACCTAAGTCCTTATATATTTTGATGACGATACTAGAACAAAACATGAAATATTACACATTATTACACATTCAACACCCCTCTCAAGTTGGGAGTATATGTCAATCATTCTCAATTAGAATGTGTTGTCAGTAAAGTTATCACGATGTTAGCAAGTTGATCTTCAGAGTTCACTAAGGGTGTATAGATATTGCCCTTGTCAATGTGATTTTTAATGGAGTATCCACTTCAACATGTTTTGTCCGATCATGTTGAACTGGGCTATGATCCACATTAATGGATGTTTTGTTGTCGCAATAGAGAGTAATAGGCATGCCTTCGAAAAGACCCAGATCTTGATGAATTAATTTCAACCATAATCCCTTACATACGCCTTGTGACATAACTCTGTATTCTTCCTCAGAACTAGGTCGCGCTACAACATCCCTGTTCTTGCTCTTCCAAGTTACAAGATTCCCACCTACGATGGAACAATATTCTGTAATAAAGTTTTGGTCATCTTGGCTACTTGCACAATCAACATTTATAAAAACTTCAATTTTCAAGGGGTGATATGTTGAGAACAGATTCCACATCCTGGAGACTTCTTAAGGTATCTAAAGACCCGGTAAGCTGTCTCTTGATGACGGGTCCTGAGAGCATGCATGAATATACGAGTCTACCAATCAATCTCTGGTAACTAGATGTATCAATTTCGTCTCCTTTTGTGTCCACATCAATTTTGTAATTGACATCAATAGGGGTATCCACCAGAGCACTCCAACCATACATGTTTCTTCCAGGTGATCAAGGACGTATTTTCTTTGGGATATGAAGATCCCACAGCTAGAACTTGTCATTTCACTTCACAAGAAATATGAAAATTTCCCAGATCTTTAACTTCACATTTTGTGCATAATTGTTTTTTTAGGTGCGTGATTTCCTCCAAATCATTCCATATAATAATGATGTCATTCACATAGACAATACACACAGACAATTTGGTTCTTCTCTTCTTAACAAAGAGAATGTGATCAATATGTCCTTATTCATAGCCTGGTTGTACGATGTTTTTATAAATCGGACAAACTAAACTCTTTGAAATTGCTTCATTCCATGTCTCATTTTTTTTTAAAAGAGCAAACTTTCTGACGGCGCGCCACGACCGACGCGCGTATATTCCCGCAGGAGGCGGTGATCCGCTGCCCGGACAGGCGATCAGAGCCCGTAGTCGCGTCCAGATGTTCGTTTCTAGTCACTTTCATATTTTTTATTTTTTTATTTTGAGATGTATTTAACCTCCGATCGGCCTAAACAATCCTAGCCATCCGATCGGGGTGGTTTTATTAGATTTGTATTATGCAGGCTGCGGTTCACATGAAGCGGCGGTTCCTTATTGGGGGTATTTATACCCAGCGGTTTGGGGGAAGAGGTATCGTGGTTTTGGGAAAATTCCTCCAACCGTGCGGTCTTCCTCTCCAGGTGCGACGCCTGAGAAATCCCTGGTGCGACTCCAGGTTTGCTGCCCTTCCCTTCCCGTGAGCCCTCATATTCCCCTCCGTCCCGCTTCCACTCCCAGCCTTGCCGGCTCCCGCCCTACTCTACCGAATTCCGCCCAACTTCTGTCGAACCCCCATCACAATCCTCCAGGCCAAGCCACCGCCGGACGCCCTCCGCCACTCACTGCCTCCGCCGCCCCTCCCTTCTTCATCCCGAGCCACGCCTGAAGCCGCCAGCCTCCGCCGCCCCTTCCTTCTCCATCCCGAGCCCACGTCTGAAGCCGCCAGCCTCCGCCGCCCCTTTCTTTTCCGGTCATCCACATATCCCCCCCCTCTACTTCCGTCCGAGCCCCTCCATCCTTCCACGCTTCAGCCCGATGCCCCTGTTCCCTCCCTCTTAAAGCCTTATTTATCTTTCTACCACTACTACCAACCCTCCATCCTCCAGCCCTATTTCTTTGTCATGGATCCACTTGAAATCTGCCAGCTCGACGTCGCGGAGACCCCGAATGCCCTCCATTCCCTCGAAGTCGCCGCATGCACGTGTGAATCGTGGTATAAAGTCCTGTCTTTCACTGTTGTTTATTTTGGCACCTATATTGTGTAGTGGATGTTCACATTATTATGCTGTTAGTTCGTTTGTCGTAAAAATTGCGGGACCTATTCTCTTTGTGCTTAAATTATTTGTGTTTCTTTCGTTTGCATCTTGATATGTTTGTTCTCCTTAAGCAATTAGTTGCAACTGCATGTGCCATGCTGTTTCATTTAAAATAATTAATTACTTGCTGCTATCCTGTTACGAACTATCTGTGCACTTCCACTCACGTCCTCGCAATTAGGCTTGCATTTAAAAATCCTTTTTGAGTCGACCTGCCACTGCATAAAATTGGTATCAGAGGGCTAGGTTAGGGTCATTGCATGTTACGTAGTGGTAGAGATTATCGTCAATCCATGTCGAGTCAAAATTACCCCAACGATAGGACCGCTAGCTCTCAGACGGACATGACACCCGCGAAATTCCAAAGGCTTGTCCTCGATCGATTTGATCAAATGGGCGTCCAATTCGACACACTTAGAGGTGATATCGCGAGGGTTAGCACGAGAATAGACCAGTTAGAGACCCCAAGAGATCGAACAAACCCTATACCTAATGAGAAACCTCTCGAGGACCTTCGCGATGCCACACCCCCTCCCGGGAGACGTGGTAGAGACGGCCCCCGCCGAGATCTCCCACCCCCACCAAGAACAAATTATCGTCGTGGTTACGAGTTTTGACTAGATCGTCCTTTGGATGAACCACGTCCTCCACCACCTCGTCGTAGAGATAGACCTCGATATGACTATGACGATGATGACGAATACAGTGACTTCCGTGAGCCCCGTCTAGAAATGACTCCAGAGGAGGATGACATCACCCGATGGATCCGTATTGATGCTCCCACCTTCGATGGTCACTTGGACCCGAAGGCATTTAGTGATTGACTCATGGACATGAAACACTACTTTGACTGGTTCGAGATGAGCGACGAGAGGTGAGTACGGTTCGCGAAGATGAAACTAATTGGCCAAGCAAAGATATATTGGTCGAGTCTTGAGAGATCTTTGGAGCGTGATGACTACTGCCCCATTACTCGATGGGATGAGATGAAGCAGCGCTTATAGGATAAGTATCTTCCTGCTTCCTATCGAGATTAGCTGTTAGATCAGTTGTACGCGCTACGTCAGGGTACTCTTTCTATTGCTGTTTACATGTCTCGATTTGACGAACTTGTACTTCGTAGCGACATCATGGAGGAGCCCATTGCCACTGCCTCGCGCTTTCGTGCGAGTCTTAGATTAGACATCCGAAGGGAACTAATCCCCCATAGGATGGAGTCGGTTGATCAGGTCTTTCAGCTTGCCCTCGAATACGAGCAGTATTTGCGCTCAGCCGTCCCGAGACAGGCTTCCACTAGACCCGATGCTTCCACATTTAGGAAGCCCATCCCTGCCACGATTTCTACCACCCCATGCACTCCCCCAGACGCGACAGGGAAAGCTATTATTCCTGGAGGCCCCAAACCTGGGGACGTCCAATGTTATCGTTGTTCCAATAGAGGGCATTTTGCAGCACAATGCCCTACCAGGAATTTGCTGATTGATGATTCTGGCGAGCCCCGCACGGAGGCTGAGGACGTCGCCACTGAGAAGGTTACTGCTATTGTTGAGGATGGATGAGAGAGCGATGCCGAGAGATCGCTTGAAGTAGGAGTCCTCCGTCGCATCCTCCACACCCCACGTGCCGAGGAGGACTGGCGCCGCACCCTGACTTTACGATCGTGACGCTACGTGTTATGGTCGTTCCAACATGTGCGTATTCTTCGACAAGGTTCGAAAGATTACTCTTACCCCGACTCAGTCCAGGAATCCTCCCAAGGGCAAGGTTGACTTGTCAGTTAGCGCGGGATCGTCGAAACCCCTGCATATCTTGTGGAGAGGTGATTTCCTGAGAGAGAGCCTAGAGGCTGTGATCATGTTTATTGTTGCGGCCACATTGGCGGCCGAGACCCCTAGCGAGGCCGGGATTACTTATCCGGATGTTCGACAGCTGATGGATGACTTTATAGACATTATGCCCGAGGAACTCCCCGATAAGCTTCCTTCGCTGAGGGACATCCATCATGCGATTGATTTGATCCCCATGGCATCTTTGCCCAATCTGCCACACTATCGTTTAAACCTAACTGAGCATGCCGAACTAAAGCGGCAAGTTGATGAGCTTTTGCGAAAAGGGTTTATACGAGAGAGTCTGAGCCCATGCGCCGTGCCAGCCCTTCTGATTCTGAAGAAGGACGGTAGCTGGCGCATTTGCATTGATAGCCTTGCAATAAATAAGATGACGGTGAAATATCGTTTTCCTATTCCCCATCTCTATGACCTCCTGGATTCAATGACTGGTGCTCTGATCTTTTCGAAGATCGACCTTCGCAGTGGGTACCACCAGATTAGAGTTAGAGAGGGGGATGAGTGGAAGACAACCTTCAAGAGAAAGGACGGCTTGTACAAGTGGATGGTGATGCCCTTCGGATTATCGAACGCACCCAGTACATTTATGAGGGTGATGACTCAGGTTCTGCGACCCTATATGAGCAAGTTCTTGGTCGTATACTTCGATGATATTTTACTATACAGCCAGAGTAGCACCGATCATTTACGCCACATTCGCCTTGTGTTCGAGCTTCTCCGAAAGGAGCATCTATACATCAACTTGAAGAAGTGCTCTTTCCTATCTACATCCGTTCATTTCTTGGGTTATGTCGTATCAACATCTGGTATTTCTGTCGATCCTGACAAGGTCAGGGCGATTCGAGAGTGACCGATCTCTACGAACATTCATGAGGCTCGTAGCTTTCATGGACTTGCCACCTTTTATAGGAGGTTTGTCTGAGCCTTCAGTTCGGTCATGACCCCCATTACGAGCTGTCTTCGTAAGGGTGATTTCGTTTGGACAAAGGCTGCCACCCGAGCTTTTGAGGAGATCAAGGAGAAACTATCTACTGCTCCCGTTTTACGCTTACCAGATTTCTTCAAACACTTTGAGGTTGCTTGTGACACGTCAGGAGTTGGTATCGACGCAATCCTTAGTCAGGAAGGCCACCCTATAGCCTACTTTAGTGAGAAGTTGAACGAAGCCCGACAGAAATATTCAAACTATGATCGGGAGTTCTATGCCATTGTGCAGGCACTGCGATACTGGCGACATTATCTCCTGCACAAAGAGTTCATTATATATTTAGACCATCAGGCTTTGAGATATCTTGATTCCCAGAAGAAATTGGGTCACCGTCATGCCAAGTGGGTGGAGTATATGCAAGAATTCCACTATGTTCTTAAGCACCGAGCAGGTGCTGAGAACAAATCGGCAGACGCATTGAGTTGCCGAGTTAGCATCCTCCACACCATGAGCACCCGGGTAGTGGGGTTTGAACAACTAGTTCACGCTTAACCAGAGTGCCCTGATTTTGGGGATATTTATTCCGCGCTCTTGAAGGACTCACCCGACCTTCGGGAGGGTTATTCGATATCTGATGGGTATTTATTTATGGGCTCTCGCCTCTGCACCCCTCAGTCATCCCTCCGAGATTTCCTTATCTGGGAGTTACACGCAGGCGGAGCTGCGGGGCACTTTGGAAGAGATAAGACGATTGCATTGGTTGAGGACCGTTTCTTTTGGCCCGGTCTAAAGAAAGATGTCATCAGAGTGGTGAGGCATTGTAGAGTTTGCCAGACGGCAAAGGGGACTCGACAACCCACGAGGCTTTACACTCCACTTCCCGTCTCTGAGAGACCCTGGTCAGATATTAGTATGGATTTTGTTCTCGGGCGCCCTCGCACCTTGAAGAAGTTCGATTCGATATTTGTTGTGGTTGATCTTTTCTTCAAAATGACGCATTTCATCCCTTGCGGAAAGACCGCTGACGCCTCCCACGTAGCAGCGTTATTCTTTAAAGAAGTATTTAAGTATCATGGTCTTCCCTTCTCCATAGTCTCTGATCGCGACGTGCGATTCATGAGCTATTTCTGGAAGACTTTATGGAAAAGACAGGTATGACCCTGAAGTTTTCCTCCGCCTACCACCCGCAAACGGACGTACAAACTAAAGTGGTTAACTATAGTCCTGAAACTCTTCTTCGTTGTCTAGTTGGAGATAGTCCAGCAACCTGGGATTCTGCCCTTCCCATAGCCGAATTTGCATACAATAGCTCGGTCAATAGGACCACGGGCTTGAGTCCATTTCTTGTCTTGAGTCCATTTCTTATCATATTAGGGTATGAGCCTAGGAAACCAGTTGATCTGGTGGATATTTCCCTAGGGTCCAGACCTAGTGAGTCAACCGAGTCCTTCATTCAATATGTGCATGCACTACACGAGTCGGTCCGTACGAAGATTGCAGCTAGTAATGATTATTATAAGGATCAAGCAGATCAGCATTGGCGGGAACAGATCTTTAAGGCAGGAGAACATGTATTAATTCACATTCGATATGAGAGGGTCCCACAGGGACCAACAAAAAAATTAAGCACACGTCGAATGGGCCCCTATACACACTACAAGAAAATAGATTTACGGCGACATTTTTTTTGCAACGCTTTATAAAACGCGACGAAAACTATTAACTTTAACGGCACTTGTTATGTAAATGTTGTTGTAACATTCTTTTAGACACATTTAAAAAAAATGCCTCTCAATTTTACTACCCTAATTAAAAAAATGTGCGCCTCTAAAACTTTGTATTTTATGGACAATTTTGTTTTCTTATTGTAAAATAAAAATAGATTATTATGGAATATATATCTTCATGATGATTGGTAATCTTGATATAATTGGAATTAATTCTAGATATTTTTCTTCTCAAGAATTGCCTATTTTTCAGTTTGACATTGCTAAGGCTTGCCACATTTTACACTTCGAAACGTGGCCAAAGCGCGCCACGTTTATTAACGTAATTGCCGCTAATGTCAAGCGACGGCTATATAAAAAACGCCGCAAAAACTTTTGGCGAGGATTGTATTCGTGACGCCTCCGGCCTGCGCGACGTTTATAAAAACGTGACGAAAACATTAGCGACATTTAAAAATGTCGCTAATGTCCATATTTGTTGTAGTGACAGTTGTGCGGCGATTTGGTGCGAACACATACGAGATAGACATCCCTCATGGTATGAGCATCAACCGAGTATTCAATGCAGAGGATTTGACTCCATACTACGAAGAACATGTGTACGTGGACCCACTCACCACACCTCTACCCGGGCCTTCATCAGCCATAACCCCATCACCTGAGCCTTCTTCTCCTATTGCCTCCACCAGTCCCTCTTTGTTACCACCAGCGGCGTCGCGACATGCAGATCGAGTTGCACCACCGACGTCATTACCAGACGGAGACACATCATTGCCATACGAAGATACATCAATGCCAGACGGAGATACTTTGGTACCACCTGCTTCTACAGACGACGTTTTTCAGATCGTCGGTCACGACTTCTACGCCGCGGGCGAGCGAGATACCCTGCGTTATCTTGTCCGTTAATGCGGCCGGCCCTTGCACGATACTACGTGGATTTCCTCAGAGGAGCTTCAGAGACTCGCCCCACGGCTGCTCAGCGAGTACAAACCACCTACACTCATCGGAGTTGAGTGCCTTTAAGCCGGGGGGAGTTGACGGCACGCCACGACCGATGCGCGTATATTCCCGCAAGAGGCGGTGATCCGCTGCCCAGACGGGCGATCGGAGCCGGTAGTTGCGTCCGGATGCTCGTTTCTAGTCACTTTATATTTTATGTTTTTTATTTTGAGATGTATTTAACCTTCGATCTGCTTAAACAATCCTAGACATCCGATCGGGGTGGTTTTATTAGATTTGTATTATGCAGGCTGCGGTTCACATGAAGCGGTGGTTCCTTATTGGGGGTATTTATACCCAGCGGTTTGGGGAAAGCGGTATCGTGGTTTTGGGAAAATTCCTCCAGCCGTGCGGTCTTCCTCTCCAGGTGCGACGCCGGAGAAATCCCTGGTGCGACTCCAGGTTTGCTTTCCGTCCCTTCCCGTGAGCCCTCATCTTCCCCTCCGTCCCGCCTCCACTCCCAGCCTCGCCGGCTCCCGCCCTACTTTACCGAATTCCGCTCAACTTCTGCCGAACCCCCATCACAATCCTCCAGGCCAAGCCACCGCCGGACGCCCTCCGCCACTCACTGCCTCCGCCGCCCCTCCCTTCTTCATCCCAAGCCACGCCTGAAGCCGCCTCCCTCCACCACCCCTTCCTTCTCCACCCCGAGCCCACGTCTGAATCCGCCAGCCTCCGTCGCCCCTTCCTTCTCCGGTCAGCTACATATCCCCCCTCTACTTCCGTCCGAGCCCCTCCATCCTTCCACGCTTCAGCCCGATGCCCCTGTTCCCTCCCTCTTAAAGCCTTATTTATCTTTCTACCACTACTACCAACCCTCCATCCTCCAGCCCTATTTCTTTGTCGTGGATCCACTTGTAATCTGCCAACTCGACGTCGCGGAGACCCCGAATGCCCTCCATTCCCTCGAAGTCGCCGCATGCACGTGTGAACCGTGGTATAAAGTCCTGTCCTTTACTGTTGTTTATTTTGGCACCTATATTGTGTAGTGGATGTTCACATTATTATGTTGTTAGTTCGTTTGTCATAAAGTTTGCGGGACCTATTCTGTTTGCGCTTAAATTATTTGTGCCTCTTTCGTTTGCATCTTGATATGTTTGTTCTCCTTAAGCTGTATTTGCCCTGCTGTTTCATTTAAAATAATTAATTACTTGCTGCTATCCTGTTACGGACTATCGGTGCACTTCCACTCACGTCCTCGCAATTAGGCTTGCATTTAGAAATCCTTTTTGAGTCGACCTACCATTGCATCACTTTCCCAGTAGACCCTTCTTTGGAAGAACTAGGGGGAAGCATCGCATAGACTTCTTCGTCTAAGTCACCATGCATGAAGATATTTTAATATCTAGCTGTTGTAGGTCCCACCCAATTTCTTGGGTTTTGGCGTACCATTGAGCCACTAATCAAACTTATATCGGGGAGGGAATTGGATAGCTAGAGGTCTTGGAAGGAGCTGCTGGAAGGCTTTTTGTGGCTGTAATTGTGAATTCCAGCCGCAGAAGCTTCTGTCCAGGGACTGAATGCTGAAAACATGCGGTGTGTTGGAGTTGCAGTCGGCTGTTTGAGGTTTTGGAGTTGTAGGAGGAATTTAGGGAGGCTGGATTGGTGTGTCGAGGGGTGAAAAAGGAGATGCGTATAATGTGGAGTTACTAGGGGAAGGAATTATTTCTGGACGTGAGTTTGGCTCTGAGGGAAAGGTCATCTATGAGATTGTGAGGGGATTTGAGTGGAGGATAACTGAAGGTGGCAATTTTGGTTTTCTCTCTTTTTGTAGCGGAGTAATGTGATTATAAGTGAGTGAGAGTATAGCTAATGGGTAGTTAGTTAATCGACGTAAATGGTAGTGGAAGGCAGTTACTAGGTGGTTATGGGCAAGTGGGTTGGCGGCCGGAGGTGATGACAGTTGGCGGCCGGAGGTGGTGGCAGTTGGCGGCCGGAAGTGGTGGCAGTTGGCGGCCGGAGGTGGTTGTGGTGGCTAGAAATGAGAAGAGAGGGAGATTTGGGTGACCGACCAAGGAGGGAAGGAAGTGGAGGGAGATGTTCGGGCTTCACACCTCAACTTTGGTTTATGCACCGATAATCACTGTTAGATATAGTGTACATTATGCGTGGTAGCGTTAACTTGGGCTCACCTTGGGTATTGTGGGCACCCTCTCTTGTATGTATATATATATATATATTTCCATTGTTTCAAGTGAATAGATGATTGATTCTTGTTCTCCTATCATGGTATCAGAGCGATCACGCTGGTAGCAGACGCCAAGGGTCTGGAACGGAGAGTAGCGCAGAGCCTGACTAGATGGCAGGTAGAGACGACGCAAATGATCTCACATCGCCTTGGCCTTAGGTAGCTCGTAGACGGTCATGCAAATGGGAAGCTCGCAGGACTGACAGATGATGGCTTTCACGCGAGAGTCGTCCGAGCGTCACTTCGCCATGTTAGAGCGCTGGACGGAAGCGGCAGTGATGACAGTGGAAGAGTCGTTCACACGACTAACTGATGGTGGAGGCGGAACAGGCTCAGAACCGTCAATGTGGCCCCATAGATCTAGGCCACAGAGGATCACATCGACGGTGGCGTACCATGCCTTGTAGTTCCATTCATCAAGGATGACATCTGCCTTCTAGAGAAAAGCAAAGGAGTAAGATGAGTCCATCGAGGCTGCAGGATCAGCTGGAAGAGGATCGAGAAGACAGACGGAAGAGACGAGAGCGACGGGAGATCGGCCGGCGGTAGGAATCGACAATAGCAGTGTCGATTCGAGATCTGAAAAAATGGAGATGATACTGGAGATCGGGATCGATCAGGAGAGACCGGCGGCTGCAGGGCTGCGTCGATCGGGCAGCAAGAGCTGTCGGAAAAAATCGCAGAATGGCCGGTAGAAATCTCAGGCCGGGCGAAGAATGTCCGGAAGAAAACAAACAGATCGGGAGGCAGGAGCGGAGAACAGGGAGAAATTGAAGAAATGGTGGAGCAGGCGGATGAGGCACCAATGAGTCAGAGCCGCTGGATCTGACTAGCGGCGGTGCTTGTGGATGGTGTGTGGCAGGAAGAGACTCGTCGAATCCTTCTGGAACTCGCAGGAGTGGATGACGGGCTGCTTGGCTTTGGCAAAGAGAGCAAACAGGAGAGGCGGAGGAGCGCAAAAAGCGGCGGAGGAGCGCAAAAAGCGGCGGAGCAGGAAGACGCGGAAAGGAGGGGGAGTCAGAAACAAGCTAAATAAAAACAAGCTAAACAAAAGTCCAAAAATTATATAAAATCTTAGATCGGAAATCTGCTTAAAATGAACGGTCTCGATCGTCACTGCTGACCCAAAATGTGGCGTGATCCCCGCCAATTTTTTTAAAAATTTATATGTTTTATTAATAAATTTGAAAGATGACATGTTTTTAGCCTAAAAGAAATGCTACTTATATCTCTAAACCACCTTCCCACATATGAAGTCTTAGGGATCAAGTAACCTGTGTGTGTCTTGTTCAAAGGCAGAGATAAAATAGTTAGAGGACTTATTTAGATCTTGTTAATAAAAGAAGTTTTTACTAGACTTGTCAACCTTAATTGTATCGGAGTAAACTTATGAGCCAACAACATATTCTCATGGAGAAATATTTGCGTCCGAGACTCGAAGCGTCTGAGACCAATCAGATTGCGTCATGTGTAAAGGTAGATGTATCTTCTATAAATGAGTTGTATCTCAAGTAAAGAAAAATATCTCAGAAACAAATGAGTGGCTTGGAGCGACTCCCAGTTATAACCGGACCCGGATGCAAATATTTCGCGTTTAAAAAATATTCACATGGCCTTTTCCACTTCTAAGCCAAGTTGCGAATGCATATTCGCGGGAGTTCCTACACCATCCCTGACTCCCTGTGTGGCATGACAGAAGGAATATCCGATTCTCCTAGAAAAATCAAAGGATAAAAAGAAAACCTTCAATATTACACTGAAAGAAGTAATGTGTTAGCCATTTTTATTGGGGTATTTATTGCAATGCTAAATGTATCATTATTATTCATTACACCAAGGGGCCTCTCATACGATATGATAGCATAGACTAGCAGCAGAACAGGCATAGGATATCCTGTTCAAAGTATCCGATTAGTACCTGCAGCACCCGGATTGTTGCAAGTATTCTGTGCTTAGTCCAAACTCCAAAGGCACTGCATGTGAAGGGACGTTGAGAATCTAATTATATTAGTCTTCTTTGGTGTCGCTTATTCCAGCGGATGAAACCCGCGCGGGAGGCAACCGTCACTGTGGTTGTCGTGGCACGGATGAAATCCGCAAATTTTTAGCGGGATGGATTCCTCCGTGCGATGGGGGCTCCGAAAAATGGGTGGCGGCGGCGACCGCGGCGGATCCGCCCCGCCAAATGAGCCCTGTATAGTCACATATTGAAATGCTCATTGTTATCTTGTGTACTTAAATATAAATTTTGGGCTTCATCTATAAGCAATTGATTTTGGATGGGATGCAGTACAAATTAAGGCTCCGTTTGACACGGCATTTTTGCTCTGGTGAGTTTGGACAAAAACGTCACCGTCATAGAATGCATGTTTGGGATGACAAATGGTTACGGCCGCCACCACCAAGAAAATAAAACTAGGTTTGAACATAAAAGTGAACGAAGTTTTTTAGATGAGGTCAGGCGTTCACGAACGACGGTTCATTATCATCATGTTCACGAACGACGGTTCATTAGCCCTATATAGTCACATATTGAAAAGCTCATTGTTGTCTTGTGCACTTGAATATAAATTTTGGTCTTCATCTATATCCAAATGATTTTGGGTTGGATGCAATACTAATTTAGGCTCCTCCTTCATAGAATGTATGTTTGGCATGACAAATGGTTACAACCACCACCTATAAAATAAAACTTGTTTTGAACATAAAAGAGAATGAAGTTTGTTAGGTGAGGTCGGGCGACAGTTCATTACCACTGCGTTCATGACTGCCGCGGTTATACCAAACGGAGCCCAAGGGAGTTGTTGAAGAAACCTTATTTAGGCTTCGTTTGGGGGGGGGGGGCTTATTTTCACCGGTAAAGCGGTTACGACCGCATGAATCGGACCTTAATCATGGTCAGATTCATGCGGTCGTAACCGCTTGACCGGTGAAAATAAGTTCCCCCAAACGAACCCTTAGTCTTGCTGTTGTTGAAGTCGGGGTCAGAATCCTAGTATGGTTCAGCTAATCTATATTGCTTAAAAGTCGCCTGTCTTTCTTTTCTGTTATTTTCTCCCGTCTTCTGACACATCGACAATTGGCAGGACATCTAACTTCGAAAAGTGATGTATATAGCTTCGGGGTCGTCCTCCTCGAGATGATGACAGGCCGGAGATCCATGGACAAGAACCGCCCGAACGGAGAGCACAACCTGGTTGAGTGGGCCCGGCCTTATCTTGGCGAACGGAGGAGATTTTACCGGCTCATCGACCCCCGCCTCGAGGGCAACTTCTCGATCAAGGGAGCGCAGAAGGCCGCCCATCTAGCTCAGCGCTGCCTCAGCCGGGACCCGAAAGCCCGACCTCTCATGAGCGAAATAGTCGAGATTCTAAAGCCCTTGATCAACCTCAAGGACATGGCTAGCTCCACACCCCTCTTCCAGACCATGCAGGCTGAGCGCGCCGCATCTCTGAGTGGCAGCCAGAGCGCACGAGGCGGGCTCAAAGCGGCGGAGGGCTCTTTTGGGCGAAGTGGGCAGCCCCCAATGAGGAGCCTTTCGAACGCTTCTCACCCGTCGTCGCCTTCCCGCCAGGCCGCCAAGCCGAGTAATAAACGCCAGTGAGGGATGATGAGCAGTGAGGAGGCATTTAGAGAGTTGCTGCAAGATTTATGCCATGTATGTTTAAAACACCAGTGAATGGTATGCTTCCTATTTTAATTCTCATGTTTTTTTAAGTAATTTTATGCATGTCTAAATATGCTTGATTTAACTTACAGCTCCATGGCAGTATTATTCTTATTTTTCTTTTTTAATTCAACAGCATATTGACATCTTAATGAATCCCTTGCAGTTTTTAAAAAATTATTTTGAACACTTATTTTATTGACTTTTAATCAAATTAAATCATATTTATAATCTATCAGATATTCTATTTGATTTAGGCTGCGTTTGGGAGGATTTATTTTCACCGGTGAAGCGATTTCGACCGCATGACCGGTGAAATAAGTCCCCAAACGCAGCCTTAATCAAATTAGATCGAATTTTACTGTACAACAACACTCAAGCTCAAGGATCAATATGTATGTTATGAAATATAGGGTTTTTGCAATTTCAAAAGATAGAGGTGTAACTGTAATTTCTTACCCCTTAAATAAAATTATACTTTGATTGTATAAAGGAAATTGTTAAAGGCAAACTTAATTTGACAATCGCAAACCAAAAACCATACAAATCAGCCATGGACTGGTACATCGCTCGTCCGTCGCCTCTCCAGCCGTCTACCCCGTCGTCACCTCTCCTGTCGTGGGTGGTTTGAGAGGCTTCCGACGAGCCGGTCGGCACGCAACTGATGCCAATGGATGATTTTTTAAATTCGAACCAGCAGTGTGACTATAAGAACTATCAAAATCATGTGAATTCTCTATCAATTGATGGACTTCCTCATAAGTCTCACTGTCGGCTCGAAAGCTCGATGAGCTTGTTCGAAAAAAGCTCGGCTGGAGCTCGAGCTCGATTACGAGTCGAGCTAGAGCTCGGATATTATTGTTCATGAGATCGTGAGCTTTTTATTCATATATATATATTTTTTAAAAAAATTTAGGAATATAAAGAAAATAAGTCTCCTGAGCAAAAAAGCTCTTGAGCAGCTCGAGCTCGACTCGAGATCAATAAGCACGTATTGAGCTCGAGCCAGGATGAGATGAGCTCGTCGAGCTCGAGCTCGAAATGATTGAGCTCTAGCTCGAGCTCTGAAATTTTGTCATGCTCGAATCGTTTGCACCCCTAATCACAGTCTTGTAGTAATGCATCTTCAAAGCCAAAGGAGTCTCACTCTCACTGCCATCATTCAATTGAACAATCTCCTGCAAACTAGAGAAAAGAAGAGACCTAATTGATTGTCATGAATTTAATTTTTTATCTAGAAAATTTGATGGTGTAGGTTTGTATTATTAGTTTGTTGTTAACAATACTGATTTGTGGTTAACATTTTCAAAACATTTTCAAAATATATGATTTTTCATTAACAATGATTTGCGGATAGCAGAGAATATGTGAGAAGCTTGACTAAGATGGGTTGGACACGTACAAGGGAGACCATTGGATGCACCTGCTAGACATTGTGAGAGTTTAGCGGCATGTTAAATGGGGGAGGGGCAGTCCAATAAAGACTTGGAATGAAACTATAAGGAAAGACGTAATGTACTTGGGGATTAGTGAGATTATTATTTAAGCTAGGGCACAATGGTGACAAAGGATCCATATAGCCGACCCACTATAGCGGGATAAAGGCTTGAGTGTTGTTGCTGTTGTAATGGTTTGCGGATAGTTATTTTTGATTTGCATTTAACAATTCTCTTGTATAAATTTGAGTGTTGGGAAGTATACAATATATCTATATTGTCAAGATCAGAAAAGACATCTATGCCCTTGGGTGGTTGAAGCACTTAAAATGAAGGCTAGAAAGTTCAAGTAAATATTACTAGTATTGAGGGATTAGTTAGGGGTAGCCATGAACTATTGAGGGAGTATTTATGATAATAAGCCATGCGGTTGGGTTAATAGCAGAGCCCCCATTCTCTCTGAAACAATTTGGTTATCGCCATAGGAGAGTACTCGATTCGCTCGAACATCCTAGAAAGTCCAGAGATCATCCTAGCGGCGACTAGAACACCACAGAAGACGCTAAAACCTTCAACATCCTTCGAAACAGCGTCCCGAACAAGAGGAAGTTGCCCGTAGGACATATCCCTCGAGTCTATAAATAGACCAGTACTGTAGCCAGAAGGGGGCATGCAAACTAGTTCAAACTACATGGAATCACTCGTCCATTCTTCACAAAAGGACCTCGCGAGTACCCTAAAACATCATTCAAAACATCTAAATGAATAATCACTCAAATGGTTTTAAAGAATTGGTTTTAAATTCCCGCCAGAGTGAATACTCCTATTGGCTTGAAATCACTCAATTCTACAGAAAACTCATGTGCGGAGATAAGAATTGACGATTTAATTTTTTAATTCAAAGTCAAAGCCGTAGATTTTTGCTTTAAAGTCAATATCAGCATAAATATAGTCACTTGGAATGTGAGAATTAACTTTCTAATCTCCAATGTCAATTCCAGAAAACCAATCTCTTTCAAACGAATGAACTCTCATTGACAAGCAATAACTAAAGAAACCAAAAATTTTATGTAGTTTTAGGCTTTAGAAAAATGCTGATATTTGCAGGTATATAATAAATATTTGCATGCCCTAAATCATAAAATATAAAGAATTTTTAACTTAAAATAACCCTCTAATTGCAACCCCTAAACCTGAAAACACTACGACAGAATTGAAATAGGGAGTTGTTAAAGGCACCACAGTTTTGGTTAGTTGCATCACACTTTCTCCTAATTTTTCACAACTTTTGGAAATACGTCTTGTACATACTTTTTTTAGAAAAAATGTTAAACATGAAAGTTGTAGATGTCGACGAGATCTACAACTTTTGTGTTGAACACTTTTCCTAAAAATGCATGTACAAGACGTATTTCTAAAAGGTACGAAACATGTACGTATTTTCAAAATACGTCTTGTACATGCATTTTTAGGAAAAGCGTTCAACACGAAAGTTGTAAATCTCGTCGACATCTACAACTTTTGTGTTGAACACTTTTTCTAAAAATATATGCATATGACGTATTTCCAAAAATTATGAAAAAATTAGAGAAAGGACGATGCACCTAGCCAAAACTATGGTGCCATTAACAACTCCCTTGAAATATCAGCCCTCTTTTAGAAATGAAATGAAATAGTATTCATATTTTAAATATTAATAATAAATTATTGTTATTTACCTCTTAAATATCAAATTATAAAATATAAATCTATGTTTCTAACTTTCTAAAAACGGTAAAATGCGGAATATCTGCCGGCAATTAATTTTATTGCCAATTTATCTAAAACTAAATAAATAAATACTCACGGATTCCGCCTTTAATTACCTTCGCAGCCATCCTCCGCTAATCTCAAGTTTTGTCCCACATCGCAAATCCGAACATCCTCCTTCCATCCTACGCTATAAAAGAAGCCGTGCTAGACCATCTCAAATCATACCTTTCTCGGCCTTTTGGCTAAGATCAAGTGTAGTATCTGTTCTTATCAGTTTAATATCTGATACGTGGGCCATAGGCCCACTATGATATTAAATTAATTTTTCATGGGTGAGGGCCCACCACAATAGCTTGCTATTGGGGCCTTCGAGCGTCGCCTTTGCGTTGCACTATAGCATCGGCCTGGCGCACCCGCCAATTCAATAGTAAAATTTTTATTCATAAATAATTACAGCTTATTAAATATTTTATTATTAATCTTTAAAATAATTTAAAATTATCTAAAAATTTAAATTAATCTGATGGCCAAGTGCTGCCAGATATTTGAGAGTCTTCGTGGTGTGTTTATCTTAAAATTTATTTTAAGATCATATGTTCTCGTCAATATTTGTGCAAAAAAAAAGGTGAGTGGTTTTGATTGTGTGTGGCTGTAGGGCTGAGCATATTATTTAAAACTCGAAAATCGTTTGAAAATTGAGCCGAATCGGAATCGGTTAAAATTGATTCTACTCAATTTGAGTCGATTCAATTTGACTCGAATCTGATTTCGAGTCGATTTCGAGTCAGCCCTGAATCGCTCGAAATATGATTCGAATCAACTCAAATTAATTAAAAAAATTATGTATTTATTAATATATACTTATTTTAAGGTTAAAAATAATAAAATTTAAACCTAAATAAAAAGAATGAATGATTTAAGCGTTTCATTTGCTAAATTTATATATTGCCTTATTTATTTTGAGCAAACTAGGAATAAAATGAAAAATTGTTATATTTCTTGCCGACTTGATTCGATTTCGAGCTGACTCGATTCGATTTTGAGCCGACTTGATTCGATTTCGAGCTGACTCGATTCGATTTCGAGCCGACTCGGAATCGAGCCATTTCGAGTCGAGCCGACTCGACTCGAAATCAATTTCTATTTCGAGTCGATTTCGAGCCGAGTTCGAGTCGAAAATTTCGATTTCGAGCCGAGTTCGAGTCGCTCGAACTCGACTCGATATCAGCCCTATGTGGCTGTGGGGACTCGGATCGGTAATTAGATCGGTTATGCACTCAAATTCGTAAGTTTTTGATTATAATTCTCTCTATTTTTATCAATCTAGATGAGATTAGATCCAAAACTTGATTCTAGGCGAACATAATCCTATGCTTCATGTAAAGGTGATGTGAAAGGAGCTCGTTTAATGCAATGAATTTATAGTCAAGATTCACAAAATCTGAATTACTTCTAAACAAAACTTCATAATACGACAACATTCAAACAAAATCTAATAAAAAAGAGTACTGCAATCGATTCAGAATAGCAAAGTACCAATAAAAAAACGGTTTGCTACCGGTCCTCCGGTCCCAGCCAGTCCTCTTCAAGAAGAGAAAAACTGGTCCCGGACCGGGACTGATTTGAGCGGGACCGGTCGGCCAAAAGACCGGTCTTTTAAAAGACCGGTCCCGAACCGGCCCGACAGGTTTTTTGTGCAAGACTAGTTGACTGCACGGCCTTTGTGTTCTCGTTCCCTAAACCCTAAACCCTAAAATATCAACTATTTTGCGAAAACACAATGTTGATTGCAGATGCGCTATGACGCAAACGCAAAAGCAAAAGAAAACACAACACTACATATTATATGAAGCCTATCTCATACCCTTTTCGGCAAGGCTTCTCCTTAGATAAATTTTCTCAACAAGATTTTATCTTTTCTCTGCAAAAAAAAAAAAAAAAATGCACTCTCAAATGTCTTAATTTACACTTAGGTATTCACATTTGAAAATTTTCTCCATATGAGAGACAAGTTGTTTCTTAGCCCTAAGAGGACATGCACATCAAATTCAAGATTATGATTACAGAATTAAGATTTTGATATATATGAAATTATTCTTGAACCGTTAAAAAAACTTATTATATGGGAGAATTATTGGGCCCTCATAATTTTTATAACTAGAAATAGAGCTAAATTTTTCCGGGGTGAAGGTTGACGAGCTAAATTCTGCCGAGATGAAGGGTATCAAGCTGAATTCTGCCGAGCAAAAGATTGATGAGCTGAATTTTGCCAAGTTGAAGAATGAAGAGCTCTCTCCTTATGCATTTCTGATCTCGACAAATTACGAGTTATACACATAGCTTCCTTTACATCACTAAGTGTAATAACACTCAATTTTGTGATTGATACTGACTCAATGATTATTCTTTATTACTCATCTACAATGAAGTTTCCAAATCTTATTTTTTGTTCTTGTTGACGAAGAAGTTCCAAGTGAGACAAGCTTGCATAAGGGACCATTTGGTAGGACGACGTTCCTCAATGCGACACTCTCACAGTAGTTAGAATCAGACAAAAAACGAAGCTTTGGGGATCCACGGCTCCAAATAGGTAAACAAATATCAATTGCGTATTTTCAAAACCCCAATTGAGAAAAAATAGTCAAATATATAAAAGACCTAAGTCTATCTAGGGCTATCAATATAGATCTCATACACCTATGCTCGTGGCCATTATAGGTCCATACGCACCAGTTCTAGTGTCATTCTAATTAGAGAGACAATTTAGCACGCTTGGCTCTACAGGAAGCATGCACTGGCCGGGCGTAGATCAAGGTTTCACGAATGGACCCCAAACCCTAAAGAGCCAATCAACGAGCCCACTTATAGCTGGATCCGGAGCCTCTTCATTTCTGAGAAAATGGAGGGAATCCATTTGGAGATCTGATGGACATGACAAAGCTGAAATACATCTAAAGGTGGAGATTTTTTTGATTAAAAGAAAACTATAAAAAGATGGGATTATTGAACCCATCGGATCAGCCAGAAATGCTTCTTGACCGTGAAATAGATCCCCATCTCTTATAACTCAAGTTTCCCCATTGCACTTTTTACGAGTGTTTGCTTAACTCCTCTGACTGATATCTCGCGTCTGGATTGAATTAGCCGTAGAGAAATACACATCATATAAATTTTTTTCGCACGATAATTGATTTTCAACAACCTAATTAAGCCCTATGATTTATTCAGATGCATGTGAATGATACTTTTAAGGGTGAAGTTGATAATGCCATCATTCTGTTTTTTTTAAAAAAATTCTAGGAATAAATCAATATCACACAAAGTTCTGAGGGTAGATCCGTAATTTGATGATTGGGGGGGGGGGGGAGTTTAAGTGGAAATCCCAAAAGAACCCCTAGGACAACTCAGTTATAGGCTCTCAAACTCCCTATTTGATTTCTACAAATAAAAATTAATAAAGCCCCAAATGGAAACCTGGTTTATATAAAGCAGAAAAAATCCACTTTATTATGTTATTATTGCATGCAAAAACATCCATGCTTTTATATAAGAAGTTTGGAAGTTGTACACACCTATTTTTTCCACTATATATAAGAAGTTTGGTTGGGTACTGTAGTGTGGGGCACGAGAAGCCCCCTGTGCACTGTCACTCTCGCGTGTGTAACCATAAACCCTAAAATTCATGCTATCCACATTATTTCTTTTATGAATGATTATACGCGATGAATGATTTTATTGTGTTGTGATAGCTTAGGACATGGTAGTCCAATATTAGTTAAAGACTTTGTAATACAAATACCTTTAGTAGAGATGTAAGGAGCTATTCAAAGATTCCATTTCTTAGGATAGATAACCTCTTAGAAATTATTCTTAGTTCGCCTATGAAAAAAAGGATAAATTTGTGTGGTTAGCTCAATATGTGCTAGAAAGAATCTAAACTGATAATACATTTGACATTGTGGGTCAGACAATCATAAATAATGTGAAAGCCAGACTTCCTACAATACGATCTTTGTTTTGAGATCAAATTCAACAAAAGTAGATAGACTTGCAACTTCTTGAACCTAATGAGAGGAGTGTTGTTGAAGTCGGGAAATTCCCTTGCCCCAAAATTCAGATCAAAGGTTACCGGATTAGCGGTCAGGCTCGACGGCTTACGGGCTAAGACGCAGAAACTATTCAGACAATTAAAAGGACCCCAGATGTTGTGGCAGGGAGGTCCCACCACGTACCCGGAAGTTTAGAAGAAGCAACCTCTCCACAACAAAAAATGGACGAGCAGGGTACGGGGTAGACTGGCTGATAACAAAGTCGCGGCGACTAAGCTAAATAGTCGCAAACTCACGACCTGTCTATCTGAGCAGAAGATCCAAAGGCCCAGCTTGCTGTCTAGGAAAAAAAGTGGTAAAGATCTTTTGCGAGATTTCTAAGAAGTCCCTCTCCTCGTACTCCTGGGGTCCTATTTATAGGCAAATACAAACAGAGGGGGGGGGGGGGTCTTATTTATAG
Organism: Platanthera zijinensis; assembly: GCA_039513925.1. Taxonomy (NCBI): domain Eukaryota; kingdom Viridiplantae; phylum Streptophyta; class Magnoliopsida; order Asparagales; family Orchidaceae; genus Platanthera; species Platanthera zijinensis. The sequence goes on along the minus strand of CM077081.1, from coordinate 236,801,854 downwards.
TCCCACCCCTGGAGACTAGACGACCTCTTGGGGGGAGCTCGCTCGGCTGGACGAGTAACATGCCTAGTCGCCTACCTGGCGAGTATTCGAGTGGAGCTCTCCATACTCGCCCAGGCCTTCTGCCCTCTTGCGCGTTGACTATGACTTCTGTCTTGACTTCCTGACTTTGACCCATACTGACCTGGCTCTGGAGGTGTCAACCCTCGACGAATATGGGTTGTAAATGTGTCTATATGACAGAGTGGCTAAACGAAAGCAGCTCAAGTTAGGCTTCTAGGCAAAGGAATGAGGCGAATCACATATCAAAATTACAAGAAAAATTACTATGCTTTAATAATAATTTGATTCCTCAAATATTAGATGCTCTTTTTGAAAGAAAGAAATGGAGTGTTATTTGAAACTCCGTAGTAAATCGTGCTCTGGTGGGCATGAGTAAGCGCTACGAAATACTTATATGTCATTTATGAAAAAGATAAATTGTGATTCACTGTAATATGGGATGAATGAATCAAAACAGACAATATTTCTGATATTTTGAATCGCATCATTACAATATAAGTGAAGTTCTATCCACAACACCATTAATCTTAGGTGAAAAGTACTGCAAAACATTATTTACACAAACTAACGTATTAGATGAATAATGATGGGCAACTAATATGATACCCAATGTGATCTTGTTAGAAACTACTAGCTTGGTGCATTTGCAATCTCTTGTAAAAGCAATGCTCGTCAACACGCTATCCATCACCACCATATGAATAAACTTATGTGGATCGGGCTCCGCGTATGAAGCACGAGGCTTGTTGCTTGAGCCTACCATACATGTTGTCCACGACCTTCTTGCACTTTCCAAGCTCTACCGTATACCATTTGTTACTCCAACCGCCCAAGCATCGAGCCCAGTCGCACAATCCGACCGCTAGCCGAACTCAACCCGCAGTCTGAAGAGCCCGTTCGCGTCCCTTATGAGGCCGCAACATGCATGCGAGTTTCGCCCGTGCACAATTCTCTAACGCCTCCCGCCTAGCACCATTGATCGAGCATTGTGGTCGCTCTGTCTACTACTGTTAGGAGAAAAAGGAGAGAAGTGATTGTTTGGTCTAATGTTCTCAATGGAGTATGTTTCTCACATATGGGATGAAATCATGCTTCCTTTCTTATTTGAAGGAAAACATGCCCAAATGAGAGCACATGATCATAAAAATGACGCAAAATCTTTCTACGTTATTTACAATTGTAATGGACTCTGTTTTAGACGGTTTTGGAGCAAAAAAATAATCGTAAAATAGCTAAAGAAAACAACTTTGTTAAAATTGTATTTTTTTTTTCATATTTTTATCCCAAAACACATACATATGAGTATTTAAAATGATAATAAAATTCTAAGATTAATATTATGCTAATTATTGCTTTTTAAAAATAAAAAATTTGCAAAATGATGGAGATGAAGCCTCATTTATAGGCTTGAATGTGCACTTAATCATCTCCTCCATGATCTCTCATATTGTGGAGATCATGAGTTTGACCACTCAACTCACTCCCCATGATCTCCACCACAATAGGAGAAATTATGGGGGTCTCCCACTCAACAACTACTGCCGCCGCCACCGCCCGCCACCGGCCGCAGCCGCCTACCGCCGGCCGGCGCGGGCCGGCCGCCACCGCCGTCACGGGACGGCCGCCGGCCGCCGCCGCCGCCACGGACCGGCCGCGGGCCGCCGCCGCCGCCGCCGCCACGGACCGGCCGCGGGCCGCCGCCGCGGGCCGGTTGCCGTCCGATCGCCGCCGTCCGCCGGCCTCCGCCGCCCGTTGCCGCCGCTCGCCGCCGCCGCCCTCCACCGCCGCTTGTAGGTTGGCCGGCCGCCGCCGCCGCTTGTACGTTGGCCACCGTCCGATCACTACTGAGCATCCGTCGCCGTCCGATCTACAGATAACAACCCACTAAACCACCAAGTTAGTGGGGGGGGGGGGGGCATAACCACCTCCTAGAGGCTATAAATGGAGCCACATGCCTCCTCATTTCTCACCTTTTCGCTCCTGGAGTCTTCTTCTTCCTCAAGTCAGAGCTCTGCCGAACTCCTCTCTCGGGTCATCTTCAAGCCGCCTACGAGCCAAATCCCCAAATGCGCGGAGAAGGGAAGAAGACGACCACCGCCAGCGCTCAAGCACACTAGCCACCAAGGTAGCATCAAGAACTCCCTCGGCGCAGCCTGTTGCCCGCTGCGAGTCAGAAATTCTCTCTCACCTCTAAGTTGTAACAAGGAATGACTTGTCGCCCTCGATTCTCCAAACATATTGTAACCGCAACCTGATAGTTGACTTTGACCGGCACAGATCCGGTCACGTGATTTTTTACCCAGTTGATGAGTTTTTTCACGTTAAAACCTCTTGTGTCAACTCTCTCTTTTCATTGACTGTGTGCGCGCTCGACTGTCCCGAGAGCTAAAACGGTCCAGTTTATTCCAGTCCGACCGGGACGCTGAGTTAGTCCGCAACACAAAAAAATACATTTTTTTCAAAAATAATTACTAAATCCCACACCTTTCTCCAAATACGCCCCCCCCTATATAGATTTTTTTCCTAATCTTTATTATACCAATTCATATTCATAGAAATCTAAGAAACAATATGCCTAATATCTGAACTTTTCATTAAACATAGTAGATATCTCAGTAACTTGCTAGAACACAACATCTATAAACTGCAAAAACAAACAACTTTCCAACAGAAATCTTTCATAAATATTTCTATAATTGATACAAAAAATAAGTGCTTAATAAATTAGAAGGGCCCTATAATGATCTATACAAAACAGAAAGCATATGCGCGCAATCGCCCACACGCGTCTTCCACGTGATCTCGCACGTGGCAAATTTGTAGACGGGTTGTTCCTCTTTATTGCGATATATAAGTAGTTTATAGTGATTAATTTGATGTTACATATTAAACAACATACTAACTTTTATTTACATTTTTTTCATTCATTTAGGGGATATTCATAGAACTGTTCATAAGTATTATAGTTCGTGAATAATCTGAGATTTGATTTGTGAATATTCGATTAAAAATTGTATTTTTTGAATTCAATCTGAATAATTTTAGTATAATATATGGTTATTTGTTTTTAAATGTAATTAAATAATAAATATAATTATATTCGAACGTTATATATAATTAAATATTAGAAAAATTGAATTTGAATTCATGTTTGAATCCTAATTCGAATCTAAATTCAAACTCAGATTAGGATCCAACATTTCAAGACAAATCTAAATCCGATACCGAATATTAGAATGAATCCAAATTCAAATCTATGCATTCTATGTTAAATTTGAATTCGATTGAAAAGCTATTCGATTTGAATGTGCTCTCCTAACATTTTTACCTCACCTAAGGGGCTTCATCCAACTTTATGTTTAGAGCTAGTTTTCTTTTCTCGGTGACAGTCATAATCATTGTCTTATCAAACATGCATTTTATGATAATGCCGTTTTTGTTCAAACTCACCAGAGCAAAAAAAGGGCGCTGATATTAGCACTGCAGTTTTGGCTAGGCGCACCGTACTTTCTCCTAATTTTTCGCACCTTTTGGAAATAAGTCTTGTACATGTATTTGTAAGAAAAATGTTGTCGAGATCTACAACTTTTGTGTTGTGCACGTTTCCTAAAAAAATGCATGTACAAGACGTACTTTGAAAATACACCCAGATTTCGCGTCTTTTAAAATACGTCTTGTACATGCATTTTTAGGAAAGGTGTTCAACACGAAAGTTGTAGATCTCGTCGAGATCTAGATCTGCAACTTTTGTGTTGAACACTTTTCCTAAAAATGCATGTACAAGACGTATTTTCAAAATACGCGAAAAATTAGGAGAAAATATAGTGCAACAGTCAAAACTGCGGTGCTAATACCAGCGCCCCCAAAAAAATTATGCCAAACGGATCCTTCAGTATATTTTTTTATTTGAAAAGAATGGTTAATGATGTTTCCTAATATCGCACCAACTAGATAACATATCGTATAGCTCTCCGGCCGTTTGGCAGGGTGTTTTTGCTCCGGTAAGTTTAGACAAAAAACGTTACCATCATAGGATGTATATTTGACATGACAATAGTGGTTATGACCCACTACGAAGGAAAAAAAAAACCAGTTTTGAACATAAAAGTGAATGAATTAGGTGTGAGGTTGGACGTTCACGAACGATGGTTCATAACCATCATGTTCACGAATGCTACTGCTAGGCGCTGTTTTCTTTTCTCGGTTGAGTTTGGACAAAAATGTTGTTGTTATAGAATGCATGCTCGGCATGCCAACGATTATAACGTTCACTAAGAAAAGAAAACTAGACATCAAAGTGGATGAAATTTCTCAGGTGAGGTCGGGCATTCATGAATGACAGTTCATGATCACAACGTTTACGACCACCACCACCGCGCCAAACGGAACCTAACAATTATTATGATCCGACGTTCGTGAATGTTCGACCTCACATGAGAAACTTCGTCACCTTTTATATTCAAATTAAAACTAGTTTTTTTTCATGATGACGGTCACGATCATTGTGATGTCAAACATATATTATATGATGATGATATTTTTGACTAAACTCGCCGGAGGAGAAACACCGCCTCAAACAGCGAATATTTTTCCAACGGGTATCGCATGGAAGAATGAGGGTCCAGTTCGTGGCTTTGATTGTCTCTCCAAAATCGGACGGTGGAAGAAACAAACCTGCACTCGCGGGGCCCACTCGCCTTTCAGCCGATCTCGTCTGGCTGCCCTTCGATCTCGCCTGGCTTCATCCTAGCCACGAATTGGATCCTCTCCATTTCGGTCCGAAATAGAGAGGATCCCAGTCGGGAAGAATGGTACAGGTGAGAATAAAGTTTGTTTTTTATATAAAAAAATTTATAGAACATTAATTACAAACGTTTTAAGATCCTATTTATGCACGAAAAAATATTTTAAAAATAATATCTGGTCGACATCGTGCTTTATTAAAATCCGACTGGACATCGGGTTATTTTTTATTTTTTTCTGGATTTTGTTGACAGCCTGATTAGAAAATCAGACGGACTGTTGAGTGTGCCAGGTGGAATGGACGGTGATGTACGAGCGTGTGCCGCGACTCGTTAAAAGTGATGGTTTAGTCCCACACCGTCTAGCGTGCTCCTTGATCATCGGTGTATAAGCGGTGTGGTCACTCCTCCCCTAACCGTGTGGTTTTGGGGAGTGATGCCACAATGCTTTACATGATATCAGAGCAGGGGGGGAAGTGGCGAGGGGGGTGTTGAGTGCGCCACGTGGAATGGACGGTGATGTCCGAGCGTGTGTCGCGACTCGTTAAAAGGGATGGTTTAGTCCCACACCGCCTAGCATGCTCCTTGATCCTGTGTGTATAAGCAGAGTGACCACTTCTCCCCTAACCGCGTGGTTTTGGGGAGTGATGCCACAATGCTTTACACAGACAAAGTCTCACCCGCACAATTATCCCATACGCTACTCGTACGTAAAAATCTGTCCTCAAACAGAGCCTACATATCGAACTACTCTCTTTTACTCAGAAACTTTTTTCGTACGTTACTCTCACCCATGATCACTGTACGTTAGCCGCTATCAGACTATTGGTTACTACAAAAAAAACATAATTGATAAATACGATCATATATGATCAATAAATACAGCCTTATTTCAATACGATCATATTTTTATCAAAAAATGTTCGTCATAAAATCACAAATAATCCGATGACTATACGAATAATGTATCATGAGAATGGCATGTCCCACCACAAACCCTACAACTATGAGATGGTAATTATTGTAAGAAGGAAATGGCCCAACAATTAATGGCATGTCCCACCATTTTCAATGCTAACCAACCGAAATAGAAGCCGTAGTCTTCTTCTGCCATTAAAATAAATGCATTTATTCCCAATATTTCGATGCTATTAATGCCCTCTACAATATTTGGCTCGTCACATCATTCAAAACTCAAAAGTCGCTCGAAAATTGCTCGATTATTGATATCAACCGTACTTCAATTTGAGGTCGCAAGGCCGATTAGTTGCTGATCGTGTGAACTCTGCGAGGAAGGCAGCAAAGAAACCGGAGATATAAGCTCCGTTTGGGAGGACTTATTTTCACCGGTCAAGCGGTTACGATCGCATGAATCGGACCATAACAGCTTGACCGGTGAAAATAAGGCTTCGTTTGGTTCGGAGTTTCGCCGCCTCCGTTTGGAGCAATTATCAATTAAAAAAGAGCGCTGATATCCGCACTGCAGTTTTGGCTAATCGAACCGCTCTTTCTCCTAATTTTTCGCGCCCTTTAAAAATAAGTCTTGTACATACATTTTTAGGAAAATTGTTCAACAACAAAGTTGTAGATCTAGCTACTTTCGTGTTGAACACTTTTCCTATAAATGCATGTACAAGGCGTATTTTCAAAATGCGCTAAATATGGACGTATTTGCAAAGTACACATTGCACATGCATTTTTGGGAAAAGTGTTCAACACGAAAGTTGTATATCTCGTTGAGATATACAACTTTCGTGTTGAACATTTTTCCCAAAAATGCATGTGCAAGACATATTTTTTAAAGATGCGAAAAATTAGAAGAAAGTGTCGTGCAACTAGCCAAAACTACGGTGCGGATATCATCGCTCTTAAAAAAATACATGGCAGCAATTAGGACCTACACCCACTAAGAAAAAAAAACTAATTTTGAACATAAAAGCGGATAATTCCTTAGATGAGATCGGACGTTCATGAGGGACGGGTCTTAACCACCAAGTTTACGACCACTACCGCCGTGCCAAAGGGAACCTAGATCCCATTTATTAGCTCTCTCACCTTCCCTCTTGTCATCAGTTCCAAGAGGTTAGATCGCGAGTTCAGTAACATTAGGTTACACCTTATTCTGAATATTGGATACTAGTATTTATTAGGTCGCTCGAAGCATCCGGAATGGTGGTCAAAGTGGAACTATCTTCTCGTTGCCCATAGCTTAGGTTTATATAAAAAAAACCTTAGGTTTAATATAGGTATCGGATATCCGTGTATACGAAGCGACCCATTAAACCTCCGAATCCATTACATGTCCAAATATAGATTAACAATATTTTTTTGATTTCAACAAAAAAGTGCAACTTATAATTAGGCAAACTCCAAGGAGAGGCACTTAATTAGGAGGCCTCAGATCCAACACCATTTATGTCACATGCAGGCTGTGTAGAATATAATGTGGTGATGAATGGATGGATGTACTGTTGCTGGAGAAGCCATTTGCAACTTCCACACATGCAGCTACATGCACACATTTTTTTAACCCTCCTTATTCAACCATATTTCCTTTTTTTTATAACTCGCAAAGTTCGATCACGCATTTAGCTAGTCACCTAGAGTACGTGTTCGGCCTTTCCTGAGATTGTAGTTGTGGGTCGCCCGATTTTCCTATGGTCCAGAGAATCAGATCGATCACCTTAGCTCTGAGTCAGATCGGGGACGAAGACAGTCAAAGAGATCCAAACAACAATGACACGAAGACACTTTTAATGTGGAAATCCCGAAAAGAGTGAAAAACCATGTGATCGGATCTGTGCCGGGTCAAAATCCACTATTTTTCCTTTGTTTAAAAGTATTTGAGTTTCTAGGAGGGTGACAGGGCACCTCTCCGATCCGTTACAAGCTTTGAGTGTAGAGAAATAGAAAAAAGGACTAAGTTCACGAAGTCTTGAATTGTGTGTCCGCAGGAGGTTTCACGGGTGCGTTCTCTTGAGCTATTTATTCTTCTGCCGCTGCAGCGTCCGTGAGTGTGTTGAGTATGAGCTAACTAGTGAGGGAGCAGAGCAAAATCAGAGCAATGAAATGATTTTAGTCCCACATTCTATTGAAAATTATAAAGTGAAAGTGGAGGCCTGGGTACCCTGTTTGCGCGGTCTGTGCGGACAGGACTGGTGGCTAGCCAGGTCGGCAATGGTTTTGCAGTTAGCTTGTGCTTTGGCGACCTGGGTGGTCTGTTCGCGTGGTCTGTGCGGACAGAAGTGGCGGCTAGCCAGGTCGCCTTGTGTTCAGCAGGCAGTTGGTTCCCAGAAGGTAATCGGGCAGATAGATTTGCTATCCGCGGAGCTCGCCAAGACAGGCAAGGTGCGGACTCGTGTGGAGTTCGCGGAGTTCGGGTTGCAGACTGGACTAGAGCTTTGGAGATCAGCATGGTGTGTGCCTTGCTCTAGCTCTGGTTGCGCGGTTGATTGTAACCGCGGAGTTCGCCGGTTAGGGCGGACTGATGTTGTAGTTTGTCAATTTGTGCGGACTGACTTAGACCGGGAGGTCGCGCAGTCTGCGTGGACTGATATCTCTGTCAGCCGAGTTCGGTAGTTGTCACCCTTGTGTGCTTTGGCTGAAGGCTCTGGATATGCGGACTGGAGTGGTGTTCGCAGAGTCCAGCTGTATGGCGATCAAGTATGGCATTGCCTTGGCGACAAGGCGGATTGGCTTAGTATCCGACCTTGGTAGTGTGACCTTGGCAGATTGGATGACTAGCCTAGTCACAGCGGTCTGGTTGTGTATCTGAGGATATGGGGATACACTTGGTGCTCGCCGCGAGACAGGGAGGTTATCTTATCAACTAGGGTGGTGATCACACTCCTCTCCGCGCCTATAAATAAGACCCACTGTCACATCAACAATAACACCGAGTGAACAGTAAGTGGACTTGGGCATTTGTTGCGAACAGAGTTTTCTATCTGCGCGGTTTGAAGCGTTTGACCGGTTTGTGCTGTGCAGGTTGTGTGAATAGCGCTGAGAAGTCAGGGACTTGGTTCTGAATTCGGTCAGGGACAGTGCGGCTGTGAGCTCCCCATTTTGGACTCCACATAATTCTGTATCTCAACTACTTTCAAGACAGTTGTCCCAGGATGAAGTAAGACTAGTAAGTATAAAATAAAACACATAATATACGTACCTCATAAATTGTAGAAATCCTTGACTCTTTTCGGTCTTTCCACGATCAACTTCACTTTTCTTTACGTACGTAAAGTCATGTCAAGTACCTGAACAAAAATGGATATGGGCTTAGTCATACAAATATGACTAAGTGAGGTGAATACCTCTTTAGTTGCTGTACACATAAATAAATGTAAAAAATTTAGCAATGTTATAATCATATATCTCTACTAATCGTTTTGCATACTTGTACTGAAATTGTGTATCAACATTATATTTATAATGTTAGTATTCATAAAACCATATAAACAGTTATATGACAATATTATTCAGTAGCTCTATACTAGTATCAGTGTAAGAAGAAAGCTATGTGACTGTAATCATGAAAGTAATGTAACTGTTAAATTATCTCAATTCGCATGTTCAGTAGCAACGTATCGATGTAACTGTAAAACTATACATTCTTATGTTATCTTTTACGTTAGGTAATGTTAAGAGTAACTGCCAACGTATCAGTATCAGTATCTGTATTTGCATTTCAGTATTTCAGTCTTTGGGCCCGACCCTTCCGGGTCATCAGTATCCAAACCAGTACGCACAACACGCGTTTATGCCCTTAGGCCGACTGGTTTGGCAAATCATCAGTAATTTATATGCGTATTTACGTTCAGTTATACCTTCATCATTACTATGCATCGATGCATTTTCTTATTTATGTATTCATTAATATACTTAGTGTTTGTTTCTTTCTTAATTCTCTCAGAAGCTAATCGTCTGTTTGCCTTTATACAAAGCCATACATATGCGAGTAATCATTATCAGTGATGTAAAAGTATTCCATGCTAACATATGCGAGTAATCATGAGTTTGCAATTATCATAACAAGAGTGCACAAAATGAAAAATAGGACAATAAAACATAAACACTTGGAAGTTATGTAATCATGAGTTTGCAATTACTGGTTTGGCAAATCATCAGTAATTTATATGCAATATTTCTATCGGGATTGCACCTCTTTATAGTTACAACGTCATCACTTGGAAGCTATATAATCAGCCATCTCATTTTCATAACTATAAAAAGGACCTAAGTTCAAATCAAAGCTCAATTTTTAACCCTCCATTCCTACAGTCAATTACAAACTTAATAAATATTCCATCACAATAAAACAAGCCCCAAAGAGGAATATAAAGAGCTAAGAATGGCTGGCCCAAGTTCATAACCATGGGATTTGCTCCCAAAACAACATATAACTACAGCAGTGAAATTCACATTAAATGAACCATGCCCTACATTAGCCAGCTATACACAGCAATGACCCCCTAATCAATGAACAATTGTTATGCACGGTTAGCGTTCCTTCCTTAGGGAGCGAGTGAGATCTGGGATGTTGAGTTTTTGATCCAACGGTTGCAAGAAAACAAAGCAAAAACAAAAGAAAAGACAATCACCATGCACTATTATCAAAGCTCCATCGTAGGGCTCCCGCGGTACCCGCGCTCCTTCCTCTAGGAACGAGCACCGCATGAAATTTTTTTCCCTAATCAATTAGGTGATTGTTAACCGCAAATCCGCTATTTGTTAGTGGCACCCCAAAATCTCATAACTTTTCGCGCCTTTTTGAAATACATCTTGTACATGAAATTTTAGGAAAAGTGTTCAACACGAAAGTTGTAGATCTCGTCGTGATCTACAACTTTCGTGTCGAGCACTTTTCCTAAAAATGCATGTACAAGGCGTACTTTGGAAATATGCTCAGATTTTACGCCTTTCAGAAATACGTCTTGTACATGCAATTTCAGGAAAAGTGTTCAACACGAAAGTTGTAGATCTCATCGAGATCTACAACTTTCGTGTTGAACACTTTTCCTGAAATTGCATGTACAAGGCGTATTTTAAAAAGACGCAAAAAATTAGTAGATTTTGGGGTGCGACTAACCAATAACGAGTTGCGGTTAACAATCACCATCAATTAAAGTTGGTTTAACAACACCCAAAATAAGAAAACGCAGTACCAACCGACGCAAAACCAACAATATTACCTCCAAACCACTAAAATTGGCCATCCAGATTGCAAAAATGAAACCCCCTTCTTGCTGGATAATGAAATCCAGTCCCCATAAGAGAAAGAATAGGAAAAATCGGGGAACAGAGCGCTTATAGTGGAACTGGAAAGTCCAGGTACCGATTCAATATGTAAACACGAGCCCGACTACCTCCAGCGAAATACAAAACCTTGCCAATCTTTGATTCCAGAAGCAGGAAGAAAGATCCCGCCGGTTACCGGAAAGTATTGAGGGGGAATAAAGGCGGCCGAGCAAAGGGGAAAGACCATCGAGCAAGCCCTAGAATCTCTCTCTCTATCTTACATGTCAGATTTTGGGGTGCGACTAGCCAATAACGGGTTATGATTAACAATCACCAAAAATAATCTGGATGGGAAAGAAGCAGGGCTCGTGGACATGTAATGATAGCACCGCTTACCAACTCTACCGCCTCAGATAATTGTCCACAATGCCTAATTAATCAAGGCCGTAATTACATATTCTCAATTAAGTTAGCCGGTCCAGTAAGGTTCCTTAGAAACCAAGTCCATCCCAAAACCAACATTATACAAGATATCAAATAAACTATTAAATTTCTTACACAAATAAACTGCGACGGTCAACTTCAGCACTGATTTCATACTTGTTTTCCTCATAGGGGATATTTATTGTTGAAGTTGTATTAGCAAATTGGGTCACTTCGTATTTTGGGCCGTTACAGCGGGCTCTCCGGTTTGCAACCAGCGGTTAGCAGCAGGTCGCGGCTTGCGACCAGACGGTTTTCTCTTCTGCAACTTATTTCCCAGTTCAATAAGCTGTCGGGTCTGGCGGCTTGTTCAGTTCGGCCGCAGCAGTTCGCGTGATCTAGCGGCTAGGCGACCATGCAGTTAGGCGGCTTGCAGATCAGTGATCAGAGTTAGCTCAACATTGGAATAACGGGCAGTCCGCGCGACTAGGTTGCGGTTTGACGACTTAGCTGTTTCAGCAGACTTTGTAGCGATTAATAGCAGTGCCGACGGTTACTCCTTGAGTCCGCGCGGCTAAGTTCTTGCCTTTTATTTTTTCTTCTTCCATCGGGTACATTGGGGAATCATGTCTTGCCATGTATTCCTCGCCTTATAAATTTTTTTTGATAGTACAAGTTTCTTGCTCTTCTATTGACATTTGTTTTACCTGGGCTCAGATAGGTTGAATGTTCTTGCGTCTGGTTTCTCATTTTCCACGAATCACAAATTTTTACATGGAATCAGAGGGATCAGAGGCTGAACAATGATCAACCGTCAGTTTGCTTTATTGCTTATGGGAGTCTAAGTGAACCAGGGTTAGTGCAATGAAAGGTGGACTGGCAAGAGGTCTTGGAATTGAGCTTCTTACATCGACTAACTTCAAGAAGTGGAAGTCATGTATGGAAAGCTATCTTTTAGGCGAGGATCGTTGGGAGGTCGTCTGCGGAGACGATAGACAAGAGGTGGTTGCTGTTGTGGGCAATGCTGAAGAGGTGAGAGCTCTGAGGAAGACAAACACGAAAACAGAGTTTACTCTCAAACGGGCTATCTCATTGGAACTCTTTGACCACATCATTGGATGTTGGTCTGCTGCGGAGATTTGGACTTCCCTTGATGGGTTGTTCAATAGGAAGAATGTAGCTCGGCTACAATTCCTGGAGAATGAGTTGGCGACGACCACTCAAGGAGATTTGTCCATCTTAACGTTCTTCCTGAATATGAAGAATTTATGCGCTGAGATTTCAGTGTTGGACCATGATAAACCCATTTCATAAGCGAAGCTGAAGAGACACATAATTCGTAGGTTACAGAAATAATATGTGGCCTTTGTTACTTCTGTTCAAGGCTGGACCACTTAGCCATCTTTGCTGGAGATGGAGAACCTGTTGGCTTCACATGAGAGCTTATCAAGTCAGATGGCTGGAGTCACCATCTCTAGAGGAGATGGTGAGGCACTCTTCTCAGGGAAGAAAAGGAGATGGGACAAGAAGAAGTCAACTGCTGGTGATGGTCCTTCTACTTCATATCAGCAAGAGAGGAGTGTATCTCCTAGGCGTGATGGGATGAGGAAGGAAGGACCAATGTGCTATAAATGCAACTCGCCTGGCCACTTCAAGAAGGACTGTATGGTTAAATTTCAGTCGGTGAATGTTGATCATGTAAGGAGAAAGGATGAGGACTTGGTTGTGCTACAAACAAGTTTTTATGTTGATCGGATGAGGGCCAATGATAGTGCAGCTATCTAGCATGAAAGACTGGGACACGTCGAGATGGACAAGTTGAAAGCGATGGTGGTGAGGAGCCTTATGAAAGGCTTGCCTAGGTTGTCATCCTTCGACAACTGTCATATTTGCGCGGGTTGTCAATACGGTGAGGCTTATTGCTTCACATTTGATAAGTTATAGATCAGGTGTACACAACAATTGGAGTGCATCCATGGTGAGTTATTGGGACCGACCGTCACTGTCAGTCTTAGAGGAAACATGTATATGCTAGTATTGATTGATGACTACACGAGGTACACTTGGGTATACTTCATTAAGGGGAAGTCAGATGCATTCTATTTATTTGCGGAGTTTAAGGAGCTAGTGGAAGGCCAGCTTGGCCTATGGATCAAGAAGTTTAGAACGGACAATGGAGGTGAATTTGCTTCAATCGTGTTCTCTAACTTTTGTAGGAAGCACAGAATCTGGAGAGAACTCACTTGTACGCATACTCCACAACAAGATGGAATAGCAGAGCAAAAGATACGTCATCTGACAGAGACCTGCAAGTGTTAGCTTCATGCTAAAGGCATTCTAAGGGCCTTCTGGGCGGAGAGGATGACATGTGCGGCATATGTCATCAATCAGATGCCTCTGAGTCTGATCAACATGAAGTCTCCTCATGAGCTGATGTTCAAGGAAAAGCCCAGCGTGGAACACTTTCGGGTGTTCGGGTCAACCTGCTATGTACACGTCTCAGATGCTCTAAGGACAAAGTTTGATGCAGAGACGAGGAAGCTTGTCTTCGTGAGCCATGATGAGCGGAAGAAGTGATGGAAGTGTATGGATCATTTGATGAAGAAGTTCATCATATCTAGAGACGTGGTCTTCGACGAGCTGACATCATATGGTGGTGGCTCCTTTGTGGAGCTACAGGAAAGTAGGTCGGACGACGGACAGGAGGAGGCTACTGAAGATCTTTTATTGGAGATGCTTGTGTCACCAGGAGCTCCAGGTTGTTCTAGCTCCGGAGCAAAGGCCTCGGGTTCAGGAAGCAGGGGAAGCAATGCTCCAGGTGCTTCTAGTTTCTGTGCGGAGGCTTCTGGTTCAGGAAGCAGGGGGAGCGATGCTCCAGGTGCTTCTAGTTCAAGGGCGGAGGCCTCTTATTTAGGAATCAAGGGGAGCGATGCTCCAGGTTTGCCTAGGAATGGAGCTGGTTCAGAAGAAGCAGCGGAGGTGGTTAGCCGTGATCAAGCTCTTTGGAGATCGAAGAGGATAATTAACCCACCAACTCAGTTTTGCGAAGGAAATGCGGTGAGCTCGGTCTCTTATTTCTTCGTAGGCCCTCTGGACGAGCAAGAGCCTTCTAGCTTTGAAGACAACACTTGAGTTAAGGAGTGGGAAAGCGCTAAGGATGAGGAGGTGACTGCCCTTAGGGGATACGAGGCTTGCGACCTTGTGCCCAAGTTTGATGGTGTTACTCCTATGTTGTACAAGTGGGTGTTAAATCTGGATAAGAAGGCGGAGGGAAGCATGAATCCTTTCGGGAGGTGCTGGAGGGATCCCTTATGGTCCAGTATATGCGGAGCGAGTACTATATTGTGGACATCGTCTCGATGCCGCTATCGGAGGGGCCATGTTCACGGTTACGGGGACTGCTAGGGCCAGTTACCACTTCTCACTTCAAGGGAGAGTGTTGAAAATTATGAAGTGAAAGTGGCGGCCTGGGAGGCCTATTCGCGCGGTCTGTGCGGACAGGACTGGAAGCTAGCCAGGTTGGCAATGGTGCTGCAGTTAGCTTGTGCTTTGGCAGCCTGGGTGGTCTGTTTGTGTGGTCTGTGCGGACAGATGTGGCAGCTAGCCAGGCTGGATTGTGTTCAACAGGCAGTTGGTTCCCAGAAGGTAACCGAGCGGACAGAGTTGCTATCCGTAGATCTCGCCAAGACAGGCGAGGTGCGGACTCGTGTGGAGTTCGCGGAGTCCGGGTTACGGACTGGACTGGAGATCTTGAGATCGGCATGACGTGTGCCTTGGTGTTAACTGCAGAGTTCGTTGGCTAGGGCGGACTGGTGTTGGAGTTTGCCAGTTTGTGGGGATTGACTCAGACCGGGAGGTCGCGCAGTCTGCGCAGACTAATATCTCTATCTGCCGAGTTAGGAAGCTATCAGACTTGTGTTCTTTGGCTGTGGGCTCGGGGTATGCGGACTTGAGTGGTGTCCGCAAGCGCTTGCGGACTAGAGTTGTGTCTGCGGGTGGGCAGATTGAGGCGGTATTCACAGATTCCAGTTTTATGGCAATTAAGTCTGGCATTGCATTTGTGACAAGGCGGGTTGGCTTGATATCCGGCCTTGGTAGTGCGACCTTGGTGGACTGGCTGACTAGCCTAGTCGCGACAGTCTGGTTGTGTATCCGCGACTATGCGGATACACTTGGTGCTCATCGCAAGACAGGGCAGTTATCCTGTCAACTAGGGCGGTGATCACACTAATATTTGCGCCTATAAATATAACCCCCTGTCACATCAACAATAACAGCGAGTCAACAGTATGTGGACTTGGGCAGTTGCTGCGGACAGGGTTTTCTATCCGAGTGGTTTGAAGTGTTTGACCGGTTTGTGTTGTTAAGGTTGTGCAAATAGCGCTGAGAATCCAGGGAGTTGGTTCTGACTTCGGTCAGGGATAGTGCAGACTCTGTGGTTTACAACTAGCGGTTAGCAGCAGGTCGCGGCTTGCGACCATGCGGCCTTCTCTTCTACAACTTGTTTCCCAGTTCAATAAGATGTACGGTCTGGCTGCTTGTTCAGTTCGACAACAACAGTTCGCATGATTTGGCGGCTAGGAGACCGTGCAGTTAGGCGGCTTGCAGATCAGCGATCAGAGTTAGCTCAGCATTGGAATAACGGGCAGTCCGCGCGGCTAGATTGCAGTTTGGCGACTTAGCGGTTTCAGCGGACTTTATAGCGGTTAGCAGCAGTGCCGACGGTTACTCCTTGAGTCCGCAGGGCTATGTTCTTGTCTTTTATTTTTTCTGCTTCCATCAGGTACATTGGCAAATCATGTCTTACCATGTATGCCTCGTCTTGTAAAGATTTTTTTGATAGTACACGATTCTTGCTCTTCTATTGACATTTGGTTTACTTGGGCTCGGATAGGTTGAGTGTTCTTGTGCATGGTTTCCCATTTTCCGCGAATCACAAATTTTTACACATTCTCGTCGGAAAACCTCAGAGCTCTCTATAGTCTCTCAAATTGCTCGTCTTCAAATGAAGTTCTAACGGTCTTTTATAGCTTTCTTGAATAGATGCGTTGGTAATTATGCTCGACTGAATCCTGTGTTAGAAAATGATGTCGCTCCGTTCCGGTCACCCAGATCACCAATTTTCCCAAAATGACGAGCATGCCCATCAGGCGATTTGGGTGGTCGGGGCACGTTGCTCATTGATGGTGATTAGCAGAGGTGGCGCGCACACTGGCCGTGCACGCGCACCGGCTGGCCACACAAGCACGATGTCCTTGCGTGTGCGCACACGTTTGCGTGAGGGCATGGACACTTGATGTGTCCATTGGCTAGCCGCGCGGGCGAACTCCCAACCCGCACGTTGTTCGTGTACGCGCTCTCCTGTGCACTGGCCATGCGCAATGTTCTCCTGTGCATTTCAGGGTGATTTTTTACCCTTCGAGCGGACGTTACTCGTTCGGTCGGGTATATTGCTTGAGTGTTTCGGTCAAAGTCCTACCGATTTGGGTCGGGTATCTTTAGGGAGAACCACATCAATTATATTCATAAATTGATACGCAATGATCTTAATTGAATGTGCCTAGCATGAGATAAGTACGTAGATTTTTAACATGAATCATAAGTGAAATGGCAGGTTTCTTCGAAATTGGGTATGTCTACTCTTCAACCTTAAAATAGGGTGGTACTCATAACATAAAATGTCAGAAGTTACATTTTTTTCTACGGGCACCAAAGCAAAGCTAATAGCATTCCGCCCGACATATCAACATTAATGTCCGACATCTCCACAACGCTCTAAGAGAAAATGTCGATGTTCTACTAGAGACACGTCTCACCTTCTTCTCCTCATTCTTTAGCTTCACACTTATTTTCAAGCTCTCGGGCATCCCGCTCAAGGTCACCACTTCAACCTCTTCCACTTCTTTCTCCACCTCCAAATGTAACATTCCTTCCAACACCTTAATGAATTCATCCGCATCCACCAACCAGCTTATGGTTTTAAACGCATTTAGGTAGCACTCCGGAATCACCATAGGATCACTCCTGATCCTAATCTACACCCCTTCCTGGTTATACTTAATGCATTGGTGGAAGGAGGAAAACATAGTTTGGAAGCTGTTGATAAGAGCCCTTCTGAAGATCACATTATAGCTTCTCGGAGCCTCCACTATTACAAAACAACATTCTTCAAGGTACACCTTAGGGTCAACAACAATTCAACCCCTTATTCAAACTCTTTTCTCTCTCCTGAGAAACCAAAGAGTGGGTCATCTGAACCTGTCATCCACTTTGCCTCAACCGTCATCACATTTGACGCCTTCCTGAAGTTGATGTTAACAAAACTCCCATTATCCACCAGAATCCGAGAAACCATGAAGGTTTAGATGGCTGAATAGATGACAACGTTGTCATGGAAGGGGTTCTCATTCCCCCAATATATCTTATGTTGAAAAGGTAATCTCTTCCCCGTGTGTGTGTGTGTGTGTGTGTGGGGGGGGGGGGGGGGGGGGTACTTGGGATATCGATGTGACACTTCGACGATATATCACATGAAGACTTCTTTTTTAGAAATACTCATGTTTGCTCCTCCATTGATGATGCCTATTCCTCCTCGCATTCCTGTATCCATCGTGTCCACACATCTCTTTTGACCTAGAACCCAGTCCTCTCCCCTTCATCCGACTCTCGATGTAGTTCCTCTTCGTCCCTCATTTCTAGGGCTCTCTTTCTTCAGCTCTCCTCTTTGAATCTAAGTGTACAACCCCGTATTCGCGGAGTAAGGTCCCTTCGGCAGGCGCAGAGCCAGTTTTAAGCTTTTAAGCTTTTTGGATATTTTGGACTCTTGGTGGCCAATTTTGGCTCTAGCATGGAAATATACTAGTAGGGGGAGGAAAAATTGGCCTCCCCCTTGCCCCCTTTTTTGAGGGTCGGGTACGGCAAGTTGGCAGACACCCCCAGACGGGATGAAGGGCGAGGTGGGGGGGCAGCGGGGTTGACTGGAGACCATGGTCTCGTCCCCCCTGCCCCCTTAACCCCAAGTAGGGGCGAGACCGCCGGCCAGGCGAGGTCTCGCCCGCGCGGCCTGCTCCGGGCGAGACCGCCGGCCAGGCGAGGTCTCGCCCGTGCGGCCTGCTCCGGGCGAGACCGCCGGCCAGGCGAGGTCTCGCCCGCGCGGCCAGCTCCGGGCGAGACCGCCGGCCGGCCAGGCGAGGTCTCGCCCGCGCGGCCAGCTCCGGGCGAGACCGCCGGCCAGGCGAGGTCTCGCCCACGCGGCCTGTTCCGGGCGAGACCGCCGGGGGGGGGGGGGGGTGTGGTTTGGCGTGGTCTCGTCCTTGGACCATTTTACCCCCGAGGTGGTTTTTCCCTCTTTGCCCCCCGGTGTGGAGGCTTCCTATTGGCTGGAGGCATTTTGGCCCCAGGGGCGTTTTGGTCATTTTACCCCTAAGACTTGGAAAAACTATAAATAGACCCTTAGGGGTGCCTTGAAGAAGGACTTGTCATTCTTTCCTTAGCCACAAATCTATTTGGCTTTCTTCCTCCAAGGCACCTAGCTCAAGCATTGGCTAGGGAGGGGGAGACCTCAAAGGTCTTCCGGGTGTGAGGTGGGACCTCCACGCTAGAGCCGAGGGTCAGTTCATAGCTTCCTAAGTCTTCGGTCCGTGACGTTCTTCTGAGTGTAGTAGGTGTGAGGTCACCCCTTTCCCCAAGGGTCGAACTCCACGGAAGTCAATTTTGGCTTCGGTCATTTTTGGTTTCAACAGTTTTGGTGCGGTGAGCGTGGAGAGTGACCAGCACAGAAGATCTCGGGAGAGTGTCATGGCTGGAGATCAGGGAGGTAGTGATGACCTCGGTGGTTCCCCCAACCCAGGACCCTTTGTAGGAAGGGAGGAGTTCATGGCTTCCATCGAAGGCATCATGGGGATGCTTAGAAGCATTGCCCCTCGGGCTGACAGCTTAACCCCCACCCCCCAGGGACTAGCTCCCAGGGGTCTCGGCGAGCTAACCCAGAGTGGTCTCGGCGAGCTGGCTCCCAGGGGGCAAGGCGAGATCACCCCAGCAGGGGGAGAAGTGAGTATGCCGGATAGGAGGCCTGTGAAGGAGAGGATGGTAGAAGGGGTTGAGCGAGACCTCTCAGGCCAGGAGCTGTTCCCAAGCCCAGCGAGAGCTAACCCCCCAGGCGAGCAGGTCGCGCGAGTGGAGGTGGCGAGAGCTCCCCTTAGGGGGTCACCCTTCAGTGAGTTGATCATCTCAGCTCCCGTTCCCGAGGGGTTCAGAGAGCCAGACATGGTTTACTATACCGGGAAGGATGACCCCGTCCAGCATCTGCAATGGTTTGAGGATGCCGTCTCCATCAGGCCGATGACGAACGCCTTCAAGTGTCGCCTTTTTGCGATCACCTTGAAAGAGAAGGCGAGGGACTGGTTCCATCAACTCCCTCCGAGGTCTATCTTCGGGTTCGAAGACTTGAGCCGGAGCTTTCAGCTTCGCTTATCCACCTCCAAGAAGAGGAAGAAGGGTCCTGAGTCCCTCTTCCTGTTAAAGCAAAGGGCTAAGGAGTCGCTGGCCCACTACGTTGACAGGTTCCAGGAGGAGGTCCTTGACATCCAAGAGGTGCCAGGGTATGCCCTCCAGATGGCGTTCACGGTAGGATTGCGCGAAGGGTTCTTCAAGATGAGCTTGACTCGGAAGGCCCCCCTTTCCTTCGAGGAGCTGATGGAAAGGGCGGCAGAGGAGATAGCCATGGAGGCAGCCAACCCGGCCTTTGTAAAGAAGTTGGCAAAGTTGACAGAGGTGGAGTCGAAGGAGCAGGGTGGCTCAAGGCATCATGAAGGGAGAAGGAGAGAGGAGCATAGAGCTCAAGGGTTCCAGAGACAGGAGGGTCCGGAGCCAGGCTGGAGGCAGCAGGGAGGACCTGCCCATGGTCCAGGAAGGGCTCTCATTCAGGATGGAGGGAACCATCATGGGGGCCAAGGGAGGTTCAACTTCAAGAGGCAAGCCCCAAGACAACTCCTGCCCCCACCCCAGCAAGCGATGGTGATTGGCCGAAGGGATAGGAGGAATCGCAAGGGGAGAGGGGGAGGTAGGGTAGAGTTGTCGTACTGTGACTTCCACCAGGTGGAGGGGCACGCAACAGCTACCTGCCCTGAGTTCCTGGAAGTAAGGGGGGCGAGAGCTCCAGTCCAGCAGCCGCCGGAGCGGATCGAAGCTCTGCCCCAAAGAGGTGGAGGAGGTGATGATGTGTGTGAGGACCGGGTCGATGTAGGCCCCCGAGGTGGTATAGCTATGATCCACGGGGTGGGGGGGGGGGTGGGGATCGAAGCCGCTCGGAAGGCAAGTCTTCATGTGATGTATCGGCGGAGCGTTGCCTCGACATCCCAGACCCCTCCCCCGGAGGAAAGGGTCACCTTCTCATCAAAGGATATGCCAGAGCATGAGGATCCCTTCTACGACGCCCTGGTCATCCAAGCAGCCGTCGAAGGCTTCACCGTCTCCCGGATTTTGATTGATAACGGAAGCTCGGTCAATGTCATTTTCAAGAAGGCGTTCGAGGGGATGAAGGTGGAGCCAAGGAGGATAGTAGCGTCGGATGGACCTCTGTTCGGATTCTCAGGGGAGAGAAAGGAGGTGGAAGGTGGAGTCGGACTCCAGGTGAAGTTGGGAGGGACCTCAAGGAACTGCAGGTTCGTCATTGTTGACGCTCCAAGCAGCTACAATGCCATCTTCGGAAGGCCCCTCATCAGCGCCTTCCGGTGCGTGCCCTCATCCTTCCACCAATGTCTCAAGTTCAACTCAGATGGGATCCAGGTCAGGATCAAGGGAGACTCCAGGATGGCGAGGCAGTGCTACGTCACGGAAGTCAACACCATCTCTTGGTTGGCTAAGGCAGAGGAGATGGAGAAGATCATGGAGAGCCTGAGCAGGGTTGAGGTGGCCAGTGGGATGGAACCTGATGGCAACCACTAGGCCCAGGCCCCCTGAAGAAGCCTCGCCTCGGCAGAGTCATGTATCTTTTTTTTTATGTTTAAGTTATTGTAAGGAGTCTAGCCCCCGACCAGTAGAGTCGAGGGGGTCATGTAACCCATCTTCTTTCCCCCGTTAGAGGATGTTGGAATTGAAAAAGCTTAGGTGACATACCCAGCTCCCAACCCCCGAGAGGATCTCCTCATACCAGGCTCACACTAGCTGGCAGGGTCGAGAGTGTTTCGGGGGGTGGCTCATTTTTCCTTAGCTCCGAGATGATTCCGCTGCCAGGCTCTCGCTAGCTGGTGGGTTCAGGTTGATCTCTCGTGGGAGCCCCAAGTCCTTTTGCTCCGAGATGATTCCGCTGCCAGACTCTCCCTAGCTGGTGGGTTCAGGTTGATCTCTCGTGGGAGCCAAGTCCTTTTGCTCCGAGATGATTCCGCTGCCAGGCTCTCACTAGCTGGTGGGTTCAGGTTGATCTCTCGTGGGAGCCAAGTCCCTTAACTCCGAGATGATTCCGCTGCCAGGCTCTCACTAGCTGGTGGGTTCAGGTTGATCTCTCGTGGGAGCCAAGTCCCTTAGCTCCGAGATGATTCCGCTGCCAGGCTCTCACTAGCTGGTGGGTTCAGGTAGATCTCTCGTGGGAGCCAAGTCCCTTAGCTCCGAGATGATTCCGCTGCCAGGCTCTCACTAGCTGGTGGGTTCAGGTTGATCTATCGTGGGAGCCAAGTCCTTTTGCTCCGAGATGATTCCGCTGCCAGGCTCTCACTAGCTGGTGGGTTCAGGTTGATCTCTCGTGGGAGCCCCAAGTCCTTTTGCTCTGAGATGATTCCGCTGCCAGGCTCTCACTAGCTGGTGGGTTCAAGTTGATCTCTCGTGGGAGCCAAGTCCTTTTGCTCCGAGATGATTCCGCTGCCAGGCTCTCACTAGCTGGTGGGTTCAGGTTGATCTCTCGTGGGAGCCAAGTCCCTTAGCTCCGAGATGATTCCGCTGCCAGGCTCTCACTAGCTGGTGGGTTCAGGTTGATCTCTCGTGGGAGCCAAGTCCCTTAGCTCCGAGATGATTCCGCTGCCAGGCTCTCACTAGCTGGTGGGTTCAGGTTGATCTCTCGTGGGAGCCAAGTCCTTTAGCTCCGAGATGATTCCGCTGCCAGGCTCTCACTAGCTGGTGGGTTCAGGTTGATCTCTCGTGGGAGCGAAGTCCTTTTGCTCCGAGATGATTCCGCCGCCAGGCTCTCACTAGCTGGTGGGTTCAGGTTGATCTCTCGTGGGAGCCAAGTCCCTTAGCTCCGAGATGATTCCGCTGCCAGGCTCTCACTAGCTGGTGGGTTCAGGTTGATCTCTCGTGGGAGCTAAGTCCTCTAGCTCCGCTGCCAGGTCAGATCCTTTTATCCTGAGGGGGTCTCGCCACCCAGGCTCTCATCAGCTGGCATGGCAGGTTGACCCCCCCAGGAGGTTAGATCCTTTTACCCTGAGGGGGTCTCGCCACCCAGGCTCTCATCATCTGGCATGGCAGGTTGACCCCCCCAAGGAGGTTAGATCCTTTTACCCTGAGGGGGTCTCGCCACCCAGGCTCTCATCAGCTAGCATGGCAGGTTGACCCCCCCAGGAGGCTAGATCCTTTTACCCTGAGGGGGTCTCGCCACCCAGGCTCTCATCAGTTGGCATGGCAGGTTGACCCCCCCAGGAGGCTAGATCCTTTTACCCTGAGGGGGTCTCGCCACCCAGGCTCTCATCAGCTGGCATGGCAGGTTGACCCCCCAGGAGGCTAGATCCTTTTACCCTGAGGGGTCTAGCCACCCAGGCTCTCATCAGCTGGCATGGCAGGTTGACCCCCCCTAGGAGGCTAGATCCTTTTACCCTGAGGGGGTCTCGCCACCCAGGCTCTCATCAGCTGGCATGACAGGTTGGCCCCTCGGAAGAGGCCTCATAATCTTTCGACACCGCGAGACCCCGCTACACTCAGCGAATACGTTGGGTTGGACGTTTCTTTCCGAGCTTGTGCCAACCTCGAAAAGAGCGGGGATTGTGTACAACCCCGTATTCGCGGAGTAAGGTCCCTTCGGCAGGCGCAGAGCCAGTTTTAAGCTTTTAAGCTTTTTGGATATTTTGGACTCTTGGTGGCCAATTTTGGCTCTAGCATGGAAATATACTAGTAGGGGGAGGAAAAATTGGCCTCCCCCCTTGCCCCCTTTTTTGAGGGTCGGGTACGGCAAGTTGGCAGACACCCCCAGACGGGATGAAGGGCGAGGTGGGGGGGGGGGGGGGCAGCGGGGTTGACTGGAGACCATGGTCTCGTCCCCCCTGCCCCCTTAACCCCAAGCAGGGGCGAGACCGCGGCCAGGCGAGGTCTCGCCCGCGCGGCCTGCTCCGGGCGAGACCGCCGGCCAGGCGAGGTCTCGCCCGCGCGGCCAGCTCCGGGGGGGGGGGGGTGTGGTTTGGCGTGGTCTCGTCCTTGGACCATTTTACCCCCGAGGTGGTTTTTCCCTCTTTGCCCCCCGGTGTGGAGGTTTCCTATTGGCTGGAGGCATTTTGGCCCCAGGGGCGTTTTGGTCATTTTACCCCTAAGACTTGGAAAAACTATAAATAGACCCTTAGGGGTACCTTGAAGAAGGACTTGTCATTCTTTCCTTAGCCACAAATCTATTTGGCTTTCTTCCTCCAAGGCACCTAGCTCAAGCATTGGCTAGGGAGGGGGAGACCTCAAAGGTCTTCCGGGTGTGAGGTGGGACCTCCACGCTAGAGCCGAGGGTCAGTTCATAGCTTCCTAAGTCTTCGGTCCGTGACGTTCTTCTGAGTGTAGTAGGTGTGAGGTCACCCCTTTCCCCAAGGGTCGAACTCCACAGAAGTCAATTTTGGCTTCGGTCATTTTTGGTTTCAACAGTTTTGGTGCGGTGAGCGTGGAGAGTGACCAACACAGAAGATCTCGGGAGAGTGTCATGGCTGGAGATCAGGGAGGTAGTGATGACCTCGGTGGTTCCCCCAACCCAGGACCCTTTGTAGGAAGGGAGGAGTTCATGGCTTCCATCGAAGGCATCATGGGGATGCTTAGAAGCATTGCCCCTCGGGCTGACAGCTTAACCCCCACCCCCCAGGGACTAGCTCCCAGGGGTCTCGGCGAGCTAACCCAGAGTGGTCTCGGCGAGCTGGCTCCCAGGGGGCAAGGCGAGATCACCCCAGCAGGGGGAGAAGTGAGTATGCCGGATAGGAGGCCTGGGAAGGAGAGGATGGTAGAAGGGGTTGAGCGAGACCTCTCAGGCTGGGAGCTGTTCCCAAGCCCGGCGAGAGCTAACCCCCCAGACGAGCAGGTCGCGCGAGTGGAGGTGGCGAGAGCTCCCCTTAGGGGGTCACCCTTCAGTGAGTTGATCATCTCAGCTCCCGTTCCCGAGGGGTTCAAAGAGCCAGACATGGTTTACTATACCGGGAAGGATGACCCCGTCCAGCATCTGCAATGGTTTGAGGATGCCGTCTCCATCAGGCCGATGACGAACGCCTTCAAGTGTCGCCTCTTTGCGATCACCTTGAAAGAGAAGGCGAGGGACTGGTTCCATCAACTCCCTCCGAGGTCTATCTTCGGGTTCGAAGACTTGAGCCGGAGCTTTCAGCTTCGCTTATCCACCTCCAAGAAGAGGAAGAAGGGTCCTGAGTCCCTCTTCCTGTTAAAGCAAAGGGCTGAGGAGTCGCTGGCCCACTACGTTGACAGGTTCTAGGAGGAGGTCCTTGATATCCAAGAGGTGCCAGGGTATGCCCTCCAGATGGCGTTCACGGTAGGATTGTGCGAAGGGTTCTTCAAGATGAGCTTGACTCGGAAGGCCCCCCTTTCCTTCGAGGAGCTGATGGAAAGGGCGGCAGAGGAGATAGCCATGGAGGCAGCCAACCCGGCCTTTGTAAAGAAGTTGGCAAAGTTGACAGAGGTGGAGTCGAAGGAGCAGGGTGGCTCAAGGCATCATGAAGGGAGAAGGATAGAGGAGCATAGAGCTCAAGGGTTCCAGAGACAGGAGGGTCCGGAGCTAGGCTGGAGGCAGCAGGGAGGACCTGCCCATGGTCCAGGAAGGGCTCTCATTCAGGATGGAGGGAACCATCATGGGGGCCAAGGGAGGTTCAACTTCCAGAGGCAAGCCCCAAGACAACTCCTGCCCCCACCCCAGCAAGCGATGGTGATTGGCCGAAGGGATAGGAGGAATCGCAAGGGGAGAGGGGGAGGTAGGGTAGAGTTGTCGTACTATGACTTCCACCAGGTGGAGGGGCACGCAACAGCTACCTGCCCTGAGTTCCTGGAAGTAAGGGGGGCGAGAGCTCCAGTCCAGCAGCCGCCGGAGCGGATCGAAGCTCTGCCCCAAGGAGGTGGAGGAGGTGATGATATGTGTGAGGACCGGGTCGATGTAGGCCCCCGAGGTGGTATAGCTGTGATCCACGGGGGGGGGGGGGGGGGGTGGGGGGGGGGGGGTGGGGGGGTGGTGGGGATCGAAGCCGCTCGGAAGGCAAGTCTTCATGTGATGTATCGGCGGAGCGTTGCCTCGACATTCCAGACCCCTCCCCCGGAGGAAAGGGTCACCTTCTCATCAAAGGATATGCCAGAGCATGAGGATCCCTTCTGCGACGCCCTGGTCATCCAAGCAGCCGTCGAAGGCTTCACCGTCTCCCAGATTTTGATTGATAACGGAAGCTCGGTCAACGTCATTTTCAAGAAGGCGTTCGAGGGGATGAAGGTGGAGCCAAGGAGGATAGTGGCGTCGGATGGACCTCTGTTCGGATTCTCAGGGGAGAGAAAGGAGGTGGAAGGTGGAGTCGGACTCTAGGTGAAGTTGGGAGGGACCTCAAGGAACTGCAGGTTCGTCATTGTTGACGCTCCAAGCAGCTACAATGCCATCTTCGGAAGGCCCCTCATCAGCGCCTTCCGGTGCGTGCCCTCATCCTTCCACCAATGTCTCAAGTTCAACTCAGATGGGATCCAGGTCAGGATCAAGGGAGACTCCAGGATGGCGAGGCAGTGCTACGTCACGGAAGTCAACACCATCTCTTGGTTGGCTAAGGCAGAGGAGATGGAGAAGATCATGGAGAGCCTGAGCAGGGTTGAGGTGGCCAGTGGGATGGAACCTGATGGCAACCACTAGGCCCAGGCCCCCTGAAGAAGCCTCGCCTCGGCAGAGTCATGCATCTTTTTTTTTATGTTTAAGTTATTGTAAGGAGTCTAGCCCCCGACCAGTAGAGTCGAGGGGGTCATGTAACCCATCTTCTTTCCCCCGTTAGAGGATGTTGGAATTGAAAAAGCTTAGGTGACATGCCCAGCTCCCAACCCCCGAGAGGATCTCCTCATACCAGGCTCACACTAGCTGGCAGGGTCGAGAGTGTTTCGGGGGGTGGCTCATTTTTCCTTAGCTCCGAGATGATTCCGCTGCCAGGCTCTCGCTAGCTGGTGGGTTCAGGTTGATCTCTCGTGGGAGCCCCAAGTCCTTTTGCTCCGAGATGATTCCGCTGCCAGGCTCTCCCTAGCTGGTGGGTTCAGGTTGATCTCTCGTGGGAGCCATGTACTTTTGCTCCGAGATGATTCCGCTGCCAGGCTCTCACTAGCTGGTGGGTTCAGGTTGATCTCTCGTGGGAGCCAAGTCCCTTAACTCCGAGATGATTCCGCTGCCAGGCTCTCACTAGCTGGTGGGTTCAGGTTGATCTCTCGTGGGAGCCAAGTCCCTTAGCTCCGAGATGATTCCGCTGCCAGGCTCTCACTAGCTGGTGGGTTCAGGTTGATCTCTCGTGGGAACCAAGTCCCTTAGCTCCGAGATGATTCCGCTGCCAGGCTCTCACTAGCTGGTGGGTTCAGGTTGATCTCTCGTGGGAGCCAAGTCCTTTTGCTCCGAGATGATTCCGCTGCCAGGCTCTCACTAGCTGGTGGGTTCAGGTTGATCTCTCGTGGGAGCCCCAAGTCCTTTTGCTCCGAGATGATTCCGCTGCCAGGCTCTCACTAGCTGGTCGGTTCAGGTTGATCTCTCGTGGGAGCCAAGTCCTTTTGCTCCGAGATGATTCCGCTGCCAGGCTCTCACTAGCTGGTGGGTTCAGGTTGATCTCTCGTGGGAGCCAAGTCCCTTAGCTCCGAGATGATTCCGCTGCCAGGCTCTCACTAGCTGGTGGGTTCAGGTTGATCTCTCGTGGGAGCCAAGTCCCTTAGCTCCGAGATGATTCCGCTGACAGGCTCTCACTAGCTGGTGGGTTCAGGTTGATCTCTCGTGGGAGCCAAGTCCTTTAGCTCCGAGATGATTCCGCTGCCAGGCTCTCACTAGCTGGTGGGTTCAGGTTGATCTCTCGTGGGAGCCAAGTCCTTTTGCTCCGAGATGATTCCGCCGCCAGGCTCTCACTAGCTGGTGGGTTCAGGTTGATCTCTCGTGGGAGCCAAGTCCCTTAGCTCCGAGATGATTCCGCTGCCAGGCTCTCACTAGCTGGTGGGTTCAGGTTGATCTCTCGTTGGAGCTAAGTCCTCTAGCTCCGCTGCCAGGTCAGATCCTTTTACCCTGAGGGGGTCTCGCCACCCAGGCTCTCATCAGCTGACATGACAGGTGGACTCCCCCAGGAGGCTAGATCCTTTTACCCTGAGGGGGTCTCGCCACCCAGGCTCTCATCAGCTGGTATGGCAGGTTGACCCCCCCAGGAGGCTAGATCCTTTTACCCTGAGGGGGTCTCGCCACCCAGGCTCTCATCAGCTGGCATGGCAGGTTGACCCCCCCAGGAGGCTAGATCCTTTTACCCTGAGGGGGTCTAGCCACCCAGGCTCTCATCAGCTGGCATGACAGGTTGACCCCCCCAGGAGGCTAGATCCTTTTACCCTGAGGGGGTCTCGCCACCCAGGCTCTCATCAGCTGGCATGGCAGGTTGGCCCCTCGGAAGAGGCCTCATAATCTTTCGACACCGCGAGACCCCGCTACACTCAGCGAATACGTTGGGTTGGACGTTTCTTTCCGAGCTTGTGCCAACCTCGAAAAGAGCGGGGATTGTGTACAACCCCGTATTCGCGGAGTAAGGTCCCTTCGGCAGGTGCAGAGCCAGTTTTAAGCTTTTAAGCTTTTTGGATATTTTGGACTCTTGGTGGCCAATTTTGGCTCTAGCATGGAAATATACTAGTAGGGGGAGGAAAAATTGGCCTCCTCCCTTGCCCCCTTTTTTGAGGGTCGGGTACGGCAAGTTGGCAGACACCCCCAAGACGGGATGAAGGGCGAGGTGGGGGGCAGCGGGGTTGACTGGAGACCATGGTCTCGTCCCCCCTGCCCCCCTTAACCCCAAGCAGGGGCGAGACCGTCGGCCAGGCGAGGTCTCGCCCGCGCGGCCTGCTCCGGGCGAGACCGCCGGCCAGGCGAGGTCTCGCCCGCGCGGCCTGCTCCGGGCGAGACCGCCGGCCAGGCGAGGTCTCGCCCGCGCGGCCAGCTCCGGGTGAGACCGCCGGCCAGGCGAGGTCTCGCCCGCGCGGCCAGCTCCGGGCGAGACCGCCGGCCAGGCGAGGTCTCGCCCGCGCGGCCTGTTCCGGGCGAGACCGCCGGGGGGGGGGGGGGGGTGGTTTGGCGTGGTCTCGTCCTTGGACCATTTTACCCCCGAGGTGGTTTTTCCATCTTTGCCCCCCGGTGTGGAGGTTTCCTATTGGCTGGAGGCATTTTGGCCCTAGGGGCGTTTTGGTCATTTTACCCCTAAGACTTGGAAAAACTATAAATAGACCCTTAGGGGTGCCTTGAAGAAGGACTTGTCATTTTTTCCTTAGCCACAAATCTCTTTGGCTTTCTTCCTCCAAGGCACCTAGCTCAAGCATTGGCTAGGGAGGGGGAGACCTCAAAGGTCTTTCGGGTGTGAGGTGGGACCTCCACGCTAGAGTCGAGGGTCAGTTCATAGCTTCCTAAGTCTTCGGTCCGTGACGTTCTTCTGAGTGTAGTAGGTGTGAGGTCACCCCTTTCCCCAAGGGTCGAACTCCACGGAAGTCAATTTTGGCTTCGGTCATTTTTGGTTTCAACACTAAGAACCTCAGATAGGTCGCGATGACATGCCCCTCTACTTGATGCAACTTGTAGTAGGGGGGGCATTTCTATGTCGGTCACTTCGGTGTTGATTTCTTCTATGAGGCTAAGGTCCTTGTCAGACTACAACCATCTCTTCCCTGGGATGGATCTATTTTGCCTCTACCGTTCTTGATGTCTTTCTGGAGAATTGAGGTGATCCAGCCTCTTAAGAGTGAATTGTCTCCCAGGTCATATTTGATGGGGTCTTCTTAATGGCCTCCACGCCGACATATTCATCGGGCATTGGAATCCCATAGCGGGCCCCTGATTCTCTAGAGCCATGAACGGTCTCCTCACATCTTGCCTCCTCGGCTCTTCCTTCCTTATTTTCCCTTCTTGCTTCCTCTTCTCATCTATACTTATCCCCTCATGTTTCCTTTGCTCTAAATTCCTCACCTCCTCCACGACTTCCTCCTCCTCTGCTCTGGTCAGCCTGGTCAGCTTAGCTAAAACACTGTCATTTGTTGCATCTCCTTGCATAATCAATTGACACGCGTGGTCAATCAAGTCTTTGAAGAAAATGGGAGGGGTCTATACTCATCTTCAACTTGAAGAGACCTTTTTACATGCCAAAACTAAGTGCCAACTATAAAGTGAAACTATCCACTTCCTAGATGTAAAAACCCACACTTGAAAGTGATTGATATAGCTCCCAAAGGTATTGTTGGCTCCCTTCTTCTAATGAAAGAGGGATGTCAACTCCTTCTTTCTCTTATTAGAAGTTCCAAAGCGTTGTGTCAGCTCTCGTTGTAAGACTTTGAAGTAGTAAATCAATCTTGATGGTAGCTGATGGAACCAATATCTCGCATTCCTCTTGAAGATGATAACAAAAAATCTGCACCTAAACGCATCATTCATGGTTCAAATGGAAACCATATCCTCGAATAATTGTAAGTGATGAATGAGATCATCCTTCCCCGTGTAATAACTCAACACAGTCTCAATAAATCCCAGAGGAACTGAAGCCAATAGAACTTCATCATAGTAAGGGTTCCTTTATCCATATTGGTGCACTGACATGCCACTTGGACGTCTCGTCGCCTTCGGAAGAGGTAATGTGGCGAGGTGAGATAGCCATGACCTTGACATAAGGCGTGAGCAAAGCCTGCAAAGTGTCTTTCATTATTTGGCTGTAATCTTTGAAATCAAACATTGTCATGAACACGCCTTCTACTCATGAGTTGTTGGCGTCGATCACATACTTGTCATTTTGAACCATGACGTCTTTCTGCAAGAACTTCCTCCTCCAGTTACACTCCACACTTATCGCACCAAAGTGTTGGAACCAAGAAAATTCTAGTTCCAATTGTTCAGACTAAAGTATATTCCAAGGTTACCGATTCTGCGGTCGAACGCAACAGATCTTATGACTAGAGCAAGAGAGACAGAGAGAGAGAAAGAACTGAACTGTTTATAAAAATGACCCGAGTGGTGTAGCGAGGAGGTCACACCAGGTACCCAAAAATCGAAAAGAACTTCCCCTTCAAAGCCAAAAGCTGAGTTAGACACTAGGAAGACACACTAACTTGAAGTGTAAGGACTTATGGAGAGTGGGGGATGGGGTTCTCAAAAAGAGTGCCTTTTCTGATACCCCTGAGCTCTTATTTATAAAAAAAATTCAAGAGGGGTATTGGTCTGCGAATAACCGTACACCGCAAAATACCTGGCCCGTCCAAGGTGGAAAAGATAGCCTAGGTGGGTGATGATTTGCAACTTAAAAGGAGTGCTTGCCCATTAAGCGAGAAGCATTGGAACTTGCCGATAGAGAGTAACCCTAGGGTATCCTCCTATTGACGATTTGCAGATACGACTTGCTGGTGGAGAGTCACTTGGGGATGCTCATCTATGTGGCGAGTATCAATGGATACTGCCTTTTGGCTTGGGTTACTCTAGTCTTCGACTTTGTCGTGTTCTGCTTACATAGCCCAAGTGGGTTCATCCTCGACAAATATGTGTTGTACAATATGTATGCTTCAAGCGTGGTAACTGCACTGAGAATTAAAATCGAATGGCTCAAATTCATTTGATGACACAATTTCAATATTTTTTTTATTTTAATATAGTGTGTGTGAGCGTGTTTGTTGGTAACCCGTTGTTGTTTTCATTCTTGATGGCTTACACTGACTTCCATAGAGGGAGTATCATCCTCTCGACTGACATAAGGTGCCTGAAGATACTTGTTGTGGGGCGCTTAGTGCTCTCGAGAGTGAGTCAAACATGCAAACAGTCAAAATGATGAACCAATCAATGACATACGACTAGATTTTGTACGTGGTAAACCTGTAAAGTGAAAAAAATAGCGGGGTCTGGCCCAATTCTGACGAAATCCACTAATCGTAGCCGAGTACAAGAATCAAAGTTTTAAGAGGATGACATACCACCACACCTTTGCAAATCTTTTGAGTGTCTAATCTTGAGAATAAGCGCTGGCTGAAGATCTCTTGCTCTGAGATCCCTGTTGTTTAATTTACTCAAGGCCAGGTTAAATGTATTGTTACTACTAGCTACATTATGCAAGTCTATGCTTTAATACTCCATTTTAATGTCACATTTTCAAAAAAAAAAAAAAAAAAATTCCCGCAAAGCAAGACTAAGGTTGCATTTGGCGCGGCTTATTCGCTCCGGTGAGGTTGGACAAAAATGTCATTGTCATGCCAAAATCTTATGCTCCATACTAGTTTCTTTTTTTAATAATGATAGTAACATTTGTCGTACCAAATATACATTCCATGACAATGATGTTTTTGTCCAACCTTACCGGAACAAAAAAGCCGCAATAAGCCGCTCCAAACGCAGCCTAATTCAGTATAGCAGAAATGAATAACAGTTTTATAACGCTCCGTTTGGAGGGACTTATTTCAAGCGGTTGCGACCGCATATGAACCGGTCCGGTTCATGCGATCGTAATCGCTTCACCGGTGAAAATAAATGTCTCAAACGGAGCCTAAATCTTTCTACAAACTAGAAGTAAACAAATTCAGTACAGCAGAAATCTGAGTGCACGAGTCCATAAACAAAATCAATATGCATGAGACATCCATCATTAATACATTGATCAGTACAGCAGAAATTTGATGACATAAATTATAAAGTTAGAATAACTGGGACAGAAATAAATGCACCAGTGCTTTACTGCAGCACTGACTCAGTAATACCTTCTAAGAGCAAGTTCTCATGAATACATATATATTGCTGTACATAACATATATGATAAGAGTTTAAAATTAGTATCTATCTTGGCTGTGGTCAAAACTGTTGAGGGTTTGGCTGCTTTCCCTGCTTTTTATAGAATAAGTCATGAGAAAAGAAATTCACGAGCACTTGTACCTTTCATTTCAGCAACAAAGGTTCTGATGGGTACCCCTTAATTTATATGTAATTATGATAACTCCCGCGCATCGGATCGTAACTCCCGCGCACCGGATCGTAACTCCCGCGCACCGGATCGTAACTCTCGCGCACCGGATCATAACTCCCCCGCACCAAATCGCAACCGCCGCCGCCGCCATCTTTACGGGCGGGCGGCGGCCGGCCGCCCCCCTTAGCGGTCGGCCGCCCCCATGCGGTCGGCGGCCGGGGCCGGCCGCCTCCTTGCGGCCGGCGGCCGCGGCCGGCCGCCCGGGGCCGGCCACCCCCTTGTGGCCGGCGGCCGCGGCCGGCCGCCCGGGGCCGGCCGCCCCTTCGCGTCCGGCCGCCCCCCTTGCGGTCGGCGGCCGCGGCCGGCCGTCCGGGGCCGGCCGCCTCATTGCGGTGGGCTGCCTCCTTGCGGCAGGCGGTCGCGGCCGGCCGTCCGTGGCCGGCCGCCCCCCTTGCGACCGGCCGCCGCGGCCGACCAGCCGTGGCCGGCCGCCTCCTCGCGGCCGGCCGCCTCCTCCCTCGGGCGGCCGTCGGCCGACGCGCCTCCTTCGACCACTGTCGTGGGTCGGCCTTTTTTCCACCGTCCGATCATTCGCGGGCCATCACGGCCCTCCGATCGCCACAAGTGATCGTGGCCCTCCGATCTGCGATTAACCACCGTAACCACCCTAACCACCTCGGAAATCCTATATAAGCACCCCTGATAGTTCATTTCAGGGGATCCAGCTTCATTCTCTCCTTCGCTTTCTCTCTCTTTGTTCCTACTTTTCCCCAGAGCTTCTCTCTCTACTCGCCTCCTCCTCTCCTCTTTCACTCACTAACTTGGCAGGTCCTCCCGCGAATGCCGCCTAGAGAAGGAAGGAAGAGAAGTGCCAGTAAAGACAACCCTCTTCAGTCCGAGGCAAAGAGCGCAGGAATCCTGCGGCCCACGAGCCAGAAGAGCAAGCGATCAAGAAAGACGCACGTCAAAGTGCACGGACTCCTAAGCGGTGGTCTGTCACCCAAGGAGAGCTCTCTCAGCTCCCATGTATTTGTAACGAGGCGCGGCCTGTCTCCCTCGCTTTCTCTTTACAAAAGCACTGTAACAGAGACAGATAGTGGAGTTTGGCTGGCACAGACCCGACCGCGTGGTTTTTCCCCTTTCCGGGGTTTTCCACGTCAAAGTTGTGTGTGTACATTTTCTCTGTTTCTACTGTGACTGTGTGCGTACTCAATCGCCCGGAGCTAAGACGGACCGATCTAGAACCGGTCTACCGAGGGCATTGAGCGAACCGCAACAGGTTCCACTTTTTCTTTTCACAACAGACAAACCCCTGAATAATGAACGGGCTCCGGGACCTTCTACCACTAAGGCAAGATGGACGAAAGTCCTTTTGCATCTCACTGGTGAGTTAGATGAAGTCTTTTTGCACTTCCAGATGCGAGATGGACAAAGGTTCTTTTGTACCGTCACTTGGATGAACCCCGGTTCTTCTGAGTCGCGAACGAATAAAGGTTCTTTTGCACCTCCACCCGGATGGACCCCGGTCTTCCCAAGGTGCAAACAAACAAAGATTTTTCGCCACCTCCATCCGGACGGACCCCTGATCCTCTTAAGTTGCAAATGAATAAAGGTTCTTTGCCACCTCCACCCGGACGAACACCGGTCCTCCCGAGGTGCAAATGAACAAATGTTCTTTTCTACCTCCACATGGAATGACCCCGGTCCTCTAAAGGTACGAACTAACAAAGGTTCTTCGCCACCTTCACCTTGACGGGACTCAGTCCTCTCGAGGCACGAACGAATAAAGGTTCTTCGCCACCGCCACCCGGACGAACCCTGGTCCTTCCGAGGCGCAAATGAATAAAGATTCTTTACGACCTCCATTTAGACGGATCCCGATCCTCTGGAGGCACGAAGGAATAATGGTTCTTCGTCACCTTTACCCGGACGGACCCCAGTTCCCCTGAGGTGCAAAAAAACAAATGTTTTTTGCCACCTCCATCTGGGCGGACCCCGGTCCTCCAGTGGCACGAATGAAGAAAGGTTCTTCGCCACCTCCACCTGGACAGACTCAGGTCCTCCCAAAGCATAAATGAACAAAGGTTCTTCTCCACCTCCACCCGAACGGACCCAAATCCTCCCAAAGCGCAAACAAACAAAGGTTCTTCACCACATCCACCCAGACGGACCCAAGTCCTCCCAAAGCGCGAACAAACAAAGGTTCGCACCACCTCCACATGGACGGACCAGGTCTTACTAAAGTAAGAACGAACAAATATTCTTTACCACATATAGACGAACATGCCTCATGTCATTCCAAAGCACACACAAACTAAGGTCTGTCGTCGCCTCCCGAAACAAGCAGACCCTCGAGTCCATCTGTGCCACCAAAGCAAGGGGCAGGTGTCCTCCCTTATCATGCTTCAGCAGCAAGCTCCCATCATTAATGCGTGATGACAATCACTAATGAGAGCGCACGATGAACAAGGAGCATAAAGAACAAGATGTTTTCGAACCACTGTATCATGTAAAGAGTGTTACGACACTAAGTCTCCACTGCAAGGACAAAAACAAAGAGCGGTTCGGTAGCTGCCAAGATCTTTTGCCTAATAACGATGACAGGGTTTTCACTAAGCAATACTAACACCTAATGGGGGTCGTAAGCTCAATGCGTCATGCAAAAACTTGCGCATTTGAGCAAAGGGAGCAACAAATGCGATACAATACCCAGAGATACAAAGTAGGCGCACAACACTGATGCAATCAAGTATGTCGCTGACATCAGCACCATCCATCGAGGCATTGCCAATTCAAGGGATAGAATGCCCCCGCATCCTTTGCACTGCATAAAACCTCTTGCCAAGTGCAAAGCATAATGACGAGCTCGTGACGGCCCGACCCTCGTGACCGTCACCTCAGAGCTTCCTCAACCGTCTGGCATCACTCCGCTCTAATGCCCCACGATTCTCTATGCTCTGCAATCATGAAAGCTTGCGATGTTCCAGTGTGCTAAAGCCCAAATGTTTTCAATGGCTACGCCTTAGAAGGCCCTGCTTCAACTTTTGATAAGAACGGGCACCATGCCCTTCCATGCTTTCGGGCGAGGGCAGAAGCCAAGTCCCTCTGCATCGCCGGGTAGGAATGGGACCACTGGTCCTTCTGCAGCACCATGAAGAGGGGGCAGAACATCCCTCCACAACACGTGCAAGAATCTACCACCAACATTAACGCTTTGAGATAACCATGCAAGCTAACACGCAACGTCATAATCACACGTTCATATAAGGGGGAGTGTGAAAAATAGCATGCTTCCGCACCAACATAACACACGAAGCACAAATACAGAGGTCATCTTCTGCAATGTGCCACCAAGACCATATAACAAACAAGGGAGATGTATAAACAATAAACCCTAAGGCAAGGTGACCAAGGTTAGAAATTTTTGGGCTCGTCATTTTGCAAGTCATGACCAGTGAAAATTTGGGGGCATATGATGAGATTCGCCCTAAATTTTTTAAGTTAGAAAGGGAATATTTTGACCAAAGACACGAAGGGGAGCCAACCCGACCAAACGAGCTAAAGCCCCGCTCATCCGCTTAAAGGGTCTTAAATCGCCCCAAAAGGAGAATGGGACCAAGCGCACATAAAACCAACACACACACACAAGCACGCGTGCAAGCATGCAAGCACCGCGTGCTTGTACACAAGCGTCGTGCATGCCTCGAGTGCGCGTAGGCACTGCACGCACACACAAGCAGCAACGCGCATGCAGCTATGCCCGCTACCGCCTACGGTCGCCGACACCGCCTGCGGTTGCCGCCATCGAGACCCTGCCCGGGCTATCGAATTGCCCTGGGGGCACTTTCGTCATTTTGCTAATATTGGTGATCCAGGTGACCAAAACAGAGCGATGTCATTCGTCAACACAAATTTCACCCCAGTGCAATTATCAACAGATCCCTCCAAAAAACTATAAATACACCCCCATACCTTTATTTGAAGATAAGCAACTCTAGAGGCTATAAAGAGCTCTGACATTTTCCGGCGAGGACGTGAGACTTAGATTGTTCCTCCGCTCGAAATTCGCTCTGCTCCCTCTCTAGTGCGAAGAAATCTTAAGGCTTCAAGGACGTGACATTCTTCTCCACAGGAGCGCTCTCATCAAGACTCCGACTTAGCAGACACACTTCCATTGAGGCTCTATGGACTTTGTAATTCTCCCTACTGGAGCACTCTCACCCAGACTCCAATGACTTATCTTATTTTTTGTTGTTTTCATATTCAGTTCAAGGAAATCTGCTGGCTCTTGTAAAATCAAACGAAAGAGTGGTTTTGGCCCGACAAATATCCGACCACGTGATTTTTCATCCTTTTTTGGTTTTCCATGTAAGACCCCATTTTTTTCCGGGTCTTATGCCCATAATCGCCACTTTGTGGTGACATTAAATCTCGAAGAGGTCATCGCCACAAATCGTCGATTCTACTTGCAAATACTCGAGTATATACACAAAAGAAAAGAAGCGGTATCCATATAGATAAACCAATCCACCATCACATGCAATATATATATAAGTCCACATAAACTCAACAATTAGTCGACATGAAGTAGTAAGTCTGAAAGGAAAGATAAAAGGGGCTCCTGCCTAGTACATATAATCCTCACTACATAACGCTCGCGGAAGTAAAGCTACTAGTCACTCATTGATCCCAGAGTTGATGCTGCTGCTGCCACACTGGACTAGGCTGGTTCACCTCCTCCTGGATGGGTTGGTCCCTTGGTGCTCCACCCTGTCTCCCAGCTGGAGTCCCTGGTGTTAAGCCCATCAGGACATTAGTTTAAATAAGTCTTGGTCCCCCTCCCCTGCAACACCTAAGTACCGTGCGGGAGAGGATGAAAAGGGAGGTACTGAAAGTGGAGAGTAAGCAAGAGCAGGTGACAGTGACCCTATCTTTCATATGCTAAAAGTATCTATCATAGTAATGACGGTATATCATTGAACATATAGTAAAAGTAGCATAATAGAAGCAATAGAATAAAGTAAAGGTATACCAACTAACTATCATCATAGAGAAAGTAACCTTAGCTCATAAGAATGCTCATACAGACTTATAATTAAGGGTCGTTTGGCAAGGTCTAACATATAAAAGATCCCATAATAATTTATACGTTAGGGGTAGAGGTTTTTTGCAAGTTATGTATGACATGAAATGTTATGCATGCTAGACAATATGTTTCACACAAGTGCAATGTACCCACCTGACTCTATGCGCATAGACCTTTAGTTCTCCCATTTGGAGTTAGCTAAACTCTCAGGTACCTCCGTAGTGGCAAACAGAGGCAGTGGGTTGGCCTCCCCACTCCTAGGTAGGTATTCACACTACCCAGCCTAGACCCTGTGTACTACTTGGTACACCCACAATCAGGTGCTACATAGTCTCATGTACTAATGCTGACAAAACCACTAGTCTTTTATGGGCTAAGTGAATACTTATACTTGCCGAGTCAATGTATCGACGTCGATGTGAACGATCGTCCAATAATGATGACCTACCCCTTAATACACATGCACACATGCTACAAAGAGCTCTCGAGCCATCAGCTCACCAATCTAAACCATCAATTCTATTAAACACCGAGTCCACCGCTCGTGAATCTAAACCATCTATCCTCCCGAATTGACGGGGTGAGTGTATGTGACAGTGGTTTATTATTGGTTACTCTTTCAGTTTGCTTATTATTATAGTTTAGGGTTAACCTTGAACTGTCTAAGGCTTGCCCGGTGAAGGGCTCTTGAGTGCACTAGGAACTACGATGAGTTGAAGCCCAAAGCTCACTTTCTCAAGGCACTTACTTTTATGGGTTGCTATTATTACCAAACCCCATTTTCTCTTATTACTCTTTAGCTACTCCTAAGTGAATTATTACTTTCAGGGTGAAGACGACACTTCATCGGCCCCGAGCACAACTCCATCTCCTCGGTACCCAGTCTTCCTAACATTTGGCCCTAAGGGTGACCTTATCAAGACTCCACCCAAGTAGGTGCACCCACTATATTTCCACCCATGTGAGGTCTACAATCTTACCCTGAATACTTCATTTTGCTAAATGTAGACCAAATGAACTAGCTTAAGTGTATGAAAGTGAATACTCCAACTACATTGTCAACAACCTTAGGATTATTTCTAGGGATCTACCATGACATGTTGAGCCCAAATCCAGAATTTAGTATTTTTTCTAATTAAATCAGCCTTTAAATAAGTTTCCCTAAATCATAAATCCTAAGACTTTGAACATGATGTATAAGTTTCTGACATGCAATGATTACACTAAAATTTCCACAGCGCCTTAATGACTAAATAACGATAAGGTATGAGTTTCATAATTTTTCAGAAATGATTTCTATCATAAACAAAAAATATAAACTTTTTGATCAAAATGGTAATTAACAAAGGGACTACAAGATTTTCTCATCCAAAATTTATAAGAAAATTACCATAGGTCAATAATGATCAAAGAGTGTCAATACTCAAATTTCATCATCTTCTAATTTCTTTTTCCAACATAAATAAATTAATGAGTAAAACATCACCCATGGCACTTTGTGAAGGAACCTCCACTTAATTACTTCCAAAATTACAATAAAATTAACGAGGTATTATTGTGGTCTAAAAAGTTTACTGACCAAGTTTCATAATTTTTCAGTACACAGGTTGTCTTAAAACAAATTATTTCTCTAATCAACAATTTTTAGAATTGCAAAGAAGGTACTAAAATTCTTCATCCAAAAATTACAGTAAAATTTGCAAACATAAATAGCATCAATATAGGCTCTTTATCCAAGTTTCATGACCATTCAATACTGTTATGACATGTATTTTGCTCTTGATAGGAAAGTTTATATTCTAGTTAATAAGTGATTTGTGGGGGAGAATTAAACATATAACTCTAATTAAATTATCCAAGGTGTTTCTCTACCCAATGAATCTGTCTTCAAATTCTTGAGCCAAGACGTGGAGGTGTGAGCCTATTTATCCTTCATTACCCCTAATTGGCAACCCTAAGGCTTGAACTAGGGTTTCATGGTATTCCAACTCTAAATACTTCTAAAATTATATCAAGGGATGTTTCAAGTGATAATATGTCAGGGTCCAAGGTTTCACCTTGTTTGGTTGAGGTGTTGACCACTCAGCAATACCATGTGCAATATTGAAGGACTAGGCCTATTTCCTTTAGGTGGCCAACTTTGCTTACCAAGTTACCCTTCAATTAAACTTAAAATGGGCTGATATTTTTTTCATAGGCATATAATGACCTCTCTGGTCATCCACCAGAGTTTGGGAGAAATTTGAGGTCCATATACCCTAATTTAATCACATGTATGGATTATTAAATTTTTACAAAAACTATACAAAAATCATCTCCAAAAATTCCAATTTTTGGATATGTTGGGGGACATGGCTAGACTAGCCTATGGTCAAATTTTCAAACCATTTGGCTGAGTGGAACACTGGAGGCACTCATTTTAATTTCTAGTTAGTCTTTGGACACCTTGTACTAAAATGTGTGCTGAGGGAAATCCACTTATCCAAATGGGTTGATTCAAATATTTTATTAAACTAGACACCATGGGCTAAGTTTTCTATGTTAATCACTTTTACAGATAAAGCCACTAGCTATTTTTAATAATTAAAATCAAATGACTGTTATAGTGTGACATAAATGAAATTAATTGCATTTATCAAAAAATTAGGCCTGCAAGTATCATATCAAGCCGATCAAACGACTGTTGGTCATCGTCCCCGATGAGCCAACGACTGGGATTGACTCTTCCTAGAGCTATTCCAGCGCTAATTCTCGGCCAACCGGCCACCTCCCTGGCCAGCCACCGCCACCACCACCTCCGTTGAGGTGGTGGTTATCGCCTGGCGGCGGTACAGCCGCCGGAGAGGCCGTTTCTGGCGAACCCCAGAAGATGAATTTTCATGGAATTCTCTCATTTTTCTCTCACTGATCGAGCTCGATTGAGCCTGATTTCTCTACCTAAAGACCTACTGATCTAGCACAGAGGAGAAAGAAGAGGAATAGACCTGCAAGCGAGCTTGGCAGTGAGTGTGATGGTGGTGTGCCATGGCCGACGGTCTCTGTCACAACCCGTATTTTCTCCGAAGAAAACGGATTATCAGAGTAGGAGAAAACACACGTCATGATGCCACGTCGAGCAGGGGATAACTGCCGACGCTCAGACAAACCACTATCAACTATACTTTATGAAAATTCATAAGTTATATGATTAGAAAATCAGTTATATTTTTAAAGGCCGTATCGCTCGGCTCGGTGGATCACCTAGTCCACAATTTAAAAACTATATTTATAAGCTGCGAGAAATACTTTATTCAGGTTCGACATCCTAAAAGAGTGCATAAGTGTCCCCAGAGGACAACTTATACTATGCAGGACCCTACTTTTAATTTATACTATATATATAGGAAAATGATTTTTTTTACGTTATTTGGAAAATAGTGATGAGTTTTATAAAACATGCTGATCATGAGGTATACTTATAATAGTGTTTTTAGGTTTAAAAGTAACTAGCAATCTAGCATAAATTATCCCAAGAGCAAGTAGACTAACTCCAAAAAGGTAATAACAAAAAGTAACATATCTAGTATCAAGGTAAAAACTACCAGTGGGCGCCAACAAACTAACACGAACCCACTGACAAATATGTATGTCTGTAAGAAAAATAGTAAAACTACCTCACAAGACCAAGGAACTAATCTCCACAGAACGAGAGACCACCAGCAACATCACAGCACAACTAGTCGTCTAATCGGCTACTAACCAGAACCAGAGGCATTCAAAGAAGAAAAGAATACCTCAGCAAGCTAAACAAGTAAAAGCTGTACGGAAATGTTAAGTTAAAAGGTAAGCAAGAAGAGTAAACAAACCGATACAAGCACCACTGTCCAAGGCAAGACAAAAAGAAAAGCACTAAGTGCGAGGAAACAACAACAACCCTGCCCAAAAATAAATCCTGCAGAGTTTACCAGGCTACCATGAGCCCAAACGTTGCAAATTTACAAAAGAAGAAACGTCTAACACCCTAAGCTGTGAGAGATGGTAGTAGCAAAAACAACGCGGATCCGGGTTGGAGGCAAACTCAGTCCCCCAACCACTATTTCCAAGAAACAAAGCTCAAGGGTCTACATGTGAAAGCACTAGGGACCTCCCACCCCCTTGCCTAGCCCGTACCTGGAGCAAGATAAAAGAAAAGGGTGGCCTTGGCTAAATTACACAACACCTTCCCAAATAAGAGCTTTAAACCACCAATACTAACCACGACCCACGATTCGACCTTTTTGGGAAAAAAGAAAATAGCCGACATGGAACCTCAAAATCAAGGAATTCACTCGGGGGAGAAAATCGAGGTAAGGGAAAAGCGTTGAAATGACTCAACACGGCATGACATTGAGTGAGCCCCACTCACTCAACGTCTAAACAGACGGTGACGTTGAGTGAGCTAGCCTCACTCAACGCCAAAACAACAATGGCG
Source organism: Platanthera zijinensis (assembly GCA_039513925.1). Lineage (NCBI taxonomy): Eukaryota > Viridiplantae > Streptophyta > Magnoliopsida > Asparagales > Orchidaceae > Platanthera > Platanthera zijinensis. The sequence continues at coordinate 236,759,530 of CM077081.1, read as the reverse complement.
TTGAGTGAGGTTCACTCACTCAACGCCTTCTGCAACACTGGCTGTAGCGTTGAGTGAGCTAACCTCACTCAACGCCAAAATAGATATGGCGTTGAGTGAGGTCCACTCCCTCAACGCCTTCAGCAATACAGGCTGTGATGTTGAGTGAGTTAACCTCACTCAACGCCAAAACAGCTATGACGTTGAGTGAGGTCCACTCCCTCAATGCCTTAGCACTAAACCGCAAAACCCAACGGTGGCGTTGAGTGAGTCCACCTCTCTAACCGTCAAAACGGCTTTGGCATTGAGTGAGATCGACTCACTCAACACCAAAGTACTTAGCCGCAAAAACAAACTGCGGCGCTGAGTGCACCCACCATTCTCAATGATAGAACAGCTTTGGCGTTGAGTGAGGTCAACTCACTCAACGCCAAACTACTTACCCGCAGGAAAAGGCTGCGACGTTGAGTGAGCCCGCCTCACTCAGCGCCTAAACTGCCATGGCGTTGAGTGAGGCCCACTCACTCAACGCCATCCGGAATAGGTCGGCGGAAATGCAGGCTAATTCTCGCCGAATCGGCGGGAATGCAGATTGATTCTCGCCGAATCGGCGGGAATGCAGATTGATTCTCGCCGAATCGGTGGAAATGCAGATTGATTCTCGCCGAATTGCAGGAATCACAAACGATTCTCGTCGAAGTCGGCGAGAATCACTAAGTGATTCCCGTCGATTTTGACTTAGAAGAATTCTCTCGCTCAACGCCACACTACTTAGCCGCAAAAAAAAGATCAAGGGGCAATGGCGTTGAGTGTGTGCACCACACTCAACGCCAAGTCCCAGCAGACCTGCGTTGAGTGTGTGCACCACACTCAACGCCAAGTCCCAGCAGACCCGGCGTTGAGTGTGTGCACCACACTCAACACCAAGTCCCAGCAGACCCGGCGTTGAGTGTGTGCACCACACTCAACGCCAAGCCCTGAATCCTCTAATGCTTGAACCAACAATCATTTCTCTACTCCCAACCCGAGAACTAGCCAACTTAACAGCAGGAAGGAAAGAAAAATTTATAGCAAGGCTGATTTCGAAAAAAAAATAAAATCTATACAAGAAAATATCTACAGGCTTAAGCAAAACTTGGTCATAATCAAAAGGAAATTGGACCTTTTAGCAAGAGAAATTTGGAAAACCATTAACAGTAAGGAACCAAATGAACAGGAAAAACTACATGGCAAGGGCAAGTGCACCATTTGCCTCGATCTCCAGCGAAGCTTGGTCGGCCTCCCTTACTCTCACTCGGCACCAGCAGCAACGACACCTAAAGCAGAAATTTGGAGCTTTAATGACGGAAACGGACAACCCTAGAAAATCGAGACCCCTAGAAACACCACGAAAACTGAATTTCTTACTGTAGGAATGAAGGTCTCGGCGAGAGCAATCCAAATACGCTTTCGGAATCGAATTCCATCCACAAACGCTCCCGGAATTGGTGTCCGAAGGAGAGCAGTTCCGGCAGTTTCTCTGCTTTCCGCGAATAGGCGCAGACTGGTTCGGTCTTTCGGGAAGATGAACAGGAGCGGTTTCCTCTTAAGTCTAAACTATCATATATATAACATCCTCTTAATCTTAATTACTAATCAAATAATTAAGGCTAAAAATGACAAGGCAAAACCGCTAAGCATCCACACTCTTTCAGAAAAAATAATATTTAATATAATATTTATTAAATAGCTTTATTTTTTCATAAAATACAAAACGACGCGAAAACTGAACATCCTCGGAATTCGACGAAATTCGCACCGTAGCTAAATATCCACGCTACGAACACAACGGCGAATTCGAAATTAACTTTCGACGAACAGAACTCGAGTTATACCCACCCAAAGCCAAAACTCAAGCATCCCTAAAGAGGCCACACCGGGTCACCCAAAACGACTCGGCTTGCTAGGGATATCTTATCAATAGGCTATAAATTGGGCCATTCAGTTCTAAGGAGTTAAGACCACACTCCACAGATGACACAAGCCAAGAAAATGCGTCGACGTAACGCCAAGCAAGAATTAAATAATCGCAGGAAAATCGGGGGCGTTACAGTCACTCCCCCTAAAAGAAAGTTTCATCCCGAAACTTTACGCACAACACCTCAACTATAGAAGGAAAGATAACAAGCCAAACATTACAAGAAGAAAACAAACCAATCTAATCAGGGAAACAGTTGAGGGTGAGCCTCCTCATAGCCGACTCTAACTCCCAAGTCGCGCTTTCCAAACCCTGATTCTTCCATAGAACTTTGACCATCGGGATGGACTTCCTTCGCAGCACCCGATCTTGAGTATCCAAAATGCGGACCGACACTTCAATAAAAGAGAGGTTAGGCTCCAACTGGGGCACAACATCCATGACTTGCCCACTACTGCGCACACACTTCCGCAATTGGTTTACATGAAATACATTATGAACACCTGGGAAGTTGGCTTGCAAATTCAACCTATAAGCTGACACATCAATCCGTTCAACAATCTTAAACGAGCCCACATACCTCGGGTCCAATTTCCGGTTCTTACCGAACCTCTTAACACCAACCATCGGGGAAACCTTAAGAAACATAAGGTCCCCTACAGAAAACTCCAAGTCTGACCTACGCCGATTGGCGTTCTTTTCATATCTCTCCTGAGCTATACGAATCTTTTCTCGAATAAACTTCACCGCGACTTCCATCTCCTCGAGCGCATCCAGACCCAATAAGGGTCTCTCACCTGCCTCAGCCCAAAATAGGGGGGGGGGGTCTGCAGCGCCTCCCATACAAAGATTTAAACGGAGCCATTTGCAAACTTTCTTGATAACTGTTATTGTATGCAAACTCCATAAGTAGCAATCGCTCATCCCACGCTCCACCGTGGTTTAGAATGTAGCATCTGATCATATCCTCAACTATCTGGTTCACCCGCTCCGTCTGCCCATTGGTCTGTGGGTGGTAAGCAGTAGAATACCTCAGATCTGTACTCAAACCTTCCTGCAGACTCTGCCAAAAACGAGAAGTAAACCGGGAGTCTCGATCAGAAATGATGCTAACAGGCACACCGTGCAATCTGATGACCTCATTCAAGTACAACTCTGCTATCTTCTTCATCGGATAGTCAAGCTTATACGGCACGAAGTGAGCACACTTCGTCAGTCTATCCACTATGACCCAAACAGAATCAAATCCCCTTGGAGATTTCGGTAAGCCTGTGATGAAGTCCATAGAAATACTTTCCCACTTCCAAGTCGGGATCTCTAGCGGAGTCAACTTACCACCAGACCTTCCGTGATCGACTTTCACACGCTTGCAAAGGTGGCACTCAGCAACAAATCGGGCTATATCACTCTTCATCTCATACCACCAGGCAATTTGCTTCAAATCACGATACATCTTAGTAGATCCCAGATGATAGGCAACACTGGATCCATGTGCCTCTCTGCATACCATACCCCTGATGTCTCCAACAGCAGGGATGCAAAATATGTCGCGGTACTTCAAAGTACCCGCATCATCGATGGAAAAATCTGGCAACTCCCCTCTCTCAGTCCTGAGGTATAAGTGCATAAGGTCCGGATCATCCTTCTGGTGCAACCTAGTAAGGGAAATCCAAGACGGCTCTGCCACTGCCAAACTACTCTGCATGCCACAGCATCCCACCGAGATGTCCATAAGGAGGAACTCTTCCACTAAACGATCGGCGGATAGATTAAAGATCTTCCCCGTCTTCCGGCTCAGGGCGTCAGCCACCACATTGGCCTTGCCTGGATGATACTGGATCTCTACGTCATAATCGGGCACATACTCTAGCCACCGCCGCTGGCGCAGATTCAAATCTTTTTGCGTGAACACGTACTTCAGGCTCTTGTGATCAGTGAAGATCTTGCACTGAGCCCCATAAAGTAGATGCCTCCACAGCTTTAACGCATAAATTACCGCTGCAAATTCAAGGTCATGCGTAGGGTAATTTCTCTCATGAGTCTTTAATTGCCTTGACCCATACGCAATCACTTTTCCAACTTGCATCAACACACAACCTAGACCAACATGCGAAGCATCCACGTACACATCATACTCCACACCCTTAGTAGGTAGGGTCAGGACGGGAGCAGTGCACAATCTGTTCTTTAGCTCCATAAAGGCTTCTTTGCACTTCTCACTCCAAACAAAGGCCGCGTTCTTCTGAGTCAACCTGGTCAAAGGTGCAGCCAGGGTAGAGAAACCCTCCACGAACCCCTGTAGTAGCCGGCCAACCCTAGGAAGCTTCTGATCTCCTTTGGCGTGCCCGGCCTGCTCCAATCCATCACTGCTGCGATCTTTTCCGAGTCGACCGAGATCCCATCCTTGTTCACTACGTGGCCCAGAAACGAGACCTGAGGCAACCAAAATTCGCACTTGCAAAACTTGGCGAATAACTTGTGATTCCTCAACTCCGACAGAACCAAGCGCAGATGCTGTTCATGCTCCTCAGCGCTGCGGGAATAGACCAACACGTCATCGATGAAAACCACAACGAACTTGTCTAGGAAATCCTATAACACCCGGTTCATCATATCCATGAAAGCTGATGGTGCGTTGGTCAGACCAAACAACATCACCAAGAACTCAAAATGTCCATGCCTCGATCTAAACACAGTCCGTGGAATATCTGCCTCACGGATCCTGAGCTGATGATAGCCAGAACGAAGATCGATCTTGGAGAACACCGTACTACCACGCAATTGATCAAATAAGTCATCGATCCTCGGTAGAGGGTACCTGTTTTTAATAGTGACTTTGTTCAAGTCTCTGTAGTTGATGCAAAGCCGCATCGACCCATCTTTCTTCTTTACAAACAAAATAGGAGCACCCCAAGGCGACGAACTCTACCTGATAAACCCTTTCACCAACAACTCATCTAACTGGACTCGCAACTCCTCTAGCTTACGAGGGGCCATCCGGTACGGCGCCTTAGCAATAGGACGCGTACCCGGTTCCAAATCAATCACAAATTTGACATCCCAATCGGGAGGAAGACTAGGAAGGTCATCAGAAAAAACGTCAGCGAAACCACGAATAACAGGAATCTCTTCTAAGCGCGGTACACTAACAGCGGTCCCAACCACTGAGACTAAATAAGCAAAAAAATCAGAAAGAAACAACTTCTGAGCATATACCGCAGAAAAGACAGGAGAATCTTGGCACGGATCAGCATACACGCTTCCCGGCTGACCATTGTCCTTGATGAAGTCCAAGCGCTTCCCTTTGCACTGAATGACCGCATCATACATAGACAACCAGTCCATACCCAGAATAACATCGAAGTCCTCCAGATCAATCATCTTCAAGTCTGCCTTCGCAAGAAAGTCCCCCAACAAAACAGGGCAATCTAGAATGCCCAAATTTGATAATACGGATTCACTAGAAGGGAACTTGACACGAAAGGTATCACGAACTCGATCTAGAGTTAATCGATGTCGCTCCACAAAGGCTCTAACCATAAATGAGTTGGTAGCGCCAGAGTCGAACAGAACACGCACCCAACGGTTCTTCACCTTAAATTTCCCTATAGGAGTATATACAACTAAGGATCTACCAAAACCCAACTGTAACCATTCTAACAAATAAAACTTTCGAGCTGGAGAAAACAACTAACCTGAGATGACCTGAGTCGAAGCTTGAGCCTCCTCGGAAGAGATCACGTTCAGCTTTCATTTACCCTTGTCCACACGCTGAGGCGGAGGTAGTGCCTGAAGTGGAACTGCATGAAGAGCAGGCTGGACCTGAGGACACCTAGACTTGATGTGACCCTTCTGCCCGCACTGATAGCAGACTTTATCCTTGGACTAGCACTGGGTAGCATCATGCCCGGGTCGCTTGTAAACATAACAGGAAACATCCCTCCTAGGAGCACCCTGAATTGCATGAACTTGCTCCTTCTTCTGAGCTGCTGCCTTTTTGAAACACCTCTCAACAGGGTGGCCTGACCGACCACAGAAGCTACACACCACCTTGCTCTTCTTTCCCGAAGCAGCACCGGGTACCAGGGGTTTCTTCTCCTCAAAAGACTTCCGCTTGTCCTTCCTCATTTGCTGGCCTCTGCTCTTTGCGGTCTCGATAGCCTCCACCTTCATAGCAGCCTCCACTACCCCTGCATAAGTCTCTGATCCATAAGCACTGGTCAACTGTTGCACCTCGCTCCTCAAGCCACCAAGGAATCGCTTGACTCGATCAGCCTCAACAATCACCAACCCAGGAGCAAACCGGCTTAACTTGCTGAACTCTATCTCATACTCACCGACCGTGAGTTGCCTTTTGCTTCAGGTGGAGGAAGTCGTTCATAAGACGGTCACGCTCGACCGAAGGCAAGAATTTCCTTAGCAGCATTTCCTTGAACACTCCCCAAGAGCAACCAGCTACCAAACTCTCCTTTTCTCTAAGCCACCAACTCTTAGCCAAACCCTTGAGTTGATAGGCGGCTATCATCACTCTATGATCATCTGTAATACCAGAGTACGAGAACATCTCCTCCATGGAGATCAGCCAATCGTCTATGACCATGAAATCTGCCTTCCCATCATAAGTAGGAGGGCTAAGTCTCTGAAACTGCGAGATGAATGCCATCTTTGCTGGCACCACCACTGGAGGTCTCAGGGGTACAGGAGGAGGAGGAACAGCTAACCCCCCCTGTAGGGCCTTGCACTTCCTGAGTCTGACCTGCCACAACTGCCACCAAAGACTGGATCTGGGCTCGCACCTCCACCATCTGCCTGCTCAAGGATTTTCTACTCTGTCGTAGGCTTTCGATCACCGCATCATTCTGCGCTCCCGATGACTCACCCTCAGATAGGGGGGGTCGATCTAGTCGAAGGGCGTCTCACCATCCTAAAATCATAGCAACATTAGACAGATCCTAGTACGACAGCTGCAACTAACTACACGTGCAAACAATACATACATAAATATGAACTTAAAGCTGCTAAACTTGCTCTGGGAGTTTTTTTTTGCAAGAATTGATGTTATGCCTTAACCTAGGATGGTTAACCACCACCATACTAACTCTTGTGCCTAGATCGGGAATGCATGACTTATATTATTTTTGACTCGAAAACTTATGTGTGTACATATGTCATCCTGTCAGTCTTTAGCTTGGCACGCAATGCTTATGCAATGTTATGCTATGCATGTTTGTGCTATGCATTCTAAAAAGGCCCTAATGCATGTTATGAGTGGCGTACACATGAAAATGTTATGCATCCCATACTACATAATATTTTCATGCAACGAAAAGAAAACGAGCTAGTCGCAGCCATGTGGTGAGGTTATGCATCCCATACTACATAACCCTCACATGTTGCCCCTATAGTGGATCCATATACGAACACATATTATGCATCCAATACTACATAATATGCCCCATATAGTTTGTGTTATGCTATGAGTGTAGTGTTCGTGCTGTTGCCAAGACGTGCTGATGACATATCGGTGTGTGAATGACATGATGCTGAACCACTAATGCAATCAAAAGGGAAGGTTGCCCGACTAACTTGTCAAGCAACCTCCCTCTGATACCAACTGTCACAACCCGCATTTTCTCCGAAGAAAACGGATTATCAGAGTAGGAGAAAATACGCGTCATGATGCCACGTCGAGCAGGGGATAACTGCCGACGCTCAGGCAAACCACTATCAACTGTACTTTATGAAAATTCATAAGTTATATGATTATAAAATCAGTTATATTTTTAAAGGCCGTATCCCTCGGCTCGGTGGATCACCTAGTCCACAATTTAAAAACTATACTTATATGCTGCGGAAAATACTTTATTCAGGTTCGACATCCTAAAAGAGTGCATAAGTGTCCCCAGAGGACAACTTATACTATGCAGGACCCTACTTTTAATTTATACTATATATATAGGAAAATGATCTTTTTACGTTATTTGGAAAATAGTGATGAGTTTTATAAAACATTCTGATCATGAGGTATACTTATAATAGTGTTTTTAAGTTTAAAAGTAACTAGCAACCTAGCATAAATCATCCCAAGAGCAAGTAGACTAACTCCAGAAAGGTAGCAGCAAAAAGTAACATATCTAGTATCAAGGTAAAAACTATCAGTGGGCGCCAACAAACTGACACGAACCCACTGACAAGTATGTATGTCTGTAAGAAAAACAGTAAAACTACCTCACAAGACCAAGGAACTAATCTCCACAGAATGAGAGACCGCCAGCAACAACACAGCACAACTAGCCGTCTAATCGGCTACTAACCAGAACCTGAGGCATTCAAAGAAGAAAAGAATACCTCAGCAAGCTAAACAAGTAAAAGTTGTACAAAAATGTTAAGTTAAAAGGTAAGCAAGAAGAGTAAACAAACCGATACAAGCACAACTGTCCAAGGCAAGACAAAAAGAAAAGCACTAAGTGCGAGGAAACAGCAATAACCCTGCCGAAAATAAATCCTGCAGAGTTTACCAGGCTACCATGAGCCCAAACGTTGAAAATTTACAAAGGAAGAAACGTCTAACACCCTAAGCTGTGAGAGATGGTAGTAGCAAAAACAATGCGGATCCGGGTTGGAGGCAAACTCAGTCCCCCAACCACTATTTCCAAGAAACAAAGCTCAAGGGTCTACATGTGAAAGCACTAGGGATCTCCCACCCCCTTGCCCAGCCCGTACCTAGAGCAAGATAAAAGAAAAGGGTGGCCTTGGCTAAATTACACAACACCTTCCCCAATAAGTGCTTCAAACCACCACTACTAACCACGACCCACGATTCGGCCTTTTTGGGAAAAAAGAAAATAGCCGACAAGGAACCTCATAATCAAGGAATTCACTCGGGGGAGAAAATCGAGGTAATGGAAAAGCGTTGAGATGACTCAACACGGCATGGCGGTTAGTGAGCCCCACTCACTCAACGCCTAAACAGACGGTGGCGTTGAGTGAGCTAGCCTCACTCAACGCCAAAAAAGCAATGGCGTTGAGTGAGGTTCACTCACTCAACGCCTTCTGCAACACTGGCTGTGGCGTTGAGTGAGCTAACCTCACTCAATGCCAAAATAGCTATGGTGTTGAGTGAGGTCCACTCCCTCAACGCCTTCAGCAACACATGCTGTGGCGTTGAGTGAGCTAACCTCACTCAATGCCAAAACAGCTATGGCGTTGAGTGAGGTCCACTCCCTCAACGCCTTAGCACTAAACCGCAAAACCCAATGGTGGCGTTGAGTGAGTCCACCTCTCTCAACGTCAAAACGGCTTTTGCGTTGAGGGAGGTCGACTCACTCAACGCCAAAGTACTTAGCTGCGAAAACAAACTGCGGCGCTGAGTGTGCCCACCATTCTCAATGATAGAACAGCTTTGGCGTTGAGTGAGGTCAACTCACTCAACGCCAATGTACTTACCCGCAGGAAAAGGCTGCGGCGTTGAGTGAGCCCGCCTCACTCAGCGCCTAAACTGCCATGGCGTTGAGTGAGGCCCACTCACTCAACGCCATCCAGAAGAGGTCGGCGGGAATGCAGGCTGATTCTCGCCCAATCGGCGGGAATGCAGATTGATTCTCGCCGAATCGGCAGGAATGCAGATTGATTCTCGCCGAATCGGCGGGAATGCAGATTGATTCTCACCGAATCAGCGGGAATCACTAACGATTCTCGTCGAAGTCGGCGAGAATCACTAAGTGATTCCCGTCGATTTTGACTTAGAAGAATTCTCTCGCTCAACGCCACACTACTTAGCCGCAAAAGAACAGATCAAGGGGCAATGGCATTGAGTGTGTGCACCACACTCAATGCCAAGTCCCAGCAGACCCGGCGTTGAGTGTGTGCACCACACTCAATGCCAAGTCCCAACAGACCCGGCGTTGAGTGTGTGCACCACACTCAACGCAAAGCCCTTAATCCTCCAATGCTTGAACCAGCAATCATTTCTATACTCCCAACCCGAGAACTAGCTAACTTAACAGCAGGAAGGAAAGAAAAATTTATAGCAAGGCTGATTTCGGAAAAAAAATAAAATTTGTACAGGAAACTATCTACAGTCTTAAGCAAAACTTGGTCATAATAAAAGGAAATTTGACCTTTTAGCAAGAGAAATTTGGAAAATCATTAACAGTAAGGAACCAAATGAACAGGAAAAACTACATGGCAATGGCAAGAGCACCACTTGCCTCGATCTCCAGCGAAGCTTGGTCGGCCTCCCTTACTCTCACTCGGCACCAGCAGCAACGACACCTAAAGCAGAAATCTTAAGCTTTAATGGCGGAAACGGACAACCCTAGAAAATCGAGACCCCTAGAAACACCACGAAAACTGAATTTCTTACCATAGGAATGAAGGTCTCGGCGAGAGCAATCCAAATCCGCTTTCGGAAACGAATTCCGTCCACAAATGCTCCCGGAATCGGCGTCCGAAGGAGAGCAGTTCCGGCAGTTTCTCTGCTTTCCGCGAATAGGCGCAGACTGGTTCGGTCTTTCGGGAAGATGAATAAGAGCGGTTTTCTCTTAAGTCTAAACTATCCTATATATAACATCTTCTTAATCTTAATTACTAATCAAATAATTAAGGCTAAAAATGACAAGGCAAAACCGCCAAGCATCCGCACCCTTTAAGAAAATATAATATTTAATATAATATTTATTAAATAGCTTTATTTTTTCATAAAATACAAAACGACGCGAAAATCGAACATCCTTGGAATTCGACGAAATTCGCACCGTAGTTAAATATTCATGCTACGAACACAACGACGAAGTCGAAATTAACTTTCGACGAACATAACTCGAGTTATACCCACGCAAAGCCAAAACACAAGCATCCCCTAAGAGGCCACACCGGGTCACCCAAAACGACTCGGCTTGCTAGGGATATCTTATCAATAGGCTACAAAATGGGCCACTCAGTTCTAAGGAGTTAATACCACACTCCACAGATGGCAGAAGCCAAGAAAACGCGTCGACGTAACGCCAAACAAGAATTAAATAATCGCAGGAAAATCGGGGGCGTTACAGTCTCCAAGCTTTTCCTGGTCGAATTCTCAATCCTTCACCCAAACCAGTGATGTAAAGATTCATTTTGATTGCTTGGGAGCTTTTGAAAATGATGGAGGGGTAAATTTGGGGAGCGGAAGAGGTAGAGCATGAATGGCCATTAATGGCCTTGGAGGAAGCTTTCAGCCTTGGCGAAAGGGTGCTTTCTCCCATGCTTGGCCGACTAGAATTGATGGAAAATTCTTCCCAAGGGTCAGGGAAGAGGAATGAGGTCATGAGGAAGGTGGGAGGGAAGGCCTTTTGCATTCTCCATTAATCCCCTCCTTCTTTCGCTCTCCTCCCTTGAATGAAACCTTCATCTTCTCTCTCCTAGTCACCATTTCAAGAATTTGAGTGGCTCTTTAGGTAATTTTCACTTGTTATAGTTAGTGGGCCATCACAATACATCTCCTCCCGGCCATCCCTAGAGGACCCCGGGGCACTCCATCACCTTGCAGGTCAGCACTTCGTATGCAAATATATATGAACATAGAAATCAGTAAAATAGGTTTGGATGTCTCATATAACAAACATGTTTTTACGTTGAGCATATAGTAAAAGGGGCCTATAATACAACATGTATGCAAACTCGGGCTTCACCCAAGACACCCTATAGCGTATGAATATAACACATCATCACACATCAACAATTGGGTACTTCTAATTTCCTCTTCAGCGTTCAAGCTGCAAACACATGGGTACTTCCATTTTCCCCAAATGGCATACAATCTGCCACACGAAACTCTTGCTTAGGCCCCACCCGCTCATGGGTCTCAAAACCCGGCTTGCCTGCAAGCTCTAACTCCTCAAGTCAGGATTCCGTCACATAAACAAATTGATGCTAAGAACCCTCGCTAGACCCCACCCGCTCATGGGCTACATTGCCCGGGCTTGTCCAAAGCTTGACGTTCTAGTGAGTTTCACAGAAGGGGACTTGTCTCGTCGGGATACTCTCCACACATGACTTGCACGTCACGGGCTAGCCAGCCGACCATAGAGACAAAGTCACGCCTTAGCACATCACAATCAAAATCCTTTCCCGCCCAAATCCACCAATCGTACTCACATGAAAACAAGGGGGGGGGGGGACAATCATCACAAACGACATCTTCTCGCAAATGGATTTCTAGCATAATCCTTAGGCTCGTTATGCAACATCACTGAGTCGGACTAACAGTCGTGACTTCGGCTTCACCCACAATGCCTAATCCAATAACAAAGCGGATTTCTAATGCGATATCATGCCGGGGATGGACACAATCGACCCGATGGTTTATTTTGAGCCATGACAACCCGAACCCCTCTCATTTGAGAGATCCGGTGCCAAAAATGCTTGAAAGAGAACAAGAAAAGAATGGATGTCATGCACGCATCCTAAAGACCGAGAGGAGAAGTGTCGTTACCTTTCGACTAATCTTCATAGCCATGGATAACTCAACTTGCACGGATGCAAACGTGCGCCTTCAAGGTCTCTTCACGATCTGGCATCGGATCGACAATCGGAGTCCCGAAGCTTCGTTAATGGCGGAGAAAGGCCTTCTTCTTCCTCCTCCAAACTCTTCTCTCAAAACCCTAACTCCCACTCCAGAAGAGAAGAGATGAGGGTTTAGAATGTTTCAGCCCTATATATGCCCTTTGGGCAGAGTATCATGGGCCATAGGCATAGGCGGACCTACATGCAGACACACCCTGGCACGTGCCCGGGTGTGTTTTCGTGAAATGTCCACCAGGTGCGCGGGTTCCCTCTTGAGCTAGGTTATTTCCCCTATTTTTTTCGAGAGGCCGACTGGCGACTACACGATTATAGAGAGGGAGAGTCGGTGAGACGATGCCTCGGTGAGTCCACGAGATGCCAACTAATGCGAACATGTGTGGTTCCGCCCTATGCAAGACTCTGGCGAGACCGCGAGAGTGAGACGACAACTGCGAGCAACTCTGCAACTGAGCAAGTCTTCTTTAGTTCTTCCTCAATCAACTGAGCGAGACTGCTGAGACGGAAGATGGAGCAAAAGGTAGTGTCGTGGAGGTAGGCACTCTGACTCTGACTCAGCACTCTTCTAGTTCTAGTCTTTTCCTCAGTTTTCATTCCTGATTCCTGCACTAATTCGAAGTCCACTTCCAGAATTTTTGTCTTCGCTTTCCTTTAGGTCCAGTAAATTATTTCTCAGCTTTTCCGATTTTTAGGGTTTTTCCGATTTCAAAATTTAGGAGTATTTCATATTTTGCAATTTGTTGAATTTTAATCTCACAATGCAAATACGCAATCTGTTATTTGCTCAAGTAATTAACTTATGAAAATATAGTAATCATCAATCCTCATCAGACTATTATTGCTTCCAATTGCATTTTTGGTGTTCGATAAAATGCTCATTTCATTATGTCGTTGCCAATGTTGTCAGGATCGCGATTTGGATCGTAGGATCGGACGATCCTACGATCTAGATCCTACATTTCGATCCGGATCTTAACCCGGATCGAAATCAAGGTGAGATCAAGCGGGATCGCGATCCGGATCGTGGAATCGGTAGGATCGCGATCCGCAAGCCCGATTCCACGATCCGGGCGGAATAGTTAAAAGGTGTGGGCTGAGCATTTCCTAATCCTATTTCCCCTCTCCCGACCCCGCTTTTCCTAAACCCTATTTCCCCTCCCGACCCCGACGCTCCCTGCTGCTCCAGCGACGGCTCACGGCTCAGGTCCTCCTCCTCCTTCTTCTTCTTCTTCTTCTTCTTCTTCTTCTTCTTCTTCTTCTTCTTCTTCTTCTTCTTCTTCTAAACCCTATTTCCCCTCCCGACCCCGACGCTCCCTGCTGCTCCCGACCCCGACGCTCCCTGCTCTTCTTCTTCTTTTTCTTCTTTTTCTTACTGACATATAATAGACTGATTTCTCTTCTTCGTACTTCTTCTTCTTACTGACATATAATAAACTGATTTCTCTTCTTCGTACTTTTGTCATTTCTTAATAACTGGACTGATTTCTCTTCTTCTTACTTGTCATTTCTTAATGACTGTTCTTGAATGTCAGCTAGGGCAGAAATCAGTCCAAAAACTGGACTGATTTCTGCCCAGAAATCATCCAAAAAATTGGATGATTTCCGAGCAGAAATCATCCAGATTTCTGGATGATTTCTGCCCGAAAATCATCCAGTTTTCTGGATGATTTCTGGGCAGAAATCATCCATTCTGGATGATTTCTGGGCAGAAATCATCCAGTTTTCTGGATGATTTCTGGGCAGAAATCATCCTGATTTCTGGATGATTTTTGCCCGGAAATCATCCAGAAATCTGGATTTTCTACTCTAATCTGGATGATTACTGGCACTGTTATGCTCTACTTTCTTCTTTGTACTGCTATACTATATTTTCTGGATGATTTATGAACTCATGGGTTATATTTTCTGGACTGATTTTATTCTAGAAATCATGGGTTAATTTTTGTTAATATTTAGATGTCCACCTCGGGTTCTGGACCTTCTGGGTCAAATCCCATAAGCAAAAAGTCCAGAAAAAATGCATCCGGCTCTAGAAGTGATCCTGGGTGGGAGCATGGGATCGAAATAGACAACACAACAAAAAAAAGTACAATGTAAATATTGTCTGGTCATTAGATCCGGTGGAATATGTAGGTTAAAACATCATCTAGCAGGGACAAAATTTAACGTGGAAGCCTGCACTAAAGTACCTGAAAAAGTGAGAAATCAATTTTTGAGCATTCTTCAAGCTCATGGAGAGGATGCTTTAAAGAAGAAAAGAGATATTGAGGAAGCAACAGTTGACTACGAAGCTGAGTTGGGGCAACTAAAAAAAAACAAAGGGAAAAGAGTCAATGAATGCTTTTGTAAGAAAGACCAGTCAATCAACAATTAGAGCTATATTTAAAAAAGATGCACGCGAAAAAGCATGCCAACAAATTGCTCGTTTCTTCTACACAAGTGCAATTCCCTTCAATTGTGTGAAGAATCCGGAATTCATAAGTATGGTTGAAGCGATCGGACAACATGACCCCGGAATGAAACCTCCATCTTATAACGACATAAGAGTCAAATACCTTAAACAGGAGGTCGACCTAACTCTACAAAGATTAGAGGACTACAAGGCAGAATGGAGAACAGTTGGTTGCACAATTATGTCTGATGGATGGTCAGATAGAAAAAGAAGATCTATATGTAACTTTTCGGTAAATAGTCCCAAAGGTACTGTGTTCTTGTCTTCTATAGATACTTCTGACATTGCTAAGACCTCCGAAAAAGTTTTTCAAATGTTAGATGAGGTTGTGGAGAAGGTCGGGGAGGAAAACGTTGTGCAATTATGTCTGATAATGCTATTCGCGTTCTAAGTTTGACATGTAGCTCTTCTGGATGTGAACGCAATTGGAGCGCATTTGAGATGGTGAGCTTCAAATAAAGAAATTGTTTGAATGATGAATAATAATTCTTATATTTGTATTCTTACTGTTTTTAATTGTCATGATATTTAATAGGTGCACTCCAAAAAAAGAAATCGTTTGCATCAAAAAAAAATGAACGATCTGGTTTTTGTGATGTACAACATGAGGTTAATGGAACGACAAGATAAAAGGGATATATAATTGAAGGAAAAGTTTTATAATTTCGAGGATATCCCTTCAGATGACGAATGGATCACGGAGAGGGAAGATCCAGTTCTTCCACGTAAGGGCAACTGGTTGGGGATCCTTCGCAGTACACATGAAATTTATAGTGATGACAGTGTTGAAAAGAATGATGAAGAATCTACTAAAGAAGTAAATGAAGAAGGTAAGTTTTATAATTAATGAAGAATATTTGTAAAATTCAAGTTTTCACTATTAGTATCAAGTGTAAATAACTCGTTTAATTATCTTCTTCTTCTTATAGGTGGAGTCGAAGATCTGACCTTAAGGCGCAGTGATCTCGAAGTTACTGAGTATATTAGTGAAGGTGAATGGGATGGCGATGAGGATGCCAGTGGTGGTGATGAGGAAGATGCGATTATTGCTGATGAAGATATGGTTGATGTGTCTGTTAATGATCTGTTCTGATGATTTTCTGATAGACCATGGACCTCTTAGATTTGTTATTTTGTGTTAGACTTTTTTTTATTTCCTATTTGATATGTTGGAAAACTTCTATTTGATGTGACTGCTAATGATTTTTGTTTTTTGTTATATTTTATATTTCAAAATTAACGATCTACTAGCATTGTTATCGTTTTAACTATAAACTTAAATTGAAAATTTGTCATGCAAGCTTGCAACAGTCCACGATTCCATCCTAGTCAAGTAGCTCCTGATGCTTCATCATTTGCTTCTGAGGTTAGATTATTAGACAATGTGATGATTTTTCTTTATGATTATCTCTCAGATTTATGTTTTCTCATTCGTAGGTTCATCTTCATAACTTGGTTACTGAAGATAGTTTGAAAAGGATGGGACAGTTAGGACAAAAAAGTATACTCATCTTGGCTTTACAGTTGCTAAAGTAGAGTCAGAACTCAGAAGTTTCACTAGTACTCAGGTACATTTATAATTATAAATGTTTCTTTATTCATGTTCTTATTTTGCCTTAGCCTTAGAGTCAACCAATGAAAATTATTAACTATATAATTTTTTTATAAATTATTTGTGTAATTGTATGACTTCAAATTCATTTTTATTTTATAAGTCTGGCTTTATGAATGTAGTAGGATACTAGGATGTAGGATCTTACGATCCTCGATCCGATCCTACGATCCGATCCGATCCGATCCAACCCCTGAAACGATCCCACATAGGATCTCGATCCTGACAACCTTGGTCGTTGCTTGCCTTGAAACCAAAAACATCTGCCTCGAGGCCTTGATCTCTAGTTCTCCACTCAAAAATTCAATGTAGGTTGGTTTTTTTCTACATGTTCTATTATTGATATTACAAAAGATAGGGCATAATGACGACAAAGGATCCATATAGCCGACCCCACTATAGTGGGATAAAATGCTTGAATGTTGTTGTTGTTTTATTATTGATATTGATGTCTCATTTGTGTTGTTTCCAATTGGGGTGTTACATTGAGAGTGGTATTGTGGGGGCCAGGTAGTCATGTTGGGAGCCAAGAGCCACTAGCTCGGGTGTCTAGAAATTATTATTTGCAGACCAAGGTGCTTTCACCTATTTACCTAGGCACCCATGATCCTCTTGGTCTTTTTAGAGCTTTGTCATGACCTAATCATGACAAAAACTTCCTAGGGGTCTAGTTGTTTGTGGGATATTACATTCCACATCAAAAAAGCCTTTTGTCATTTGCCGTTGTTTTCCATTG
The DNA here is from genome assembly GCA_039513925.1 of Platanthera zijinensis. Taxonomy (NCBI): domain Eukaryota; kingdom Viridiplantae; phylum Streptophyta; class Magnoliopsida; order Asparagales; family Orchidaceae; genus Platanthera; species Platanthera zijinensis. The sequence goes on along the minus strand of CM077081.1, from coordinate 236,742,234 downwards.
ACTGTTTGCGCGCTCAGTCAAATTATGAGCTAATCCAATCCGATTCTCCGGACCTAGGAAAAACCGGGTGACCCGTAATAATATTGATTTCCTCCATGTCTGATTTCAACACAAATGTTCAACAAAAATTTATGAATTAAAGGTTTAACCCTAAAGATTTCAACAGGACTGTTCAACCTAATTATATGGCAGAAAGAATTGAAGTATATTTTTCGAAATGCTAAACCCTAAACTACAGTCATCCATTTATTGTTTAGTGCACAACTAGACTCGAACAACAAGTGTCACTTAACCATTTATTAATTTGACATAAAATGAGAAACTGAAAGTGTGGGTACCTGAACATCACACAACCATTTAAGAAAGTGCATGGTTACCTTACTACAACAAGATGCCCTTATTTTGAGGATCCCAAATTAAAACAACGCTCTTTGGCGGTCTCGCGGTAGGGTGGCGGTGGCGTCAGGACGAGCAAGAGAAGGGGTTGCGCCTATTTCGTGAAATGATGTCATTACAATTAAAGGAAAATGACAAAAAGGAAACTACACAAACGAGAGGATACCTGTCAGATCTTTCTCGACAATCTCAAGGAACTCCGGAGGATACCACACAGGATCGGTCCAACAGTAACAAGAGTATAAAACATATCTAGAATAGAAATCTGTAGCCTTGTTGTCCGTCCGTTGAACATGATGAAACGACACGTGAGAGAAGTCCCGCATGAAATCGAGGTCCTCCACATCACGCGGCTCCCACGACCAGCGACCTCCAGTCATACACCTTTGGTAGTAGGCAATCATGTTACTACTGTCGCTTTCAATGATGGACCCCTTGACGGTAAATAAGGATGGCAGGATTACTGCTTTGAGCACCTTCAGTGTCGCTATCTCTGTTCCACCCAGGTCCCAACACATCGAATGTTGTCCCACCACATGGAGAGCTTTGCCTGCATCATCACGAACATTTAAACCCAGCCCTGTAGAACGATCTGGACGGACTGCCCCATCAATGTTAAGCTTTACCTATGCAGGAGGGGGCACCAACAACAGATGTAGATAGTCGCTCGGGCTGGGTGGTACCCCAATTTCCCTATGAGAAGTAAAGGCTGCCGCGGGATAGGGAGATTAGCACATTAACTGCAATCACCGTCGGCGTGGCAAATATATATATTTATCAGAGTAAAAGCATAGGTCATAGTCACTGTTTATACAACGAGCTTGTAGGCTTCAAAAGGACTACTACTAGATCTCTCACTCTCTCTCTCAAGTATGTGCTCTAGAAACTCACATCTCGGAAGTTTGAAGACGTTGGGGGTGCCTATGCTCGGGTAATCATGTCTGCTATCGTACCGTCCCGCGGTAACTGGGCTTTACGGTGTTTCATCTCTTGTGATTGGTTATTAAAATAACTGTTGGTCACAGAGCTAAGAGGAAACATATCTCATCCCCAAATTCATATCTTGGGGACGAGCCTACGCACCCAACAATAAGTAAATAGCTGAAGAAAGAGAGAGTTAATGACAACAATTCATATATAAGCTAGGAACAACTAATTAGAAAAAAGTGCAGTATAATATAACTGGAAAATAACAGATTAATTGTCAGTTATATAATAGATGTTCAACTAGCTAATATAGCATGACAGGTGCACACAACTTGTATTCATATCACAGGTATTCAAAAACTGCCAACACACTGCAAGTGTTCAAACCTGCGCACACCACATGTGTTCAAACCCGCGCACACCACAGGTGTTCAAACCCCCGCTCACCACAGGTGTTCAAACCCCCGCTCACCGCAGGTGTTCAAACTTGCGCACAACCCCTATGCCGACATAGTATGGACCAATTCTCTTCAAGCTGGGTAGCGAACCCTGCACGCCTCAACAATGTGGCCGTCGATGGAAGTGGCCAGTCCTGCCACTTTTGGGGGTTGTCGTACCGCACTACCCAAGCCCTAGCGTACAACCAAGTGTTCTCTTGGATCTGAGCGACATCCGACAAATTTTGAAAATTTAAGATGACTAGTGGAGGGAATCCAACGGGGAAAATAAGATGGCAGGTTACCCGTGGTGCTATCTCACTATTGCCATGAGTCGTTGACCTTACCGCACCGGTACGAATAGTTTGAGGAAGTGATTGACCCGTCATTTTTCACTGCAAGCAATTTACAAGCATTTCAATTTAAATAATTTGTTGGTACACGTAGGGCCTGCAGAGGTCTGCTCTACTTGACATCAATTAATTCGGGAAAGCGACCTTTTTAAAACAACATGTCACTCAATATTTGGCAAGGAGCGCTACGAGCGTGGGAGCACATTATTTGGAGCTAAACTTGGATGAATATCTTGATTCTTGTTATCCCCAACTAACGCTCAACCCAAAACCAACAGCTCGTCAGAGCAGGGCCCGCGCTAAAAATGTTGAATGAGCAAATTGCAGTAATTTAAATGTTATAATAAAATACTGCTAGAAATAAGCTACTAAACTAGACGCACTGAATAGAGTGCTTAAATAAATAGGAGCAATACGAAACTGGAATGATATTGAACAGAAAGAACTATAAATAAAGTCCAGAAATGAACTGGACCAGTACGAGACTGAAGTAGTACTTGAAAAAAAAGAATTGAGCTGAAAGTAAAAGAACATGGCCAGTGCAAGACTGAAGTACTGAAAACAGTACTGAACTGAAAATAAATATAGGAACTGAACCAGTGCAAGACATGAGTACTGAAAAGAATGTTCTGAATTGAAAATAAATAAAGGAACTGGACTAGTACAAGATTGGAATAAAGAAATAAAAAAAAGGGTTAGTAGTCCAATCACTATATTCAGGAGGCTTCAGTTATATCTCCATTCTTAGGAGACAAGTTCAGTTACGTCTCCGTTCTTAGGAGAAAAGTTCAGTTCCATCTCCGTTCTCAGGAGAAATGTTCAGTTAAACTTCCATTCTCAAGAGGAATATTTAGTTCTACCTCCGTTCTCGATCAGGAGAATGTTCAGTTCCATTTCAGTTTTTATGAAGCTTTTTTGAGTTGCATCCATTATTAGGATCTGATATTAATTTAGTTGTGTCTTTCAATCACGGCTTAATCAGATCGGGGAAGCTTATTATGGGTTGTACTTTTATTATTCGTTCGAGAATAATTATCAACTTATTTGTTCGTGTCAGATCAAATCCGATCATCTTATTAGTGCGCGCATTCTTCCTCAAATTTCAACTTCAAAAATCATTTCTCCATGACATGAGGAAAATTCTTCACCCGAGACGAGGTTGAACATTTCACCTTCCAAGTTTACTCAAAATTTCCAAAAGTTATTTCAAAAATGACGCGCTCACTGGATTTGCAAAAATCCCCAAAACACACCGAGCTTGAAATCACACCTCGATAAATCTCATCGATCATTCATTTTGAGTACAATATTCAATTTAAAACACGATCACTCACGACGATTTTCTTTTTTCGAAAGATTTTAACGCGTCGTTTTCAAAAAGTGACCTCAGGCTACAAGAAATTGGAAAATCTTCATTTTTCATCTCAAGGTTTCCAAATTTTTACACAACATTTAAGAGGGTCTAAAATGAGCTTAGAAATTTTTCCAAAATTTTCCGATCTTTGGACCTATAAAGTGGACAAATTATTTTTATTTAGGTTTTTTAAAATACCAAATCAAATCAAACAATTCCCAAAATATTTGTGTAGATAGCCCTCAGAAAAGGGAACAACTTTCATGTTTAAAACTTTTCTCCTAGGAGCCTAGCTAGCTTTTCCTACGAAAAATCCCAAGTTTTCTGATATTTATTTGGTTTGTAAATAGCCAGATTAAATTGAATTATGCTGCTGAGATTGAGTCGGACGCGCTATTCCTTCCTTCGGTCCCCACAACGGATCGGGCTCGGATCCGCTGTGGGATCTAGAAAATCGAGCGGCGTGTAATTTTAGGGAAATGTGGCCGTCCGATCGATCTTCATCAAGAAGATCGGACGATAGCTGTTGTACGCCGACGGTGATAGTGATGATTGCAATGTCACCGTCGAAAAGCAATCGGATCACGCCGGCGTCGCCCGGTTGGCTCGCCTGGGGTCGGCGAACTTCTTTGCGGTGGTCTGACGTATTGACACCGCCGACCACCACTGAATTTTCTCATCTCGAGAGTGGGGTGGCGCAGCTGCTCCGCTCACGGCGATGCCGCACCGCCCCGGCCGCCTCTCTGGGGGCTACCCGACCACAATACCACCCCCGGCCGCTGCGCCGGGGGTCGGGCTTCCTTCCGGCGGTGGTCTGGCGACCTAGCGCCGCCGGCCACCGCCGCAATAAATAAAAAAAGAGAATAATTTTGTTCTCGGGTGTCGTTGGATCGGTGAATTCCAGCGACACTACGACCCTCCGCCGCCGGGGATGATCATCCCTGGCGGTGTAACACCCTCCCAGCGCCACCACTGACGCTGGGTAGGGTTCACCACTCGCGGCCACCACCCGACCTTGAGAAAGGCTCGGGTGGCACCGACGACACTCCGGTCGTTGGGAGGTGCATGCAGCACGTCGAGGGAGATGAGGAAGGGGGAGGGGAGAAGTTCCACCTATATTAGAGGGGCTCGGGTGGGGCTGGGCCGAGCTTCCATGGGACGTGGTGGAGGAAGAAGGTGATGAATTCTCGATTTGGTGGTTCCGGCGAGGTGGAGCACATGCAGAGGGGGGACTTGGCTCACCTGAGTTGAGTGAGGGAGAGAGGAGGTGGGCATGACCTTGTATAGCTGGGGAGGAGACCGAGTTGGAGTTGTGGCTGATGTGGGATTTATACCATAGGAGGAGAAATTCACTCCTCTTCTTCCGGCTGTCCTAGCCAGGTGGAACTCATCTGGGGGCAAGGAACCATCCAGGTGGAAACATCATCGAGAGTGAAAGAGATGGGTTGGGCCAAGGTCTCGGAGGAAAGAGGAAATGGAGGGGGAAAGAAGGATTGTTGGGCCTTCTCTAAATCCCATTTCCTTACCTCCTTACTGTATTTAGTGGCCCAAGGAGTGAAGGGGGTAGAGCCCAAGCTAGACTAAGAAGAAGGAGGTGTACTCTTTAATTGGAAAATTCCAAAAATTGGAAAACGGAAAGTTTGACTAAAGTCAACCCTAGGGTGGGTCCCCATGCTAGTCAAAGTCAAAGTAGGTCCAAACCATCGTGGGTCAGATCAAAGTTGGGGTGTCATGCCATAATTGATGTACACACGCTTTTTGGTGCACAATAACGCTTGGTTTGACCACAGATTGACTGACCGTCATCGAAATTGACCGGGGTGAACTCCGTTGACTTCGTATTGACCATAAAAATCCAATGCCACTGACTGGGGGTCAAATCAGAGTTCGTTTGATAAAATTCCAAATTTGCGCTTAGCGGCGCACTAAAGCGATCAAAACGGTCATACTCGCTGATAGTTTTACTTTCAAGACTACCTAAACACCTAGAGGGGGGGTGAATAGGTACTTTTCCTTGATTTAACTTAAGGCAGAATATAACTACAGTTATTTGAATAAATCATATATAACTAAGCTAACACAGCACAACAATCACAAACATACACACATCACAAATTGCACACAGATTTATAGTGGTTCCCCAAGGTCTGGGTACATCCACATTTCCCCTTCACCTATCTAGCAGTATGCTAGAGTCGGCCTAACTTCTTCCTTTAACTTAGATCCTCAGATCCTACAGCTCAGAATCCAAAAGGATTCCTACAACTCAGGCTAACAAGCCCTACCTCAGCCTTGCAACAAGGCCTACAACTCAGAAGAATGCCTTCTCCTACAACTCAGGCTAACAAGCCCTACCTCAGCCTTGCCGCAAGGCCTACAGCTCAGAGAATACCTTCTCCTACAACTCAGCCTTTATAAAATAGGCTTACAACTCAGATCTATGAATAGATCATACAGAATTTGATAAGGAATTTTGTAATCTCTTACCCCTGTTGAGAGAGAAGGGATAAGAACTTTCTTGATCAACTTCTTGAAGAGGCTGATGGCTGAAATCAACTTGATCTTAGCTTTCGTCAAAGCTTCTTGAATCTAAACTTAGTTGGGTTGATTTCCTTTGAATAAAACTGACTGACAGCTTCCTTCTTAGACTTCAGAAATAGATCTGAATCTCCTTGACAGATTAGTTCAGTATCTGCTTCTTGAGAGACCTGTGAATGTCTCCTCCTTATCTTCAAATAGCTGGATCTCTCTCTATCCAAATCCCTTGAAGATACTTCAGAATTCTTGATTGAATTCCACTTAGACAGAATCTGAATAGTAAACTACTTCAGATCATCTTCTTAGATCTTCTCACGAAGATCTTCTTCTTTGTTACTTGTACTTTCTTGATCAGAGAATAATCTCTAGTTGTGTTAGTGGTGACAATACTTCTTCTCTCTGTTGTTTTTTTCTTCTGAATCCATCTATTTATAGACTTCATCCTTGGTAACCGACTGATCCGGTTTATAACTAACTTCTGACAAGTCTGACAGCTTCAGTAAACCTGTCATAACCCACAACTGTCAAGTCTTCAAACACTTCTTGAGCCTTTGACTCTGTCAGCAAAGCGTCGAGTCTGTCTGCCATAAAGTGTCAAGACCATTTGTCAATATGTGTCGACACAAGTGACTTAAGTGTCGACACAGCCTTTGGTGATGTCGACAAAGCTGTCTTGATGTCGACACAGCTCCTTGATACTGCATCTTGAGAATGTGTCGACACTGATTATTTGTGTCGACACAAACACTTCACCATTCATCAGCAATCAACTTGGTCTAGACTCAGCTGTGTGTCGACACAAGTCCTGTGTGTCGACACAGTTGATGTAGACTCAGAACATAGTGTGTGTCAGCACTGCCTCTAGGTGTCGACACAGTTGTTATCGACTCTGCCTCTGTGTGTCGACACTGCCTCCCGGTGTCGACACAAGTCCTCTGAAGTGTCGACACAGCTATTTCCAAGTGTCGACACAATCTTACTGAAGTGTCGACACAGCTTCTTCAGGTGTCGACATATGGACTTAAAATATTTTTCCTGCATTCTAGCACATTCTTAACCTGCATATATAAACTCAAAATAACATCAAATACACCTTGATGTATATCATTGAGCTAAGTGAGACTTCTCCAAATCAGGTACACATTTTCCAATGTACCCAACAATCTCCCCCTATTTGGAGAAGTCATAACCCTTTATCCAATGATATACACCACTTATAAAATAAACATGATGATGTATATAAGCATTATATGATAGAGTACTATATAAACAAAACACATATCATAGTTACATCACAGAATAAAGATATAAAAGTAAATGATCACAGATCAATGTTTTGTATATCAACTCAAAAAGTTTGTTACAAAATGTTTACATTGATTTCTGTAACAAACTAATCAATTACATAGTTCTTGAACAAAAACTAATAAAGCTAGGACTAAGGCTGGGCAGACTCCTTGATGACTATCCCTTTTCCAGATATTATCTGAGCCTGAGCAGGAGGTTCTGTATCTTCCATGGGCTTCTTGCCTTTCAGATCATCTTTCTTCTGTGCTTCAGCCTTGATCCTTTGTCTTTCAAAATAATGAAAGGGCTTGGGAAAATACTTGCTAGGCTCCTGAGGTTGCTTCCCCATCTTAGCCTTTCTCCTGTGTTGAACTATGGATTCTTGTCTGGCTTCATACTTTTGCCATTCATGCTCATTGTACCATTTTCCCCTTTCATGTACTTGATCTTTTACAGCCTTCCATGCAGTTAAAATGATATTCCTTGAAGTGGGGCTCCACTGCTCAAAGTCTGGCTTTAATTCTGCTTGCTCTCTAAATCTTTTCTTTGATAATAGAGCATCTTGCTGAACTTTGATAGTAGTATCTAGCATATAAATCTTTTCAATAATCACATTTGTAATAGGTTGTGGAGGGCTGTACATTGACTGAACCTGCTCATGTATCATTCCAATATCTGCAGGATGGTAAATGACTTGGGCAACCTCAGGTTGATTACCTTCAAGTATAATTGGTTGCACCCCTGACTCAGCCATGTTATCATCATCACACATGGGTGGATAAACAAGAGTGGCTCTAATGCTGTTAGTTACCCATTTTGCATGGTCAAACCCAGCATAGACTAACACTCTCTCCCCCTTTATGACTTCTCTAGCCACATACTCTCTCAAGTCATCTTTCTGAAATCTGATTTGTCCATCCAGATAGTTGATTCCATCTTTAAAGAATGGCTTTAATTTTTGAAGTTTGTCACTAATCAACTTATCAGATGAAGTGATGACAATTTTAACTACATCTAGGGCAGCTTGTAGCTTCTGATCATATTCTTCTTTTTCTTTAGCCCTTGCAGCATTCATTGCAACAACAGTATTTGTGAACTCAGTGACTATCACATTATGTGATTCAGTCAGATTTTCATTCATTCTTATTTGATTCTCAAGGGCATAGCCTTGTTTAACAGCCATCTCATCCACTTGCTTCTTAATTTCTTCTTGTTGTTTGGCAAGAAATACCACAGCATTGCCTCCCTTATGGAAGAAATCTGTCATCTCTCTTTTGTTCTGATTAACTTCAAATCTTATAGATTTTATCTCTTGTGCCAGATCAAATTGAAGAGCCTTTTGGCTTTCATCCACATACTTTTCAAGAAACAATCTCTGCTCATCCATTTTAACCTGTAAATTTATCATAAATTTAGTGTAATCAAAATCAGTAGTAGCTTGGTGAGTTGTTGTCTGGAGAGCTTTCTTATAGCTATGACTTCTCCTCTTGAAGACCATTAGCTTTCTTTTCTTAGCCTCCCTGACCTTTGTATTTTCAGACTCTGAAGTACTTTCAATATGAACTCTTTTTTGGAGGAGTGGTAGGAATTTCTTTCTCAACACCATGTTGCTCCCCCTCAACATGTACTTGCTCCCCCTCAACAGCACCTTGCTCCCCCTCAACCCTAAGGGTTTCAACCTTATCAGCTGTCTCTCCAATATCAGGACAGCTCTTCAAGAGTAAATTTTTGTTGTGTGAGAGCAGGAGATTGTACTTTCTCAGTAGCAGCAGCAGCACCAAAAATATCAAGATCAGTTTGAGGAACAATGTCCTCTGATAAATTGATTCTTTCTTCCTCTTGTACCTGTTCAGACTCTGGCTCCCCCTGCAAATGTGCATTCTCAGCAGTATCCTGGACTTGTATACTTTCCAGCTCCCCCTGCACTTGTGCAATTATAGTCTCTTCTTGGACTTGGGTAGTCACAGTCAGATCCTGAACTTGTGCTCTAACTTGCTCTTCCTGATCTTGTGCATCTTCATGACCATGCTCAGGCATCTCTTTTGAAAGAACTCTATCCCACATGTAGAATAACCTCATGTCCATTCTCCTCATATGATTTATCTTTGATCCAGGAATCTGTTGCATTACCTCTGGAATCATTCCAGCCAGGTACAGACTCATGATCCTAGCCAAGTTTGGCTTCTTGATTCCTTCTTTAATCTTATCAAACAGTATAACAGACCAATTTTTTTGAATCTTAATGATCACCCTAGTCATCAGGCTGAATATATAGGCTGATATCCTATCATGGCCACCTGGTTTGCATAAGATCACTTTGCTTATAATTTAAGACAGGAATTTCCCCTGAGGATTCATGCCTTTCCTGTTGATGGCAGATCCTATCTTTATGGTTGGATCCAATCCACACCATTGAAGTGCCTCCCTGGTCCTTGAGGCTGGTACCTCTTCCTCATCTTGTATTCTAGGAAGATGGAGAATCTTGCTCAACCTCTTTTGAGATAGCTTGACCCTTTCTCCATGTACAGAGGATTTGATCTTCAAGCCTGTGGAGTCCATCGATGCAGCCGTGTAGAACTCGAATACTTCTTTCTTCCATATTTTACTAGGTTCAGAGACAAGATATTCTAATCCATTGTATGCAAGAAGAGAAATGACCTGTTTGATCTCTGATTCGGCATCATTGAATGCATGCCTAACCAACTCATATCCTTCATTGACATTGTCTTCAACCTTGGGCACCATTGGAATGAAGAGAAAGCTTGGTTGGAGAGGAGAGAGATTGTCGACAAAAGGTTTTTGTCTCGAAACCCTGGTGAGCGTGTCGACAGAATAAGTTCTTGACCTATTTATACCCTTATAATCAAAGAAGATCAAAAGGCGGCCAAAAATTGTCTAAAAGTGTCGACACTGTTGGAATGTGTCGACACAAACTTCTATTGTCTCGACCACGGCGCTGACTACTATGTGTCGACACCAATTGATGATATGTCGACACAAGAGATACTTAGTAGTTCATCAGAAATTCTGTGTCGACTCTTATTATAAGTGTCGACACAAAATCTGTAAGTGTCGACACCATTACTCTGGTTGTGTCGACACTACATTTCTGTATGTGTCGACTCTTTGTCCCTTAGGTGTCGACACGTTTTCTCTGTGTCGACACAATTTCCCTGAATTGTTGACATGAATTCTCTGTGTCGACACCTTATCACTGAATGTGTCGACACCATTTTACTTAGCCAATTTTTTGGTAAACTAACCTATGGTCAGCATTCCTAATTCAATTTTAAATCTATTGAATTTAGTTTCATCCAGAGGCTTAGTAAATACATCTGTAATTTGAAAATCAGTTTTAACAAATTCTAATGAGATGTCTTTTTTTTCTACATGTTCTCTAAGAAAATGGTATTTTATCTCTATGTGCTTAGTCCTACTATGTGAAACAGGATTGTTTGCAATATAAATAACACTTTTAGAATCACACAATAAAGGTGTTCTACTTACCTGAATACCATAATCCCTTTGCTGATGCTGAATCCACAATAGTTGTGCACAACAACTTCCAGCTGCCACATATTCAGACTCAGCTGTGGATATTGCCACACTAGTCTGCTTCTTACTGCTCCAAGATATCAATCTTCCTCCCAGGAATTGGCATGTACCTGTAGTACTTTTTCTATCTTCTCTATAGCCTGCAAAATCTGCATCTGAATAACCTGTTAGTAGAAAATCTCCATTCCTAGGGTACCAAAGGCCTAGATTAGGTGTGCCCTTTAGATATCTCAAAATCCTCTTGACTGCAGTATAATGTGATTCTTTAGGGCATGCTTGGTACTTAGCACAGACACATGTTGCATACATAATGTCTGGTCTACTAGCAGTTAGATATAATAGAGAGCCAATTATTCCTCTATACAAAGACTCATCTACAGGTTTTCCTACATCATCTTTGCATATAGGCATACTTGTTCCCATAGGAGTTCTCATGGTAGAGGATGACTCCATACCATACTTCTTAATTAACTCCTTGGTGAACTTAGACTGGGATATGGACAAGCCATCATCAGTCTGTCTTACTTGGAGTCCCAAGAAGAACTTAAGTTCCCCCATACTGCTCATTTCAAACTTCCCTTGCATAAGTTTTGCAAACTTCTTGCAAAGGTTGTTCTCTGTAGACCCAAAGATTATGTCATCTACATAGATCTGAATTAAGATTATCTTACCTTTAGATTCCTTTAGGAATAGAGTTTTGTCTATTTTACCTCTTGAGAATTTGTTCTCAATAAGGAAAGTAGACAGAGTTTCATACCAAGCCCTTGGGGCTTGCTTTAACCCATACAATGCTTTCCTAAGTCTATAGACATAACTAGGTTTAAGAGAATCTACAAAACCTGATGGCTGCTCTACATAGATTTCTTCTTTTAGATCACCATTCAGAAATGCTGATTTCACATCCATTTGATATACCTTAAAGCCTTGATATGCTGCATAGGCAAGGAATATTCTGATTGCTTCTAGTCTTGCTATTGAGTCAAATGTTTGATCAAAGTCTATTCTCTCTTCCTGCCTGTATCCTTTTGCAACCAATCTTGCTTTATTCTTCACAATAACTCCATTCTCATCCAACTTGTTCCTAAAAATCCACTTTGTACCAATGATGTTGTGGTCTTTTGGTTTAGGAACCAACTCCCAGACCTTGCATCTTCTAAACTGATTAAGCTCCTCTTGCATAATATTAATCCAGTGTTGGTCTTGGATAGCTTCTTCAAATTTCTTTGGCTCCAGTTGAGATAGAAAACTTGAGTGCAGAACTGTATTCAGATTTCTACTTCTAGTTTGCACTCCATATCTTAGATCACCAATTATCTGATCTGCTGGATGATCCTTTAGATGTCTTACAGATGGAGGAAGACTTTCTTCTGGCTGAACACCTCCAGTTTCTTCATTGTACTGCACCTCTTGGTTGTCATCAGCTTCTAGAGAGTCTTGTATTCCCCCTCGACAGTAGCCATCATTTTCCAATACTTCATCTGTAGTTGAGCCTTCTGCAATGGAAAGCTTGTCCATTCTATTGCTTATACCTGTTGGACTGCATGAACTACAAGGCAACTCACTGTTGATTAATCTTGTTTCATCAAACACAACATGTACAGATTCTTCTACAACCTGAGTAATTAAGTTGTAGACCCTATAAGCCTTACTATTGTTATTGTACCCAACAAATATCCCATCTTGGGATTTGGCAGTAAACTTAGTTAAATAAGACTTGCCATTGTTAAGGATATAACACTTGCAACCAAAGATTATAAAATAGGATAGATTTGGTTTTCTACCTTTCATGATCTCATAGGGAGTCTTTTTGTGGTACTTAATGATAGAAGCCCTGTTGAGTACATGACATGCAGTGTTTACTTCCTCAGCCCAAAAATATTCTGGGAGAGAAGTGTCACTCAATAGAGTTCTACCAGCTTCAATCAATGTCCTATTCTTTCTTTCAGCAATACCATTTTGCTGAGGTGTTCTAGGTGAGGAGAATTCTTGAAAAATCCCAAACTCTTCACACAATCTTTTCATACTTTCAGATTGAAATTCAGTACCATGGTCACTACTGATTTTGACCACTGTACTGTCCAGTTCATTCTGAATTTGTCTGACAAAATTTTGTAAAACACTTGGAGTTTCAGATTCATGTCTTAGAAAGAACACCCAGGAATATCTAGAATAGTAATCTACAACCATAAAAGTGTAGACCTTCCTACCTATACTATGAACTTGCATAGGACCAAAAAGATCCATATGTAAGAGGTATAGATACCTCACTGAATCCTTATTTTTAAGGCTATGAAAGGAGGATTTTATCTGCTTGCCCTTTTGACAAACTGAACATATCCCTTCCTTTATACACTTAACTTGAGGATCATTCCTCACTAACTCTTTACTAAAGAGTTGGCCAATTGTCTTGTAGTTAAGATGAGCCAGCCTCTTGTGCCATTTGACACAATGAGATGCTTTCTCATCAGCTACATGATAAATAGGAGAACCTTTGTTCTCACACCCAAAACCAAGACAATAAACATTTCTCTTTATATACCCAGTCAATATTACCTTTTGATCACTTGACCTTCTGATATGACATCCATTCTTAACAAATGAAATGTCATATCCTAGATCACTCAGCTGACTTATGCTTATCAGGTTGTGTTTCAAACCTTTTACATAAGCCACTTGAGTGATGGTAATTTTGTTGGAAGAGATGTTACCAAATTCTTTGATGATTCCTCTTTCAGATCCACCAAAAATTACTTTAGGCCCATCCTTGATAGATGTGTACTCCTTCAGTAGCTCCTTTGTTCCAGTCATGTGCCTGGAACATCCACTGTCTAAGTACCATATAAGGGCATGACAACTTGGACTTTCCTGCAATACAGAATTACCTTCCCTTAGAACCCAAGTAAGTCTTGGGTCCTTGGTTCAAGTTAGCACCATTCATATCAAAACTACCATCAGCTCTTCTAACTGGTAGACTGTTGTTCTTCCTGACACTTATGTTATGCCAGAAGTCTAAGGCAAAATAGCCTGTCTTGCCACAGCACCAGCATTCATACTTGTTGTATCTAGGTCTAGATACATTTTTGACAGAAGAATTTCTGTTCTGTGCTGGTGCTGCTGCATCTACACCCACTGGTTTCTTATAACCATGAGATTTATGAACATGGGCTGACTTATTGGCATTAACACCCTTGTTATTCAGAACATCAGTCTTATTATGACCATAAATGTTTTCAAGATCATACTTGTTAGAAGGCTCATGCACCTTTCTAAAAGCTACAGGGACTTTAAAATTCAATGGCTGAACTGGTGCTTTGTCCTTTTTCTTGAAATGAGCAGCCCTGGTGTTACCTTTATAGCCTATTCCTGCCTTACCCTTTTGAGCCACAAACTCATCTATTAAGGGTAAGACTGATTTTGGCTTAGAGTAACTAGCCACCAAATCTTTCTCTACTTGAAGTCTGACTTCCAGACTTTTAATTAGATCATTTTTATATGTGATTGTACTCATCTAAATAACTGTAATAGTTTTCAGCTTGGCAACCTCATTCATTTGTTGATCCAATTCTTTCTCTAAACCAGATGCAGTCATCTTAAGATCTGCAATTTCCTTAGCCTGATTTTTGGCCAGGTTTTTGCTTTTCTTAAGTGCCTACAATAAGTCCCCATATTCATCTATCAACTGATGAATATCTCCTTCAGATTCTGATCCATCCTTATCACTTGATGAAGATGAATCTGACTCTGAACCAGTACTATAATCAGAAATTCTAGAATTACTTTGTACCTTGCTGGGACCAGGCTGATCCTGGCACTTGTTGTCTTCTGATTCAGCCATCAGTCCCATGTACTGATGGTCTTCTTGTTCATTGATGGAGTCCAGCAATTGCATAAACTTCTCTTCTTCACTAGCTGCATACAGTCTAATGTATGCTTCAGCTTCAGATTCTGACTCTGAGGAGGATTGATCTGTAAGACTCTTCTCCTTCTTAGCAACAAAAGATTTCTCCTTCTTGCCCTTTTATTGAGTCTTCTTTCTGTCTGCTGACTCCTTTCTCTTTTCTAGACACTCAGCCACCACATGTCCTGGCCTATTGCAGCAATAATAAACAATTTTTGATGTTGTAGCTTTGCTGGGCTTAGACCTGCTCCTTTCCTTTCTTGATGATTTTCTCTTTTGATAATAGTCATCAACTGGCTGTGATGTGGAGGGCCTTGACTTCCACTGCTTCTTCTTCAAGAACCTCTAAAACTGCCTTGTAAAGGTAGCAAAATCTGCATCTGAATCACTGCTATCTGAGTTCTGTTTTTCTGAATTTTCTGAGATAACTTCAGCAACTTCCTTAGGAGATGATGGAGACATCCTCCTGCTCTTTCTAGTGGCTTCAACCTTGAAGGCCACTGACTTTTCTCTATGCTCTCCTTTTGTATTTCTATCTTCCTCCTTCCTAGCCATTAGTTGCATTTCATATAATAGCAACTTTCCAAATAAGGTTGGAGGAGAAATGTCAGCTAGTTTGACCACTTCTCTAATGGCACAAATCTTGGTATCCCAATCCTTTGTCAAGGATCTTAGGAATTTGTCATTCAGCTCATAAGTACTAAAGACCCTTCCATAGGACATCAATTCATTCACTATCCTGTAAAATTTCTTGTAGCATTCAGATATGCTATAAGACTTCCCTTGTCTGAAACTCTCATATTCTTGATTGAGCATAGACTTTCTGTCTTGTCTAACTTCTTTAGAACCCTCCATGTAGACAATCAAGGTGTCCCACATTTCCTTGGAGGTTTTGTAGTAAATCAAATTTTGGAAAGTAGAATCATCTATGACACTCACTATGATATTCTGAGCTCTCTTATCCATAGTTGCCAATATAATTTCATCATTGGTCATTTCAGAAAAATCTTTAGGAGTTCTTTGATTTGCATCTAGAGCAGACACATTCATTGGGATATATGGACCTTCTTTTACTGTGATATATATATCCTTGGGTCAAAGGCCTCCATAAACAATCTAACCCTTTCTTTCCAGATTCCAAAAATCTCTTTCCTGCAGATGGGTAATTTCATTGACCCTAATTCCTTGTGATTTTCTCCAGAACCCATTTTCTTGATTCTTGATTCTGCCTTAGGGATCTAACTCAGACTGTTAAGACCTTCTTTGAGTAACCTCCCTCTGATATCACTTGATAGTTTTACTTTGAAGACTACCTAAACACCTAGAGGGGGAGGTGAATAGGTACTTTTCCTTGATTTAACTTAAGGCAGAATATAACTACAGTTATTTGAATAAATCAGATATAACTAAGCTAACACAGCACAACAATCATAAATATACACACATCATAAATTGCACACAGATTTATAGTGGTTCCCCAAGGTCTGGGTACATCCACTTTCCCCCTTCACCTATCTAGCAGTATGCTAGAGTCGGCCTAACTTCTTCCTTTAACTTAGATCCTCAGATCCTACATCTCAGAATCCAGAAGGATTCCTACAACTCAGGCTAACAAGCCTTACCTCAGCCTTGCCACAAGGCCTACAACTCAGAGAATACCTTCTCCTACAACTCAGGCTAACAAGCCCTACCTCAGCCTTGCCACAAGGCCTACAGCTCAGAGAATACCTTCTCCTACAACTCTGCCTTTATAAAATAGGCTTACAACTCAGATCTATGAATAGATCCTACAGAATTTGATAAGGAATTTTGTAATCTCTTACCCCTGTTGAGAGAGAAGGGATAAGAACATTTTTGATCAGCTTCTTGAAGAGGCTGGTGGCTGAAATCAACTTGATCTTAGTTTTCTTCAAAGCTTCTTGAATCTGAACTTAGTTGGGTTGATTTCCTTTAAATAAAACTGACTGGAAGCTTCCTTCTTAGACTTCAAAAATAGATCTGAATCTCCTTGACAGATTAGTTCAGTATCTGCTTCTTGAGAGACCTGTGAATGTCTCCTCCTTATCTTCAAATAGCTGGATCTCTCTCTATTCAAATCTCTTGAAGATACTTCTGAATTCTTGATTGAATTCCACTTAGACAGAATCTGAATAGTAAACTAGTTCAGATCGTCTTCTTAGATCTTCTCACGAAGATCTTCTTCTTTGTTACTTGTACTTTTTTGATCAGAGAATAATCTCTAATTGTGTTAGTGGTGACAATACTTCTTCTCTCTGTTGTTTTTTCTTCTTCTTCTGAATCCATCTATTTATAGGCTTCATCCTTGGTAACCGGCTGATCTGGTTTATAACTAACTTCTGACATGTCTGACAGCTTCAGTAAACCTGTCATAACCCACAGCTGTCAAGTCTTCAAACACTTCTTGAGCCTTTGACTCTGTCAGCAAAACGTCAAGTCTGTCTGCCATAAAGTATCGAGACCATCTGTCAATATGTGTCGACACAAGTGACTTAAGTGTCGACACAGCCTTTGGTGATGTCGACAAAGCTGCCTTGATGTCGACACAGCTCCTTGATACTACATCTTGAGAATGTGTCGACACTGATTATTTGTGTCGACACAAACACTTCACCATTCATCAGCAATCAACTTGGTCTAGACTCAGCTGTGTGTCGACACAAGTCCTGTGTGTCGACACAGTTGATGTAGACTCAGAACATAGTGTGTGTCAACACTGCCTCCAGGTATCGACACAGTTGTTGTCGACTCTGCCTCTGTGTGTCGACACTATCTCCCGGTGTCGACACAAGTCCTCTGAAGTGTCGACACAGCTATTTCCAAGTGTCGACACAATCTTACTGAAGTGTCGACACAACTTCTTCAGGTGTCGACATATGGACTTAGAATATTTTTCCTGCATTCTAGCACATTCTTAACCTGCACATATAAACTCAAAATAACATCAAATACACCTTGATGTATATCATTGAGCTAAGTGAGACTTCTCCAAATCAGGTACACATTTTCCAATATACCCAGCACTTGCCTTCTAACTTCGAATTGCAACACAACAAGTTTCAACACACTTGCATCGACTATACGAAGCCATAAGAACTACCAGAACTCAGATCGAAGTTCTCTAGCTCAATATACAAAAATCTCGTATTCGCGACGTTTTACAAGAAACAATCATATCCATGGCTTGTTAAACCACTGCACCCATTTTCCATTCCAAAATTTGGGTCTAAGATAAGAGAGGCGGGACCTATTATATACATGAGTGGATCGTCTGGGTATAGTAGGTTGTGTGTGACTAATCTTGGCATGCCTTTTTTTGGCTCATGTTGCACCGTCCAACACACCCCATCAGCGTGAACCTCCTCCATCTGATACCATGTTAAACCACCACATCCATTTTCCATTCCATAACACGGGTCTACGATAAGAGAGGTGTGGTCTATTATAAGCATGAGTGGGCCGTCTGGGTAGGCGGTGTGTGACTAATCTTAACGTGCATTTTTCGGTTCATGTTGGACCGTCCAACATTTGTTTGGCGTGGTGGTGGCGGTCATGGTCATGAACCATCGTTTGTAAACGCCAGACCTCACCTATAAAAATTCATGCATTTTATGCTCAAAACTAGTTTTCTATCGTGGTAGCAGTCACAATCTTTATCTTGCCAACCTAGCCGTCACAATCTTTATCTTGCCAACCATACATTCTATAATAATGAAGTTTCTGTTCAAACTCACAGAACCAAATAAGCCGCGTCAAACAAATTCTAGGTCAGATCGAAAGTTCACGAACAATGATTTATAACCACCACGTTCACGACGGTCCGCCGTGTGAAATGAATATCAAAACCGCAAAAAAATATGCTAAGTAACTTGTCTAATCCCCAAGTTTTAATTTGAGTGAGTTCATATTCATCATCAAATATCTAATTTCAAATTATAATTATTCAGCAAATATTACTCCATATAATACAAACTTATAGTTTACTACCACACTTCAAAAATAATTTGTCCTATTAGTTATTATATGTATAATATAGATAATATTATACTCATTTAAAACATATCAAAAAATTACAAAAAAAAGTGGACTTCACTCACCACAAAAACACCTAATTAATTAGGTTTGTAAAGCTAGGAAAATAAAAAGGTGGGTTGTTTTTGTGCTGAGTGAGCTCCACTTTTTGTGATTTTTTGATATGTTTTAAATGAGTATAGTATCATCCTTATAATATTTATTATAAGTTTAATCAAGTTAATATATTTGGATATGACGGATTTACCCCTACTGTTACAAAGCACATAATTAATGCTGTGTCTCTCATTGCCATAAAAGACCCTGTAAATCAGACTTCAGCAGTTACTATGCCCCAAATATTACCCCCCCTGCCTCTCTATAAGACTCCAAAGAAAAAGAAGCACTCACTCAACCAAGCCCTTCATTCTCCACCAAAATGCAGCTGCCCTTCAACAGGCCTTCTTCCATCCTTCTTCTTCCTCTTCTAACCCTAACCCTAATCCTTACCTTCCACCACCTCCACCCCTTTCTCTCCCTTCCAACCCTCATCTCTCTCGCCCTCGTCGCGGCCGCCGCCGCCGCCTACCTCTCGGCCAACCGATCCCTCCCCGTCCTCCTCCTCAACTACTCCTGCCACCTCCCCGAACCCGAGCACCGCAGCACCTTCGACCTCTGCGAGTACTTCGGCATGAGCTCCCGGCGGTACTCCGTCGAGAGCGCCGACTTCATGCGCGCGATATACCGCAAGTCGGGCCTCGGCGACGAGACGTACGCGCCGCCCTACTTCTTCCAGACGGACCCCGAGGCCAGGTTCGAGTTCGCCGTCGTGGAGGCGGAGGACGGCATGTTCTCCGCCGTCGCCTCCCTCCTCTCGAAGGCCGCGGTCGCGCCCGAGCGGATCTCGCACGTCGTCGTGGCGTGCAGCATGTTCTCCCCGGCACCCTCCCTTGCCTCCCACCTGGTCAGCCGCTTCGGGTTCCCGCCCGGCGTGAAGACTTATAATCTCTCCGGCATGGGGTGCAGCGCCGGCACGGTCGGAATGGATCTGGCGGCGCAGATTCTTCGCCGGAGCACTGGTTATGCGCTGCTTGTCGTCACCGAGTCCACCGGCCTCAACTGGTTCGTATAGTATCTCGGCTGCCACCTTTTTCTTTTTAATGTTGGGTTATGCGCACGTGACATTAATTTTCGTTAGGGCGGCTTGGCTCAAGGTATTCTGTGATACTTTATCAAGTGTGGAATAATGTATTTATAGTATCTTCAGCGCAGCTCGCTAGCCGCGATGACCTCCAACTGCTAATCGTATCACAGACTTATCACTGAGGCTACCGCCGTTGTTACCATCAGCCCTTACCGCCTTACCGTCGGGCGCTAGCCGCACTGCTCGCGACTTCTATCCGCAGACTTCCAAACATTCTGCTTGAACTGTTGTTTCTGTAAGAAATTAATGAAGGGGTATAGAACCATATTTATAGAAGGGGCGGGAATATTCCAAAAAAATCATAGAAAAAATATTAAATATTTTTAATATTTAATATTTCTAACAAATAGGTGCTGCCGTGGTGCAACTTAGGCTTTCATTTGATTTGACGTTTTGCTCAGGCGGTGGGAGGAGAAGACGGACCATTGGAATCGGAGGGGGAGGCTGCGATTGGAATCCCTTCATTTTCCTCCTTTTCCCATGGAGCGGCGGGCGCAAACGGAGCAAATGCCGTTGTCGGTCATTTGGTTACCCGCTGTGCGACGGTATTTGCCCCAAACAGAGCGCTCCAAACGCTCAGCCAAACAAAGCCTTAATATATGAAGTGAATCTTCTTCTTATTATAATTATGATTAATATTGGGTCATGAACGTGATGATTTTGAATCGTCGGTCGTGAACGTACTAACTCGTTCACGTAAGGAACTTCATCGTCTTTTATATTCAAAATTAGGCTCAGTTTGGCACTGTGGTGGCCTTCATGAACATGAGAGTTAAATTGTCATTCCTCAATGCCCATCTAAAAAACTTCATCCATTTTTATGTTCAAACAGATGACTTTTGTTAGGTGATCCTTAATTGACGAATGACCGTTTAACCCATGCGTTTACGACTGCCACCACCGTGCCAACCGGAGCCTTAGCTTTATTTTCTTGAGACGGTTGTAACCGCTGTCCCGTCAAACATACATTCTATGAGAGTTAGTGGTGGTTGTAATCACTGTCATGTCAAACATACATTCTAGGAGAGTGACGTCACCAAACGGAGCTCAATCATGATAGTGAATTCTCGAACAATGGCTAGCTAGATACTCACGCGCAATTAAGCCTCGACGAAGCCCGGATACCCGATCTCGTATGTCCAACACTTGCCCCAACTCGCCCATCTGTGTGCATCGAACATTTATTGATCCACTGAATAATCGTCATCGAGTAGCCCAAAATCACCAATCGGTAGATCCTCAAATTGCTAGCTAGCAGCATATTAGGGCTACGTTTGGGGGAACATTTATTGACTGGTGAAAATAAGTCCTCTCAAATGGAGCCTAAATTTTCTTCAAATTGCGCTGAGTTCCGCCCTGACGAGAACGACGACAATATGTGTCCTGACAATCGATCAAATGACGGCCAGACGTGTAACGTTAAACGTTTTTAATACGACTCTTCTTGGGTAGACATGATTATTAATAAATGACATCAGCCATCAACTAAAAGCTCAAATTTGTTTACAGGTATTATGGGGACAACCGTCACATGCTGGTCACCAACTGCATTTTCCGCGTCGGCACCGCCGCCGTGCTCCTCACAAGCGACGCCGCCGCCCGCCCCGCCGCCAAATTCGAGTTGCTGCACACTCTCCGCTCTCACCACGGCGCCGACGACGCCGCCTACAACGCCGCAATCCAGGCGGACGACGGCAACGGCGGTATAGGCGTGGCCCTCACCAAAGACCTGGTCCGAGTCGCCGGCGCGGCCCTCCGCAGCCACATCTCCACCATCGCGCCCCGCGTGCTCCCGGCCTCGGAGCTCCTCCGGTACGCGTGGCGCTTCGCGAGTTCGCTGGCCAGAGGGGAGAAGGCGGCGGCGAGGGCCCACGTGCCGGACTTCACGAAGGCGTTCGAGCACATGTGCATCCACTCTGGTGGGAAAGCGGTCATCGACGCAATCGGCAGGATCATGGGGTTCGACGAGCGGGTCACCGAAGCGGCCCGGATGAGCTTGCACCGGTTCGGGAACACGTCGAGCAGCTTGGTGTTCTACGAGTTGGGCTACTTCGAGGCGAAGGGGCGGATCCGGAGAGGTGACCGGGTTTGGATGCTGGCCTTCGGGACCGGGTTCAAGGCGTGCAGCACGGTGTGGCGCGCGCTACGAGACGGTTCCATGGACCCTGATAGCCCGTGGAGGGGCTGCGTTCACAGGTACCCGGTGAACCTGACCACACGTGCCCCAAAAGTTGGGAAAATTTAGTAGCACGTGCTTTAACAAGACTTTGTCACGACTTTATTACTATTGATGCTTTATGTAGTTGGCCTAGGATTTGTAGTTCTATAAGAAATAATTGTTGGAATATATATTTTAAATAAAGGAATTTGCTGCAATTAATTTTTATTTACCGGCATTGTTGATTGTTATAAGCAGTAATAAATGTTGAATATTTGGGTATAATATACATACACAACTATAAAAA
This sequence comes from Platanthera zijinensis, assembly GCA_039513925.1. NCBI lineage: Eukaryota > Viridiplantae > Streptophyta > Magnoliopsida > Asparagales > Orchidaceae > Platanthera > Platanthera zijinensis. Next base: position 236,719,791 of record CM077081.1, on the reverse strand, counting down.
AAAATTAAACTCAGCAACACAATCACGTAGATATAAATATATAATCAACAATATAATTATAAAAGAGTACAAAGATACGGGAGAAAAAAATCGTTTGATAAAAACACCATGGAAGCACAGGACACAAAAACCGCAGGAGAGTAATAGATCTAGGCTGTAATCCATCGAGCAGACACATAAGGTTCACTGAAACCTTCGACGTCAAACCCGACGTCCAACCACACCACCACCGGAGACCAGACCTTCACAGGAGAGGGAATCCAAGCTGGATCTAAACCACACTTCTCACGACACCACCTCTTTCTTCACTTCACCTCTTCCAACGCCGGCGGCTATCTCCTCCAAGCCCGGCGACAACATACTCCTAGACCAACGATCCTCCTTGAGGTCAGCGGCCTCCCTGATCGCACGAGCAAAGGGAAACGAGGGAGAGAGGCGGTGTCCACGAACGTTCCTTCACCAAAGCCAGTAGGGGCGGCTCCTCGTTTTGGGCGGCTAAAAAAAACTCACACATGGAGAGAGGGAACATGTTTTTATAGTAAATAAAAACCTAGAAACTAGTGGGTCCGAATCCGAATCCAAAAAAAATAAAATAACAATAAAATCTTCATTTTAGCTCATTGATATACGCAATTCAAAGAAATTATTCATAATCCAATAATTTTATTTGCAATCCATTTTTTTATTCTCTTCGGCAAACAAGTCATGTTCCATCCTCGCTTCATCGTCGAGCTCATGCACCTATGATGCCCATGATTGCTCCCAGTAGCCGACGAGCCGCCGAAACGAGCATGATGTTGCTCTAGAATGGAGTTATCCTAGTCAGTTGTTTTCAATGTGGTCAAATTGTAATATGAAGGTGTTGAAATTGTTAAAGTGGGAAGCCGCGCAGCTTGTTGCCAGTCCGTGCGAGTAGTCTAGGCAAACCATGGAGACCGCTCAGTCGACAGGTTCACTGGTTCAAGTGGAACTGCGTGGTCTATTGCCAGAGGCCGCTGGGGTTGTTGACTTGTTCATTGTTGGAAACGCTTTAATGGGCACTCACAAACGCCAACTCCGGCGAGATCTACAACGCCGAGAACGGCTTCGGCGAGAGCAACCGTGCGAAAGAGCCTACTGGCAAAGCCCACCGGCGAGGCTTCCTGCAGTGCGAGACCTGCAAGCACAGTGATCTTGGCGGGAACCTCCAGGGAGATAGATCCAGCGAGAACAACTTGGACCTCCGCCTCCTTCACGTCAACACTTCGGCGAGAGCTTGCTCCGGAAAAACCTACTCAGGCGAGAACAGCAGCTCCGGCGAGAGCTCAACCTCCGGGTCTCTCTCTCTCTCTTCTCTCTCTCTCCCGCTATTCCTCTCTCTCTCCCGCTAAACTCTTTCTCTCTCCCTCTCTGTTTCTCTCTCTCTCTCTCCCGTGAGCTCTCTCACTTTCTCTCTATTTCTCTCTCCCAATTACTCTCTCACTCTAACTCTCTCTCTCTCGCCTATTCTCACTCTCTCGCCTATTCTCTCTCTCTATTTCACTCTCTCTCCAGTGAGCTCTCTCACTCTCTCTATTTCTCTCCTGCGGGAGATAAGAAAAGGGGAAAGCTTTTTCTATTTAATTTCTTGTACAAAAAATTACAAAGGGGGGGGGGGGGGGAGGGGCTTATATATAGGCAATAAAAAACAACTACACTCTCACCATAATAAATGCATAAAAACAAAACACATAAAAAAAACATCTCCTCATGTCTGTGGGGCCCGGTCAACTAGTCAACAAAAGTTCCAACAAACTCCCCCTCAAACTTGGCAGCACATGTCGAGTTTGCCTTTGAGCCTGTCGAACGTCTCCACTTTCTACGCCTTGGTGAATATGTCTGCGACCTGCTCTCCGGTGGGGCAATACATCACTTCCACTGTCTTCTGCTCCACCTGCTCCCTAAGGAAATGATACCGGGTCTCGATATGCTTACTCCTCCCATGTAGCACCGGGTTCTTTGCAAGCTGGATGACGGACATGTTATCCACTAACACTGTCGTTGGGCCATCCTGCACATGATGTAGTTCCTCCAGAAGGTTCCTTAGCCAGATGGCTTGGCAAGCGCATGCCGCCGCTGCGATGTACTCCGCTTCGCAAGATGATAAGGCTATAGTAGCCTGCTTCTTAGAACTCCATGAGAACGCCGCGGTTCCCATGTTGAACGCATACCCGGAAGTGCTCTTCCGGTCGTTCACATCTCCTCCATAGTCGCTATCCGAGTAGCCGACTAGCTTCAACTCTCCTTCAGATGAGTACATCAAGCCACGGTCCCGAGTCCCGTTCACATACCTCAGGATCCTCTTCGCTGCAGTGAAGTGGTCCTGTTTGGGCTCTTCCATGTACCTGCTCACGACCCCCACCGCATACATGATGTCCGGTCTGGTGAAAGTCAGATACCTTAGACTCCCAACCAGACTCTTGAACATGGTTGGGTCAACTCCTTCCTCCTTCGAGTCCTTCCTCAACTTCGTTCCGGGATCAGCAGGAGTGGAGATAGCCTTGCTACCCTCCATCCTGAACTTCTTCAGAATCTCTTCTGCGTACTTCTTCTGGGATATGAAGATCCTGTCTTCTCCCTACTTCACTTCCACCCCCAGGAAGTAGCTCAGCTCTCCTAAGTCTGTCATCTCAAACTCCTTCTTCATCATCTCTCGGAACTCTTCATACATAGCTGTGTTGTTCCCCGTGTAGATCATGTCATCCACGTACAAACACACTATCATCATGCCTCCATCCTTGTCCACCTTGGTATAGAGAGCGTACTCATGCAGGCTCTTCTGATAGCCATGCTTCTGCAGGAAAGCATCTATCCTTCCGTTCCAAGCTCTAGCTCCTTGCTTGAGCCCGTAGAGTGCTTTGTCAAGCTTGCAGACCTTCCTTTCCTGTGCTTTCTCCACGTACCCTGGAGACTGCTCGATGTACACATCCTCCTCCAGGTAGCCATTCAAATAAGCAGAGACCACGTCCATCTGCATTATCTTCCACCCGTGATGTGCGGCTAGCGCGATGATCAGCCGGATGGTATCTATCCGCGCTACCGGTGCGAAGACTTCATCATAGTTCACTCCCTGAACTTGGCGGTAGCCCTTCACGACTAGCCTCGCCTTGTGCTTCTCCACGCCCCCATCTTTATTTTTCTTCACCTTATACACCCACTTCACCCCGAGGGGTTTGTGGCCTGCAGGTGCATCTACCAGCTTCCAGGTATCGTTCTTCCTGATGGAGGCGATCTCCACATCCATCGCCTTCCTCCAAGTTCTCTCTTTCGCGGCCTCTTCATATGAGCACGGCTCAACATCTGCAAACAAACAGTATAAAGAAAAATTATTATGAGTTGTCGCCGTCTCTTCATAGATCTCCTCCAACCTCCTTGTCCGAGGTTGAGGACGATCATCCTTAGTTCCACTAGTGCTAGCTCCACTAGATCCACCTCTGCTTGAACTCGTTCCACTTGAGTAAGGGGTGAGAGCTCCCCCTGAACCTCCGCTAGGTGGTGATGGTGGTTCAGCTCCACCCATCTCCGCTTCATCTCCCTGACCACCTTCTTCTTCTTCATCATCGAAGAACATCCCCTTGATGTTCCTCACCTCCTCATTCCAGTTCCAGCTGCTTCCTTCTTCAAACACCACATCTCTTGAGATGATGGCCTTCTCCGTCTCCGGGTTGTACAGCTTGTAAGCCTTGCTCGCAGGAGCGTAGCCTACAAAGATGCACCTCTCGCTTCGGTCATTTAGCTTCCTCCTCCTCTGGTCCGGGATGTGAGCATAAGCTACACACCCGAAGACCCTCAGGTGCTTCACACTGGGCTTCCTCCCACACCAAGCTTCAAACGGTGTCTTGAACTTCACACTCTTGGTTGGGCAACGGTTCAGCAAGTACACCGCTACCTGTACTGCTTCTGCCCAGTACTTCTTTGGCAACCCCTTGCCCTTCACCATGCTCCTCGCCATGTTCATAATGGTTAGGTTCTTCCTTTCCGCCACTCCGTTTTGTTGAGGCGAGTACACCGCCGTCAGTTGGTGTGAGATCCCCCATTCTCTGCAGTAGTCATCAAACAGCCTAGAGGTGTACTCCCCACCTCTATCTGTCCGGAGCACCTTCAGTGGCTGCCCAACTTCCTTCTCAGCCATCGCCTTGAACTCTCGGAACTTGTCCAGAGCCTCTGCTTTCTCCTTCAGAAAGTACACCCAACACTTCCTACTGAAGTCGTCGGTGAACGTGATATAGTATCTACTACCTCCAACTGAGGTCGTCTCAAACGGACCAGCAATGTCCGAATGAACTAGCTCCAGTTGCCTTGTAGCTCTCCGAGACTTTCCTCCCTCGAAATTCTCCCTTCTTTGCTTCCCCTTCGTGCATGCCTCACAGACCCTTTGAGGAGGTGTGATTATAGGCAGCCCTTCCACCATCTTGGATCCAGACAACAGCTTCAGGCCTGTGAACCCCAGATGCCCCATCCGGTGGTGCCACAGCCAAGCTTCCTCCTCTTCTCCTGTCTTTGCAAGACATGCCGTCTCCTTGGCATCCATACTTAGAGGAAAGAGGCGGTTCGTCGCCATCTTCACTCTTACCACCTCTCTTCCTTGGCTATCCTTCATCGCTAAGGTGCTATCCCTCAACAGGACACGATAGCCCTTCTCCACCAGCTGTCCAAGACTTAGGATGTTACTCCTCAAGCCCGGTACATAGAAGACGTCATTGATGAGCACCTCCTTCCCATTCATCGTCACCGCGATCACTCCTCTTCCTTCCACAGAGATCTTTGAGGCGTCGCCAAAACTGACATCTCCTCCATTCGCCTCAAGGCTGGTGAATAGCTCCTTCTCACCACACATGTGGTTACTAGCTCCAGTATCTAGGTACCACACTCCATTCCTCCCTCCTGCAGCGCCTTGGATGGTAAGGAACATCATCGGGTCTCCACCCGTGTTGCTAGCCTCCGTATAGTGGTTAGCTTCACCACCTTTCCTGGGAGCCCAGCAGTCGTAACTCATATGTCCAAACTTGTTACAGTTGTAACATTGAGTTTGGGACATATCTTTTCCTCCTCTTTGACCTCTTCCCTGGTCTCTTCCCTGTCCTCTGCCTTGACCTCTACTTTGGCCTCTTCCTCTACCTCCTGCATCTTTCCTCCAACCATAATGTTGCTCTACCGCTCCCTGGTTGAACTGATTTCTTCCAAAATTTCTTCCACCTCTTCCTCCTCTACCTCTGCCTTGGTAGCCTCGGCCTCGCTGGCCTCCTCCTCTTCCTGAGCTTTCTCCAAAGTTAAGCTGAGTCTGGAGTGCTTTTCCCAAGCCACTCGACTCTTCCTCATCTTGCACCATCCGATACTCATGGGCTTGTAGCGAACCAACAAGCTCATCCACCGCCATCGTGGTGAGGTCCTTCGACTCCTCAATAGCCACCACCACGTGTCTAAACTTCTTGGACATCGACCTCAAGAGCTTCTCCATGAAACTGACATCTTCAATTGTCTCCCCATTCCTCTTCATCTCGTTCGTGAGCATCCGCAGACGAGTCACGTAGTCGCCCACCTTCTCCGAGCTCTGCATTCTCATCACCTCGTATTGAGCTCGGAGTGATTGCAACTTCACCTTCTTTGCTTTGTCCACTCCCTGCATGGAGCGTTGTAGTATCTCCCATGCTTCTCTCGATGTCTCCGCATCCGAAATCTTCTCAAACGTCGCCTCGTCAACTCCTTGGTACAATAGGAATAGGGCCTTCTTGTCCCTCTTCTTTGCTTCCCTCAACGCCACCTTCTGAGCGTTAGTCAACGCTGCTTCTGCTTCGGCAGTAAGCACCTCGACACCTTCTTCCACAACATCCCATAGCTCTTTAGAGGCGAGCAACACTCGCATCTGAATACTCCAGTTTCCATAGTTTGTTTTGCTTAACTTGGGGACATGCCCCGGCATCCCGCTTCCCATCTCCATCTCTTCTCTACTTCAAACCTTCCGAGTCACCGTAAAGGTTTGCAACCTGCCTCTGATACCAGTTGTTGGAAACGCTTTAATGGGCACTCACAAACGCCAACTCCGGCGAGATCTACAACGCCGAGCACGGCTTCGGCGAGAGCAACCGTGCGAAAGAGCCTACTGGCAAAGCCCACCGGCGAGGCTTCCTGCAGTGCGAGATCTGCAAGCACAGTGATCTTGGCGGGAACCTCCAGGGAGATAGATCCAGCGAGAACAACTTGAACCTCCGCCTCCTTCACGTCAACACTTCGGCGAGAGCTTGCTCCGGAAAAACCTACTCAGGCGAGAACAGCAGCTCCGGCGAGAGCTCAACCTCCGGGTCTCTCTCTCTCGCTTCTCTCTCTCTCCCGCTATTCCTCTCTCTCTCCTGCTAAACTCTTTCTCTCTCCCGCTCTGTTTCTCTCTCTCTCCCGTGAGCTCTCTCACTTTCTCTCTATTTCTCTCTCCCAATTACTCTCTCACTCTAACTCTCTCTCTCACCTATTCTCACTCTCTCGCCTATTCTCTCTCTCCCGTGAGCTCTTTCACTCTCTCTATTTCTCTCCTGCGGGAGATAAGAAAAGGGGAAAGCTTTTTCTATTTAATTTCTTGTACAAAAAATTACAAAGGAGGGGGGGCCTTATATATAGGCAATAAAAAACAACTACACTTTCTCACCATAATAAATGCATAAAAACAAAACACATAAAAAAAACATCTCCTCATGTCTGTGGGGCCCGGTCAACTAGTCAACAAAGGTTCCAACATTCATGTCGTGAAGTGTCAAGTCATTGTTGGTTGTCTAGGTCACGAGATCGCACGAGTTGTGCTGTTTGTTTCTCAAGTCGCCAGGATGTTCTTCGCAACCTGGCCTTGTGGGTTGCCTCCGGTATTCGCACAAGTCAGCAGGTTGTTGATGCTAACCGAAAATCTTTGGACGGTTACCCCATCGTTTATGGGTGGTGACTGCACTCCCTTGGTTGCCTATAAGTAGGGGTCACCGGCCCGACATTCATGACGGGAACAGTGAGAACTTAGCTCGCTTCTTGAACTTGCGGTTAGTCTTTTGTTAACCGTGCAACTAAGTGAAGTTGACTTGTGCTGTGCAGGTTGTGCGGCTAGCACCGAGCGTTTAGGCAACTAGTACTGGCAGTTTGTCAGTGGAGGCTCAGTGTGGTTAATTAGCGAATAATAGCTTGTGCTTTACCAGCAGGTTGTGGTTTGTACAACTAAAAGTATATTTCCTCGATAGTTCGCAGATAGTTCAATAAGACAGTTCACCCGGTCTCAGCGGGTTGACTGTTTCCCAGTTCAATTCAGTTCAGCAGCATATGTTCGTGCGATTTTTGTGGTTAGCCGATCTTTGCGGTCTGGAGGGCAGAGTTGCGGACAGATTGTTCCCCAGTGGTTGCTCAATAAAGCCGCTCACTGGGTTTTGTTCGGGAGAATAGGCGGTCTGGCGGATAGGCGGCTTCAGCTCGCGGTTTGCGGCTAGGCGGTCTCGGAGTTCTGTCATGTCGGCTTGTTCTTGTCTTGTTGTTATCTGTATTTTTTTTCCATCGGGTGCATTGCTCAATCATGTCTCACAATGTATACCTCGCTTTGTAAAGAAGATAGTAGTTATTGTAATTTCAGCTCTTATTCTTCTATTGCTTCTAGTTTATTTGGCTTGGTTGGTTGAGTGTTCCTGCGACTTTCTCGGGTTCACAAATATTTACATGGTATCAGAGAGACATGGGAGTTAGTAGTGATCAACGCTAATAATTCTGTTGGAAAGCGAACACTATCAACCACATGAAAGTAAATTCTGAAAGGAAGGAGAAAGAGGGATTCCTTACCCCAAGAGATCGAAAACGGGCTCAAAAATCTGAGGAGAGGAGGGTCCGAGCAAAACCCTAGGAGATCCCCTTGCAAATAACCGGCAACAACGCAGTGGGAGAGGGATGGAAGGCCGCCTTCGCTTGGAGGGGAAGGAGGAAGGACTCCTGCGGTCGACTCCAAGAGGAGGAAAAACTGTCGGCCCTTAAGGAGGCGGTTGCCGGCTCCCAGGAGAAGCGGGAGGGTAAGACGGGGCCGCAGAAGCAAGAGGAAGAGGCGCTGGCCTTAGAGGAGTAGGTTTCTGGCCACGAGGAGGGGGATCGGGACACCCGGAGACGGGATCGGGAGCGGCGGGTCGCGTGTCTCGCGGAGACGGGGCTATGGCTGTGCGAGAGAAGTTTGGACCGGGAGAAGAAGTGGGGTATCGGGCTCACGGGTTTTAAGAGGAGGGGAAATAGGGTTTCTATTTTATTATCATTATTATTATTATTATTCTTAATAAAATGAGTTTTAATACAGGGGGAGCGATGCTCCTAGTGTGCCCGGGAGAAGAGCTGAAGCAGAAGAAACGGGTAGTGTACGTGGTGGATCAAGGTCAAGCTCTATGGAGGTCGAAGAGGACCATTATTCCACTAACTCGGTACAGGGATGGAAACACGGTGAGCTTTGTTGGAACCTTTGGTCTACATCTCATTGATTTGAAAATAATAAAATCCTGATTTGTATTTGATCATGCTTGTGTTGGGTATAGTGCAGGTTTCCAGGTACAAAAAGACCAAGAAAATAAACTTCTACCACCTACCGCCGCGCGCTAGCACTACCGCACCGCGCTTGTGTGGGATTATTTCTGGACAAGATCTCTGGCACCTACCGCGTATCGCTAGGTCTACCACCCGTGTTATCATGGATTTATTTTTGGACAAGCTCTCTGGCACCTACTGCATGGTGCTAGATATACCGCTCCGTGCTAGCTCAGAACCACTGAGAAAATTCGACGAACCGCTGAGAAAAAGTTACCGCCTGGAGCTAGCAACTTACCGCGCCGCGGTATCATAAAAGCAGAAAAATATTTTATTTTGATATTTTTCCAAATATGCTGGACATTTGTCACCATCGCCGAATCGAACTACCATTGGGAGCTAGCCCTACCACCGACAGTAGCATGTTTTTTAAAGACGTATAAAACGCGCGTTTTTTTCCTGGAGGAGACACGAAGGAGAATATTTCATTCTAGGATTTGGCCGCCATCTGGAGGAGGACGGACTTTCATCTTCGTTGAAGGAAAAGCACTATTTCTTCCTCCCGCTCGTGATTGAAGAACTCCGACAAATTAAATCTTCAACGACCATTCGCGGCTGATCGACTGCAACGAGAACAATTTTCAAGAGCATCGATCGCGCACCGTTCCTCAGATGAGTTCTACGTTTGAGGGAGAAATAACTCTTAAATTCTAAATTTTTCTTTTGTATTTTTCTTTGTTTTTTATCTGATCTTGGTGTAAGGGAAATCGACCTGGGAAGTCGTCGGATTTTTGGGAGGAGTCTGATGGAAATCATCCTGGGAGGATGTCTAGATATGGGAGATCTAGTGGGGCTCTAAGACCCTTATGGGAAGGAAGGTGAAGAGTCGGCTCGTCGATCTTCTTGGGAAGAATAGAGAGAGCCAACCGATCCTAGAAGGGTCGATATAGAAACCAAAATAAATTTGTGTTCATCGCCTCTGATCTCCGGCGTCACGAAGATCTAGTTTTGCTATTTTAAACAACTATTCTTATTTTAAATAAAATTATATTTTGTTTATTTCATTTCAGAATCGTGGTTGTATGTTACTAGAGGTTTGAGTGCTCTGTGAGAAATCAAAAAACGAAGTTTTACAAGAGAATCAATTTATGTGACCTACCACCGCTCGGCAGTGGTCTACCGCCCCGCGGTAGCGTCCAGAACTTGTTTTCTCAGAAAAATTCGTTTTAATTTCGAGCCATATTTGAAAACCTCATTCACCCCCTCTAAAATTGGCCATCAGATCCAACAAGCTTTGTCTCATGTTTCTTCGCAGGTCCCTTGGACGAGCGGGAGCCATTATGCTTTGAGAATGTCACTGAAATTAAGGAGTGAAAAGATGTTATGGATGAGGAGATGACCAAACTCAGGAAGAACGAGACTTGAGATCTTGGGCCCAAGATCGATGACATCTCTCCTGTGACCTGCAAGTGTGTGCACAAGCTCAAAAAGAAGGCTGACGGTAGTATAAAGCGGTACAAGCCTCGTCTTGTAGCTCAAGGGTTCTTACAGCAGTACAGGAAAGACTATGAGGAGACATTTATTCTGGTGGCCAAGATTACTTTAATACAGTTGGTGAATTCTTTGGCGGCTTGCCAAGGGTGCATGGAAGATTTGATAACTCAATATGAATAATGTTTTTCTTTACGGGGAGATTGACAAGGACATCTTCATAGTTCAGCCACCTAATTTTGTTTCTGAAGAACATCCATGACACATTTCTAAGCTCAATAAGGACCTCTATGGCTTGAAGCAAGTGTCTCGCGTGTGGTACGTGAAGATCACAGAATACCTCCAATTCTGCAGATATTTTGCTTTAGATTTTGATACGAGCATGTTCGTTAAAAAGAGAGGAAAGCTTCAAGTCTTGGTACTGATGTATGTTGACGATATGATCATCACTGAAAACTCGGAAGAGGAGGTAGCTAGGCTTAGGGCAGAGAAAGCTATCAGATTCGAGATGAAAGATCTTATGGAGCTCCACCGTTTCCTTGGTCTCGAGGTGGAGAGGAAAAAGAAGGTGTGCTCGTTTCCTGAAAAGGTTATGCAGAGCGGATCATTAAACGGTTCGGCATGCGGGAGGGGAAGAACAACTCTACTCTACTAGAGGTCGGTCTAAAACTTCGGCATGATAAGGGAAGGGTTCTTCTATATCCCTTAGTGTTCTAGGCTCTAGTGTGGTGCCTCATATACTTGATGATTACAAGGACGAATATCGCTTATGTTGTGAACCGAGTAAGTCGGTATATGCAGGAGCTGCAAAAGCCTCATCTTGTAGTGACAAAGAGCATTCTAAAGTACGTAGAGTCCACCTCAGATATGGATCTTTTTTATAAGAAGGAAACGAAAATCAACTTGCGTGGTTACACGGATATTGATTATAGGGGAAATACCGATGATCAGAATTTGTCGTCTGGTTACGTCTTCTTGTGCGGATCAGCAGCTATCTTGTGGTGCAGTAAAAAGCAAGATTCTGTGTCGGTATCCACTTCTGAAGAAGAATACAAGGTGTTGGCCTTGACAACTCAGAAGGTAATCTGGTTTCAGAGGTTAGTGGAGGACATCCATGAGGAGGTGTGAGGTCCTACTCTGCTATGCAGTGATAATGAGAGTGCCCTCAAGCTAGTTACAAATCCAGTTTGTCACGCGCAGACAAAACTCATCAAGATCGAGCATCACTTGATTTGGGAGAAGGTGTTGGAGGGATCTCTGATGGTAGAGTATGTGCAGAGCCAGGATAATGTTGCAGACAACTTTACAAAGCTGTTGTCAAAGGGACCGTTTGAGCAGTTGCAGGACTTGCTTTGCGTGACTTCCACCACCAACTTTAAGGTGGATTGTTGAAATTATTAAAGTGGGAAGCCACACAGCTTGTCGTTAGTCTGCGTTGGTAGTCTAGGCAAACCATGGAGACCGCTCAGTCTGCGGGTTCACTGGTTCAAGTGGAATTGCGTGGTCTATTGCTAGAGGCCGTTGGGGTTGTTGACTTGGTCACGTCGTGATGCGCAAAGTCTTTGTTTGTTGCTTAGGTCGCGAGATTGCACGGGTTGTGCAGTATGTTTCTCAAGTCGTCAGGATATTCTTCGCAACCCGGCCTTGCAACTTGTCTCCAGTTTTTGCACAAGTGAGCGGGTTGTTGTTGCTAACCGCAGATTTTCGGGCGGTTAACCTATCGCTTATGGGCGGTGACCGCACTCCTCTGGTCTCCTATAAATAAGGGTCCCCGACCCGACATTCATGACGAGAATAGTGAGAACTTAGCTTACTTCTTGAACTTACGGTTAGTCTTTTGTTAACCGCGCGATTAAGTGAAGTTGACTTGTGCTATGCAGGTTGTGCAACTGGCACCGAACGACTAGGCAACTAGTACTGGAGGTTTGTCAGTGAAGGCTCGACGTGGTTTAGTTTGCGGATCACAGTTTACGGTTTACCAGCAGGTCGCAGTTTGTGTGACTAGAAGTCTACATCCTCGGTAGTTTGCGGATTGTTCAATAAGGCAGTTCGCCCGGTCTCAGCTAGAGCTGTCACTTAAAACCAAAAACCGCAAATCAAATCGGAACTGAACCGGAACCACAAAGAACCGGACCGAACCATTCGCAAATTATTCGGGTTCCAGTTTGAATTTTGGAACCGTGAACAACATTGGTCCGGGTGTGATTCTTACATATTATTATCCGAACCGGAACCGGAACCGGAACCGCAACATACAAGTCTCAAGTGGTTTCAAGATTTTTAGACCCGATCCGAACCGGTCCGAAGTAGAACCGAACCGTAACCCGTTTATTATAATAATATTGTTATTATTTTATAATTTATCTATAATATTTATATTTACTATCACGAGTGAAGCTGATGCAGTTTGAACCCAAATAACAATCGCGCTAAAGGGGGTCGATTTTGGACTAAACAAAACTTCACCGCATAAAAACCGTATGGTATGGTTTGATTTTGTTGCGGTTTGGAGTCAATTTTTGCAGTGCATTTTTTATTTTTATACATTTATATAATATATTTTCAATTTTACTTACATTTTTTTTGAAATATTTTATTTAAAAAATATAGAAGATATACAACCACTATTTATTAGTAATCATGAAAGACAACTAATTGTAGGCGGTTGTTACGATTGAGCATGCCGACGAGACGTGCGCAAGCCAACTAGAATTCGTGGCAAGTTTACACTCGTAGGAAAACAATTAATACTATCCCACCGATCGTGGAAAAGACCGTCGAGAAATGCGCAACATAATTATTTCTATTTCGATATTGTTTTGAGTTTTACTATTTGCAGCCCGCTTTTATTTCATCCTGCCAAGTTTGATTTTGGTTTTAGTTGGAACCGATTGGAACCGAACCGAACCGCATTGAACCGGACCGAACCGATAGTGGCCGGTTTGATTTTGGTTCTTGTTGAACCGTAACCGGAACCGTTGACACGACGGTTCCAAAAATTAAGCTGGAACCGAAACCAGAACCTGAACCGATCAAATCAAATAAGGTTTTGGTTCTAATTTAAAGAATTGTTACCTTAGTGGTTCAGTTCATGATTTTAATAGAACCGTAACTGAACCGGAACCGTGACAGCTTTAGTCTCAGCGGGTTGACGGTTTCCCCGTTCAGTTTAGTTCAGCAACATCTGTTCACGCGATTTCTTCGATTAACCGATCTTTACGGTCAGGCAGGCAGAGTTGCGGACTGGTTGTTCTCCAGTAGTTGGTCAATAAAGTTGTTCGTCGGGTTCTATTCAGGCGAATAGGCGGTCTGGCGGATAGGCGGTTTCAGCTCGCGTTTTGTGGCAAGGTGATCTCAGAGTTCTGTCCGGCCGGCTTGTTCTTGTCTTGTTGTTGTCTGTATTTTTGTTTCCACCGGATGCATTGCGCAATCATGTCTCATAATGTATACCTTGTTTTGTAAAAAAGATAATAATTATTGCAATTTCAGCTCTTATTCTTCTACTACTTCCGATTTATTTGGCTTGATTGGTTGAATGTTCCTGCGACCTTCCTGGATTCACAAATTTTTATAGAAGGATGATGAATAATTTTTATTGAAGGAATTCATGTGAAAGAAACCAGCTTACGATGTTGCAGCCATTTTGGGTACAAGAGCTCGACTCATAAGTAGGGCCAATAGAGTGAACTTATGGTCTGTTTGGCACGGTGGTGGCAGTCATGAATATGGGGGTTAAATTGTCATTCGTTAACCCCCACCTAAACTTCATCCATTTTTATGTTCAAAGGGATGATGTTTGTTAGATGATCATTAACTAATGATGGTTTAAACCATGTGTTTACTACCACCACCACCATGCCAAATGGAGCCTTAACCTCTGATTCTATTTCCTTAGTTGGTCATTTGTGGGATGTTGTGGATTAATTCCAGTGTATATACCCCAATTTGGATCTCATTTATGGGCATTTAGGAGAGGAGGAGAGGGCTCCCAAGTGAGATGAGGAGATTGATGCCGACATTACCGGACTTACATCGAGACATCTTCTCGGCTCATTTTAACGTGGAAGCTTAGTATGTTGAAAATCACGGGATGATCGGAGTCCAATCAGGAAAGCAGCCGCTAAAGATCACCTTATAAAAATCAAATAGGCAAATACAAAGCTTTCCCTTCTCGATCCGCACATGATCTTTACCAACTTAGCACCACACAATATTACATAATAAATGGGAGCATAAAAATTAATTAATAGTTACCGATAGTGGCAAACGAGACAGATTACACAAATCATCTTCAAGATGACTATTAGAATTCTTGCTCAAATCTACTCCAAATTCATTCAATGTAACGGAGTATTTCTCATCAACGTCGCAAAACGATGTCTTAAAAGTCACTTCAATACGAGACTAACTATCACACAAGTTTCAAAAGAGAAAAATTTTCAAAGCTTGTATTTGGAGAGAATATGATACCTTCTTCATTCTCCATTATGGCTATTTATAGAGCTAAATCTTTAAAGATAGCGATGAATAGATGGCATGAGGTAGAATCAGTAGGTGGTAGTTGAAAATTGACATGAAACACGTGTCAATTTTCATTGTGAAAATTTGGCTAGCCATTTTTCATGCTTAAGATCAAATATTGGCTGGTCGCTCTTCACACTCAAGAGTACTGAGATTTTCTTTAGCTCTGCTTTGAAGAAGTTGCAAAATTCTACCAAGTAATAAAAGTATCAAATTCCACCATCTTATTGAACATGTTTTGTAATTCATGCAATCAGAAGATATGAAAGCATATGAATTTTCAAAAGAGCAAGCATGTTTTCCTACTTGTTTCCTTTTCATCATCTGCATGGGGTTTTTTTGCACGGTAGAAGACGGCGCCGTGAGAAACGGCGGAGATGCACTCGCCATTTATTTATTTATTTTACTAGAGCTGATCACATATTTTTCTCAAATTTTGGGGGAGGGTTCTACCGCAAGATGCGGTGGGCTCCAGCTCCTGAGTGCGTGCCGCCGCCTCCTATGCTGCTGGTGTTGATGTCGGCGCAAATGCTAATTAGTTTGGGTACCCAGAAATCCAAAACCAATAAGTGTTGCAGTCGGCTCCATGCTCTTGGTAGACCTGGGCTGCTAAATCGTCTTAGCCCGTTGAGCGGTCGAGCGCGCTAACAGTCGGAATTTTACAGAGCAGCGAGAGAGAGAGAGAGTCTTTTTTACGTGAAAAATCCGCAATCAGAGTGAAAACTCACGCGGTTGATTCAGTGTCGACCTAACTTCCACTAGAAAGAGTTTGTTACAAATTAAGCTCCCTCGCTCCTCATTACACATGATGAGATGAGAGAGAGATAGAGAATTTGTAACATCCCCCACACTTCTAGGCCCCCTAAAGTTAGGGTTAGGGCTTGAGTGGTGCATGGAGGCCCTAGTGTGACCATAGCTCAGCTTGAACTTAGTGAAACTGCTATGTGCACCCCCAATATGCATAAGTCAACCTAGGCCAATTCACACTTACATGAACTCACCACCTCAAGGTAAGCTCACTAACACTTCCCTAACCCTAAGAGAGAGGCAATTGAGCGATTGACTCAAGGCTAGGTCAATCTAGTGAGCCGAATTGACCAACGTCAACCTTAGGCCAATATAGGTCAAACCTTCCCCTAAGAGGTCCTAATGGCCTCAAAACCGAAAGTCGACCCAACCCCCAGCCATGTAATGTCATTAGGGGCCAAGTGGACCCAAAAGCCCCATCATGGGGTCACCAAGTTGGCCAGTTTGACCAAAGTCAAATTTGGCCCCATTTAGGTCAAAATCACGCTATTTGGCAAAGTGAGCCCAATTGAAGCATCACCATGACCCAATCAACATTGAGTTGTGTCAAGGGACACAAGACACACCCCCTTGGACCACTCAACCTATCAAGTTTACCAAAGTCAATCTCAAGGTCAACCATGGTCAAATTAACCCCTAAAGGCTAAATGAGAGACCAAGTCAATTCAAGTGGGCTAAGTCCTTGCCCAAGGCCCAACCTAAGGCCCAATAAGTTTATCAAATTTATTAATCTGAGGAGCCGGAGCCGCGCAGTACCACTACTAGTACCCGACGTCAGGTTGATGATCATATGGTTTAGCTTCCGCGTTGTTTGTTGAGAGAGAGTGATATTTATGATATCCATGTATTGGGCATAAGCCCTATAACTTGTACTCTTTCATCTATGTCATGTGAACATTTATTTGGATATTTATATATATCTATGATGTTATGTGTTGACTTGTTTTATTTCTTCTTTCATTAGCTGTGTGAATGATCATGCTTGCCGACAGGGTCGCTGTCCTATGGTGACATCTAACTCGTAGTTGGTGTCATTGTAAGGCGACGGTCCTGGACATAAAATCTCTCCTCGATCGTGCCCACTTCCCGGGAGGAGGGATTTTAAAGAACTCAAAGCGTGATAGGGCTTTGTACTCTTGCCAGTGGTCTTGCTTCTCCATATGAAGGGGAGCGTGCGAACTTGGGTGTGTCTGCAGGCTTGATTTTGCTGACGCGGAGATGGCTTGTCGTTCGCTTTGACGCTACGTCGATGGCTGAAGGCGGTGAGCAACTGTTAAAGTGTCTGCCACTCTCCAAATGTTTGGCGGAGTTCGGTGGCGACTTCGACCGTCTAAACAAACTCTGGTGGAGATCCTATAGAGAGAGATATAGAAAAATAGATTGTAGAGAGAGAAGCAGGAAGAAGAGAAAGAGAGTTCAGAGTCCAAAAGAGGATCCAAATGAAGATGAGAAGATGACTATTTATATATTTTTAAAAGGGCAGTCCGATAATTTTACGTGTTAACTACCAGATGGATGAATAGGAATGTCTGGAATTGAGCACATAGTTTGATATTTTTAGAAAAATGATTACCCTACCCCTTGGCCGAGAAAAGGCTCGCCGGAAAAACGGGCGAGCTGACAAGTTCAGCTGTCGGGCAAAGCCGGCGGCCAAGGCCACAACCGCCCATTTCCCCTCTCGTCGAGCGGCCAAGGTGCGCAGCCAACCTTGACAGGGTCGTACGATACCGTCCCTTGAGATGGGCTGTCAAGGGGTGGCTGACCCTTGCAGGTGTACAACCCCGTATTCACCGAGTGGGTCCCTCGGAGCAGGATCAAGGATGGGGAAGTAGTTTCTGACCAGGCAAGTCAGATGGGCGAGTGGAGCAGGATCTCTCCCCGACTCGCGTGCGCCATGCAACCAAGGGCATAGGAGGCGAATGGGGCACGTGATCCCACACTTGTCACAGGATCAGACCAAGTGAGAGGCTAGAGTGACTACCATGCTCATACTTTCCCAAGCCCTCTACTCGGCAGCGAGTGCCAACCCCGTCAAGAGCACTCGTCGGCCCAGGAGAGTGGAAGCAGCGCATGCCACTTGCTTTACAGTATTTTTAACAAAATAACCTCGTTGCTCTGCTAATAATCTCTCCAAAAAGCGAAGTTTGGATGTTGGCAGACTCATCTGTGTCGTGCATAGTACTTCCAAGAGGCAGGATTGCACTAGTTGCAAGCCAAGTCAGAAAAACTATAAATAGACCCTTTAAGGGCACCTTTGGAGTGGATCGGTCTTTGGCTTCCTTCCCCCTTTGGTTTGCTTTGGTTGGTTTCTAGAGTCTTCCAAGGTGCCCAACTCAGCTTTGGCTTAAGAGAGGAAGCTATCTCAGATCTTTCGGGTATGTGGTGAGACCACCGCGCTGCAACTCAGGGTCTGTTTCTTAGTTCAAAGCCTTTGGACAGGAGATCAACTCAGGACAAGTAAGTGTGTGTTACCCCCTTTGGGTCCGAACTCTCTTTGGGATCGAGCACCGGTTTCAACATTTTTGTGTGGTGAGTGTGGAATGCAATCTGCTAAAGAAAATCTACGGCAAAGTCTCATGGCTGGATGAGAAGGAGATGGAGCCGGCTCAGGAAACCGGTCACCACCGGCGAGTTGTGTCACTGTTGGAATGTTGGAAGATTTCAAGATGGAAGTTCTGCAGACCATTCACCTTGTATTCGCTGCGATAGGTGAGTGGGTGATTCCTTCTATCCCGGTGGTCATGGACCCATCTCTGAGCGATAACGCTCCTGGTCAGCGACCCGAGAAGGAGGTGTTGTCCGAAAGCAATGAAAGGGATCTCACTGGGCGGGAGCTGTTCCCCGGTCCGGCGAGCGCTGATAGGATCAGCAAGCCTACTGTGCAAGATGGGTCGACTTGCCCTGTGGGAGGAGGGATCCCTTTCAGCGAGTTGGTTGTCTCGGTCTCAGTCCTAGAGGGGTTCCGGGAGCCAAAGATGTCCTACTACACAGGTAGTGATGATTCAGTGCAACATGTCTAGTGGTTTGAGGATGTTGTTTCCATCAGGGAGATGTCAGACACTTTCAAGTGTTAACTCTTTGCCATCACCCTAAAGGAAAAAAGTTAGGGACTGGTTCCACCAGCTCCCCACTAGTTCGATTTATTGCTTTAAGGTCTTGCGCTGAGGGTTCCTGTTGAGGTTCTCAACATCGAAGAAGAGGAAGAAGGGAGCGGAGTTCTTGTTCAGAATCAAGCAGGGCCCAGAGAAGACATTGGGGAGTTACGTAGACAGGTTCTAGGAGGAGGTCTTTTTTATACAACCCATATTCATCGAGGGAGGAACCCCCCTGAGCTAGGTCAGCAAGAGTCAAAGTCAACAAGTCAAGACAGAAGTCATAGTCAACACTCAAGATAGTAGAAGTCTCAGGCGAGTATGGCGAGCTCCCTTTGCATACTCGCTAAATAGGCGACTAGCTAGACCAGATGCTCGCCCAACCTATGCGAGCTCCCCCGGTACTCAACCAATCGTCAGGGGTGGGGCTATAAATAAGACCCCCTACCCTTGGATTTACCAATAAATAGAACCCCAGGGGTACAAGGAGATAGACTTCAGAATCTCGAAAAATATCTTGAACACCTAATTTCCTAGACTTCGAGCTGAGCCTTTGGATCCTTTCTTTAGAGAAACAGGCCGCGAGCTAGCGACTATCCATCTTAGTCGCCTCCTTGACTTAGTTTCCAACTAGAATCTACCTCATACCCTGCTCGGCCATCTTTCGTTGTGGAGGGGAAGCTTCTTCTAAGCACTCAGGTACGTGGTGGGATCTCCCCGCTGCAGCGCCTGAGGTCCTTTTTGTTGTCTGTCTATTTTTAAGTCCTAGCCTATTAGCCGTCGAGCCCGACCGTTGAACGGTAACCTTAGGCTGTCTTGATTCGAATTTTGGAGTAGGAAATTTTCTTGTTTTCAACACTTTGGTGTGGTGTGCGTGGATTGCGGCCAAGGGGGAAAGTTTCGCGAGTAGGTGAGATGGTGATGGAGGCGAGTGTACAACCCCGTGTACGCCGAAAGGAATCAGGCAAGCAGGAGAGTCGACCCCGGCCCGCTCCTCCAAGGGTCTCCCAAGCGGGCTAGACTGGCCCGCGCCCTCCCAGGTGGGTCAGCCTCCGACCCGCGCTGTTGGGTACATTGGAAAATGTGTACCTGATTTGAAGAAGCCCAACTTAGCTCAATGATATACATCAAGGTGTATTTGATGTTGTTTTAAGTTGACATGTGCAGGTGGAGAATTGATAAAGTATGCAGAAAAATTCTAAGTCCAAGTGTCGACACAAAGGAAGCAGTGTCGACACACAGAAGAAAATAGTCGACACAACACTGGGAAGCAGTGTCGACACATAGCAGTTAGTCTACAACTACACTGGGAAAAAGTGTCGACACAGAAGAAAAGCGTCGACCTCAAACATTGGGAGAATGTGTCGACACAGAAGAAAATAGTCGACCTCAAGTTAGTCGACACCAGCAGAATGTGTCGACACATTGTGATTAAGTCGACACATAATAGCAGAGTTAAAAAAAATGATGAATGTGTCGACACCTGAAGGCTAAGTCGACACTTACTAAAGTTATGATTCTACAACAATTGTGTCGACACACAGGACTTGTGTCGACACACTGAAAAGTCTAGATCAAGTTATTTGCAGAAGAAGCTGTGTCGACTCAAAGGCAACTTAGTCGACATCACTGAAGACTGTGTCGACACCAAAGTCAATTATGTCGACACAAATAGACAGATTGTCTCGACACTTTCTGACAGACTGTTTCAACAACTTGTGATTCAAGACTAAGGCACAGGACTTGTTTGAAGACTTGACAGCTGTGGGTTATCACCGGTTAACTGAAGTTGTCAGAGTTGTCAGAAAACGGTTAGAAACCGGATCAGCCGGTTACCATGAAGAATGTCTATAAATAGACAGATTCAGAAGGAGAAAAAAAAACAACAACATATAGAACTGACCTTTTGAAATACATTGGATCAGAAAGTGGAGAAGGATTACAATTCTACTCATTTCAAGAAAGTGCTAGGCACTTAAGAAGATCTTCTCCGGGAGATCTAAGAAGACTATCTAAGGATAGATCTAAGAAGAGTTCTAATCAGAATTCAGAAGAATCATTCAAAGTTCTGGATAGAGAGAGATCAAGTCAGAATTTGAAGAAGAAGAAAGAATCCACCAGTGGATTCTCAAGAAGCTGTTTGGAATCAACTCAGCTAAGTACATTTTCAAGAAGCTTTGAAGAAGGCTAAGAAACAGTTGATTGCATCAGCTGATCAAGAATTGTCATTGCCTTTTCTCTCTCAACTTTGGCAAGACAATTAAAACAATCTTTTCTATATTTCTGTAGGATTTGTTTATACAGATCTGAGTTGTAAGCCTATGTTATAAAGGCTGAGTGTAAGAGTGTTGAACTCTGAGTGGTAGGGCTGTTTGCCTGAGTGTAGGAGAAGGATATTCTCTAAGTTGTAGGCCTTGGGGCAAGGCTGAGGTAGGACAGTTGTGCCTGAGTTGTAGGAACCAGTTGGGTTCTGAGTTGTAAGATCTATTGATCTGAGATAAGTGGAAGTTTGGCCGAATCTAGCATACTGCTAGATAGGTGAAGGGGGAAAGTGGATGTACCCAGACCTTGAGGAACCACTATAAAACATAGTGCAATCTGTGATGTTTTTGTTTTCTGTGATTGCTGTGTTTATTATATTAGTTATTAAATTGAATTCTGCCTAGAAGTTTTAGAAAGAGAAGCAGAACCTATTCACCCCCCCCCCCTCTAGGTGTTTAGGCTGCCTTGAAAGTTAAACTATCAAGTGGTATCAGAGGGAGGTTCCTCAAAAAGGACTTAACAGTCTGAGGAAGATCTGATAGGCAGATTCAAGAATCAAGAAGATGGGTTCTGGAGAGAATCATAAGGAGCTAGGGTCAATGAAATTACCCATATGCAAGAAGGAAATCTTTGGGATCTAGAAAGAAAGAGTCAGATTGTTTATGGAAGCATCTGACCCAAGGATTTACATCACAGTACAGGAAGGCCCCTTCATACCAATGAAGATATCTGTTCTTGATGCAAATATCCAAACACCAAAGACTTATTCTGAAATGACCAAGGATGAAATCATCTTGGCAACCATGGACAAAAGGGCACAGAACATCATTGTCAGTGCCATAGATGATTCAACATTTCAGAATCTGATTCAATGCAAGACCTCCAAGGAGATGTGGGACACATTGATTGTCTACATGGAGGGATCTGAAGAAGTAAGGCTGGACAGAAAATCTATGCTAAATCAGGAGTATGAAAGTTTTAGACAAGGAAAATCTGATAGCATAACTGAGTGCTATAAGAAATTCTATAGAATTGTGAATGAGCTAATATCCTATGGAAGAGTCTTCAGTACCTATGAACTGAATGACAAATTCTTAAGATCCTTATCAAAGGATTGGGATACAAAGATCTGTGCCATAAGAGAAGTGGCAAAATTGGCAGAGATATCTCCTCCAACTCTGTTTGGAAAGTTGCTATCCTATGAAATGCAACTTATGGTAAGGAAGGAGGAGGAAAGAAACTCAAGAGGAGAGCATAGAGAAAAGACTGTGGCATTTAATGCTGAAGCCACTAGAAAGAATAGGAGGAAATCACCATCTCCTCCTAAGGAAGTTGAAGAAGGTAGTTCTGAAAATTCAGATAAGGGTTCAGTCAGCTGTGATTCAGATGCAGACTTTGCTGCATTCACTAGGCAATTTCAAAGGTTCTTGAAAAAGAAGCAATGGAAGTCTAGGCCTTCCTCATCACAGCAAGTAGATGACTATTATCAGAAGAGAAGGTCATCAAGGAAAGAGAAAAGCAGGTCAAAGCCCAGCAAAGCCACTACTTCAAAGATTGTCTGCTATTGTTGCAATAGGCCTGGACATGTAGTGGCTGATTGTCCTGACAAAAGGAAGGAATCTTCAGAAAAGAAGAAGACTCATCAGAAAGGCAAGAAGGAGAAATCCTTTGTAGCAAAGAAAGATAAAAGTCTGTCAGACCAGTCAACTTCAGAATCAGGATCTGAAGCTGAAGCATATATTGGATTATATGCTGCATCTGAGGAAGAGGAGTTTATGCAGTTGCTAGACTCCATCAATGAACATCAATGCATGGGTTTGATGACTAGATCAGAAGAGGACCTATGCCAGAATCAGTCTGGTTCTAATGAGGTAAACTGTCCTTCTTGTACATCTGTTTGTAATACAAGTGAAGAATCAGCTACATCTGCATCAAGTGATGAAGATGTATCTGGATCTGAAGGAGATGTCTATCAATTGATAGACAAGTATGGGGACCTGTTGCAGGCCCTTAAGAAAAGCAAGAACCTGGTTAAAACACAGGCTCAGGAAATTGCTGATCTAAGGGTTGCAACAACTGAGTTAGAAAAAGTCCTTGATCAAAAGTTAGCTGAAATTGCCAAGCTGAAGAATATAACTATTATTCAGATGGGCACAATTAATTATACTAATGATCAAGTAAAGAGTCTGGAGGACAGACTTAGAATTGAAAGGGATTTAGTGGCTAGTTACTCTAAGCCAAAATCTGTCTTACCCTTGATAGATGAATTTGTCACTCAGAAGGGTAAGGCTGGATTAGGATTTAAGGGTAACTCCAGGGCTGGCAGATTCAAGAGGAAAGACAAAGCCCCTATTCAGCCACTAAACCTTTCAGTCCCCATAAGGTTTGGTAAGGAGAAAGTGCCTTCTAACATATATGATCATGAAGACATTCAGGATCATATTAAGACAAATGTTCTGAAGAACAAGGGTGTTAAGGCAAGCAGGCCTACCTATAGTCATAAACCCTATGGTTTTAAGAAATCAGTAGGTGAAGTTGCAACAGCACCAGCAATGAACAGAAATGCTTCTGACAAGGATGTATCTAGATCTAGATACAATAAGTTTGAATGTTGGTGCTGTGGCAAGAGGGGTCATTTTGCATTGGACTGCTGGTATAACACAAGTGTTATAAAGAATAAGAGTCTACCTGTTAGAAGAGGTTATGATAACTTTATTAAGGCTAACCTGAACCAAGGACCCAAGACTTACTTGGGTTCTAAGGGTAAGTAATTCTGTATTGCAGGTGAATCCAAGTTACCATGCCCCTATATGGTACTTGGATAGTGGTTGTTCCAGGCACATGACTGGAACAAAGGGGCTGCTGAAGGAGTATTCATCTGTCAAAGATGGACATAAAGTGATCTTTGGTGGATCTGAAAAAGGAGTCATCAAAGGATTTGGTAACATCTCTTCAAACCTAATTACTATCACCCAAGTGGCCTATGTAAAAGGTTTGAAACATAATCTAATAAGCATAAGCCAGCTGAGTGATCTAGGATATGACATTTCATTTGGTAAGGATGGATGTCATATCAAAAGGTCAAGTGATCAAGAGATCATATTGACTGGGTATAGGAAGAGAAATGTGTATTGCCTTAATTTTGAATGTGAGAATAAGGCATCCCCCATTTGTCTTGTAGCTGATGACAATGCTTCTCATTGTGTTAAGTGGCACAAGAGATTGGCTCATCTAAACTACAAGACAATTGGCCAACTCTTTAGTAAAGAACTAGTGAGGAATGGGCCTCAAGTTAAGTGTATAAAGGAAGGGGTATGCTCAGCTTGTCAAAAGGGCAAGCAGACAAAAACCTCATTTCAAAGCCTTGAAAACAAGGATTCTGTGAGGTGCTTATACCTCTTGCATATGGATCTTTTTGGTCCTATGCCAGTTCACAGTCTAGGTAGGAAGGTCTACACTCTAGTGGTTGTAGATGACTATTCTAGATTTACATGGGTGTTCTTTCTGAGACAAAAATCTGAAACCCCAAGTGTATTATTTAATTTTGTAAAGCAAATTCAGAATGAACTGAATAGTACAGTGGTCAAAATTAGAAGTGACCATGGTACTGAGTTTCAATCTGAAAACATAACAAACTTGTGTATAGACTTTGGGATTTTCCAAGAGTTCTCCTCACCTAGAACACCTCAGCAAAATGGTATTGCTGAAAGAAAGAATAGAACATTAATTGAAGCTGGTAGAACTCTATTGAGTGACACCTCTCTCCCAGAATATTTTTGGGTTGAGGCAGTTAACACTGCTTGTCATGTCATCAATAGGGCTTCTATCACCAAAGGCCACAGAAAGACTCCCTATGAGATTGTGAAAGGCAGAAAACCAAACCTATCCTATTTTAGGATCTTTGGTTGCAAATGCTATATACTTAACAATGGCAAGTCATATTTGACTAAGTTTGCTGCCAAATCCCAGGATGGGATATTTGTTGGGTACAGCACAAATAGTAAGGCCTATAGAGTCTTCAACTTAACTACTCAAGTTGTTGAAGAATCTGTGCATGTTGTATTTGATGAAACAAGATTAATCAATTGTGAGTTGTCTTGTAGATCAAATGACTCAACAGGTATAAGCAAGAAGATGGACAAGCTCTCCATTGCTGAAGCTTCAAAGGAAGAGGGAGCATTGGAAAATGAAGGCTGCTGTCCAGGGGGAGTACAAGAGATAATGGAAGCTGATGAAAACCAAGAGGAACAGCAGAATGAAGAAGCTGGAGATGCACAACCTGAAGGGAATCTACCTCCAGCTATAAGATATCTAAGAGATCATCCTACTGATCAGATAATTGGTGATCCAAGACAAGGAGTGCAAACTAGAAGCAGAAATCAAAGCATAGTTTTGCATTCTAGTTTCTTGTCCCAAATGGAACCTAAGAAGTTTGAAGAAGCTATCCAAGACCAGCACTGGATTGATGCTATGCAAGAGGAGCTGAATCAATTTAGAAAGTGCAAAGTCTGGGAGCTTGTTCCTAAACCAAGAGGCCACAACATAATTGGAACTAAGTGGATCTATAGGAACAAGCTAGATGAAAATGGAATAATAGTAAAGAATAAAGCAAGATTGGTTGCAAAAGGATACAGGCAGGAAGAAGGGATTGACTTTGATCAAACCTTTGCTCCAGTAGCAAGGCTGGAGGCAATCAGAATGTTCCTTGCCTATGCAGCCTACCAAGACTTCAAAGTATACCAGATGGATGTGAAGTCAGCATTTCTGAATGGTGATCTTAAAGAAGAAGTATATGTAGAGCAGCCATCAGGTTTTGTAGATTCTCTTAAACCTGATTCTGTGTATAAGCTTAGGAAAGCTTTGTATGGGTTAAAACAAGCTCCAAGGGCTTGGTATGAAACCTTGTCTACCTTCCTCATTGAGAATAAATTCTCAAGAGGAAAGATAGACAAAACTCTATTTCTTAGGGAATTCAAAGGAAAGATCATCTTAGTCCAGATCTATGTTGATGACATAATCTTTGGATCTACTGAAAACAACCTTTGTAAAAAGTTTGCCAAACTTATGCAAGGGAAGTTTGAGATGAGCAGTATGGGAGAACTTAAGTTCTTCTTGGGACTCCAAGTAAGACAGACTGATGATGGATTGTCCATATCCCAGTCTAAGTTCACCAAGGAATTAATTAAGAAATATGGTATGGAGTCATCCTCCTCCATGAGAACTCCTATGGGGACAAGTATGCCAATATGCAAAGATGAGGCAGGTAAACCTGTTGATGAATCATTGTATAGAGGAATAGTTGGGTCTCTACTATATCTCACTGCTAGTAGACCTGACATTATGTATGCAACATGTGTCTGTGCTAGGTACCAAGCCTGCCCTAAAGAATCTCATTATACTGCAGTCAAAAGGATTCTGAGATATCTAAAGGGCACTCCTACTCTAGGTCTTTGGTACCCTAGGAATAGAGATTTTCAACTAACAGGCTATTCAGATGCAGATTTTGCAGGATGTAGAGAGGATAGAAAGAGTACTACAGGTACTTGTCAATTCCTGGGAGGAAGACTAATATCTTGGAGTAGTAAAAAACAGACTAGTGTGGCAATTTCCACAGCTGAGTCAGAGTATATTGCTGCTGGAAGCTGCTGTGCACAGCTATTATGGATGCAGCATCAGCTTAAAGATTATGGTATTCAGGTAAGTAGAACACCCCTTTTATGTGATTCTAAGAGTGCTATTTCTATTGCTAATAATCCAGTTTCTCATAGTAGAACTAAGCATATAGAAATCAAATATCATTTTCTTAGAGAACATGTAGAAAAAGGTGACATCTCATTGGAATTTGTAAAAACAGATTATCAAATAGCAGATGTATTTACTAAGCCTTTAGATGAAACCAAATTCAATAAATTCAAAATTGAATTAGGTATGTTAACTATTGATTAATGTATTAAACAAAATCATTAACAATGCTATTGAAATGGTTTATAAGTAAGTAAAAGTAGTAACAACATAATCAAGTGTTAAAAAGGACACATTGAAGTTACAGAAATTGGCTAAGTAAGAATGTGTCGACACATTCAGTAATAATGTGTCGACTCAGAGAAATTATGTCGACAAGTCAGAAATATTGTGTCGACACAGAGAATATGTGTCGACACTTAAAGAGTTTTATTGTCGACTTAACCAGAAATGTAATGTCGACTCAACCAGAATTATGGTGTCGACACTTACAGAATATGTGTCGACACTTGTCCTTAGTGTCGACACAGAATTTCTGTCTTTCTACTATGTATCCAAGGTGTCGACATAACCACAAATTGGTGTCGACACATAGTAGGCTGAAGAAATGTCGAGTTAATAGAAGCCTGTGTCGACACATTCCGTCTGTGTCGACACATTTAGACTGTTTTTGGCGCCCTTTGAACTTCTTTCAACAGAAGCTATAAATAGGTCAAAAGCTCTTTGTGTCGACACGCTTTCAAGGTTTTCGAGACTCAAACCCTGTGTCGACAGTCTTTCTTTCTCTCTTCTCTCAAGCTTTCTCGACACAACGATGGCGCCAAGGATTGAAGATAACATCAATGAAGGATATGAGTTAGTGCGCCAGGCCTTTGTAGAGGCGCCGCCTGATGTTCAAGGAGTTATCACCCTTCTCTCTGCATCAGGGTTAGAATTTCTCATTTCAGAACCAACTAATATCTGGAAGAAGGAGGTGCACGAGTTTTTTATCTCTGCATCAGTCCATTCTACTGGCCTCAAGATTAAGTCCACTGTTCAAGGGACGAAGGTAAAGATTAATCAAAGAAGTTTAAGAAAGATCTTCCAACTGCAAGTGGTTGAGAATGAAGAGGAAGTTCCTATATCTAAGACAAGGGAAGCCCTTCAATGGTGTGGCCTGGATTCAGGATTGAAGATTGGAGCAGCATTCAACAGAAAGGGAATGAATCAGCAAGGGAAGTTCTTGTCTGAAGTAGTTGGAAAGGTAATCCTCTGCAAGACAGGTGGACATGATAGGATTTCTGCCTATATGTTCAGCCTGATGACCAGGATAGTTTTTACTATTCCTACTGATTGGTCAGGAGTGCTCTTTGACAAGATCAAAGAGGGAATCAAGAAGCCTAACATGGCTAGGATCATGAGCCTGTACTTCACTGGAGTGATTCCTGATGTGATGCAGCAGCTGCAAGGGAGTAAGATTAACCATATGAGAAGAATGGATATGAGATTATTCTCCAGGTGGGATAGGGTGCTGTCCAAGGATGTGCCTGAAGAGAGCAGGGCAGACACCCCTGTGCAATCCCCTACACCAAATCAAGAATCTGAACAAGTACAAGAAGGGACACAGCTTGACTCAACTGTGGTCCAGGAAGTATCAACACCTGCACAGATGCAGGGGGAGCCAGCTTCCACTTCTGCTCCAAAGGTATCTACTTCCGCTTAGGTATAGGGGGAGCTAATGTATTTTACTATAAAAGACATTGCTCATATTCTTATTACTGCACAGGTTCAGGGGGAGCTAGTGTCCACACCTACTCCTGCCACTACAAATATTGAGGTGCAAGTCCAAGAGGAAGCACAGTTAAACATATCTCAAGATTTAACTGCTGCAGAAGTGACCACTCAACTGGAATTTACTATGGAGGAATTATTCCCAGATGTTGATACTGCTGCTGATAAAGAAGGAGGTGGACCAGATATTGAGAAGTCCATAGGAATGGACGTTGATCAGGAAGCTGCTGTGGAAACACAGGTTGAGGATGAGCCTGTGGATGTTGAAGCTGAGCAACAACTCCCTGGAACAGATACAATTCATCATCCACAAGAAAGAATTCATGTAGATACTTCCTCTGACACAGAAACTGAAGAAGCCAGGGTGGCTAAGAAAAGAAAACTTGTTGTCTTTAAGAGAAGAAGCAAGAACTATAAGCAGGCATTATAGACCACAACTCCACAAGTTTCTCCAGCCTTTGATTACAATAAATTTATGGTAGATCTTCAAGTAAAATTGGATGACCAAAGGATGGCTCTGGAGAAGTATGTTGATGAAAATAGCAAGTCAGTTCAGTTTGACTTAGCTCAGGATATCAAGTCCATCCAATTTCAAGTAAACTTGCATAAAACTGAAATGACAGATTGCTTCCACAAGGGTGGCAATGCTGTAGTTTATCTGGCTAAACAACAGGAGGCTATCTCTACAAAGGTGGATGATATTGCTTTGAAGCAAAGTTATGTTCTGGAAAATCAAATCAGAATGAATGACAATTTAACTGAATCTCATAATGAGATCATTAAAGAGGTGAAGAAGATTGTTCCAGGGATGCCTGCAGATAGAGCCAAAGAAATGGAAGAATTTGATAAGAATTTTCAGGCTGCTATTGCATCTGTTAAGACTGCCATCACAACCTCTCAAAAGGAAATATCTGAAAAGCTTCAAAAGTTAAGACCATTTTTCAAGGAGGGAGTGAATTATTTGGATGGCCAAATTCGATTTCAAAAAGAAGATCTTAGAGATCATGTATCAAGAGAAGCCATAAAGGGGGAGAGGATGCTAATTCATGCAGGCTCTGAGCACACCAAGTGGGTGACCAATAGCATACGAGCCACTTTGGGATATCCCCCATTGTGTGATGATGCTATGGTAGCTGAGTCAGGAATACAATCTAATCTACTTGAAGGCAATCAACCTGAGGTTGCCCAAGTCATATACCCCCCTCCAGATTTTGACTTGATTGATCAGAAAGTTCAAGGAATGTATAGTCCTCCAAAGGAGGTTACTAATATTGTCTTTGGAAAAGTTGATAAGCCTGAGGCTACTCTGAAAGAACAGCAGGATGCTCTATTGGCAAAGAAGAAATTCAGAGAGCAGGCTGTACTGAAGCCAGATTATGAGCAGTGGAGTCCTACTTCAAGGAACATCATACTCACTGCATGGAAAGCTGTACAAGATAAAGTTCATGAGAGAGGAAAGTGGTACAATGAAATTGAATGGCAGAAGTATGAGGCAAGGCAAGAGGCAATTGTACAATTCAGAAGGAAAGCCAAGCTGGGAAGACTGC
This sequence comes from Platanthera zijinensis, assembly GCA_039513925.1. Taxonomy (NCBI): domain Eukaryota; kingdom Viridiplantae; phylum Streptophyta; class Magnoliopsida; order Asparagales; family Orchidaceae; genus Platanthera; species Platanthera zijinensis. Next base: position 236,690,024 of record CM077081.1, on the reverse strand, counting down.
CATCAGATGCTAAGGAGCCAAGCAAATACTTCCCAAAGCCTTTCCATTATTTTGAAAGGCAAAGGATCAAGGAAGAAGCTCAGAAGAAGGCTGATCTTAAAGGAAAGAAGTTAGCTGAAGAATCAGAAGCTCCTGTGACAGCTACAATTCAGTCTGGCAAAGGGATTATGATTAGAGAGCCTGATCAATCCTGATTTTGTTTTAAATATTTTGTAATGTTGTGATGTACTCATCAAATGTAAAACTTTGTAATCAAACATTACCCTGTTATAAACAAAATGTTGTTTGGCATATTATAGTGTGCATTCTGTGATGAATTATTCTATGTTATGTTTTGTTTATATTTAAAGTATTCCTGCTGTGTCATTAATCATCATTTAGTACTGTTTATAAATGGTGTATATCATTGGCTATAGGGGTTATGACTTCTCCAAATAGGGGGAGATTGTTGGGTACATTGGAAAATGTGTACCTGATTTGAAGAAGCCCAACTTAGCTCAATGATATACATCAAGGTGTATTTGATGTTGTTTTAAGTTGACATGTGCAGGTGGAGAATTGATAAAGTATGCAGAAAAATTCTAAGTCCAAGTGTCGACACAAAGGAAGCAGTGTCGACACACAGAAGAAAATAGTCGACACAACACTGGGAAGCAGTGTCGACACATAGCAGTTAGTCTACAACTACACTGGGAAAAAGTGTCGACACAGAAGAAAAGCGTCGACCTCAAACATTGGGAGAATGTGTCGACACAGAAGAAAATAGTCGACATCAAGTTAGTCGACACCAGCAGAATGTGTCGACACATTGTGATTAAGTCGACACATAATAGCAGAGTTAAAAAAAATGATGAATGTGTCGACACCTGAAGGCTAAGTCGACACTTACTAAAGTTATGATTCTACAACAATTGTTTCGACACACAGGACTTGTGTCGACACACTGAAGAGTCTAGATCAAGTTATTTGCAGAAGAAGCTGTGTCGACTCAAAGGCAACTTAGTCGACATCACTGAAGACTGTGTCGACACCAAAGTCAATTATGTCGACACAAATAGACAGATTGTCTCGACACTTTCTGACAGACTGTTTCAACAACTTGTGATTCAAGACTAAGGCACAGGACTTGTTTGAAGACTTGACAGCTGTGGGTTATCACCGGTTAACTGAAGTTGTCAGAGTTGTCAGAAAACGGTTAGAAACCGGATCAGCCGGTTACCATGAAGAATGTCTATAAATAGACAGATTCAGAAGGAGAAAAAAAAACAACATATAGAACTGACCTTTTGAAATACATTGGATCAGAAAGTGGAGAAGGATTACAATTCTACTCATTTCAAGAAAGTGCTAGGCACTTAAGAAGATCTTCTCCGGGAGATCTAAGAAGACTATCTAAGGATAGATCTAAGAAGAGTTCTAATCAGAATTCAGAAGAATCATTCAAAGTTCTGGATAGAGAGAGATCAAGTCAGAATTTGAAGAAGAAGAAAGAATCCACCAGTGGATTCTCAAGAAGCTGTTTGGAATCAACTCAGCTAAGTACATTTTCAAGAAGCTTTGAAGAAGGCTAAGAAACAGTTGATTGCATCAGCTGATCAAGAATTGTCATTGCCTTTTCTCTCTCAACTTTGGCAAGACAATTAAAACAATCTTTTCTATATTTCTGTAGGATTTGTTTATACAGATCTGAGTTGTAAGCCTATGTTATAAAGGCTGAGTGTAAGAGTGTTGAACTCTGAGTGGTAGGGCTGTTTGCCTGAGTGTAGGAGAAGGATATTCTCTGAGTTGTAGGCCTTGGGGCAAGGCTGAGGTAGGGCAGTTGTGCCTGAGTTGTAGGAACCAGTTGGGTTCTGAGTTGTAAGATCTATTGATCTGAGATAAGTGGAAGTTTGGCCGAATCTAGCATACTGCTAGATAGGTGAAGGGGGAAAGTGGATGTACCCAGACCTTGGGGAACCACTATAAAACATAGTGCAATCTGTGATGTTTTTGTTTTCTGTGATTGCTGTGTTTATTATATTAGTTATTAAATTGAATTCTGCCTAGAAGTTTTAGAAAGAGAAGCAGAACCTATTCACCCCCCCCTCTAGGTGTTTAGGCTGCCTTGAAAGTTAAACTATCACGCGCCTATTCGGCGAGTCAGCCCTGCCCGCCTCTCCTAGGCGGGTCGGCCCGCGCCTTCCCAGGCGAGCCGTCTCTAACCCGCGTCCCCCTCGGCGAGCCAGCCCCGGCTCGCGCCTGTAAGACCCCCCCTCCCAGAACACAAGACACAGCACGAGAGGGGTCTTATGCCCAGAACAGCCGCCTTGGGGTAACACTAGCATACGAGCTAGCCTATACCACAAGACGCCTACTCTGCCGGCTACAACCAATATCAACATATGTATGCCAATCCAACCATAATAATATGAAGAAGTCAATCCACAAAAAGTCATGAGTCCAAAAGGTACAACAGTTGAGAAGCTAAAACATGCTTCTATATAGTCAGAGTGCAGTTATAAAATTGCCCCGAAGGGCTACAACAAAACTCTCATCAATCACATCTATAACAGACGGTAGCGATGGCACCGTCCCTTCAGGCTCTGTCGTCCTGGCCTGGCTGATCAGCTCCATAACCTGCTGCTCCACCTGCGGGGTTTCCTCCTAAAATGGAAGACGTAGCAATCGTTAGTCATAAAGACTAAGTGGTTTCACATCCGCTCCCCCGGCGACTCCTCGGCACCGGGCGGAGAAATGGACAGGGTACAATATATGTATAATAACAGGAGTATAACAAGTAAGTGGTATAAAAAGTAATAAGAGATTCTAGCAGTTCTACCATCTATCAAAGCATATGAATATAGCAGTATAACAGAAAGTAACTCAACTTATATGGGTGCCCATACAAGCATAGAAGTTGAGGATCGTTCAGCAATAAGTAACTCATCGTATAGGAGTGCCCATACAAACTTATACGATGAGGGTCATGTGTATGTAATGAGGTGCAATGTTATGTATGCGATGCAATGACACACCCATGATCACGCACATGCAATCGCTATATCGACACAGACTGGTAGTTCCCACTTTTCGAGCTGGTAGCTAACCTCTCAGGCGCAATCCGTCGTGGCCAGACGGTGACAGTAGAACGGGCTCTTCTACTACTAAGTGGGTATCCACACTACCTCACTTAGGCCTCCGTACGCCTCTATGCTAAGAACACAACAGCGGAGCCCATGCGTACTACGGCCCAGCGGGTTCTCTTGGGTAGATGTGTACCAAGATCCTAGCCCCGAACTGGCCTATGCGTGACACGAAGATCCTTGGAAAAGAGCACGAGGAGAAAGCCCTACCGTTCACTTGGCACGGAAGGAGCCTCGGGACGTGAACACCGAGGACCAAGCCCAACCGCCCAAGGTCTATCTGTCAACTCCCATCGGTGTGACGATTGGCGAGCCCGTAGACCTGCCACACTATCCTTAACCCGGGATTACGACACCGCATGTCGACTGACACCGCATGCAATACAACCACATCGTGGTACGGAAGGAGCCTCGGAAATGAGCACGAGGATCAAGTCCAACCGCCCAACTTTACTCATCTCAACATCATCCCAACTAGTGACGGCCAACACCGCACTTGCTAACTTCCACGACGCTACCCGTAGGGAGAAGACACTCTAAGTGTTGGAATACTAAATTTCCTTCTATCATTTCAACGTACATCATGGCCATAGTTTAATCATCTACATGTCATTCCAAATAATTTCAACATGATATAAAGCAATGCGCATAAATGTTAGTCCACCAATTTATATCCAACCCTTTCGTTCAATTAAGCTTGCTCACAATTCGTTGTATGAACTCAAATTTATAAACCTCAAGCTTCCTATCACTATGATGGTTATCCCAAAAGAGTTCACTCAGACCTTGAGTTAGATTGTGCAAGACCCCCTTTTTTTTTCTTTTTCGACACCGGGGTCTTAGCCCAGAACTGCCGATTTGCGGTGGCACCGACTCACGGGAAGGCCGCCACTACAAAACGCCAATTCTGCCGGCCCTTTTCGATCACAAGAGAGAGAAGTAATTATACATAAATGTAAACAAGTCCACAGAAGCATGTATAAAAGTGAAATCACATCCAGTCCATCAGTAGATAATAACAGGAAATAGACAATAAAATTACTGCGAGATACGGTTCAGATGAAATATAGATAAACGGGCTCGAGCCCGGTACATCAGAGTCCTCACTACAAATCACTCATCGCAGAACTGTAAAGGTACTAATCACTCACGGAGCTGGTCGCAGGTGCACCGGTGCTAGACTGACCCACCTCCATGCGCACCGTACTCCGCTGGTGCTGGTCCCTGGATTGCTGGTCCCTGTCTCACATCCGGAGCTCCTGTAATGTTGTGGTTCGAAAACCATTAGTCATAAAGACTAAGCCCCATCATCCCCTACCCCTCCCCCCACGGCTCCTAAGCACCGAGCGGAGAGGAGGAAAGGGAAGCTATAAAGGTGGAGAATAATCAAGCAGATGACAGGGGAGTTATTCTAACAACTATCTAGAACAAATAACAACTAGCAATTCTATGGTAGTAAGTGGTAAAGTAGAGAAGTAGTAAGTAGCAATTGTATAAAAAGGGCAGCTAGAGAACAGTAAGTAAACAAGTAAGTAAGTAAGTAGGTAACCTTAACTTATATGAATGCCCATACAAACTTATAAGTTAAGGGGTCTTCTGCAAGGCTCCCATCGTATAAAAAGTCTCATACCGATTTATACGTTGGGGTGTCGGTTGTATGCAAATATGATTGTAGTGATATGCTATGCCATGATTCATGCAAGTGCAACTCACGCACACGACTCTATGCGCACAGACCTTTAGTTCCCCCTGTTTGGGCAGCTAGCTTCACTCCCAGGAACCTCCGTAGTGGAAAACGGAGACAGTGGGTCGGGCCCCCCCACTCCTAGGCGGGTATCCACACTACCGGTCCTAGCCCTTCCGTACGCCCCTAGAAGAACACAACCTAGAGTATCCGTGTATTACTGCTGGTTATACCCACCAGACTTTCTTTGGCTAAGTGTCCCACACCGCCGAGTCAACGTACCGATGCCGGTGTGAACGACAATCAGATATCGAATACCCACCACCTTTATTCTGTACTCCAACCCTCGAGCCCTCGGCTCCCCGGACTGTCCCGTCCGTGCATCTACCTTCAGAGCTACCGTCTGAATGGCAACCAAACCAATTATTCTACCTTCCTAGCTATCGGGGTGTATGTGTATGCAACTCTAATTATACTAGTTGCTCTTTAGATTATTATTTCTATAGTTTACGTTAGCCCGGGACTGCCCTCGGTATTCCCCGTGAAGGGCTCTCAAAGGGCACTAGGAACTATGATAGTAGCTGAAGCCCACCGTTCCCTTTCGCAAGGCACTTATTGTTATTGGTTGATACCCATTACCCTATCCCTTTTTAAGTTACTTTAGATCTAGCCCTAGCGTATTAAGACTCTTCCACTCCTACCCGGGGTGGACGATTTTTCGTCGTTCCCGTACGCCACTTAACCTTAACCAGTCTCACACTCTACTTATCCTGACCTCCAATAATGGACTTAAACTTAGCTTTCCCTAACCAACCAGCAACTACCAAAATTCCATCTCCCAAAGTTCATTATCCGCTCTAGTTCAGTTTCCGTGGTTTTACTATATGCAGACCATCCTAAGATACGTGAGGAGTGTAAGGGGAGGTACTCCAAATTGTCTTCCGAATCTCCTATAATATTTACTGGAGGTCTATCGTGACATAATATAGCTAAGACCAAGATTTCCAAATTTTCCTATTTATCGGGCATTTAATTTATTTATTCTAAGATTCCAAATGCCCTAGTATGAACATGAAGTGCACTAATGAGCCAACAATAAATCATCATAAAATTAGTAAAAATCCTATGAGACATTTAAACAGTAATTACAAGTTTTTAGAAATTCCAGAGGTGTTTAGGCCTACATTTCCTAATTTACTATTTTAGGTCATTTCTACTATATTATGAAGGAAGTACTGTAAATATGTATCCAAAAATCCCAAGAAAATTATAGAAGCTTTATGGTGACCTAAAACCATCATAAACCAAGTCCCATAATTTTTATCTAACATTTGGGCTCTAAATCTATTTTAATGTAAAATACCAACTTTCCTAGATTAGAGATAGAGATACTATTTTTAATCATCTAAAATTCCATATAAAATTACAGGGTGACTAACATAACTTTAAACACCCACTTACCAAATTTCATAATTTTTCAGACAGTAATTAGACATTATTTGTATTTTTAACTCCATGTCACAACTAGTACATTAAAGAAATATGTACCCAAAATAATCAGTTAAAATTTCCAAGAAAAATACAGAAGGTATAACATGCTATAAGATGCTCTAATCCAAGATTTCATAACATTCCAGTGAACATAAATTTCAGAATCATCAAAATAAATATCTAGGGCACAACTAGGGTTGTAAATGAAGTACTGTATAAATTAACCCAAAAATCTCAACTAAATTATAACATGGCCATTTAGATTAGAAAATCACCCTACTCTAATTTTACTTGATTTGAATTTCATTTGACAGCTTAATAATTCAAATTAAGGTTGATGACCTAAACTAGGGTTAGGATTTTAGGTGGCTTAGCTGTCTCCAAATACCATAAAATTTTGTCCAAAGAACTATACTGGCCCTATGGTTCTTTCCACCCAATTTTAAGTTAGTCCAAGGTCATTTGACCTCATGACCTTCACAACCCCAAAAACCACCATTAAGGGATTTTCCCTAGGGTTCTAGGGCTACCCTACACCAAACCACCCCAAACTCCCTTGGAGGGTGTGTCATGCCCTAAGCAGCCATTAGACAAAATATCAACCTCTGTTGAGGTGATATGACCACCCAAATACCAAGGGGGTGTTTGATCCTAAATTATCCTATAAGGATCAACCTAGAGTTGGATACAACCCTATTCAAAACATCTCCAAATGAGATAAAATTTTTTACCAGAACCTTATGATAAACCCAGGGACCACTCACCAAAATTTGGGAGGGTTTGGAAGTCATTTAGCCATCTAATTAAATTATGCTAGGATTATTGAATTTTCCTAAAAACTATAGAAAAATATTTCCCAAAAATCTTAATTTTTGGATAACATCTAGATATAGATAAGATTAGGCCACACCCCAAATTTCAAGTCATTTTGATGACTGGATTGGAGTGGGGAATTTTTCTAAGGTCAGGACAACCCTATGGGTAGACCTTACCAAATTGAGTGTTGAGGTCTATCCAGTGGTCCAATATGCTTGAAACAAATTTTAAATTTCTTAGACTCAAAGAGCTACAATATTAATGTTGACCATTTTTCCTGTAGGAGCCTCTAAGTATTTTTCCTAAATTATCTAAGTGACAGATATTTTCATTCAGAAATTGCTTTATAAAATAAAATCTAATTTCATGGCACTGATCTTGAAGCAAGATCTAAGGGCTCTAGACTTGTCTTCTTCCTCCAGCCAAAGGTCGTGATCTGCCCGACCTGGAACTACTTCCAGGAGCAGCTGCCAGCCGTCCAGCCTCCTCCCTGGCCGGCCACCGCCACCACCACCTCCGTTGAGGTGGCAGCCATCCCCGGGCGGCGGTGCAGCCGCCGGAGGGGCTTTTTCTGGCGAGCCCGAACACGGGTTTCATGGAAAAATCCATGAAAATGGAAGTTTCAACCGGGCTCAGTTGAGCCCGATTCTCAAACCTATTGGTCCTAAGATCTATCCGCAGAAGAAGAGGGAGGGGAGGACCTTGTTCGCGGGCTGGAGGCGTGCAGACCGTCGGGAAACCATTTGCGCGGTGGTGGCATCGCCGGAAATTCTTCAACAGCAAGGGTAGGCTCGAAAACTTCGGGTAACAACTGGGAAAAACTCCCCTTGGGCCTCTAAAGGTGTTTAAAAGCTTGGGCAAGGAGGGGGATCGGCCAAAAGCTGGTGGCCATTAATGGCCCATAAAAGCTTGGCTCGGCCATGATGGAGGGGGGCTGAAACGGCTCTATGACAGCTGGAGGAGGGCTGGAAACTCCTCCTCTCCCTGAGAGGAGTTTAATCCAGCAGTTTCAGGGGAAGGGAAAGAGCCATAGCATCAAATGCCATTGATGGCCTTGACTACAAGCTTTCAGCCATGGCCGCAACCGTCCTTTTTTTTGCAAAACCGGCGGTCCACGTGGCATAGCATGACTGGTCAACTTAAAACAAATAGAACTTATCAGGTCTTATTGGAGAAGACGGCTCACTCCTAGACCGGCCCGGTTCAGCTAAACCAGCACCCAGCTAGAAGTAAAAATGCCAGAAAAAAGTCTAAGTATAATGGCGTTGAGTGAGCTCAGCTCACTCAATGCCATCAGGCTACGGCGTTGAGTGAGCTCTGCTCACTCAACGCCATTCCAGACTACGGCGTTGAGTGAGCTCAGCTCACTCAACGCCATCCGGACTACGGCGTTGAGTGAGCTCAGCTCACTCAACGCCATCCGGATTATGGCGTTGAGTGAGCTCTGCTCACTCAATGCCACCCGGAATATGTCTTTTTAGACGATGGCGTTGAGTGAGCTTAGCTCACTCAACGCCGTCCAAGTTATGGCGTTGAGTGAGCTCTGCTCACTCAACGCCATCCAGACAACACCAAATGGCGTTGAGTGCAGTCAGTGCACTCAACGCCGTTCAGCTTGTGGTGTTGAGTGCACTCAACGCCATCCCGCCTGACCGTTTACGGCGTTGAGTGAGCTAAGCTCACTCAACGCCATCCAGTCTACGGCGTTGAGTGAGCTCAGCCCACTCAACGCCATTCCTGCCGACACCAGATGGCGTTGAGTGCAGTCAGTGCACTCAACGCCCTTCAACCTATGGCTTTGAGTGAGCTAAGCTCACTCAACGCCATCCTGCTTATGGCTTTGAGTGAGCTAAGCTCACTCAACGCCATCCAGCTTATGGCTTTGAGTGAGCTAAGCTCACTCAACGCCATCCAGCCCACGGCGTTGAGTGATCTAAGTTCACTCAACGCCATTCCAAGGTCACGGGCGTGACGGACCGGTCACGGGCATGTCAGGCCCATGATGAAATTTCTGAGCTCGACGATTGTCTTCCTGAGGTCGACGATCGTCGAAGGGGTCACGCCCTAGGTCACGGGCGTGACGGACCGGTCACGGGCGTGTCAGGCCCATGTTGACATTTCTGAGCTTGACGATCGTATTCCTGAGGTCGACGATCGTCGAAGGGGTCACGCCCTAGGTCACGGGCGTGACGGGTCGGCCACGGGAGTGACCACCCCTTGACTCGAAATTTTTGTCGATAATCTTCAATTCCTGGGTTTCCTAAGGTTCTGTTATGACAAAACCACCTCCAGGGGTCTAGCCGGAAATGGGATGTTACATATTGCAACATTAATTCCACCGGATCTAAATCCACATTATACACAACCCAGAATTTTAAGTGTAGAATAAATCTGGACAGCAACTTCAACTGAGGATTCCCAAGGCTACGGGAATTCGGTGAGTGCATGTAACCCCTAGATGGAAAGGTTTTTTCAACGGCTACAATTTTCTTGTTCAGCCTGTAACCCAGATCAGGCTAGGACTCACATGAAATTTGCTCCAAAACCTGCAGCGTACAGAATACAAATTCTGTGTGCTTAATTTACAGCCCTAACTTCGATTGGACATTTCCGTGGCTACAGGCTTCACCTGAAGGCGTGTAATCACTCATTGGAAAGGTAATTTCAAGGGCTACAACTTTTGTGTTTAGTTGAAAGCCCAAATCTGACCCTTTCTTGCTTGAACACAGCCAAGAAGGTCGCTGTGTGCAGAACACAGATTCTGCACGCATCTTAAAGCGGAATGAATGACATCAGTTCATCTTCCTCCTCAAGGCCATTTCCCCAAATCGCAACCAAAAGCTCCTCCACCCTTATTCTCCCTCTCAAGGCCATTCCTCTTCACGAAGCCACCCCCATCATCACTTTGAAGAGGGGGAGGTTGAAGATGTCTAGTCTTTAGAACACACGTTCTAGCAAGGCCCTTCCTAAAGAAATCTCCATCTCCCATGTCTAGACTCTCTTGAGTTGACATCTCACTTAGATAACTACAGATCTAGCACCAAGGGAGGGGGTAGGAAGCTCACCTCATTTCCAGCGGTAACACCATCCTCGGCCATGGATCTTGTCATCCTCCTCCGCGGCATCACTTTTCCCTTGACGGCGATGACGTTTCTCCTCCTCCAAAGCTTGCTCCAGCCATTCTCTTCCTCCAGGAATGTTCCCTCCAGAAATTAGGGATTGTGAAGAGAATGAGGGTGCTAGGGCTTCACTTTTCCTTTTTATATAGAAGTTACACGGGTAGGGACACGGCCGTGTCCTTACCCGTATCCTACTCTGGCGAAACGGCTTGACCGCCATTTCGTGATCCTACACGGGTACTGACACGCCCGTGTCAGTACCCGTGTCCAGGTGACACGGCCGTGTCACCTCCCATGTCAATACCCGTGTGGTTCTCGGGGCACAACTCGTCGAGCTAGGCTTAAAGCACACGGGTAGGGACACGCCCGTGTCCCTACCCGTGTCCTTCACAGGACGAACCACTCAAAGCCATTTCACTCAAAGCCATGACACTCAACGCCATGGCACAAGGGTAGGGACACGCCCGTGTCCCTACCCGTGTCCTTCTCGGGACACACCACTCAAAGCCGTTTCACTCAAAGCCATGCCACTCATGCCATGGCACACGGGTAGGGACACGCCTGTGTCCCTACCCGTGTCCTTCTCGGGACACACCACTCAAATCCGTTTCACTCAAAGCCATGGCACTCACGCCATGGCACACGGGTAGGGACACGCCGTGTCCCTACCCGTGTCCTTCTCGGGACACACCACTCAAAGCCGTTTCACTCAAAGCCATGGCACTCACGCCATGGCACACGGGTAGGGACACGCCCGTGTCCCTACCTGTGTCCTTCTCGGGACACACCACTCAAAGCCGTTTCACTCAAAGCCATGGCACTCAATGCCATTGAACACGGGTAGGGACACGCCCGTGTCCCTACCCGTGTCATGCTCAACTCCAGTTTCTATCCTATTTTCTTATTTCCCGCAAGTGCGCACCTGATCACCTGCACCCCCTTGAGCCTACACTAGCTCTCCCGACACCAAAACACGCATAAGGGGCCTAGCGCGAATCGGGACGTTACAACGCCTCCCGCCGAGTAGAGGCATTGAGGGGCTACTCGCCCAGTCCCCAGTGGGAGGGATTCCTTATCATTTTTCCCCGCTAGCCTGCCCTTAGCCAGTCAAAACAGCGGAGTCCCGCTGTTGGCAGACCCAGGTGGGCTGCACATAGATGTTCGGAACAGCGGAGTTTGGCTGTTGGCAGGCTAGCCCGAAAAGTTTTCAGTAATTTCAGGATAGCATAGGTCAGTTATTTGCAGATCACCTTCATAATCCTATAAATAGGACTCAAGAGGTACCTCATAGGGCATGCTTACTAGTCTTCTAGTCACCTAGCGCTTTCTGAGGTACCTTAGCCCGGCATTTGGCTAAGGAGGGGAAGCGCTCAGTGATCTTTCGGGTGTGTGGTGGGACCTCCGTGTCGGGCCCTTGGTCTTGTCCTTTGCTCTCTTTTCCTTGTTATTTTCTTGCAGGAGCGAAGTAGGTGCGCGACCACCCCTTCCCCAAGGTTGAACTCCACAAGGGACCGATTCTCGGTTTCAACAGCGAGAATGAGGAGATAGTCGACAACTCCGCAGGAGTCAGCAACTTGGTGAGAGGGAACAACTTTGTGACAATGACGGTGTTCGAAGAGTTTGCATGGAGGGTCGAGAGGAGCATCCTGGTTGGGCTCCCTACTCTCCCCGATGTCACGGCGACCTCGTCTCATCGCATGAAACCGTCATAGAAAGAAGCACCACCTAGGCGATTAGGGAAGGGGCGAGCAAGAGAGGGACAGGAGCGACCAATTCAGTAACGACACTATCTGACGATCAGCCTGGGGATCAGGTTCCGAGATGCGGAACAGCCGGCGAGATATCACGATACTCGCCAAGATAGTGAGTATGAAGAGGATACTCGCGAGTATGACACTCGTTATCGCTAAGGAGGGAGGAGCCCCTTCTGTGAAGAGATCCTAGCGGCCCCAATTCCTGAAGGCTTCAGAGAGCCCGTCCTGAACTATTACTCCAGAGAGATGACCCGGTTAGGCATCTCCAATAGTTTGAGGACAAGGTATCAATCTGCAACATGACTAATGCTTTCAAATGCAGGTTCTACTTTTTTTTAATAAAAGTCATCGCCCCATGAAACACGGTAGGATGCGAGTTGTCTTCTTTGTTCGGATCGTCTCAAGTTAGATAGAAGCAGTGAAGTCAATTTACACGATCGATTTGGGAAATTCGCCTCCGACCTGATTCTCCTAAAAAACCCAAAGCGTGTGATGAGACGATGTGTTTGATCTTAAAAGCGTTCTTGTAAGTCCAAGCCCCTGCATTGACGACCGAGATCATCTCCCCCCTTGTATGTTGGCCTAGCTACCTACCCGATCACACTTCTTATCCGACTGGAGGAATTATCAGGAACAGGTCGAGACGCCAACCTCCCAAACTCGATGAAGGATCAACCTCACAAAGTGATGTCATGTGTAAAGGCATCATCGGTCCGTGAAAAGACTAAAAGACCCGCTCTTAACGACCTTTTTGTGTCCTGTGAAGCAGGTGCGTCTCTGTTAGTGTCAAGGTGGGATAACCCGCCATGCTTTTGGAAGCAACCAGGAAAAGAAGCTTGGAAGGTTCGAGTGTGTGGTAGGATGGAGGCCTTGAGTGTGTGAGTCTCGTTGGACCCCCTGACTGTCGTTTCCTATCTCTAGATCCTTTCAAGTTCATTGCTGGTTGAAGTGGAGTGTTGGCCTCGAGAGTGTGCATCTTACGTAACCTCCCGAGTGCAACTCCATTATCCGAAGGATCGCCATTGGCAAGCGAGAGCATCTTTTCGTTTTCCTTTCAGCAAGAGCCTTTCTGTGGGTTATTTCGCCAAAGCTTGCGAAAATCGAATAGATATAATGATGTGCTTTGTGCGAGTATGCAAGTGCGAGTAACAATGTGCGAGCAGCGACGTACATGCGACTGCGACCATATAGGTGTTAGCAGCGACATACGAGCATGCAGGTGCGACCATGTAGGTGCGAGCAAAGTTGCGCGAGTTAGTATGAACTAGCATGCGAGCAAAGATCGCGCACAACGGACACTCAATCTCTCCACGCCTATGAACCTAGCAAGCACCAACAAATGAGCGAGTATGCAAACGAGAAAGTGAACATAAAGAACAAAGTGCAAAAGATTCCTTTTATATCATGTGACGAGCATTACAGCACAAAAAGGCAATGATGCCTTGAATAAAGGTTCGTCCTAAATTTCCTAAACTATGTTACATTTTATATACATGATCGCACGCAGGAGGTTGCCGACTGACTAGGACTCGTCGTCGTCGGTATCAGGCTGGTACTCCTTGTCCTTGATGATGACATCTTCGTCGCCAGCATCTTCCTCTCCATCCTCATCGTCATTGCCATCACTGTCGTTGCCGCTCTCTCCGCTGCTACTTTCTTCATTGTCGCCAGAATCAGTAGCGGAAGACAGGACGTGATCTGGCGAGTTGGACTCTTCAGCGAGCATGTCAGGGATGAGGTCCGCCACTGTTAATTGGTCGGCCTCCGGGTCAAGGAAGTCATCTATCCTCAGTTTGGCGAGAACGGCGTCTTCCATTGCTCGCGCGATCCCGCGACAAATTGCGGGCATCACGTCCTCATGGAAGCGGATCTTCTTCCCCATCCTATGAGGACTCGCCTCTAGCTGCTGCTCAACTGGGCGAGTTTTTGAGGGCTCAGGGCGAGCTTCAACAACTGTCGGGCGTGTCTCCAGCTCAGCAAACCGGACTTGGGCGATCTCCAGGTCATTCTTGGTGTCAGCGAGCTCTTGCTCGAGCTCAGAGATTTTCTTCGCCATCTCTATCTCGACAGCTTGTGAGTATCAACCACAAACTATTAGAAGATCCATCAAGTGAAGTGGCGATTAAGGAAAAGTCGCGCATAGAAGTAAAAGCTACCTCGTAGTCCTTCCAACTGACTGACTGCATCTCCAGATCGATCTCCTTCTTTGAGACGATCTTCAGTGCCTCCTGCGACTTGAGGAGCCTCCTCGCCATGTGATGGCCCAACTCAGTAGCTCGCAGGAGCGCGCGAGCAGTTTGATGGGCGAGCACATCTGCGTCGAGGTCCGACAGCGACTCGACATCAGCTCGCCCATAGAGCGCGGAGGCGACATCGTAAGCCTCCCCCTTATCCTACCAGTCTTTCGACCAGGCAGGCAAGTTGGTGTTCAGAGTTATCTTGTGCTCGCTCTCCGCCCAAAACACCATCGGGCATCCGATGGCGTCCTTACCACTGCACCCACGATTGAAGTTGAGATGGAAGTACGGCTCCCCGACGTCCACTGGGGACTCTCTCACATCGAAGAGTTCGTGGGAGATCTTCACACAATTCCTCGCGTGATGAGGGGACTTGGCTTTCCCTTTCTTCTTGTATGGTTTCCCCTGCGATGAACCATCCTTGTCTCCTGCTCGCGACTGACCTTTAGAACCCGCGGGAAGTGGAATCTCCTAAACATCTGCGGACAGATTCACCGAATCCTGGCGCGACGACGCGGCTTACCTCGTAGAGGAATGGTCTTAGTAAGACAATCCGGACATGAGGCCTGACACCATGGCCCTGACATGACTTTGAAGAACAATCGGTCAGCCTTACTATTACTACTAAAACCCAACAACATGCATTTTTTGTTGCTTTCTTCCATCTTATCTCTTCTTTCTAAATTCTTATGAGCATAAGCTATGGACCCAAAAATTCTTAGATCGAAAATTGCTGGTTTTTTTATAATGATGACCTCATATGGTGCTGTGTCTTCAAGAGCTTTAGGCTTCGTTTGGGGGGACTTATTTTCACCGGTCAAGCGGTTACGACAACATGAATCGGACCGTAATTATGGCCCGGTTCATGCGGTAGTAACCGCTTGACCAGTGAAAATAAGTCCCCCCAAATGGAGCCTTATTAGGAAGTCGATTCGAGATGTACACTACTTTGGAGGTTGCTTTATCCCAAAGAAAGTTGGGGCATGCCTTGTGGATTGGCAAAAATTTCTGTGCGGAACCCCCATGGGAGAACCGTGGGGGGACCTTTTTTTAGTTCAAAAGTACAACTGGAAATACGTTGTATTATAAAAATGGATTTTAGTTCAAAAATGGACTGGATTTTACGGGTGAAAATACAACTGTATTTTCATTGATTGTAAAAATGAACTGTATTTTAGTTCAAAAAAATGAACTGGATTTTTTGTTCAAAAAAAGAATCTTTTTACAGTTGTATTTTCACCTCAAAATATATACATATGAGTACTTAAAATGAGCGTAAAAATACATAGAACAAAATTTTGTGACTTTTTTTATGAAAAAATAAAAAATATAGAAGGAATTTGTATTTTCATTTATACAATAAAAGGTACCCCCACTGTTCTCTCATGGGAGTACCGCAAAAAAAATTCTCTCTTGTGGATTAGCATTGTTCTTGCCAATTCAACCACGATGTGATTTTGACGTTCGACAACACCGTTTTATTGAGGTGTGTTGGGTGTTGTGAATTGCTAGCGAATTCCAGCATCTTGACAAAATTGATTGAAAAGGCAAGAGAGAAACTATTCCCGTGTCACATCTTAAAATTTTAATCATCTTTCCCAATTGATTTTCTATTTGTTTCTTGTAGGGTTTGAAACAACAAATTCCCTCGGATTTTTGTGCAAGATAAAACATCCACATATGTCTACTAAAGTCATCAACAATGAGGAGATAATATCATTTTCCCCATGATAGGGTTACACTGACAAGCCACCAAAGATCAATGTGAAGCAAATCCAGTGACTTGGTGGCCATATTGTGAGCAAATTTTGGGAAGGGAAGACAATGTGATTTTCTTTGGGCACAAGCCTCAAAATTTTGCGGTGTGACTTTGAATTGTGGGATTCCTTTGACAAGGTATTTCTTATGGATAGTTTCAAGTGAAAAAAAAATTTACATGACCATGCCTATGATGCCAAAGAGAAATCATGGAAGGTGAATGTTGAAACCGAAAAATCGGTCTCTGAGGAGTTCGACCCTTGGGGAAGGGGTAATCACACACTTACTTCTCTCCTCACGAGCCCAAGTGACTAAGGAAAAAAGACCAGGGACAGACCCAAGGCTCCAGCACGGAGGTCCCACCACACACCCGGAAGATCTTAGAGTGCTTCCCCTCCTTAGCCAAGTGCTGAAGCTAAGGTACCCCAAAAAGCACTAGAAGACCGGGCACAAGAAAGCGTGTCCTTCTGAGGTACCCCTTGGGTATTATTTATAGGAAAATGCGGTCTGCAAATATCCAACCTTCGCTGTTTTCGAGGACTATAGGCAGTCCAAAAGGGATAACATGGTAAAAACACACCACAACTGAGGGGCGAGCTGACCCTGAGACAGCGTCCGCTCGGCAAGGGCGGCGAGTACGGGAGCGGGAAAGTTTCACCTCATGACGAGGTAAAAGGCAGTGGGGGTGCTCACCCCGAGGGAACTCGCCCCGCTCAACACCATAAGCCCAGCTCGCCTCACTCAACGCCACAGGGGAAGGCGTTGAGTGAGCTCGCCTTACCCAACGCCGCCGGGGAAGGCGCTGAGTGAGCTCGCCTTACCCAACGCCACGGAAGAGGGCGTTGAGTGAGCTCGCCTTACCCAACGCCACGGGAGAGGGCGTTGAGTGAGCTCGCCTTACCCAACGCCACAGGCCTGGCTCGCCTCACCTTGGGCCTAGGCGGGTTGGCCCTGAAGCCTCTGCTCGCGGGTGACGGGCGTACTGGCACTCGACCGCCCCTTGGCTCTGAGCGCGCACGTACTCGGCCGGATCTGCTCCACTCTACGAACTCCGAGCTCAGCCCGACGATTGCCGAGCCCGTACTCGGCACGCTGGGCTCGGCATGCTCTGCTGAACTCGCCTGGGGCTCTGGGGCGGTCTGAGCCGGCCGGTTTGGCTCCTGTTAGCCCACTCGCTGGATACGGGGTTGTACATAATCCCCGCTCTTTGCGAGGTTGGCATAAACTCGGAAAGAAACACCCAACCTCCTAGGATCCTGCGAGTGCGACAGGAGCCAAAAGGAATCTCTTGGTGAGTCCCACCGATGGCTATAAATACATACCCAGCGTACCCGGCTGACCTCTGCCCTTCCCTTTACTTAAGCCCTGCCGAGATGCCACTCCCAAAAGAGGTCATGGAGCGACTCGCGAAATCTCGCGAGGAGACCGCCCTTCGTGCTGCGGCCCTGACCAATCTGAATGTCCTGGCTCGCCGCTTCACCGAATTCGGCTCGGTCAAGAGGGCGAGGCCCTTTCCTCCTGAGACCGAGCACATCTTCGCTGACTTGAAGAACACCCTAGTCAATGGCTCCGATTCCTCCAACCGTCCTGCTCTGGCTCCCGACGGTAAAGACTTCGTGGACCTTACCACCGAACAAGACCATGATGGCTGGATCTCGACGCCGAGGGTCGAGAATCTCCCTTTTAATACGTGTGAGCCGTCCTCTGACCTACGTCCGCAAGACTCGCTCCTTGCCACCAAGACCATGGAGCTGGACTCGCGGAAGTTGTGGTCGCCGACTCGCACCCCTTCACGACGACCTTCTTCCACTCCCGCGGCCACTGGGGAGGACGCCGAGCACACATCCGCTCCTGATTCCCCCCGAAATTCTGAAGGTGTGTCTCTGATCTCCTCAAATTGCATTTGATTTCGATCGGTGCTCGCTCCTCCCACTCGTTAACCTGACTCTCTCATGCGGGCCTTCCCAGGCGATCTGGGGCTGATGATTCAGCCGAACGGGCTGGCTACTAGCCTCTTCTATCGCCGCGCGCTTTAGACATCTTCCTAGACTCAGAGATGGATAGCCCCGAAAGGTCGAGGCGAAGACAACTGGTCCTCAAAAAGTTGGTGCGCGAGCTCCACGAGCTGAAGAAAGACAATTCCAGGCTGCAGGAGGAGTGCGCGCACCTCGCTGGCGAGGCGAGGGTCAGCTCGGCGTATGCGGCGACGTCTTCCTCCATACTCTTCGATAAGATTGATGAGAACTTGCGAGCGGCAAACAGGAACCTGGGGCAGCTTCGGCAACTCTTCGCGCAGCGGCTGGCGACATCGGGCTGACGAGAACGGGGTAATTAAGGACAACTCCCTTGCGAGCCGACCGACACTCGCCCCCACTGTTGTCTGGTCCATGCGTGTGCTTTTCATTTTCCTTGTTCTGGACAATTTGCTCCCTTTATGCTAATAAACTGTATAAGTTTTTGTTATGCGAGCGTGTTTTATTTCTTTTGAATATGCAACGGTGCGTGTCTTTTTGAATTCCTCATCCCAGATTCGTTGAGGTCGGCGAGCAGAGAGCGGCGAGACGGAGTGAGCGAGCCGGGCTGGTCAGTCGGCTCCGGTTCTCCTCCCCTTTTTCTATAAATAGGGATCCCAACCTACCCCCTGGCTACGCCTTTATTGCTTTTTTATCCTTTCCCCTCCTTGCTTCCCTTGCCCTCTGCTCGTGCGCTTCCCTTCCCTCGGCGAGTATGGGAAAAGGAAACCCTGATTCCGATGGTCGCGCCAAGTGCGCCCAAAACTTCGCCGACCATTGCTTCTTCGAGGGCAATACCACGGCGGACGAGCTCGCCGAGTTCGTGGCGGACTATGTTCCTGCCGGCTTCGTGGCCCGCCTCCCGGTGGAGCATGAGGTCATAAACTCCTTCTTCGAGGATGAGCTCGCCTTCCCCATCTCGCATTTTGAGGTGGGGTTGCGCCTACCGCTCTAGCCTGAGGTCCGCCAGGTCCTTAAGTATTACGGCGTCGTGCCCGCACAGCTCAACCCCAATGTCATCGCTATGGTAGTTGGATTTGCATGCTACCTCCGCCGAGAGCGGATTGATTTTAATCTGAACGTCTTCCGCAAACTCTTTTCTTACAAGGCCAACGCCGACGGGGTCACCTTCTTCGGCGGCTCTTCCATAAAAATCCGCGAGGTCGCCAATAAGAATTACAACTGAATGTCAAAGATTGTCTTCATCCGGGGCGACCTCGGTAATATTCCCTTCTCGCCCCTGCAGAAAAGCGAGGAGATGTACCGCCCACCGTCCGTGTCCGGCAATGACGCCGAGCTTCACAAGTTCTTCCTTTACAAGGACTTTGAAGTCGCCTTCCTCCGCCGCGGCATCGGATCTCTGCCTCTTGTCCTTTCTGGCGAAGGTATGTCTCGCCCACTTTCTGCTCGCCATACTTGGCCTGATCGGTCAAAACCTTTTTCTTCGGCTAAGTCTTTTTTACAGGGGAGCGACTGGTCCCGGTGAACCCTCCCTTCGCTGACCCGGGAGTATTCTCGGGCCTGATCGAGCGAGCTCGGGCTGCGGCCGTGGCATGCCGAGAAGAGAAAGTGAGAGGCAAGCCTTCCAGCAAGAGGCGGCTGGAACTAGGAGGGCCGAGGTCGCTCCACCGTCCCTCGGCCCTTAAACAGAAAGAGGCGAGGGTGATCTCGCGAGGCCAGCCACAACAACCCTCGTCGCCTGTCAGATTTATGAGCTCGCCGGAGGTTTTTTTCTGACGAATCCCCGACGAGCCCACTGAAGGAGGCGTCATCCCCCCTCGGGAAGAAGCGTGGGTCTTCCTCCCCTCCCTCCGTGGAGGAGGTTATTCCCTGCGATCCGGGCATTCCAAAGGACCACCCCCACTTCGGCAAGGGGGGAAGAAGCAAGGACGCGGCAAGCGAGCCGATGCTGAGCTGGGATGAGGGGGCCCACCGAGTTTCTGTCTCTACTCGCGCCCCCTCCTAGGGAGCTCGCCGGCCTCCCACGGGCCACACGTTCGCCCTTGGTTTCGGCCTGTACGGCTGGGATGGCGTCGAGGCCTACAAAAACATGACTCCTCGGCAGATAGGCCACGAGGGTCTGCAGGCCCATCTGCGAGCCTTCGAACTCCACCACATGATGGTTCGCCGCGGCTTTCAGCTCAGCCAACTCCAGTAAAAGGCCAAGCAGGAGCGCGACCTGGCGACGGAGAGGGCTGCCGACGCGGAGCGGCGGTTTAGCATTGTCGAGCACTTACTCAACGAAGCCTCGGGTGGGCTGGTAAGAATTTACCAACTCTCATTTTAACTTAGATATTTCACCAAGAATCTGATCTCTTTGTCTTTCAGGATGCCGAGTCCGCCAAGGTGCTACAGGCCCGCGCTAGTGAGCTGGAGGGCGAGGGCGCCCAGCTGCGGGTCCACCTCGCTGATCGGGAGGCCAGTTCGCACGAGCAGGAGACCCACGTTGTCGAGCCGGTGGCTCTTGCTGCTCGGTCGGCGGCCGAGGTGGAGGTGCTGAAGGAGCAGAACCGGGGTCTTCAAAGCGAGGTCCGTCGGCTGACGGAAGCCCTTTTTCCCCCGGACGGCGCCGAGCCCCCTTTTCCCTATAAGCGGCCTCGGGTTTTTGGCGAGGGGGAGGTCATGGAGCGACTGCGAGTCAACTCGATCGAGTCTGCCGAATGCCTCCTGGGCATCATGAGGGGATCGGGGATCCTGGCGGAGGGCTACGAGGGAGTAGCGGTCCGAGACCTTCTGCCCAGCCTATTTCCGCCGTCACCTCCTAACAGGAAAGAGGAAAGCTTTGGCTCCCTTTTTGATGAGGCGAAGGACAAGGAGCCGTTGCTCGGAGGCGAGGAGGAGGACCATCCTTCGGGGGAGGAGGGCGAGAGCTGACCGGATCTCCTCCCCTACTTTCTGCATTCTGTGTAATCCGTCTTCCCTCCCCCCTTTTTGTAATCTCGTCGAGGAGAGCCCCCCTTTTTGAAACTATAATGATAAAAAAATTTCTATCTTCTTTTTACCTCCAGCGCTAGAATGCACGTAAGTTAGGATTCGTGCTCGTCGAGGGGCCCTGAGCGTTGGCCGCAGCCAGGCTCTCGAACACTCTGCTCGCCTGCGAGCCGCACCCCGCTCTCCTTTGTTGAAAATTAACAAGGAAACGCGTTTGGGGTCAGGCCGCCACCGGTGCCTGCCTAAAATACCGAGAAGTACCCTTCGTCGAGCGGACCTTTGCGAGAACGGGCTCGTCTGGGGGGTGCACTCCTCTCTCAACTAGAGGTGGGATCAACAATCTCTTAACAAAAACTAAGGGGGACAGGGCCCCTGGAGCTCGCCTTTCTGACTGGCGGGTTTGCTTGCACATGCTTGCCTTGTGTCAACTTCCAAGCCCAGCCCCCAGGTCGTAACAACGTCCACGAAGACCCATACCCTGCCAGCGTAGAGGGAGCCTGATAGCGGGAGAATCGAGACCTAACCTCGGAACGAGAAGACTTAGAACATTTGCCTCTCCCGGGTGCTACCACAAGGCCAGTCAGTTAGATGGGAGCCTGAGGGCGGGTGTTGAACATCCTCCGGGCTCAGCCCCAGGGTCATAATGACGTCCATCGAGACCCCTGCCCTGCCAGCTTGGAGGGAGCCTGATAGCGGGAGAATCGAGACCTAACCCCAGAGCGAGAAGACTTAGAACATTTGCCTCTCCCGGGTGCTACCACCAGGCCAGTCAGCTAGACGGGAGCCTGAGGGCGGGTGTTGAACATCCTCCAGGCTTAGCCCCAGGGTCATAACGACGTCCATCGAGACTCATGCCGTGCCAGCTTGGAGGGAGCCTGACAGCGGGAGAATCGAGACCTAACCCCAGAGCGAGAAGACTTAGAACATTTGCCTCTCCCGGGTGCTACCACCAGGCCAATCAGCTAGATGGGAGCCTGAGGGCGGGTGTTGAACATCCTCAGGGCTCAGCCCCAGGGTCATAACGACGTCCATCGAGACCCTTGCCCTGCCAGCGTGGAGGGAGCTTGACAGCGGGAGAATCGAGACCTAACCCCAGAGCGAGAAGACTTAGAACATTTGCCTCTCCCGGGTGCTACCACCAGGCCAGTCAGCTAGATAGGAGCTTGAGGGCGGGTGTTGAACATCCTTCGGGCTCAGCCCCAGGGTCATAATGACGTCCATCGAGACCCCTGCCCTACCAGCGTGGAGGGAGCCTGACAGCGGGAGAATCGAGACCTAGCCCCAGAGCGAGAAGACTTAGAACATTTGCCTCTCCCGGGTGCTACCACCAGGCAAGTCAGCTAGATGGGAGCCTGAGGGCGGGTGTTGAACATCCTCCGGGCTCCGCCCCAGGGTCATAACGACGTCCATCGAGACCCCTGCCCTGCCAGCTTAGAGGGAGCCTGACAGCGGAAGAATCGAGACCTAACTCCAGAGCGAGAAGACTTAGAACATTTGCCTCTCCCGGGTGCTACCACCAGGCCAGTCAGCTAGATGGGAGCCTGAGGGCGGGTGTTGAACATCCTATGGGCTCAGCCCCAGGGTCATAACGACGTCCATCGAGACCCCTACCCTGCCAGCGTGGAGGGAGCCTGACAGCGGGAGAATCGAGACCTAACCCCAGAGCGAGAAGACTTAGAACATTTGCCTCTCCCGGGTGCTACCACCAGGCCAGTCAGCTAGATGGGAGCCTGAGGGCGGGTGTTTAGCATCCTCCGGGTTTAGCCCCAGGGTCATAACGACGTCCATCGAGACCCCTGCCCTGCCAGCTTGGAGGGAGCCTGACAGCGAGAGAATCGAGACCTAACCCAGAGCGAGAAGACTTAGAACATTTGCCTCTCCTGGGTGCTACCACCAGGCCAGTCAGCTAGATGGGAGCCTGAGGGAGGGTGTTGAACATCCTCCGGGCTCATCCCCAGGGTCATAACGACGTCCATCGAGACCCCTGCCCTGCCAGCTTGGAGGGAGCCTGACAGCGGGAGAATCGAGACCTAACCCCAGAGTGAGAAGACTTAGAACATTTGCATCTCCCTGGTGCTACCACCAGGCCAGTCAGCTAGATGGGAGCCTGAGGGCGGGTGTTGAACATCCTACGGGCTCAGCCGCAGGGTCATATCGACGTCCATCGAGACCCCTTCCCTGCCATCTTGGAGGGAGCCTGACAGCGGGAGAATGAGACCTAACCCCAGAGCGAGAAGACTTAGAACATTTCTTGAGAGTTTATGATATTATGTTATGAAAGTTCCGCAAAATCTCATGTCATCGTTACGATTATCAGGCAAAAAGGGCTCAAATGAATGAAACACATTGTATTGAAAACGGAAGCACATACATATATTCAAGGATAGAAGTGTTTCAGGTCGTCGCCACTCCAGGTGTGGCTCAGAGTCTTGCCCTCTATATTTTGGAGGCGGTACCCTCTCGATCTTAGTGCCTCTTTTACAATGTATGGACCCTCCCAAATTGGATGGAGCTTGCCCACGACAACCGATCTTCCCACCGCATCTACCTTCTTTAGGACCAAGTCACCTTCCACAAACTGTTTGACCCGAACATGTTTGTCAAAGTACTTAGCCATCCTCCGCTTGACTTCCTCTTGCCATACTGCTGAGAGGTCGCACAATTCTTCTATCAGGTCCAAGGAGAGCCGCTGTTCCTCCTCGTTTTCAACTCTCCACTCCTCTCTTCCATCTTCCGCCTCAGCGACCCTGGGAGTACGGACCTCGAGTTCGATGGGGAGCACCGCCTCGCTTCCATAAGATAGTTTGAAGGGTGTCTCTCCTGTGGCGGTATTGGGGGTAGTCCTCAGGGCCCAAAGAACGGAGGGGAGCTGCTCCACCCAACTCCCTTTCAAATTTTCAACCTTCTTTTTCAGGAGGTTCACGATAACCTTGTTGGCCGCTTCCACCTGCCCGTTGCTCCTTGGGTGATGGACAAAGGAAAACCTAAGGTCAATCCCGAGCTCTCCACATAATTTGATGAATTCTTTGCTGGCGAACTGCGGTCCGTTGTCGGTGACGATGGCTTGGGGCATCCCGTGCCTACAGATGATTTCCCCCCATACAAAATTTCGGATGATCTGCGAGGTCACCTTGGCCAACGCCTTCACCTCCATCCACTTGGAGAAATAGTCAATCATCACCAACAAGAATCTTCTTTGCCCGCTCGCCTGGGGGAAGGGCCCTACAAGATCCATTCCCCAAATTGCGAAAGGCCAGGGGGCCGTGATACTCCTGAGTCGCTGAGCCGGTTGTAGTTGGAGGGGGGCGAACAATTGGCACTTATGACATTTTTTGGCAAACTCGAAGGCATCATGCCCCAGGGTAGGCCATAAGTAGCCCTGCCTGATAATTCTTCCCTCCAGGGTCCGACCTCCCGAGTGACTCCCGCACTCCCCGGAGTGGACCTCTTCCAAAATCGTCGGCACCTCCCCCTCAGCCACACAACGAGCCAGCAACCCTGAGAGAGTATTTCGGTAAAGTTGTCTGTCGCGCAAGAGGTAGTATGCTGACTTGTACTTGAGTTTCTTTCTGTCCATCCCTTCTGGATACTCTCCAATGGACAAAAAGGTGGTGAAGGGGTCCATCCACATGGGTCGCTGATCTATCTCCATCAACTCTCCCTCCTCCAAGGATGGGTGGAAGAGGTCTGTGATGGTGCCCCCCACCCGAGGGCCGTGCTTGGCAAGATGGTTGACCTGTTCATTTTCCTCCCGCGGCACATGTTGAATGGAGAAGGTTTGGAACCCGCCAATGATTCCCTTGACCTTGGCCAGATACCGTTGCAGGGTAGGCTCCCTTGCTTCGAACTCCCCATTGGCCTGGGAGGCTACCACCATGGAGTCAGTGAGGACCTTCACATCATGCACTCCCAGCTCCCTGGCCAGGCGCAGCCCGGCGATCACATCCTCGTACTCGGCCTGATTGTTGGTTATAGAAAAATGTATTACCACTGTCTGCTCAATCCTGGTCCCTTGGGGGCTCTCCAAAATGACCCCGGCACCCAAGGAGTGCTTCCCTGACGCCCCATCAACCATCACTTTCCAAGGGACGGGATAAGTGAGTTTGTCCTCTGCTACCTCGACCACATAGTTAGCCAGGAAGTCAGGCATCGCTTGTGCCTTGATTGCGAGTCGAGGGACAAAGGAGATGTCGAACTCGCTCAATTCCACCGATCACTTGGCGAGTCTCCCTGAGTGCTCCACCCCCTCGAAGATGTTGCGTAGGGGTGGTCAGTCACCACCTGGATGGAGTTTTCCTAGAAGTAGGGCCTGAGTCTCCGGGCCGAGATGACTAGAGCGAAGACCAATTTTTCTAAGATGGAGTAACGGAGTTCCGCCTTCCTCAGGACCCTACTCACGTAATAGATAGGTAGCTGCTTCTTGCCTTCTTGCCTGGCCAGGACTGAACTGAGAGCCTCAACCCTAACCCCTAAATACAGGAATAAGTCCTCTCCTTCCTTGGGCCCTTGGAGGAGAGCGGGCTGGGTGAGTTATTTCTTCAGTTCCTAGAATGCCTTCTTGCACTCCTCGGACCTTTCAAACTTCTTGCCCCCCTTCAACGTTCTGAAGAAAGGGGAGCACTTTTCTCTAGCCCTGGAGAGAAACCTGCTAAGCTCGGTCAGCCTCCCCGTCAGCTGTTAGACATCTTTAGCGCTCCGGGGGGCCCCTAGCTCCATTATTGCCTTGACTTTATCAGGATTTGGTTCTACTCCGGCGGGAGTGAGCAGATGTCCCAGGAATTTTCCCCTACTGGCCCCGAAGACGCACTTCAGGGGGTTCAACCTCATCTTGTATTTACGCAGGGTGCCAAAGGTCTCCTCCAGATCCTAGAGGTGAGAGCCGATCTCCCGACTCTTTATCATCAAGTCATCCACGTATACTTCCAGGTTCCTCCCCTTCTGTCCCTAGAATACACGGTCCATCATCTTTTGGTACGTTGCCCCTGCATTTTTTAACCCAAAAGGCATCATCTTGTAGCAGTAGCATCCATCTCCTGTGATGAATGAGACATCCTTTATGTCGGTAGGGTACATCCTGATCTGATGATAACCTGAAAAGGCATATAAAAAACTCATTATAGAAAAACCAACGGCTGAGTCTACCAGCGCGTCGATTCTAGGCAAGGGATAATAATCTTTCGGGCATGATTTATTAAGAAGTGAAAAGTCTACACACATCCTCCACCGGCCGTCCCCTTTTTTTACCATTACAACATTTGAGACCCGACCGGGGTATTGAATTTCAGAAATGAAGTCGGCCTTGAGGAGTTTGGTGACTTCCTCCCTGATTGGTTCGTTCAGCTTGTCCGTGACGGACCTCCTCTTCTGTTGGATAGGGAGAGCCTCCGGGTCCAGGTTGAGGCGATGACAGACGACGTCAGCATCGATCCCAGGCATCTCGGCCGCTCTACAGGCGAAGACGTCCACATTCTTCTGGATGCACTCCAGCATCCTATCTTGATCCTCCGGGGTCAACCCCCCGCTGATGCGGACATTCTCCACCCTGCCATCCTGGGTGAGAACTTCAATATCTACCACTTCCTCGGCGGCCTCCAACCGGGACTGCTCCTCCCATTCTGCAATATCCTCCCCTCTTGGGGTAAGGACCTCCCCTCCTTCTACGGTCATCGCCTCGACCGACTCCTCAGAGAGTACCTCCTCGCGGGCCTCCCCCTCCATCCCTTCTTCCTCCCTGATTTCCTATCCGGCTTCCTGCCCATCCACCTCTTCCATCCTCCTCCCCATTTCCTCGGCCTCCTCCTGCCAAGAAATGGAATTTACTGCCGTCACGTAACATTCTCGACCTGCCTTGGGGTCACCGCGGACTCGGACCTGGATCCCCTCCGCGTTGAACTTAAGGCATTGATGGAAGGAGGAGGGGACGCAGCGGAAGGCGCTGATGAGGGGCCGTCCAAAAATGGCGTTGTAGCTGTTGGGGGCCTCTACTATAACAAATCGGCAGTTCCTGGATTGTCCCCCTAAGCTGACATGGAGTCTCACTCCCCCTTCTACTTCTTTCCTCTCCCCCGAAAAACCGAAGAGGGGCCCGTCGGAGGCCAATACCCTCTTGGCTTCTACCTGCATAGCGTCGAAGGGCTTCTTGAAGATGATGTTGACGGAGATCTCATTGTCAATGAGGATCCGGGAGACCGTGAAATTCTCGATGGCCGTCTGGATAACTAGTGCATCGCAGAAGGGGTACTCATGACCCGGCATGTCTTCCCTTGAGAAAGTGATCCTCTCCTCTGGGGGTGGGGTTTGGGATGTGGAGCCGATGATCCTTCGGTACATGGTGCGGAGGATCGCTTTCCGGGAAGCTTCGACCCCCACCCCCACATGGATCACTCTGATCCCTCCTCGGGTCCCTACATCGGCTCGGTCTTCGCAACGGTCCCCCTCCGCCTGAGGCCAGACTTCCTCAATCCACACTTCCTGGCGGTTTTGCTGCTGCTGCTGCTGCTCCCTGTTTCCCCGTATCTCGAGGAACTCCGGGCACGTGATCGTCGTGTGCCCCTCCTCTTGATGGTAGTCACAATAGGGTAGGTCTATCCTGACCTCCCTCCTCCTCCTTGGTTGTCCTCTCTTTCTCCCTCCCAGGGCGATAACCATGGCTTCCTCCTGATCGGGAAGGGGGGGCTCTTACCCTGCCTCCCCCCTGGGGGTAAAACTGGCCGCGCCCACCTTGACGGTTATCTCCTCCTTGATAACCCCTTCGCGGCCCTTGATCCTGCCATTCCAGCCTCCAACCCAACCGGTTGTTTGGTTCCTGACGCCCCCACCTGGGCTGCTGCTGCTGCTGCTCCCTCTGTTGAGGCTCGGCCCTTCTCTCCTCCTGGGCTCGGCCACCCCTTGGCTTTTTCTCCTCTACGGCCCACCTAGCCAACCTCCGGGCAAACTCTGGGTGTACTGCCTTTATGTCAGCCTCCCTTCCCGCCCTTTCCAGGAGCGCCTCAAAAGACACTGGAGGCATCCTCTTCAACTCCATGGCGAAGAACCCGGGCTGGAGACCCAGGGTGAAGGCCACCATCATGGTGTGCCCTGACATCTCTTGTACCTAGGACAGTTCCTCCTGAAACCTGTTCAGGTAACTTCCCAGGGTCTCCCCTGCTCTTTGTTTGATACGGAACAAGGACTCGGCCTCCCTCTTCCTTTTCTTTGAGGTGGTGAATCTCAACATGAACCCTCTGCGCAGGTCCTCGAAGCAGTAGATGGAGCCGGCCGGGAGCTGATGAAACCACTCTCTTCTTTCTCCCTGAGAGTGATGGCAAAGAGCCTGCACTTGAAGCCATCCGACATCTATCAGATTGAGACCACGTCCTCAAACCACTGGACGTGTTGGACCGGATCTCCCTTCCCTGAGTAGTAGGACATCTCCGGCTCTCGGAACCCCTCTGGAACTGGGGCAGAAGAAACGAACTCGCTGAAGGGGCTCCCTCCCTCAGCTGGGCGAGTTGGGAACTCCCTCCCCACTGTCTCGCCGAAGTGGTACTCGCCTGCCGAGCCCGGGAAAAGGACTTGCCCCCTCGGCTCGCGCTCCCTCTCGCTCGCGACTTCCTTCCCAGCTTGCCTGATGGGCGCGTCGTTGCCTAGTGCCGGGTCGGCGACCACGGGAACCACCGACGTCATGCTCTTGGCTCGCATGTTGAGTGCGACCCTGACGAGTCCGAGCACTTCCTCTCTGAGCTCCGCAGACATCCCTGCCGTCGCGGGAGGGGGAGGGGGTGGCGAGTTCGCCCTGCCTGAACCTTGTCCTTCATCTCTTGCCATCGGACTTGCGGAAGATTTTCTGTGCTAACCACGCTCCACGCTCACCGCATCAAAATGTTGAAACCGAAAAATCGATCTCTGAGGAGTTCGACCCTTGGGGAAGGGGTGATCGCACACTTACTTCTCTCCTCACGAGCCCAAATGACTAAGAAAAAAGGACCAGGGACAGACCCAAGGCTCCAACACGGAGGTCCCACCACACACCCGGAAGATCTTAGAGCGCTTCCCCTCCTTAGCCAAGTGCTGAAGCTAAGATACCTCAAAAATCACTAGAAGACCGGGCACAAGAAAGCGTGTCCTTCTGAGGTACCCCTTGGGTATTATTTATAGGAAAAGGCGGTCTGCAAATATCCAACCTTCGCTGTTTTCGAGGACTATAGGCAGTCCAAAAGGGATAACATGGTAAAAACACACTACAACTGAGAGGCGAGCTGGCCCTGAGACAGCGTCCGCTCGGCAAGGGCGGCGAGTACGGGAGCGGGAAAGTTTCACCTCATGCCGAGGTAAAAGGCAGTGGGGGTGCTCACCCCGAGGGAACTCGCCCTGCTCAACACCATAAGCCCAGCTCGCCTCACTCAACGCCACAGGGGAAGGCGCTGAGTGAGCTCGCCTTACCCAACGCCGTCGGGGAAGGCGCTGAGTGAGCTCGCCTTACCCAACGCCATGGGAGAGGGCGTTGAGTGAGCTCGCCTTACCCAACGCCACGGGAGAGGGCGTTGAGTGAGCTCGCCTTACCCAACGCCGCAGGCCTGGCTCGGCTCGCCTTGGGCCTGGGCGGGTTGGCCCTAAATCCTCTGCTCGCGGGTGACGGACGTACTGGCACTCGCCCGCCCCTTGGCTCCGAGCGTGCACGCACTCGGCCGGATCTGCTCCACTCCACGAACTCCGAGCTCAGACCGACGATTGCCGAGCCCGTACTCGGCATGCTGGGCTCGGCATGCTCTGCTGAACTCGCATGGGGCTCTGGGGCAGTCTGAGCCGGCCTGTTTGGCTCCTGTTAGCCCAATCGCTGGATACGGGGTTGTACAGTGAATAACCCCGGGAACAGAAGAGAGCGCGCGATCCCCCAAGCGGAAGATTGAGAGTAAAGATATTGCTCTAGTTCATATGAACTAAGGCTATGGTTACATTGCAACTTTGCTCCATGATGGAGCGGGATTTGTGGTTGAAAAGGACTTTGTATCCCTTGTTTAATAGTTGTCTGACACTAAGGAGGTTTTGTGGAAGGGTTGGGATGAACTGGACATTTAAGATAAGCTTGATTGACCCATTAGGTGTTATAGCAGAAATAGTCCCTTTTCCTTCTATCATTTCCTTCTTGCTGTCTCCAAGGATGATTTCAGCTTTATGATTTTCATCAAGGGTAATGAAAATTGATTTGTTGTTGATCATGTGGCTTGAACATCCACTATCAACAAAACAAATAGAAGAAATGTCTTGACTGTTGGGAGTTTTACCGGCGAACAGAAACTGATCGGGTTCAGTTTCAAAGAATTTAGCTTTTTTCCTTTGGTTTGCTCCAGCAGTTCTTGTCTAAGTGTTTTGAGATTTTGCATCTGAAAAAACAGTCTTTTGCAATGTGGTTCTATTTTTTTTAATGATACAGCAAGGACTGTAGATGTTTTTTTGTATTTGGTGAGCTGGTTTTACCCCTTCAAATTTTTATTTTTCTTATCCTTCAAATGATTTACTTTGGAAATTTATCTTTGCCACCCGCCCCTCTACCCCACCCCCACCCCCCAGATCTGGGCGGCATCTTGGTCTCCCATGTCTGGCCCCCTTTCCCGCCTAGGGAGGGTGGCCGCGTGGCCTCCTCGCGCTCTGGCGGGGTTTGCCTCCCCGCCGGTCGGCGGCCTTATCTGACCGCCAACATCCTTCGGCTACTAGCGTCGCCGGACCGCCCCTCCCCTCGCGGAAGGGGCGGTTATTTTTCCTCCCGAGGACCGTTCCGTCATTTCCATAAAAACGGTGATCCGTGTGCTCTATTTAGGGGGATTCTATTCGCCCGTCCGGTAGTTATCAAGTGAATTTACCAGTTCGCCCCTCTTAAAATCTATAAATAGACCTCTTTCCCTTTCATTTTGAATCTTTTCCTGAATAGGAAAATCCTCCTACGAATTTCTCTTCCCTCCTCTTCTCTTCCTAGCGCGCTCGTGCGCGCGCCTCTCCCTTGCGCACTCTTGTGCGTGCCTCTCCCTTGCATGCTCGTGTTCTTGTCTCTCACTTGCACGCTCGTGTGTGTGTGCCTCTTCCTTGCGTGCTGGTGTGTGCACCTCTTCCTTGTACGCTCATGCGTGCGCCACTTCCTTGCGCGCGCCTCTTCCTTACTTGCTCTTGTGCGCGGCTCTTCCTAGCGCGCTCCCGTGCGCGTATCTTCCTTACGCATTCCTGTGCGCGTCTCTTCCTTCAGCGCTCTTGCACGCACCTCTTCCTTGCGCACCTGTGCGCGCGCCTTATCCTTGTGCGCTCTTGCGCGCATCTTTTTTTGCTCGCTTTTTTGTGCGCCTCTTCCTTGCGCACACTTGAGCACACCTCTTCCTAGCGCGCTCCCGTGCGCGTATCTTCCTTTTGCGCTCTTGTGCGCGCCTCTTCCTTGCACTCTTTTGCGCGCACTTCTCCCTTGCGCGCTCGTACGCACGCCTCTTCCTTGCGCGCACTTGCGCACGCCTCTTCCTTGGGCACTCTTACATGTGCCTCTTCCTTACACGCTCGTGCGCGCGTCCCTTCCTTGCGGCCTCTTGTGCGTGCCTCTTCTTTGCGCGATCTTGTGTGCACCTCTTCCTTGGGCGCTCGTGTGCGTTCCTCTCACGCCTCTTCCTTGCACGCCCCCACACGTGCCTCATTCCAGCAAGCGCTCCGCACACTCTTCTCCAGCACGCGCTCCGCACGCCCTCCAGCAAGCGGTCTGCGCCCTCTCGTCCAGCACACGCTTTGCGCTCCCTCCTCCAGCAAGCGCTCCGCGCGCTCTCCTCCAGCAAACGCTTCGTGTTCCCTCCTCTAGCAAGCGCTCTGCGTACTCTCCTCCAGCAAGTGCTCTGTGCGCCGTCCTCCAGCAAGCGCTACGCGCCCTTTTCTCAATCAAGCACTCTGCTCTCTCCTCCAAAAAGCGCCACGGACACTCAAGAACAAGTGCTACCACCACCGACAGGACAACCACACCCGACCTCTCCAAAAGTCAATCAGAGACAAGCCGCAGAGGATAGGTTGCGCCATGCGTTCCGCCTTTAAGACCACCCCAAGTGCGCCTCTGAGCGCTCTGCCGTCAAGTCTACTCCAAGCGCACCTTCGTGTGCTCCGCCAACAAGACCGCTCCCAGTGCGCCTCATTATGCTCTACCATCAAGACTGTTCCAAGGGCGCCTCTGTGCGCTCCGCCGTCAAGTATGTCCCGAGCGCGCCTCTGTGCGCTCCGTCGGACCACTAAGCCACCACAGTGTCAGCAAACCAACTTCAGAGCCCACCAAGGACCGCTCAATTGCTGACCGACGTACAGAACACTCAATATTCCCAGCACCCTCGACCCAACAACAATCTAGTCGGGTGGGGACAAGTCAACCATTCTAGATTCATCCAAGTGCAACAGAAGACAAGCCATAGAGAATGAGGCGCGCAGGACGCGCCGCTCGAGCTCTCAACCCCCAGACCCCAGGACGATAGTAGCGAATCGCTCCCACTTCCGAGCACCAGTAGAGGACTTCAAGGAGCAACTAACACATCGCTCCAGACAACTCACGAAGAAATACTTCTCAGTGAGGGGTGATGTTGGAACACCCTATTACTATTTGGATCAGGATGACTATATTTCTATAGGGATTTTGTGTTGTGACCTCCTTGTTGTTATAAAGGTCACATAGGCTAGTTAGAGTAATCTTCAGCTCGACGCGTAGCCGACTTCAGCTCGACGCAGAGTTGATCTCAGCTCGACGCAGAGTCGACCTCAGCTCGACGTGGAGTCGACCTCAGCTCGACGTTCCGTCGAACCCAGTTGTGCTTACAGAAAACCTCTCTGGCCGACGTGTGTCGCGCTCAGATCGACGTTTTACTGTGAGCTCGACGTTTTCCAGACTTCCGTCAGTTTTGAATAGGAATTCAAATTCCTTCTGTCAGACAATTAATGCTGAAGATTTATTGGCCGTTACAGCATATCTGGTGCATGGCTCAAGGAATTTTCTAAGGAATGTCTGCCTGACATTTCCTTTGAGGCATGGACATTTAAGGAAAGCATTTAATGCTGACTGCCAACGGCTATAAAAAAAAAAGGAAGAAGAAGACTCAGATATATTTATTCATTCAGCTAGACAGAGATATACAGAACAACAATACAGGACTTCAGCTGCTCTCTCTCTGTGATATTGTTTTGAAAGCTCACTCACAGGAATTCTGATTGCTTCAGACACAACCATCCAACTTTCTTGGATCATCCCTTGCTGGAGCAAATCAGATCTTTGAAGACCTGTCACCCTTGTGCAGAGCTCTCCTTCCTGAACTACTTCTTGATCTCAGGGGGAGCTGTCACAACCCGCATTTTTCTCACTATTTATTAAATCAGAGCAAGAGAAAATCTACGCGCTGTGATGCCACGTCGAGCAGGGGATAACTGCCGACGTTCAGGCGATACTCCAAATCCTTTCAAATCATGACTTATTTAATTATAAAAACTTGATTTATTTATGGGCCGTATCCCTCGGCTCAGGGGACCAAAGAGTCCACGGTTTCAAAACAGATTTTTATGCGTAGCGGAAAATACTTCATTTATGCCAACATCCTAAATGAGCGCATAAGTGATCCCGCAGGACCCTTACGCTGAACCAAAACTTCTAGTTTTAATTTATACATATATAGGAAAATCATTTGTTATACGTAATTAAGAAGGTACGTTGAGTGAGTTCTTTTTAGAAATCATGCTGATCATATGCTTATACATAATATAGTTTTACTTTTAGCTTTTAAAGTAACTAGCAACCTAGCATAAAACTTCCCAGAGCAAATAGACTATCTCCCAGAAAGGGTAGCAGTAAGAAGAAAACATATCTAGTACAAAAAGGTAAAACTACCAGGGGCGCCAACAGCTGACACGAACCCACTGGCAAGTATGTATGTCTGTAGAAAGTGCAGTAAAACTACCTCACAATGACTCAAGAGAGTCTCAACAGTCAACAGAAGGACCTCCAACAGCACCACAGCAACAGCCACCTACTGGCTACCGCCCAGAACCTGAGGCGTTCAGAAGAAAATAGAACACCTCAGAGCAAGGAATGCAAGTGCTAAAAAGGAAAGTAAGGTAAAAGCAGGTAAAGCAAAGTAAGGAGAGTACAAAGTAGAGTAAAAACAACAATGCCCCAGGAAGGGCGAAAAGCAAACCTGCACCAAGTGCGGGTAAACAGCAACTACTCTGCCTAAAAACCTGCAGAGTCAACATGGCCATGATGCCAAAAAAAATGCTGCAACACCTACGGAAGAGACGCCTAACATCCTAAATTGTGAGAGGCGGCAGTAGCAAAAACAAGAAACTTGGCATCAGGTTGAAAGCGTTCCAAAACGCCCAACCACTAATTCCAAGTCAACCAATTGCTCAAGGGTTGACACGTGAAGGCACAAAAGACCCATCACTCACTTGCCCAGAAACTACTCGGGTCAAGGTAAAGAGTGTGGTCAAGGCTACATCACGCCACACAACCCCTAAAAGAGCCATCCACCACCACTACTGACCACAACCCACGATTCGGCCTTCGAAAGGTAACAGCCGACAAGGGACTCTCGATACACGAGCAAAACACTCGGGGAGAAATCAACGCTAAGGGATTGTCGTTGCGATTACGCAACGCCGCTGCGAGTGAGTACACTCACTCGATTCTAAGCCTAGCGTACGAGCACCGACATCGGGTCGCACGATTACTAGACGCACGACCACAGGCCGTGCGTGCACAACCACACCTAAACGCCTCAAATAGGCAAGCTAGGCAAAAATCCCAAAACCTAGACCTACACCTAGGCCTAACATAAACTCAACCCGACGCTAACCCATATCTACGCGACACACCTACCGCGACGCCGTCCTAAATCGGAAGCTACTAGCGGGAGGGTAGAAATCCTAATTTTTCTAGCGCGCTACAAGTAGGGGTTAGGGTTAGGAGAAATTAAATTATCAATTTCAATATGCACGACTAAAAGAAATTATCAAGGAATTGAACAAAAAGGGAGGCCAAGCGGCGAAAAGAGGAGAAGCACTTGCCTCGCTAAATCACCAAAAATTTCGCCAGCACAACGGCGCTATGGCGGACGCCCAAAAATTCCGGAAGCTCCCAAAATTCACCAAAACCACCAAAATATAACCTAAGAGTGCAACTAATCAAGAAAGGAGAACAATAAATTCCAAAACAACGAAAAAAATCCAAAACGAATCCAAATGAAAAACATGGAGGAATGACGAATAGACTACCTCGGCTCGAAGCTCTCGGCGAGGGGAACGCGGATCCGGGCTCGGATCGGAAAGGGGAGGCCGGAGCGGCCGGCGGCGGGCGGCGGAAGGTGCGGCTAGGGCTCGCCGTCCTCGGTCGGGATTCGCACAGGAGAAAAATAAAAATATAAAGGGGGGGCTGCTAGTTCACGGGTGAGAGGAGGGAGGGGGTTATAATAAATCTAATTAATAAGGGGGGGGGCCGGCTGTAGCTTTTTAGGAGGGGAGCGGTTTAGGTTAATTAAAACCTAACCTAATATTAACCAAACCTAATACTAACCATAACCTAATACTTAAACCAAATATTTAAATCAAATTTATAACCTAAACTAATACACTAATTAAACCCTAATAACATACAACCCAAAATAACTATTAATACACATAATAGTATACACCCTCGCACGCATGCACACGCACGCGTACGTACATAAATATAAAACCTAGCACGCAAGAGCACGCACGAAATCGTACCCCTCCGCGCACACATACTAACACGAACGCCGACACGCACACGCAAACATACTCAACCCCGCGCGCACGCACACGCGCGCGCGCACACGCGCGCACGAGCACGTACAAAATACCGGCTCGCACGAGTCGCGCGCCACGCGACACATGCGCCAAGAGACATGCCGTCATAGAAAAATGACGACTCGCACAAACCAACTGCCGCCAAAACGACGCGAAAACGCGACGTCTTCGGATTTCGACCAAAATCGCACCGTAGCTAAATACCCGGGCTACGAGAACAACGGCGAAGTCAAAAACGACTTCCGACGAACAAAACTCGAGCTAACCTCGCCCGAAGCCAAACACGGGAATTCCCTGAAAGGCTCAACCGGGTCTCCAAAACAGACACCGGCTAGCTGGGGAAACCCGCAAACAGGCTAAACCTCTAAGAACACCTAACGAGGTACTCTAACAACGGCTCGAGACGGAAAACGTCAACGTAACGCCGAAAAAGGATTTAAAATAAATCATCGAAAATTCGGGGGCGTTACAGTCACTCCCCCTAACAAAAAGTTTCGACCCGAAACTTTGCGAAAACTACTCCTACAACAGAAGGAAAGAAACCAACTACTAGAGAGGAAACGTACCCGAAAACTCAGGGGAACAAATGAGGGTGAGCCTCCCTCATAGCCGACTCTAGCTCCCAAGTCGCGCTCTCCAAATCCTGATTCTTCCAAAGAACCTTTACCATAGGAATAGACTTCGTCCGCAACACTCGAGCTTGAGCTTCCAAAATGCGGACCGGCACCTCGACATACGAGAGATTGGGCTCCAACTGGGGCACAGCGTCCAAGACTTGCCCACTGCTCCGCACGCACTTCCGCAACTGGCTCACATGAAAGACATTATGAACCCCCGGGAAGCTAGCGGGCAGATCCAGCCTATAAGCAGCCACACCAATACGCTCCAAAATCCTGAACGGGCCCACAAATCTCGGATCCAACTTCCGATTCTTGCCAAACCTCTTTACTCCTACCATCGGAGACACCTTCAAGAAGACCAAATCATCCACTGAAAATTCTAAATCGGACCTACGCCGATTGGCGTTCTTCTCATACCTCTCCTGAGCAACTCGAAGCTTCTCCCGAATAAGTTTCACGGAAACCTCCATCTCTTCGAGTGCATCAGGACCCAAAACAGGCCTCTCACCGGCCTCGGCCCAAAACAGAGGGGTTCTGCAGCGCCTCCCATACAACGCCTCGAAGGGAGCCATCTGTAGACTCTCTTGGTAGCTGTTGTTGTAGGCAAATTCCATGAGCCGTAAACGCTCATCCCAAGCACCTCCATGATCGAGAATATAGCACCGGATCATGTCCTCCACAATCTGATTCACACGCTCGGTCTGCCCGTTGGTCTGCGGATGGTAAGCTGTGGAATACCTCAAATCAGTGCCCAAACCCTCCTGCAAACTCCTCCAGAAACGGGATGTAAACCGAGAGTCTCGATCTGAAACGATGCTAACTGGAACGCCGTGCAATCTGACGACCTCATCCAAATACAACTCAGCAATCTTCTTCATCGAGTAATCGATCTTATATAGTACGAAGTGCGCACACTTCGTCAATCGGTCCACGATCACCCAAACAGAATCAAACCCTCTCGGAGATCTCGGTAAGCCTGTAATGAAATCCATCGAGATGCTTTCCCACTTCCAAGTCGGGATCTCCAAAGGTGCCAACTTGCCACCAGGCCTCCCATGGTCGGCCTTCACCCGCCTGCAAGTGTAACACTCCGAGACAAAACGAGCTATATCACCCTTCATCCCATACCACCAGGCGATCTGCTTCAGATCATGGTACATCTTCGTAGATCCCGGGTGGTAGGAAACACTGGATCCGTGAGCCTCTTTGCATACCATAACTCTGATGTCTCCAACTGCGGGGATGCAAAACCTGCCGCGGTACTTCAAAGTACCCGCCTCGTCGATGGAGAAATCTGGCAACTCTCCCCTCTCAGCTCTGAGGTACAAGTGCAACAAATCCGGATCCTCTTTCTGATGCAATCTGGTGAGAGAAATCCATGACGGCTCTGCCACTACCAAACTGCTCTGCAACTCACAGCGTCCTGCGGTGATATCCATCAATAGAAACTCCTCCACTAAACGATCCGCGGTGAGATTGAAGACTTTCCCCGTCTTCCGGCTCAAGGCGTCGGCCACCACATTGGCCTTGCCCGGATGGTACTGAATCTCAACATCATAATCAGCAACATACTCAAGCCACCGCCGCTGGCGCAAATTCAGCTCCTTCTGAGTGAACACGTACTTCAGGCTCTTATG
This sequence comes from Platanthera zijinensis, assembly GCA_039513925.1. Classification (NCBI taxonomy): domain Eukaryota; kingdom Viridiplantae; phylum Streptophyta; class Magnoliopsida; order Asparagales; family Orchidaceae; genus Platanthera; species Platanthera zijinensis. The sequence continues at coordinate 236,652,047 of CM077081.1, read as the reverse complement.
ATCGGTAAAGATCCTGCACTGGGCCCCATAAAGTAAGTGTCTCCACAGCTTCAAGGCGAAAATCACCGCAGCAAACTCGAGGTCGTGCGTAGGATAGTTCCGCTCATGAACCTTCAACTGACGAGACCCATAAGCGATCACCTTCCCTTCCTGCATCAACACGCCACCGAGTCCAACGTGCGAGGCATCCACATAAACGTCATAGTCCTGTCCCTCCGCCGGTAAGGTCAACACAGGGGCAGAACATAACCGGCTCTTCAGCTCCAGAAAGGCCTCCTCGCACTTATCACTCCAAACGAACGCCGCATGCTTCTGCGTCAGCTTTGTCAAGGGCGCTGCCAAGGTAGAAAAGCCCTCGACGAACCTCCTATAATAGCCGGCCAACCCCAAGAAGCTCCTGATCTCCTTGGGTGTGCTCGGCCTACTCCAATCCATCACTGCTGAGATCTTCTCCGGGTCCACTGAAATACCATCTTTGTTCACCACATGACCCAGGAAGGAAACCTGGGGCAACCAGAACTCGCATTTGCTCAGCTTGGCATACAACTGATGATCCCTCAAGGCGGATAACACCAACCGCAAATGCTGATCATGGTCCGCCGCATTTCGAGAATAAATCAGAACGTCGTCAATGAACACGACGACAAACTTGTCCAGAAAGTCCTTGAACACCCGGTTCATCATGTCCATAAATGCTGAAGGCGCATTGGTCAGCCCAAAAGACATGACCAGGAACTCGAAATGACCATGCCTCGATCGGAAAGCCGTCCGTGGAACATCCGACTCTCGGATCCTAAGCTGATGGTAACCCGAACGGAGGTCTATCTTCGAAAATACTGAACTGCCACGCAACTGATCAAATAAATCGTCGATTCTGGGCAGTGGATACCTGTTCTTGATGGTGACTTTGTTCAACTCTCTATAGTCGATACAAAGGCGCATCGAACCATCCTTCTTCTTCACAAAGAGAACCGGAGCACCCCAGGGCGACGAGCTCTGCCTTATGAAGCCCTTCTCCAATAACTCATCAAGCTGAGTACGAAGCTCCTCCAGCTCTCGCGGGGCCATCCGATACGGCGCCTTGGCAATCGGACGCGTACCAGGCTCCAAATCAATCACGAACTCCACATCCCTGTCTGGAGGAAGACCGGGAAGATCGCTAGGAAACACGTCAGGAAACTCTCGCGCAACCGGAATCTCATCCAAAAGCGGCACACTGCTAACAGTCCCCAACACTGAGACTAGACAAGCAAAACAACCAGCAGGAAAAACCCTCTGAGCACATACCGCAGAAATCGCCGGAGAGTCCCGACGCGAATCACCGAAAACACTCCCGGGCTGACCGCTGTCCTTTCTGAAATCCAAGCGCTTTCCCCTGCACTGAATCACTGCATCATATCGGGACAACCAGTCCATACCCAGGATGACATCGAAATCCTCTAAGTCTATAACCTTCAGATCAGCCTTGGCCAGATAATCCCCCAACAAAATAGGGCAGTCCAGAATGCCCTGATCTGATATCACGGATTCACCCGAGGGGAACTTGACGCTAAAGGCACCACCAACACGATCAACAACCCACTGGCACCGCTCGACAAAGGCCCTAGCCACGAAGGAGTGGGTAGCACCTGAGTCAAACAGAACGCGGGCCCAGCGGTTCCTTACCTTAAATTTCCCTATACACAAACAAAACCATAAACGCACAAGCAATAAACAAAACCATAGCAACACTAAAACTGCTACAAAAGAGAAAGTCAAGCGAGGGGGGGTTACCTGAAATAACCTGCGTCGAAGTCTCAGCCTCCGCTGAAGATACTACATTCAGCTTCCCTTTACCCTTGTCCACCGGCTGAGGCGGAGGTAAAGCCTGGAGCGGAACGGCATGAAGAGCGGACTGAACCTGAGGGCACCTCGACTTAATATGGCCCTTCTGGCCACACTGGTAGCAAACACGATCCTTGGACCAGCACTGAGCAGCATCGTGACCGGGTCGCTTGCAGACAGGACAAGGAACATCCCTCCTAGGAGCACCCTGGATAGCATGCACATGCTCCTTCTTCTGGACCCTTGCCCTCTTGAAGCACCTCTCAGCTGGGTGGCCCGGATGGCCACAGAAACTGCACACTACCTTGCTCTTCTTCTCAGAAGCAGCACCAAGAACCTGGGGACCCTTTTCCTCAACTGACCTCCTCTTCTCGTTTCTCGCCTGCTGTCCACGCTGCTTCGCGTTCTCGATAGCCTCTACCTTCAAAGCGGCCTCAACTGCTCCCGCATAAGTAACTGCGCCATGAGCAACCGCAAGCTGCTGGACATCGCTCCTGAGGCCACCAAGAAACCGCTTCGCTCTGTCCTCCTCAGTAGCCACCAAACTCGGAGCAAATCGACTGAGTTTGCTAAACTCAATCTCGTACTCGTTGATGGTGAGCTGACGCTGCTTCAGATGGAGAAAGTTGTTCATCAGCCTGTCTCGCTCTACTGACGGTAGAAACTTCCTCATCAGCAACTCCTTGAAAGAACTCCAGGAACATTCTCCGACCATGCCTTCCTTCTCTCTTAACCACCAGGTCTTCGCCAAACCCTTCAGCTGATAAACGCCCAGCATCACCTTCTGATCATCTGAGATACCTGAATAGTGAAGCATCTCCTCCATAGTGATCAGCCAGTCGTCCAATACCATGAAATCCGCCTTCCCATCGTACGTGGGAGGGCTCAGCCTCTGGAACTGGGAGATGAAAGCCATCCCGGGGGGCACCACCACTGGAGGCACGAGAGGAGCAGGAGGGGCAGGAGGGGCTAGGACAGCTGTACCCACGGCGGGGTCCTGAACTCCCGGAGTCTGACCCGCCGCTCCGGATAAAAAGGACTGCATCTGGGCCTGCAACTCCACCACCTGCCTTGATAAGGCCTCGTTACTCTGCCTCAGGCTTTCCACCAACGCATCACTTTGAGCACCGGAGGACTCACCCTCAGACTGGGGAGTCGACCTCGTCACTCTACGCTTCGGCGGCATACTATAAGGAAAATTAAACATAACAAACGATTAGAACTTAGCTAAACTCCTAGGATTAGACAAAAGGTACAGACAATACATACATAAATATGATCTTCTACTGCTATATTTGCTCTGAGATTTTATTTTATTTAATACAAAAGGAATGATATGCTTAGCCTAAGATGGTTCACCACCATCACACTAACTCTTGTGCCTAGATCGGGAATGCATGAATTGTATTATTTTTGACTCAAAAATTATGTGTGTACACATGTCATCCTGCACGTCTTTAGCTTGGCGCGTTGTGCTTATGCGATGTTATGCTATGCATGATTATGCTATGCATTCTAAAAAAAGGCCCTAGTGCATGCCATGGCGGAGTACACATGAAAATGTTATGCATCCCATACTACATAACATTCCCATGCGACTAAAAAGAAAACGTGCTAGTCGCAGTCATGTGGTGAGGTTATGCATCCCATACTACATAACCCTCACATGTAGCCCCTATGGTGGATCCATATACGAACACATATTATGCATCCCATACTACATAATATGCCCCGTATACTTCATGTTATGCTTATGCGTGTGGTGCAGTGTTCGTGCTTCAGCCAAAACGTGCCGATGACATGTCGGTGTGTGTATGATATGACTCTAAACATCTAACACAAACAAAGGAAGGTTGCCCGACCAATTGTCAAGCAACCTCCCTCTGATACCAACTGTCACAACCCGCATTTTTCTCACTATTTATTAAATCAGAGCAAGAGAAAATCTACGCGCTGTGATGCCACGTCGAGCAGGGGATAACTGCCGACGTTCAGGCGATACTCCAAATCCTTTCAAATCATGACTTATTTAATTATAAAAACTTGATTTATTTATGGGCCGTATCCCTCGGCTCAGGGGACCAAAGAGTCCACGGTTTCAAAACAGATTTTTATGCGTAGCGGAAAATACTTCATTTATGCCAACATCCTAAATGAGCGCATAAGTGATCCCGCAGGACCCTTACGCTGAACCAAAACTTCTAGTTTTAATTTATACATATATAGGAAAATCATTTGTTATACGTAATTAAGAAGGTACGTTGAGTGAGTTCTTTTTAGAAATCATGCTGATCATATGCTTATACATAATATAGTTTTACTTTTAGCTTTTAAAGTAACTAGCAACCTAGCATAAAACTTCCCAGAGCAAATAGACTATCTCCCAGAAAGGGTAGCAGTAAGAAGAAAACATATCTAGTACAAAAAGGTAAAACTACCAGGGGCGCCAACAGCTGACACGAACCCACTGGCAAGTATGTATGTCTGTAGAAAGTGCAGTAAAACTACCTCACAATGACTCAAGAGAGTCTCAACAGTCAACAGAAGGACCTCCAACAGCACCACAGCAACAGCCACCTACTGGCTACCGCCCAGAACCTGAGGCGTTCAGAAGAAAATAGAACACCTCAGAGCAAGGAATGCAAGTGCTAAAAAGGAAAGTAAGGTAAAAGCAGGTAAAGCAAAGTAAGGAGAGTACAAAGTAGAGTAAAAACAACAATGCCCCAGGAAGGGCGAAAAGCAAACCTGCACCAAGTGCGGGTAAACAGCAACTACTCTGCCTAAAAACCTGCAGAGTCAACATGGCCATGATGCCAAAAAAAATGCTGCAACACCTACGGAAGAGACGCCTAACATCCTAAATTGTGAGAGGCGGCAGTAGCAAAAACAAGAAACTTGGCATCAGGTTGAAAGCGTTCCAAAACGCCCAACCACTAATTCCAAGTCAACCAATTGCTCAAGGGTTGACACGTGAAGGCACAAAAGACCCATCACTCACTTGCCCAGAAACTACTCGGGTCAAGGTAAAGAGTGTGGTCAAGGCTACATCACGCCACACAACCCCTAAAAGAGCCATCCACCACCACTACTGACCACAACCCACGATTCGGCCTTCGAAAGGTAACAGCCGACAAGGGACTCTCGATACACGAGCAAAACACTCGGGGAGAAATCAACGCTAAGGGATTGTCGTTGCGATTACGCAACGCCGCTGCGAGTGAGTACACTCACTCGATTCTAAGCCTAGCGTACGAGCACCGACATCGGGTCGCACGATTACTAGACGCACGACCACAGGCCGTGCGTGCACAACCACACCTAAACGCCTCAAATAGGCAAGCTAGGCAAAAATCCCAAAACCTAGACCTACACCTAGGCCTAACATAAACTCAACCCGACGCTAACCCATATCTACGCGACACACCTACCGCGACGCCGTCCTAAATCGGAAGCTACTAGCGGGAGGGTAGAAATCCTAATTTTTCTAGCGCGCTACAAGTAGGGGTTAGGGTTAGGAGAAATTAAATTATCAATTTCAATATGCACGACTAAAAGAAATTATCAAGGAATTGAACAAAAAGGGAGGCCAAGCGGCGAAAAGAGGAGAAGCACTTGCCTCGCTAAATCACCAAAAATTTCGCCAGCACAACGGCGCTATGGCGGACGCCCAAAAATTCCGGAAGCTCCCAAAATTCACCAAAACCACCAAAATATAACCTAAGAGTGCAACTAATCAAGAAAGGAGAACAATAAATTCCAAAACAACGAAAAAAATCCAAAACGAATCCAAATGAAAAACATGGAGGAATGACGAATAGACTACCTCGGCTCGAAGCTCTCGGCGAGGGGAACGCGGATCCGGGCTCGGATCGGAAAGGGGAGGCCGGAGCGGCCGGCGGCGGGCGGCGGAAGGTGCGGCTAGGGCTCGCCGTCCTCGGTCGGGATTCGCACAGGAGAAAAATAAAAATATAAAGGGGGGGCTGCTAGCTCACGGGTGAGAGGAGGGAGGGGGTTATAATAAATCTAATTAATAAGGGGGGGGGCCGGCTGTAGCTTTTTAGGAGGGGAGCGGTTTAGGTTAATTAAAACCTAACCTAATATTAACCAAACCTAATACTAACCATAACCTAATACTTAAACCAAATATTTAAATCAAATTTATAACCTAAACTAATACACTAATTAAACCCTAATAACATACAACCCAAAATAACTATTAATACACATAATAGTATACACCCTCGCACGCATGCACACGCACGCGTACGTACATAAATATAAAACCTAGCACGCAAGAGCACGCACGAAATCGTACCCCTCCGCGCACACATACTAACACGAACGCCGACACGCACACGCAAACATACTCAACCCCGCGCGCACGCACACGCGCGCGCGCACACGCGCGCACGAGCACGTACAAAATACCGGCTCGCACGAGTCGCGCGCCACGCGACACATGCGCCAAGAGACATGCCGTCATAGAAAAATGACGACTCGCACAAACCAACTGCCGCCAAAACGACGCGAAAACGCGACGTCTTCGGATTTCGACCAAAATCGCACCGTAGCTAAATACCCGGGCTACGAGAACAACGGCGAAGTCAAAAACGACTTCCGACGAACAAAACTCGAGCTAACCTCGCCCGAAGCCAAACACGGGAATTCCCTGAAAGGCTCAACCGGGTCTCCAAAACAGACACCGGCTAGCTGGGGAAACCCGCAAACAGGCTAAACCTCTAAGAACACCTAACGAGGTACTCTAACAACGGCTCGAGACGGAAAACGTCAACGTAACGCCGAAAAAGGATTTAAAATAAATCATCGAAAATTCGGGGGCGTTACAGGAGCTTTGACAACATCTACAGATCCACTTTGCTTCTCTCTACTTGTTGATAGAGAAGACAACATCACCCTTTTTTCTTTTTCTTTCTGTACAGGGTTTTAACTCCCTTCAAAAGTTACCTTTGGTTTTGCTGAAACCTGGTCAAAATCAGCCCCTTTGGTTTGTGAGAACCTGGTCAAAAACTCTCTGGTGCTCAAGACACCTGATCAACTCATCTTGAAGTGGATTCCTATCAAGGGTGATAGAAGAGTGGACTACCCAGGATTTTGGGGAACCACTATAGCTCCTTGTGTCGTCTGGATTGCTTGTTTCTTTGTGTTTTGCTTTGTGCTGTGAATTTCTTTTTACTCTGATTATTTGCTATAGCACCATACACTAAGTAAATCTAAACTTTCTCTCCACTCAAGTTTTTATTTGCAAAACTATTTTAAATAACTCTATTCACCCCCCTCTAGAGTTAGGATTGATCTTATCCTGCACTTTCAATTGGTATCAGAGGGAGGTTGATCATTCATACAGGCTAACACCTGGATCAAAAGATCCCTGATAAGATCATTTCTCTCAAAGGGTTATTTTCCTTAGTTTTACTTATCTTTAAAACTCATGGCACAAAACAAGGGCTTTGCTAGCACCAGACCTCCTATGTGCAATCTCTCTAAGTTTGCACTATGGAAAGCAAGGATTAAACTTTACATGAATTCATTTGATGAGGACATCTTTAATTCTGTGTTGACAGATTGTCCAAGGCCTCCCACAGAAACAAGTACATCAGCTGTTCCTCCTCCTTCAGGAACTGATGCTGACATAAAGAAGTGGAAGGCAGCAGATGCTAAAGCCATGAACATCTTGGCTCAAACCATGTCAGATGACATTTTCCAGAAAGTAGCTGAATGCAATACTGCCAAAGAGATCTGGGAAAAACTTTCAGAAATTGTATCAGGTTCTGCAGATGAAAGAAAGGATAGAAGATCCTACCTCATCACCCAGTATGAGAACTTCAAAAAGGCAGAGTCTGAGTCAGTTGCTGACATGTACAACAGACTGAGCCTAATCATCAGTGAGCTTAGATCACTAGAAAAGGACATATCTCTCACTGAGATAAATGACAAGATACTGACTTGTTTCCCTAGCTCTTGGGACTCAAGAATCTGGTCGATTAAAGATGGAAGAAATGTCTGTGAGTTATCCACAGAAGCTCTTCTAGGAAAGCTCAAGAGTTATGAGCAATTCATTAAGAAGAGAGAAGAAGAGCAGAAGACATCCACACCAACAGAAAAGGTTGAGAAAACCATTGCCTTCAAAGCACAGGAAGAAGAACCTAAAGAAAAGGTGTTGGAAAATGAAGAGCTTATGAGCCTACTGGTCAAAAGGTTCAATAAGCTGAATAAAAGGAACTTCAGAAGATGGTCATCCAAAGACAAAGACAAGCCAAGGTATGACAGATCTACTAATAAAGATATTATCTGCTTTGGCTGCAGGAAACCAGGACACATTTTCCCCAACTGTCCAGAAAATCAAGATAAAGACAGAAGGGACAAGAAGGAAAGAAAAGATAAAAGGAAGGATAAGGAGTCAAGGAAATACCATGACAAGCCTTCCTCCAACAACAGCAAGCACACCAGAAAAGGATTTGTGGCTGAATCCTGGAGTGACTCTGATGAGTCTGATTCATCATCCAGCTCTAGTGATGATGAGGATGATGCAGAAGAAAAAGGATTCTGCATGATGGCCATCAGTGCATCTCAAAAGAACACTGATTCAGAGCCTGATGCTGACTACCTATCTGATCAGGAACTTACTGAGGATCAGGTAATAGATTCATTTGATTTTATTTCTGATGAATTTAAATCTGAGTTCAAATCTATGTGCATTGACTTGATTGAATCTCAAAAGTTGATTAAAACTCTCAGAGAACAATTAATTGAATGCAAATCCATTAACTCAGATAATCTTAGACTCTTAGAAGAGTTGAAGCAGTGTGGGGAGGAGATAGCTTCACTGAAAGGTGAGCTATCTAAGGCCAAACAATTTGAAGAAACCCTTAATGGGAGAAGTATCAAATTAATGGACATCACAAGTACAGTGAACTCAAGATTGAATGGTTCACTGGGCTTGGGCGCTTCATCCAGCCAACCCATAGTGCTGACAACTCCAATCAAATTTACCAGTGAGAAAGGTAAAGGAGTCTTGATAGTGGCTAGGAAGAATGCTGACTTAACCCAGGAAATTGGACAAAAAGCGTCGAACGAAGCTCGACGGGCGTCGACCAGAGCTCGACGTAATCGCAAGAAAACGTCGAACTCAGGTCGACGCCCTCTACCTTCTGAACAAAGCAAGCCTTCGCCGTCGAATGGAGCTCGACGCACTCACCAGAGTCCGTCGACCGAAGCTCGACGTGCGTCGAGCCAAGTTCAGAGCAAAAGTCAGTTCTCAGGGGTTAATTCAAGATTTAATTCCAGCTCCACATCTCATCACTTTAACCCTTATGCTGAATGGATAATACCTCCTAGGAGATATCATCCTGTAGGCTATAAGAGTCAACCTGAGATGTCTTTTATTTCAGAATTTAAAGGATATCAAGAAAGGCCCAAGGTAAACTGGGTCAAAAACAATTGATTTGTTATATGTGCAGATAAAGACCTATCCAATTGAGAACCAGCAGTGGTACTTGGATAGTGGGTGCTCAAAGCACATGACTGGCAACAAGGAGAACCTTGTGTCCTTCAAAGCCAAACATGGACCCAAAGTAATCTTTGGAGATTCAAATTTTGGACAAACAAAAGGCTATGGCCAAGTCAAAATAGGGTCAATTACATTCAAGAAATTGGCCTATGTGGAAGGACTAAAGCACAACTTAATCAGCATCAGCCAGCTATGTGATGCTGGTTATCAGGTTTGGTTTACCAACTCAACATGTAATATTGCATTAAATAACAATATTGTTTTAATTGGTAATAGACAAGATAACATATATCTAGTTGATTTCAATTCATCTAAAGTAGATATTTGTTTATTTAACTCTCTTAGTAAACCTAATGAACTTTGGCATAAAAGACTAGGACATGTGAACCTTAGAACCATTGCTAAGTTATACAAAGACAACCTTGTTAGAGGACTACCTTCTGGTCCCTACAAGAAGGAAGGACTTTGCAAGGCCTGTCAGTTAGGCAAGCAAACTAAAAACAGTTTCAAGTCACTTAATAAGAGTGACTCACCTAGAATTTTGTACTTATTGCACATGGACCTTTTTGGACCAATTAATGTACAAAGCCTAGGATGGAAATCTTATGCTTTAGTAGTTGTAGATGACTTCTCAAGATTCACTTGGGTGTTCTTTCTGAGAAAGAAGTCTGATAACTTCAAGATTTTGACAGATTTTCTCAAAGGCATACAGATTGAGTTCAATACTCACATTGCCCTGATCAGAAGTGATCATGGGACAGAGTTTGATTCTCTTCTTATGCTAGAGTTCTGCCAGAAGGAAGGTATCAGGCACACTTTCTCAGCTCCAAGAACTCCTCAATAAAATGGGGTAGTTGAAAGGAAAAATAGAACCCTTATTGAATCTGCCACAACATTGTTGACAGATGCTCACCTTCCTCTAACCTTTTGGGCAGAGGCTGTGAACACCTCCAACTATGTTTTGAATAGAAGCCTGATACATAAACTGAAGGGTAAGACTCCCTATGAGTTACTCAAAGGGAAGAAACCTAAAGTAAATTATTTCAAAATTTTTGGTTGCATTTGTTTCATTCACAATAATGACAAGAAATACCTAGCTAAATTTGAAGCCAAAGCTGATGAAGGAGTGTTTCTGGGATACTCCATGACTAGCAAGGCTTATAGGGTTTTTAACAAGGGCTCAAATAAAATTGAAGAATCCATGCATGTTACATTTGATGAAACTAACATGTCTTATAAGGAGAAGGAGACTTCTACCATAAGCAATTTGCAGGAACATTCAATCTCAGAAAATCTGAAGCAGCTTACCATCACAGAAAAAGATTCATTACCTTCAACAATTCAACAAGACACTGAACTTAGTGACAATGAAGAGGAATCTCAGGTTCTGGAAAGTTCAAAAGGCCAACAAAGTGAAGAACCAGTTGTTGTTCCACAAGAGGAAATAACAACACAGGTTGGTGCATCATCAACACCCCTTGTTGACTTTGCAACAACAAGAGATCACCCAATGTCTCAAGTAATTGGAGATATCTCAGTAGGTGTGCAAACAAGGAATCAAGTTAATCAAAATATTATGCACACTTGCTTTCTTTCTCAAATTGAGCCTCAAACCATACAAGATGCAGAGCAAGATCCAAACTGGATCATTGCAATGCAAGAAGAGTTGAATCAATTTGAAAGGAATAAAGTTTGGGAATTAGTACCAAGACCAAGGAACCAGCAAATTGTTGGAACCAAATGGGTATTCAGGAACAAGTTGGATGATCAAGGAATAATTGTGAGAAATAAGGCAAGACTTGTTGCACAAGGATATTGCCAAGAAGAAGGAATTGATTATGACCAAACCTTTGCACCAGTTGCAAGGTTGGAGGCCATAAGAATCTTTCTTGCATATGCAGCTCACAAGAGATTCAAGGTATATCAGATGGATGTCAAGAGTGCCTTTCTCAATGGAGACATCAAGGAAGAGGTTTATGTAAAGCAACCTCCAGGTTTTATCTCTCCAACCTCTCCTGATCATGTTTTTAAACTGCATAAAGCTTTATATGGTCTCAAGCAAGCCCCTAGAGCATGGTATGAGACCTTAGCTTGTTTTTTGTTGGAAAATGATTTTAAAAGGGGTAGAGTAGACCAAACTCTCTTTGTTAGAACCCATAGGTCCCATACCCTACTAGTACAAGTTTATGTAGACGATATCATATTTGGGTCTACTGATTCAAACTTATGCAAAAAGTTCTCACAACTTATGCACTCAAAGTTTGAAATGAGTAGCATGGGTGAGCTTGCTTTCTTTCTAGAATTGCAAGTTAAACAACATGTGGATGGCATTTTCATTTCTCAAACCAAGTATGCAAGAGAACTGGTTAAGAAATTTGGAATGTCTGAAGCATCCTCTATGAAAACACCTATGCCTACAAATGCTGTTTTAGATGCTGATGAATCTGGAAAACCAGTTGATCAGACAAGCTATAGAGCAATCATTGGCTCATTACTTTATCTAACAGCTACTAGACCAGATATAATGTTTGCCACATGCATTTGTGCTAGATTCCAAGTAAGCCCTAGAGAGTCCCACCTCACATTAGTTAAGAGGATTCTTAGGTATGTAAAAAGTTGTCCTAATCTAGGTCTCTGGTATCCACATGACTCAGGATTTGATCTAACTGGATTTTCAGATTCTGATTATGCTGGATGTAGAGTAGACAGGAAAAGCACCAGTGGAACTTGTCAATTCCTTGGTGATAGACTTGTCTCCTGGTTCTGTAAGAAACAAACCTCTGTGTCCACATCAACTGCTGAAGCTGAATACATGGCTGCAGGCAGTTGTTGCTCACAGATTTTGTGGATTCAAAACCAGCTCCTAGACTATGGCTACAACTTAGAGATGTCTAAAATCTTTTGTGATAATACCAGTGCAATATCAATTGCTCAAAATCCAGTACTCCATAGTAGGACCAAGCACATAGAGATCAGACATCACTTCTTAAGGGATAATGTAGAAAAGAAGAAAATTGCACTAGAATACATTTCCACTGAACTACAAAGAGGAGATATTTTCACCAAGCCCTTGGATGAAAAGAAGCACTTCTTCTTCCTCAATCAGTTGGGAATGCTAGATGGAGACAGCATAAATTAAAACTCCAAGATTTTGAAACCCATAATTAACAGGAATAAGAAAAATTTCATTTCAAAATTTCCCTGTCTGAGTGGTTTTTCTGAGCTCTGAACTAAGCTCGACGCTGCGTCGAACGGAGATCGACGGTCCGTCGCCCTCAAAAGCGTCGAACGTCGAACTCAACTTCTAGCGTCGAACTAAGTTCACAGCTCCCTGGCTTCTTGAGTTTCTCTCTCTCCGGTCGACGTCTTCTTTCAACGTCGACCTGAGCTCGACGTATAGCATCAGCCCAAGCGTCGAACGTCGACCTAAGCTGCACGCTGTTGAGTCGTTTCAGTTCTCCTAGAGCCTTAGACCGTCGAACTGAGCTCGACGTTCTTTCCATTTCTGCGTCGAACCCTAAGTATAAAATCATTTTTCTCCGTCGTTCGCAGTTGCGCTTTCATATTTTCTGCTCAAGCTTTCTCCCTCCAAATACTTTACTCTTGATCTTGGAAGGTATTTTTCTTGCAGGAAAATGGCAATCACTGCAGGTGCTTTGGCGGCCATGAAGTTCGATTCAGGCTTCGACATCGACTTCGACTCATTTGATGGATCACCACAGTACCTTCTGGATATTCTGGAACTTTTCAAGGAGCAGCACCTGGTCAACTTTATGACAACCAGGATCCCTCTTCCAGAGTCAGAAATCAAAGAATGGACTCTTACACCAGTTAACTCAGATAACAATACATTGACCGGGAAAATTTCAGGGAATGAGGTAGCCATCTCCCCTCAAATCATCTCAGAAGTTTTCAGTTTTGCTGCTGGAGATGATGGAATAGAACTCTCTGTGGAAGAGTATGCTTTGATGCTGGACAGGATGGGGCATGATGCTGGTAACCCCTCTAAACTCCTAAAAGTTAACCTAGCTATTGAGTATAGGTTGTTAGCAGACATCACAGGCAAAGTAATCTGTGCAAAGAGGACTGCACATGATGCCATTACTAGGCATCAGTTTTGCCTTATGGCTGCAATCTTGGATAAGAAACATCCCAACTGGGGATTGATTGTTTTTGAAATGATTAAGAAGAAATTGGATAAGAACTCTGTCCACTTTGGAAGGGTTCTTGGGTTGATTCTGAACCACTGCTGCCCCCAGCTGCTTGTGTCCTCAAAGAAGCACATCAATGCTTCCAAGAGGCTCACTTGTGCACTGATTGGCAAGTGGGACAGAAAAATTGTGAATCCCAGGGCAGCAGCAGCAATGAGGACTTCTGCAGACACCAGGACTGTAGAGGTCACTCTCCCTCAGTCCACTGGTCCAGAAGCAGGGATTTTGCCATCTCCCTCCCTCTCCCTCCCATCCACCTTCATCCCCTCAACCACAATCCTCTCATCCACTCAACCCATCCCTTCATCCATTTCCACTATTGCATCCTCCCTTCCACCACACACAACTTTCCTTCCCATAAGCTTGGATTCCTCATCTCATGAGGACCTCTTCTCCTTTGACATTCATGAAGACTCCTTCATGGATGTCTCTACCTCCTCTCCTCATGACTTCCACCATTCATCAACTTTTTCAGAACTGCTCTTTTCCTCCATCCATGAACCAGTTACCCCTCCATTGTCTGCACCACCCACAACATCTTCTACATTTACATTTTCTGCTACTCCCTCTACCTCTACTCAAGTCCCACTTGAGCAAGTAACTCTCCTGCCCTTGGCCAATCAGATTTTTGACCTTTTGTCCCCTAGGCTCTCCTCCCTCTTGGATGCCAAGCTGAATCCTCTCCTCCTTTCCCTGAGAACTCTCTCTGCCTCTGTCTCCTCCCTCTCCTCTCATCTGGCATGCCCTTCTTCTGGGGGCCTGGAGTCAGCTGCCACTGATTCTAGGCAGGGGGAGATGTCAGCAGAAGAAGAGCTGCATCCTTCATCAGTTCAGTTTGTACAGACTTGTTCAGAGACAGTCTCAGCAGCAGAAGTTCACATAGCATCTGAGGCTCCTCCTCAAAATTCAGAACAGCTTCAAGAAGACCTGTCTAGGGCTATTATCCCTTTTCAGAAGACCATGATCCCTGATGTAGCAGTGGTAGCAGTGGCTCCTGCTAGTGATGAAGTTGAAATTATAGTAGCTGCTGAAACTTCAGGTGAAGTAATTGAGACACCTGATGCAGTTGAGACCCATGTCTCCCAAGGCCCTCAGGAACCAGGCCTTCAGGAACCAGCCTCTTCAGTCTCTATGGCTCCTGAGGCTATTCCCTCTCCTGCAGTGGTAGACTCCTCCTCCCCACTGACAGCAGATCTTCCTCCAGTCACCTCCTCAGCAGCCCCAGCCTCCATCACCTTTCCGATCTCCAAAAGAAAGTACATAGATCCCTATGATGACTCTCAGAGTTCAGAAGATGAGTTTGCTACTGATTCTGATGACTCCTCTGCAACCATTGCAAGGAAGAGGAAAGCAAGATCAAAAGCTATGAAAAGAGTTCCAATGGCTAGAGCCACAGACCATGACATCCCTTACTACATCAAATACAACTGTGAAATTACAGAGCCATGGATGCAGTATTCTCAAAATCAAAGAAAGGCAATGAAACAGAAAAGAAAATTCAATGAAGGACCCACCAAGCCTGTCCATCAGCCTCCACCTCCACCTCCTCCAGATGCAGGTGCCGGTGCAAGTCTATCTTCCAATCCAGCCCCATCATCTCTACATAGAAAGACCTATCAAGCAAGAAGATCCCAAGGAGATAGTCAGCAAAGGGGAAATCAGCAAAGAGGACACAACAGAGGCAGGCAGTCCAGAGGAAGATCAGGTTCTCAACCTTATCAAAGGGGAAGATCCATTGATCCAACCTCTGGTCCCTATCCTTACAGACCTAGAGCTGACCTTACCCCAAGTACTACTCAAGAACTCTCCTCCAACAGATTTGAACCAGCAGTACCTTTTGAAGATCCCACCAAAACTCCAGCTTACTGGAAAGCTAGAATGACTGAGATGGTTGCTTTAAATGAGATTAACAAAGCTAGAGAAAGAGGTCTGGACACCTCTCACATCAGCACAATGTCAGACCAAAGGAGAGAGGAATTGGAGAAATATAATTCAAAGAAGTTCTTTGACTCAGACAGATATATGCAACTCCATCCTGCAGCTGTACCACCTAGTGCAAGAGATCAGAAATCCTTAGGTGCAGCTGATGATTACAGATCCAAGAAGGAGGCTTCAAATCCTAACAGAGAAATTATCTTCAAGAAAGGTGATCAAGACAAAGCCCCACAGGAAAAGTAAAGTAAGGTGTTTTAATTCTTTCTATCTGCTGGACACAGGACATTTAAACATTACTGCTGCTATATAGTGTTATATATTTGCTGCTTTTTATTCTGTCATATGTCTGGTTGTATTGTATTGTATTTTTACTTTACTTCTCTTTGAATCCCTAAATTCATGTAAATAGTAATTCTAATCCAAATAGGGGGAGATTGTTGGAACACCCTATTACTATTTGGATCAGGATGACTATATTTCTATAGGGATTTTGTGTTGTGACCTCCTTGTTGTTATAAAGGTCACATAGGCTAGTTAGAGTAATCTTCAGCTTGACGCGTAGCCGACTTCAGCTCGACTCAGAGTCGATCTCAACTCGACGCAGAGTCGACCTCAGCTCGACGTGGAGTCAACCTCAGCTCGACGTTCCGTCGAACCCAGTTGTGCTTACAGAAAACCTCTCTGGCCGACGTGTGTCGTGCTCAGATCGACGTTTTACTGTGAGCTCGACGTTTTCCAGACTTCCGTCAGTTTTGAATAGGAATTCAAATTCCTTCTGTCAGACAATTAATGCTGAAGATTTATTGGTCGTTACAGCATATCTGGTGCATGGCTCAAGGAATTTTCTAAGGAATGTCTGCCTGACATTTCCTTTGAGGCATGGACATTTAAGGAAAGCATTTAATGCTGACTGCCAACGGCTATCAAAAAAAAAAGGAAGAAGAAGACTCAGATATATTTATTCATTCAGCTAGACAGAGATATACAGAACAACAATACAGGACTTCAGCTGCTCTCTCTCTGTGATATTGTTTTGAAAGCTCACTCACAGGAATTCTGATTGCTTCAGACACAACCATCCAACTTTCTTGGATCATCCCTTGCTGGAGCAAATCAGATCTTTGAAGACCTGTCACCCTTGTGTAGAGCTCTCCTTCCTGAACTACTTCTTGATCTCAGGGGGAGCTTTGACAACATCTTCAGATCCACTTTGCTTCTCTCTACTTGTTGATAGAGAAGACAACATCACCCCTTTTTCTTTTTCTTTCTGTACAGGGTTTTAACTCCCTTCAAAAGTTACCTTTGGTTTTGCTGAAACCTGGTCAAAATCAGCCCCTTTGGTTTGTGAGAACCTGGTCAAAAACTCTCTGGTGCTCAAGACACCTGATCAACTCATCTTGAAGTGGATTCCTATCAAGGGTGATAGAAGAGTGGACTACCCAGGATTTTGGGGAACCACTATAGCTCCTTGTGTCGTCTGGATTGCTTGTTTCTTTGTGTTTTGCTTTGTGCTGTGAATTTCTTTTTACTCTGATTATTTGCTATAGCACCATACACTAAGTAAATCTAAACTTTCTCTCCACTCAAGTTTTTATTTGCAAAACTATTTTAAATAACTCTATTCACCCCCCTCTAGAGTTAGGATTGATCTTATCCTGCACTTTCAGGTGACATGTCACCCTTTGAGCTCTTCCTCTACTCTCTCTCTCTCTCACTAATTATAACGAGAGGCGGCTTGTCACCCTCGAGTTCTTCAAGAAAGTCTTGTACAACAACCAACAAATAGTGAATGTTTGACAGACACAGATGCGGTCACGTGATTTTTTATCAAGTTGACGAGTTTTTCACGTTAAATTTTTTTACCAACTTTATACTTACTGTGAATGTGTGCGAGTTCGACCGTTCCTGGGCTAAGGCAGTCTAATTTAGTCCGGTCTACCGAAACCTCGAGCGATCCACAACAAATACCAACCATGATGATGTCCCAGAGATCCTGAGAGCGGAGCAGAGTCTCGATCTTGTAGCTCCAAAAATCATATAATTCTCCAAAAAATATTGTGATGGTGGAATGTGTATAGATTGGTGCGTGGTTGATAGATGATGAAGTCATGAAGATTTAAACGAAAGAGAAAAGAAAGGTGGCTCTGATATCACTATGAGTTTTAGGCTGCGTTTGACGTGGCTTATCGCGACTTATTTGCTCCAGTGTGGTTGGACAAAAATATCATTGTCATATCAAAATTTTATGCCTCAAACTATTTTCTTTTTTGTAACATTTGTGATACCAAACATACATTCTATGACAATGACAATTTTGTCCAACCTCACCAGAGAAAATAAGCTGCAATAAGCCGCGCCAAACTCACCCTTAATCTGAACCCGATATGGGGTTGGTTTTGCAGGTAGAAAATAGTGAAGAGAAGAAAAACATAGTTACTTGCTTGATTGATGCAAGCATAAGCAAAATACATTATCATACGGTATTTATAACCGTAGAGGAAACTTCTGGAAAGCTTAAGGTTGCGTTTGACATAGCTTATCGCAGCTTATTTATTCTGGTGAGGTTGGACAAAAACAACATTGTCATAGAATATATGTTTGGTATGAGAAATGTTACTACCATTACCAAAAAAACTAGTTTGAGACATAAGATTTTGGTATGACAATGACATTTTTGTCCAACCTCAACGAAACAAATAAGCCGCGCCAAACGCAGCCTAAAGGGGATAAGTAGTTGGCAAGCAAAATATTAATGCATCATTAATTAGTTGATTATATCCCCAATGGTTAAAACACTATACATACATTCAATAATAAAAACAGTTTTATAAGAGTACTCTCAAATGATACTCTACTTACATACAAAAAAAGCCCGTTAGCATGCACTATTTGAATTTGTAATCCACCTAAACTTTGCCTGAAGCATGCATGTACACTTTTGAACATCTTAGCACCCGAGCCATACAAAAACATAGAAAACCAGTATATATGTAAACACTTAGGAAGAAGAAGAAGAAACCGTTCCAGGCTCCAATTCAGGAACAAAGTTCACTTCTTCTTCATCATTTTCGTCCCAACTCAATTTCGATACGAACTCGTCATGTTCCGGAACATATTCCTGCATAATATACGAGTTATATATATCAACTAATGGCATACGCACATTGTAACGCCCTGCGCCCCAGCTTACAAGCATGGTCCGGTTCTGTTATTGGGCTGCTATGCCAAGCATCCCAACAACAATCTCCATGCTTGTTTCTCCGCGGCGGTAGGTTGTTGAGGCGGGATCTCGAACCCACAACCTCCTTGATGAGAGTTGGTTGAAGGAGTCTTTATCAAGGAGGTTGGGGGTTCGAGAGCCCACATTAACAACCTGCCGCTCCGTTGTTGAGAAATAGGCACGAAGATTGTGGTTGAGGTGCTTGGGTTGCAGCCCAATAACAGAACCGGACCATACTTGTACGCTGGGGAGCGGGGAATTACACCGTCTACATAAGTAACATGAAATCTAACTAATTCTACAAAAGGTAGGGCTTGTTCTCTCTAACCTCTAGCTTTCTGACCAATTCTTTTGCAGTTCGAGCATGGACAATGATCCGGCGAGCTTTTTGGGAGATGAACTCCTCTGCGACAGCCATGTCGATGAATGAGAGCAAGGAATTGTAGTATCCATCCACATTTAGTAGACCAACCTGGAGAGTATATGAGGAATTTTGTGGAAATAAGAAGATATGGAGGCAGACTTATACATAATAGAAATTGTTTAACCGGATGGTATTATCAATGTATCTTATGTTCATCCAAACTCAGCTCAATTGATGATGTGGTGTGGAACAACTCCAAAGTTAAGCGTGTTTGGGCAAGAGTAGTGGCGGGATGGGTGAGCTCATGGGAAGTCCCCGTGCTGCCCGCTTAATTTGAGTTTTCCTCATCAAAGAGAGGCTACGGCCTCTAACAACCCACTGTGCTCTGTGGTGGGACAGAAGACGGGCTGGGGTGTATGGGCTATAGCCCGAACGGTGTCATGAAAGGCTAGGTCTGGTGGCTTCCGACTAACAGCTCCCTAGTGTATTCTGACTAATAGCTCCCCGGTGGATTCCAGGGTGGGCCTGTCCTGAACCGTTACAAAAAGTGCACTCTTTTGTAACAGCCTCCCCAACACAGCTCGAAAAGACGACCGCTGGCACCCCTAACACCCAGCTCGAAAGGGTCAACCTCAAATGGTCTGCAGATCGTACACAGCAACCCGTGTCTGATCCCACCACAAGGCACAACGGGTTGTCGGAGGCCGCAGCTTCCCTTTGATGATAAAAATTCTATAGTTATGTGGGCAATGCATGGACTTCCCAGAAGGTCACCCCATCCCGTTACTACTCTCACCCAAACACGCTTAACTATAAAGTTTCAATACTCCTCATCACCAATTGAGCTGCTGCTGTGACGTTTGAGACAGTTGTGGCATTTGAGTAGTGGTGGTGTGAAACTAAGACAATAAATGCAATGATGACGATTTACCTACGTTTGGAACATCTGTAACAAATATTTTTGACCCAAATTTCACTTTATGGGGTCGGCGGATTCACTATCGCTAAAGTTTGATCATATGTAGCATTTTGACCTAAAATATCTTTTTGAAAAAAAAAATAGTGTTCAAGACCTCAACTATCCAAACACTTATTATGTTATTCATGACCACATTCACAACTACCACCACGCTCCAACCGCTCTCCCAAACATAGTCTAACTGCACAAGGCTACCTTAGTTTTTCAATATGGGATTATTCTTAGAATTAGATGGCATTAAAGGAAAATGCTTTTATGACATTTGCATAGAGCTGATGGCAATTCTGAGTCCCAGCAAGTTCAGGTTCCCATGAAATGAAAATTTGTAATTCATGTTAAACTCTGAAGTTTACTCAGAATCATAGGATTGTTGGAGAGATTGTTTACCGGCTTTCGGTGAATGCCGAGCTGTGCCCACGTGATAACTTCGAGCAATTCTTCGAGCGTCCCATATCCGCCTGGATGCCAGTGAAAAGAGATGAGCTGAAGCGTGTTATCGAATAAGAAAACAGCGGTGAATTAGTCTCCGTTTGGGGGGGCCTATTTTCACAGGTCAAACGGTTACGACTGCATGAACCGGACCTTAATTGTATGCATGCGGTCGTAACCGCTTGACCGGTGAAAATAAGTCCCCCAAACGGAGCGTTAATCTCTCAAAAAGATGGAATATTTACCGGGCAAAGCGATGAAGGCATCGGCTTGTCGCGCCATTTCAGCTTTCCTCTCGTGCATATCTGAGACGGCCCGAACTTCGCCAACGGGCTCTCCGGTGATCTGAGCTCGGTAGTTGAGTTGATGAATTGTATGCATGTTAGTGCAATATAATTGAAGTATGGTAAAATAGCAACTGGCTTGAAGCTACTGAAATAGTTCACTTGTAAATATTAAAAAGGAAGCAACTTGCTTCATCATATTCATTTATTATAGACTAATCCAAAATCATTAGAGTCCTTGTTTTTCATTCATTTTTGCAAAGTGTTGTATAATGCAACATGTTCCACTATCCCTGACATATGTTGCTATCATTATGTATACTCATGATGCCTCCTCAACGACTTTGTGTGATCGCTGGCATTGGCATCTTGCTCACATCTCGCTGCCCCGACTTTAACTTCTCGCCTTCTCTAGCGCTTTTTGCACTATCTCCATCAAGATGCGTAATCCATGTATTCATTGTATTCGAGGACATCAGATTATCTCCTCTTTTTCATCAAGTTGAAATAGGTGAAATAGGTGAAGTGGAAGTGGGGGTGATCGGTAGTCCGGGCGACCTGGGCGGACTGACCGCGCGGACTGGGCTTAGTCCGGCGGGTTGCTGTTCGGCATTGCTTGTTGCTTGCCGTGGTCAGGAGCGAACTGCGCGGACTGGTTGAGTCCGGAAGTGGGCCGAGCTCTGGAGGTGGTTCCGCGGTCTGTGCGGACTGAGGTTTGAAGTCCACTGGATCTGTGGTTGATCTGGAGTTGCGGTGAGCTGATTCGGTTGGCGGTCTGGCCTAAGTGCTGGCGGACTGGCCTGGTTTCCGCTGTGTCCGCTGTGACCGGGCTTTGTGCCTGTGGTCGTGGACAAGTGCGAGGTGGAGTGGTTTCCGCTGAGTCCGCTGTGTCTTGGCAGTGGCTGTGGTCTTGAACTGATGGTTGCGGTTTGGGCGGACTGCCATGCGCAGGTCACTGGTCACCTGGACCTGGCGTGTTGATGTTGCTAGCTGCGACCAAGGGGCGGTGTCTCTATCTCATAGGGTGGTGACCACACTCCTCACCCGGCCTATAAATAGGACCCCCCCCCCCCCGGCACCTTATGAGAAAAAAAGTGAACAGTAAGTTGGGCTTGAGTATAGGCTGCGGACTCGTTTTTGTATCCGCGCGGGCTGTTTGCTTAACCGGTTTCTGTGTGCAGGTGGCGCGGCTAGCAGTGTCAAACCAGGAGTTTGGTTCTGACCGCTGGAGTTAGCGGGCTGCATTGGCGGTTGTCAGCATCAGTTTTATCTCAAGTTTCTTCTCTGTCCGCGCGACCTCGCGGTCTTGGCGGATAGGCGGCTTGTTCCTCTGTTCAGCAGCAGTTAGGCGAATAACGGGTTGTCTGCGCGACCTCGCGGTCTTCGCGGACTCCTTGTTGTTTGTTCGGCTTCAGCAGCTTGGCTGGGTGTGATCTGGGCGAGCTCGGCGGTTTCGGCGGTCTCGTCGGCTTCGGCGGTCTCAGTGCTCTATCCGCTCGGCTTGTTTTTTTTTCTGCTTTTTCATACTGGCGAAATCATGTCTCGCCATGTATGCCTCGCCTTGTAAAGAAGTTCAATAATATTTTGATCTGCTTGCTTCTGTCTGTGTGTTTGGTTATCTTCGTTGCTTCCTACTTTCCGCGGTTCAAGTTGTGATCTGGGTAGTGCCGAAGATATTAATTTGGTGTTTGGGCTATCTTGTTGATCAACTTGAGAAAATTCAACATGGTATCAGAGGAAGGTTCAGTTGCTTGAGCGGTGATCAACAGGCTTGTTGTTGCTCTGTGTGCTTCTGAAGGATAACCATATTGCACCATGGACGGTGGTTTTGCAAGAGGTCTTGGTATTGAGCTTCTGACGCCGACTAACTTCAAGAAGTGGAAGTCGTGCATGAAGAGCTATCTTCTGGGTGAGGAGTTATGGGAGGTCGTCGGTGGAGACGATCAAGTAGAAATAACTGCTGAGTTTGGTACAGCCGAGCAGGTAAGAGTGTGGAGGAAGACAAACGCCAAGGCTGAGTTTGCTCTCAAGCGGGCAGTGTCACCTGAACTCTTTGATCACATCTTAGGATGTGAGTCTGCTGCTGAGATTTGGACTTCCCTTGATGGGTTGTTCAATAGAAAGAATGTAGCTAGGCTACAGTTCTTAGAGAATGAGTTGGCTAAGGCAACTCAGGGAGATCTTTCTATCTCCAAATTCTTCTTGAAGATGAAGAGCTTGTGTGCTGAGCTCTCTGCTCTCGATCCTGATGAGCCGATCTCCGAGGCTAAGCTGAAGAGGCACATAATCCGCGGTTTGCGGAAGGAGTATGTGGCCTTTGTTACTTCTGTTCAAGGCTGGGCTACTCAGCCTTCTCTTCTGGAGCTGGAGAATCTGCTTGCCTCGCAGGAGAGCTTGGCAAGGCAGATGGCCGGGGTGACGGTCTCTGAAGGAGCTAGTGATGCTCTCTTCACTGAGAAGAAGAAGAAGAGATGGGAAGGGAAGAAGAAGCAGACTGCGGCTGGAGATGAATCCTCATCTTCTAAACAGCAGGAGGGGAGCCTTGCTCCTAAGAAGGATTGGAAGAAGAACCTGAAGTGCTTTAGGTGTCATCAACCAGGCCACTTCAAGCGAGATTGCAAGGTCAAGCTGCAGCCTGGGCATGCTGCAGGCAAGGAGGAAGCCTCCTCAAGCAAGGAGGAAGCTGGCTGGGGTGGAGCGTTCATGACGGACACTTGTGTCCGTGCTTTGTCCACCAGTGACATGAAGGACGACTGGATCGTTGACTCCGGGTGTGGTCATCACCTCACCGGAGATTTGTCAAAGTTCTCTTCACTGCAGGCATACTCAGGTAACGAAGCTATCATTACTGCTGATAATACTATTCATGCAGTAGAGAAGGAGGGTATGGTAACGGTGGGAAGTGATAAGGGGCCACTCACGTTAAGGAGTGTTTATCACGTACCGGGTATGAAGAAAAACCTCTTCTCTGTGACCAATGCGGTTGATGCTGGTTATCACGTTCTGTTTGGGCCAACAGAAGTGAAGTTCCTTCGCAATGTATCAGCGGTTAAGGCTGATGTTGCTCATATAGGAAGGAGAGTTAAGGACTTGTTTGTCTTATCAACAAGTTCCTATGTTGATCGGATGAGGGCCAATGATAGCGCTGCTATGTGGCATGAGAGGCTAGGGCATGTCGGGATGGATAAGCTGAAGGCTATGTCAAGCAGGAGCCTGGTGAGAGGCTTGCCTAAGCTGTCATCTTTCGGTGAGGGTCATGTTTGTGCTGGATGTCAATATGGGAAGTCTCATCGTCTTCCATTTGATAAGTCACAAACAAGAAGCAAAGCACCATTGGAGGTTATCCTTGGTGATCTGATGGGACCAACCGCGACTGCTAGCCTTGGTGGAAGCAGATATATGCTTGTCTTGATTGATGACTACTCAAGATACACTTGGGTGTATTTCTTGAAAGAGAAGTCTGAGGCCTTCCGATTGTTTGTGGAGTTCAAGGAGCTGGTGGAGGGAAGGCTTAACCTGAAGATCAAAAAGCTTAGAACTGATAACGGCGGAGAATTTGCCTCTTCCGAGTTTTCTAACTTTTGCAGGAAGCATGGAATCCAAAGGGAGCTCACTTGTGCTCATACTCCACAACAAAACGGAGTAGCGGAGCGGAAGATCCGTCATCTGACGGAGACTTGCAAATGTTGGCTTCACGCCAAGAGTATCCCAAGGTCCTTCTGGGCGGAGGGAATGTCTTGTGCTGCCTATGTCATCAATCAGATGCCTCTGAGTCATATCAACATGAAGTCTCCCTTCGAGATGTTGCTGAAGGAGAAGCCTAGTGTGGAACACCTTCGGGTGTTTGGATCAACTTGCTATGTGCATATCCCTGATACGCTAAGGACTAAGCTTGATGCAAAGGCAAGGAAGCTTGTCTTTGTTGGCTATGATGAGCGGAAGAAGGGATGGAGATGCATGGATCCAGTGACGAAGAAGTTCGTGGTATCAAGAGACGTTGTCTTTGACGAACTGACGTCATATGGAGGAAGCTCGGTTGAGCTGCCTGAGAGCAAGGTTGATGAAGGTCAGGAGGTAGCTGAGGTAGCTGATCAAGTGGAGCTGGCTGTGTCACCAGCAGCTCCAGTTGCTTCAAGTTCTGGAGAAGAAGCTTCTGGGTCAGGAAGCAGGGGGAGCATTGCTCCAAGCTTGCCTGAGAGTAGAGGTGAACCAGAAGAAGCAGCGGAGGTGATTAGCAAGGAGCAGCCTCTTCGGAGGTCAAAGAGGGTTATCAAGCCTCCTGCTCGCTACTGCGAAGGGAACACTGTGAGCTATGTCTCATGCTTCTTTGCAGGTCCTCTGGATGAGCGAGAGCCTGCTAGCTTTAATGAGGCCACTGGTGTCAAGGAGTGGGAAGATGCCATGAGAGAGGAGATGGATGCTCTCAAGAAGAATGAAACTTGGGATCTTGTGCCCAAAGTTGATGGCATTACTCCGGTGACATGCAAGTGGGTGTTTAAATTGAAGAAGAAGGCAGATGGGAGCATTGAGAGATTCAAGGCTCGCCTGGTGGCTCGAGGGTTCTCTCAACAGTATGGAGAAGACTATGAGGAGACGTTCAGCCCTGTTGCAAAGATGACTTCAGTTCGGATGGTGATTGCATTAGCTGCTTGCCAAGGATGGAGAATGTGGCAGCTTGATGTAAAGAATGCTTTTCTTTACGGAGAGATTGACAAAGACATCTTTATGGATCAGCCACCTGGTTTCGTTTCTGAAGTTCATCCTGATTACGTCTGCAAGCTCAGGAAAGCTCTCTACGGGTTGAAGCAAGCTCCGAGAGCTTGGTATGGGAAGATAGCAGAATATCTGCAATTCTGTGGATACCTTGCTTCAAACTCGGATTCTAGTTTGTTTATCAAGAAAAAGGGGGAGCTTTCTGTCTTGGTCCTGCTGTATGTTGATGATATGATCATCACAGGGAATTCTGAGGAGGAGGTTGCTAGGCTCAGAGCTGAGCTAGTCATTCGCTTCGAGATGAAAGACCTGGGAGAGCTTCATCACTTTCTTGGTCTCGAAGTGGAGAGGAAGAAGAGCGGGATCCTTATCTGCCATAAGGGATATGCTGAGCGCATAGTGAACCGGTTTGGCTTGATTGAGGGAAAGACTTGCTCTACTCCTATGGATCAAGGTCTGAAACTTCGACGAGATGAAGGAAGGGTTCTTCCTGACCCTTTGGTGTTCAGGGCCCTTATTGGAAGCTTGATCTACCTGACGATTACTAGACCTGATATAGCTTACGCTGTTGGTCGAGTAAGTCGGTTCATGGCAGAGCCAAGGAAGTCTCATCTTGTAGCGGCGAAGAACATTCTGAAGTATGTCAAGGCAACTTCTGACATGGGACTTCTCTACAGAAGGGATGCGAGTTTTTCTCTGCTAGGATACACGGATGCTGATTATGGTGGTGATTCGGATGACCGAAGGTCAACTTCTGGTTATGTGTTCACTTGTGGATCAGCGGGCATCTCGTGGTGTAGCAAGAAGCAGGACTCGGTATCTGTCTCCACTACGGAAGCTGAGTACAAGGCGTCTGCCTTGGCTGCTCGGGAAGCCATTTGGCTAAGGAGGCTTGTAGATGATGTCCATGAAGAAGTGCAAGGCCCTACTTTGCTCCGAGGGGATAACGAGAGTGCTCTCAAGCTGGTGAACAATCCAGTTTGTCATGCCAGGACTAAGCATATTGAGATCGATCACCACTTCATAAGAGAGAAGGTGCTGGAAGGATCTCTTGTGGTTGGTCATGTTCGGAGTGAAGATAACCTTGCTGACATCTTCACCAAGTCGCTGTCGAAGGGGCCTTTTCAGCGGCTTCGAGGTTTGCTTGGGTTGATCACCACTTCTCACTTCAAGGGGGAGTGTTGAAATAGGTGAAGTGGAAGTGGGGGTGATCGGTAGTCCGGGCGACCTGGGCGGACTGACCGCGCGGACTGGGCTTAGTCCGGCGGGTTGCTGTTCGGCATTGCTTGTTGCTTGCCGTGGTCAGGAGCGAACTGCGCGGACTGGTTGAGTCCGGCAGTGGGCCGAGCTCTGGAGGTGGTTCCGTGGTCTGTGCGGACTGAGGTTTGAAGTCCACTGGATCTGTGGTTGATCTGGAGTTGCGGTGAGCTGATTCGGTTGGCGGTCTGGCCTAAGTGCTGGCGGACTGGCCTGGTTTCCGCTGTGTCCGCTGTGACCGGGCTTTGTGCCTGTGGTCGTGGACAAGTGCGAGGTGGAGTGGTTTCCGCTGAGTCCGCTGTGTCTTGGCAGTGGCTGTGGTCTTGAACTGATGGTTGCGGTTTGGGCGGACTGCCATGCGCAGGTCACTGGTCACCTGGACCTGGCGTGTTGATGTTGCTAGCTGCGACCAAGGGGCGGTGTCTCTATCTCATAGGGTGGTGACCACACTCCTCACCCGGCCTATAAATAGGACCCCCCCCCCCCCGGCACCTTATGAGAAAAAAAGTGAACAGTAAGTTGGGCTTGAGTATAGGCTGCGGACTCGTTTTTGTATCCGCGCGGGCTGTTTGCTTAACCGGTTTCTGTGTGCAGGTGGCGCGGCTAGCAGTGTCAAACCAGGAGTTTGGTTCTGACCGCTGGAGTTAGCGGGCTGCATTGGCGGTTGTCAGCATCAGTTTTATCTCAAGTTTCTTCTCTGTCCGCGCGACCTCGCGGTCTTGGCGGATATGCGGCTTGTTCCTCTGTTCAGCAGCAGTTAGGCGAATAACGGGTTGTCTGCGCGACCTCGCGGTCTTCGCGGACTCCTTGTTGTTTGTTCGGCTTCAGCAGCTTGGCTGGGTGTGATCTGGGCGAGCTCGGCGGTTTCGGCGGTCTCGTCGGCTTCGGCGGTCTCAGTGCTCTATCCGCTCGGCTTGTTTTTTTTTTCTGCTTTTTCATACTGGCGAAATCATGTCTCGCCATGTATGCCTCGCCTTGTAAAGAAGTTCAATAATATTTTGATCTGCTTGCTTCTGTCTGTGTGTTTGGTTATCTTCGTTGCTTCCTACTTTCCGCGGTTCAAGTTGTGATCTGGGTAGTGCCGAAGATATTAATTTGGTGTTTGGGCTATCTTGTTGATCAACTTGAGAAAATTCAACAAGATGCGTAATCCATGTATTCATTGTATTCGAGGACATCAGATTATCTCCTCTTTTTCATCAAGTTCTTATTTATCTCTTGCTCTTTTTGGTTTAGTTCATACTATATATGAGGTCTTTCTCCCCATATTTCGAAAGGTTGCAAGAAATATTATGTTCTTTTTATTAATGACTACTCTCTCTTCACTTGGTTTTACCTATTGAATACTAAATCCGACGTTTTTTCTAAGTAAGGTGAGTTTACTTCTATGGTTGAGACTCAATTCTCACGCAAAATCAAAACACTGCATTCTTATTTTGGGATGAATATATCTCTCGCACATTTTGACAGTTCCTTCTTTCTCAAGGAACTCGTGCTCAATACTTATGCCATCATATTCATCAGCAAAATGGGGTCGCTGAAAGATGTCATTGCCACATCATGGGGGTTGCTCGATCTATCCTCTTCACTTCATCTATCCCAGTCCAGTTCTGGGGTGAAGTTGTTCACACAAATGTATTATTAATAAATAGACTACTTACTCTAAATCTACAAAACATATCCACATATGAACGTCTTATCAATAAGCTCCCTTCGTACTCCTTGTGAGTATTTAGGTGTACATGCTTTGATCAAGTTTCAACAGTGGAACGCAACAAGTCGTCACCCTGCTCAATTGCCGATGTTTTTCTTTGTTATAGTTCTTACCACAAAGGCTACAGGTGTTACGACCCTATTGCTAGACGCATGCGCATCTCCTGCCATGTGGTCTTTCTTCAACATCTCCCCTATTATGCTCTTCCTAATCCTACTATACCCTTAACACCTTTTAACTCAGAAGACCTAATATTTCTTGATGGCATATCACCATCCACTCCTCAAGCCTCAATTCCCGTCTCTTCTACAAAACCTGATAAAGCTGAGGACTCCCCTGGTGACTCTATTTCTTGTAGCACATTTGTTCCTCAATATGAAACTAGTGATCTATCTTCATCTCCAACTCCTCTTCGTCACTCTATGCAACAACATAAACCTCCTAATCGCCTTAGCTTGTTCTCTTCTCTTACTTCTGCATTTCAAGCTTTCCTCTCTACTACTTTTAGTCATCGAGAGCCCCAGACATATAAAGAGTCGGTATTTATACTTGTTTGGAAGCATGTCATGAAAGATGAATTACTTGTTTTACAGAATACTAAAACTTGGGACATTGTTTCATTTTGTAAGGGTATTCACCCCATCAATTGTCGACAAAATAAAGACATTAGCTGATGACACTATTTTGATACTTTTTCTCTAGTTGCCAAAATGACTACCATGCGCACTATCTTTGTCATTGCCTCCATCCCTTCATGGGATATCTCTCAACTACATGTCAAGATTTCTTTTCTCAATATTGATCTCTCCAAAAATGTCTACACGACACTACCCCCAGGGGTTCCCCACCAGCAGGACAAGGTTGTCATCTTCGCAAGGCTCTTTGCAGACTCAAACAAATCCCTCGTGCATGGTTCTCCAAGTTCACCATTACCATCCTGCTAGCTGGATTTACTGTAAGCCTCTCAGTTCCCATTTTATTCACACATACCTATGGTACTCTCTTGTTGTTATATGTTGATGACATGATCATCACAGAAGGCAACCCGAGGCATATCCAACTGCTCAAGGATTTCCTTAAGACTTGGTTTGAAATGAAAGATCTCAGACATCTTCGCTACTTTCTTGGTCTAGAAATTGATCACTCTCCCAGGATCCACCTCATATCCTAACAAAAGTTCAGTACAGATATTCTTGATAGATCTGCTTTAACTGACGAGTGTATTGTTGTTAACTTGAGCTAAACCTTAAACTTAGCTCTCAAGAAGTATAAATCCTACCTGATCCCTCTTTATACAAACAACTTGTTGAAATGCTGGTGTATCTCACCATTAGTCGTTCGAACATCTCTCATGTTGTTCATATCACCAGTCAAATTGGTTTCACAACCATAGAGCGCTCACTATACAGCACTTCTCCGCATCTTGTATTATCTTCGCTGCACAATCACGACATCATTGCTTTTCTCATCCAAATCATCTTTGGATCTTCGTGCCTATGCTGATGCTGACTGGGTTGGTGATGTCTCTGACCAAAATTCCACCATTGGATATTGCATCTTTCTTGGTGATTCTATGAACTCTTGGAAATCTAAGAAGTAAGATGTCATATCTCATTTCAGTGTTGAAGTTGAGTATCGTGTCATGGTCATCACTGTTGCTGAAGTGACTTGGCTCTGAAGCCTCTTACAAGATCTTCATATTTCAGCCTCAGATGCCACACCTCTGTTTTGTGACAACATCAGTGCCATCCAGATTGCGTCAAATCCTGTATTTCATGAACCCACAAAACACATTGAGATTTGTTGTCACCATGTCTGTCAACAATTCCTAAACAAGATTCTTCACTTCCTTATATCTCATATGCTCTTCAGATTGCAGATTTCTTTATCAAAGCCCATACAGTTTAGAGACATGAGTTCCTGATTCGATTGCGTTCACTGGTTGTCCCTCAGTCTTTCTGCGAAACATTATGGTTTCTATTGTCTTTCAAACTCACACTTCCACCTCGATGAGTTTGAGGGGGTGTTGAATATATTAAACATATATATGTATAAAGCCCATATGCAAAGCCTATCTTCTAAAAGCCCATTAGCTCTCTTTAATCTCACATCTCCTACATGTATTAGTTGGTAATTCCTCTTATTGATTTATATCCTCTTTGAGGGATGAATAATATTTAAGATATTTTTCTCTATTTCTCTCCAATTTGTCTAACAGACACAACTGCTATAATACAAGCATCTAACCTAAAACCAAATGGTAGGAGGTGAAGAGGTCAGAAATTTAAATTAAGTGCCCACAGCTATGTTAGTTTCCTATCGTAGGACTATTCTCAACATGCACCCTCATGTGTAGGATCATTGACCTCTAACACGTGAACTAGTTTTTCTTAGTTTGTTGACGTAGATTGGACAGTTAGGCTTAGCAGTTAGCATGCTCTAATACCGTAGTAGAATTCAAGCATGCAACCTAAACTAATTGGTCCGAGATGGAGATACCTGATTGCCCGGAATTTATATTAAAAACACTAGGTCATGTTAGTTTGTCAATGTGACTCTATTCTCAAAAATAATATCAATTTGTTCCGTGATTGATTTTTTGAGGGACTTTGGCATTAAGCACCCACTAATTAGGATTTTTTGCACATTGCATCTTAAATACTTAATTTTGACATTTTGCACCCACAAAAACTTTAATAATAGCAGTTTGCTCCCTAAATATTCAATTCCGATGATGCAAAATGCCAATATTAAAGCTTTTGAGAATGCAGAGTACAAAAATTAAATACTTATTGCTCAATGTGCAAAAGCACTCCTAATTTGGGGGTGCTTAGTGCCAAAAATTCAATTTTGGAGTACAATATTTTCATTATGTACCATTTCGTGAAGGAAGAAGACGGGGAGAGCGAATTTATGGGCATGAATGCTCACATGAAGCCCCCTCTTGTTCTTATTGCAACCCTCTTTAAAGGCGTCCTTCAGTTGAAAGGGAAAGGATATGTAGTTGTTTGATTCACTTAAATCCACGGCCTTCAGTAAATGAGAGGAGGGAGATGCATTATATGTTCTTATTGCAACACTCTTAAAGGCTTCTAATTGATGATTGTATATTTGTGTGTTTTCAATTATTTATGCAGCAAAAAAAATGTGCAGTGAAGAAAAAAAAGAAAGAAAAAGATTTACTATGACTACTACATTATTGAAGCACAGAACAGTTAATCTTTATTGCACAAAGAAAATTTTTGCAGGCAGACCATTTCGACGTAAAATGTATAAACTATTGGACGTAAATTTTAAAATACACATCAGTTTTTTTTTTTTTTTTGTAGCGTATGAATTAGAGCATGAAAGGCCCCACGAAAGAAGATCTTTTTGTTCTTTCCTCCTTTT
This sequence comes from Platanthera zijinensis, assembly GCA_039513925.1. Lineage (NCBI taxonomy): Eukaryota > Viridiplantae > Streptophyta > Magnoliopsida > Asparagales > Orchidaceae > Platanthera > Platanthera zijinensis. The sequence continues at coordinate 236,620,199 of CM077081.1, read as the reverse complement.
GACTATCCCCTTATCGCGAGATGCAAAACCGGACCAAAGGGGTTCGTCAATGCGGTCTTTTCTAAGTAAGAAAGCGGGCTATGTCCTTGCACCCACTCGGGCAACTACGAATTTGACTTGGAGAGTAGGGGAACTTCGCTTCGACTAGGGAAGTTGTGTTCTTAGGACAACTCAAGAAAGGAAAGAAAGACCCATTTATGTTGCAATTATGTCAATTTATGTTCATGTTAGGTCTATATGAATAAAAAACAGTCCAATGCGCGGCGGTCGCACAGAAAGATTGTCCACTGGGCACGCCGAAAATTTTTTGAGGATACAATAACCCCTAAAATAAACAAAATGAGGAATTACTACAAGAATATGCTACATCCCAAAATAATTTTGAAATGTCTAAATCAAGATGAAATGATGAATGAAGTGTTGAAATTGGTGAAGTGAAAGTGGGTGGTCGGGCAGTCCGGGCAGCCTGGGCGGACTGACCACGCGGACTGGTTTCTAGTCCGGCGGGTTGGTGGTTGGCGACCTGCGTAGTCGGCTGCGGTCTGGTTTTGCGGACTGCGCGGACTGGTTTAGTCCGGCAGTGAGCTGAGCTCTGCAAGGTGGTGTGAGCGGTCTGTGCGGACTGCGCGGACTGGTTTAATCCGGCAGTGAGCTCAACTCTGCAAGGTGGTGTGCGCGGTCTGTGCGGACTGGGCTTGGAGTCCGCGAATCTTCTTTGGAGTTGTAGTGAGCAGCGGTCTGGCCTTGGAGCTGGCGGACTGGCTTGGTATCCGCCGAGCTCGCGCTTTCTTTTCTGGACTTTCACTTCTGTGAAGTTCAGTGGTTTCCGCAGTTTCCGCTGTGACCGGGCTTTTGTGCCTGTGGTCGCGGACTGTGCGAGATGGAGTTGTTTCCGCAGTGTCCGCTGTGACCGGGTGATCTACCTGTGGTCGTGGACATTGCGAGCTGGGTTGGTATCCGCAGAGTCCACTGTGACCGGGCGGTTTGCCTATGGTCGGGGACTGGTGGTTGCGGACAGGTGCGGTGTCGCCTCTTCGGCGGACTGGCATTGTATTCGGCATGTGGCTCTTGCGTCTCGGCTAGTCCTGTTTTGTTTCTGCGGACTGGGCGGACTGCCTTGAGCAGTTCGCCATCTCGCCTGGACTTGGCGTTTTGGTTTGCCTCGTGCGGGCGGTCTCAGCGGATTGGCCTTGTTAGCTGCGACCAAGGGGCGGTGTCTCTATCTCATAGGGTGGTGACCACACTCCTCACCTGACCTATAAATAGGACCCCCCGAGAAGTCATTTTCAACAGAGTGAACAGTAAGTTGGGCTTGAGTTTCGGCTGCGGACTCGATTTTTGTATCCGCGCGGGTTGCTTGCTTAACTGGTTGCTGTGTGCAGGTGGCGCGGCTAACACTGTGAAACCAGGAGTTTGGTTCTGACCTCAGTGGAGTTGGCGGACTGTTCCAGCAGTTACCTGTTTAAGCATCTTCTCTCAAGTTCAATTACCTGTCCGCGCGACCTCGCGGTCTCGGCGGGTAGGCGGCTTGTTCCTCTGTTCAGCAGCAGTTCGGTGAATAACGGCGTGTCCGCGCGACCTCGCGGTCTCGGCGGACTCCGTGTGTTGTTTGGTTTCAGCTCGGCTCGGGCGGTCTCGGCGACTACTAGCGGTCTCGGCGGTCTCTGTAGTCTATCCCCCCGAGTTGTTGTTGTGTTTCTTCTTTTTCATGTATTGGCGAAATCATGTCTCGTCATGTATGTCTCGCCTTGTAAAGAAGATTAATGAAATTTTGATCTGCTTGCTTCTGTCTATGTTTTTGGTTATCTGAGTTGCTTCCTGCTTTCCGCGGTTCAAGTTGTGATTTGGGTAGTGCCGAAGATATTGATTTGGTGTTTGGGCTACCTTGCTGATCAACTTGAGAAAATTCAACATGGTATCAGAGGAAGATTCAGTTGCTTGAGTTGTGATCAACAAGCCTTGTTGTTGCTCTGTGTGCTTCTGAAGGATAACCAAGTTAGTGAAATGGACGGAGGGTTTGCAAGAGGTCTTGGAATTGAGCTTCTGACGCCGACTAACTTATAGAAGTGGAAGTCGTGCATGAAGAGCTATCTTCTGGGCGAGGAGCTATGGGAGGTCGTCGGTGGCGATGATCAAGTTGAAATCACTACTGAGTTTGGAACAGCCGAGCAGGTGAGAGTGCGGAGGAAGACAAATGTCAAGGCAGATTTTGCTCTCAAGCGGGCGGTGTCACCTGAGCTCTTTGATCACATCTTAGGATGTGAATCTGCTGTTGAGATATGGACTTCCCTTGATGGGTTGTTCAATAGGAAGAATGTAGCAAGACTACAGTTCTTGGAGAATGAGTTGGCTAAAGCAACTCAGGGAGACCTTTCTATCTCCAAATTCTTCTTAAAGATGAAGAGTTTATGTGCTGAGCTTTCAACTCTTGATCCTGATGAGCCGATCTCCGAGGCCAAGCTGAAGTGGCACATAATCTGCGGTCTGCGGAAGGAGTATGTGGCCTTTGTTACTTCTGTTCAAGACTGAGCTACTCAGCCCTCTCTTCTGGAGCTGGAAAATCTGCTTGCCTCGCAGGAGAGCCTGGCAAGGCAGATGGTTGGGGTGACTGTCTCTGAAGGAGCTAGTGTAGCTCTTTTCACTGAGAAGAAGAAGAAGAAGAAGAGATGGGAAGGGAAGAAAAAGCAGACTGCGGCTAGAGATGAACCTTCATCTTCTAAACAGCAGGAGGGGAGATTTGCTCCTAAGAAGGATTGGAAGAAGAACCTAAAATGCTACAGGTGTCATCAACCAGGCCACTTAAGGCGAGACTGCAAGGTCAAGCTGCAGCTTGGGCATGCTGCAGGCAAGGAGGAAGCCTCCTCTAGCAAGGAGGAGGTCGGTTGGGGTGGAGCCTTCATGACAGACACTTGTGTCCGAGCTTTGTCCACCGTCGACATAGAGGAAGATTGGATCGTTGACTCCGGGTGTGGTCATCACCTCACTGGAGATATGTCAAAGTTCTCCAAGCTGTAGGCTTACTCAGGTAACGAAGCTATTATAACTGTTAATAATACTTTTCATGTAGTAGAGAAGGAGGGTATAGTAACATTGGGTAGTGATAAGGGGCCACTCACGTTAAAAAGTGTTTATCACGTACCTGGCATGAAGAAGAACCTCTTCTCTGTGACCAATGCTGTCGACGCCGGCTATCACATTCTGTTTGGGCCAACAGAAGTGAAGTTCCTTCGCAACGTATCAGCGGTTAAGGCTGATGTTACTCACATTGGAAGGAGAATGAAGGACTTGTTTGTTTTATCAACATGTTCCTATGTTGATCGCATGAGGGCCAATGATAGCGTTGCTATGTTACATGAGAGGTTGGGGCATGTTGGGATGGATAAGCTGAAGGTTATGGCAAATAGGAGCCTGGTGAGAGGCTTGCCTAAGCTATCATCCGTCGGTGATGGTCATGTTTGTGCTGGATGTCAGTATGGGAAGTCTCATCGTCTTCCATTTGATAAGTCACAAACAAGAAGCAAAACACCACTTGAGGTTATCCATGGTGATCTGATGGGACCAACCGCTACTGCTAGCCTTGGTGGGAGCAGGTACATGCTAGTCTTGATTGATGACTACTCGAGATACACTTGGGTGTATTTCTTGAAGGAGAATTCTGAAGCCTTCCGGTTGTTTGTGGAGTTCAAGGAGCTAGTGGAGGGCCGGCTTAACCTGCGGATCAAAAAATTTAGAACTGATAACGGCGGAGAGTTTATCTCCTCCGAGTTTTCTGTTTTTTACAGGAAGCACGGGATCCAGAGAGAGCTTACTTGTGCTCATACTCCACAACAAAATGGAGTTGTTGAAAGGAAGATCCGTCATCTGACGGAGACTTGCAAATGTTGGCTTCATGCCAAGAGTATCCCAAGGTCCTTCTGGGCGGAGGGAATGTCTTGTGCAACTTATGTCATCAATCGGATGCCTCTAAGCCCGATCAACATGAAGTCTCCCTTCGAGATGTTGCTGAAGGAGAAGCCGAGCGCTGAACACCTTCAGGTGTTTGGATCAACTTGCTATGTGCATATTCCTGATGCCCTGAGGACTAATCTTGATGCAAAGACAAGGAAGCTTGTCTTTGTTGGCTATGATAAGCGGAAGAAGGGATGGAGATGCATGGATCCGGTGACGAAGAAGTTCGTGGTGTCAAGAGATGTTGTCTTTGACAAACTGACGTCATATGGAGGAAGCTCGGTTGACCTACCGGAGAGCAAGGTTGATGAAGATCAGGAGGTGGCTGAGGTTATTGATCAAGAGGAGCTGGCTGTGTCACCAGCAGCTCCTGTTGCTTCAAGTTCTGGGGGAGATGCTTCTGGGTCAGGAAGCAGGGGGAGCATTGCTCCAAGCTTGCCGGAGAACAGAGATGAACCAGAAGAAGTAGCAGAGGTCGTCAGCAAGGAGCAACCTCTTCGGAGATCAAAGAGGGTTATCAAGCCTCCGTATCGCTACTGCGAAGGAAACACTGTGAGCTATGTCTCATGCTTCTTTGCAGGTCCTCTTGATGAGCGAGAGTCTGCTAGCTTCAATGAGGCCACTGGAGTCAAGGAGTGGGAAGATGTCATGAGAGAGGAGATGGATGCTCTCAAGAAGAATGAAACTTGGGATCTTGTGCCCAGAGTTGATGGCATTACTCCGGTGACTTGCAAGTGGGTGTTTAAGTTGAAGAAGAAGGCGGATGGGAGCATTGAGAGATACAAGGCTCGCCTGGTTGCTCGGGGATTCTCTCAGCAGTATGAAGAAGATTATGAGGAGACGTTCAGTCCAGTTGCAAAGATGACTTCAGTTCGGATGGTGATTGCATTGGCTGCTTGCCAAGGATGAAGGATGTGGCAGCTTGATGTAAAGAACGCTTTTCTTTAAGGAGAAATTGACAAGGACATCTTTATGGATCAGCCACTTGGATTCATTTCTGAAGTTCATCCGGACTACGTCTGCAAGCTCGGGAAGGCTCTCTACGGGTTGAAGCAAGCTCCAAGAGCTTGGTATGGGAAGATAGCAGAATATCTGCAATTCTGCGGATACCTTGCTTCAAACTCTGACTCAAGCTTGTTTATCAAGAAGAAGGGGGAGCTTCGAGTCTTGGTCCTGCTGTATGTTGATGATATGATCATCACGGGGAATTCTGAGGAGGTAGCTAGGCTCAGAACTGAGCTAGCTATTCGCTTCGAGATGAAAGACCTGGGAGAGCTTCATCACTTTCTTGGTCTCGAAGTGGAGAGGAAGGAGAGTGTGTTACTCATCTGCTAGAAGGGATATGCTGAACGCATTGTGAACCGGTTTGGTTTGATTGAAGGGAAGACTTGCTCTACTCCTCTGGATCAAGGACTAAAGCTTCGACGAGATGAAGGAAGGGTTCTTCCTGATCCTTTGGTGTTCAGAGCTCTTGTTGGGAGCTTGATCTACTTGACAATTACTAGACCAAATATAACTTATGTTGTTGGTCGAGTAAGTTGGTTTATGGCAGAGCCAAGGAAGTCTCATCTTGTAGCGGCAAAGAACATCCTGAAGTATGTCAAGGCAACTTCTGATATGGGACTTCTTTACAGAAGGGATGCGAGTTTCTCTTTGCTAGGGTACACGGATGCTGATTATGGTGGTGACTCGGATGACCGAAGGTCAACTTCAGATTATGTGTTCACTTGTGGATAAGCGGGCATTTCGTGGTGTAGCAAGAAGCAGGACTCGGTATCCGTCTCTACTACGGAAGCAGAGTACAAGGTTTCGGCCTTGGCAGCTCGGGAAGCCATTTGGCTAAGGAGGCTAGTAGAGGACGTCCATGAGGAAGTGCAAGGTCCAACTTTACTCCGAGGGGATAATGAAAGTGCTCTCAAGCTGGTGAACAATCCAGTTTGTCATGCCAGGACCAAGCATATTGAGATCGATCACCACTTCATAAGGGAGAAGGTGTTGGAAGGATCTTTTGTGGTCGGTCATGTTCGGAGTGAAGATAACCTTGCTGACATCTTCACCAAGTCGCTGTCGAAGGGGCCTTTTCAGCGGCTACGAGGTCTACTTGGCTTGATCACCACTTCTCACTTCAAGGGGGAGTGTTGAAATTGGTGAAGTGAAAGTGGGTGGTCGGGCAGTCCGGGCGGCCTGGGAGGATTGACCGCGCGGACTGGTTTCTAGTCCGGCGGGTTGGTGGTTGGCGACCTGCGTAGTCGGCTGCGGTCTGGTTTTGCGGACTGCGCGGACTGGTTTAGTCCGGCAGTGAGCTGAGCTCTGCAAGGTGGTGTGAGCGGTCTGTGCGGACTGCGCGGACTTGTTTAGTCCGGCAGTGAGCTGAGCTCTGCAAGGTGGTGTGCGCGGTCTGTGCGGACTGGGCTTGGAGTCCGCGCATCTTCTTTGGAGTTGCAGTGAGCAGCGGTCTGGCCTTGGAGCTGGCGGACTGGCTTGGTATCCGCCGAGCTCGCGCTTTCTTTTCTGAACTTGCACTTCTGTGAAGTTCAGTGGTTTCCGCAGTTTCCGCTGTGACCGGGCTTTTGTGCCTGTGGTCGCGGACTGTGCGAGGTGGAGTTGTTTCCGCAGTGTCCGCTGTGACCGGGTGATCTGCCTGTGGTCGTGTACATTGCGAGCTGGGTTGGTATCCGCAGAGTCCGCTGTGACCGGGCGGTTTGTCTATGGTCGGGGACTGGTGGTTGCGGACAGGTGCGGTGTCGCCTCTTCGGCGGACTGGCATTGTACTCTGCATGTGGCTCTTGCGTCTCGGCTAGTCCTGTTTTGTTTATACGGACTGGGCGGACTGCCTTGAGCAGTTCGCCATCTCGCCTGGACTTGGCGTTTTGGTTTGCCTCGTGCGGGCGGTTTCAGCGGATTGGCCTTGTTAGCTGCGACCAAGGGGCGGTGTCTCTATCTCATAGGGTGGTGACCACACTCCTCACCTGGCCTATAAATAGGACCCCCCGGCAAGTCATTTTCAACAGAGTGAATAGTAAGTTGGGCTTGAGTTTCGGCTGCGGACTTGATTTTTGTATCCGCCCGGGTTGCTTGCTTAACTGGTTGCTGTGTGTAGGTGGCGCGGCTAACACTGTGAAACCAGGAGTTTGGTTCTGACCTCAGTGGAGTTGGCGGACTGTTCCAGCGGTTATCTGTTTAAGCATCTTCTCTCAAGTTCAATTATCTGTCCGCGCGACCTCGCGGTCTCGGCGGGTAGGCGGCTTGTTCCTCTGTTCAGCAGCAGTTCGGTGAATAACGGCGTGTCCGCGCGACCTCGCGGTCTCGGCGGACTCCGTGTGCTGATTGGTTTCAGCTCGGCTCGGGCGGTCTCGGCGACTACTAGCGGTCTCGGCGGTCTCGGCGGTCTCGGCGGTCTCTGTAGTCTATCCGCCCGAGTTGTTGTTGTGTTTCTTCTTTTTCATGTACTGGCGAAATGATGTCTCGCCCTGTAAAGAAGATTAACGAAATTTTGATCTGCTTGCTTCTGTCTATGTTTTTGGTTATCTGAGTTGCTTCCTGCTTTCCGCGGTTCAAGTTGTGACTTGGGTAGTGCCGAAGATATTGATTTGGTGTTTGGGCTACCTTGCTGATCAACTTGAGAAAATTCAACATGAAGCTCATTCCACCTCCTCAAGAATCCAATTTATAACCTCCTATAAATCAAAGTTTGAAAATGCATTGCCGCATGACGAGGATTCGGGAAAGGGTATCATCATAAGGGTGAAATGTAGGCAAATTTTATCATGCATTTTTACAAGAGGTTGCTTCCAGAGTTCCAGGACTTGAACATGTGATCTCAAAGTCACACGGCATAGAAATATATCTATTACTATATACAAATAAATACTTGTGAGGCTTATGGTGTAACCGTGGAGGATCATCAAAGCAATCCAAGTCATTCGTCACATTGGATATTGATGGGGACAAGCCTATTTATAAAATAGTGGGGGTGTGGTTAGCCTACTCTCCATGGTCCCATCATGGAGATCATGCGGGAACCGCCACATGCGCAATCGGCACGCGCAATCGCGCACGCAAGGTCTCCCTCCTCTAGCCGCCTGGGGCGGGTGGCCGCCCTCTCTCTCCCTCCGCCGGCGGGCCGGCTGAAGCCGGTTCGGCTTCCAGTCGGTGTTGGGCTAAAAAGCACACAAGCCCGACCAGAGCACCTACAAATTAGTTGGAGTAAGTACTTGCACGACCGCTTAGTGGTATGCTGATACACAACCACAGCACAAAACAAGAATAAAAAAGGTGACACAGAGATTTAACGTGGAAACCTAAAAAGGTGAAAACCACGGGACGATCGGAGTCCAACCCGGAAAGCCGCCACCAAAATTTATGAAACAATAGGCAATTACAAGGCTTTCCCTCCTCGATCCTTATAGGATCTTAACCAACTTCACATTACACAATATAATAAATAGTAACAAAAAAACTGCAAGTTACCGACAGCGGCGGATGAGACGGATTACACAAATCCTCTCCAAGATGCCTCTTCGAATCCTTGTCAATATCTGCTCCAGATCCAATCCGTGTAGGCGAGGTACTCCTTGTCAACATCGTACAACGACGTCTGAAAGCTCTCCCAAACTAAGACGATTGCCGCAAAGGCCTCTCTAGAAATCTTTCAATGCTTGAGTTTGGAGAGAAGTGGATGGCTTACCCCTCCTCCTTCATCCCTATTTATAGGGTCAAAATCAAGGAGGTAGGTGTGGTAGATGGCATGTGGATGAAGCTTCCATGAAGCTTCTTTGGTCAAAAACACATGTCATGAAACTTCCTTTGGACAATTTTCTAGAAGTTTCCTTTAAGAGCACATGTTGAATTTCAAGTCAAAGATGGCTAATCCTTTTCATACTTGTCATGAAAAATATGCTTGAAAAGTATGATCAAAGTTGGCTAGCCTCTTTCACACTTATGAGGAAATTATCTTAACAAATCTCCCCCTTTTCGACTAAGTGAAGAAATCCTGTCATTCTGACAATCTTCCCCAGACTCTTTAATTTGCCTCCCTCCATGTCCTCCATCAATATGTCTCCACTTTCGATCAGCAACACCAAATTCGAGTTAATGAGACTCGAACTCAACAGCTTTTTCCACAAAGGACGGGAACTGTACCCAATAACTTATTCTCCTCTTTGCTTTATGTGGAGAGAACCGTCATGCCGACGATCCTAACGCAATGCTCGAACTTCCCCCTTGGCACGGTGTTGGTCAGCATGTCTGCCCCATTGTCATCAGTGTGTACCTTCTGAATATCAAGCTCTTTCTGCTTAAGGACATCTCGTATCCAATGATACCGAGTGTCGATGTGCTTCGACCCCGAGTGAAACGTGGGGTTCTTCCCCAAGTGAATAGCGCTCTGACTGTCACATAGGAGTGTGTATCGGTCCTGAGTGAATCCAAGTTCTTTGATGAACCTCTTCATCCAAAGCAACTCCTTCCCAGCCTCAGTAACCGCAATAAACTCAGCCTCCGTGGTGGATAGTGCAACGCACTTCTGCAGTCTCGACACCCTCGAGACAGCTCCCCCTGCAAACAGAATCATGTACCCCGATGTCGATCTCCTAGAATCCATGTCAGCATCAGTGTAGCCCAGCAGCTCTGGCTCACTGTCTCCAAATCTCAACGTCAAATCGGACGTTCCCTGCAGGTATCTCAGAATCCACTTCACTGCGCTCCAATGCTCTCTCCCAGGATTGGAGAGAAATCTACTGACGGTCCCAACAGCATGCGCAATGTCTGGACGTGTACACACCATTGCATACATGAGGCTCCCAACTGCAGATGCATACGAAACCTTTTGAATCGCCTCGATCTCCTCGGGTGTGTTGGGGCACTGATCAGCGAAAAGCCTGAAGTGAGCTGCAAGCGGCACGCTCACCTTCTTTGCCTGATCCATATCAAACCTCTGCAGCACTTTGCGGATGTACCGCTCCTGGGATAACCAAAGTAGTCTGGCTCCCCTGTCTCTGCGAATGTGCATCCATAAAATGGTCTTCGCAGCACCCAGATCCTTCATCTCAAAAGTGGAACTCAACTGCCGCTTCAACTCAGTAATGCGAGCAGTGTTCCTCCCGATGATCAACATATCGTCTACGTACAACAGCAGAATGATGAAGTCCTCTGAAGCATACTGCTTAATGAACACGCAGTGGTCAAGGGTGGTCCTCCTGAAGTCGATCTCCCCCATAAAGGAATCAAACTTCCTATACCATTGTCGCGGGGCCTGCTTCAGGCCATATAGACTCGTCTGCAAGCGGCTCACCAGACCTTCCTTCCCTTTGACACTGAAACCCTCAGGCTGCTCCATGTATAGCTCCTCAAGATCGACATGCAGAAAGGCGGTCTTGACATTCATCTGCTCTATCTCCAAGTCTAGCCTCGCAGCGAGGCCGAGTAGAACACGGATAGATGACATCTTCACCAGAAGTGAGAAGATCTCATCGAAGTCTACACCCTGTCGCTGTCCAAAACCCTTCACCACCAGCCCGGCCTTGTATCTGAGAGGTGTGGAGGAATCACCCTGCTTCACCCTAAAAATCCACCGATTCTTCAAGGCCTTCTTGCCCTTAAGCAATCTCATCAAGTCATATGTGTGGTTTTTCTGCAACGACTGCATCTCCTCCTACATAGCATCTGTCCACAGACGCTTCTCTGTGCTCTCCACAGGCTCATCATAACTCTCAGGCTCCCTCGCATCAGTCAGCAATATGAACTCTGATGTAAAATATCTAGTGGGTGGGTGCCTGGCTCGATCAGACCTCCGTAGGGCCTGCTCCGGTGCCGGGGCAGACACATCATCAGTAATATCCTCAGCGACTCCTGGTTCACCATCAGTGGTGATATCATGATCCGGAAGGGTATCGGTACCCTGTGTTGGCACAGGCTCAATGACCTCCTCAGTGTCATCAACTCCAACCATAGGTAACTCTGCAGTATTGCGAGAATCAACCACAGACTCAACAGTCTCCTCAGAATCACCAACAGTCTGATCCTCACAGAAAACAACATCACGACTACGTACAAGCTTCTTCTCAACTGCATCAAAGAACATGTATCCAAACTCTCCACTGTAGCAATACACCAAGAAAATGCACCGCCGGGTTTTCGAATCCAACTTCGATCTTTCGTCCCTAGGGACGTGCACAAAGGCTTTGCAGCCAAATACCCGCAAGTGACTGTAAGAGGGGTCTTTCCCATACCAGACCCTATCTGGGGCATCCTCCTGCAATGTTGAACTCGGCGAGAGATTGATGACATGCGCTGCAGTAAGAAGTGCCTCGCCCCAGAACATCCCTGGCAGCTTCGACTCAGATAACATGCACCGAATCCTCTCCATCAATGTCTGATTCATCCTCTCAGCTATGCCATTCAGCTGCGGCGTCTTCGGCGGGGTCTTCTCATGTCTGATGTCATGGTCCTTGCAGTACACGTCAAACGGACCAATGTACTCTCCTCCGTTGTCGGACCTGATGCATCTCAGATTCTTCCCGGACTGTCTCTCCACCTCAGCGTGGAATCTCCTGAAAAAATCAAGGACCTGATCTTTGGTCTTGAGTGCATAGACCCAAAGCTTCCTTGAATGATTGTCGATGAAAGTAACGAAGAACAAAGCTCCTCCTCTAGTCTGGATCTTCAGAGGTCCGCAGACATCAGTGTGAACTAGCTCCAAAGGCTCCGTTCTCCTGGTGGACGTGTGGTTGTGGAATTAAACTCGGTTCTGTTTCCCAGCCAGGCAGTGGTCGCACCTCTCCAAGTGAACATCAGAAATGTCACTGATCAGCTTCTTCTTCGCCAGGCATCCCAATCCCTTCTGGCTAATGTGTGCCAGCCTCCTATGCCATAAGGAAGTGGATGCCTCATCCCTGACGGAGTTGGCCTGAGCAGCTTCAGGCCTCCCCTCCATGTAGTACAAGCCAGAATTTCTATAACCACTGGCCATCACAGGAAATCCCCGGATCAGCTTCCAGAAATCTCCTCCAAAGACACTCAGGTGTCCTTCATCTCCAAGTCTGCCAACAGATATCAGATTGAAGCGGATGTCTGGCACATGTCGCACATCCTTCAGAACTAGTAGGGCTCCAGTGCTCGTATTCAAGTGCATGTCTCCACGCCAAGGTACCTTGGACGTATCCCCATTGCCCATCCTTAACACCCCACAGTCATGAGTGGTGTAAGTGGCAAATAGCTCCTTGTTGTGGGAGACATGCGCAGAGGTTCCAGAATCAACGATCTAGCATCGGTCGTCACACGAGAGTGCAGCCGTGACGTCGTCGCCAACAATAATGACGTCGTCCTCCTCAGTCGAAATGGTGGCTGCCGTATGATCCTCATCTTTGCCCTCAGTGGAAATCCCCTTCTTCTTCTGATCGTTCTTCCACGAATAACAAAATTTCTTGATGTGACCCTTCTTATGGCAGTAGTGGCATTCCACGTTCTGATAACTTGACTTCGACTTGCCCCTACTCTGACTCCTGTCATCCTTCCTATCTCGGCTCTTACTCCTTCCTCTCCCCCTGGACTCAGTAAAGAGAACGTCAGCTCGTGAAGAAGAGCCCGAAGTCCCCTGAGACTTTCGTCTCACCTCCTCATTCAAGATCCCACTCTTGGCGATCTTCATGGAAACAATCCCCTGGGGGGAAGAATTGATCAGAGATACTCTGACCATCTCCCAAGAGTCTGGAAGTGACTCGAGAAGCCATAATGCATTCACCTCGTCTTCGAAGGTCACCTTCATAGCAGTCAGGCGATCAATAATTCCCTGGAACTCGTTGACATGATCCAAAATGAGTGAGCACTCCCGATATCTGAAATCTCCAAGCTTCTTCAGCAAATACAACTTGTTGATGCACGTACTCTTGGCATACAAGATCTCTAGAGTCTTCCACAGATCCTTTGCATCATTGATGCTAGCCACATGGTTGTAGACGTTCGGCTCCACGAACCGTCTGATGAACCCACACAGCTTCCGATGCTCTACCTTCCATTTTGCCACATCCGTGTCCTTTGGCATCTCCTCAAAGATAGGAGCATGCCAACCCTTCACGTATGTCAAATCCTCCATCAGTAGATGCCACTGGTGATAATTGGCACCATTCAACTTTACCATCTGATCTGAACCAGAACCTGGTGTGGACTCCATCTCGCTCTGTCAACTGGCCGGACCGACCACTGATCTTTGAGTCGTCTATCTCAAAGTATGCAACTGGAGAGGATAGCCAGCGGGCCAATGGTCGTAAACTATCACTCCCAATTGCACACCTGAGATCCCGATCGACTCGTCCTGAAACCCCAAAGGTCAGCCCGGTAACTGCTCTGTCACTGAATCTGCTTGATCACTGAACCTGGTCGATCACTGAACCTCCCTCTGATACCACTTGTTGGGCTAAAAATCACACAAGCCCGACCAGAGCACCTGCAAATTAGTTGGAGCAAGTACTTGCACGACCGCTTAGCGGTATGCCGATACACAACCATAACACAAAACAAGAATAAAAAAGGTGACACAGAGATTTAACGTGGAAACCCAAAAGGGTGAAAGCCACGGGACGATCGGAGTCCAACCCGGAAAGCCGCCACTAAAATATATGAAACAATAGGCAATTATAAGGCTTTCCCTCCTCGATCCTTATAGGATCTTCATCAGCTTCACACTACACAATATAATAAATAGTAACAGAAAAACTGCAAGTTACCGACAGCGACGGATGAGACGGATTACACAAATCCTCTCCAAGATGCCACTTCGAATCATTGCCAATATCTGCTCCAGATCCAATCCGTGTAGGCGAGGTACTCCTTGTCAACGTCGTACAACGACGTCTGAAAGCTCTCCCAAACTAAGACGATTGCCGCAAAAGCCTCTCTAGAAATCTTTCAATGCTTGAGTTTGGAGAGAAGTGGATGGCTTACCCCTCCTCCTTCATCCCTATTTATAGGGCCAAAATCAAGGAGGTAGGTGTGGTAGATTACATGTGGATGAAGCTTCCATGAAGCTTCCTTGGTCAAAAACACATGTCATGAAACTTCCTTTGGACAATTTCCTAGAAGCTTCCTTTAAGAGCACATGTTGAATTTCAAGTCAAAGGCGGCTAATCCTTTTCATACTTGTCATAAAACACATGCTTGAAAAGTATGATCAAAGTTGGCTAGCCTCTTTCACACTTAGGAGGAAATTATCTTAACAGTCGGTCGCAGGGCCGAGCCCGCTGGCGCATGGCGCGGCGATCCCGCTGGGCGTCCCGGCCGACGGGAGCCTCCCCTCCCACGACCTCCTCAGGAGGCGACGATACGGTCAGCCACGCTCCGCCCTCCGTCCGAGAGCATTCGGCCGGCCGCCCCTCTCCTGCTCGAGCCGGCTCCAGCCAACCAAGCCCCGTGGCAGACGCCCAGTGTCGGCTTCGCGCCCGGCGGCTGACGCCGAGGTCACACCTGGTGGTCGCTGCCAGGGTCGGGCCCGGCGTGCCGCCTGAGAGCGGTCGGTCGGCCCTCTCCGGCCGATCAGCCGCACTCCCGGCCGGTCGGCCGCACTCCCGGCCAGCGCGGCGGCGGCGGCCCGCTTCCTTCGCCGGGGCCGGCCACCCTTGAGGTGGTGGTCGGCTGCCTCTCTTGCCCTCTTTGGGCGTCTTCCCCTCCGTCCATTGTTCTGTCATGATCGCAGTCGTCCGATGTGTGGGTAACTACCCGCATAATTACCTTCGGTGGTAGGGGAGACATATTTTTAGTAAGGTGCTGCATTTAGTAAATTTAAATATACAATTAATATTTTCCCAAAACTGCTCATAATTATGATATTGGTGATTACGGTGTGCGGATAGCCGCATAACCACCGTAATCACCTTCTACATGCTATAAAAAGGCCTTCAGGCCTACTCATTTCTCATCTTTCTCTACTCTGCATTTTTCCTCCTCAGATCAGAGCTCTGTCGGATTCCTCCTTCGAGCGACATTCAAGTCACCTTCAAGCCACAGACGAGCCACCGTCTCTCCACCGAAAATCCGGCTAAGTCCACAAGCAAGCGGGTATAAGGAAATTCCTACTACAACAAATGCTCGGTCGTCCACGATGTCCCAGCAATCAGTCCCACGCGGAGCAGCCTGTTGCATGCCACGAGCCTAAAAAACTCTCTCTATCATCTCCAAAGTGTAACGAGAAGCGGTTTGTCACCCTCGATTCTCCAAGTAAGCTGTAACCAAAAGCAGATAGTTGAGTTCGACCGACACGGATCCAGTCGCATGATTTTTTACTCGGTTGATGGTTTGTCCACATCAAAATATCATGTGCATAATCTCTCTCTCGTTTATTAACTGTGTGCGCGTTCGACCGCTCCGTGAGCTAAGACAGTCCAAGTTACTCCAGTCCGATCGGGACATCGAGTTTGGCCGCAACAGGTATAGTTTTTTTAAAAAAAGTACACTTGCTCTCACATAATTATAAAAATAAGAATGATGTTAAGATATAAATCACTGACCTACAACATTAATATAATACTCATAACCATCAAAACCAAACAGCTTTATGTAACAAGCATAACTTTACGATATATATATATATATTAAAATTTTAAGCTGTAATTAATATAATTTTATAATACTATAAGCAATAGTACATAGGGGAACATCGTGTCGTCACGACAGTACCCCAATCACGACGGTGTTACAGGGCGGTTTTGCTCGCACCTAGAGTTCAATACTCCGGTTGTCGATCAATCTTCTAATGCACTTCAGGTGTGCGGGTGGAAAGAGCGCCGTCGCGCACTCGCGCCGCGACACCGTCGTGATCGGAATACTGTCGCAGCTGTACGTGATTCCACATTCATATATATAATGAAAAGAAATTAAGAGAAAAAAAGAATATTGTGAGTGTACCGCTCACCTCTGTAGTCATCAAGGACCTGGGAATGACCCTGCAGTGAAGAAGCAGGTCAGGATGAGTAACAATGCCGCATATATTCAACTAAAACAGAGCAGCTCTGTTTCTTCTTCACAGACAATCTGACTCGTTTGAAAACATTCTCTTTAAACATTGGCTAAGATGATGAGGAAATTTATGCTGGGAAAACTGCATGCTCTGCTGGAAAGTAACAAATAAATATACATATTGTGGAAGCTGGAGCGATTGAAGGCCGTAGAATTTAACCAATGGAGTAGAAGCAGGGTGAAATCAATATTATGTTGTCGTTAAATAATACTTAGGTTCTGTTTGGGAGGGCAGCGGCCTTCTGATAGGGAGCAAACCCCACCAGTGGGGCTATTGTTTTTCCGCCAAGTTCTTGTGACTTTGTGGCAGAATGCACCTTAGAAATATCAGCTTTTGATAGGATGCAACATGAAAGTTTAAATATTGCAATATGTATGATACGCTAAAGAAATAGTGGTGAAAAAGTTATAACTAGGGCTATAACGATTCGGTTAGAAGTTATAATTAGGGTTGTAACGGTTCGATTTGGTTCGGTTTGTAAGCAAAATCTCAAACTGAACCGTCCTTATGTGGTTCCAAAAATTTGGAACCGAATCGAACTGCTCAAACATTATAACGGTTCGGTTCAGTTCGAATTTGATGGTTTAAATAATGTGATAATGGCTAAAGATTTATAGATAGAGATCAGGGATTGTGCAATGAATGAGGCTCAACCATTCAACATGAAATTATTGTCTGAACACAATTCCTATCACCTAACCATTTCAGGACTCCAAAATCAAATGAATGAAAAATGAAATATTCATCAGCATTGTTTGTTTGGACGAAAATCTAGATTAGAGAAATATCTGTACTAAAGATCAACGACAACTTAGATGATTAATCAAAACAAAAAACAAAAAATTTAATGAAATTTAATTAATAAATTTAAAGTTTTATATACAACGGTTCGGTTTGATTCGATTCGGTTCGGTTTGCCACACAAAATCATAAATCGAACCGAACCGTATGATCTTTCTAAAATCAAAACCGCAACCGAACCGCGGCCTACTGAAACCGAACCAAACCGTATGGTTTGGTTAGGTTCGGTTCGATTTTACGATTCGGTTGATTTTAGCTTACAGACCTAGTTATAACAGCCCATGATGCATATTGCCCAAAAAAACTGATTTTGAAGGGTGAATTGTGCTATATATAAAGTTTCAGATGCATTCTATCAAAAGCTGATATTTCTATGGTGCATTCTGTAACACCCCGTAAATTTGGCGCGCGAGTTTGAACGAGTTTGATGTGCGTTTAGTGTGAGGGCTGCCAATAGCCGGTTGTAGGTGGGAGTTATATAAATCCAAACTCAACCTAAACCTAAACCTACCCCGCCTCCCTCCACCTCTCCCGATCGCCCCTCTCTCTCTCTCGTTCTTTCTCTCTCGACGGAACGAAGAAGCCGGAGCCCCGCCTCCCTCCACCTCTCCCGTCGCCGGCAAGGCAAGAGTGGCCGGAGCTCCATCTCCCTCGCCTCCCTCTCCTGATCTCTCTCTCTCGCCCTTTTCCCGATCGGCGAGAACGAGCCGCCTCCTGCGTTTTTCCCCGATCTCCTCCTCCCCCTTCTCTTGGCCGCCGGCTGTGAGGAAATGGCCCGAGCTCCTTCTTCCCTCTTCCTTGCCCCGGCCGCTGCCGGCTATGGTTGAAGCCAACCTACACCCTCCTCCTCTTGGCCGACCAAGGGTTGGGGTTAGGGTTAGAGTGTGCTTTGGAAAGACGAAGCCGCACCGGGAGTATTTGTTTTGGAGATTTCTTCGGCGTGAGCAAGCCGGGTACGTGCGTGGAAGCCGCTACAAGAGTTGTTCGTGACCAAGTCATGCCTCAGAAACGCACGTCAAGGGTAACGACTTTTCTTCTTGGGCAGGTGAAGCCCTTATTTAGCATAATTGCATGGGAGTGTCTCCCCACCATCGCGTGGGGGAAAGGTGCTCTCCGACGGGTCGATGTTGACATCCCCGCTAGTTTAATCGCATTAGTACCGGAAGCGCGAGTACGGTTTAGGCATGCTGTGTGAAGCCCATCCGGATGCGTCTGGATTGGTGATGTTTATGATTGCCCGGAGAAGACTCTGTGGTTGTTTTATGCTTGCACTAGGCCGTTGGTTCGTCGACATCAACCCTCGAGAGGTTTTTGTCGTATTTGTGCGAAGCCCGTCTCTCGGAGACCGTATGGCTAGTGTGTGGAGTTGTGCTCCTTGAGGGCCCAACTTAGGTGGCCGCGAGTGCCACCCTCGTTACATAACAATCGGTTATGTACGCGATAACAGGCAAGGGGAAGTCGACCCGCGTCGTGCGTGTTGGGTATGACGATTTGAGCAGCGGGCTCGACCGAACTGTACCTGCACTATGTGGTGTAGTTCGACCACCTAAGGTAATTGGTGGGTTGCTACAGGCATAGGGGAGAGTCGAGACCTTTGAGTCACGACTAGCGAATGCTCATTATGTAGCCATCCAGTCTAGGACTGAGAATGGTGGTGGGACCGGGGATATCCGGTACACCGATAAGGTGCCCTGAGTGCACGAGGCGTTGGGCCGGTTGAGCCAACGTTTGTGGTGTTTTGATGCTTTAAATGCACTTTTTTGCTTTATGTAATTATGCTAATCCGCTTGCAGGGAAGGGGCACCGCCACCCCGAGAAAGGGGTGGGGTCGTTATAATTTGGTCAGCCTTTGCTGACCGTTACTTTGTTTGCCACCGCTCGGTGGAATGTTTGCTTGCAGGTGCTGCGGAGCCGAGCGGGAAATAGCGGGCCGAAGCCCTTTTTGCTGATCTGGCCCTCGAAGGCCCAGCCCTTTTGTTAGCTAGTTTCATGTATTGCCGGCCTGCGTGCCGATGTATGCAAGCTATCTTTATTTTTAGTTGAACACTTTCATGTAAGGCCTTAAGGCCGTTTTGTGGACATGTTGTTTGTATCTTCATTCCTTTTGTTGCTTAGTGGACATTCGTCGTTGGGCGCGGTTTTTCCTTTACCTCCTTTTTATTCTTCCGCTAGAATGGTTCTGAGTTAGGATACGGTTTTAAATAAATGTATCGGATTATGGTATTTCAAATCTAGTAACCGTTCCGTCTGTTCGTTTAATATGACGTGGGGCCCCGGCCGGACCTTCTGTTATATTACTTGTAACGGATGGGGTGTGTTACAATTTGGTATCAGAGGCCGGTGTCGATCTTCCTTATTCGAATTCGTGGTCGAATTCCTTTTAAGGGGTGGTGAGCACTTATGTGCGTTGCCATTTTAACATGAAAAGACCCGTGAATGTCCACTTAGGAATGAAAAACATGCATGAAACACATTGAAAAACATTGTTTGTGGAACCTGAGCGTTCCTTTGTTTGATGTTTGCTATGTCTTTTAGTCACTATAGTGTGCGATGCAACTATAGGTAACCAGAAGTGGTGCTGCGGAGTCCCGGAATCAGCACACTGCAGAGAGTAATGCACCGAGGGATGCGCCTACACCTCCTCCTTCTGCCGAGACTATCCGATTAGTTGCGGAAGCGGTGTTTGCGATGATCAATGCGCAGCCCAGAGAGCAGGTACACCCTGTGGTGGTCCCGCAGCAGACTGTTGTAGCCGAGCCAGTGGCGGCGAGGCAAGTGCCTGCTGAGCCCTTAGTGGCAAAGCGAGCAAATGACAGACAGATGCAGCATGTCATGAGCTTCCATCCTCCTACATTTTCGGGAGTGGAATCACCGACTCAGGTCGAAGATTGGCTCTCCCGTATCAAGAGGACCCTGACAGCGACAGAGACTGATGAAGCTCAGAAGGTGACCATAGTCACTTTCCTGCTGGATGGAGAGGCAAGACTTTGGTGGGACGAGGTAGAGTTGCACCAGCTTGCTGGCAGGCAGCTATCTGAGGTTTCGATGGAGGAGTTCTCGAGACTATTTCTGGCCAGGTACCTCCCCTCCACGCAGAGGATTGCGTTGGAGAATCAGTTTCAGCGTCTGACTCATGGAGAAGGTTCAGTCGATGAGTACTTGCACGAGTTCACGAGGTTGGGTCGGTATGCCAGCTTCACGTTTGCGGACGAGCAGCGAAAGACCAACAGGTTTTATGAAGGACTGCGGGATGACCTGAGGCTACTTCTCTCAGGCCCGATGACGCAGGGCTTTCAGGTTTTGGTGAACTCTGCCAGATCGTTGGATGTAGATATGAGGAGAGTGCAGAGTAAGAAAGATCTGGCTGTGAAGAAGCCAGAGTTCAAGGCAAATACCTCTTCGAAGTCTGGGTTCCGCAACAGGTGGAACAAGAAGGGTAGGTCGTCTGGACCAGCCCCTTCTACTGTTACTTCTGGAGCTACTCCGAGTAGAGGCCCGGTTACTTGTTACACTTGCGGCAAGGTGGGGCATTATGCCCGGGAGTGCCGCAGCGGCCCTCCGAAGACTGAGAAGAAGGCCCCTCTTATGCCGAGAAGGGGAAAGCGGTGGAGTCAACAGCTTCTCACTATACTCCCGCTCAACCTCGAGTTTACAACCTTGGCCAACAGGAGGCCATAAAGCAAAACGACGTGGTGACAGGTATGTCGTAGTATATAGTTTCTACTACTTTATATACTTGCTACCTTGTGTCATGCTTAACATATTTGAGGTAGGTTTCGTCCTAATTTGGGACTATCCGGCGAGAGCACTGTTCGATACAGGCGCTTCTCATTCATTTCTATCCAAGGACTTCATATTGCGCATCGGAGTGCCTTCCGTGTTATCAAGTAATAGACTGGATGTTTTGCTACCTAACGGATGCTTACTGCGTGCGGATAGGTCTTGCTGTGTCCAAGTGCGGATTGGTAGTCGCGATTTTAAGTTGGAAGCAGCTCTACTGCCGATATCCGAGTTTGACGTGATCTTTGGCATGGACTGGCTTTCAGAGCAGCATGCATGTATTGACTGCAACTCGAAGGAAATCACTTTGGGACAAGGCACTGAATGCAAGACCAAATTCGCTGGTATGCGAGGATCGAGCAAGACGCTGATGTCTGCTCTCCAAGTGGTAAAAGCAGTTCAGAAGGGCGCAGAGTTGTTCTTCACATTATTGGAGGCTGTAGAGCCGAAGTCCCGTTTGCACGACATTCCCATTGTGTCAGAATTCGCGGATGTGTTTCCTAAAGATCTCCCTGGGATTCCACCCCAGCGAGAGATTGATTTCCCTATTGATCTGGTGCCAGGTGCGAAACCTGTGGCCCGTGCACCGTATAGAGTGGCGCCAAAGGAAATGGCAGAGCTAAAGGTTCAGCTGCAGGAATTGCTAGAGCAGGGGTATATACGTCCAAGTGGTTCACATTGGAGTGCGCCGGTCCTTTTCGTGAAAAAGAAGGACGGAAGTCTGCGTCTATGCATAGATTACCGAGAACTGAACAAGCTGACAGAGAAGAATAAATATCCGATTCCGAGAATCGATGATCTATTTGATCAGTTGGCTGGAGCAACTGTCTACTCGAAGCTGGATCTGAAGTCCGGTTATTATCAGTTGCGTATAAGGGAAAGTGATATTCCCAAGACGGCATTTGGCACACGCTATGGCCAGTACGAGTTCACAGTGATGCCGTTCGGGCTGACAAACGCGCCGTCAGTATTCATGGATTTGATGAATATGACCTTTCGAGAATATCTGGACCGATTTGTGATTGTCTTCATAGACGACATTTTGGTATATTCACAGTCGGAGGAGGATCATGCGAACCATCTGAGATTGGTTTTGCACACCCTGAGGAGAAGTCAACTTTATGCCAAGTTCTCTAAGTGCGAGTTTTGGCTATCGTCTGTAGCATTTCTCGGTCATGTCATTAGTGGAGAAGGTATTGCTGTGGATCCAGCAAAGATAGCAGCTATACAGGAGTGGCCCGTACTGACTACAGTGGCGGAAGTCCGGAGTTTCCTGGGACTTGCCGGCTACTACAGGAGGTTCGTGGAGAACTTCTCACGGATTGCTTTACCTCTCACTACCTTGACGAGGAAGGATAAGAAGTTTGTGTGGTCACCAGAGTGCGCACGAGCTTTTGAGGAATTGAAGGGTCGTCTGACCACGGCGCCTATTTTGAGTTCGCCATGTGGTACGGACGGCTATGAAATCTATAGCGATGCCTCAGAGAGCGGCTTAGGCTGCGTTCTCCTACAGTTTGGACAAGTTATAGCTTACGGCTCGCGCCAGCTGAAGGTGCATGAGAGAAACTATCCCGTCCACGACTTGGAGTTAGCGGCGGTGATATTCGCCCTGAAGCTGTGGCGGTATTATCTATATGGCGTGAAGGTTGACATCTTTACGGACCATAAAAGCCTTAAGTACCTGTTGAACCAGAAGGAGTTGAACATGCGGCAAAGAAGATGGATGGAATTCCTCGGAGATTACACATTCGAGATTCATTATACACCCGGGAAGGGGAATGTGGTCGCTGATGCTTTAAGTCGCAGAACTACAGCGCGAGCAAACTGGTTGAGCAGACATGATGAACGTTTAATCCAGGAGTTGGAAGACTTGGGTATTACCTGTGTCGACAGGAGTACTAGTGCAAACGCATGCTTGAACTGGACGGAGGTGCAATGCGACCTTGCAGACAGAGTTCGGAGAGCATTGGAGCTCGATGAGAGCATGAAGCGTTATGCATCGGAAGGGTCAAATTCCCAGTTCTTGGTTAAAGACGGTCTTCTGCGGAAAGGTGATCGCTTGTGCATCCCAAAGTCTGACACTCTACGGGAAGAATTGATGTACGAGGCTCACAATACCAAGTACTCAGTTCACCCTGGGAGCACAAAGATGTACAAGGATATGAAGATATTGTTTTGGTGGCCAGGCATGAAGAAGGACATAGCTCTCTACGTGGCAAAATGTCAAACGTGCGCGCTAGTGAAGGCCGAATGCCAACGACCTGGAGGCTTCTTGAAATCATTGCCAATCCCGGAGTGGAAATTTGATGACATTTCCATGGATTTTGTGCACGGTTTGCCGAAGTCGTTGCAGAAAAATGATTCCGTTTGGGTGATTGTTGATCGGTTGACCAAAGTTGCGCATTTCATTCCAAATCGAAAGAGCGATCCAGTGGAGAAGCTAGCAAAGTTGTATGTGGAGAACATCATTCGGTTGCATGGAGTCCCTCGCAGCATAGTCAGTGACCGTGATGGACGGTTTACGTCCGGTGATTGGAGGCACGTTCATCGATCGTTGGGCACAAAGCTCAAGTTTAGCACAGCCTTCCATCCGCAGACTGATGGGCAAACTGAGAGGACAAATCGTACGATGGAAGATATGTTGCGCATGTGTGTTTTGGATTTCGGACAGCATTGGGAGAATCACCTGCACATGGTTGAGTTCGCCTATAACAACAGTTATCAGGCAAGTATCCAGATGGCCCCGTACGAGGCGTTATACGGCAGGAAGTGCCGCACTCCGTTGGCATGGGCAGAGACAGGTGATACAAAGCTGTTGAAACGCAAAGACGTTGACAATGCAAATGATTCTATACGGATCATTCGAGAGCGGTTGTTGACCGCCCAAGATCGCCAAGCAAAGTATTATAACGCAAAGCACCAGAACGTGGAGTTCGCGGTTGGAGATTGGGTGTACCTGAAGATAAAGCCTTTCAAAGGAGTATCGAGGGTTCGTCGCTTGAAGAAGCTGAGTCCAAGGTATTTAGGGCCATTCGAGATCACCGAACGCATCGGCGAGGCAGCTTACCGACTTGCTTTGTCGACGGAGCTGAGTGGGTTACATGACGTCTTCCATATTTCAGTGCTGAGAAAGGCGGTGCGGGAACCCGATTCTGTGTTGGAAGCCGATGTGGTGCCGGTGGATAGCGGCCTATCTACTAAGGTGAAGCCGATTTGTATTATCGATAGCGACATCCGATAGTTGCGGAGAAAGACAATCAAGATGGTGCGTGTCCGTTGGGACAATTGTGGCCGCGAAGAGCTCTCTTGGGAGCCTGAAGAGGTCATGCGCGAGGAGTACCCCGATCTGTTTAACTCAGGTATGGCGAATTTCATTTCGTTATTCGTATTTTGAATTTCGGGACGAAATTTCTTTTTAGGAGGAGAGAATTGTAACACCCCGTAAATTTGGCGCGCGAGTTTGAACGAGTTTGATGTGCGTTTAGTGTGAGGGCTGCCAATAGCCGGTTGTAGGTGGGAGTTATATAAATCCAAACTCAACCTAAACCTAAACCTACCCCGCCTCCCTCCACCTCTCCCGATCGCCCCTCTCTCTCTCATTCTTTCTCTCTCGACGGAACGAATAAGCCGGAGCCCCGCCTCCCTCCACCTCTCCCGTCGCCGGCAAGGCAAGAGTGGCCGGAGCTCCATCTCCCTCGCCTCCCTCTCCTGATCTCTCTCTCTCGCCCTTTTCCCGATCGGCGAGAACGAGCCGCCTCCTGCGTTTTTCCCCGATTTCCTCCTCCCCCTTCTCTTGGCCGCCGGCTGTGAGGAAATGGCCCGAGCTCCTTCTTCCCTCTTCCTTGCCCCGGCCGCTGCCGGCTAGGGTTGAAGCCAACCTACACCCTCCTCCTCTTGGCCGACCAAGGGTTGGGGTTAGGGTTAGAGTGTGCTTTGGAAAGACGAAGCCGCACCGGGAGTATTTGTTTTGGAGATTTCTTCGGCGTGAGCAAGCCGGGTACGTGCGTGGAAGCCGCTACAAGAGTTGTTCGTGACCAAGTCATGCCTCAGAAACGCACGTCAAGGGTAACGACTTTTCTTCTTGGGCAGGTGAAGCCCTTATTTAGCATAATTGCATGGGAGTGTCTCCCCACCATCGCGTGGGGGAAAGGTGCTCTCCGACGGGTCGATGTTGACATCCCCGCTAGTTTAATCGCATTAGTACCGGAAGCGCGAGTACGGTTTAGGCATGCTGTGTGAAGCCCATCCGGATGCGTCTGGATTGGTGATGTTTATGATTGCTCGGAGAAGACTCTGTGGTTGTTTTATGCTTGCACTAGGCCGTTGGTTCGTCGACATCAACCCTCGAGAGGTTTTTGTCGTATTTGTGCGAAGCCCGTCTCTCGGAGACCGTATGGCTAGTGTGTGGAGTTGTGCTCCTTGAGGGCCCAACTTAGGTGGCCGCGAGTGCCACCCTCGTTACATAACAATCGGTTATGTACGCGATAACAGGCAAGGGGAAGTCGACCTGCGTCGTGCGTGTTGGGTACGACGATTTGAGCAGCGGGCTCGACCGAACTGCACCTGCACTATGTGGTGTAGTTCGACCACCTAAGGTAATTGGTGGGTTGCTACAGGCATAGGGGAGAGTCGAGACCTTTGAGTCACGACTAGCGAATGCTCATTATGTAGCCATCCAGTCTAGGACTGAGAATGGTGGTGGGACCGGGGATATCCGGTACACCGATAAGGTGCCCTGAGTGCACGAGGCGTTGGGCCGGTTGAGCCAACGTTTGTGGTGTTTTGATGCTTTAAATGCACTTTTTTGCTTTATGTAATTATGCTAATCCGCTTGCAGGGAAGGGGCACCGCCACCCCGAGAAAGGGGTGGGGTCGTTATAATTTGGTCAGCCTTTGCTGACCGTTACTTTGTTTGCCACAGCTCGGTGGAATGTTTGCTTGCAGGTGCTGCGGAGCCGAGCGGGAAATAGCGGGCCGAAGCCCTTTTTGCTGATCTGGCCCTCGAAGGCCCAGCCCTTTTGTTAGCTAGTTTCATGTATTGCCGGCCTGCGTGCCGATGTATGCAAGCTATCTTTATTTTTAGTTGAACACTTTCATGTAAGGCCTTAAGGCCGTTTTGTGGACATGTTGTTTGTATCTTCATTCCTTTTGTTGCTTAGTGGACATTCGCCGTTGGGCGCGGTTTTTCCTTTACCTCCTTTTTATTCTTCCGCTAGAATGGTTCTGAGTTAGGATACGGTTTTAAATAAATGTATCGGATTATGGTATTTCAAATCTAGTAACCGTTCCGTCTGTTCGCTTAATATGACGTGGGGCCCCGGCCGGACCTTCTGTTATATTACTTGTAACGGATGGGGTGTGTTACACATTCTGCCAGAAAACCAGCTTCTTTTTCCAATCAAAATGGAGAAAAAGAAACGTTGTGGTGTTGCTCCCATGCCGGAAGGCCGCCGGGCTCCCAAACAGAGCCATAGAATTTGTTCAAACCAGAGGACTCTGTTGGGACTTCACCAGCTTATGGAAACGCCAATAGACATTCTTTAGGCTCTGTTTGGCGCGGCGTTTTGACAGCGGTGGACCGCGAATTTTTCAAACGCCGCGCCAAACATAAATTAAGGGTACCACGGTGGCATCAGCCACCGTGGTTTTAAGCGGGGGGCCGCTGTTTTTGAGTCGCGGAATTTTTCCGCGACTCAAAAACAGCAGCAGCGCTGCAGGCCTGCAGCCTTGGCTGCAGCGCTGCTGCCCCCCTTATTTTTTTATATTATTTATATAATATATTTTATATTATTATTTATATTATATTTTATATTATTATATATATTATAATTTATATTATAATTTATATTATAATTTATATTATAATTTATAAACATTATAATAATGTGATTATAAGTTTGATTGATTTTTAGAACATTTTGGTTTCATGTGAATGTGTCTTATATGTTTGAAACAGCACTGCAAACGCTGTTCTTCCAAACAGATTCACAGATTCTACCACCACTCTGCAAAACAGCTGATTATTCCACCACTGCTTCCAACCACTGCTTCTCCAGTCGCTGCAGCCGCGCCAAACAGAGCCTTAGACAAAAAATTGTGAAGGAAATCATCATGGCATCCGCATGCCTGGACTTCACTGTGACGACTCTTAAAAAGTGAGCTCCTTTCTTTTAGAAATAGAACACTGTGGGGTAATTGTGACACTCCAAGAAGGAAAAAAACAAACTAACAAACCAGGCATTTCATCTTGTAATGGAAGGAATTTCCATAAAAATGGGAAGAGAGAGAAAGGGTTGTTAGAAAATCAGGCAAAATTAGACCCAACAAGACACAAAAATTAAACTTTGTGCAGCTCATCTAAAATGGGCTTCGTCTACGGTCATCATCCATTTGTTTCACTCGATAGAAGAAGAGAATCCCATACATGACGAAGAGGCGTTCATTTTAGTCAAGCCACTCCAGTACAGCAAGCCCACACAGGCGCCACTCATGAGCCAAATAGGCGACCCAGCAGCCAGACTGCAGCCGTGCACCCCAACCATTTATCCTCCAAAATATTGGGAGATAAGGCGTTGAGGTCGGGAATAGAACCCAAGACCTCATTTATGAGGATTTTAACACCACTCCTCATACCTTAATCAGCTTTTGGCTCATGAGTGTCACCTGTGTGGGCTTGCCGTGTTCGAGTGGCTTGACCCAACTTTCAACAAATGCACCCCAACCCAATTATCTCTGCACCCAGGATTGCAATCTGGCTCTGATACCATGTTAAACCTTCACGCCCATTTTCCATTCCAAAACCCGAGTTTTGGAATGGAAAATGGGTGCGGTGATTTAACATGGAATCAGAGCAAGGTTCATGCTGCGCGAGTGTGTTGAACGATCCAGCATGAATCGAAAAAAGGCATGCCAAGATTAGTCTCATACTGTCAATCCAGACCGTCCACTCGTACAGTGGCGGATCCAGAAAATTAATAATGGGAGTGCACAAATTGATAATGGGGGTGCACAGAAATTTTTTTGAATGTGTCATTGTGTTCTAAAAATTTTAATATGGAGGGCTAGACATCAACTTACTTCAAAAAAAAAATTTTAAACGTTTCAATCTTATCGGAGCTGTATCTTCCTTATCTGACCACCGTTTTTGACGTATAAATAGTCAAAATCCATTGTCTCGACGAGAGGAATTCAAATATACTAACCATTTTGAAAAAAAATGGGGGTGCCAGTGTCCCTCGAGCCCCTCTCTGGATCCGCCCCTGCACTCGTACCAACAATAGGCCCCGCCTCTCCAATACTTGACTCGAGTTTTGAAATAGAAAATGAGTGCGGTGATTTAATAATTTCCATTAAAAAAAAACTAAGTTTTATGAACAGCATTTTTGCACCGGCGGGTGTTTTTGTCTTCTCTAGCAGCAGGTGGGGAGCTAAAGAGAAAGAGAGTACCCAAGGACATGGCGGCCACCTTCATGAACAGCATTAGAGACGAGGCCCATCAATCCGACGCTGCCGCCTCCATAAACCAAATCGATTCCTTTCGCCACCTGCAAGAAAACAAACCTCACAGCTTTCAAAACCCCCCAAAACTATCTTCACGAACAGGACAAAAGGCAGAGCAGAGAGGGAAAAAAAAACAGAGGCATACAAAAAGTCTAGCTTCATATTTCATATTTCCTAATAAAGATTTCAACTTTAATTTTTTTTAAACAGTGTCAGGGTTCATGCAAGAAGGCTGCGCCCCGGCCAGATAGATTACAGCTAGCAATTCCCCTGCATTGCTGAAACTCACCCCAAAAAAGGAAAAAAAAGGGAACAGAATTAGATAAAAACAGAGCTTTAGTCACCATCTCCTTGCCGAGGTCTATGGCTGCTTCTCTGTAGCTGGCTTTCTTCCCGGAGCTGCTCCCGCAGAAGACGCAGATCCTTCTGAAACAGGTCGGAGATGGCTCGCCGTCGCCGGCGGCATTGAGGTCGAGATTGGGCGCCTTCTCTTCCATTCTCGAAGCTTTCTGCTGGTTCGGCGATGAAGGGACGTGGAGAAGACGGGACGAGATGGGGCTCCGGCGCACCGCCGTCCTGTTGGGACTTCACCAGCTTACAAAAACGCCAAGAGACATTCTATAGAGAAAATTTTGTGAAGGAAATCGTCATGGAATGTGCATGCCTGGAGAAATGGTGATCCTTTGTTCCTCACTGTGACGCGACGCTTAAAAAGGGAGCTCCTTTCTTTTAGAAATAGAACACTGTGGGGTAATTGTGACACTCCAAGAAGGAAAAAAACAAACTAACAAACCAGGCATTTCATCTTGTAATGGAAGAAATTTCCATAAAAATGGGAAGAGAGAGAAAGGGTTGTTAGAAAATCAGGCAAAATTAGACCCAACAAGACACAAAAATTAAAATTTGTGCAGCTCATCTTAAATGAGCTTCGTCTACGGGTCATCATCCATTTGTTTCACTCGATAGAAGAAGAGAATCCCATACATGACGAAGAGGCGTTCTTTTTAGTCAAGCCACTCAAGTACAGCAAGCCCACACAGGTGTCACTCATGAGCCAAATAGGCGACCCAGCAGCCAGACTGCAGCCGTGCACCCCAACCATTTATCCTCCAAAATATTGGGAGATAAGGTGTTGAGGTTGGGGATAGAACCCAAGACCTCATTTATGAGAATTTTAACACCACTCCTCATGCCTTAATGAGCTTTTGGCTCATGAGTGCCGCCTGTGTGGCCTTGCCGTACCCGAGTGGCTTGACCCAACTTTCAACAAATGCACCCCCAACCCATTTATCTCTGCACCTAGGATTGCAATCTGGCTCTCTGATGCCATGTTAAACCACCACACCCATTTTCCATTCCTAAACTCGGGTTTAACATGGTATTAGAGCAAGTTTCATGCTGAGCAAGCGTGTTGAACGATCCAGCATGAACCGAAAAAAGGCATGTTAAGATTAGTCTCATACTGTCTAGCTACCCAGACGGTCCACTCATACTTATAATAAATCCCGCCTCTCCAATACTTGACCCGAGTTTGAAATGAAAAATGAGTGCGATGTTTTAACAATTTTCATTAAAAAAAACTAAGTTTTATGAACAGCATTTTTGCACCGGCGGGTGTTTTTGTCTTCTCTAGCAGCAGGTGGGGAGCTAAAGAGAAAGAGAGTACCCAAGGACATGGCGGCCACCTTCATGAACAGCATTAGAGACGAGGCCCATCAATCCGACGCTACCCCCTCCATAAACCAAATCGATT
The DNA here is from genome assembly GCA_039513925.1 of Platanthera zijinensis. Lineage (NCBI taxonomy): Eukaryota > Viridiplantae > Streptophyta > Magnoliopsida > Asparagales > Orchidaceae > Platanthera > Platanthera zijinensis. The sequence continues at coordinate 236,590,410 of CM077081.1, read as the reverse complement.
CCTTTCGCCACCTGCAAGAAAACAAACCTCACAGCTTTCAAAAACCCCCAAAACTATCTTCACGAACAGGACAAAAGGCAGAGCAGAGAGGAAAAAAAACAGAGGCATACAAAAAGTCTAGCTTCATATTTCATATTTCCTAATAAAGATTTCAACTTTAATTTTTTTTAAACAGTGTCAGGGTTCATGCAAGAAGGCTGCGCCCCGGCCAGATAGATTACAGCTAGCAATTCCCCTGCATTGCTGAAACTCACCCCCAAAAAAGGAAAAAAAAGGAAACAGAATTAGATAAAAACAGAGCTTTAGTCACCATCTCCTTGCCGAGGTCTATGGCTGCTTCTCTGTAGCTGGCTTTCTTCCCGGAGCAGCTCCCGCAGAAGACGCAGATCCTTCTGAAACAGGTCGGAGATGGCTCGCCGTCGCCGGCGGCATTGAGGTCGAGATTGGGCGCCTTCTCTTCCATCCTCGAAGCTTTCTGCTGGTTCGGCGATGAAGGGACGTGGAGAAGACGGGACGAGATGGGGCTCCGGCGCACCGCCGTCCTGGTTGGAGGTTTTTATAGAGGAGATGATGTTGGGCTGTAACGCGTGAACAGTGTATCGTCACAACTGTGGTCCCGCAGGTCATCCTTACGAATGCACAGTTTTCATCCCCTGTTTTCTGTTTTCTTTTAATCAGGCTATTCAGACTTTAGGGGGTAGGTGTGCCAATAAGAACAGGGCGTTGATATTAGCATCGCAGTTCCGCTAGCATTACAATGATAACATTCAGGCCTTTATCTCATTATAGTGTGGTCGGCTATATGGATCCTTTGTCGCCTAGTATTTTTGGTTATTGGTTAACATTGTTTTTTTAAAAAATTGGTTATTCGCAAGCAGGAAAGTTATCCGCACTCAAAAATTGGAAAAAATGAGGAGCAGAGCACCACCGCCTGGAGGAGGAATGGGCGCTTGAAAATCACGGAATAGAGGAGCACTGCTGCCAAGGGGAAGAGAGATCGCCGGATGTGAAAAAGATAGCCGCCGGATAATGGAGGAGAACTTGCCGGGATAAAGAATGCCGCTCGGGAAATGGAGGAGGAGGATTTGCCGGATTTGGAGTCTTTTAGGCTGAATGGAAAAGAGGAGGAAGGGTCGCCGGTGGAATCACGGTTTGGAGGAGAGGTGGTAGCACGAAAGGGACGAGTGCGAATAAGGAATAATTTTTGTGCAGCGCTTCCTAATAGGAATTTAAAAAATCCAAAAAAAATTGAAATTTTTGACGCGGATAGCCAAAAGTGTGGTGCTAATAACAGCATCCTAATAATAATAATAATTTTTGTTGTTGTAATCTAAACTTCTTTTTTTGAAAAGCAAGGAGATTCATTCATTCATATTCACAATCCAAGTATATCAGATTCAACACAGAAGAAGGTAAAGTAGTTGGTGACTAAAAAGAAATCGACGCAATAATATGTGTCACCCGATTGGTCATACGTCCAGAGAATAAAAACTCAACACTCGCGATCCTCCTGACGGCTAGCATAACAATATCCAAAATGATTGGTTAGTTCACAGAAGAGGGCACCACACCAGCCCTCAAAAGTCAAATAAGAATAGTGCAATCACCCTAAACCATACGGATGGCCAACCAAACTCCAGAGTCATCTCCGCTGTCAAGCGAGCCACAAGTGCCTCCGCCCATGACGGATCCAGAAAATTAATAATGAGGGTGCACATATTGATAATGAGGGTGCATACAAATTTTTTTAAAAAGCGTCACTGGGTTCTAAAACGTTTAATATGGTGGGGGATCAAACAAGACTTGACGATATCTCGTCGATTCAGCGATCCTTTTGGCAAAGAGAAAATAGATGAGAAGGTACTCCAAAAAGGGAAATGTGTCAGTACGAGATCTCTGACGTAAAAATTTATTGAAATGAATGAAAAAGTACTTAGAAATATTCAGAACATATGTAAGAGAAATGTTCAATATGGAAAACAAAACCGATCAGCCATGATTGCGAAGAGCTTTTGGAACTTTGTGACGTCCATCTTCATCTCAGAATAAATTTCCAAGGGTGCCTACGTCATCCACATCAATATTTTCACTAATAATGAAGTTAAGACCATTGCTGATTTGGCTCACTCCCTTTGAGCCGAAAGGAATGTCCGCTACTTCTTTGCCTTTCGAAGTAGACGGATCAGTGTGGTCATTCTTCTGGAATAAGTCACGCAATTTGCCCTGCCTCAACATCTTCTCCACCAGTTGACGAAGCGCTCGACAGTTTCAGTTGGATGCCCTTTCTCTTTATGGAATTCATAGTAGGGATCTGAATCTTTGGATCTCTGATCTGCGGGCTGATAAGGCTTCTTATAATCGGTTTACCTCTCATGACTTGAATTACTTCTTACATAGCTCTGCTCAGTTCAGATTCTATCGAGTTATCACCCCGCTGCTAGTAAACTAAGGCTGCTTGCGGAGCTTGTGCTGGATAAGCGGGAGGAACTGACAATTGTGATCTTTGACTTTGGAAGTGACCTTGGCCTGGGAAGAGGAGTTGATGACGTCGAAAATTCCTTCCCTTCCTTGCTCGCGATTGAAAATCCTTCTGAGGAGACTTTGGAGGTTGCCCGTATGAAGAAGAAGGATTTTTCTCTATTACAAGCCTGGAGATGTAGTTGGGATTACTCTTTTCACCTCGTATGTAGAAGTTGGGAAAACTGATGATCTCCTAGTATGTCCTTGACATTAAGACATTAGCCTAGAACTTAAGTGGCCCTTCTCTTAAACCACATATCAGAGCGACTCAGTACATCTCTGGATCGACGTTTTCAATGTCAAGAATCTCTCTTTGAAAACGATCGACAAAATAAGCCCAAGTCTCATTCTCTCACTGTCTGATCTCAAATAGGGCTTCTGACCCGCTCTTCGTCTTGGTAGAGGTAGAAAACCTAAGTAGAAGCTCTCTTTGCAGATCAGCAAAGGAAGCGACAGACTGAGGATGCGGTCCGTAGAACCACTCTCTTTCTTGTCCATCAAAGGACGTTACGAAGAGCTTGCACCTGGTGGCATCGACAAGAGTCTTGAGGGCGACGACTGACTCAAAAGCTTGTAAATGTGCAACTGGGTCGGAATCTCCAATGTAAGTTGGTAATCACGGCTCTCTGAAGTGAGCTGGAGTTGGTTCTTGCCAGATACTATCTGTAAACGACGATGTCTCTCCCTATTCTCCTAGAACATAAGGAAAAGGAAAAAATGGAGGATAAGCTGTAGTTGAAAAATGAGCGGGAGGATAGAAAAGAAAAGCTGTTGCAGGAGGAGCAACTGCGGGAGCTGAAGGGTAGGGATTACTTCCCTGAAAATTCAAGAATCTTGCTGGACTTCCTCGGGCAGCTTCCCGGAAGAAGTTTTGACGAGCTATGAACTCGTCATTTTGAGACCGCAAAGGGGCTGCGGCCTGCCCTTGCGGATAGGATGCTGGATAGATCGGCAGATAGACAGGAGGATAGACCGGCGGGTAATCCGTCGGATAGGCTTGCGGGTTCTCCATTCCTGGTGCTGGATTGGCTGGAGGAACTGGCATTGCTGCGGATTGCGCCTCTAATCTCTGTATGATAGCAGTTAGAGAATGGTTGATTGCTTGGAACTGCTGGGCAGTTTCCTGGCGCTATTGCTCCAAGGCTTCCCAGAGAGGATCTTCACTAGTACTTAAAGGAGTGAGGTTCTCGGCAGGTTGATGGTCTGACATAGCTAACCGTTGGATTTCACCGTATGTTCGAAATATGAAGGTCGCGTGTTAACTGTTGATGCACAAAATGCGCCTCTCCGCCCTCTAGAGAGGTGAACACGTTCGATCCAAGGATGCAGGGGTAAAAGGAGGTTGATGAGGAACTGTCGAGCAGCCGATTACTTTAACGGTTAGGTTTAGCGATAGAGGACGAGAGAAGGGAGATGGAAAGAAGAGAGGCCGCTTGCAGCGACAACAATAGAGTTCGCCCGCCGCGGCTTAAATGTCACTCCTACGATGAGCTTTCCTTTGATTATGAATATATATTACAGCTTGAGTTCGCTCTCTTACATTGAAAAATATAAAGAGTACAAGAGGGAAGCTGGAGGCTAGTAGAGAGAGGTTGCCAGAGGCCGCACGGACTAATTAAACAGGTCGGCAGACCGCACAGACTGCTAATCCTGCAGTTCGCTGACTAAGGCCGCACAGACTGCGCGATCAAGTAGCAAAGACCGCAGAGGTCGCTGAGGCAGAGGAAAGCCGGGAAGACTATTCGCTCGGGTTGACTGCTGAATCCGCCCGGAAAGATTGCTGAAGGGTTGGCTGGAGCCAAGTCCAGGGACTAGGCCGCAAGGGTTAGTCGTCGAGGCCGCGCGGACAGGTGGCCAGTCCGCAAGAAGGGTTGGCGGATAGAAAGTTGTATGCGCAGGGTTTGTTGTCAATGTTTCTCGTCAATGCTTGTCCACAAATGAGAGGTATGGAGGGCTATTTTTAGGCTCGAGGAGGAGACGGTCTTGGTAATGTTACCCCCGGTATGTTGGTGAGGTATGAATGATTCCGCGCCATGTTGTGCGAGCTGAGGAGCTCGCCTGCTGTTAGGAAGAAGCCGGTGTTGGGAAGCTGAAGTGCTTCTGGCGGATTGAATAATGAGTCTGCTTAGTACATGGAGGACAGGGTGAGTCCGCCTCTGCTGCTGGATGAGCTGGCGAACAGAAGGAACAGGTCGCCCCTACTACTGGGCGACCTAGAGGCTTGTCGCCCACTGTTGGGCGACCTAGAGAATTCGCCCACTGGTTGGGCCAGAGAACAATCTGCCTCTCGCTGAGCGAATAGGGGAGCATCCCACCTCTGCTAGGCGGACACATAGAACTGGAAACTGCCTCTGTCAAACAGAGAGACGGGCAGGTCGTGCCTGCTTCGGGGCGGACACGGCGAGCTGAAGCTCACCTCCATTGATCAGAGAGATGGGTCTATGCGGACTGGGCAGATACCTAGAAAACGAGTCCGCGATTACCGTACGAAGAAGGCCTGAGTCCACCGCTTAGCTGGGCAGCCCGCACCTGTTGGAATAGAGAGAACTACTGCGTGGTTAGCCAAACTAACCGCGCGACCTTCAGGGATGGACTGTGGAAGCAGTACGGACCCCTGCAGAACATAGCTGCTGCACGACCTAGGCGGTCAGACCGGGGAGACTGCTCTAGCCGCGCGGCCAGAGCAGATAGAGAAGTCTATTCGCCCGACCAAAAAAGAGGGCTGAGACAGGTCGCGACCTCTAGGGGGAACTTGGAGCAGGCCGCAACTTGCGAGCTAGCTAACTTGGGAGTGATCGTTGATTTCTGGATTAAAAGGATCGATGACGTGGAGATAGCGGGCTAGCTGCTTGCAAGGTGGAGGTGATGTTGAAGTGGAGCTAGGCTAGCTGCAGGGAATGTAAGCAGCGGTTGGCAGCTTTGGAGGAGGAGCAGCTGCTTGAATGGAAGGTGGCCAGAGGAACTGCTGGAGGGTGGTGGTCGAGCTTGTTGGAGCAGTGTGGAGGAGCTGCTGCAATTGAGGTGATGTTGAAGTGGCGAGCACTCCATGTATGCAAAGGTGACGAAAACGGTGGTGGCGTCAAAGAAGGTTGACGTGAGCGATGGTGGCGCCGAAGAGGGTGGATGTGGTCGAGTGCCCCATGCATGCAAAGGTGGTGATCGAGCGAACTCGACTCAAATAATATATTATGGATGTGACAATGGGATATTGCACAGAATTTCTCCCCAGGCCTGCCGCATTCCTTCAAAAATCAAAATATATATGTTAAGAACATAAAATATTAATTTTATGAAAATTCTTAAAAACAACGAATAAATACAATAATTTATTTAAATATCAAATAGCAAATTAAGCTAAAATGATGACTAAATTACTAGTCATCAAACACCTTCATACTTACTCCTTGCTCATCCCGAGCAAACAATTTATTCATAAGGGTAGGAACGTCTAATGCTAGCTAGTGGTTCGAAAACGAGAGAGCAAACTGCGAAGTCTTGCACCGGCGTGTATAGAGATTTTTAGTAGAAAAACGTTCTTAGCATATATTCTATTCGATAATCTTTCAAAAAAAATGCATTTAAATTATTTATTTCTACTTATAAATTGAGTCAACAGGAAATCTTAAAGTCATGTAAAGGAAGTAAATAGTATGATCACTGAGATTTCTACTCGACATTGACGCTCAGTAACATCCCAATTCGGCTTCTAGACCCCTTGGTGTTATTTGACCCACTAGGGTTCCGCGGGCTTTTTCGGAACCCAAATAATAGGTTAATTCTCTATTGGTGTTATTGATCCAATAGGTCACTCAATCCACCTACTAGGTCATATGAACCTCTCCGACTTAAATGAGTAATAAACCATCATTTGTGTGTAAATTATCGCATTTGGTTTTGATAACCTAGTTAACACACGAAAAATACATTAACACCCTAAGTAACTCATATTGACTGACTATGACATATTTCATCAAGTCGACCCATTTGAACCGTGTAAAACCTTAAATTGCCCTAATTAGGCTAAACGCACACCAAGCTACCCGACTCGACTAGCTCATCGATACAAGATACCCTTGAGCCGCAAACTCATTTAAGTACCTACATAATGCCACATGAATAGGGGAGGGCATCTAAAAATTATTTAGATAATTTAATTAAATAAAATAATTGATAATTAAATAAATAAGAAGGGAAATTAATAAAAATAGAAAATATTCTCAAACAAATCTCAAATTTTTACCAAGACAGTATTAAAATAGTAAGAATGATTTTATGAATTAAAATAAATTATTTAATTTAAATTTATTTTATTTTAATCATGCTAGACACACAAATAAAATTAAATAAAATATAAAAATTCGTCCAAAAATTATGAAATAATTTTTGAAGCTTCCTGAAGGTATTCGAATCTTGTGTTTAAAATTTGAATTCAAATATATTTGTATTTAATTAGTTATTAAGTTTTTGGTGCCCAAATAGCTAATAACCCCCCTAAATTTTGATTACCTTCATCACCATGCTAATGACCAGTTGTGGAGAGTTTATTTCTTACCTTTTAAGGCTCTGTTTGGGATAGCTCTGGCGGATTAAAAAGCTGCTGTCCGGATAGAGCTGTTTTGAAAGAGCTCTCTGGGGAGCAGTTTTGAAAAGCTGTAGAGTGTTTGGGTGTTCTGTGAAGAAGTGCGCTTTGAAGAGCAATTTTCTAATTTAGCTGTTTGGAGAAACAGCTTTTGGAAGCTATTTTTTTAAAACTTTAAAATACATAAATATTTTAACGCAGCGAATAATTAAAAACAACGGATAACAAGAGTCTTTCACATCATTCTTAAAAACATTTCTAAATAACACAAAATAACTGAAAAATGTAAAATGATTTCCAAAGTCTGTTGACTGCTCTCTCCAATCTATTATCTCTCAATGCGTGTGCGAAGATGCGGCTATCATGAGCAGTGCCCTCCCATCCAGCCAATGCAAATATAAATCACATATTAAAATCACAGACTGTCATTACATTTTGCGTCGTTATGTCGTGACAGCCTATGTACCTGACTTGATCTTCTACGGGTATCCTCGCATCTACATGTGTCCCTTCAATTGCACCAACGCAATCCTTGAAGAATGGCATGTAACGAGCATCACTTCTAATCTCGGCCAGAATCTCTCTGAACTGAGGATCTGTAGGCTTTATAACCTTAGCAAAGAGTAACAAAAGGGATGTAAGGCCTTTCGAAAAATATCTACTAATGGTCTCGGTCGAGTGCTGGAATCGCTCTTTCGCCAATTTAATGGAACCTCCTTGTGCTAAGATGTACAATGTAATCCCTAGAACTTCTCTTGCCGTCGTTCGTTGTGACCCTTGAAGTTCATGATCCACCTCTAGTTTATGAAGTAAATCAATGTAAATGCATTTCGACATCCTAAATGCATCGTGAATCCTATCTGGATGTCCTTCTAATAATTCCTTAATCCATTTCGCATTTGTTTGGGTAGATGTCATGCATGGTCTTGTGTCACGAACATAATAATCCAGCCTCTTGATCGATGACAAAACTGCACGACAGTAATGTATATATTGTGTTCGCTCCGGCAAAAGACTTGTTGAATCCCCAGAATCCTATGGGGAGGAGTCATGCCCTTCCATTAAAATACCTGCATTTATAGTATCATAGAACATTAATCATAATCATCATGTGGTATAACAACAAAAAGTAAACATCATATTGTGCTAAAAAAACATCATAGTGTTTATCATGCTCCAAAAAAACCTCATATTGTTCATCATGATAAAAAAAACATCATAGTTCTCATCACAATAAACAAAAAGAAATATAGATATCAAGTTTTTCTAGCTCAATGAGCTCTCCTCTCGTACGCCTGCTTAATCCACCAAACCCGGTCTTTTTCTGGAATACTCATTAGGATCTCCCTAGTGGTCTTGTCCCTGATGTGGTTAAGAGCAAAGTAATAGAGATCGGGATTTTCCCATATCTCTGGGCTACCAGCAATCAACTGTACGACTTCTTTGACTGAGATAACTGATGGAGGCTTTAGTGATAGGGTGGATTGATGTAAATCTGACATCAAAGAAAGTGCTACTCCTTTGTTCTTCCCGAGCTTTCTTCTTTTAACCGCCGAGGTGGAAGCACTCCCAATGTTCTCCATGTTATCTACCACATCATCATCTTCCAATTGGATCCTCCCCACATTCGGTGGCAAAGTCCCAATCGAAGGAGCCCAGGAGTCCTCTCTAGTTGTGACCACCTGGCTGAACACAGCGTTCAGTTTCTCCTCCAACTCTAGTGAAATACCACAAGACTGAAATTTTTTTCGCGGTAGGCATAACCTGTAATAATCAAAAAATATTATTATAATTTTGTCGACTAAACAAAATAATTTAAAAAGAAAAAGAAATTGCTCAAACCTTAAGCTTTTCTGTCCACCAATCATCTGAGGTAGCTATTGTTCTCTTCTCCGGGTCCCAACCTAACCCTGTCTCTCCATGCTTCAACTCTTTCCATAACTTCCAGTCCTTCTTCAAGTGATCCCATTTGGTTTTCATTTACATTCTATCATTGTTTTTTCCAGTTCGCTCTTTAAACCCAGATATCAGGTTTTGCCACCCCTATTTGTTAAAGTGTATTGTGGGTCGATTTCCCAATCCAATCTCCTTAATGCAAAGATCACAAAATAGTAACACCTCGCTCGACTCCCAACTCGCTACGAGCCCTCCTTCTTTTGTTTTTCCCATTACTATAAACTTAAAAAAATCAATAAACATAAATATAAGAATAACATAATGAAAACACTATACAAAATACACACACACTCATTCATCCATACAAACATACATAAACAAACTCACACATACACACACACATACAATCATAAATACATAATCACACACACACACATTCATACACACACATTCAATACATACACACACACACACATTAAACACACACACCCTCATTCAACACATACATACTACTCACATTCAATATACACACACACACACACACTCATTCATCCATACAAACACACACAAACACACTCAAACATACACACCCTCATTCAACACATACAAACATACACAAACAGACTCAAACACACACACACACACTCATTCATCCATACAAACATACACAAACACACTCATCCATACAAACACACACACACACACATTCATAAATACATAAACACACACACACACACATTCATACACACACACACATTCAACACACATACCCTCATTCAACATATACATACTACCCACATTCAATATACACACGCACACACTCATTCATCCATACAAACACACACATCCACAATCAAACACACACACACACATTCATCCATACAAACACACACTCATTCAACACACACACACACACTCATTCATCCATACAAACATATACAAACACACTCATCCATACAAGCACACACACATTCATAAATACATAAACACACACACACACACACACATTCATACACACGCACACATTCAACACACACACCCTCATTCAATACATACACACACCATCATTCAACAGAGAGCAGGGGGAGGATCGTTACCAGGAGATGGAGAAGAAGGCGTTGGAAAAACTGCGCTGGAAAAACTGCCGGAACTAGGAACAGCGGGGAGATGGAGAAGAAGGTGCGAGGGCTTCGAAGGAGAAGAACTACTCCGAGAGAAACTCGGCTAGGGCTTGAATTGAAGGATAAGCTCGGCTAGGGCTTGAATCGAAGGAGAAGAACGGTGGATTGGGCTCAGGTTTGGGTTGGGGCAGCGACGACGGGGACGAACGCCAACGTCGTCGTTTGGATCCGGGAGCTCGGCCGACGGAAGCGAACGGCGTGTCGTTGTTCTCGCGGGATCAGGGAGAACAGCGGGTGGGATCGGGGAGAACAACGGGCAGGATCAGGAAGAAGAAAGCGGCCAAGCGCAATTTTAAGAGCGCCAGACGCGAATGAGAACGAGCGCCCTAAAAATCTCCTAAACCGTGATTTTTGCTAAATTGATTTTCGATCCGCTGTATATTCAAACACTAGAAAATAGCGGTTGCAGATCAGAAAACAGCTTTCTAATCCGCAGCTGCTGCTCCAAACAGAGCCTAAGTCTAGGGAGGGGCATATGTGGCAGCAATCAGGGGGGAGGCATTTCTTCCCAAGGAAAGGGAATTATCTCCTTCATAAAAGCTTAAATCCACTCCTACCCCTATATGAACACAAAAGATGTTGGATTTCATTTTCCTTACCACCTTAAACCCCTAACCAGTAATAACCGGATCCCCGGCGAGGCTTCTTGCCCAACTCCGGCGATCTCCACCACCCATGGCCACTAGTCGATCCCCTCGCCTAAACGGCGCACAAGTAACTTCCCACGACTCCCCTCTGCCCTAGATCTATTTCTCATCGATCCCCACCGTCTCCAATTAACGGAGACGACGATCCCGACCTTGGATAGCTTCGGACCACCCACACCAACCTTTGCTGTCATAGTGGGTTTCGACCTTGCATGGGGCATGTGAAGGGGAGAGAGGGTCTCCACGACTCCCTCTTATGGCCCTTGAGGCAGAGGAAGTTGTTGGAATGCGCTCCGGAGGCCTCCTCCATCCAAAAAATATAGAAAAAAAATGCAATATCCTTTTTCCGGCCATCGGCGGCGGCGGTCGGCCGCCGGCAGCTACCCCATCGGAGCGCCCTCCCTGGGTGCTCCCACTCGAGGTGGTGGCTAGAGCTAGCTCGCCCATCCTCCCAGGTTGCAATCGTCGGATCTGCGCCAAGATTCGTGCATAGAGTTCATCTTAGACTGAAATCTGACCGTTTTTGAAATTTTTTCTATCATTCTTCAAATGAATTTTTAATTAACATAGAGCCAGATTTGGAAAAATTTTGTGAGACCCAATATTGTAGAAACTTTTATGGTCTATAACTTTAATGTTAGAAGTTTTCTAATTTGGAACATATAACCAATTTAAATTTGCACCCGAAAAGTATATTTAATCGTTTTGGAAACCCAGAATGCTGATTCTTGAATTAAATATTTTTGGTAAACTTTAGCCCCTATTATGGAGGTCTTAGAGGCCAAATCAGATGATGCTTGTGAGAGATACTTTTGTCAAATAATATTTTCTAAACACTTTTTATGTTTAGAGTTTTCTGAAACAGTGATTCTAAATTAATTTAAATTAGCCTCAAATATAGAAAAATAATTTATAACTGTTGTTACTTGTAAAATAATTATTTTTTTGGTAATCTTTAGCCCCTATTATGGAGGTCTTAAATACCAAATCAGATGATGTTTGTGAGAGACATTTTAAAGAATAATGTTTTTTAAACACTTTTCATGTTTTAAGTTTTCTGAAACTGGAAATCTAAATTAATTTAAATTAGCCTCAAACATAGCAAAATAATTTGTAACTGATGTTACTTGTAAAACAATTATTTTTTTGTAATCTTTATCCCCTATTATAGAGGCCTTAGAGGCCAAATCAGATGATGCTTGTGAGAGATACTTTTGTCGAATAATATTTTTTAAAAAAATTTCATGTTTTAAGTTTTCTGAAACAGTGACTCTAAATTAATTTAAATTAGCCTCAAACAAAGCAAAATAAATTGTAACTGTTGTTATAAAAAAATTATTTTTTGGGTAATTTTAGCCCATATTATGGAGGTCTTAGATGCCAAATCAGATGATGCTTCTGAGAGACACTTTTGTAGAATAATATTTTCTAAACTTTTTTCATGTTGTAAGTTTCCTGAAATAATGAACCTAAGTTAATTTAAATTAACCTCAAACTTAGCAAAATAAATAGTAAATGTTATTTACTTGTGAGAACTATTTTTTGTGAACTTTGGCCCCTTGTTTGGAGCCCTTAGAGGCCAAATCAGAATATGCATGTTCAATGGCGGACACAGAAACTTTTTTCAGTGTAGGTGGACTTACAAGTTATTTGATTGATACTATTAAACTACGCCTAATAAATTTTTTTTTGAACAATAGGGTATTAACCAAGGTTTAAACCGTGGCTAATACTATAATTTTTTTAAGAATATGGTATTAGCCACAGTTTAAATTGTAGCTAATACAGATAATTTTTTAAAAAATAGGGTATTAGCCACGATTATAGTTTAATCTGTGTCCAATATAGATAAATTTTAAAAAATAGGCTATTAGCCACAGTTTAAACCGTGACTAATATTATTAATTTTTAAAAAATAGAGTATTCACCACGATTTGAACTGTATTCGCCACAGTTTTTGAACCGTGACAAATACTATTAATTTTTTAAAAATAAAAAATGAGTGTGGGCGCCCACGCTGGTCCCAAGGTGGGTCCTCCCCTGCGCATGTTAGAGATACTTTTATAGACTAATATTTTATCTACAACATTCATGTTTTAATATTCCTAATTTGAAGCCTGTAAGTAAATTTAAATTTGGCTTGAACATACCTACATAGTTAAAATTGTTCGTGAATACATAGCCCATGAAATTTAGGTGACATCATTCCTAGGTCAACCGCATGGTAAACCTCAAGTTGCTAGTCGATCTGCGAACACTTATTAACTGTATGAGTACACTACAACAAATTGGACTTATAGTAAGGACCTAAATTGTTACAATAAATACCAAAAATCATTACAAAAACTCTTTAGTAACGAAAAAAACTTTATGTAACGATCGTCCTCTAAAGCTCGACGCTAAAACTTCTTGTAACGAATGTATGTGTGTCGTTACAAATAAATTAATTGTAACAAACGATACTTTCTCACTCAAAAAAGATTCTTCCTCACAATAAATTAGTTACAATAAATATTATTTCGTTACGAATGTTTTTTTTCCTCACAAAAAATCAGTTACGATAAATACTATTTCGTTACAAATGTTTTATTTTTTTCTCACTAAAAATAAATTTATTTCATTACAATAAAGTATAACAAACATTATTTCGTTACCATAGATTAAATAATAATAACGAAAAATTCGTTACAATTGTTTTATATTCTTCTCACTACAGCCAATTCATTTATATAACAAAATATTCAATTTTTATTTTTTGTGTACCTGAAATTTTATTACAAATAATAATTATGATTTCATATTTCTTAAAGATTTAGCTAAAGATAATATAAAATCTTGAAAACACATATTTAATATTACATAACAAGATCAACATGTATTTATTCACACAAAAAAATATTACATAGAGTACAAGTTATTGTCATCTCATCTAGAACAATACAATATTACATAACAAGACCATGCACTCATCAGCGTTCTCAACAAGCTGATGGACAGAAAGGGTGGCATTGTATGACTCAACAACTGTGTCTGATACTTTGGGAGATGGGAAGACAGAGAAGGTCAACATCATGCGATCTCTTCTTATAGAGGAGCTTCCCACTGTATAATTAAAAGCCCTTAATAAATATATGATTCAAGTAAATGATACAAATTTGTGAAATAAAATAAGGTATACTTACCAGTATTATCAGAACCCTGTATTGAACTTTCTTCATTTCCTTCATTAATGATGGTATCATCATCAAGAGCTTGTGATCTACTTTGTGATTATTGTAGATTAGGTGAAGGTGTATTTGGTGCAGGGACATTTTTTTAGAAATATGAAGCTTGGGTTGGAATCTACAAGCACTTTTCTACAAATGAATTTAATGGGCAATTCAACAAAGGAGAAGATCTATTATAGCAAAAAAGAAAATCCAAGCAGAAATCGGAAGTAACGACACATCAGAAGATAAAAAAAGATAGAAAATCAAAAGTTTTCAACATGCAAAACTTTGAAGATTAAAATTGGTGATTACCACTAAAATTTTGGTGTAACAACACTTCAGAAGAAATTAGAATTAACTACTATCAGCAAAACTCGGGAGCATTTGAGGAAGAATTAACGATGATTGCACCTGGCAGAGCTTGCAAGATGAGGTTTGTATTGTGAGAGCTCACATTCAGTTACAAATTCCCATGACAAAATTTAGTGTGGACCTGAAACCAACCAAAAATGAAAAGAAACTCAACAGTTCAAGCAGAATAATCAAATGCAAATTCAAAAACATATAGCACAAACTAGAAAAAACAATTAAGCAATCAGATCTAAGCAGATTTTTTTCATTAAAAAGATCAAATGTTCGCTTAATCACTTCACTACCTTTTTTATCCACCAAACCATTTGGTGAATAATATCCATAAAAAACAATGTGTTCACAAATGAAGACAATAATAATTTTGAACAGAATATGTGCATCCAACTAATTTTAAGAAGGAAATTAATTGCCAGATGACATGTTTGATAACAAAATTTTCTACAACGACTCCCAATCTATTATATGTTTTTGAGAAGTTAGCACAAAAGAGAAACCCTCAAATCAATGTAGATTGGCCTAATTGCTGATAGATGGTGGTTAGAAGGCATGCACAACACAAGCAAAAATCAAATCTATACCACCCACAAAAATAAAAAAAATTTCAAGCACAATTGAGAGAACCAATCATTCTAATTGTTTGGACAACAGAAATTGGTGGCGTAAACTATTTTTTGAAGCAAAGATAAATATAGAACAAATAGAATTGACTCAAGAATCTACCATTCGCCATCTATATGGTCATTTAAAAGTGTCTCTCACTTTCACTCCTTTAAGAATTCCGGGAAAAAAAATACTATACAATCATATGAGGTATGTTTTTAATAGGTCTTCTTTTATCACCACTCAGTAAATTTGTATTAGGCTATCATATGGAGTTGCCTTTGCTTTTATTCAGAATATATTAATGTGCACTATATTAGGAACTTATGAATGAATAACTAGCCTATATTTGTTTCTGGAATGTCAGTGGCTTACATTCTAGTGATTGGCCTTCTATATAATTATGTCTCAAGTACAACTATGTGTCTGTGTTTCCACTCTTTGTAATAATTTTTTATTTATTCCAAAAAAAATGGGCACAACTCAAGGTAGAAGATGATCAAGAAGTGGAAAATTTTGAATATGACATGGTCCTTGGAAAGAAGTCATCACTTCCCCGCAATAAGATTGTTAAGCTTTTGTTATCAAGAAATCCCCCAAGAGCTTTACTAGTAGAGGTGTATTCATTCCAATTCTAACTAATACTTGAATAATATATGTTAAGTTTTTGAGAAACCAAATCAGAATTGAGTAAACATGGAACCTGCAATTTCTAATACGTCTTTTTATGTGCCATCCTAGAAAATCAGCAACAACAAGATCGCTTAGTAGATGGAAATTGTTATAAACCTGATATTTTTATTCATATTAAAGGTAAGATAAAATATTATTTCAATACATTATTGTCACTTTAAATAGTTTCATGCCATTATCTTGACCTGTTTCTTAAAACTGTCTTTCAACTTTATATTAGCTTTGATGAAGATGGTGTACATAGTTTTCAGTCAACTAGTTCTTTCAAATTGCTGCAAAAATCGGGATTCTTTGTACTACTATTTTAGTTGTTTCTTATTATTTTAATCCATGATTCATGAAATAAGTTCAGTTTCTTTCATTTAACATTTGGAAAGTTTATCTATTTTCTTTTTGTTTTTGTAGAGATTTCTCAGTTATGGGAGGTTAATATTTGCACCTGATGCTCATTCCCTCTTCATCACCATTCCAGTTGTGATATTCTGCATCTTTGTTGCAAGACATCTTCTCCACAAGTTATCATCTTATAATGCAGGATATGCTATGTTAGTTATTACAATAGCTTTTACTATCTAAGTCTTCAAAGTTTTACCAGGTAAATGCATGCTTATCCACATCATTCAACCAAACATGTTCAGAAATTATAGAATTTTGGGGAAAGACGTCACCAGTCGGTCATGTGGCATCGAATGAAAATCAACTTTAAAGTTTCAAAAATAGAAAAATGCAATATTACCTCGCCTTTAAGAAGATCGGCGAGAATGATGGCTGGAATAGCGTTGTACCTCCACTGGCTCATTGCTCTGTTCTACGTTTTTGCAACTAGCTGGAAATCAGCAAACTGCTCATTGTCACTGTTCAGTCTTAAGGATGGGTTGCTGTTAGAGGGCAACACCTTTAACAGATTTCCTTGCATCATTTAGTGCACTAAGCCCAATCTTAAGCCTTGCTATTTCCTTTGCAATCTCCTCTTTCTCATGGAGTTCTAGAGAAAATCTATAGCAGGCCTCCGAATAGAACTGTGCTGCTTTCAATTGAACATGGGAGATCCATGCTCTGTCAAAATGCTTGTTTAGGGGAACAGCATTCAGAGCTGCATAAGCTTCCTCATAAAATAATCCAACCTGCAATTGCAAAATAAACTCCAGTCTGAACATAAACGTCTCATTCTGAATTTTCACATAACTATTTTCTACTTTCTGAGTACATAAATAAACTCCAGTCTGAACATAAACGTCTTCTAAGGTAAGTTTTCTCTCATCAATTCAAGCAAAAATATATTCAGAGACTATCTGCAGAATAATGATTTCTACTATCCTAAGAAAAATTAAGAATGAAATAGCTAAAACAGTGAGATTGACGAAATGCAAGCTCAGGAATCTAAGGCCCTGTTCGTTTCACAGGTTTTGGTAGGCCGGTTTTGATTTTTCTTAAATAAAACCAAAAATCAAGTTCGTTTTAGGCAATTTTGAACCGAGTTTTTGGTTTTATAGCAAAACCGGTCGGTTTTCTAAGGGGTTAATTTTCACTAGCCCTAAAACTTACCTCCATACCAGTTTTTTCATCCGCCGCTGTATTTCCACTCCCGATCACAGCGAAGGAGTTGTTCGTCTTCCTCATCCCCGACGCTTCCACCGCCGGAAACTCCGTGCTCCGATGACTTCGCAGCCTCCTCCGAATAGATTTAGGTATGCTTTCTTCCTCCTCCAGCGGTTGTTACGAATGTTATCATCCAGTGAACTGCATATTCGTGAACTCCAGTGAATATTTTCAGGCATTCTTACTACGTTAGTCCTATGTGAAAAATGTTGGAAGTGTCTATCAGTTGGTTTAGAATGAAATAAAACTTAGAAGGGTCATTCTTACTACGTTAGTCCAGTGAATGTTATCATCCAGTCAACCTGTGCATATCAGTTGGTTTAGAATGAATTAAAACTTAGAAATTGAAATTCAATTTTGGTTGGGACATTATTGCAATAAATTTGACATTCAATCAGTGCATTGAGAAGGGGAGATTTTGGGGATTAAGTGTTTTATTATGGGAGATGTATACTCCCTTAGGTGTAAAGGGAAATATCTTATCATTTTCATAACTTTAATCGCATGGTGGTATGCTTGGATGTTGAGTTTATATGAACCATTGTATTTGAGTTGGTTCTATACGAGAGACACGTGTAAGAATTTTTTTAGCTATCCTTGGCTGTGTTTGAGATATGTCAAATGTTTGCTAAACATTCTCATTGCGTGTAATGTGATATTTTTGCTTTTCAATTTGCACTTTTATCAATTTATGTACTCCAGTAAGAATGTTATTTACAGTGAAGTGAGACCCAATTTTTTTTATAGTCAAATGAGATCATGATGATTGTATGTTTTTTGATGCGTAAACATTATGTGGTTTTAAGTTTTTTATGCGTAAACATTTTGTAATTTAAAGTTTTTGATGTGCGGAAACTTATATCATGGACGATTAGTTTTTTAACGATGTTCAAAATGTTTGTTTATATAAGTTTAATTTTTTTATTACTTTAAAAATCAATTCCTGTGCCCGAAAATCTTCCTACAGACGAACAAAAATATTGGCATTTATCAATTTCTGTGCCTGAAAACCTTCCTGCAAATGAACGACAGAATTTGTTTTGACAGAAAACTAAAACCTTCCAGTTTTTAGTTTTCAAACAAAACCAATTCCTGTGAAACAAAACCTGCGAAACGAACAGGGCCTAAGGGAAGATCAAACTAGTTAAAAGGGTCAAACCTGCCGGGCGACCTTGGAGCAGATGCCTGGGGGCTTGACACTCAATCGATAGATCAACAGTACCTCCTCGAAGTGCAACAAGCTTGGGAGCAACAGTCTCACGGAGTATGGCAAACACCCCCGCTGTGCTCTGGAAGGCATTGCACGCCTGCTTGAGCCCTACTGCGAGGTTCGATCTGATGATAGGGCGATCTGGCTGTAGACTGTGCCAATGTTAAATAAGATGGCGGATTTCAAGCAAGAAAAACGGCGAACAAATTTGTCCACGGGCTCGCGCAAAGGGGGAAATGAGATGCCCGTGCGATCGGAGGAAGATCGACCTAAAGCTTGCCTTGAGTCTCCGAGTGTGGATAAAATTCTCCTCTTCAAGTGAAATTTCTAACGGCCAAATTTATTGTTACGAAAGATAATAATAATGTGCAAAAAAAAATGAAAAACACCACAAAAAGAAGAACATCGAGATTTAAGTGGTTCCCCGAAAAAATCAAATGGGTACGTCCACTGTGTAGGCAGAGATCAATAATATTATTAATTGCCTCAAACATACAATACAGCTAAAATGGAGGGAGAAAATAGAACGAGAAAAATGGAAAAATCTCGAACCCTCCAAGATCCGGTCGTAGACATTGCGACGAGAAATTAAGACGGAGACTAGAGACGAATGCCGACTACAAAGAAAGAAGGACCTCCGATTCGGCGGCTGACATGAAGAGAAAGTCGGCGGTAGGTGCTTCGAAGAGAAGCCGACGATCTTCGGTCGAAACTTGACTGCTGCGCTGCACTGCATGGATGGTCTGCCACACAACTATATATAGGTGGTGGAAGAAGCCCAAAATTGGTATGGCAGTCACCATAGGAAAAATAAGATGAAATCCTTTCCAAAAATCCTCCATCATCACCAGAATAATGCGGATGCCAAATTTGGAGCGGTCTCCAAAACGGGATGACGGTAACAATGGAAGGTGATCAAAGATCCTTTCAAGGAAATCCTCCATTAATATCAGAGTAATGGAGATTTGATTGATTTTTGAGCGAATTGAGGGGGGTGCCAAAAATGAAGGTATGAATAATTTTTTCTAAATAAGGGGGATCATCATATTAATGTTGGCAGACTCTGGGAGAGGCGGCATCATTCACGCAACAATCTCCACCTTGACGTCTCTCCCAAGACAATCTCCACCTGGCTGAAAAAACTCCAAGATGCCCCAACGGTCACCAAGATCAAAAAAACCAAAGCAGCCTCTGACGCCCCACACCATTGCGATAGGAGAGAACCAGTTGAATGTGTTTCGACTAAGAATAGATCATAAGAAGAAACTCCTTCAATCCTGAGTAGCACACAAACTGGACAAACGTGGCTATCTCAGAAATGCTCCACCTTGAAGCTAAATTTCAATTGCTCCACCTCCAACAGTGGTCTCCCATAGCAAAACTAAACCTGTAAAGACTCTTGACATTTGATGTGCGCGTGGGAGAGAAATTGATAGATGCAGCAAACCAAGAAAAGAATGCAAACAACTGACCTCAGCATGAAAAGATGAAACCCCTATAAGAACTTGATGGGTTCCACCATCATTTATAGGAGAAAAGCCCCCCCCCCCCCATGATCTCCTCCAAAAGTGGATCATGGGTGGGCCATCCCCCCGTGAACTCCCATGATGAGAGAATCATGGGGGGGGGGGGGGGGCGGGACCCACTCCCTCTCGCCATGGAGGAGAATTACCGCCGCCGGGAAGGCCCCCGCCGTCGGGCGGCCAGACCACCACCGCCGGGAAGGCCCCCGCCGCCGGCCTGGCCACACCCAACCAAGGCTGGCCTGACCATTGTCGGACGCCTAACCTTCGGCGCCTAGCCGTGGTCGGCCTGACCGTGGTCGGGCGCCTAACCACCGGCGTCTAGCCGTGGCCAGGCCTAGCCGCGGCCGGCCACCTAGCCGTCGGCGGCCCGGCCACGGCAGGCCACTGGATGAGCCGCAACAGGCCGCCGACCCAGCCACCAGCCTAGCCGCGGTCGGCCCTCGGCAGGCTGCCGCCATCGGCCGCCAGCCCGGCCGCCCCCGTCGTCGGCCGCCAGCCCGACCACCACCGTCGCCGTGGCGGTCCGTCACCATGAGTAGCCTCCCCACCGTTCGATCAAAGGGAGGCTCTCCTCACCGTTCGATTAAGAGGGTAACCACCCACTAACCCACCACTTTAGTGGTGGGGCCCGCCATGATCCTCCCATGGAGGCTATAAAAGGGACCCCAGGGCCTCTTCATTCTTGACCTTTTCTCTTCTCCGGGTTGTCTTCTTCTTCCTCAGGTGAGAGCTCTCCTGCCTCCTCCACCAAGTCGGCCACCGCTCGTTGTGAACCACCACCAGCCACCAGCGGCCACTAGCGACCATCAGGTTCTACCAGCGGCTATAAGCACCCCACCAGCGCGCTGAGAGCAAAAGGATGCCCAAGACCTCGAGGAAGCTGAAGGAAGAAGCCATCTGAATCCAGCAAGCGTGCGCCGCCCTGAGCGCAAGCGCTAGAAGCATCCCATGCATTTCCACATCTATGTCACTTCCGCGGTGCAGCCTGTTTCCTGTAGGAAGCTATAGTCTCTCTCTCTCCCCCAAGTTGTAACGGGAGCGGCCTGTCGCCCCGATTCTCCAACACACTGTAATCACTGGAATCTAGTGGAATTTGATCGGCGCAGACCCGATCACGTGGCTTTTTACCCATTTAAGGGGTTTTTCCACGTCATCACATCTTGTGTCAACTTTCTACTTTTATTTACTGTGTGTGCGCTCGACCGCCTCGTGAGCTAAGACGGTCCAAGCAAGTCTGGTCTGATCGGGGCATCGAGTTAGTCCGCAATAGAACTTATCAGAAAGGGATTGATTAGACACACTCTAAGCCCATGTAGAATGAAGGAGTAACAATGAAAGGGCTAAGGTAATAGAGGGACAAGATGCATTCAAAATGAAATCTTTGACCAGGGAAAAAAATAGCTCGGAATAAGAGTTATATGAACACAAACATAAGAAATAGCATGACTAGGGAAAAAAGGGAAAAATGATGGTAAGCAAATGAAGGGAAAGGAATAAGAAAAAATGAAAATTGCAGGGAAAAAAATGCAGACAAAACAAAAAAGAAAAAAATTTATGTGAGAGAAGTACTAAAGGACGTCCTCATCGACATCCTCAAGGCATAGGGATGCGACGGACTTTCCCTTATCATCACCAAGAGATTTTTCTTTCTCCTTGTTCTGAAGCTTCCAGCAGTCCTTTATTTCGTGACCATTCTTTTTGCAATAATTGCAGTGGCTATCTGAACCTTTCTTGGACTTGCCTCATCTGCTTGAACCAGACTGACCCTGAGAGAGTAACGCTGAATTTTCAGCAACATCTGAGCCGGAAGACTTCTTTCGGATGTCGTTGGAGAGTAAGAATGTCGTGACCTCTTCTATGTCCAAAACGTCCTTACTATAGGTGAGAGTGGTAACCATGCTCTCATAAGACTTTGGAAGAGAGTTCAGTAGGATAACTTCCTTGTCCTCTTCCTCCACCTTGATATCCATGCTGAGACACTCTGATAATAGTTTGTTAAAACTGTTTAGGTGGTCGTGTAGAGAGGAACCCCCCTTCATGCTGAACTTGTACAACTGCTGCTTGAGGTAGATGCGATTGGGGAGAGACTTTGTCATGTAGATACTCTCCAACTTTGCCCAAAGACCAGAGTCAGTCTTCTCTGAAAGAACTCCATACAGCACATCATCGTGTAAGCAAAGTTGTATGGTGGATAGAGCTTTGAGATCCAAATCCTCCCACATGCAATCGGTAACCTCAACCTCCTTATTAGCCTTCCCTAATAGGACACGGTGTAAAGCTTCCTTGATCAAAAGTGCTCGGACCTTGACCTGCCACAAGCCAAAATAGTGTTTTCCGTCAAACTTTGTAACTTCAAACTTCGCACCAGGTGTTGAAGTCGCCATAGAAAACAAACTGAAGAAATCTTCTCGGAGACCGAAGCGACCGAATAAATTTGCGGATCAAGATTGGGAAGATAGGGAGCGGACCGATGTCGTCACCTACCGTTGACCCAGCTTGAAACGGAATGTCCAAACGTTCTTCAATCAAACCTCCCTCTGATACCACTTGTTGAAGAAAATAGGTCTCCGAGTGCGGATAAAATTCTCCCGTTCAAGTGAAATTTCTAATGGCCAAATTTATTGTTACGAAAGATAATAATAATGTGCAAAAATAAATGATAAACACGACAAAAAGAAGAACACCGAGATTTAAGTGGTTCCCCAAAAAAATCAAATGGGTACGTCCACTGTGCAGGCAGAGATCAATAATATTATTAATTGCCTCAAACATATAATACAGCTAAAATGGAGGGAGAAAATAGAACGAGAAAAATGAAAAAATCTCGAACCCTCCAAGATCCGATCGTAGACGTTGCGACGAGAAATTAAGACGGCGACTAGAGACGAATGCCGACTACAAAGAAAGAAGGACCTCCGATTCGGCGGCCGATATGAAGAGAAAGTCGGTGGTAGGTGTTTCGAAGAGAAGCCGACGATCTTCGGCCGAAACTTGACTACTACGTTGTACTGCATGGATGGCCTGCCACACCACTATATATAGGTGGTGGAAGAAGCCCAAAATTTGTATGGCGGCCACCATAGAAAAAATAAGATGAAATCCTTTTCAAAAATCCTCCATCATCACCAGAATAATGCGGATGCCAAATTTAGAGCGGTCTCCAAAACGGGATGACGGTAACAATGGAAGGTGATCAAAGATCCTTTCAAGGAAATACTCCATTAATATCAGAGTAATGGAGATTTGATTGATTTTAGAGTGAATTGAGAGGGGTGCCAAAAATGAAGGTATGACTAATTTTTTCTAAATAAGGGGGATCATCATATTAATGTTGGAAGACTCCAGGAGAGGCGGCATCATTCACGCAACACTTGCCCTCCTCGATGTCTACTGGCGGTGGAGTTTGACGGCAAGGAAGCGCGCGCGAAGGAAGAGGTTTGACGGCCAGGAGAACGGCAACTTTTGCGATAGGAAGTGGGAGCAGCGGAAAACATAGAAATAATAGTGCCATGGTGTTCCGCGCTTGAAATGAGAATTGGAAATGAAAATGCCGCCCACCGAAATGTTAATGGAGGGATCTCAAAATTTTGGCATAAAATAATAGTGATTGATGGGCTCCACCTTAATTTATAAGGAAAAGGAGACCCCCATGATCCCCATCAATGGAGATCATGGGTGGGCCCCCTAACCCCCATGATCTTTCATGGAGATCATGGGAGTGGGCCCCCACTTTCCCCACCTTTAGGGGAAGGAACCGCCGCCGGCGGTTCCCCTCCGGCCAGGGCCGGCCGGCCGCGGCCATGGCCGGCCGCGGCCATGGCCGGCCGCGGCCATGGCCGGCCGCGGCCATGGCCGGCCGCGGCCATGGCCGGCCTCGGCCATGGCGATGACCCGACCATGGCCAGCCTCGGCCCCTCGGCCATGGCCGGCCTGGCCGTGGCCCGGCCGTGGCCGTGGCCCGGCCGTGGTCGGCGGCGGCCGTGGCCGGCCTCGGCCCTGGCCGTGGCCCGGCCATGGCCGGCCTCGGCCATGGCCGGCGGCGGCCGCGGCCGGCCGCAGCCGTGGCCGGCCTCGGCCATGGCCGGCCGCCGCCATATCCGGCCGCCGCCGTGTCCGGCCGCCGCCACGTCCGGCCACCTCCTCACCGTCGGCGTCGTCCGGGCGGCCCCACCTCGGGATGACCTCCCCACCGTCCGATCGAGAGGGAGGCCCCGCCGGCCGTCCGATCGGGGCAAAACCACCCACTAACCCACTATGTTAGTGGTGGGGCCCGCCATAACTTCCCCCTGGAGCCTATAAAAGGACCCCAGGGGCTCCTCATTTCCTAACTTTCTCCTCCTACGCTTCCCCCTTCTTCTTCTTCCTCAGGTGGGAGCTCTCCCGTTTTCTCTGCCGGCGGCCACCCCTCGTCGTCAACCACCAGTGGCCGCCTCTCGCCGCCAACCACCGACAGCCACCCGCGACCTCCAGCGGCCACCAACGGATACTAGCACCCGCCAACAGCTACCAGAACCTGTCATCGGCTATTGGCACCCCACCAGAGCTCAGTCACAAGGGGAACACTCCAAGGGCTTAGAAGGACGCACAAAGGAAGCAGTGACAACCCTTGGACACGCGTCGCCTCAGAGCTAACGCGACTGAAGTATCTCGCACATTCCACCGTCCAAGTCCCGTTGGCGTGGCAGTCTGTTGCCCACCAACGAGTGCATACACTCTCTCTCTCCTCAAGATTGTAACGGGAGCGGCATGTCGCCCCGATTTCCCCCATCAAATTGTAACCTCCAACAAGCTAGTGGATTTTGATCGGCACCGACCCGGTCACGTGGTTTTTCACCCGGTTGAAGGGTTTTCCACGTTAAAACTTCCCGTGTCCATCCCCCATTTTTCAACTGATTGTGTGCGCGCTCGGCCGCTCCGCGAGCTAAGGCGGTCCAAGAATATCCGGCCCGACCGGAGCGCCGAGTTTGGCTGCAACAGTTTGGCGTCGTCTGTGGGAACATTCCCAATATCCTTCGCAAAGCAAGTCCACCGTCCCTACTACTACAATGGCAAAGAGGAATGCTCGCACTGCCGAAGGATCCGCACTTGGCGGACACACTGAGCCTGCACGACCACACTCTCTGGTGGACGTGCCACTGACCGTTGAAGCAGCTTTCGCCCCCGTCACCGCCCTAGCTCCAGCGCCTGCCTTGGAAGGACGTATTCGCCAGATGGAAGAACTACAAACCGAAATGCTCACCTTGCTCCGAAACTTGGGGGCACCAGTCATTCTCTCATTACTAAACCCAATGCCAGAATCTCAACAAAGAAAAGAGCAAGTTATCACGGGACCAGAAGAGTGGCGTCGGGCTGCACCTCAACAGCAAGACCCTTCAGGGACTGGGGGGCAACAACTATCTCAAGAGTACACACCTCCCAACACCATCCAAGTCGATGCAACCCTTGCAGCACGGAATAAGCCGACATTCCACCACCTAACGACTCCTCAGCCATTCGAACAAGTTGTTTTACTGCCGTCAGAAGAACTCCCTGCCCCCACCAGGCCTGGCCTACACAGAGAATATGACATAGAAAAGGAATTCTTGAGCACAAATAGCTCTCCCGTGCCTGCAACATCACTCCAGGAGATGTATGGTTACTACCTCACACGTCCTCGTCATGAAGAAAGCGCAAGAAACAGAATGGCCCCTGGCACTTCTACCACAAAGCAAGAACCAGATGAATACCTACCTTACAATAACTCACCTAGTTCCTGCACAGCCGCGGGCACGGAAATCCGTAGTTTCAATGGGACAGGCAACCCACTCGCACACCTGAAGCATTTCGAAGCCATCATGCACGCTCGCAATGCCTCAGATCAACTCATGGTCTGAGTATTTTCAACAACACTAATAGGAGAAGCTCGAACTTGGCTTCAATCCCTACGAAGAGAAGATACTGACAGCTACATCGAGCTTGCCGCCCTCTTCATCAAGAGATTCAAGATGGTCGAAAAGCCCTCACCAGAAAATCCGAGACCAAGTATAAGACAGAAGAGAAAGAAAGGAGATGAACCAGACCACCCAAGGCGAAAAGGACGACGCCAGAATCAGAGTCGCCTCGATGATCGTCAGCACAGCCCTCCGAGGACTGGGGGGCAACACTCGCTCCAGGAATACATCCCTCTGAATATTACCTGCACTAATGTGATGAACGCCATTCAGAATAATCCATCATTTCAACGACCAAGAACGCCGCGGCCAAATCCCAAGGCAGACCAGACAAGATACTGCGAATATCACAGAGGTCATGGCCACAACACGAACGAATGCAATGGACTAAAGGAAGAAATCCAACGACTGGCCAGCTTAGGAGCAGTTGATCAATTCCTAGCAAAAAGAAGACCGCCTAACAACCAAAGTATCAGATGCATGACAATCAAAATTGGCCAACCGCCCACCAAATTGAATCAAGTTCTAGTAGACAAAGAAATCACCACCAGTATACTATTTTTATCCACTCTACTTCAGCTCAAACTCTCTACCGGATATCTCAAGCTAATGACCGCAAGCGCTCGTGTTCTCGGGGATCACCTGTACCAATCATTGGCACCATCACTCTCCCAGTCACCCTCAAAGATGCACACCGACAGACATCCTACGACGTACAGTTCGTCGTCATCCAAGCTGATTCCAACTACACAGCAATACTCCAGCAGTCACTCTAGGATGTCTTCCAATCCTGCTCACGCCACATCCAATCTTAAGTCATTTCATTCAGTTGAATTATCACGTTTATTCTAAATTACAAAAACTCGCCCACCAGGGCTAGTAGGAACTACCCAAATGACCTGCATCTCGCTTTAAACTATGTAAATCGCAGGATCAACCTCGGGCATGTTATCGCCACTCTTTAATTACTTCATTTTATGTTATTCTTTTCTTCACAGTACAAGAATCGAGAAAATGTCTTGCCCGGATGGAAGTCACACAATCAAATGAAACATATGGCGCTAATCAGAGCAACACCGTGGGGGCCTGCCCCCCTCACGAAGAAGCCGCGAGCCTGTCTCGCGCGAAAAGCCGTGGACCTGTTCCACGCAACACCGTGGGGGCCTGCCCCCCTCACGAAGAAGCCACGAGCTTGTCTCGCGCGAAAAGTCGTGGACCTGTTCCACGCAACACCGTGGGGGCCTGCCCCCCTCACGAAGAAGCCACAAGCCTGTCTCGCGCGAAAAGCCGTGGACCTGTTCCACGCAACACCGTGGGGGCCTGCCCCCCTCACGAAGAAGCCACGAGCCTGTCTCGCGCGAAAAGCCGTGGACCTGTTCCACGCAACACCGTGGGGGCCTGCCCCCCTCATGAAGAAGCCGCGAGCCTGTCTCGCGCGAAAAGCCGTGGACCTGTTCCACGCAACACCGTGGGGGCCTGCCCCCCTCACGAAGAAGCCACGAGCCTGTCTCGCGCGAAAAGCCGTGAACCTGTTCCACGCAACACCGTGGGGGGCCTGCCCCCCTCACGAAGAAGCCGCGAGCCTGTCTCGCGCGAAAAGCCGTGAACCTGTTCCACGCAACACCATGGGGGCCTGCCCCCCTCACGAAGAAGCCGCGAGCCTATCTCGCGCGAAAAGCCGTGAACCTGTTCCACGCAACCCCGTGGGGGCCTGCCCCCCTCACGAAGAAGCCACGAGCCTGTCTCGCGCGAAAAGCCGTGGACCTGTTCCACGCAACACCGTGGGGGCCTGCCCCCCTCACGAAGAAGCCGCGAGCCTGTCTCGCGCGAAAAGCCGTGGACCTGTTCCACGCAACACCGTGGGGGCCTGCCCCCCTCACGAAGAAGCCGCGAGCCTGTCTCGTGC
Source organism: Platanthera zijinensis (assembly GCA_039513925.1). Lineage (NCBI taxonomy): Eukaryota > Viridiplantae > Streptophyta > Magnoliopsida > Asparagales > Orchidaceae > Platanthera > Platanthera zijinensis. The sequence continues at coordinate 236,562,542 of CM077081.1, read as the reverse complement.
GAAAAGCCGTGGACCTGTTCCACGCAACACCGTGGGGGCCTGCCCCCTCACGAAGAAGCCGCGAGCCTGTCTCGCGCGAAAAGCCGTGGACCTGTTCCACGCAACCCCGTAAGGACTTGACCCCCTCACGAAGAAGCCCTCATACAAACTAGGCCGCGAGCCAGGCCCACACACTAAGCCATGGGTCACTCCCATACTAATACACCATGACAAAGATCAACTCCCACCAACAACTATCTCGTGTCAAAATACATCTGTGCAAAACACAGGACAACGACATACAAGTAAGGCCATCATAGAAAACAATGAATGGGAGCCCTAACGGCGACAATCTCAGAAGCTATAATAGAAGCAAATGACTACAAATAAATGACGAGGCAGACAAAAGCAGACAAGCACTACCGCTACTCATCATCAGCATCCGAGCTAGAACGCTCATCATCTGAAACATCCGCAAAGCTGAAACTGGAAGTATCACACCCAAGATGCTTCCCTAGGAAGCGAAAGGCCTTCGAAACACCACGACGAAGCGCTAACTGGCGTATGCCATCCATCTGAGGCTCCACTTCCTTGGATCAAATGTCATCACGAACCTCCTCCGCGATCAGGCTACGATCTCGCATATAGTCCAAGGACTCCAAGTACTCCGCAAGACCTGCGGCCTTCAGTTCTGATGTATGGTCATCCGAAGATAACATCTCTACCTGCGCCCTCGCTGCACAAAGCTAGGTCTCAAGGCCTGAAACCTCACCTCGCGCCGCATGCAACTGAGTCTCCAAGCCAGATATCTCCTCCCTCGCATACTTCAACATCTGGGCAGTCCTCTCCACCACGGCTTTCTCCACGTCCAAGGAAGCACGCACGTCTTCTAGCTCAGACTTCAGCTCTGACCCAACTCGATGATACTGCGCGATGTCCCGGTCATGTTCTTCCTTGAGAGAAGAAAGTTAGCCCATCGACAGTCGAAGCTTCTCCTGCAAAGCAAGATAGCCATCCTTCAGGCTCACGTAATGATCATTCCAGGTGACCGCTATCTGTGCCTGAGTCTCGATCTGCAAAAGGAAAACACGCAATTAGCCCCCTTCAAACAAAAAATAAAAGAAGAAGGAAGAAACAATAAGGCACCAACTTACCGCGTCACTCATCGCCTTCAAAGAGGAAGACATCCGAGGAACCGCTGCGCTAGCAAGCGCCCGTGGAGTCGGGGAAACAGGTAATTGCGTCTCTGGGACTGAATCATCCGAGGCTACCACCACAACGTCAACATCACTATCGGGGGCCATAATCGCTTTTTTCTTGCGACCTCCTCCCTGAGAAGACGACATCACCCGTCCCGTGCCAACAGAAATACCACATCCCAACAATCGCTTCTCTTCGACAAACGCATATATGTTGAAGAGACGATTAGCCAATTCACGAGGCTCGGAAAACCCCAGCGCAGGAGATAAGTCTCGCTCCCTCCCTTTCACACGACGACAACGATCGGGAAGCGCATTCCACACCTCAGGAAGACCCCATGAGTTCTCTACATATCCGAACAAAATGTTACCATGACGGCGATCTTTGCGAGACTCAAACTCCAGCCAAACCTTGTTGCTGCGCACCTCGATCCGCTCACCACCATCAAAGCGCACGTCGCACCAATCCCGGAACTGATCTAGAGAAAGAGAGCCCCCGTGCTCACGAAGAAAAGCAATCAAACCCATGATACGAGTAACCCTGGTTGGAGCAAACTGGGAAATAGGAACTCCGCAAAACTTCAAAATCTCCACCACCTCGTCGCAGGGAGGAAGACGGAAACCAGATCTGAGCGACACTTCACAAATAGTCAGCCAACCACAGGGAGGATTTTGAACCCGCTCCTCGGGACGCGGGATCCTCACCTCCAAGTCTGAAGGAAGCCCGAACTTTGTTCTCCAAATAGCGACGTCATCTTCAGTCAAAGAGGAGCGTAGACGCATTGGTCCAGCAGAGCGCTTCGGGACTTGCACACCGCAAAAAATTAGTCGGTTCAAAGTGATAAAATCACGCACACAACCCTCTCCATGACAGCACACGGCCTGCGCGCAAGCACCGCCTACACGCGCGCGCACACGCAGCCTCACCAAGCCCGGCCAGCAAGCACGCGGCCAGCGCACGCACAGCCAGCTCGCGCGGCCTGCGCGCGCGGCCTGCGCGCGCGCGGCATGCATGCGCGGCCAGCACGCGCACGGCCAGCGCTCGCGCGCGCCCCGCGCGCCCGCAGCCAGCGCACGCAGCATACGCGCGCAAGGCCTGCGCGCAAGGCCCGCGCGCGCGCGGCCCGCGCGCGCAGCCTGCGCGCAAGGCCTGCGCGCACGGCCTGCGCGCAAGGCCTGCGCGCACGGCCTGCGCGCAAGGCCTGCGCGCACGGCCTGCGCGCAAGGCCCGCGCGCGCAAGGCCTACGCGCAAGGCCTGCTCGCGCGGCCCGCGCGCGCGCGGCCTGCGCACAATGCCTGCGCGCGCGGCCCGCGCGCGCGCGGCCCGCGCGCGCGCGGCCTGCGCGCGCGGCCTACGGGCGCGACACGCTTGCACGCGCTCGGTCCTTCTCCCGCAACGGAGGCACACCACCGACTCCTACGCCTTGCCGGCCTCCGCGCATGCTCGCCTGACGTCCGCTTTCCAAACTAGCGCGCACCATCATACCTTAGAACCGCACGCCATTGCCGCCATCCCGGATTCCACGCTGGCAATCACCACCGCAGCCAGAGTTAAAAATCTCTCCCCGTGCTTGCTTCCCTCCCGACTGAAAGAGATTTGGGGGGCAATTAATGGGCTCCACCTTAATTTATAAGGAAAAGGAGACCCCCATGATCCCCATCAATGGAGATCATGGGTGGGCCCCCCTAACCCCCATGATCTCTCATGGAGATCATGGGAGTGGGCCCCCTCTTTCCCCACCTTTAGGGGAAGGAACCGCCGCCGGCGGTTCCCCTCCGGCCAGGGCCGGCCGGCCGCGGCCATGGCCGGCCGCGGCCATGGCCAGCCTCGGCCATGGCCGCGGCCCGGCCTCGGCCACGGCCGGCCTCGGCCACGGCCGGCGGCGGCCGTGGCCGGCCGCGGCCGCGGCCGCGGCCGGCCACCTCCTCGCCGTCGGCGTCGTCCGGGCGGCCCCACCTCGGGATGACCTCCCCACCGTCCGATCGAGAGGGAGGCCCCGCCGGCCGTCCGATCGGGGCAAAACCACCCACTAACCCACTATGTTAGTGGTGGGGCCCGCCATAACTTTCCCCTGGAGCCTATAAAAGGACCCCAGGGGCTCCTCATTTCCTAACTTTCTCCTCCTACGCTTCCCCCTTCTTCTTCTTCCTCAGGTGGGAGCTCTCCCGTTTTCTCTGCCGGCGGCCACCCCTCGTCGTCAACCACCAGTGGCCGCCTCTCGCCGCCAACCACCGACAGCCACCCGCGACCTCCAGCGGCCACCAACGGATACTAGCACCCGCCAACAGCTACCAGAACCTGTCATCGGCTATTGGCACCCCACCAGAGCTCAGTCACAAGGGGAACACTCCAAGGGCTGAGAAGGACGCACAAAGGAAGCAGTGACAACCCTTGGACACGCGTCGCCTCAGAGCTCACGCGACTGAAGTATCTCGCACATTCCACCGTCCAAGTCCCGTTGGCGTGGCAGTCTGTTGCCCACCAACGAGTGCATACACTCTCTCTCTCCTCAAGATTGTAACGGGAGCGGCATGTCGCCCCGATTTCCCCCATCAAATTGTAACCTCCAACAAGCTAGTGGATTTTGATCGGCACCGACCCGGTCACGTGGTTTTTCACCCGGTTGAAGGGTTTTCCACGTTAAAACTTCCCGTGTCCATCCCCCATTTTTCAACTGACTGTGTGCGCGCTCGGCCGCTCCGCGAGCTAAGGCGGTCCAAGAATATCCGGCCCGACCGGAGCGCTGAGTTTGGCCGCAACAGTGATTATAATATTTTTATGGCTAAATACTTATTAATATTTATAAAATTGCTTTTTTGTGATCTAAAAATTTTTGTTCTCTAATAATATTTATTTAGCGACGAAATGTAATTTGGTTACTAAAAAGTAGTTTTTAGTGATTTAAAATTATTTTGATTACTAAAAAAAAATTTAGTGATCAATTCTTTATTTCAGTCACTAATTAATTGAAATTATTCATTTAATGACCAACATTTAATTCCATCACAAAAAGTATTGTTGGGAATATTTCCCTTCAATGTTTCCTGGATTTGAAGAGGCATCACCATCAATACTAAGAGCATAGATGTATTTGATGCATGCTCTAAGTTCAGTGTATGCAGGATGTTATTTGTCATAATGATTAGACAGGTTATCTAAGTGACAGTGACTGGTGGACACAAGGAAGAAAGATGGGAAAACAGATATTTGTCTAAGTCTACAGGCGTTGAGTGAAGGCAGTTCACTCAATGTCAGATGTCAACAGGCACTGAGTAAAGCATGGGTAGTCAAAGTCTGTCGCTTGACAAAGAAGAATTTTGGTTAAGTCCAGAAGCATTGAGTGTAGAGAGTTCACTCAACACCAAGCTCAGAAAGCGTCGACAGAACATAGGACTAAGTTTCTTTCTCTGTTCAGGAAGAAGCAATGCTCTGCAAGATACTTCTCAGCACAAGCCAAGTCAATTTGAACATCAACCATCTTATTGTTGTGAAAGAGATAGAACTGAGCTTTCTCAGTTCAGTAAGAAGCATGCTCAGAGAATCATCTCTCTGGAATCAAAGTTAGGGTTGAGTTATTCTCAGTCCAGGAAGGCGGGCTTAGAGATCATTTCTCTGGAGTCAAATCAACACCAACCATCAACCTTTCATTTGCAGGATCTTAACAGATCTGAGTGTAAGCCTATTTTATAAAAGCTGAGGTAGGATTCCTCACTACAACAAATTGCACTTATAGTAAGGACCACCAAATATTGAGACACGAATTAGAAAGGAGTCATTAAAAAAGAAAGGAGAGAAATAGTGTAGTAATGTTCACAGTCAGCGTGACATGCTAATAACGTTGTTGACGCCTGGATCAAGCAAGAAAGCACCACCAAGAGGAGGAATATTTGTGCATTTGCTGTCGTCGGAGGCCTAAATGAGTGGAGATGTCGCCAGAGAAGGAAGAGTGCGGGGTGTTCGTGTTCGCCGGGATCGGGAAAAACCCAACGTTTTAAGAACCGAACCGGACATCAAACCGATAGAGTGAAAGGTTCAAGATTGAACCAGGGTTCCGGGGTTGTTCCTGTTTAACCGGGGTTGAACCGTGATTACACTATTGAGAGTTGAGACTATATATATATATATATATATATATATATATATATATATATATATATATATATATATATATATATATATATATATATTATTCCACATTTCCTCCAATGTTATACTTTCATAATTCATGAAATAATATACGTGTAATTCACTTATGTTTAGTGACATGGTGCTAGGATCTTCATCTAAATAAGCCATGAAAATTAACTAGACCTGTGAGTAAACTTAAACAAATACAAGAACAAAAAAATCAATATATTATATTTTAAATTTGCGTGCGCGTGACAGTGCATTTGCGTGCGCGCGAGAGTGCATTGGCATGCGCGCGAGAGTGCATTTGCGTGCGCGCGAGAGTGCATTTGCGTGCGCGCGAGAGTACATTTGCGTGTGTGTGGGTCTGTGTGTGATTTTATTTTTTTTCCAAAATTATATTAAAAAATTAATGTCATATTTGCATTCAATTTTACATTTAATAAATTTTAAATTTTTAGTTTAGTTTTGTTCAAAATTTAATGGAGGAAAATTTCCCTCCATATATGTCATTCATGTGAGAGAGAGGGAGAGAGGAAGAAAAACTTTTATAAAAAGTTAAAGTTTTATAAAAAAAATTTATACACGTTTTAATAAATTTTCATAAAAACTATATATAAAAAAATTTAATATATAATGTTTTATATAAAATTTAATAGTGTCCCAGCACAACGACGCTCATGCAGGTCGCAACCCCTCCCGCACATGAAAATATATACTCATTTCGCATAAGTACGTTTCATATGTTTGTGACAGTCGTGCGTTGATATTTGTGAGTTGTAAGAGCGTCGTCGCGTTAGAGCATTGCCGAGGCGGGGATGGTATTGTCGTGCAGGTACAATTGCGAAAAAGCACTGGTACGAAAAAAACAAGCCCGAAAAAAATTAAATGTGTTCGCAAGAAAACGCTAGCTTCTCCCGAGCAAAAAACGTGCACTTGCTAAATTTGTATTCTCCATAGCAAAAAAGAACTAGTGCAATATGCACGACTAAGCAAAAAACGTGTGCTCGAGGAAAAAAAGTGTGTCCGAGTGAAAAGCACGTGCTCGGGAGAAAAATGCTCTCACTGGCCAAAAATACTAGCTATCGAACACTCGTTATTCTAACAAAACATAGAACCGCTCGTTCCCCGAACGACATTAATTACCCTCGCCCCGATAGTGTCCCAACGTGATAACACTGCGCAGCTCGCAAACCACCCCTGCACGCGCAAAAATACACATGTTGCAATAGTACCACATATCTGCGACAGCCGCCTACGGATGTTTGCGAGCTATAGGAGTGTCATCGCGTTAAAGCACTATCAATGTGGGATACCACTGTTGCAAGTATAAAAAAAATTTATATTTCTAAAAAATTAATTGAAAACTTTGATAATAAAATAGTACAAATTTGATAATAAAATATGATATATTTATTGTAACAAAATTTTAATAATAAAATATTAATAATAGTAAAGAAAATCTCTTTGTCACAAAAAATTTTCATGATGTGGTTACAATTGATACATATTGTGAGAAAAATTTATTATTTGTAACGTAATATTAGTGTTGTTATAAATACTTACATTTATAGTAACAAATTAATTATTATTGTAACAAAATATAAAATATTCATTACAAAAAAGTACTTTTTGGTAACAACAGAAAAAATTCGTTATTAAATATAGCTATTAGTAACAAATTGTGTTTTAGTTATATTTTAGTCCTTACGACAAGTGCAGTTTGTTGTAGTGGTACTATCATGTTGTCATGTCATTCATTATTAATGCATGTGAATATGGGAGGGGGCATGGGTACCGATGTGGCGGGTTTGTCGGCTTACCCAACAGACTTCCCCTATTATACACTACAGGAGAGGTTACGACGACAAACTCTTTTGGTTGTGGTGGTGAAGAGGACCGGGGGCTAGCTACCCCTTCCACATAGGTCCGTTTCACACATATTTGGTTATGTGTCGAGAGGATTGATCTCCACACGGGTGAGGATATGTTCCCACCGCGAGTACCTATTCTGCATAGAGGTACGAAAGCCTAGAGAGTTGGGCGTATCCACAACCTAGAAGTGGGAGCGACCGACCCACTGTTACCGTCTTGCCACGGCGGTGAGGCCCGAGAAGTGAGCTCTTTCTCTTAACAGGTCACTATGTCAACATAAGGGAAAGTGATTGTGACACGTCATATTAGTGACAGAGAGATTAAGCATGCATACACAACATATCATATATATACATATACCCATGTGTGTTACCTGTACTCACTCATTAGACTGGCATCATATAACTGCCGTTAGGATGAATTACACGATGATGAGAACTTTTATAGATTTAGAAATTCATGCTTATTCAATTATTGATGCTACCGTTTCTCTCATTAATGCCCGTACACTTATATTGCTAGAAACTCGCTTATTTAATGACTGATATTACTGCTGCTCTTACTGGTTACTAATATGTATATATTGCTTCGGCTATTGTGCTAACTCTTCTTGCAGGTTTCCTTCCTGGTACCCACTAGGGACTGGGGAGGAGCGTGAGATTTACTTGGTCATGATGTGGCTAACGTACTTTTGTACGTATCATTTTAGGATCCGATGCGCCTACCGATGAGGCATTAGCGTATGGAGGAGTATAGACGTGCACCCGTTGGAGAGGAGTTCCCTGAGCCCACTCGGGAGATTTATGAGGGCGTGAGGGTACTACTCTGAGGAGAGAAGAGGATGAGAGCTTTTATCTTTCTGTTTTAGACTAGTTTTTTGGTTATTTTATGATTAAGATGCTATTTCTATTAGGTTATGTATACCCCTTCGTGGGTTTTTCATTCATGATTTATATTTTTCTTTCATGCTGAGATATCCTGTGATGAATTGTTTCCGCATAAATCTTTTAATTATCTGTGAATTTTTATTATGATACGTAACCTTACAGGGCGAATGTTCCGCCAATTGAGTCATGGGTCGGGTAAGAGAGTGACGAGACAGCCTCAGGGTGAAAACACTTAGCCTCCCGAGGGGTCAACCTGTCATGCCAGCTAATGGGAGCCTGGGTGACGAGACAGCCTCGGGGTGAAAACACTTAGCCTCCCGAGGGGTCAACCTGTCATGCCAGCTAATGGGAGCCTAGGTGACGAGACAGCATCGGGGTGAAAACACTTAGCCTCCTGAGGGGTCAACCTGTCATGCGAGCTAATGGGTGCCTGGGTGACGAGACAGCCTCGAGGTGAAAACACTTAGCCTCCCAAGGGGTCAACCTGTCTTGCCAGCTAATGAGAGCCTGGGTGACGAGACAACATCGAGGTGAAAACGCTTAGCCTCCTGAGGGGTCAACCTATCATGCCAGCTAATGAGAGCCTGGGTGACGAGACAGCCTCGGGGTGAAAACACTTAGTCTCCCGAGGGGTCAACGTATCATGCCAGCTAATGGGAGCCTGGGTGAGGAGACAGCCTCGGGGTGAAAACACTTAGCCTCCCGAGGGGTCAACCTATCATGCCAGCTAATGGGATCCTGGGTGACGAGACAGTCTCGAGGTGAAAACACTTAGCCTCCCGAGGAGTCAACCTGTCATGCCAACTAATGAGAGCCTGGGTGACGAGACAGCCTCGGGGTGAAAACACTTAGCCTACCAAGGGGTCAACCTGTCATGCCAGCTAATGAGAGCCTGGGTGACGAGACAGCCTCGGGGTGAAAACACTTAGCCTCCCGAGGCACATTCGACCCAGCCATCTAGTGAGATCCTGGGTGAGGAGATCCTCTCGGGGGTGGGACTTGCTCTCCCCGAGGCGCATTTGACCCAACCAGCTAGTGAGAGCCTAGATGAGGAGATCCTCTCGGGGGGGGGTGGGATTTGCTCTCCCCGAGGCACATTCGACCCAACCAGCTAGTGAGAGCCTGGATGAGGAGATCCTCTCGGGGGTGGGACTTGCTCTCCCCGAGGCACATTCTACCCAGCCAGCTAGTGAGAGCCTGGATGAGGAGATCCTCTCGGGGTGGGACTTGCTCTCCCCGAGTCACATTCAACCCAGCCAGCTAGTGAGAGCCTAGATGAGGAGATCCTCTCGGGGGTGGGACTTGCTCTCCCCGAGGAAAATTCGACCCAACCAGCTAGTGAGAGCCTGGATGAGGAGATCCTCTCGGGGATGGGACTTGCTCTCCCCGAGGCACATTCGACCCAACCAGCTAGTGAGAGCCTGGATGAGAAGATCCTCTCGGGGGTGGGACTTGCTCTCCCCGAGGTACATTCGATCCAACCAGCTAGTGAGAGGTTGGATGAGGAGATCCTCTCAGGGGTGGGACGTGCTCTCCTCGAGGCACATTCGACCCAACCAGCTAGTGAGAGCCTTGATGAGGAGATCCTCTCGGGGATGGGACTTGCTCTCCCCGAGGCACATTCGACCCAACCAGCTAGTGAGAGCCATGATAAGGAGATCCTTTCGGGGGTGGGACTTGCTCTCCTTGAGGCACATTCTACTCAACCAGCTAGTGAGAGACTGGATGAGGAGATCCTCTCGGGGGTGGGAACTAGGCATGTCACCTGAACTTTACCAAAATCCAACATCCTCCAAAGGAGAAAACATGATGAGTTACATGACCCCTCTGACTCAACTGGTCGGGGGCTAAACTCATTACAACATAAGAAAAAATACAAGACTTTTCCGAGGCGAGGCTTCTTCAGGGGGTCTTGGCGTGATGGTCGTCATCCTTCCCCTCGAATACCTCCATCTTGCTCAGGCTCTCCATGATCTTCTTCATCTCCTCTGCCTTGGCCAACCAAGAAATGGTGTTGATGGCCGTGACATAACATTGTCTTGCCATCCTGGAGTCTCCCTTGACTCTGACCTGGATCCCCCCCTAAGCTGAACTTGAGGCATTGGTGTAAAGAAGATGGCACGCAACGGAAGGCACTGATGAAGGGCCTTCCGAAGATGGCATTGTAGCTGCTCGGAGCGTCAACTATGATGAACTGGCAGTTTCTTAAAGTCCCTCCCAATTTCACTTGGAGTCCTACTCCACCTTCAACCTCCTTCCTCTCCTCTGAAAATCCGAACAGGGATCCGTCTGAGTCCAACACCCTCCTTGGATCCACCTTCATTTCGTCAATCGCCTTCTTGAAAATGACGTTGACGGAGCTCCTGTTGTCAACCAAGATCCGGGAGACGGTGTAGCCCTCGATGGCCGTCTAGATGACCAGCGCATCGCAGAACAGATCTTCATGGTCTGGCAGGTCCTTCGCCGAGAAGGTGATCTTCTCTTCCGGGGGCGGGGTCTGGGATGTCGAAGCGACGCTCCGCCGGTACATAACATGGAGGGTCGCCTTCTGAGTGGCCTCGATACCCACTCCACCGTGAATCACTACTATTCCTCCTTGGTATCCTTCATCGGCACGATCCTCACATATGTCTTCCTCTCCCACTCGGGGTGGAACCTCTTTGACCTGCGCCGACGGCTGAGGCTGGGCAGGGCCTCTCGCCCCCCTCCCCTCTAGAAACTCGGGGCAGGTAGTTGTGGCGTGCCTCTCCACCTGGTGTAAGTCGCAGTATGGTAATGCTCCTCCCCTCCTTCGGTGGGCTGGGCGATCTCTCCTGTTATCTCTTCCCACTCCTCCTATCGCCAAGGCTTGCTGGGGTGGGGGCAGGAGCTGTCTTGGGGCTTTCCTTTGGAAGTTGAACCTCCCTTGGCCCCCATAAAAGTTTCCCCCACCCTGGATGAGAGCTCTTCCTGGACCCTGGTCAGGCCCTCCCTGCTGCCTCCATCCTGGTTCCGGACCCTCCTGTCCCTAGAACCCCTGAGCCCTCTGCTCATCTCTTCTTCTTCCTTCCTGATGCCTTGAACCACTTTGCTCTTTCAGCTCCGACTCCGTTAACTTTGCCAGCTTCTTGACGAATCCAATATTGACCGCCTCCATGGCTATCTCCTCTGCCGCCCTTTCCATCAGCTCCTCGAAGGAAAGGGGGTCCTTTCGGGTCAAGCTCATCTTGAAGAACCCCTCGCGCAACCCCACCGTGAATGCCATCTGGAGGGCATACCCCGACATCTCCTGGATATCCAGGATCTCTTCTTGGAACCTGTCAACGTAGTGGGCCAGCGACTCCTCGGCCCTCTGCCTTATCAGGAAGATGGATTCATGACTCTTCTTCCTCTTCTTGGAGGTGGAGAAGCGGAGCTGGAAGCTTCGGCTCAAGTCCTCGAACCCATAGATCGATCTTGGGGGGAGTTGATGAAACCAGTCCCTTGCCTTCTCCTTCAGCGTGATCGCAAAGAGGCGACACTTGAAGGCATCTATCATCGGCCTGATGGAGACGACATCCTCGAACCACTGCAGGTGCTGGACGGGGTCATCCTTCCTGGTGTAATAAGCCATGTCTGGCTCTCTGAACCCCTTGGGAACGGGAGCTGAGATGATCAGCTCGCTGAAGGGTGACCCCCTGAGGGGTGCTCTCGCCACCCCTACTCGCGCGACCAGCTCGCCTGGAGAGCTAGCACTCGTCGGGCTGGGGAACAGCTCCCGACCGGGGAGGTCTCGCTCGACCCCCTCTCCCATCCTTTCCTTCCCAGGTTGCCTACCCGGTGCACTTCCTTCTCCCCCTGCTGGGGTCATCTCGCATGTGCCCCTGGGAGGCAGCTCGTCTAGACCACTCTGGGTCAGCTCGCTGAGACCTCTGGGAGCTAGTCCCTGGGGGGTGGGGGTTGAGCTGTCAGCCCGAGGGGCAATGCCTCTCAACATCTCCATGATGCCTTGGATGGAAGCCATGAACTCCTCCCTTCCTACGAAGGGTCCGGGGTGGGGGAGCTCGCCAAGATCATCACCACCTCCCTGATCTCCAGCCATGGCACTCTCCCAAGATCTTCTGTGCTGGTCACTCTTTACGCTCACCGCACCAAAATGTTGAAACCAAAAACTTGGTCTCTCGTGGAGTTCGGGGTCCCAAAAGAGTGGTGACCTCACACCTACTACACTCGAGGGAACGTCACGGACCAAAGACTTGGGAAACTAGGAACAGACCCTCGGCTCTAGCGTGGAGGTCCCACCACACACTCGGAAGGTCACAAGAGCACTTCCCCTCCCTCACCAATGGCTGAGCCGGGTACCTTGGAGAGCTCTCTCAACTCAACCAAAAAGAAGAAACCAAGGGAGGAGGAAGCCAAAAACTCATCCCTCCAAAGGTACCCAAGAGGGTCTATTTATATTTTTTCCAAGCATGGGGGCAAAAATGTCCAAAATACCCCTACGACCAATTGGCCTTTGGCCAATAGCAAACCTCCACACCAGGGGGTAACGAGGTAACTCCACCCCAAGGGCACAATGGTAAGAGCATGGCCAAAAGAAGACCCATGCGAGCCTGCGGCCTAGGGGGCGAGCTGGCGGTCTGGGGAGCTCGGTGGCCTGGGGTGAGCTTGGCGGCCTGGGGTGAGCTCGGCGGCCTGGGGTGAGCTCGGCGGCCTGGGGTGAGCTCGGCGGCCCGGGTGAGCTCGGCGGCCTGGGGTGAGCTCGACGACCTGGGTGAGCTCGGCAGCCTGGGGTGAGCTCGGCGGCCTGGGGTAAGCTCGGCGGCCTAGGTGACCCCCCCGAGGGGGCCGGGGAGAGAAAATTATTTTATCCCCCTACTAGTATAAAACACAGATTCACACTAAATTGGCCTCCAAGAGTGCAAAACCCTCAAAAAAGCTTAAAACTGCACGGTCAGTCTCGCGCCTATCGGACGGACCCTACTAGGCGAATACGGGGTTGTACACCTAAGTAACTCATATTGACTGACTATGACATATTTCATCAAGTCGACCCATTTGAACTGTGTAAAACTTGGAATTGCCCTAATTAGGCTAAACGCACACCAAGCTACCCGACTCGACTAGCTCATCGATACAAGATACCCTTGAGCCGCAAACTCATTTAAGTAGCTGCATAATGCCACATGAATAGGGGGAGGACATCTAAAAATTATTTAGATAATTTAATTAAATAAAATAATTGATAATTAAATAAATAAAAAGGGAAATTAATAAAAATAGCAAATATTCTCAAAGAATCTCAAATTTTTACCAAGACACTCTAAAAATAGTAAGATTGATTTTATGAATTAAAATAAATTATTTAATTTAAATTTATTTTATTTTATTTTAATCATGCTAGACACACAAATAAAATTAAATAAAACATAAAAATTTGTCCAAAAATGATGAAATAATTTTTGAAGCTTCTTTTAGGTACTAGAACCCTGTGTTTAAAAGTTGAATTCAAATTTATTTGTATCTAATTAGTTATTAAGTTTTTGGTGCCCAAATAGGTAATATCTCTCCTAAATTTTGATTACCTTCATCAGCATGCAAATGGCCAGCTGGGGGAGTTTATTTTAAGCCTAGGGAGGAGACATATGTTGTAGCAACTAGGGGGAGGCATTTCTCCCCAAGGAAAGGGAATTATCTCCTTCCTAAAAAGCCTAAATCAACTCATATCCCTATATGAACCCAAAAGATGTTGGATTTCATTTTCCCTACCACCTTAGAACCCTAATCAGCAAGAACCGGAGCCCCGATGAGCCTTCTTCCCCAACTCCGGCGAACTCCACCACCCATGGCCACCCGTCGATCCCCTCTCCTAAATGGCGCACAAGTAAGTTCCTATGACTCCCCTCTGCCCTAGATCTATTTCTCGTCGATCCCCGTTGTCTCCGATCAATGGAGACGACGATCCCGACCTTGGATAGCTTTGGACTACCCACACCAACCTCCGTCGTCATCGTGGGTTTTGACCTTGCATGGGGCATGTGAAGGAGAGAGAGGGTCTCCACGACTCTCTCTTATGGCACTTGAGGCGGAGGAAGCCGTTGGAATCCGCTCCGGTGGCCTCCTCCATCCAAAAAAAATATAGAAAAAATGCAATATTCTTTTTCCGGCCATCGCCGGCGGCGGCCGGCCGCCGACAGCTACCCCACCGGAGCGCCCTCCCTAGGTGCTCCCACTCGAGGTGGTGGACGGAGCTAGCTCGCCCATCCTCTCAGGTTGCAGTCGCCGGATCTGCGCCAAGATTCGTGCATAGAGTTCATCTTTCCTAGGCTGAAATCTAGCCGCTTTTGGAAAAAAATTTATCATTCTTCAAATGAATTTTTAATTAACATAGAGCCAGATTTGGGAAAATGTTGTGAGATCCAATATTGTAGAAACTTTTATGATTTATAACTTTAATGTTAGAAGTTTTCTAATTTAGAACCTCTAACCAATTTAATTTTACACTCGAAAAGTATATTTAATCGTTTTGGAAACCCAGAATGCTGATTAATCTTGAATTAAATATTTTTGGTAAACTTTAGCCCCTATTATGGAGGCCTTAGAGGCCAAATCAGGTGATACTTCTGAGAGATACTTTTGTCAAATAATATTTTCTAAACACTTTTCATGTATTAAGTTTTCTAAAATAATGAATCTAAATTAATTTAAATTAGCCTCAAACATAGCAAAATAATTTGTAACTGCTGTTACTTGTAAAACAATTATTTTTTTGGTAATCTTTAGCCCCTATTATGGAGGTCTTAGATGCCAAATCAGATGATGCTTGTGAGAGACACCTTTGTAGAATAGTTTTTTTCTAAACACTTTTCATGTTTTAAGTTTTCTGAAACAGTGACTCTAAAATCATTTAAATTAGCCTCAAACATAGCAAAATAATTTGCAACTGCTGTTACTTGTAAAACAATTATTTTTTTGGTAATCTTTAGCCCCTATTATGGAGGCCTTAGAAGCCAAATCAGAAGATGCTTGTGAGAGATACTTTTGTCGAATAATGTTTTTTAAACACTTTTCAGGTTTTAAGTTTTCTGAAACAGTGACTCTAAATTAATTTAAATTAGCCTCAAACATAGCAAAATAATTTATAACTAGTGTTGTAAAACAATTATTTTTTTGGTAATTTTAGCCCCTATTATGGAGGTTTAGATGTCAAATTAGATGATGCTTCTGAGAGACACTTTTGTAGAATAATATTTTCTAAACTTTTTTCATGTTGTAAGTTTCCTGAAACAGTGAATCTAGATTAATTTAAATTAACCCCAAACTTAGCAAAATAAATAGTAAATGTTGTTTACTTGTGAGACAACTATTTTTGGTGAACTTTGACCCTTTTTTGGAGCCCTTAGAGGCCAAATCAGAATATTCATGTTAGAGACACTTTTATAGACTAATATTTTATCTACAACATTCATGTTCTAATATTCCTATTTTGAAGCCTGAAAGTAAATTTAAATTTGACTTGAACATACCTACATAGTTAAAATTGTTCGTGAAAGCATAGCCCATGAAATTTAGGTGACGTCATTCCTAGCTCAACCGCATGGTAAACTTCAAGTTACTAGTCGATCCACGAACACTTATTAACTGTATGAGTACTAGCATGTTGTCATGTCATTCTTTATTAATGCATGAGAATATGGGTGGGTGCATGGGTACCGATGTGGCGGGTTCGCCGGCTTTTCCCCTATTATACACTACGGGAGAGGTTGCGACGACAAACTCTTTTGGTTGAAGGGTGAAGAGGACCGGGGGCTAACTACCCCTTCCACATAGGTCCATCTCACACCTATTTGGTTATGTGCCGATAGAGTTGATCTCCGCATGGGTCAGGATGTATTCCCACCGCGAGTACCTATTCTGCACAGAGGTACGAAGGCCTAGGGAGTTGGGGTGTATCCACAACCTAGAAGTGGGAGTGACTGGCTCACTGTCTCCGTCTGGCCACAGCGGTGAGGCCCGAGAAGTGAGCTCCTTATCTTAACAGGTCACTATATCGACATAGGAGGAAGTGATTGTGACACATCATATGAGTGATAGAGAGATTAAACATGCATACACAACATACCATATATATACATATACTCATGTGTGTTACATGTACTCACTCATTGGACTGGTATTGTATAACTGCCGTTAGGATGAATTACACGATGATGAGAACTTTTATAAATTTAGAAAGTCATGCTTATTCAATTGTTGGTGCTACCATTTCTCTCATTGATGCTCGTACACTTATATTGCTAGAAACTCGCTTATTTAATGGCTGATATTACTGCTTCTCTTACAGGTTACTAGTATGTATATATTGTTTCGGCTATTGTGTTAACTCTTCTTGCAGGTTTCCTTCCTGGTACCCACTAGGGGGCTGGGGAGGAGCGTGGGATTTACTTGGTCATGATGTGGCTAACGTACTTTTATACGTATCATTTTAGGACCCGATGTGCCTACCGATGGAGCAGGAGCGGATGGAGGAGCATAGACGTGCACCCATTGGAGAGGAGTTCAATGAGCCTGCTTGGGAGATTTATGAGGACGTGAGGGTACTAATCTGAGGAGAGGAGAGGATGAGAGCTTTTATCTTTTTTGGACTAGTTGTTTTGGTTATTTTATGATTAGGATGTTATTTCTATTGGACTCTGTATACCCCTTCGTGGGTTTTTCATTCATGATTTATATTTTCCTTTCATGCTGAGATACCCTGTGATGAATTGCTTCCGCATAAATCTTTTTATTATCTGTGAATGTTTTATTATGATGCGTAGCCTTACAGGGCGAATGTTCCGCCAATTGGGTCATGGGTCGGGTAAGAGGGTGACACCTCTTCGAACACACGAACCTTTTGGGGGACGCTCGCCCTGGGCATAAGGATCTCCTATGGTTTTGAAAGGGGGTCCTTACATGCTCGGGGTGGCCTCGATAGAAATCCATAGGCTTGCCTGCTTGCACCTTCTCCACTACACTTCATACTAAATCAACTATATGGAACTTTAGGACATAAACTTAAGGCTTGGGTTTAAAGATGTGGTAAACATTGATAAGAAGGCGCGTTCCACTTAAACAATGAGTTTTTGAGCTAGATTTTATTTCTCTTTTTCTTCATAATTGGGATCATTCCGAGTATGCATTTGCATACCCAGGCCGCATATAATTATGAGAATTTGCTTTTCATAGTTGGGATCATTCCAAGTATGCATGTGCATACCTAGGTCACATATCACTATGCATTTTTTGGGGGGTTTTGAATAAATAATATTTTTCTCTTCATAGTTGGGATCATTCCAAGTATGAGTTTGCATATCTAGGCCGCATATCACTATGAAAATTTTGCTCTTTTAATAAGCACTCATTTTTTCAATAATTTAGCTCAAAATTTAAGTGTACAATTGGGTTAGGCTTTTTAGTTTTGGTGATGAAATGGTGTGAGTGAATCGATAAAAAGGATAGAGGCTCAAAAGTGTGTAACCAAGGGTAGTGATTTTGGCATGAAAGCATAAGCTCAAACTATTCAAAGAAGGGCATAAATCATTTTCGTTAAGTTAATTAGACTAGAGTGCACATTTTTCGAAAGTAGCATGAGGCAAGTTCTAAACATCGAGAAAGAACACCCTTGGTATGAATCAAGTAATAGCTTTCTAACAATCTTCTACACACTTGCCAAAACTACTTTTTGATTATACCGGATTCATTTTAGAAGTAAAATAAAAAAATTACGCAAATTGAAAAATTCATAATTTTAGATTTATGCCAAGAAATTAGTTCTACACAAATCCTACATAAACGTATGTGTTTGATTAGGGATACTACATGAGTCAACATATTTACTCAAATGATTCAAAGGCTATTCTAGCACGAAAAATTCCCAGCCTACATAAAAAATTTAATTCACTTGAAACTTACAATTAAATAAACATGGATATTTTGATAAACTAAACAAAAAAATGTATTCCTAATTTTTTTTTTGCTAATTCATAGACTTCCTGAGGTATACCCTTTGAGGGATTCACACCGGTACTAGAAGATATGATAGGATGACAAGCCCAAACCTCCCTTTCTAGGAAATTATATTTCGGTTTTCTAAATTTTTTGTAGTTATCTTTTTAGGTGCTAAAATTTTATTAAAAAATAAATAAATGCAAGAAATAAGACTAGATTTTAAAAAAAAAAAACAAACTAAGTTAAAAATTAGAACTAATTTATTCTACCCCTCCATACTTAAAGATAAACATTGTTCTCAATGTTTCAAACTAAGTATGAAGTTTACAGATCTATTTTAAAAGAAAAGCAAAATAAATCAAAATTAAATATTATAAGTGTACAACCTCGTGTTCGTCGAGTGAATCCAGATGGGCAAGCGAGCCAGCCCCGGCTCGTGCCAATATAGCAGGCGGACGGTTCCAGAGGAGCGGCTCGCTTTCCTCAGGGCCTGAGAGGTCATCTGGGCGAGTCAGCCCCGACCCGCGCCTACCTGGGCGAGTCAGCCCCGACCCACGCCTACCTGGGCGAGTCAGCCCCGACCCGCTCCTATCTGTGCGAGACAGCCCCAGCCCGCGCCTCCTAGGCGAGTCCGCCCCAGCTCGCTCCCTCCCAGTGGGGTCGCGAGCTGACTCGGAGGTTAAGAAATCCTTCCTCGTGGGGCCTAGAGGCCAAATTACTAGGATGACCCAGTAAGGGGTGCAAATATCCTTCTCGAATAGCGGAGTTGCATTGTTAGCAGACCTAGTTGGGTTGCACATAACTGTTCAGAATAGCGGAGGTTGGTTTTTAGCAGACCACTTTCAGAAAACTATAAATAGGACTCAAGGGGTACCTTAGAGGGCACGCTTACTTGTCTTCTAACCTTCTAGCGCTTTCTAAGGTATCCTAGCCCGGCATCCAGCTATGGAGGGGAAGCACTCAGTGATCTTCCGGGTGTGTGGTGGGTCCTCCGCGCCGGGCCCATGGGTCAGTCTCTTGTTCCTTTTCCTTATCTTTTTGCTTGTAGGAGAGAAGTAGGTGCGCGATCACCCCTTCCCAAAGAGTGAACTCCACAGAGACCGAATTTTCGGTTTCAATATTCTGGTGTGGTGAGCGTGGAGCGTGGTCAGCACAGAAAATCTTCAGCAGGCTTGATAACGGGAGAATTAGGATAAGGATCTGACAGGTCCAACTCGTCACCCCCTCCCCCTCTCACCACAGTGGGGATGTTCGAGGACTTCAGGCAGGAAGTACCCGGCTTGGTCCAATTCGCACTCGGCGCGCATACCTAGTACTCAACTCCAGCGCTCCCGGTTCTCGCGGTTCCAGCTCTCGACGAGGATGCTCCCGGCAAGCGAGCTGGGAAGTAGGTTGCCGAGGAAGGGAGAGGCGGTGAGCTCCCCAGGCGGGTGCTCTTCCCCGGCTCGGCAAGCGGAGACAGGTTCGGCGAGATAGGGGCGCGAGACCCCCCCCCCCCCCCCCCCAGCCCGCTCAGTAGGGGGAGGCAGCCCCTTCAGCGAGCTGGTTTCTTCTACTCCGGTTCTACAGGGGTTCAGGGAGCCCGAGATGTCCTACTACACCAGGAAGAGAGACCCGGTCCAGCACGTCCAGTGGTTCGAGGATGTGGTCTCGATCCGACAGATGTCGAACAGATTCAAGTGCAGGCTCTTCGCCATCACCCTCAAGGAGAAGACGGGAGAGTGGTTCCACCAATTGCCGGTCAATTCCATCTACTGCTTCGAGGACCTACGTCGGGGGTTAATGCTGAGGTTCACCACCTCCAAGAGGAGGAAGAAGGAGTCGGAGTCCATGTTCCACATCAAGCAGGGGGTGAACGAGACCTTGGGGAGCTACGTCGATCGCTTCCAGGAGGAGGTCACCCAAGTCCAAGAGATGTCGGGGCATACCTTGATGATGGCCTTCACCCTAGGGATGCAGCAGGGTTTCTTTTGAATGGAGTTGAAGAGGGTGTCGCCCCTTTCCTACAAGGAACTGATGGAGAGGGCGGCAAGAGAAGTCGACGGGGAGGCGTCGAACCTGGAGTTTGCCCGGAAGTTAGCCAGATGGGCTACGGAGGAGGAAAGACTCCGAGGGGGTAGAGGTCAGGAGGAGAGGAGAGCTGAACCCCGGTAGAGAGAGCAGCAGCAGCAGCCCAGGTGGGGGCGTCAGGAGCCGAACCATCGGCTGGGTTGGAGGTCGGAGTGGCAAGATCAAGGTCCGAGGAGAGGTCATCAGGGCGGGGATAACCGCCAGGGAGGCTAGGGCCAGTTCTATCCTCCCGGTGGGAGGAAAGGCCAGAGGCCACCTCTCCCCGACCAGGAGCAGTCTATGGATATAGCCATGGGGGAGAGGAGGAGAGCAACGTGGAGGAGAAGAAGGGAGGTTAGGGTAGAGTTGCCCTACTATGACTTCCATCGAGAGGAGGGGCATGCCACGACCACGTGCCCGGAGTTCCTCGAGATGAGAGGAAATAGGGAGCAGTAATAGTAGCAAGACCGCCCAGGATTTTGAGGAAACCTTCGCCACCATACGCAATTATAAGATGAGGCTGAACCCACTGAAGTGTGTCTTCGGGGCGAGCAGGGACAAGTTCCTAGGCCATCTCCTCACCCCAGCAGGTGTAGAGCCCAATCCTGATAAGGTCCAAGCAATCATGGAGCTGGGATCACCTCGGAATGCTAAAGAGGTGCAGTGGTTGATGGGAAAGCTGGCAGGGTTGGGAAGGTTCCTCTCCCGAGCTGGAGAGAAGTGCTCTCCCTTCTTCAAGACTTTGAGGGGAGGCCAGAAGTTCGAGTGCACTTCCGAGTGCGAGGAGGCATTCTGGGCCCTGAAGAGGCAGTTGACTCAGGCCTCCCTGCTCCAAGGGTCGAAGGAGGGGGAGGACTTATCTCTGTATCTAGGGGTCGGAGCAGAGGCCCTGAGCTCCATCCTAGTTCAAGAAGAGGGTAAGAAGCAGCTCCCCATATATTATGTAAGTCGGGTGTTGAGGAAGGCCGAGCTCTGTTATCCTATCTTGGAAAAGCTGGCATTCGCTCTAGTCATCTCGGCTCGGAGGCTCCGGCCTAACTTCCAGGCACACTCGATCCAAGTGGTGACTGACCACCCCCTCCGTAACATCTTCAAGGGGGTGGAGCATTCGGGCAGATTGGCTAAGTGGTCGGTGGAGCTGAACGAGTTTGATATCTCCTTCGTCCCTCGCCTCTCGATCAAGGCCCAAGCCATGATCGATTTCCTAACTGACTACGTGGTCGAGGTGGCAGAGGCAGAACTCACTCGCCCCGTTCCTTAGAAGGTGATGGTGGATGGTGATAGATTTAACTTCAAGACAACCTAAACACCTAGAGGGGGGGTGAATAGGTTCTTTTCCTTGTTTTAAATAAAGGCAGAATATAGCTTCAGTTCTTTAATATAAATCTAAACTCTCTACAGCTAAAATAGCATATACAATCACAGATTCTAAAATAACACAAGCATCACAGATTGCACATAGGTTTATAGTGGTTCCCCAAGGTCTTGGTACATCCACTTTCCCCCTTCACCTATTTAGCAGTGTGCTAAATTTGGCTTAACTTCTTCCTTCTTCTCAGATCCACAGATCTTACAGCTCGGAACCCTGAAAGGTTCCTACAACTCAGAACCCTATAAGTTTCCTACAACTTAGGCTAACAGCCCTACCTCAGCCTTGCCACAAGGCCTACAACTCAGAGAACAAATTCTCCTACACTCGGGCTCAATCAGCCTTACCACTCATAGATCAAAATATCCTACACTCAGGCTCAATCAGCCTTACCACTCAGAGATCAAAAATCTCCTACACTTAGCCTTTATAACACAGGCTTACAACTCAGATCTTTGAAAAGATACTACGGAATTTGATAAGTAATTTGATAAACTCTTACCCTTATTAAGAGAGAAAGGATAAGAGAATTCTTGATCAGCTTCTTGATGAGACTAATGATTGAGATCAACCTGTTCTTAGCTTTCTTCAAAGCTTCTTGAACCTGAACTTAGTAGGGTTGATCTTCTTTAAAGATGACTGACTGACAGCTTCCTTCTTGGAATCTAGATATGGATCTTGATCTACTTTGTAGATTAGTTCAGGATCTACTTCTTAAGAGACTTGTGATTGTCTCCTTCTTGACCTCAAAATAGCTGGAGCTCTCTCTCCCCAAATCTTCTGAAGTATCTTCTGAATTCTGAATGAATTCCTCTTAGAAAAAATCTGAGTGGATAATCACTACAGATTGTCTCCTTAGATCTTCTTAGAAAGATCTTCTCCTGTGTGCCTTGCACTTTCTTGATCAACGATCAATCTCTCAATAGTTGTGTATGTTATTCTCTTTTCTTCTTTTGAATCCATCTATATATATATACTTCATCCATGGTAACCGGCTGATCCGGTTTCTAACTAACTTCTGACAAGTCTGATAGTTTCATTAAAGTTGTTGGAATGCACAGCTGTCAAGTCCCCAGTCAGCTCTTGAACCTTTGACTCTGTCAGCAAAGCGTCGAGATTGACTGTCATTATGTGTCGAGACAAACTGTCAATATGTGTCGACACATGTAACTTAAGTGTCGACACAGACTTTGGCGATGTCGACATAGCTGCCTTGATGTCGACACTGGTTCTTGACACTGTATCTTGAGAATGTGTCGACATAGATTATTTGTGTCGACACAATCACTTCTCCACTCCACAGGAATCAACTATGTTGAAACTCGGTTGTGTGTCGACACAAGTCCTGTGTGTCGACACAAGTCCTGTGTGTCGACACAGTTGATGTAGACTAAGAATTATGTGTGTCGACACTGCCTTCAGGTGTCGACATAGTTGTTGTCGACTCTAATTCTGTGTGTCGACACATTCTCCCGGTGTCGACACAGTTGATGTCGACTATCTATTCTATGTGTCGACACTGCCTCCCAGTGTCGACACAGTTGATGTCGACTAACATATTCTGTGTGTCGACACAGTTGCTTTATGTGTCGACACATGAACTTAGAAACTTTTTCTGCATTTTAGCAAATACTTAACCTGTACATATAAACTCAAAATAACATCAAATACATCTTGATGTATATCATTGAGCTAAGTGAGGCTTCTCCAAATCAGGTACACATTTTCCAATATACCCAACAATCTCCCCCTATTTGGAGAAGTCATAACCCTTTAGTCAATGATATACACCACTTATAATAAATAAATATGATGATGTGTATAAGCATTATATGACAGGGCAACTTATAAACAAAACATATATCAAAATCACATCACATAATAAAGATGCAAATTAAATAAACATGGAACATTGTTTTGTTTATTATATCAAAAAGGTATCTTAACACTGAGTACATAGATTTTTTTAAAAAAAAACTAAGAATTACATAGTTCTTGAAAAAACTAGTAAAACTAAACTAAGGCTGGACAGGCTCATTGATGACTATTCCTTTCCCTGATTTAATCTGAGCCTGCACAGTAGGTTCTGTATCTTCAATGGGCTTCTTGCCTTTCAACTCAGCCTTCTTTTGAATTTCAGCCTTAATCATTTGCCTTTCAAAATAATGAAAAGGCTTAGGGAAATACTTGTTAGGCTCTTGAGCATCAGGAGGTAGCTTCCTACTCTTAGCCTTTCTTCTATATTGAACTATGGCCTCCTGCCTTGCCTTATACTTCTGTCACTCCTGCTCATTATACAATTTACTCCTTTCATGAACTTGGTCTTTTACAGCTTTCTAGGCAGTTAATATGATATTTCTAGAAGTGAGGCTCCATTGCTAAAAATCAGGTTTTAACTCTGCCTGCTCTCTGAATCTCTTCTTTGATAATTGAGCATCTTGCTGAGCTTTCACATCAGCTTCTGGCATATCTACCTTTTCAATAATAACATTAGTAACTTGTGGTGGAGGGTTGTACATAGACTGAACTTGTTGATGTATCACTTCAAGATTTGCAGGGGGGTAAATAACTTGGGCAACCTCAGGTTGATCACCTTCAAGTAGAGCTGGTTGCACACCTGACTCAGCCACATTATCATCATCACATAAGGGTGGATATCCCAGAGTGGCTCTAATACTGTTGGTTACCCATTTGGCATGATCAGAGCCTGCATATACTAACACCCTCTCCCCCTTTATGACTTCTCTGGTCACATGATCTCTCAAATCCTCTTTTTGAAATCTGATTTGCCCATCCAAATAATTGATTCCATCTTTAAAGAACGGCTTTAACTTTTGAAGCTTATCAGAAATTGTTTGATAAGAAGTAGTAATAGCTGTTTTAAAGGAATCCAAAGCTTCCTATAGCTTCTTATCAAATTCCTCTCTCTCCTTATTTTTTGCCGCAGTCATTGCAATAACTGTGTTTCTTACTTCAGTGACGATTTCATTGTGAGATTCAGTCAGATTGTCATTCATTCTTATTTGATTATCAAGGACATGACCATGTTTGACAGCAATATCATCCACTTGTTTCTTTATTTCTTCTTGTTGTTTTGCTAGAAATACCACAACATTGCCCCCTTGTGGAAGCAATCTGTCATCTCTTTCTTATTCTAATTGACCTCAAATCTGATTGACTTTATATCTTGGGCTAGATCAAATTGAAGGGCCTTATGGCTTTCATCCACATATTTTTCAAGAGCTAATCTCTTCTCATCAAATTTCACCTGTAAATCAACCATAAATTTGTTGTAATCAGTCACAGGAGCTGGTTGTGAAGTAGTTGCTTGCAAAGCCTTCTGATAGTTCTGGCTTCTCCTCTTAAAAACCATCAGTTTTCTTTTCTTTAGATTTGCTATCTCCTCATCCCCAGAATTAGAGGAACTGTCAATATTTACTCTTTCTTTGAGACTAGGAGGCATCTCCTTTTCAGTCATAAGCTCCACCTTCTCAAGGTTAACTTGCTCCCCCTCAACTGATGCTCCCTCTATGTCAGAAAACAACTCTTCCAGAGTGAACTCTTGTTGAGTGTGAACTGCTTTTGCTGGAGCATCAGCAACCATAGATGTATCCTCCATGATCACATCTAGTGCTAGACTGTTGACATGAGGTGTTTCAAGAATAGATTGGGAACTCATTTCACTTGCCAAGTGAATGCTTTCTTCCCCTTGTCCTTGTGCAGAATGTTGCTCCCCTGCAACTGTGCAGTAACTGTCTCCTCATGGACTTGGGCATTTTCTATCAGGTCTTGGACCTTTTCCCTAACTTGATCCCCTTGCACTTGTGCATTCATCATGCTCAGTAATGCCATGGACTGGTGATTTTGTTGTTGTCTCTTGGTTATCCAAATCAGGTGTGTCATTGGAGAGAACCCTATCCCATCTAGATATTATCCTGATGTCCATCCTTCTCATATAATTTATTTTATATCCTAGAAGCTGATACACTACCTCTGGAATTGCTCCAGCTAGGTATAAACTCATTAATCTAGCCAAATTAGGCTTTTTGATTCCTTCATTTATCTTCTCAAACAAAACTACAGACCAATCTGTGTTAATCTTATAGATTATCCTGGTCATCAGATTGAACATAAAAGCAGTGATAGTTTAACTTTCAAGGCAGCCTAAACACCTAGAGGGGGGGTGAATAGGTTCTGCTTTTCTTTTGAAACTTCTAGGCAGAATTCAATTCAATAGCTAACATAATAAACACAGCAATCACAGAAAAACAAAACATCACAGATTGCACTATGTTTTATAGTGGTTCCCCAAGGTCTGGGTACATCCACTTTCCCCCTTCACCTATCTAGCAGTATGCTAGATTCGGCCAAACTTCCACTTATCTCAGATCAATAGATCCTACAACTCAGAACCCAACTGGTTCCTACAACTCAGGCACAACTGCCCTACCTCAACCTTGCCCCAAGGCCTACAACTCAGAGAATGTCCTTCTCCTACACTCAGGCAAACAGCCCTACCACTCAGAGTTCAACACTCCTACACTCAGCCTTTATAACATAGGCTTACAACTCAGATCTGTGTAAACAGATCCTACAGAAATATAGAAAAGATTGTTTAACTGTCTTGCCAAAGTTGAGAGAGAAATGGCCAAGACAATTCTTGATCAGCTGAAGCAATCAACTGTTTCTTAGCCTTCTTCAAAGCTTCTTGAAAATGTACTTAGCTGAGTTGATTCCAAACAGCTTCTTGAGAATCCACTGGTGGTTTCTTTCTTCTTCTTCAAATTCTGACTTGATCTCTCTCTATCCAGAACTTTGAATGATTCTTCTGAATTCTGATTAGAACTCTTCTTAGATCTATCCTTAGATAGTCTTCTTAGATCTCCCGGAGAAGATCTTCTTAAGTGCCTAGCACTTTCTTGAAATGAGTAGAATTGTAATCCTTCTCCACTTTTTGATCCAATGTATTTCAAAAGGTTGCTTTCTCCTTCTGAATTCATCTATTTATAGATATTCTTCATGGTAACCGGCTGATCCGGTTTCTAACCGTTTTCTGACAAGTCTGACAGCTTCAGTTAACCGGTGGCAACCCACAGCTGTCAAGTCTTCAAACAAGTCCTGTGCCTTAGTCTTGAACCACAAGTTGTTGAAACAGTCTGTCAGAAAGTGTCGAGACCATCTGTTTATCTGTGTCGACACAATTGACTTTGGTGTCGACACAGTCTTCAGTGATGTCGACTAAGTTGCCTTTGAGTCGACACAGCTTCTTCTGAAAATAACTTGGTCTTAACTCTTCAGTGTGTCGACACAAGTCCTGTGTGTCGACACAGTTGTTGTAGAATTATAACTTAGTAAGTATCGACTTAGCCTTCAGGTGTCGACACATTCTGCTTTAATGTGTCGACTTAATCACAATGTGTCGACACATTCTGCTGGTGTCGACAAACTTGAGGTCGACTATTTTCTTCTGTGTCGACACATTCAGCTGATGTCGACAATCTTGAGATCGACTATATTCTTTTGTGTCGACACATTCTCCCAATGTTGAGGTCGACGCTTTTCTTCTGTGTCGACACAAATTCCCAGAGTTGTGTCGACTCTTTTCTTCTGTGTCGACACTAATTCCCAGTGATGTGTCGACTTACTTCTTCTGTGTCGACACTTTTTCCCAGTGTAGTTGTAGACTAACTGCTATGTGTCGACACTGCTTCCCAGTGTTGTGTCGACTTACTTCTTCTGTGTCGACACTTTTTCCCAGTGTTGTGTCGACTCTTTTCTCCTGTGTGTCGACACTGCTTCCTCTGTGTCGACACTTGGACTTAGAATTTTTCTGCATACTTTATCACTTCTTCACCTGCACATGTCAACTTAAAACAACATCAAATACACCTTGATGTATATCATTGAGCTAGGTTGGGCTTCTTCAAATCAGGTACACATTTTCCAATGTACCCAACAATCTCCCCCTATTTGGAGAAGTCATAACCCCTATAGCCAATGATATACACCATTTATAAACAGTACTAAATGATGATTAATGACATAGCAGGAATACTTTAATATAAACAAAACATAACAAAGAATCATTCATCACAGAATGCACATTAAAATATGCCAAACAATATTTTGTTTATAACTGGGTAATGTTTGATTACAATGTTTTACATTTAATGATTACATCACAACATTACAAAATATTTAAAACAAAATCAGGATTGATCAGGCTCTCTAATTATAATCCCTTTGCCAGACTGAATTGTAGCTGTCACAGGAGCTTCTGATTCTTCAGCTATCTTCTTTCCTTTAAGATCAGCTTTCTTCTGAGCTTCTTCCTTGATCCTTTGCCTTTCAAAATAATGAAAAGGCTTTGGGAAGTATTTGCTTGGCTCCTTAGCATCTGATGGCAGTCTTCCCAGCTTGGCTTTCCTTCTGAATTGTAATATTGCCTCTTGCCTTGCCTCATACTTCTGCCATTCAATTTCATTGTACCACTTCCCTCTCTCATGAACTTTATCTTGTACAGCTTTCCATGCAGTGAGTATTATGTTCCTTGAAGTAGGACTCCACTGCTCATAATCTGGCTTAAGTACAGCCTGCTCTCTGAATTTCTTCTTTGCCAATAGAGCATCCTGCTGTTCTTTCAGAGTAGCCTCAGGCTTATCAACCTTTCCAAAGACAATATTAGTAACCTCCTTTGGAGGACTATACATTCCTTGAACTTTCTGATCAATCAAGTCAAAATCTGGAGGGGGGTAAATGACTTGGGCAACCTCAGGTTGAGTGCCTTCAAGTAGATTTGTTTGTATTCCTGATTCAGCTACCATAGCATCATCACACAATGGGGGATATCCCAAAGTGGCTCGAATGCTATTGGTCACCCATTTGGAGTGCTCTGAGCCTGCATGTATTAGCATCCTCTCCCCCTTTATGGCTTCTCTAGATACATGATCTCTTAAATCTTCCTTTTGAAATCGAATTTGGCCATCCAAATAATTCACGCCCTCTTTGAAGAATGGTCTTAACTTTTGAAGCTTGTCAGATATTTCTTTTTGAGAGGTTGTGATGGCAGTCATAACAGATGCAATGGCAGCTTGAAAATTCTTATCAAATTCTTCCTTTTCTTTGGCTCTATCTGCAGGCTGACCTGGAAAAATCTTCTTTACCTCCTTAATGATCTCATTGTGAGATTCAGTTAAATTATCATTCATTCTGATCTGATTTTCCAAAACATAACTTTGCTTCAAAGCAATGTCATCCACCTTTGTAGTGATAGCCGCCTGTTGTTTAGCTAGATAAACCACAGCATTGCCACCCTTGTGGAAGCAATCTGTCATTTCAGTTTTATGCAAGTTGACTTGAAATTGGATGGACTTGATATCCTGAGCTAAGTCAAACTGAAGTGACTTGCTATTTTCATCAACATACTTCTCCAGAGCCATCCTTTGGTCATCCAATTTTACTTGAAGATCTACCATAAATTTGTTGTAATCAAAGGCTGGAGAACCTTGTGGAGATGTGGTCTGTAAAGCCTGCTTATAATTCTTGCTTCTTCTCTTGAAGACAACAAGTTTTCTTTTCTTTGCCATCCTGGCATCTTCCGTTTCTGTGTCAGATGAAGTATCCACATGAATTCTTTCTTGAGGATGATGAATTGTATCAGTTCCAGGGACCTGTTGCTCAGCTTCAACATCCTCTGGCTCACCCTCAACCTGTGGCTCAATTTCAGTTTCCTGATCAATGTCCATACCTATGGACTTCTCAATATCTGGTCCACCTCCTTCTTTATCAGCAGTAGTATCAATATCTGGGAACAACTCCTCCATAGTAAATTCTAGTTGAGCTGTTACTTCTGCAGCAGTTAAATCTTGAGACAAGTTTAACTGTGCTTCCTCTTGTACTTGCACTTCAGTATTTGTTGTATCTGGAGTAGGAGTGGATACTAGCTCCCCCTGAACCTATGCAGGAATAAGAATATGAGCAATGTCTTTTATAGTAAAATACATTAGCTCCCCCTATACCTGAGCAGGAGTAGATACCTTTGGAGAAGGAGTGGAAACTGGCTCCCCCTGCATCTGTGCAGGTGTTGATACTTCCTGGACCACAGTTGAGTCAAGCTGTGTCCTCAGTGGATCTTCTTGTACTTGTTCAGATTCTTGATTTTGTGTAGGGGATTGCACAGGGGTGTCTGGCCTGCTCTCTTCAGGCACATCCTTGGACAGCACCCTATCCCACCTAGAGAATAGTCTCATATCCATTCTTCTCATATGATTAATCTTACTCCCTTGCAGCTGCTGCATCACATCAGGAATCACTCCAGTGAGGTACAAGCTCATGATCCTAGCCATGTTAGGCTTCTTGATTCCTTCTTTGATCTTGTCAAAGATCACTCCTGACCAATCAGTAGGAATAGTAAATACAATCCTAGTCATCAGGCTGAACATATAGGCTGAAATCCTATCATGTCCACCTGTCTTGCAGAGGATTACCTTCCCAACTACTTCTGACAAGAACTTCCCTTGCTGATTCATTCCCTTCCTGTGGAATGCAGCTCCAATCTTCAATCCTGAATCCAGGCCACACCATTGAAGAGCTTCCCTTGTCTTAGATATAGGAACTTCCTCTTCATTCTCAACTACTTGCAATTGGAAGATCTTTCTTAAACTTCTTTGGTTAACCTTTACCTTAGTCCCTTGAACAGTAGACTTAATCTTGAGGCCAGTAGAATGGACTGATGCAGAGATAAAGAACTCGTGCACCTCCTTCTTCCAGATTTTAGTAGGTTCTGAAATGAGAAATTCTAACCCTGATGCAGAGAGAAGGGTGATAACTCCTTGAACATCTGCCGGCGCCTCTGCAAAGGCCTGGCGCACCAACTCATACCCTTCATTGATGTTATCTTCAATCCTTGGCGCCATCGTTGTGTCGAGAAAGCTTGAGAGAAGAGAGAAAGATAGACTATCGACACAGGGTTTTAGTCTCGAAAACCTTGGAAGCGTGTCGACAGAATGAGATTTTGACCTATTTATAGCTGCAGTTGAAAGAAGTTCAAAAGGCGCCAAAAACAGTCAAAAAGTGTCGACACAGACGGAATGTGTCGACACAAACTTCTACCGTCTCGACATAACTTCAGCCGACTATGTGTCGACACCAATTTGTGGTTATGTCGACACCTTAGATAAACAGAAATTCTGTGTCGACTCTAAGGATAAGTGTCGACACATATTCTGTAAGTGTCGACACCATTTTCCTGGTTGAGTCGACATTATATTTCTGGTTAAGTCGACAATATAACTCTTAAGTGTCGACACATATTCTCTGTGTCGACACAATATTTCTGACTTGTCGACATAATTTCTCTGAGTCGACACATTACTACTGAATGTGTCGACACATTCTTACTTAGTCAATTTCTGTAACTTCAATGTGTCCTTTTTAACACTTGATTATGTTGTTGTTATTACCTTTACTTATTTATATACCACTTCAATTGCATTGTTAATGATTTTGTTAATACATTAATCAATGGTTAACATATCTAATTCAATTTTGAATTTATTGAATTTGATTTCATCTAAAGGCTTAGTAAACACATCTGCTATTTGATAATCTGT
Organism: Platanthera zijinensis; assembly: GCA_039513925.1. NCBI lineage: Eukaryota > Viridiplantae > Streptophyta > Magnoliopsida > Asparagales > Orchidaceae > Platanthera > Platanthera zijinensis. The sequence goes on along the minus strand of CM077081.1, from coordinate 236,531,495 downwards.
TTTTACAAATTCCAATGAGATGTCTCCTCTTTCTACATGTTCTCTAAGAAAATGGTATTTGATTTCTATATGCTTAGTTCTACTATGAGAAACTGGATTATTAGCAATAGAAATAGCACTCTTTGAATCACATAAAAGAGGTGTTCTACTTACCTGAATACCATAATCCTTAAGCTGATGCTGCATCCACAATAGCTGTGCACAGCAGCTTCCAGCAGCAACATACTCTGACTCAGCTGTGGAAATTGCCACACTGGTCTGCTTCTTACTACTCCAAGATATTAGTCTTCCTCCCAGGAATTGACAAGTACCTGTAGTACTCTTTCTATCCTCTCTACATCCTGCAAAATCTGCATCTGAATAGCCTGTTAGTAGAAAATCTCTATTCCTAGGGTACCAAAGACCTAGAGTAGGAGTGCCCTTTAGATATCTCAGAATCCTTTTGACTGCAGTATAATGAGATTCTTTAGGGCAGGCTTGGTACCTAGCACAGACACATGTTGCATACATAATGTCAGGTCTACTAGCAGTCAGATATAGTAGAGACCCAACTATTCCTCTATACAATGATTCATCAACAGGTTTACCTGTCTCATCTTTGCATATAGGCATACTAGTTCCCATAGGAGTTCTCATGGTGGAGGATGACTCCATACCATACTTCTTAATTAATTCTTTGGTGAACTTAGACTGGGATATGGACAATCCATCATCAGTCTGTCTTACTTGGAGTCCCAAGAAGAACTTAAGTTCACCCATACTGCTCATCTCAAACTTCCCTTGCATAAGTTTGGCAAACTTTTTACAAAGGTTGTTTTCAGTAGATCCAAAGATTATGTCATCAACATAGATCTGGACTAAGATGATCTTTCCTTTGGATTCCCTAAGGAATAGAGTTTTGTCTATCTTTCCTCTTGAGAATTTATTCTCAATGAGGAAGGTAGACAGGGTTTCATACCAAGCCCTTGGAGCTTGTTTTAACCCATACAAAGCTTTCCTAAGCTTATACACAGAATCAGGTTTAAGAGGATCTACAAAACCTGATGGCTGCTCTACATATACTTCTTCTTTAAGATCACCATTCAGAAATGCTGACTTCACATCCATCTGGTATACTTTGAAGTCTTGGTAGGCTGCATAGGCAAGGAACATTCTGATTGCCTCCAGCCTTGCTACTGGAGCAAAGGTTTGATCAAAGTCAATCCCTTCTTCCTGCTTGTATCCTTTTGCAACCAATCTTGCTTTATTCTTTACTATTATACCACTTTCATCTAGCTTGTTCCTATAGATCCACTTAGTGCCAATTATGTTGTGGCCTCTTGGTTTAGGAACAAGCTCCCAGACTTTGCACCTTCTGAATTGATTCAGCTCCTCTTGCATAGCATCAATCCAGTGCTGGTCTTGGATAGCTTCTTCAAACTTCTTAGGTTCCATTTGGGACAAGAAACTAGAATGCAAAACTGTGCTTTGATTTCTGCTTCTAGTTTGCACTCCTTGTCTTGGATCACCAATTATCTGATCAGTAGGATGATCTCTTAGATATCTTATAGCTGGAGGTAGATTCCCTTCAGGTTGAGCATCTCCAGCTTCTTCATTCTGCTGTTCCTCTTGGTTTTCATCAGCTTCCATTATCTCTTGTACTCCCCCTGGACAGCAGCCTTCATTTCCCAATGCTCCATCTTCCTTTGAAGCTTCATCAATGGAGAGCTTGTCCATCTTCTTGCTTATACCTGTTGAGTCATTTGATCTACAAGACAACTCACAATTGATTAATCTTGTTTCATCAAATACAACATGCACAGATTCTTCAACCACTTGAGTAGTTAAGTTGAAGACTCTATAGGCCTTACTATTTGTGCTGTACCCAACAAATATCCCATCCTGAGATTTGGCAGCAAACTTAGTCAAATATGACTTGCCATTGTTAAGTATATAGCACTTGCAACCAAAGATCCTGAAATAGGATAGATTTGGTTTTCTGCCTTTCACAATCTCATAGGGAGTCTTTCTGTGGCTTTTGGTGATAGAAACCCTATTGATGACATGACAAGCAGTGTTAACTGCCTCAGCCCAAAAATATTCTGGGAGAGAGGTGTCACTCAATAGAGTTCTACCAGCTTCAATTAATGTTCTATTCTTTCTTTCAGCAATTCCATTTTGCTGAGGTGTTCTAGGTGAGGAGAACTCTTGGAAAATCCCAAAGTCTATACACAAGTTTGTTATGCTTTCAGATTGAAACTCAGTACCATGGTCACTTCTGATTTTGACCACTGTACTATTCAGTTCATTCTGAATTTGCTTTACAAAATTAAGTAATACACTTGGGGTTTCAGATTTTTGTCTCAGAAAGAACACCCATGTAAATCTAGAATAGTCATCTACAACCACTAGAGTGTAGACCTTCCTACCTAGACTGTGAACTGGCATAGGACCAAAAAGATCCATATGCAAGAGGTATAAGCACCTCACAGAATCCTTGTTTTCAAGGCTTTGAAATGAGGTTTTTGTCTGCTTGCCCTTTTGACAAGCTGAGCATACCCCTTCCTTTATACACTTAACTTGAGGCCCATTCCTTACTAGTTCTTTACTAAAGAGTTGGCCAATTGTCTTGTAGTTTAGATGAGCCAATCTCTTGTGCCACTTAACATAATGAGATGCATTGTCATCAGCTACAAGACAAATGGGGGAAGCCTTATTTTCACATTCAAAATTAAGGCAATACACATTTCTCTTCCTATACCCAGTCAATATGATCTCTTGATCACTTGACCTTTTGATATGACATCCATCCTTACCAAATGAAATGTCATATCCTAGATCACTCAGCTGGCTTATGCTAATTAGATTATGTTTCAAACCTTTTACATAGGCCACTTGAGTGATAGTAATTAGGTTAGAAGAAATGTTACCAAACCCTTTGATGACTCCTTTTTCAGATCCACCAAAGATCACTTTATGTCCATCTTTGACAGATGAATACTCCTTCAGCAGCCCCTTTGTTCCAGTCATGTGCCTGGAACAACCACTATCCAAGTACCATATAGGGGCATGGTTACTTGGATTCACCTGCAATACAGAATTACTTACCCTTAGAACCCAAGTAAGTCTTGGGTCCTTGGTTCAGGTTAGCATTAATAAAGTTATCATAACCTCTTCTAACAGGTAGACTCTTATTCTTTATAACACTTGTGTTATACCAGCAGTCCAATGCAAAATGGCCCCTCTTGCCACAGCACCAACATTCAAACTTATTGTATCTAGATCTAGATACATCCTTGTCAGTAGAATTTCTATTCATTGCTGGTGCTGTTGCTACTTCACCTACTGATTTCTTAAAACCATTTGGTTTATGACCATAGGTAGGCCTGCTTGCCTTAACACCCTTGTTCTTCAGAACATTTGTCTTAATATGACCTTGAATGTCTTCATGATCATATATGTTAGAAGACACTTTCTCCTTACTAAACTTTATGGGGACTGAAAGGTTTAGTGGCTGAATAGGGGCTTTGCCTTTCCTCTTGAATCTGCCAGCCCTGGAGTTACCTTTAAATCCTAATCCAGCCTTACCCTTCTGAGTGACAAATTCATCTATCAAGGGTAAGACAGATTTTGGCTTAGAGTAACTAGCCACTAAATCCCTTTCAATTCTAAGTCTGGCCTCCAGACTTTTTACTTGATCATTAGTATAATTAATTGTGCCCATCTGAATAATGGTTATATTCTTCAGCTTGGCAATTTCATTTAATTTTTGATCAAGGACTTTTTCTAACTCAGTTGTTGCTACCCTTAGTTCAGCAATTTCCTGAGCCTGTGTTTTAACCAGGTTCTTGCTTTTCTTAAGGGCCTGCAACAAGTCCCCATACTTGTCTATCAATTGATAGACATCTCCTTCAGATCCAGATGCATCTTCATCACTTGATGCAGATGTAGCTGATTCTTTATTTGTACTATAAACAGATGTACAAGAAGGACAGTTTACCTCATTAGGACCAGACTGATTCTGGCATATGTCCTCTTCTGATCTTGTCATCAAACCCATGCATTGATGTTCATTGATGGAGTCTAGCAACTGCATAAACTCTTCTTCCTCAGATGCAGCATATAGTCCAATATATGCTTCAGCTTCAGATCCTGATTCTGAAGTTGACTGGTCTGACAGACTTTTATCTTTCTTTGCTACAAAGGATTTCTCCTTCTTGCCTTTCTGATAAGTCTTCTTCTTTTCTGAAGATTCCTTCCTTTTGTCAGGATAATCAGCCACTACATGTCCAGGCCTATTGCAACAATAGCAGACAATCTTTGAAGTAGTGGCTTTGCTGGGCTTTGATCTACTTTTCTCTTTCCTTGATGACCTTCTCTTCTGATAATAGTCATCAACTTGCTGTGATGTGGAAGGCCTAGACTTCCATTGCTTCTTTTTCAAGAACCTTTGGAATTGCCTAGTGAATGCAGTAAAGTCTGCATCTGACTCACAGCTAACTGAACCCTTATCTGAATTTTCAGAACTATCTTCTTCAACTTCCTTAGGAGGAGATGGTGATTTCCTCCTATTCTTTCTGGTGGCTTCAGCATTAAATACCACAGTCTTTTCTCTATGCTCTCCTCTTGAGTTTCTTTCCTCCTCCTTCCTTACCATAAGTTGCATTTCATAGGATAGCAACTTTCCAAACAGGGTTGGAGGAGATATCTCTGCCAATTTAGCCACTTCTCTTATGGCACAGATCTTTGTATCCCAATCCTTTGATAAGGATCTTAAGAATTTGTCATTCAGTTCATAGGTACTGAAGATTCTTCCATAGGATATTAGCTCATTCACAATTCTATAGAATTTCTTATAGCACTCAGTTATGCTATCAGATTTTCCTTGTCTAAAGCTTTCATACTCCTGATTTAGCATAGTCTTTCTATCCAGCCTTACTTCTTCAGATCCCTCCATGTAGACAATCAATGTGTCCCACATCTCCTTGGAGGTCTTGCAGTGAATCAGATTCTGAAATGTTGAATCATCTATGGCACTGACAATGATGTTCTGTGCCCTCTTATCCATGGTTGCCAAGATGATTTCATCCTTGGTCATTTCTGAATAAGTCTTTGGTATTTGGATATTTGCATCAAGAACAGATATCTTCATTGGAGTGAAGGGCCCTTCCTGTACTGTGATGTAAATCCTTGGGTCAGATGCTTCCATAAACAATCTGACTCTCTCTTTCCAGATCCCAAAGATTTCCTTCTTGCATATGGGTAATTTCATAGACCCTAGCTCCTTATGATTCTCTCCAGAACCCATCTTCTTGAATCTTGAATCTGCCTTTCAGATCTACCTCAGACTGTTAAGTCCTTTTTGAGGAACCTCCCTCTGATACCACTTGATAGTTTAACTTTCAAGGCAGCCTAAACACCTAGAGGGGGGGGGGGTGAATAGGTTCTGCTTTTCTTTTGAAACTTCTAGGCAGAATTCAATTCAATAGCTAACATAATAAACACAGCAATCACAGAAAAACAAAACATCACAGATTGCACTATGTTTTATAGTGGTTCCCTAAGGTCTGGGTACATCCACTTTCCCCCTTCACCTATCTAGCAGTATGCTAGATTCGGCCAAACTTCCACTTATCTCAGATCAATAGATCCTACAACTCAGAACCCAACTGGTTCCTACAACTCAGGCACAACTGCCCTACCTCAACCTTGCCCCAAGGCCTACAACTCAGAGAATGTCCTTCTCCTACACTCAGGCAAACAGCCCTACCACTCAGAGTTCAACACTCCTACACTCAGCCTTTATAACATAGGCTTACAACTCAGATCTATGTAAACAGATCCTACAGAAATATAGAAAAGATTGTTTAACTGTCTTGCCAAAGTTGAGAGAGAAATGGCCAAGACAATTCTTGATCAGCTGAAGCAATCAACTGTTTCTTAGCCTTCTTCAAAGCTTCTTGAAAATGTACTTAGCTGAGTTGATTCCAAACAGCTTCTTGAGAATCCACTGGTGGTTTCTTTCTTCTTCTTCAAATTCTGACTTGATCTCTCTCTATCCAGAACTTTGAATGATTCTTCTGAATTCTGATTAGAACTCTTCTTAGATCTATCCTTGGATAGTCTTCTTAGATCTCCCGGAGAAGATCTTCTTAAGTGCCTAGCACTTTCTTGAAATGAGTAGAATTGTAATCCTTCTCCACTTTTTGATCCAATGTATTTCAAAAGGTTGCTTTCTCCTTCTGAATTCATCTATTTATAGATATTCTTCATGGTAACCGGCTGATCCGGTTTCTAACCGTTTTCTGACAAGTCTGACAGCTTCAGTTAACCGGTGGCAACCCACAGCTGTCAAGTCTTCAAACAAGTCCTGTGCCTTAGTCTTGAACCACAAGTTGTTGAAACAGTCTGTCAGAAAGTGTCGAGACCATCTGTTTATCTGTGTCGACACAATTGACTTTGGTGTCGACACAGTCTTCAGTGATGTCGACTAAGTTGCCTTTGAGTCGACACAGCTTCTTCTGAAAATAACTTGGTCTTAACTCTTCAGTGTGTCGACACAAGTCCTGTGTGTCGACACAGTTGTTGTAGAATTATAACTTAGTAAGTGTCGACTTAGCCTTCAGGTGTCAACACATTCTGCTTTAATGTGTCGACTTAATCACAATGTGTCGACACATTCTGCTGGTGTCGACAAACTTGAGGTCGACTATTTTCTTCTGTGTCGACACATTCAGCTGATGTCGACAATCTTGAGATCGACTATATTCTTCTGTGTCGACACATTCTCCCAATGTTGAGGTCGACGCTTTTCTTCTGTGTCGACACAAATTCCCAGAGTTGTGTCGACTCTTTTCTTCTGTGTCGACACTAATTCCCAGTGATGTGTCGACTTACTTCTTCTGTGTCGACACTTTTTCCCAGTGTAGTTGTAGACTAACTGCTATGTGTCGACACTGCTTCCCAGTGTTGTGTCGACTTACTTCTTCTGTGTCGACACTTTTTCCCAGTGTTGTGTCGACTCTTTTCTCCTGTGTGTCGACACTGCTTCCTCTGTGTCGACACTTAGACTTAGAATTTTTCTGCATACTTTATCACTTCTTCACCTGCACATGTCAACTTAAAACAACATCAAATACACCTTGATGTATATCATTGAGCTAGGTTGGGCTTCTTCAAATCAGGTACACATTTTCCAATGTACCCAACAAGCAGAGATCCTATCATGACCTCCTGGTTTACACAAAATCACCTTCCCTACTACTTCAGATAGAAATTTTCCTTGTTGATTCATCCCTTTTTTTGTTGATTGTTGCGCCAATCTTCATGGCTGGATCCAGTCCACACCACTGAAGGGCCTCCCTTATCTTTGAGGCTGGGACCTCTTCTTCATCCTGGATTCTTGAAAGGTGAAGAATCTTTCTTAAACTCTTCAGAGTAAGTTTGACTTTATTACCACGAATTGTCGATTTAATCTTTAGTTAAGTGGAGTCCACTATTGCAGCAGCATAGAATTCAAATACTTCTTTCTTCCAGATCTTGGTAGGTTCAGATACAAGAAACTCTAATCCATTATCAGTAATAAGGGTAATGACCCCTTTAATCTCTGTCGCCACATCATCAAAAGCATTGCGCACCAGCTCGTAGCCTTCGTTGATGTTATCTTCAATCTTTGGCGCCATTGAAATGGAAAGAAATCTTGAATTGAGAGAAGAGAGATTGTCGACACAAGGGTTTAGTCTCGAAAATCTGGTGAGCGTGTCGACAGAATATGTTCTCGACCTATTTATATCCTTTTAAACAAAGAAGGTCAAAACGCGGGCAAAAATTGTCTAAAAGTGTCGACACATACTTCTATTGTCTCGACCACGACGCTGACTACTATGTGTCGACACCAATTGGTGATATGTCGACACAGGACCTACTTAGGAGTTCATCAGAAATTCTTTGTCGACTCTTATTGCAAGTGTCGACACTATTTCTGGAAGTGTCGACACCAGTACTCTGGTTGTGTCGACACTACTTTTCTGGATGTGTCGACACTTTGTCTCTTAGGTGTCGACACTACGATACTGTGTCGACACAATTTCCCTGAATAGTCGACACAAATCCTCTGTGTCGACACATTATTACTGAATGTGTCAACACAATTTTACTTAGCCACTTATGTTAATCTAATATATGGTCAACATTCCTAATTCAATTTTAAATCTATTGAATTTAGTTTCATCTAGAGGCTTAGTAAATACATCTGCAATTTGATAATCTGTCTTAACAAATTCTAGTGAGATGTTCTCTTTCTCTACATGTTCTCTAAGAAAATGGTATCTTATTTCTATATGCTTAGTCCTACTATGTGAAACAGGATTATTAGCAATAGAAATAGCACTAGTAGAATCACAAAACAAAGGTGTTCTACTTACCTGAATACCATAGTATTCTAGCTGGTGTTGAATCCACAACAGTTGTGCACAGCAACTTCCTGCTGTCACATATTCAGACTCAGCTGTGGATATTGCCACACTAGTCTGCTTCTTACTGCTCCAAGATATCAATCTTCCTCCTAGAAATTGATAGGTGCCTATAGTGCTTTTCCTATCTTCTTTACAACCTGCAAAGTCTGCATCTGAATAGCTTGTTAGTAGAAAATCTCCATTCCTAGGGTACCAAAAGCCTAGATTAGGTGTGCCCTTTAGATATCTCAAAATTCTCTTTACTACAGTGTAATGAGATTCTTTTGGGCATGATTGGTACCTAGCACAGACACATGTTGCATACATAATGTATGGTCCACTAGCAATGAGATATAGTAGAGAGCCAATTATTCATCTATATAAAGATTCATCTACAGGTTTACCTGCATCATCTTTGCATATAGGCATACTTGTTCCCATAGGAGTTCTCATGGTGGAGGATGATTCCATACCATACTTCTTAATTAACTCCTTGGTGAACTTAGACTGGGATATGGACAAGCCATCATCAGTCTGTCTTACTTGGAGTCCCAAGAAGAACTTAAGTTCTCTCATACTACTCATTTCAAACTTCCCTTGCATAAGTTTTGCAAACTTCTTGCAAAGGTTGTTTTTTATAGACCCAAATATTATGTCATCTACATAAATCTGGACTAAGATTATCTTACCTTTGGACTCCCTTAGGAATAGAGTTTTGTCTATTTTCCCTCTTGAGAATTTGTTCTCAATAAGGAAAGTAGACAGGGTTTCATACCAAGCCCTTGGGGCTTGCTTTAACCCATACAAAGCTTTCCTAAGTCTATAAACATAATCAGGTTTGAGAGAATCTACAAAACCTGAAAGTTGCTCTACATAGACTTCTTCTTTTAGATTTCCATTCAGAAATGTTGATTTTACATCCATTTGGAATACTTTGAATCCTTGATATGCTGCATAGGCAAGGAACATTCTAATGGCTTCCAGTCTTGCTACTGGGGCAAAGGTTTGATCAAAGTCTATTCCCTCTTCCTGCTTGTACCCTTTTGCAACAAGTCTTGCTTTATTCTTAACAATAATTCCACTCTCATCCAATTTGTTCCTAAAGATCTACTTTGTTCCAATGATATTGTGGTCTTTTGGTTTAGGAACTAACTCCCAGACCTTGTACCTCCTGAATTGATTTAGCTCTTCTTGCATTGCATTAATCCAGTGTGGGTCTAGGATAGCTTCTTCAAATTTCTTTGGCTCTAATTAAGACAGAAAGCTTGAGTACATCACTGTGTTCAAGTTCCTGCTTCTGGTTTGCACTCCATGTCTTAGATCATAAATTATCTGATTTGCTGGATGATCCTTTAAGTGTCTAATAGCTAGAGGTAGTCTTTCTTTAGGCTGAATACCTCCAGTTTCTTCAATGTGTTGCACCTCTTGATTTTCTTCAGCTTCTAGAGAGTCTTGCCTCCCCCTGGACAGTAATCATCATTTTCCATTTCTTGATCTGCAGTTGAATCTTCTACAATGGAAAGCTTGTCCATTCTCTTATTTATACCTGTTGGACTGCATGAACTATAAGGCAACTCACTGTTGATCAATCTAGTTTCATCAAAAACAACATGTATAGATTCTTCAACAACCTGAGTAATCAAGTTGTAGACTCTATAAACCTTATTATTATTGCTGTACCCAATAAATATCCCATCTTGGGATTTGGCAGCAAACTTAGTTAAATAAGACTTGTCATTGTTAAGGATATAGCACTTACAACCAAAGATCTTAAAATAGGATAAATTTGGTTTTCTACCTTTCATAATCTCATAGGGAGTCTTTTTGTGGCACTTGGTGATAGAAGCTATGTTGATCACATGACATGCAGTGTTTACTGCCTCAACCCAGAAATATTCTGAGAGAGAAGTGTCACTCAATAGAGTTCTACCAGCCTAAATCATTGTTCTATTCTTCCTTTCAGCAATACCATTTTGCTGTGGTGTTCTAGGTGAGGAGAACTCTTGAAAAATCCCAAATTCTTCACACAGTCTTGTCATACTTTTAGATTGAAATTCAGTGTCATGGTCACTTCTGATTTTGACCACTGTACTGTCAAGTTCATTCTGAATTTGCTTGACAAAATTATGTAAAACACTTGGGGTTTCTGATTTTTGCCTCAGAAAGAACACCCAGGAATATCTAGAATAGTCATCTACCACCACAAAAGTGTAGACCTTCCTACCTAGACTATGAATTGGCATATGACCAAAAAGATCCATATGTAAGAGGTATAGACATCTCACTGAATCCTTGTTTTCAAGGTTATGAAAGGAGGATTTTGTCTGCTTGCCCTTTTGACAAGTTGAACATATCCCTTCCATTATACACTTAACTTGAGGACCATTCCTCACTAACTTTTTGCTAAAGAGTTGACCAATTATTTTTTAGTTAAGATGGGCCAGCCTCTTGTGCCATTTGACACAATGAGATGCTCTCTCATCAGCTACAAGACAAATAGGAGAACCTTTGTTCTCACACTCAAAATTGAGACAGTTAACATTCCTTTTTCTATATCCTATCAAAATGACCTTTTGATCACTTGACCTTTTGATATGATACCCATTCTTAACAAATAAAATGTCATATCATAGATCACTCAGCTGACTTATGCTGATAAGGTTGTGTTTTAAACCCTTCACATAGGCCACTTGAGTGATAGTAATCTGGTTACTAGAAATGTTACCAAATCTTTTGATGATTCCTTTTTCAGAGCCACCAAAGATTACTTTAGGCCCATTTATGATAGGCAAGTACTCCTTCAGCAATCCCTTTGTTCCAGTCATGTGCCTGGAATATCCACTATCCAAGTACCATATAGGGGTATGGTGACTTGGACTCACCTGCAATAAAGAATTACCTCTCCTTAGAACCCAAGTAAGTCTTGGGTCCTTGGTTCAAGTTAGTTTCATACTTACCAAATCTACCTGTAGCTCTTCTAACAGGTAGACTGTTGTTCTTCCTGACAATAGTGTTGTGCCAGCAATCTATGGCATAATGACTTGTCTTGTCACATCACCAGCATTCATACTTGTTGCATCTATTTTTAGATACATTCTTGATTGTCAGATTGACAGTAAATCTCTTGTATTGTGTTGGTACTGCTGCAGCTACACCCACTAGTTTCTCACAAACATGAGGTTTATGAACATGGGTTGCCTTATTGACATAAACACTCTTGTCATTCAGAACTTCAGTCTTACTATGACCATGAGTATTCTCAAGGTCATACTTGTTAGAGGGCACTTGTACCTTTCTAAAAACTATATGGACTTTAAAATTCAGTGGCTGGACTGAGGCTTTGCCCTTTATCTTGAATTGGACAGCCATGGTGCTACCCTTAAAGCCTATTCCAGCCTTACCCTTTTGAGCCACAAACTCATCTATTAAGGGTAAAACTGATTTTGGCTTGGAATAACTAGCCACCAAATCTTTCTCCTTTTGAAGTCTGACTTCCAGACTTTTAATTAGATCATTTTTGTATGTGATTGTGCCCATCTGAATAACGGTTATAGTTTTCAGCTTGGCAATCTCATTCAATTTTTGATCTAACTCTTTCTCTAAACCAGATGCAGCTACCTTAAGATCTGCAACTTCCTCAGCCTGAGTTTTGACCAGGTTCTTACTTTTATTTAGTGCTTGCAACAAGTCCCCATATTCATCTATCAGCTGATGAATATCACCTTCAGACTCAGATCCATCCACATTACTTGATGCAGATGTAGCTGACTCTGTGCCAGTACTACAAACTGAATTACTAGACAAACATTGTACCTTGCTAGGACCAGGCTTATCCTGACATTTGTCTTCTTCTGATACAGCCATCAGTCCAATACACTGATGGTCTTCTTATTCATAGATAGAGTTTAACAATTGCATAAAATTTTCTTCTTCATCAGCTGCATAAAGACCAATGTATGCCTGAGCTTCAGATTCAGACTCTGAAGTTGATTGGTCTGACAAGCTCTTCTCCTTCTTAGCAACAAAGGATTTCTCCTTCTTGCTCTTTTACTGAGTCTTCCTTTTATCAGCAGACTCCTTTCTTTTGTCTAGACATTCAACCACAACATGTCCAGGCTTATTACAGCAGTAGCAAACAATCTTTGATGTTATAGATTTGCTAGGCTTAGATCTGCTCCTGTCCTTCCTTGATGACTTTCTCTTTTGATAATAGTCATCAACTAGCTGTGATGTTGAGGGCCTAGATTTCCACTGCTTCTTTTTCGAGAATCTTTAAAACTGCCTTGTAAAGGCAGCAAAATCTGCATCTGAATCACTGCTATCTGAATTTTTGTTGTCTGAATTATCTGAGGTAATTTCAGCAACTTCCCTAGGAGGTGATGGAGACATCCTCCTATTCTTTCTAGTGGCTTCAACCTTGAAGGCCACAAACTTTTCTTTATGCTCCCCTTTAGCATTTCTTTCCTCCTCTTTTCTAGTCATTAGTTGCATTTCATAAGACAGCAACTTTCCAAATAAAGTTGGAGGAGAAATATCTGCAAGTTTGGCCACTTTCCTAATGGAACAAATCTTGGTGTCTCAATCCGTTGTCAAGGATCTTAGGAATTTATCATTCATTTTCAATTCTAAAGAACTTCTTATAGCACTCAGATATGTTATCTGACTTCCCTTGTCTGAAGCTTTCATACTCCTAATTTAGCATAGACTTTCTATCTTGTCTAACTTCTTCAGAACCCTCCATGTAGACTATCAAAGTGTCCCACATCTCCTTGGAGGTCTTGCAGTGAATCAAATTCTAAAAGGTTGAATCATCTATGACACTAACTATGATATTCTGAGCTCTTTTATCCATAGTTGTCAGGATGATCTCATCCTTAGTCATCTCAGAAAAATCTTTAGGAGTTTTTTGATTTGCATCTAGAACAGACACATTCATTGGGATATAAGGACCTTCTTTTACTGTAATATAGATCCTTGGGTTAGAAGCCTCCATAAACAAGCTGACTCTTTCTTTCCATATACCAAATATCTCCTTCCTGCAGATGGGTAGTTTTATAGAACCTAGTTCCTTGTAATTTTCTCCAGAACCCATTTTCTTGATTCTTGATTCTGCCTTAGGGATCTAACTCAGACTGTTAAGTCCTTCTTTGAGCAACCTCCCTCTGATACCACTTGATAGATTTAACTTCAAGACAACCTAAACACCTAGAGGGGGTGAATATGTTCTTTTCCTTGTTTTAAACTAAGGTAGAATATAGATTCAGTTCTTTAATATATATCTCAAATCTCTACAGCTAACACAGCATATACAATCACAAATTCTAAAATAACACAAGCATCATAGATTGCACATAGGTTTATAGTGGTTCCCCAAGGTCTGGGTACATCCACTTTCCCCCTTCACCTATCTAGCAGTGTGCTAGATTCGGCCTAACTTCTTCCTTCTTCTCAGATCAACAGATCTTACAGCTCAGAACCCTGAAAGGTTCCTACAACTCAGAACCCTATAAGGTTCCTACAACTCAGGCTAACAGCCCTACCTCAGCCTTGCCACAAGGCCTACAACTCAGAAAACAAATTCTCCTACACTCAGGCTCAATCAGCCTTACCACTCAGAGATCAAAATCTCATACACTCAGGCTCAATCAGCCTTACCACTCAGAGATCAAAAATCTCCTACACTCAGCCTTTATAACACAGACTTACAACTCAGATCTTTGAAAAGATCCTACAGAATTTGATAAGTAATTTGATGGACTCTTACCCTTGTTGAGAGAGAAAGGATAAGAGAATTCTTGATCAGCTTTGAAGATGACTGGCTGACAGCTTCCTTCTTAGAATCAAGATATGGATCTTGATCTACTTAGTAGATTAGTTCAGGATCTACTTCTTAAGAGACTTGTGATTGTCTCCTTCTTGACCTCAAAATAGCTGGAGCTCTCTCTCCCCAAATCTTTTTAAGTACCTTCTGAATTCTGAATGAATTCCCCTTAGACAAAATCTTAGTTGATAATCACTACAGATTGTCTCCTTAGATCTTCTTACGAAGATCTTCTCCTGTGTGCCTTGAACTTTCTTGATCAACGATCAATCTCTCAATAGTTGTGTTAGTTGTGTATGTTATTCTCTTTTCTTCTTCTGAATCCATCTATATATATAGACTTCATCCGTGGTAACCGGCTGATCCGATTTCTAACTAACATCTGACAAGTCTGACAGCTTCATTAAAGTTGTTGGAATGCACAGCTGTCAAGTCCCCAGTCAGCTCTTGAACCTTTGACTCTGTCAGCAAAGCGTCGAGATTGACTGCCATTATGTGTCGAGATAAACTGTCAATATGTGTCGACACATGTAACTTAAGTGTCGACACAGACTTTAGTGGTGTCGACATAGCTGCCTTGATGTCGACACTGCTTCTTGACACTGTATCTTGAGAATGTGTCGACATAGATTATTTGTGTCGACATAATCACTTCTCCACTCCACAACAATCAACTATGTTGAAACTCTGTTGTGTGTCGACACAAGTCCTGTGTGTCGACACAGTTGATGTAGACTAAGAATTCTATGTGTCGACACTGCCTTCAGGTGTCGACATAGCTGCTGTCGACTCTACTTCTGTGTATCGACATAGTCTCCCGGTGTCGACACAGTTGATGTCGACTATCTATTCTGTGTGTCGACACTGCCTCCCAGTGTCGACACAGTTGATGTCGACTAACATATTCTGTGTGTCGACACAGTTGCTTCAGGTGTTGACACATGGACATAGAAACTTTTTCTGCATTTTAGCCAATACTTAACATGTACATATAAACTCAAAATAACATCAAATACACCTTGATGTATATCATTGAGCTAAGTGAGGCTTCTCCAAATCAGGTACACATTTTCCAATGTACCCAACAGATGGCGCTTCAGGGAAGCATTCCCCGGGGTTGGGGGTGATCCTGGAAAGCCCTCAGGGAACGAGGATCGAGCAAACGGTGGTGGTGCACTTTCCCATCACCAATAATCAGGTCGAGTACGAGGCGGTAATTGCAGGGCTCCGCCTAGCCAGGGAGCTGGGGGTGTATGATGTGGAGGTCCTCACTGACTCTATGGTGGTTGCTTCCCAGATCAACGGGGAGTTTGAGGCGAGGGAGCCAACTCTGCAGTTATACTTGGCAAAGGTTAAGGGGGTCATCAGCACGTTCCAAACTTTATCCATCCGGCACGTGCCCAGGGAGGAGAAAGAGCAGGTAGATCAACTGGCGAAGCATGGTCCCCGGGTGGGGGGTACCATCACCGACCTTTTCCGCCCTTCCATCGAGGAGGGAGAGCTGATGGAGGTAGACCAGCACCCCTCGTGGATGGATCCGTTCACAACCTTCATCTACACAGAGGAATATCCCGAAGGGATGGACAAGAAGAAATTCAAGTATAAGTCGGCATATTATCTCATGCGAGATGGGCAGCTATACCAAAAGATCCTTTCGGGAATGTTGGCGCGTTGTGTGGCTGAGAGAAAGGTCTGGAGGATCTTGGAGGAAATCCACTCCGGAGAGTATGGGAGCCACTCTTGGAGTCGGACCCTGGAAGGAAGAATCATTAGACAGGGGTACCTCTGGCCGACCTTGAGCCATGATGCCGCAGAGTTTGCAAGGAAGTGTAGAAAGTGCCAGTTGTTCGCCCCCCCCCCCCCCTCCAATTGCAGCCAGCTCAACGCCTTAGGAGCATCACAGCGCCCTGGCCCTTTGCAATCTGGGGAATGGACCTGGTAGGGCCTTTCCCCCAGGCCAGCGGGCAGAGGAGATTCTTGTTGGTCAGGATTGACTATTTTTCCAAGTGGTTAGAAGTCAAGGCATTGGCTAAGGTGACCTCCCAGGTCATCAGGAACTTCGTTTGGAGAGAAATCATCTGTTGGCATGGGTTGCCCCAGACCATTGTCACGGACAACGGGCCTCAGTTCGCTAGCGCCGAATTCATCAGCTTTTGTGGGCAGCTCGGGATAGATCTCAGGTTCGCTTCGGTTCATCACCCCAGGAGCAACGGGCAGGTGGAGGCGGAGAACAAGATCATTGTCAACCTCCTCAAGAAGAAGGAGGAGAACTTGAGGGGCATCTAGGTGGAGCAACTCCCTTCGGTCTTCTAGTCTCTTAGTACCATACCCAACACTACCACAGGAGAGACTCCCTTCAAACTCTCTCATGGGTGCGAGGCGGTACTCCCAGTAGAGTTCGAAGTCCGGACGCCTCGGGTGGTCGAGGCAGGGGAAGATATGGAGGAATGGAAAGTCGATAATGAGGAAGAGATGCGGCTCTCCCTCGATATGGTGGAAGAACTGCGCGACCTCTCCTCCATCCGACAGGAAGAGGTGAAAAGAAGGATGTCTAAGTACTTCGACAAACACGTTATGGTCAAGAAGTTCGTAGAAGGGGACTTGGTTCTGAGAAAGGTGGATGATGTAGGGAGGTCAGCCGTCGTGGGGAAACTCAACCCCAACTGTGAAGGCCCATACATAGTACAGGAAACGCTGAGATCAGGAAGGTACCGCCTTCGGAATGTGGAGGGTGAGACCCTAAGTCTCACCTGGAGTGGTGACGACTTAAAACGTTTTTCCCTTGAGTCATGTAAGTGGCGTTCCATTTTCTAATAAAGCTTATTTTGATGTACTTGTGCCCCTGCCATGAATAGTGAAAATGTGAGTCTACCTAGACCCCGAGCAGATCCTGCTGCTAGGCTCCCGTCAAGCTGGCAGGGTTGGATATCACTCGGAGGAGTCTACCCAGACTCCGAGCAGATCCCGCTATCAGGCTCCCATCAAGATGGCAGGGCTGGATGTCACTCGGAGGAGTCTACCCAGACCCCGAGTAGAACCCGCTGTCAGGCTCCCATCAAGCTGGCAGGGATGGATGTCACTCGGAGGAGTATACCCAGACCCCGAGCAGATCCCGCTGTCAGGCTCCCATCAAGCTGGCAGGGCTGGATGTCACTCGGAGGAGTCTACCCAGACCCCGAGAAGATCCCGCTGCCAGGCTCCCATCAAGCTGGCAGGACTTGATTTCACTCGGAGGAGTCTACCCGGACCCGAGCAGATCCCGCTGTAAGGCTCCCATCAAGCTGGAAGGGCTGGATGTCACTCGAAGGAGTCTACCCAGACCCCAAGCAGATCCCGCTGTCAGGCTCCCATCAAGCTGGCAGGGCTGGATTTCACTCGGAGGAGACTACCCAGACCCCGTGCAGATCCCGCTGTCAGGCTACCATCAAGCTGACAGGTACGGATGTCACTCGGAGGAGTCTACCCAGACCTCGAGCAGATCCCGCTGCCAAGCTCTCATTTAGCTAGCAGGGCTGGATGTCACTCGGAGGAGTCTACCTAGACCCCGAGCAGATCCCCCTGCCAGGCTCTCACAAAGCTGGCAGGGCTGGATGTCACTCGGAGGTGTCTACCCATACCCCGAGCAGATCCCGCTGCCAGGCTCTCACTTAGCTGGCAGGGTTGGATGTCACTCAGAGGAATCTACCCAGACCCCGAGCAGATCCCGCTATCAGGCTCTCATCAAGCTGGCAGGGCTGGATGTCACTCAGAGGAGTCTACCCGGACCCCGAGCAGATCCCGCTACCAGGCTTTTACTTAGCTGGTAGGGCTGGATGTCACTCGGAGGAATCTACCCAGACCCCGAGCAGATCCCGCTGCCAGGCTCTCACTTAGCTGGCAGGGCTGGATGTCACTCGGATAAACCTACCTAGACTCCGAGTAGATCCCGCTGCCAGGCTCCCATCAAGCTGGCAGGGCTGGATGTCACTCAGAGGAGTCTACCCCAACCCCAATCGGACTCAGCTCCCATACTCTCACCAAGATGGCAGGGGCTGGATGTCACTCCGGGAATTCACCCGGACCCCCCGCTGTCCGGCAAGAGCGGGAAGTCTTGGTGAATGCTGCGCCTAAGGTGAGGAACTAGACGCCCGCATTATGAAGGCGAGAGTCGCAGGGTCGCCGAGATGACCTTAGTGGGCTAGCAGGCTAGAAATGCCGACTCTAGCCTATGGTTTGGTGAGCCCCGGGGAAGGGGTCCAGGCGGCGAGAGCTCGGCCACGCCGAGACCCCCGGGGGGCCGGCTCACGCAAAGTTAGGAGGTATGGGCACTAGCTAAGCCTTCTCGCCCGCTCTACGCCGCGAATGGTGTGGCGAGCCCGCGTGGAGGACGCGAGTCGCTAACTCGCGGTGCGGCTAGCTATCGTGCCTCTCGCTTCTAGGCCTAATTTTGAATCTGGAACGAACAGGCGACCTAACTCGCAAGCAACAACGAATCAGAAGAGGCTAAATAAATCGTGAATACAAGAAGTGTACAACCCCATATCCGGCCGAGCGGGATCCTCCCCAAGTGGCAGACTCAGGACATGCTTCGAGCGACGTTTTGTTGTAGCCCCGTTCGGGGGCGTGCGGGTGCTCGTGCGTGCGTGCGGAGGCCTTGTGCGCGTAGTCTTAAAATATATATATATATATATTTGCTAAATATTATAATATATATTATATTATATATATATATATATATCATATAAACTTAAGAGGGGATGGAGTTATGGGGGGGGTGTGGAGGCAGAAAAAGACAAAAGATAAAAGAAAAGAAAAAGCAAAAAGGCAGGGGGGGAGCCAGGCATCGGGTAGAGGAAAGGGGCAGGAAAAAAGAAATAGAAAAAGGCAGTTAGCGTGGGTTTTGTTTTCTTCTTCCAGCTAGGGCACGACAGCCATTGGCCCCTCTCTTCATCTCGGCCTGGACCACCGCCCGCCGCTCCTCCTCCTCCTCCCCCATAGTCGACCACCTGGAGCACACCGCCCAGCTCCTCCCTCTACCTCTCTCTCTCTCGTCGACCTGCAGCACTCCAACATGCTTGGCCTCCTCCTCCCCCGTCGCTGGCCAGGGCCGAGCTCCTCTCGGCCCCCCCTCTTTTTCCCGGCCAAGAACAGCCCGACGCCATCCAGCTCGGCCTCCTCCTCTCCCGCCGCCGGCAAGCCCGAGCTTAGGGCTCGGCCCCCCTCTTTTTCCGGCCTAGAGCAGCACAACGGGGCCGAGCTTTTCTCGGCCCCCTCTTCCTGTCGCCGCCTCCAGCGGGGCAGAGCTCCTCTCGGCCCCTTCTTCGTCCAGGCCGCCTCCAGCGGGGCCGAGCTCCTCTCGGCCCCCTATTCCCGTCGCCGCCTCCAGCGGGGCCGAGCTCCTCTCGACCCCTTTTCCCGCCGCCGCCAAGGCATGGCCCAAGCTCGACCCTCTTCCTCGACTCCGCCTGCGACAAGGTCGAGCTCGGCCACCTCCTCGAAGCCGGCTGCATCTAGGCCAGACCGGCCACCGCCATCGCCGCCTCGAGCAAGGGCTCAGCCTAAAAGAGAGGTCGACCACCGCCATCGCCGCCTCGAGCAAGGCTCGGCCTAAAAGGGAGAACGGCCACCGGCACCGCCGCCAAGCACGCGCCAAGGGTAACGATGTTTCTTCTCGGGCAGGTGAAGCCCTCAATTTACATGTTTGCATGGAAGCCCTCTCCACCAACGGGTGGGGGAAGGGAGCTCTCCGATGGGTTGACGTGTACGTCCCCGCTATTAATTGCATCTAGTATCCGGAAGCGGGAATACGGATTTAGGCATGCTGTGTGAAGCCCATTCGGACGTACGAGCCGAATTGGTGATATTCTGTGTGAAGCCCATTCGGACGCATGAGCCGAATTGGTGATGTTCTGTGTGAAGCCCGTCCGAACGTATGAGCCGGATGGGTGATGTTCTGGGGTTCCCGGAGAAGACTCCGTGGAAGTTGGATATTGTCTATTTGCAGGGAATGCGCACCGTAGCCCCGAAAAAGGGGTGTACGGAATATGTTTGGCCCGCTTATGCTAGCCGACCGTCATTCAGCTGGCAGCCGTTCACCGAGACGTTGGCGTACAGGTGTTGCAGTACCAAGCGGGGAATAGCGGGCTTAAGCCCAAGCTTGTGCCGGCCCTCGAAGGCCTATTTTTATTTATATTGCCGGTCTGCATGCCGATGTATGGAATTAATATTCCTGTAATAATTTATAATCTGTGATGCCCTGTGGATGTATGATTTATTCCTTTTGCTTTGGGCGAGTGGTGTGCTCGTGAACCGCTCGTCCCGTGGGAGCCCCGAGGTTTATGCCGGGAAGCCCCTGTTGGCCTGTTGATAGCCTTTTAGGGCAGCGGAGTCGCGCTGTTTGCAGCCCAGTTGGGCAGCGTGTTATAGACTGGCTCGACGATGTTGCGCCTTTAGTAGCGCGTTTGAGGAGCATTTTGTATAGACCCAAGGAGATACATCTGGATAGGAGAGAGTTGGTCTTGAGACCCTCCTTAGATGTTCCGGTCGGCCAAGAGCGCCCTCCGAAGGTGTCTTAGCTCAGCTTTTGGCTTGGGGGGAAGAGTTCGTTAGTCTTCCGGGTATGCGGTGGGTCCTCCACGCTGAGACCTTGGGTCTGTCCCTTACGTTCCTAGTCTAGAGCCTAGATTGTTCATTTGAGTGTAGTAGGTGTGCGGTCACCCCTCTTTTGGGACCCCGAACTCCACGGAAGTCAATTTTGACTTCGGTCAATTTTGGCTTCAACAGTTATGGTGCGGTGAGCGTGGAGAGTGGCCAGCACAGAAAAACTCATGCGAACGTCGTGGCTATAGAGGAGGAACCAAGTGACGACCAGGGTCATGTAATAAAAGAAGTCCCCCCTCAGTTTCCTGTTTTCCAATTTAAGGTTGAGATGTAATTGAGAAGGTCATTCTTGTGCGGATTGTTTTATCGATATCAGGTTCACCATGAAAGAACGAGTCTTCATGAATGCGGAGTGGGACCTTGAGCTCTAGTCCCATCATTGTTTTTAAATCGTAAGCTTTAAGTAGAGCAAAGACGATGTGTTTATTTGTTTAAGGTAATGATTTGAATGGTCTGTCAACTTATTGTTCTTCCAAGACATCTCCCAGACTTTCATTTTGATTTACTAGGCTAGTGACCTTAGCAAAAAGAAAAAAAAGGGTCATTGAGTTGTTTTAGGTTCTTTCGTCGTGAGGATATATTCAAATGTTAGGTGCAAGAGATAAATTCTGAGTTTAATAATTCTCTTTGAGCACCTATATTTATTTTCAAATGTTTGTCGAACTTTTTGAAGCAGTTTTGGATCTCACAAGGCGAGGATCATTTGGCAATGTGAGCTTTGTTTTCGCTCGTCGTATAAATTTCTTTAGTTTCCATTCGTGAAGACCTAAAGCCATCTTATGACTGAAAATTGGACTTGTTTTATAGAGTTCACATGAATCTAGTTGGCAAAAATGCATTTTAATGTTAGATTTCAATTTTTACCTCAATCCGTAGCTCCGGGAGTTGGATTTTTCACCCGTTTGATGAAATGAGGTTTTCATCTAATTATGTCGCGCCTTAACTCGGGAGCTTTTGCTTGAGAAATATCCATACTTGTTTTGTTCGCTCGTGTTTGTTACTTTGCAATACGTCGTAGAGCCAACAAGAGTATGATATTTGCGAATAATGTTAGCCTTGCAGGATGATATTTTTGGTAATACTTCGTTTACAGATGGTTTGAATTTTGAAAAAGGTTCAGCTTTACTGGAATCATCTAGATATTTACAAACTCTATCAAAAGGTGTTACTATTTTATTCAACAAATTAAGTGCATATTCTCCTGAGTTCTTTATTTCATTGATCATTACAAATGCTTTGAGACTGATAAGGTTCGTGTTCGAGACGGTTTATCGAGTTACTGAACCTGTTGTTTTGTTATAAAATCTATATTGCCAAGCTGATCTTGCTATACTCAAATAATAGTACCTAGCCAGGGTCGTGTATTCGTTCGATACGATTCAAAAATTAGTCTAATCTATGAGTTTCTTTCTAAAATTTAGAGAGTAAAATGAACTACCTATTACAGTTTGAAAATTCAAAAGAGTTATTATTTTTGGGTTGGCCTAGTTTTTCACTTCAACTCAAAACATTTCCATATTGCCCTATTTTTCTTGACATTCCCCAACTCATTGATTTTCAAACTCAATATTAAGAACTAGTAAATCCAATATTAGTTTTCCAGTTGGTTTTGGATTTATGATGCTGAAGATTCTCCAGTTGCTACTGTTATTTAATATTGTGCAATGAACTTTACTGTTTGACATTTACTAGTTCGGTTGTTGCAACTATGCTGACATTTTTCCTTGCTTATGAGGATGCAGTAAAATGTTCAGATGGCTTATATGTTTTTGCTTTAGATGAGCTTTTGATCTATACGGTTTTCCGTGCTTATTTGGATATGAACTTGACCGTTTGCTTAATACGACCCTTGGTTTTCTTGGATTGGTAAGAGTTTTTTCTGGATCTCATTGGTGCTATCTTTGTGCTTGAGAAGATTATGATTAATGATCTCAGAAATTTCAAACATGTCGGAAGTATATTTTTTCTCCTTATCAGGCATTGGTTTTTGAGTGTACGATTCTAATGTTTGGAATAGTGTCGATAGTTTTAAAGGCCCTTTTCATTTCAAAAATATGTATTATCATTTAGGTGGTTTCTTCTACGACATGAGAGGGAAATGGTTGAATGGAAAGACCCCGAGCTCGGCTCGGCCCCAGGTAGACCCGCTGCGCAGGCTCCCATCTAGCTGGCAGGTCCGTAGGCTCGCCTGTGGGGGATAGGATTGGTTCGATCGTCATCGGCACCCCGAGCTCGGCTCGGCCCCAGGTAGACCCGCTGCGCAGGCTCCCATCTAGCTGGCAGGTCCGTAGGCTCTCCTGTGGGGGATAGGATTGGTTCGATCGTCATCGGCACCCCGAGCTCGGCTCGGCTCCAGGTAGACCCGCTGCGCAGGCTCCCATCTAGCTGGCAGGTCCGTAGGCTCGCCTGTGGGGTATAGGATTGGTTTGATCGTCATCGACACCCCGAGCTCGGCTCGGCCCCAGGTAGACCCGCTGCGCAGACTCCCATCTAGCTGGCAGGTCCGTAGGCTCGCCTGTGGGGGATAGGATTGGTTCGATCGTCATCGGCACCCCGAGCTCGGCTCGGCCCCAGGTAGACCCGCTGCGCAGGCTCCCATCTAGCTGGCAGGTCCGTAGGCTCGCCTGTAGGGGATAGGATTGGTTTGATCCTCATCGACACCCCGAGCTCGGCTCGGCCCCAGGTAGACCCGCTGCGCAGGCTCCCATCTAGCTGGCAGGTCCGTAGGCTCGCCTATGGGGGATAGGATTGGTTTGATCGTCATCGGCACCCCGAGCTCGGCTCGGCCCCAGGTAGACCCGCTGCGCAGGCTCCCATCTAGCTGGCAGGTCCGTAGGCTCGCCTGTGGGGGATAGGATTGGTTTGATCGTCATCGACACCCCGAGCCGGGCTCGGCCCCAGGTAGACCCGCTGCGCAGGCTCCCATCAAGCTGGCAGGTCCGAAGGCTCGCCTGTGGGGGAAAGGTTGGCTGTTGAGATGTTCTGGCTTAGCCGCTTCTACGACACCCCGAGCCGGGCTCGGCCCCAGGTAGACCCGCTGCGCAGGCTCCCATCAAGCTGGCAGGTCCGAAGGCTCGCCTGCGGGGGAAAGGTTGGCTGTTGAGATGTTCTGGTTTAGCCGCTTCTACGACACCCCGAGCCGGGCTCGGCCCCAGGTAGACCCGCTGCGCAGGCTCCCATCAAGCTGGCAGGTCCGAAGGCTCGCCTGCGGGGGAAAGGTTGGCTGTTGAGATGTTCTGGCTTAGCCGCTTCTACGACACCCCGAGCCGGGCTCGGCCCCAGGTAGACCCGCTGCGCAGGCTCCCATCAAGCTGGCAGGTCCGAAGGCTCGCCTGCGAGGGAAAGGTTGGCTGTTGAGATGTTCTGGTTTAGCCGCTTCTACGACACCCCGAGCCGGGCTCGGCCCCAGGTAGACCCGCTGCGCAGGCTCCCATCAAGCTGGCAGGTCCGAAGGCTCGCCTGCAGGGGAAAGGTTGGCTGTTGAGATGTTCTGGCTTAGCCGCTTCTACGACACCCCGAGCCGGGCTCGGCCCCAGGTAGACCCGCTGCGCAGGCTCCCATCAAGCTGGCAGGTCCGAAGGCTCGCCTGCGGGGGAAAGGTTGGCTGTTGAGATGTTCTGGTTTAGCCGCTTCTACGACACCCCGAGCCGGGCTCGGCCCCAGGTAGACCCGCTGCGCAGGCTCCCATCAAGCTGGCAGGTCCGAAGGCTCGCCTGTGGGGGAAAGGTTGGCTGTTGAGATGTTCTGGTTTAGCCGCTTCTACGACACTCCGAGCCGGGCTCGACCCCAGGTAGACCCGCTGCGCAGGCTCCCATCAAGCTGGCAGGTCCGAAGGCTCGCCTGTGGGGGAAGGCTCGCTTCGGTTTAGCTACTTCATCGACGCCTCGAGCCGGGCTCGGCCCCAGGTATACTTATTGTAAGTAAGGGTATAAGGGCAGTTCGGTAGCAGGGAGCGTTACAAGTATCGAGCGGTTCAGTTATGATCCAAAAGGTGCACGGAAAGTTTAGCGTTTTGAACGCAATTTTTGGATTTTCTCAAAAAAAATTTTTTGGGTCGACTCCCGCTCGCCGGATATTTGGGATTGGACATTTCTTTCTGAGCTTGTACCAACCTCGAAAAGAGCGGGGATTGTGTACAACCCCATATCCGGCCGAGCGGGATCCTCCCCAAGTGGCAGACTCAGGACATGCTTCGAGCGACGTTTTGTTGTAGCCCCGTTCGGGGGCGTGCGGGTGCTCGTGCGTGCGTGCGGAGGCCTTGTGCGCGTAGTCTTAAAATATATATATATATATATTTGCTAAATATTATAATATATATTATATTATATATATATATATCATATAAACTTAAGAGGGGATGGAGTTATGGGGGGGGGGTGTGGAGGCAGAAAAAGACAAAAGATAAAAGAAAAGAAAAAGCAAAAAGGCAGGGGGGAGCCAGGCATCGGGTAGAGGAAAGGGGCAGGAAAAAAGAAATAGAAAAAGGCAGTTAGCGTGGGTTTTGTTTTCTTCTTCCAGCTAGGGCACGACAGCCATTGGCCCCTCTCTTCATCTCGGCCTGGACCACCGCCCGCCGCTCCTCCTCCTCCTCCCCCATAGTCGACCACCTGGAGCACGCCGCCCAGCTCCTCCCTCTACCTCTCTCTCTCTCGTCGACCTGCAGCACTCCAACATGCTTGGCCTCCTCCTCCCCCGTCGCTGGCCAGGGCCGAGCTCCTCTCGGCCCCCCCTCTTTTTCCCGGCCAAGAACAGCCCGACGCCATCCAGCTCGGCCTCCTCCTCTCCCGCCGCCGGCAAGCCCGAGCTTAGGGCTCGGCCCCCCTCTTTTTCCGGCCTAGAGCAGCACAACGGGGCCGAGCTTTTCTCGGCCCCCTCTTCCTGTCGCCGCCTCCAGCGGGGCCGAGCTCCTCTCGGCCCCTTCTTCTTCCAGGCCGCCTCCAGCGGGGCCGAGCTCCTCTCGGCCCCCTATTCCCGTCGCCGCCTCCAGCGGGGCCGAGCTCCTCTCGACCCCTTTTCCCGCCGCCGCCAAGGCATGGCCCAAGCTCGACCCTCTTCCTCGACTCCGCCTGCGACAAGGTCGAGCTCGGCCACCTCCTCGAAGCCGGCTGCATCTAGGCCAGACCGGCCACCGCCATCGCCGCCTCGAGCAAGGGCTCAGCCTAAAAGAGAGGTCGACCACCGCCATCGCCGCCTCGAGCAAGGCTCGGCCTAAAAGGGAGAACGGCCACCGGCACCGCCGCCAAGCACGCGCCAAGGGTAACGATGTTTCTTCTCGGGCAGGTGAATGGAAATGGTTGAATGGAAAGACCCCGAGCTCGGCTCGGCCCCAGGTAGACCCGCTGCGCAGGCTCCCATCTAGCTGGCAGGTCCGTAGGCTCGCCTGTGGGGGATAGGATTGGTTCGATCGTCATCGGCACCCCGAGCTCGGCTCGGCCCCAGGTAGACCCGCTGCGCAGGCTCCCATCTAGCTGGCAGGTCCGTAGGCTCGCCTGTGGGGGATAGGATTGGTTCGATCGTCATCGGCACCCCGAGCTCGGCTCGGCTCCAGGTAGACCCGCTGCGCAGGCTCCCATCTAGCTGGCAGGTCCGTAGGCTCGCCTGTGGGGTATAGGATTGGTTTGATCGTCATCGACACCCCGAGCTCGGCTCGGCCCCAGGTAGACCCGCTGCGCAGACTCCCATCTAGCTGGCAGGTCCGTAGGCTCGCCTGTGGGGGATAGGATTGGTTCGATCGTCATCGGCACCCCGAGCTCGGCTCGGCCCCAGGTAGACCCGCTGCGCAGGCTCCCATCTAGCTGGCAGGTCCGTAGGCTCGCCTGTAGGGGATAGGATTGGTTTGATCCTCATCGACACCCCGAGCTCGGCTCGGCCCCAGGTAGACCCGCTGCGCAGGCTCCCATCTAGCTGGCAGGTCCGTAGGCTCGCCTATGGGGGATAGGATTGGTTTGATCGTCATCGGCACCCCGAGCTCGGCTCGGCCCCAGGTAGACCCGCTGCGCAGGCTCCCATCTAGCTGGCAGGTCCGTAGGCTCGCCTGTGGGGGATAGGATTGGTTTGATCGTCATCGACACCCCGAGCCGGGCTCGGCCCCAGGTAGACCCGCTGCGCAGGCTCCCATCAAGCTGGCAGGTCCGAAGGCTCGCCTGTGGGGGAAAGGTTGGCTGTTGAGATGTTCTGGTTTAGCCGCTTCTACGACACCCCGAGCCGGGCTCGGCCCCAGGTAGACCCGCTGCGCAGGCTCCCATCAAGCTGGCAGGTCCGAAGGCTCGCCTGCGGGGGAAAGGTTGGCTGTTGAGATGTTCTGGTTTAGCCGCTTCTACGACACCCCGAGCCGGGCTCGGCCCCAGGTAGACCCGCTGCGCAGGCTCCCATCAAGCTGGCAGGTCCGAAGGCTCGCCTGCGGGGGAAAGGTTGGCTGTTGAGATGTTCTGGCTTAGCCGCTTCTACGACACCCCGAGCCGGGCTCGGCCCCAGGTAGACCCGCTGCGCAGGCTCCCATCAAGCTGGCAGGTCCGAAGGCTCGCCTGCGGGGGAAAGGTTGGCTGTTGAGATGTTCTGGTTTAGCCGCTTCTACGACACCCCGAGCCGGGCTCGGCCCCAGGTAGACCCGCTGCGCAGGCTCCCATCAAGCTGGCAGGTCCGAAGGCTCGCCTGCGGGGGAAAGGTTGGCTGTTGAGATGTTCTGGCTTAGCCGCTTCTACGACACCCCGAGCCGGGCTCGGCCCCAGGTAGACCCGCTGCGCAGGCTCCCATCAAGCTGGCAGGTCCGAAGGCTCGCCTGCGGGGGAAAGGTTGGCTGTTGAGATGTTCTGGTTTAGCCGCTTCTACGACACCCCGAGCCGGGCTCGGCCCCAGGTAGACCCGCTGCGCAGGCTCCCATCAAGCTGGCAGGTCCGAAGGCTCGCCTGTGGGGGAAAGGTTGGCTGTTGAGATGTTCTGGTTTAGCCGCTTCTACGACACTCCGAGCCGGGCTCGACCCCAGGTAGACCCGCTGCGCAGGCTCCCATCAAGCTGGCAGGTCCGAAGGCTCGCCTGTGGGGGAAGGCTCGCTTCGGTTTAGCTACTTCATCGACGCCTCGAGCCGGGCTCGGCCCCAGGTATACTTATTGTAAGTAAGGGTATAAGGGCAGTTCGGTAGCAGGGAGCGTTACAAGTATCGAGCGGTTCAGTTATGATCCAAAAGGTGCACGGAAAGTTTAGCGTTTTGAACGCAATTTTTGGATTTTCTCAAAAAAAATTTTTTGGGTCGACTCCCGCTCGCCGGATATTTGGGATTGGACATTTCTTTCTGAGCTTGTACCAACCTCGAAAAGAGCGGGGATTGTGTACAACCCCATATCCGGCCGAGCGGGATCCTCCCCAAGTGGCAGACTCAGGACATGCTTCGAGCGACGTTTTGTTGTAGCCCCGTTCGGGGGCGTGCGGGTGCTCGTGCGTGCGTGCGGAGGCCTTGTGCGCGTAGTCTTAAAATATATATATATATATATATATTTGCTAAATATTATAATATATATTATATTATATATATATATATCATATAAACTTAAGAGGGGATGGAGTTATGGGGGGGGTGTGGAGGCAGAAAAAGACAAAAGATAAAAGAAAAGAAAAAGCAAAAAGGCAGGGGGGAGCCAGGCATCGGGTAGAGGAAAGGGGCAGGAAAAAAGAAATAGAAAAAGGCAGTTAGCGTGGGTTTTGTTTTCTTCTTCCAGCTAGGGCACGACAGCCATTGGCCCCTCTCTTCATCTCGGCCTGGACCACCGCCCGCCGCTCCTCCTCCTCCTCCCCCATAGTCGACCACCTGGAGCACGCCGCCCAGCTCCTCCCTCTACCTCTCTCTCTCTCGTCGACCTGCAGCACTCCAACATGCTTGGCCTCCTCCTCCCCCGTCGCTGGCCAGGGCCGAGCTCCTCTCGGCCCCCCCTCTTTTTCCCGGCCAAGAACAGCCCGACGCCATCCAGCTCGGCCTCCTCCTCTCCCGCCGCCGGCAAGCCCGAGCTTAGGGCTCGGCCCCCCTCTTTTTCCGGCCTAGAGCAGCACAACGGGGCCGAGCTTTTCTCGGCCCCCTCTTCCTGTCGCCGCCTCCAGCGGGGCCGAGCTCCTCTCGGCCCCTTCTTCTTCCAGGCCGCCTCCAGCGGGGCCGAGCTCCTCTCGGCCCCCTATTCCCGTCGCCGCCTCCAGCGGGGCCGAGCTCCTCTCGACCCCTTTTCCCGCCGCCGCCAAGGCATGGCCCAAGCTCGACCCTCTTCCTCGACTCCGCCTGCGACAAGGTCGAGCTCGGCCACCTCCTCGAAGCCGGCTGCATCTAGGCCAGACCGGCCACCGCCATCGCCGCCTCGAGCAAGGGCTCAGCCTAAAAGAGAGGTCGACCACCGCCATCGCCGCCTCGAGCAAGGCTCGGCCTAAAAGGGAGAACGGCCACCGGCACCGCCGCCAAGCACGCGCCAAGGGTAACGATGTTTCTTCTCGGGCAGGTGAAGCCCTCAATTTACATGTTTGCATGGAAGCCCTCTCCACCAACGGGTGGGGGAAGGGAGCTCTCCGACGGGTTGACGTGTACGTCCCCGCTATTAATTGCATCTAGTATCCGGAAGCGGGAATACAGATTTAGGCATGCTGTGTGAAGCCCATTCGGACGTACGAGCCGAATTGGTGATATTCTGTGTGAAGCCCATTCGGACGCATGAGCCGAATTGGTGATGTTCTGTGTGAAGCCCGTCCGAACGTATGAGCCGGATGGGTGATGTTCTGGGGTTCCCGGAGAAGACTCCGTGGAAGTTGGATATTGTCTATTTGCAGGGAATGCGCACCGTAGCCCCGAAAAAGGGGTGTACGGAATATGTTTGGCCCGCTTATGCTAGCCGACCGTCGTTCAGCTGGCAGCCGTTCACCGAGACGTTGGCGTACAGGTGTTGCAGTACCAAGCGGGGAATAGCGGGCTTAAGCCCAAGCTTGTGCCGGCCCTCGAAGGCCTATTTTTATTTATATTGCCGGTCTGCGTGCCGATGTATGGAATTAATATTCCTGTAATAATTTATAATCTGTGATGCCCTGTGGATGTATGATTTATTCCTTTTGCTTTGGGCGAGCGGTGTGCTCGTTAACCGCTCGTCCCGTGGGAGCCCCGAGGTTTATGCCGGGAAGCCCCTGTTGGCCTGTTGATAGCCTTTTAGGGCAGCGGAGTCGCGCTGTTTGCAGCCCAGTTGGGCAGCGTGTTATAGACTGGCTCGACGATGTTGCGCCTTTAGTAGCGCGTTTGAGGAGCATTTTGTATAGACCCAAGGAGATACATCTGGATAGGAGAGAGTTGGTCTTGAGACCCTCCTTAGATGTTCCGGTCGGCCAAGAGCGCCCTCCGAAGGTGTCTTAGCTCAGCTTTTGGCTTGGGGGGGAAGAGTTCGTTAGTCTTCCGGGTATGCGGTGGGTCCTCCACGCTGAGACCTTGGGTCTGTCCCTTACGTTCCTAGTCTAGAGCCTAGATTGTTCATTTGAGTGTAGTAGGTGTGCGGTCACCCCTCTTTTGGGACCCCGAACTCCACGGAAGTCAATTTTGACTTCGGTCAATTTTGGCTTCAACAAGAAGAAGAGAACATTTATATTATAAAGGAAAAATACAGAGTTTTTAGTACATTTGGATCGATCAGAAATTATCGATATTTACAAAATCCCAGGCCTCGGCCCGCATCCCTGTTGCAGCTAAATAATGTTGGGCGAGGCGCTAGCTTCCGGCGAGGCGAGCCCCGAATGACGAGCCCCCTATATGTGGTGGTAGGGCCCGTCGCCCTGCTTCGGTACCGGAAGGTATAATTCTGGTACCACGTCGCTCGCCGAAAGCTTAACGCCCTTGCTCTTGATCAGGTCGGTCCGCCACAGCATCTGGAGGGTATACTTCGCAGCACCAGCGACGTTCTTCTGCATCATGACTTCAAGCTCGTACTCGCTGTAGTGCGCGAGCTGGCAACCGCTGCTAGACAGCAGTGGAGCGGCTGCTGCAGTCTCCAACTTGCCCACCCGCGTCTGCAGTGCTTGTTTCTCCTGCTCAAGGGTGGCAATCTCGATGCCCAGCCGGCTGGCCGTCGCCGCGTCCTGCGAGAAGGAGGGTCACTAGGATAAGCTTAAAGGAAAACAACTGAAGACTAGTGCGAGTTGAGAAAATTACCACCACCACCCCCCAGGTACTAAGCGAGGGCGGCCTCGGCTACGTCGACTCGCCTTCACTGGTCGTCTGCCTCCTCTTGGGCAAGCTTGCGAGCCGCTTCCTTCTCATCGATCAGTTTCTTGAGCGAGGGGGCGTTCTTCTCTATCCGGAGGCATCGCCGGCCAACCATGTGGGCCAGCTCAAGGCTGTGGAGCTGGGCCCGTGCACTTTCGTGGATCAGCACCCGCGTAGCCTCCTCGTCATAGACGATAGCGTCCTCCCGTGCGTAGAGGTCGAATGAGAGGTTATAAGCCTCTCCGTCGATGGTATCCTGCTCCAGCTAACTCGGCAGTAGCGAGGAGATGAAGACCTGGTTCGTCTCCTTATCCCATTAAAGGAGCGGGACGCCGAGCTCATCCTAAGGCCCCTCGTCGTAGCCAAAATTATGGTGCCCTCTTGGCACTGGCTTCGCAGCGGGCTGAGCCCCTTTTCGTGGCTCCGAGGTGTCGGCCTTCTCGACGAGAGAGCTGTCAGCTGGAGGGGCTGAGGGGGCGATATTTCCAGATGGTTGGCCCACTGGGGCCTTGCCTTTCTCGCGAGCTAAGGGAGGCGCGCCGCCCACTTTCTTCGGTTTCTTGGGCGGTGGCGGAGCCTGAGGCTGCTCGCTACTGGGTCGCTTCGGGAATGCAGGGACCATGATCTTGCAGTGAGCGGAGGCCGTCGCCTCGGGCCGGGCGAGCTCGCTGGAATCAAGCTGCACGCTCTTATAAGGGGGTGTAAGGGAATGTCGCGCTCACCTGCGAGAAGAATAAGGCTTAGAACATGTAAAGAACGGATAAAAAGGAAGAAGCGCGAACCGCTTACCTTCCCCGGGCGGGACGGGGACGAGGTCGTCCAAATTCCTGCGGAGGAAAGCAACTTCAAAGTTCTTCCCGGCAAAGAACCCGAACAGCTTCGCTTCATGGCCCCCTAGGCTAGGGGTGGTAGCTCACCTCGCTGAGTTAGACCGGCAAGAAGGGAATGTTGCCAAAATCCCCTTTGACGAAAACAAACTTTTTGAGCCAATTGCGGCTCTTATTGATGGTCACCCGCACCTTGACTTGGCTGCTGGCGAAGCAGGCGGTCCCATCTTTGTTCGCCCGGAAGGAGAACAGCTTGCGGAATACCGCGAGGCTGAACTCAATCCGCTCCTCTCGCAGGAAGCAGTCGAAACCGACCACCACCGCAACGGAGTTAAGGGTCATCTACCCGGGGACAACCCCAAAGTACTTGAAAATTTGGAGGACTTTCGGCCATAAGGGTAGCCGGAGGCCCGCCTCGAAGTGAGCAGTGGGGAACGGAGTTCATCGGCGGAAAGTTTGTTTATCCACTCCCCCTTCCCGGGTCACCTCGCCACAAAACCCGATGGAACAAAGTTGCCAACAGCGTCCAAGAACTCGCGCTCGATAATGACGGCGGGAGGGAAGTCGTGCTCGGAAAATGTAACACCCCTATCCGTCGCATAGCATATAGCAGTAGGTCTGGCCGGGGCCCGACGCCATATACTACGGACAGACCGGTTGGTTACGCGTTGAAACCATACAACCAATCAGAGCGTCCTACACAACACCTAGCGGAAGCAATTTAATTAAGTTGCAAAAAGATAAGAACCCTGGCACAAAGCATGAATGTCCACTACAACCCAGGAATGAGTACATACACAAAAGAGTTCACGGCCTTAAGGCCTTACAAAAGTGTTCGCTTAACAAGATAGCGTCTTTCATACATCGGCGCGCAGGCCGGCCATACATGAATATGAAAAAGCTAATAACTAAGCCTTCGAGGGCTGGCGCTGCAACTTGGGCTTTAGCCCGCTATTTGCCGCTTGGCTCCGCAACAGCACCTGTAGAAACAACCCACCCAAGAGGTGGCAATACAAAAGGGCAACGGTCAGCAAAGCTGACCAAATTATAACGACCCCGTCCCGTTTCTCGGGACGGTAGTGCTCCTTCCCTGCATATAAAACTACCATAGCAATTCTATAAAGTATTCTATTCGCCACAAGTGTCGGCACGCACGGCCGCACACTCCGTGCTCTCAGGGCACTAATCGGTGAACCCGGTCCGGACCCAGTCCGACACCGCGATTCCACCACCATCCCTCGGATGGCAACACACGTGAGCATTTAGCCCTTTCAGCCGAAGCCTAGGCCCGTTTCCAGCCCCCCGGGAAGTCCCATGTACTTTAGGTCGCTTCTACCGAGACCACTTGGAATGGGTAGAGTTCCACCCGCCCGTTGCTCACTTCACCACGGCCATTTAGCCATCGGTGCGGGCCAAGTTTCTCCTCATTCCCACAATCGATCAAAACACGCACATAACCCCGTTATGTACCGATTTGCCCTCCAAGGCAACATCGTGGCGGCAATGCGATTCCGCCCAAGCTTTCCGGGTGCGCCTCGAGGTTAACCCCCAAGGATCCCTGTATGCAATCTACCGCGTAGAAATTTCGGAAAACTAAAATCATCGGCGCGGAGTCTTCTCCGGCCATGCAATGCAAACATCACCGATCCGGGTTAAACCCGAATAGGCTTCACACACAATGCCTACGCCCGTACTCCAATTCCGGGCTCTAACAACGGGGACTTTACATATCTACCCGAAGGGATTCCGCGCCTCAACGCTCACTCGCGAGAGGGGGATTTCCCCATGCATAGAAAGAAGGGCGACTACACATGCCCTAAGAAGAGGATCGTTACCCTCGCGTTCTTCCGCGGTGCTATGAAGATGTAGACGGATGGAAAGCTTTGCCTCGCCCTTGCCTTCGAGGATCCGGACTCGGATCGCGAATCGGTGCTCCGGTGCTCCGCCGGCGGCCGGAACTTTGCTCCTCCTCCTCTTGGCTCTCACCTCTCTCTAAGAGTTTAGAAAGAGAAAGGGTTGGGTTGGAATGAGGGAATTCAGCCCCAAACTCAACCCTAAAACCCCCTAGGTTAA
Organism: Platanthera zijinensis; assembly: GCA_039513925.1. Lineage (NCBI taxonomy): Eukaryota > Viridiplantae > Streptophyta > Magnoliopsida > Asparagales > Orchidaceae > Platanthera > Platanthera zijinensis. Next base: position 236,497,490 of record CM077081.1, on the reverse strand, counting down.
CCCCCAGCCGTTAGATCCAAAATAAAAGATCCGGACGGCTCGGATTCAACCCAAAATATCAGTTACGCCGATCCACATGGGTCCTGACACGGCCGTATGCCACGGGCCGTGTTACCTGGAGCTTCAGGACGATCGTCGGGCTTCATGAACACGGCTTCGAACACGGCCGTGTTCGAGGCCGTGTGCCCCACACACGGCTTGAGACACGGCCGTGTGTCTCAGGCCGTGTACTTCTCTGACTCGAGACAGCACAAAAACACATTAAATCACTGAACACGGGTAGGCACACGACCGTGTGCTTGGCCGTGTGCCCCTGTTCAGACCTCCAAAAGTGCTGTTTGATCGCCCCGCGATCATCTCCGAGGTTGGGGTCTTACAACTCCCTCCCCCTTAAGAGAATTTCGTCCCGAAATTAAGAACAGAGACTACACAAAAGAATAAACATAACGAGTACCTGAGGGGAACAACTCGGGGTACTCCTCGCGCATTGTCTGCTCTCGCTCCCAAGAGAGCTCCTCGCGTCCGCAATTATTCCAACGGACCTTCACCATTCTGATCTCCTTGTTCCGAAGCCGCTTGACTTCGAAATCCTCAATAGATATGGGCTTGACTTTCGTTGTCAATCCTTCCTCAACCGGTACTTGGTCGGCCGCTAACACCTGCGAAGGCTCTTGCACTGCCTTCCGCAAAACCGAGATGTAGAATACATCGTGCAAAGCACTTAACTCTGCTGATAACCTCAACCTATAAGCTGCTTCTCCGATCCGCTCCAGAATCTCAAATAGCCCAAGGTATCTCGGACTCAACTTTTTCAAGCGTCGAATCCGTGAGACACCCTTGAACGGCTTGATCTTCAAGTATACCCAATCGCCTACCGCGAACTCCACGTTCCGGTGCTTGGCATTGTAATACTTCGCCTGCCGGTCCTGAGCGATCAACAAGCGCTCCCGAATGATCCGCACTAACGAGGTAGCACTCTCCACCTCCTGCTTCTTGTACAACCTTGCCTCACCCGCTTCAAGCCACGATAACGGCGTGCGACACTTCCTACCAAACAGGGCCTCGAAGGGCGTCATTTGTATACTCGCTTGGTAGCTGTTGTTGTACGCGAACTCCACCAAATAAAGGTGGTCTTCCCAATGCTTCCCGAAGTCTAGAACACACATGCGGAGCATGTCCTCCATCGTTCTATTGACCCTCTCGGTCTGCCCATCCGTCTGCGGATGGAAAGCTGTGCTGAACTTTAACTTTGTTCCCAACATCTGCTGCAGCAACCTCCAATCATTTGACGTGAACCGCCCATCGCGATCACTCACAATGCTACGGGGTACACCATGTAGCCTAACAATATTGTCGACATACAATTTTGCCAATCTCTCCACAGAATCATCCTTCCTATGCGGAATGAAATGCGACACTTTGGTTAGTCGATCTACGATCACCCAGATGGCGTCGTTCCCCTTCTGTGACCTTGGCAACCCGTGCACAAAGTCCATGGATATGTCGTCGAATTTCCACTCTGGTATAGGCAAGGATTTCAGAAATCCTCCTGGCTTTTGGCACTCCGCCTTCACCAAGGCGCACGTTTGGCATTTAGCCACGTACAACGCCACATCTTTCTTAAGCCCCGGCCACCAAAACAACTTCTTGAGATCGCGATACATCTTCGTGCTCCCTGGGTGGATTGAGTACTTGGTATGATGAGCCGCGTACATCAACTCCGCCCGGAGGTTACCCCCACTCGGGACGCACAACCGATGATCCTTTCTTAACAAACCATCAACCACCGAGAACTGGGAATTTGACCCATCCAGAGCGGCCTCCAAAAGCTCCTTCATGGAGTCATCTAACTCCAATGCCTGCCGAACCCGGTCAGCCAGGTCATACTGCACCTCTGTCCAGTTTAACATTGCTTTGGCGCTCGTCTACTTGTCAACGCAACAGATCTCAAGCTTCTCCAACTCCCGTACTAGCCGCTCATCATGCACCGACAACCAGTTGGCTTGGGCGGGAGCCCTGCGGCTCAGCGCAACCGCAACTGCGTTGCCCTTCCCGGGTACATAATGTATCTTGAAAGTGTAGTCCCCCAGGAACTCCATCCACCTCCTCTGCCTCATATTGAGATCCTTTTGATCCAACAAGTATTTTAGGCTCTTGTGATCGGTGTATATGTCGACCCTTACTCCGTATAGGTAGTGCCTCCACAACTTGAGTGCAAATATCACGGCCGCCAACTCCAAGTCGTGCACCGGATAATTTCTTTCATGCACCTTTAGCTGACGCGATCCATACGCTATCACGCTACCATGCTGCAACAACACGCATCCCAAACCGCTACCCGAAGCGTCGCTATACACCTCAAAGCCCTCGGTCCCACTCAGCGAACTAAGCACTGGCGCCGTGGTCAACCGCCTCTTCAGCTCCTCAAAAGCTTGCACGCACTCTTGCGTCCACAAGAATTTCTGATCCTTCCTTGTCAACTTCGTGAGAGGTAACACTACCCGCGAGAAGTTCTCTACGAAGCGCCTGTAATATCCGGCAAGCCCGAGAAAACTACGGACTTCCGCGACAGAAGATAACGCAGGCCACTCCCGTATCGCAACAATCTTCGTCGGATCCACCGCTATACCTTCCCCACTCACTATATGACCAAGGAACGCTACCGAGGGTAGCCAGAACTCGCACTTGGAGAACTTCGCGTAAAGCTCATTCCTCCTCAAAGTCTCCAACACCAAATGCAAATGCTTGAAGTGGTCTTCTTCGCACTGCGAGTATACCAAAATATCGTCAATAAAGACGATCACAAAGCGATCCAGGAAATCTCTGAACGTCCTGTTCATCAGATCCATAAACACTGATGGCGCATTCGTCAGTCCAAACGGCATGACCGTGAACTCGAAATGCCCATACCTCGTACTGAACGCCGTCTTTGGGATATCACATTCTCTGATCCTCAGCTGATAGTACCCCGACTTCAAGTCCAACTTGGAGTATACAGATGATCCGACTAACTGATCAAAGAGATCATCAATCCTCGGGATCGGGTACTTGTTCTTCTCCGTCAACTTGTTCAATTCTCTGTAGTCGATGCACAGCCGCATACTACCGTCCTTCTTTTTAACGAAGAGGACCGGTGCGCTCCAAGGCGACGAACTTGGACGCACATAACCTTGCTCCATCAGCTCCTCCAGCTGAACCTTCAACTACGCCATCTCCTTTGGCGCCAACCTATAAGGAGCACGTGACACGGGTTTGGCACCCGGCACGAGCTCGATCGTAAAATCAATCTCTCGCTGCGGTGGGGCTCCAGGAAGGCTATCTGGGAACACGTCTGGGTACTCGCATACCACGGGGATCTCATCCAAAGTGGCCTTCGGCTTTGCGGCCTCCACTAATGCGAAGAACAGCTCTGCACCAGCACGAACCGCCTTCACCACCTGAAGAGCAGACATCAGTGTCTTGCTCGACCCCTTAAGCCCCTCGAACGTAGTCTCCCTCCCTACACCCAGCTTGACCTCCTTACGGTCGCAATCGATCCAAGCCTTCTGCTCTGACAGCCAATCCATTCCAAAGATAACATCGAACTCTACTAACGGCAATAATAACGCTAGCAAGTCGAACTCTTGGCTCCCTATGTGAACCTTCACGGCGCACTCTCTGTCCGCACGCATCGAGCACCCATTCGGTAGCAACACATCTAACTTGTCCTTCGCCATCGAAGAAGGGACTCCGATGCGCGATATAAACTGCTCGGACAAGAAAGAATGCGAAGCACCAGTGTCGAACAATGCTCGTGCCGGACTATCGCTAATCACCACAAAGCCTAAGCAAAAGACATTAGCTTAACAAGCAATAGGTAATAGTATTCTCAAGTCAACTTGCATAAATTAACTCATACCTGTCACCACATCCGCTTGCTTGATGGCCTCTTGCTGGCCCAAGTTGTAGACTCTAGGTTGAGTCGGAGCATAGTGGGACGCGGTCGACTCCACCGCTTTGCCCTTTTCCTCGTAGGTAGCTCCTTGTTTCCTTTCGGACTTTGAGCGTCCACTCCAGCAGTCACGGGCAAAGTGCCCCGGCTTTCCACACGTGAAACAAGCGCCCGGGGTTCGATTGGTAGTTGTCCCCGAGGCACCTGCAGAAGGAGCTGGACCCGATGTCTTAGCCTTCTTGAAGAATCTACGGTAGCCCGACTGCGATGTAGTCGGCGCCTTGAACTCTGATTTCTTGCCACCGGATTCCCTTTCTTTCTTCGCTTGCACGTTTCTCATATCCTTCTCCAAGGACCGGGCCGAACTGACCAGGGTCATGAAACCCTGTGCCTTGGGCCCCGATAGCAGCAACCTCAAATCATCCCTTAGCCCTTCATAAAAGCGGCTCGTCTTGCGCTCCTCGTCTGCGAAGGTAGCGCCGGCATATCTCCCCAACCGAGTAAACTCGTGGAGGTATTCATCAACGGTGCTATCACCCTGCACCAACTTCTGGAATTCGCTCTCTAGCGCGATCCTCTGCGCCGAGGGGAGGTATCGAGCCATAAATAGTCTCGCAAACTCCTCCATCGGGACTTCGGCCAATGACCTTCCCCTCAACTGATGCAGCTCTAGGCCCTCCCACCACAGTCTTGCGTCCCCATCCAAAAGGAACGTCGCTATAGTGGTCTTCTGCCACTCTTCAGTTTCCGTCGCAGTCATCACCCTGTTGACCCTTGAGAGCCAATCCTCTGCTTGGGTCGGGGTTTCTGCCCCCGTGAATACCGGTGGGTGAAAGCCCATCACGTGCTTCAGTTGTCTTTCAGTTGCTCTCCTAGGCAACTCTGGCTCCAAAACTACTTGCTCAACCCTCCTTTGCTCTGCCGCCTGAAGCGGTACCTGTTCCACAGCAGGAGCAGGCTGCTGCACCTGCCTTGCAGGCTGCGCATTGATCATTGCCATGACTGCTTCTGCCACCAACCTAATGGTCTCAGCAGACAAAGGTGTTGCAGGCGCATTGCTTGGCGCACTGCTCGCCTCAGAACCTGGCCGTTCAGACGGCCCAGCACCACATCTGGTCATCTAAAATCGTGCAAAACACCGATAAGCGACCAAAAATTACTGCAAACAGTAATTATAGGAACACGCAGGTTCCTCAAACATGTGTATTTTCATTCCTAAGTGGACATTCATGGGTTCTTTTCATGTTATAACGATGACGCACGTGACCGTGCTCACCCCCCCTTAAAAGAATTCGTCCACGAATTCATTTAAGCTTGACCGAAACCGGTAGTCTGATACCAATTTGTAACACCCCTATCCGTCGCATAGCATATAGCAGTAGGTCCGGCCGGGGCCCGACGCCATATACTACGGACAGACCGGTTGGTTACGCGTTGAAACCATACAACCAATCAGAGCGTCCTACACAACACCTAGCGGAAGCAATTTAATTAAGTTGCAAAAAGATAAGAACCCTGCCACAAAGCATGAATGTCCACTACAACCCAGGAATGAGTACATACACAAAAGAGTTCACGGCCTTAAGGCCTTACAAAAGTGTTCGCTTAACAAGATAGCGTCTTTCATACATCGGCGCGCAGGCCGGCCATACATGAATATGAAAAAGCTAATAACTAAGCCTTCGAGGGCTGGCGCTGCAACTTGGGCTTTAGCCCGCTATTTGCCGCTTGGCTCCGCAACAGCACCTGTAGAAACAACCCACCCAAGAGGTGGCAATACAAAAGGGCAACGGTCAGCAAAGCTGACCAAATTATAACGACCCCGTCCCGTTTCTCGGGACGGCGGTGCTCCTTCCCTGCATATAAAACTACCATAGCAATTCTATAAAGTATTCTATTCGCCACAAGTGTCGGCACGCACGGCCGCACACTCCGTGCTCTCAGGGCACTAATCGGTGAACCCGGTCCGGACCCAGTCCGACACCGCGATTCCACCACCATCCCTCGGATGGCAACACACGTGAGCATTTAGCCCTTTCAGCCGAAGCCTAGGCCCGTTTCCAGCCCCCCGGGAAGTCCCATGTACTTTAGGTCGCTTCTACCGAGACCACTTGGAATGGGTAGAGTTCCACCCGCCCGTTGCTCACTTCACCACGGCCATTTAGCCATCGGTGCGGGCCAAGTTTCTCCTCATTCCCACAATCGATCAAAACACGCACATAACCCCGTTATGTACCGATTTGCCCTCCAAGGCAACATCGTGGCGGCAATGCGATTCCGCCCAAGCTTTCCGGGTGCGCCTCGAGGTTAACCCCCAAGGATCCCTGTATGCAATCTACCGCGTAGAAATTTCGGAAAACTAAAATCATCGGCGCGGAGTCTTCTCCGGCCATGCAATGCAAACATCACCGATCCGGGTTAAACCCGAATAGGCTTCACACACAATGCCTACGCCCGTACTCCGATTCCGGGCTCTAACAACGGGGACTTTACATATCTACCCAAAGGGATTCCGCGCCTCAACGCTCACTCGCGAGAGGGGGATTTCCCCATGCATAGAAAGAAGGGCGACTACACATGCCCTAAGAAGAGGATCGTTACCCTCGCGTTCTTCCGCGGCGCCATGAAGATGTAGACGGATGGAAAGCTTCGCCTCGCCCTTGCCTTCGAGGATCCGGACTCGGATCGCGAATCGGTGCTCCGGTGCTCCGCCGGCAGCCGGAACTTTGCTCCTCCTCCTCTTGGCTCTCACCTCTCTCTAAGAGTTTAGAAAGAGAAAGGGTTGGGTTGGAATGAGGGAATTCAGCCCCAAACTCAACCCTAAAACCCCCTAGGTTAACCCCCAGCCGTTAGATCCAAAATAAAAGATCCGGACGGCTCGGATTCAACCCAAAATATCAGTTACGCCGATCCACACGGGTCCTGACACGGCCATGTGCCACGGGCCGTGTTACCTGGAGCTTCAGGACGATCGTCGGGCTTCATGAACACGGCTTCGAACACGGCCGTGTTCGAGGCCGTGTGCCCCACACACGGCTTGAGACACGGCCGTGTGTCTCAGGCCGTGTACTTCTCTGACTCGAGACAGCACAAAAACACATTAAATCACTGAACACGGGTAGGCACACGGCCGTGTGCTTGGCCGTGTGCCCCTGTTCAGACCTCCAAAAGTGCCGTTTGATCGCCCCGCGATCATCTCCGAGGTTGGGGTCTTACAGAAAAGGTCCAAGCACACTTGCTCCTCCCATCCGCCTCACTGTTGTCGCCACCCATCTAGCAGGAATTTCACCAAGCGGGACAGAGAGGTTCTCGCAGTGGGCTAAGAAGGGGAGGAAGTCTTAAATGCGGTAAGTAAGGAGGAAGTCGGCAGGGCCTATTTATAGAATCGAAAAAGGCGGGAAAATATTCCGCCGGTGGGAAAGTGCGGATAGAAAATTTAGCCTCGACGTTTCGACTTCCGAACCCGACCCTGTTCCTCATCAACCCGCCGGTAGGCCGCGAGAAGTTCTCGGCTGCGAACTTCCCTCACCCGCGCACGCATAAGAGGAGAGCGGCCGCGATGCGGGCCCGCCTGAATCAGCACGCGAGTCACCAAATATGCGACCCGCGGGCGGCCGGCTCGCCCCCACAAAAACTATACAATGTGGGCTAGGTGAGTCGGCTCAGCAATGTCGAGCCTGCTTGAAGAAGAGCCAGTCGAGCCAGAGCGTCTCGCCCGCACCCCCCGCAGAGATCGAAGCATCAACGCAGTTAAAAGAAAAGTGCAGCAAATACTCGCCCGTGGGCGGGCGAGGGTGGTCCTGAATTATTACAGACATTCAATTGTTCCCAACAAAGGGTTCACCCTGCTAAGCGTTTCGGTCTTTGCATGCGAAGACGTTCCGGACCCGGCGGTTAGAAGTGGGGGGAGGCAGGTTTCTTAATACTGGATCCACTTCCACTTGCCTCGCCTCCCCGTGCCCGATTGGGGTGGTACGCGAGGATAGTGATACTCGCGGACCGCCGACAGCTCCCGCTGGGTCAGATCGACCTGCTCCGAGGCATGCCCGAATCGCTCCTTGGCTCGCGTAAGGTGTACACCCGGAGAGGTCACCCCGTCCTCGTCAGCTGGACGTCTCGCTCCTTTCAAGGCCGCAAATCGCTCCTCCGCCTCGGCCTTGTCCTTCTCCACTCTATTGAAGACCTCCTGTAACAACGGGGTGTGCTTCTGAAATAGTCGTGTCACCTTCTTCTTCATCTTCTTAGCATCTAGTGGGTCCCCCAGGTACTATGACATGTGGTCCATGTCAAGGGGAGGCGAGTACCCCTCGCTCATCTCGACGTCATAAGAGGAGATCGCGTTATAACCTGCAGAGATAAGATCAGAAGAAGCCGGCAATAGTAAGCGGGCTAAAGCGAAAGGTTAACCTGGGGTTTGCACGTCGCACGCACCACCAGTTGGCCGAGAGGTGCCCGACCGACCCTGGAAGGGTTCTCCTCCAAGAATAATGAAAGGTTTCCCCAGACCAGGGGGCCTTGGCGACGGAGGCGTTACAGGAGGGATGCACCCCTGGGACGAGGGGCTAGTGACCCGATCAGCCACCACCAGGGTAGAACGCCTGGGTTCTCCCCTATCTGCTCCGTCCTCACGAGGCATCTCCTATAGAAAGAGAAATAGAAAGCCGAGTGAAGGATCAGACAGAAGAATCACATACCTCAAAGACAACCTCGGCACCGCCGGCCGAGCCGGATGCGGGGCCGTCACACGTCGGAGACCGCCGGATGATTTTTCCTTTCTTTGGCTTGAATAGGGGGCCAGGCGACTTGCGCGCCAACCACGGGGCGGCTTCGAGAGCCATCTCCCGGTTACCCTCCCTCGCAGCCGCCAAGCGAGCCTGCATCTCCTTGGATATAGGCATCGTCTGGCTATGAATCGCGGAGAAGGATAGGGAAAGGATAAATTTTCCCAAAGGTCCGATAACATATTTATAGCATAAAGGCAGGCCCCCGCCAAAAGATTCCCTCCAGCTCAGCAGGGCTTTCACCGAACACGTGGGGTTGGATGTTTCTTTCCGAGATTTTGCAAAACTCACAAAGAGCGGGGATTATGTACAACCCCGTGTTCGTCGAGTGAATCTAGATGGGCAAGCGAGCCAGCCCTGGCCCGCGCCAATATAGCGGGCGGACGGTTCTAGAGGAGCATCTCGCTCTCCTCAGGGCCTGAGAGGTCATCTGGGCGAGTCATCCCTGGCTCGCGCCTACCTGGGCGAGTCAGCCCCGACCCGCGCCTACCTGGGCGAGTCAGCCCCGACCCGCGCCTATCTGTGCGAGGCAGCCCCGGCCCGTGCCTCCTAGGCGAGTCCGCCCCAGCTCGCTCCCTCCCAGTGGGGTCGCGAGCTAACTCGGAGGTTAAGAAATCCTTCCCCGTGGGGCCCAGAGGCCAAATTACCCAGTTGATCTTGTAAGGTGTGCAAATATCCTTCTCGAACAGCGGAGTTGCGCTGTTAGCAGACCCAGTTGGGCTGCACATAGCTGTTCAGAATAGCGGAAGTTTGCTTTTAGCAGACACTTTCAGAAAACTATAAATAGAACCCAAGGGGTACCTCAGAGTGCACGCTTACTTGTCTCCTAACCTTCTAGCGCTTTCTGAGGTATCCTAGCCCGACATTCGGCTAAGGAGGGGAAGCACTCAGTGATCTTCCGGGTGTGTGGTGGGTCCTCTGCACCGGGCCCTTGGGTTAGTCTCTTGTTCCTTTTGCTTGTCTTTTTGCTTGTAGGAGAGAAGTAGGTGCGCGATCACCCCTTCCCAAAGGGTGAACTCCACAGAGACAGAATTTTCACTTTCAACAATAAGGAAGCTTCCCTGATTATTTGTCGGGGCGGCCGCTTTATAACATTGACCCAAGACCTGCAAAAGTTGTTAGGAAAAAAATAAGAAAAAAACAATAGAAATGAAAAGAGATAACTATGAGGTGTCTCCCACAAGCTCATTGTTTACTGTCGCGTAGCTTGACTAAGTGATGATTTATTTAAAAGTTTGAAAGAATAAGTGATTTGATTTTTCCAGTTGAGGGGTCGCCGGGGTGATATAATTTAAATCGGTGCTCATTTACCTTGAATGAGCCGTTATCCGGGTGTTCTATTAGCACAGTCTCATATGGTCAAACCTCTTTGACAACAAAGGGTCCGAACCACCGAGACTTAAGTTTACCCGGGAAAAGCCTTAAACGTGAGTTTTAAAGAAAAACTAGATCCCCCGTTGAAAAAGATTTTGGATTTTGGATTTGTTTATCGTGATAATACTTAGTACGCTCCTTATAAAATTTATTATTTTCATAGACGTTTGCACGACATTCGTCTAATTCATTTAATTGAAACTTTCTTTGTTCGAAGGCTAAGCTTAAATCTAAATTTAAAATTTTGAGCGCCCAAAATGCGCGGTGCTCTAATTCCACCGATAAATGACACGTTTTTCCGTAGACTAACCGGTACGGTGTACAACCGATGACGGTCTTGTACGATGTCCAATAAGCCCATAAAGCGTCGTCTAATTTTAACGACCAATCCTTTCTATTATTAGACACCGTTTTTTCTAGAATTTTTTTAATTCATGATTTACCGCCTCCACTTGGCCATTTGCTTGTGGGTGCATGATAGGGGGTGGAGAGTTTGTGGGTAACACCATTCTTAACTAAAATTTTAGTAAGTTGGTCGTTACAAAAGTGGGTGCCCCTATCACTTATTAGTGTGCGGGGTGTGCCAAATCGTGAAAATAATTTTTTCAAAAATTTTATGATGACTCTCGCGTCGTTGGTGGGGAGGGCTTGTGCTTCCACCCATCTTGACACATAGTCGACCGCAACAAGAATATATTTATTATTAAAAGAAGAGGATAACGGATGTACAACCCCGTATCCTGCGAGTGGTCGACAGGGGTTGAACCGGCCGGCTCAGATCAACTCGGACCCAGCTTGCCGAGTCCGAGCTCGGCAATAGTCGAGCGAAGCCCAGCTTGTCGAGACCAAGCTCGGGTGTGAAGACAGGGCTCGACGATAGTCGAGCCAAGCTCGACGATCTCCGTGCCGAGTCCGAGCTCGGCGATGGTCGAACGAAGCCCAGCTTGTCGAGACCAAGCTCGGGTGCGAAGACAGGGCTCGACGATAGTCGAGCCAAGCTCGACGATCTCCGTGCCGAGTCCGAGCTCGGCGATCGTCGTGCCGAGCCCAAGCTCGGCAATAGTCTAGCCGAGCCCAGCGCTAGCCGAGCACCGTCCGCCGAGCCCGTGCCCGCCTAGGCCCAGGGCGAGGCGAGTCGGGCCCCTTGCCGAGCGAGTGCCCCCTCAGGTCCAGCTCGCATCTTGACCATGGCACACTTCTACTGTGTGGCCCCTTTTGGTTTGCCTGTAGTCCTCGAAAACAGTGAAGGTTGTATATTGGCAGGCCATCTTTTCCTATAAATAAGACCCAAGGGGTACCTCAGAAGGCACGTTTTTACTAATTCTCTGGCCTACTAGCGCTTTCTGAGGTACCTTAGCCCGGCATTTGGCTAAGGAGGGGAAGCGCTCTGAGATCTTCCGGGTTTGTGGTGGGACCTCCACGCCGGGCCCTTGGTCTAGTCCTTGTTTCTTCTTTTCTTTGTCGTTTTCTTGCAGGAGTGAAGTAGGTGCGCGGCCACCCCTTCCCCAAGGGTCGAACTCCACAAGAGACCGGTTTTCCGGTTTCAACATTTTGGTGCGGTGAGCGTGGACAGTGGTCAGCAGAGAAAATCTTCTGCAGGTTCGATGACCGGGGAAGAAGGACAAGGATCAGGCAGGGGCAACTCGCCACCCCCTCCCCCACCCCCAGCGGCGAGCATGCCGGCGGAGCTTAGGGAGGAGATCCTCGGGCTCGTCAGGACCGCTCTCGGCATGCGAGCTGAGAGTGCGACGCCGGCTGTCCCGGTGGTCGCCGTTCCCGCACTCGGCGACGACGCGCCGCTCAGGCGACCAGGGAAGGAGCCCGCCGAGAGGGGCGAGCGCGAGTTCCAGGGGCGAGTTCTATTCCCCAGCTCGGCCGCCGAGTACCACTTCGGCGAGACGGCAGAGAGGGAGTTCCCGACTCGCCCGGCTGAGGGGGGGAGCCCTTTCAGCGAGTTCGTTTCTTCAGCCCCCGTTCCCGAGGGGTTTCGCGAGCCGGAGATGACTTACTACTCCGGAAGAGGAGACCCGGTCCACCACATCCAGTGGTTCGAGGACATGGTCTCCATTCGACAGATGTCAGACGGCTTCAAGTGCCGGCTCTTCGCCATCACCCTCAGAGAAAAGGCGAGAGAGTGGTTCCACCAACTCCCGACCGGGTCCATTTACTGCTTTGAGGATCTGCGACGGGGTTTCATGCTGAGGTTCACCACTTCAAAGAAAAGGAAGAGGGAGGCGGAGTCTTTGTTCCGCATCAAGCAGAGGGTAGGAGAGACCCTGGGGAGCTACCTGGACAGGTTCCAAGAGGAACTGTCCCAAGTTCAGGAGATGCCAGGGCACACCATGATGGTGGCCTTCACCCTGGGTCTCCAGTCCGGGTTCTTCGCCATGGAGCTGAAGAGGTCACCTCCAGTGTCTTTTGAGGCACTTCTAGAGAGGGCGGCCAGGGAGGCCGAAATGGAGGCAGCACATCCAGAGTTCACGCGAAGGTTGGCCAAGTGGGCCGTGGAAGAGGAAAGGCCAAGGGGTGGCCGAATTCAGGAGGAGAGGAGGGCTGAACCTCGGCAGAGGGAGCAGCCGCAGCAGCAGCCGCAACCCAGGTGGGTGCGTCCGGAGCAGACCCATCGTTTGGGGTGGAGGCCCGAATGGCAAGACCAGGCACCACGAAGGGGTTATCAGGGAGGAGATAACCGCCAGGGTGGCCGAGGGCAGTACAACCCTCAGGGGGGTAGGCAGGGTCAGAGACCCCCTCTCCCCGACCAGGAAGAGGCAATGGCGATTGCCATGAGGGGAAGGAGGAGAGGACAGCCGAGGAGAAGGAGGGAGGTCAGGGTGGACCTGCCCTATTGCGACTTTCATCAGGAAGAGGGGCACCTCACGTCCACGTGTCCGGAGTTCCTCGAGATGAGAGGGAGAAGAGAGCAGCAACAGCAGCAGGAAGTTCGGATAGAGGAGATCCGGCCCCGGGAGGAGGGGGATCGGTGCGAAGACCGGGTTGATGTGGGCACCCGAGGAAGGATCGGAGCGATCCACGGGGGGGCCGGGATCGAGGCTTCCCGCAAGTCAAGCCTCCACACCATGTACCGGAGGAGCGTTGGCTCCACATCCCAATCCCCTCCCCCGGAGGAGAAAATCACCTTCTCCAGAGAGGATTTGCCGGGTCACGAGGACCCCTTCTGCGATGCGCTGGTTATCCAGACAGCCATCGAGGATTTCACTGTCTCCCGGATCCTCGTGGACAATGGGAGTTCGGTCAACGTCATCTTTAAGAAGGCGTTTGATGCGATGAAGGTGGAGGCCAGGAGGGTGTTGGCCTCGGACGGGCCTCTGTTCGGCTTTTCGGGGGAGAGGAAAGAAGTCGAGGGAGGAGTGGGACTCCATGTCACTCTAGGGGGGCAGTCGCGCAACTGCAAGTTTGTTATCGTGGACGCCCCTAGCAGTTATAGCGCCATCTTCGGGAGACCCCTCATCAGCGCCTTCCGCTGCGTCCCCTCGTCCTTCCACCAATGTCTGAAGCTCAACGTCGAGGGGGTCCAGATCCGAGTTCGAGGAGACCCTAAGGAGGCAAGGGAGTGCTACGTCTCGGCGGTAAACTCCATCTCTTGGTTGGAGGGGGCCAAGGAGATGGGGCGGAGGCTGGAGGAGGAGCAGGAAGCCGACGAAGAGATGGGGGTGGAGTGTCGCGCTCGGGAGGAGGTGGCGGAAGAGACTCGGGGGTCGGCCGAGGCCATGGCCGTCGAAGAGGCTGAGGAAGAGGCCCTCGCCCCCGGAGGGGGAGGTACCAGGGAATGGGAGGAGCAGTCCCGCCTGGAGGCGGCGGAAGAGGTGGAGGAGATGGAGGTCCACACCATTGGAGGAAGGGTGGAGAAGGTCCGCGTCAGCGGAGGTCTGACCCCGGAAGCTCAAGGCAGGATGCTGGAGTGCATCCAGAGGAACGTGGACATCTTCGCCTGGAGCGCCGCGGAGATGCCAGGGATCGACCCCGACGTGGCCTGCCACCGCCTCAACCTGGACCCGGAGGCTCCCCCCATCCAGCAGAAAAAGAGGTCCATCACGGACAAGCTCGCCGAGCCAATCAGAGAGGAAGTCGCCAAGCTCCTCGAGGCTGGCTTCATATCTGAAATCCAATACCCCGGCTGGGTCTCCAACGTTGTAATGGTTAAAAAAGGAGACGGCCGGTGGAGGATGTGTATCGACTTTTCTCTTCTTAATAAATCATGCCCGAAAGATTGTTATCCTCTGCCTCGGATCGACGCGCTGGTTGACTCAGCCGTCGGTTTCCCTGTAATGAGTTTTCTAGATGCTTTTTCAGGTTATCACCAAATCAGGATGCACCCCCCTGACGTCAAAGATGTCTCGTTCATCACGGGAGATGGGTGTTATTGTTACAAGATGATGCCCTTCGGGCTAAAGAATGCAGGGGCTACCTACCAAAAAATGATGGATAGGGTCTTCCGAGAGCAGAAGGGGAGGAACCTCGAAGTGTATGTGGATGATCTCATGGTCAAGAGCTTGGATGTCGACTCCCACATCCGGGACTTGGAAGAGACTTTCGCCACTCTCCGCCAGTTTAAGATGAGGCTGAACCCCTTGAAGTGTGTCTTCGGGGCAAGCCGGGGAAAGTTCCTAGGGCACCTTCTCACCCCCTCGGGGTAGAACCTAACCCCGACAAGGTGAGGGCAATCCTGGAATTAAGGTCGCCGCAAAATACCAAGGAAGTACAGCAGCTGACAGGGAAGTTGGCAGGGTTGAGTAGATTCCTCTCCCGGGCCGGGGAGAGGTGTTCCTCATTCTTTAAAACCTTGAGAGGGGGTCGAAGGTTTGAATGGACCTCGGAGTGCGAGGAGGCATTCCAGGCTTTGAAGAAACAGCTGACTCAGGCCCCCCTGCTCCAAGGGCCCAAGGAGGGGGAGGACCTATTCCTATATCTAGGGGTCGGGGCCGAAGCCTTGAGTTCGGTTTTGGTTCGGGAAGAGGGGAAGAGGCAACTCCCCGTCTACTACGTGAGTCGGATACTAAAGAAGGCCGAGCTCCGCTACCCCATCCTAGAAAAACTGGCCTTCGCCCTAATCATCTCAGCCCGAAGGCTTCGGCCTTATTTCCAGGCACACTCAATTCGAGTAGTGACCGACCACCCCCTGCGCAACATCTTCAAGGGGGTAGAGCATTCAGGTAGGTTGGCCAAATGGTCGGTGGAACTGAGCGAGTTCGATATCTCCTTCGTCCCTCGACTCTCAATCAAGGCCCAAGCTATGGCTGACTTCCTGGCAGAGTATGTGGTCGAAGTGGCGGAGGAGAAACTCACTCGCCCTCTCCCCTGGAAAGTCAGGGTGGACGGTGCCTCGGGGAAGCATTCTTTAGGGGTTGGGGTCATCTTAGAAAGTCCCCAGGGGATAAAGATCGAGCAGACGGTAGTAGTGCACTTTCCTATCACCAACAACCAAGCCGAATACGAAGCTGTAATCGCAGGCCTGCGCCTGGCAAGAGACTTGGGGGTGCACGACGTGGAGGTCCTCACTGACTCCATGGTGGTGGCTTCCCAGATCAAGGGGGAGTTTGAGGCAAGGGAGCCCACCCTGCAGCTCTATTTGATGAAGGTAAGGGGGGTCATCGGGACCTTCCAGACCTTCTCAATCAAGCACGTGCCGAGGGGAGAAAATGAGCCCGTCGACCAGCTGGCAAAGCACGGCCCCCGGATGGGAGGCACCATTACGGATCTCTTCCGACCTTCCATCGAGGAGGGGGAGCTAATGGAAGTGGAACAGCATCCCTCATGGATGGATCCCTTCGTCATCTTCTTGTCTACCGGAGAATACCCGGAGGGGATGGATCGAAGAGGGCTCAAGCACAAGGCGGCATACTACCTCCTACGTGAGGGACAGTTGTACCGCAAGACCCTCTCGGGGATGTTGGCCCGTTGCGTGGCCGAAAGAGAGGTGCACAAAATTTTGGAGGAAGTCCATTCCGGTGAATGTGGGAGTCACTCGGGGAGTCGGACTCTGGAAGGGAGGGTCGTCAGGCAAGGGTACTTCTGGCCTACCCTCGGTCAGGATGCAGTCGAATTCGCGAAAAAGTGTCATAAGTGCCAACTATATGCCCCGCTCCAGCTCCAGCCGGCTCAGAGGTTAAGAAGTATCATGGCACCATGGCCCTTCGCCATATGGGGGCTGGACCTTGTAGGACCTTTCCCTCAGGCCAGCGGGCAGAGGAGGTTTTTGTTGGTCATGATCGATTATTTTTCTAAGTGGATGGAGGTGAAGGCTCTAGCCAAGGTAACCTCTCAGGTAGTCAGGAACTTCATCTGGGGGGAGATCATCTGCAGGCATGGGCTGCCACAAGCTATTGTCACGGACAACGGACCTCAGTTCGCCAGCACGGAGTTCATTCGTTTCTGCGAGCAGCTAGGAATTGACCTTCGGTTTGCTTCTGTCCATCATCCCAGGAGCAACGGGCAGGTGGAAGCGGCCAACAAAATCATCGTGAACCTCTTAAAGAAGAAAGTGAAAAACTTGAAGGGAAGCTGGGTGGAGCAGCTTCCATCGGTCCTTTGGGCATTAAGGACCACCCCCAATACGGCCACGGGGGAGACTCCTTTCAAGCTCTCTCACAGCTGCGAGGCCGTTCTTCCTATCGAATTCGAGGTCCAGACGCCTCGGGTCATCGAGGCAGGAGCCGGAAGGGAAGAATGGAGGTCAGAGAATGAGGAGGAGCTCCGACTCTCCCTTGATATGGTGGAGGAACTACGCGACTTGTCCGTCATCAGGCAGGAAGAGGCCAAGCGAAGGATGGCCAAGTATTTCGACAAGCACGTCCGTGTCAAGCAGTTCGTGGAGGGGGACCTTGTCTTGAAAAAAGTGGATGCGGCAGGGAGATCAGCCGCTGTGGGAAAACTCCACCCCAATTGGGAGGGCCCCTACATTGTGCAGGAGGCCTTGAAATCGGGGGGGTATCGCCTCCAAGATGTAAGAGGGGATACCCTCAGCCACACTTGGAGTGGCGACGATCTGAAACGTTTTTACCCTTGAAAATATTGTAAATGACTTGACTTTAAGAACGAAAGAGAATCTCGTTGCCGTATTTCACGCTCTGTTAAAATAGTGAAGGTAAAGGGATTCGCAGCTTAAACCCCCAAGAGGCAAAAGTTTCTAAGTCTTCTCGCTCTGGGGTTAGGTCTCGTCACTCCCCTGCCAGGCTCCCACCTAGCTGGTACGGCCGAGTCTCGATGGACATCGTTATGACCCTGGGGCTGAGCTCGGAGGATGTTCAACACCCGCCCTCAGGCTCTCACCTAGCTGACTGGCCCGGTGGTAGCACCCGGGAGAGGCAAAAGTTTCTAAGTCTTCTCGCTCTGGGGTTAGGTCTCGTCACTCCCCTGCCAGGCTCCCACCTAGCTGGTACGGCCGAGTCTCGATGGACATCGTTATGACCCTGGGGCTGAGCCCGGAGGATGTTCAACACCCGCCCTCAGGCTCTCACCTAGCTGACTGGCCCGGTGGTAGCACCCGGGAGAGGCAAAAGTTTCTAAGTCTTCTCGCTCTGGGGTTAGGTCTCGTCACTCCCCTGCCAGGCTCCCACCTAGCTGGTACGGCCGAGTCTCGATGGACATCGTTATGACCCTGGGGCTGAGCCCGGAGGATGTTCAACACCCGCCCTCAGGCTCTCACCTAGCTGACTGGCCCGGTGGTAGCACCCGGGAGAGGCAAAAGTTTCTAAGTCTTCTCGCTCTGGGGTTAGGTCTCGTCACTCCCCTGCCAGGCTCCCACCTAGCTGGTACGGCCGAGTCTCGATGGACATCGTTATGACCCTGGGGCTGAGCCCGGAGGATGTTCAACACCCGCCCTCAGGCTCTCACCTAGCTGACTGGCCCGGTGGTAGCACCCGGGAGAGGCAAAAGTTTCTAAGTCTTCTCGCTCTGGGGTTAGGTCTCGTCACTCCCCTGCCAGGCTCCCACCTAGCTGGTACGGCCGAGTCTCGATGGACATCGTTATGACCCTGGGGCTGAGCCCGGAGGATGTTCAACACCCGCCCTCAGGCTCTCACCTAGCTGACTGGCCCGGTGGTAGCACCCGGGAGAGGTAAAAGTTTCTAAGTCTTCTCGCTCGGGGGTTAGGTCTCGTCACTCCCCTGCCAGGCTCCCACCTAGCTGGCACGGCCGAGTCTCGATGGACGTCGCTACGACCCTAAAGTTGGGACTGGGAGTTGGCCCGAGGAAAATACCAGGGGGGGGAGCTCGCCAGTTAAGACGGCGAGCTCGGAATATCCTACCCCGCCCCCTCCCCTTTTTCTCCAGCTCGCTACTAAAGAAACCTTGGTTCTGTCCCAGACTCAGGGGAAGGAGAACGGCTCCCTCCAGCGAGCCCAGCCTCGCTCCAGCCAACTCGGCGAAAGACATGCCCTGATGCCTAAGGCGGATGCCGGCAATATCTTGACCCAAGCGTGTTTTCACTTGTCTGAATTGTCGAAAAGCTAAGGCGAGACATGGCAGAGGAAGATGAGGCGCGAGTAGGATATGGCGCGAGCACGTGTCCTAGGGATTCGCCGCGAGCACCGCAGGGGTTGGTCCTAACTCAAAACATTCTACAGGCGAGGTCGCTCTACCCAGCGCGCGGGTATAACATCGCCAGTAAGCTCAAAAAGAAGATAGCAAAATCGTGCAAAAATATCTTTGATTTATCATTACAGATTTACAAGGCCCGCCTCGGCAGGGTACAAAGAAGAACAGAGAAAAGAAAACAAAATTTAACTCTCGCCCTCTCCCCTCGAGTGGCGATCCTCCTCGTCGCCGAGCCGAGCGTCCTTCTCCCTCACCCCAGCAAAAAGCGAGTCAAAGCTGTCTTCCTTCTCGCTGAGCGGGCTGGGCGGGAACAGGGTGGGCAGGAGCTCCCGGACGGTGACCTCCTCGCAGCCTTCCGCCAAGATCCCCGTCCCCCTCATGGCCTGTAGGAGACACTCGGCAGCCTCGACGGAGTTGACTCGCAGCCGCTCCGCGACGTCAGCCTCGCCAAACACCCGGGGCCTCTTGAAGGGGAAGGCCGGCTCGCTGGCGTCCGGGGGAAGGAGAGCGTCGGCTTGGCGAAGGACCTCTCCCAGGAGCCCCTTATTCTTCTCTTTCAATTCCTCCACCTCCGCCCCCAGCCGGGCGGCAACAGCCTCCTGCTCCTGGGAATATGCCTTCTGATCGGCGAGCTGGGCTTCCCGCTCAGCGAGCTGAGCCCGCAACTGAGCCATCTCGTCTCGCATCGCGTTAGCGGCTTCGGCGTCCTGTAAGACTAGAAGTTCAGAACACGCGCAGGAATAATCTTAAGCAAGGTAAATAGGGGTATCCAGCGATTACCAGGCCGCCGATAGACTTCGCGAGTAGGGCGTCCGCGAGGCCGAACCGCCTTTCCGCGTCGACCGCGCTCTCCTTCGCCAGGTCGCGCTCCTGCTCGGCAGTCAGCAGGGCGTTGCTGAGCTGGAAGCCGCGGCGGACCATCATGTGATGGAGCTCGAAGGCCCGCAGGTGGGCCTGCATCCCCTCGTAGCCGAGCTGACTAGGGGTCAGCTTCTTGTACGACTCGGCGCTGTCGCGGCTGTAGAGGCCGAAGCCGAAAGCGAAGGCATGGGCGGTGGGCGGCCGGCGAGCTCCCCAGGAGGGGGCGCGAGTGGAGACGGAAACTCGGTGAGCCCCCTCGTCCCACTTCAAGATGGGCTCGCCAGCCGCATCTTTGCTCTTGCTCCCCTTGCCGAAGTTGGGGTGATCCTTCGGCAGACTGGGCTCGCGGACGGTGTCCTCCCCGGTAGAATCGGAGGACGGCCCGCTCTTCTTCTTCCCCTTTCGGGGAGAGGAGGCTTCTTTCAGCGGGCTCAAGGGCGGCTCGTCGGACAGAGCCTCCGGCGAGCTCATGAACTTGGCGGGAGACGAGGGAAGGTGCAGCCGTCCGCGCGAGACCACCTTCGCCCTCTTCTTCTTGGGGAGCGAAGAATCGGGGCGCGAGCTCGACCCCCCGGACTCCGAGCGCTTCTTGCCGGGGGGTTGGACTCGCGGTTGCTCCTCGCGACAAGCAAATGCCGCCGCCCGGGCCAGCTCCAGAGGGTCCGAGAATATCCCCGGGTCGGCGAACGGCGGATGCTCCGGGAGAACCCGTTCCCCTGCAGAGAAAGACTTAGTCAAAAAAAAAGAGAGGGAAAAATCGTATGAGATCCACCTTGATAAAGTTCGCGAGAGGGCTGAGCGAGGTATACCTTCGCCGGGGAGAACGGGCTGAAGCAAGTCGAGGCCGCGGCGGAGGAAGGCGACCTCGAAGTCCTTGTGGAGGAAGAACTTGTGGAGGTCGGCGTCGCTACCCGACAGGGAAGGAGGACGGTATATGTCCTCGCTCTTCTGCAGGGGGCGAAAGGGGATGTTGCCGAGGTCGCCCTTGATGAAGACGAGCCGGGTCATCCAATTGTGGTTCTTGTTCGCCAGCTCGCGAACCTTGATGAAGGACCCGCCGAAGTAGGCGACCCCGTCGGGAGTAGCCTTGTAAGAGAACAACTTACGGAATACCGCGAGGTTGAACTCAATTCGCTCCCGGCGAAGGAAGCAGGCGAACGCCACCATCATAGCGATGGCGTTGGAATTCAACTGCGCGGGCACCGCGCCGTAGTACTTCAGGATCTGGCGGATTTCTGGCCAGAGGGGGAGGCGCAGTCCCACCTCGAAGTGCGAGATGGGAAAGGCGAGCTCGCCCTCCGGGAAGGAGTTGATGGCTTCATGCTCGGCGGGCCTGCGAGCCTGGAAGCCGGGGGGGACGAACGCCGCCGTGAACTCGGCAAGCTCCTCCTCTGAGATGTGCCCCTCGAAAAAGCAGTGATCAACGAAGTGCTGGGCGCACTTAGACCGACCGTCCGCATCAGGGTTGGTCTTCACCATGGTCACGGAGAAAAGGGAAAGCGCGAGCTCGGGAAGACAGGAGCAAAGCAAAAATTCGAAAGCAATAAATGCGTGCCTCGGGGTAGGTGAGAAGGTCTATTTATAGAAGAAGGTAAAGAAGGGTGGAAGGGAGGGCGAGTCGGCCGATCGGTCCGGTCTCGCCGCGCCACCTCGCCACCCCCTCCTCGCAAGCCTTGCGAGCTGGCCAGGTCCCCGAAGGGGGAATTCGAAAAGACTCGCCGAAATATCGAAAAAGCGTCTACATATACAAAGTAATTAAAAAGTTGTTCCAAGATTATTACATGCAGACCATTCAGAATAAATAAAAGAAAAAATACAAATAGGGGCGCGAGGACCATGCGAGGGCGGGGGCGAGTACCGACCGACTGACAGAAGAACCGTTTCATTCTCCCCGGTCTCGCCGACCCGCCGCCGCAGGCCGCCGCGCATGAAGTTCGCGAAGCCGCCCCATGTTCCTGTTTATCACCCGCAGGTTCTCGTCGATTTCGTCCATCAGCACCAGGGAGGACGCCTCCTCGAACGCCAGGCTGACTCCAGCACCGTCCGCGAGACGCGAGCACTCCCACTGCAGCCTGTTGTTGTCCTTCCGCAGGTCGTGGAGCTCGCGCACCAGCTTCTTGAGAACCTTCCGCTCCCGTCTTGCGCGTTCAGGGCTGCCCACCTCGGAGTCCAGGAAGGCGTCCAGGGCGCTTGGAGAAGGGAGGGGCGAGTAGGGAGGTTGATCCACGGACTCGCCGTCCTCCGTCCGCCCGGGAAATTCTGGGTGAAGAATTGAAAGACGGTCAGAAAAGCAAAAATCCACGGAACAGAAGAGCAATGCCGGAAACTTACCGCGCGAGCCTGGCTCCTCCGGGTGGGCGCGAGGAGAGAAGTGGCGCAGGTCCTTGCCACGCCCCGGCAGTTCTTGAGGAGCGAGTTGGTAGCCGGGAACGGGGATAATCCCGGCGCCCCTCCCCACGACCGGGGATCCAGGGGAGGGTTGCCGAGAAGGGAGGCGACTCGGCGACGCCGGTTCTCGCGAGCCCGGCTCCTTAACCTCGGGATCCTGCCGTGGCGAGTTGACAGGAGCACTTTTGGTCCGGGGGGTGGACGCTTCGCCGCTGTTCTCCCGGTCAGAAGACAATTCCACGAGACTTTTAGCGGAGGAGCCAAGAATTGGCTGGTTGGAGGAACCGGCCCCGTTCCCCAAGGCGGCAGTAAAGTCGGCCAGGATGGGTTCGGCCCCCGGGGGAAGAGGCTTCGCCCGCTTGGCCGAGCTGAGATCGGCAAAACGGCGAGCAGGGGCTTCAAGGTTGGTTAGCCCCGCGACCTGGGCAGCGATCTCTCCGCGGGAGCGTGCGAGTCGCTCTAAGACTTCCTTGGGGAGCGGCATCTTGTCAGAATTTGGGGAAGGGCAAAGGTCAGCCAGATGCGCAGGGGTACATATATATAGCTATCTGTGGGGCCTACCAGAAGATTCCTTTCTGCCCCTGTCGCACTCGCCGGATCCCATGGGGTTGGATGTTTCTTTCCGAGCTTGTCCCAACCTCGCAAAGAGCGGGGATTATGTACAACCCCGTATCCTGCGAGTGGTCGACAGGGGTTGAACCGGCCGGCTCAGATCAACTCGGACCCAGCTTGCCGAGTCCGAGCTCGGCAATAGTCGAGCGAAGCCCAGCTTGTCGAGACCAAGCTCGGGTGTGAAGACAGGGCTCGACGATAGTCGAGCCAAGCTCGACGATCTCCGTGCCGAGTCCGAGCTCGGCGATGGTCGAACGAAGCCCAGCTTGTCGAGACCAAGCTCGGGTGCGAAGACAGGGCTCGACGATAGTCGAGCCAAGCTCGACGATCTCCGTGCCGAGTCCGAGCTCGGCGATCGTCGTGCCGAGCCCAAGCTCGGCAATAGTCTAGCCGAGCCCAGCGCTAGCCGAGCACCGTCCGCCGAGCCCGTGCCCGCCTAGGCCCAGGGCGAGGCGAGTCGGGCCCCTTGCCGAGCGAGTGCCCCCTCAGGTCCAGCTCGCATCTTGACCATGGCACACTTCTACTGTGTGGCCCCTTTTGGTTTGCCTGTAGTCCTCGAAAACAGTGAAGGTTGTATATTGGCAGGCCATCTTTTCCTATAAATAAGACCCAAGGGGTACCTCAGAAGGCACGTTTTTACTAATTCTCTGGCCTACTAGCGCTTTCTGAGGTACCTTAGCCCGGCATTTGGCTAAGGAGGGGAAGCGCTCTGAGATCTTCCGGGTTTGTGGTGGGACCTCCACGCCGGGCCCTTGGTCTAGTCCTTGTTTCTTCTTTTCTTTGTCGTTTTCTTGCAGGAGTGAAGTAGGTGCGCGGCCACCCCTTCCCCAAGGGTCGAACTCCACAAGAGACCGGTTTTCCGGTTTCAACAACGGACCTACGAAATCTATTCCCCATAAATCAAAATTTTCATATTCTAAAAATCTATTTTGGGTCATTTTGTCCGGGTTATAAATGTTACCTGACTGTTGGCAACTATCGCATTTACTCACAAAAGTGTGAGCGTCTTTGAATAAGGTGGGCCAGTAAAAGCCCGCTTCTAGCACCTTTCTTGCGGTCCGGTTTGCTTGATAATGACCACTGGTTGATCCTTCGTGGTAGTGTCGCAATATTTGGACGCCTTCATCGTCCGAAACACACCTTCTTACCACTTGGTCCGCGCAGATACAAAATAAAAAGGGGTCTTCCCAAAAATAAATTTTCAAGTCCGAAAAGAATTTCTTCTTTTGTTGACTTGAAAAATCTTTTGGAAGGATTCATGCCACTAAATAATTGGCAAGATCCGCGTAACAAGGGGTGGAAGAAGTCATTACCTTATTCATGACGAGGAGGCGTTCTTCAGGGAATTTGTCATCTATTTTGGACTCCACTAGTGCTCATGCAGCCGGATTCTTCAACTGTGAGAGGTGGTTGGCCGCCAAATTCTCTGCTCCCTTCTTGTCTCGGATCTCTAAATCGAACTCTTGTAGGAGGAGAATCCATCTCAAAAGTCAGGGCTTGGTGTCCCTTTTGTTCAATAAGTATCGGAGCGCGGAGTGATCTGAAAAAACAATAACTTTTGAAAGTGTTAAATAAGAACGGAATTTATCAAATGTAAAAATAATCGTCAAAAGTTCCTTCTCCATCATTATATAATTAGCTTGGGCGGATGTGAGCGTTTTGCTTGTGTAATTAATCGGGTGAAAATACTTATTCACCCGTTGGCCTAAAACAGTCACTACAGCAAAATCACTCGCATCGCACATGATTTCGAATGGTAAAGCCCAATTCGGCGCAATTAAAATTGGCGAGTTTATCAGTTCTTTTTTATTTTTTCAAAAGTTTTCAAACATTCATCGTCAAAAATAAACATAGTTTTTTTTCTAAAAGATGAGTTAAAAGTTTTGTAATTTTAGAAAAATCTCGAATGAATCGTCTATAGAATCTCGTGTGTTCTAGAAAACTCCTAATAGATTTAATATTAGTGGCGGAGAAAGTTTTTCTATGACTTCGATCTTGACCCGATCGACCTCGATCCCCTTACTATATACTTTATGTTCGAGGACCAACCCCTCTCGGATCATAAAGTGACACTTCTCCCAGTTTAGTGCCAAATTCGTATCTTCGCAGTGTTGAAGAACACGATCAAGATTATTAAGACAATTTTTAAACGAATCGCCGAATACAGAAAATCATCCATAAAAACCTCCATGACATCCTCTACTAATTCGTCGAAAATAGCCAGCATACATCTTTGAAATGTAGTCGGCGCGTTACAAAGACCAAAAGGCATCCTCCGATAGTGGGCAAGTAAAAGTGGTTTTCTCTTAATCCTCGGGCGAAAAAAAAGGATTTGAAAATATCCCGAAAGACCATCAAGAAAACAATAATGAGAATGTCCGGAGAGACGTTCTAAAATTTGATCGATGAAGGGTAACGGGAAGTGATCCTTACGGGTGGCATCATTTAATTTTCTATAATCTATGCACATCCGCCAACCCGTAACATGCACGGATTGGGATTAACTCATTATTTTTGTTAGAAACTGCTGTAATTCCCCCCTTTTTTAGCACGACTTCCACCGGGCTAACCCAAGTGCTATCCGAAATTGGGTAAATAATACCCGCGTCTAATAATTTTATAATTTAGGCCTTAACGACGTCTTCATATTTGAGTTTAGACGACGTTGAGGCTGAATGGTGCTGCGATAATTACTTTCTAGCATAATCTTGTGCGTGCAGAAAGATGTGTTAATCCCCTTCATATCGAAAATTTGTCATGCAATTGCATGACGGTGATTATTTAGAATTTTCATGAATTCGGAAATTTCTAAATCGTTAAGTGCAGATGAAATAATCACGGATAATTTTGACTTTTTTTCTAAAAATAGATATTTTAATGTTCCGGCAATTGTTTTAATTCTAAAATCGGCGCCTCCTCATAATATGTTTTTACTTTAAAATTATTCGATTTTATTTCTTCAAATTTAAGAGGCCGAGTTATTTCTTTTAAACAAAATAAATTTGCAATATCCGGATTTTCAAATGAATGAGAGATAATTTCAAAAAACGATGTTATTTCCTCTTCAAAATTTGTTTCTAAGGTAAAACAAGAGTCGTCGCCAGAAAAAGAGTTTTTCATGGAAGAGTCGATATTAAAAGTAACTTTTTCATCCCTCACTCGTAAGAGAAGTTTCCCGTTACTTACGTCTATTATTGCTTTAGAGGTGACAAGGAAAGGACGACCGAGTATAAGGGGAACTTCAGCGTCTTCTTCGATATCTAGAATGACAAAGTCTACCGGGAAGATAAACTTGTCTACTTTGACTAATACATCCTCTACGACCCCCATTGGGTATTTTATTGACCTATCCGCTAGTTGGATGCTCATTTTAGTTAGGGTTGGGATGCTCAAACCAAGCTTTTTAAATAAAGAGAACGTCATTAAATTTATACTAGCTCATAAATCGGTCATGACGTGTTTTATTAACAAATTACCGAACAAGCATGAGATGGAAAACCGTCCCGGATCGTTAAGTTTTCCAGGCAATTTATTTAATACAACTGTCGAGCATTCTGCCTTTAAAAAACATGTGAAATATCCTCAAGTTTCTTTTTATTAGAGAGTAACTATTTAAAGTATTTCGCGTATTTAGACATATCAGAGATTGTTTCATAGAATGAGACATTTATTTGAATTTGTTTTAAAATTTCAATAAATTTCTTGTATTGCTACTCATTGCGCACATTTTTAAATTTTGAAGGAGAAGACATTGAAAGTTTTAAATTATTACGCGGAGTTAAAGTAGAAGACGGTAAGGTAGAAGAACTAACTTGTGAAGAAGTAAATTGCGGGGGTGAAGATGAAACGTTTACCTCGGGTCCAGCCAAATTGTAGAAGTTACCTCCATTCCGCTGCAGAGAGTTATTGCGTTGACGCTCTCCCTTGGATTTGGCTCAGTGTTGCCGAGCAAAGTTCCTTGTTGGCGCTCGGAGAACAAATTGGCTAGCTGTCCAATTTGATTTTCTAAGTTTTTAATAGATCCGGTAAGATTCTGGATATTGGACTCGTTGAAGGCTACGTATTTAGTGAAGTCCTCTTCAAGTGAAGATGACTTTTGTGATGGCGGTAGTGCAAATCTGGGAGGATTCACTTGTGGTGGTCGTTGAACATTATTGGGGTTGCTCCATGAAAAATTTAGATGACTCCTCAAACCCGGATTATAACTATTATTAAACGGAAGATTATTATTCGGGTTATAAGGAGGACGATAGGAGTTACCCATATAGTCTACCTGCTCTTGATAAAATTATTATTATTATTATTATTATTATAAGCCCAATTGGTGGCGGAGGAAGCAGACATCTCTGTCACATGCTTTGTAAGCATTTCTACTTAACGTGCTAAGCTCGGGGTGGCCTCAACTTCAAAGAGTCCGGTCGGCTTGTTAGGACGCGGCCGTGGCGCATTCCACTGTTAAGCATTCATGGTCATCTCCTCAAAAAGCTCTTAAGCGGCCTCGGGGGTTTTGTTATTAAGAGTCCCCTTGCTGGCGCATCAATCATTTGTCTCGTTTGGAGATTCAAACCATTGTAGAAATTAAGTTTGAACTTGTTGCCACACTGGGAGGGCATGATGAGGACATCTTTGGGAGGGCATGATGAGGACATCTTTGCAAAAGTTCTTTGAAGCGCTCTCAAGTGTCGTAGCGAGACTTCGCGTCCATTTGCATAAACAAGAGAATGTTCGTACGTAATTTAGCGGACTTTGTCGGAGGAAAATATTTCATTATAAATTTCTCCGTCATTTCAGGTCACGTAGTGATAGAACCTCTAGGAAGAGTACCCAACCATTATTTAACATTAGTGCATAAAGAGAAAGGAAATAAACGCAGATGGATGGCGTTATCAGTGACGCCATTTATTTTAAACGTATCGCAAATTTCCAAAAAATTAAGCAAATGTAAATTTGGATTTTCATCTGGTAAGTCATCGAATACAACAAATTGTTGTACCAGCTGAATGATACTCATTTTAATTTCAAAATTATTATTCGCTACTATCGGACGAATAATACTAGATTGTGTTCCCTCATAATTCGGTCTCGCATAATAGGACATGATCCGTAGCGGGGCCGCATTAAGGTTGAAAACTTCCATTATGCCCTCGTTAGTTTCTCTGATTGACTCTTCGCTAATTATTGGTAGATCACTAAATCAGAGACGTCGTCTAAAGGTGCGCTCGATTTTCGGATCAAAACCGAATTCAAAATTATTTGAAGAGTTTACTCGGGTCATAAACTAAAAAAAAGAAAAGAGAGAGAAGGAGAGAAAGGGGGTGAGAAGAAGAGAAGCGATAAAATTAATAACTATTTCTCTTTCAAATTATCGACCAAAGTCCCTGGCAACGGTGTCAAACACTTGATGCGCAAAACTATGCCTGCAATCGACAATGTCAATTGTATTGTATCGGAAGTAGTATATGTTTAAAAAATCAATGTCGTATTAGACTCGGGATGGTCGAGTAATTCTACTTTGAAAGATCGTTATTATCTTATCAATTAGAAATTGGAGTTGGGTTGCAAAAAGTAAAAGCTAGCGATGCTAATGGAATTTATTCGATGGGTTAAAAATAGGTGTCCGATCCTTGAATCACCTTGGAAAAAGAAAATATGGAATGAAAAATAGAATGTAATTCTCTTGTTGAAGAGGCTTTGACCGTGGAGGTTCCCGAAGCACGAACACCCGTCTTTCGAGGATTAGGTTCAACTAATCTTAGGTGTATCGACCAAACTCTCGTTCCCAAATCACATCGCCTAAGACTTGTTTTAGGTAGTGACCCTCGCTATTGGATTTTACTCCAATCCGGAAGAGTTACGTCGTTCTCTCTCGAGGATTGCGTTCCACTCTTTTTACCTATGAGCGATAGATTCTTCTTACGAGCCTCTCGACTAACTAAAGAACGAAAACAAAATGAAAACTATATATCGACAAGGGTGGATGTATCAAGGGTCCAGGGGGTCAATTGACCCTCCCCCCCCCCTCCCCCCCTAAGTTTTATAATTGTCTATTTATTATTTAGTTATAAGTTGTTTTTTTATTTTTATTATTATTTAGTTATAAGTTTTTATTTTTTTATTATTATTATTTAGTTATAAGTTATAACTTATAACACCGGAGTGGCTGAGCCCCGAGCCCTAACCCTTCCTGCCTTCCGCAATTCTTCCTTCCCCAATCCCAAGTTTGGCAGTTCCCCCAAGGCCCCAATCTTCCCTGCTTGGCAGCGTGCATCAAATCGCTGCTTTGGTGTTTCCCAGTTCCCTCACAGACCGCAGTTCGCTGTTCGCAAGATCCCTCCGGACTCGGGCCGCGAGTTTCCTTCTTTTTTTCTTGATCCTCTTTTGCTCTGCAGACTGCAGACCTTGATACTTGGTTAGTGGTTACTTTATTACAAATTGTGGCGGCTACAGTTCTCCCTATTCTCAGGCGCTGAGAGAACTCAACACCTCTCAGGCGCTGAGAGCACTCAGCGCCTGAGAAGCACTGAGAGCACTCAACGCCTCTCACTCTCTCAGGCTGGGAATCCTTAATGGTTCAAGATACAGGGAATTTGAGAAATTTCTTTTTGGCACTAAAAAAATTATCAATTGATTGTCACTTGTAAGTTGTTTATTATAATTTATAAGCTATACAGTTAATCAAGGTAGGGGATTTAATTAAGTTTATCATGATTCATAGGCTCATAACCCTTGTGTTATTTGTGTAGGAAAGGGCGCATTGTTGATTAGTTGCTCAGTGGATGAAATAACATAGATCTGGCTTATGTGCACCTCTTGGATTGTCATTTAATCTATTTTTGTGAAAGACTGGAACTCTGTAATTGGAAGGTATTTTCTTACTCCATTTCTTCCCCCTTCACTATATTCTTGTTCTTAGATAGTTAGATCTGAAATTCTAAATATCTGATCTACTGTTTTATTTTATCTGATTATCAGTGTATTCTCTAAATCTGTTATGGATAAATATTTTAAAGTCTTGTCGAAATTAGGATCACATATTTGTCAGAAGAATGATAGTGAAAGATTGCAGTTAGATGATAAACGAGCTAAAAAGAAGTTAATATAGATAATAGAGCATCAGATCCTGGATTGAGATGCCGAATTTCTGATTATCCTATTAATGACCGCGATGATGTGAGAAGATATTATTTATTAAAGGGTCATTGTCAACCAAAAACACATGAATTTCCAAAAAACTATCATCAAAAATATTTCAAGGAAGTTTAATCCGGCTTGGTTTGAGCATTTTCCTTCATGGTTAGAATACAGTGTAGAAAAAGGTGTTGCATTTTGTTTATTCTGTTATCTTTTAAAGCAAGAAATGGGACAACAATCAGGTGGTAATTCTTTTGTTGTTGATGGTTTTAAAAATTGGAATAAAAGATTTGCAAAATTTAAAGGACATGTTGGTGGTCCTACTAGCATTCATAATCACGTTGTCATTCTATGCAATAAATCCATAGATGGGACCGTTTACCGGACAGGATGTCAATCGAGCTTCCGTTGTCAACGAGAATCTTCTTAACTATAAAGCAAGACTCTCCTATCCCCGCGCTACTGATGAGGGGGTCTTCATGTGGCTTGTGCACCCCTAGCATGTCTTCGTCCCCAAAGTGGATGGTGTTGTCGTTGCGCACCCTCTTGTCATGGCGGTCTCCCTCGTGTCGTGTTATGGCAAATACTTGCCTAGCCATGGCAGGGGGTCCGACAACCGTCACTACTTCCATGCCTGAGCATGTGCCCCCCTTGCCCCCTTGGTGATTTTGTGGGAAACGTAGCACAGGTTAGACAACGAGGCTTCTCTTGGCATTGCTGCTGTTTGGGGTGCTTTCCTGTGGCAAATGCTGTTTCCAGGAAGTTGCAAAGTTTGGGAACACCTTCCCACATACGGAGCCAACTGTAGTGGGTCACCCAGTTTTCCCCGGTCCGAAGAATCAGACCACTCTAGCTCAGAGTCCGACCGAGTGCACAAACAGTCAAAGAAAAACGACAGCAAATGACAAAAGTCTTTTTTGACGTGAAAAACTCGGAAAGTGAAAAACCACATGATTGGATGTATGCCGAGCCAAAATCCACTATATTGTTGGAGTTTACAATAGTCTGGGATGATTCTTTG
Organism: Platanthera zijinensis; assembly: GCA_039513925.1. NCBI lineage: Eukaryota > Viridiplantae > Streptophyta > Magnoliopsida > Asparagales > Orchidaceae > Platanthera > Platanthera zijinensis. Next base: position 236,466,838 of record CM077081.1, on the reverse strand, counting down.
AAGGCGGCGGCGGCCGTCGGCGGGCGCGACAAGCGTGCAGGTGTGTGGCCGCGCAGCCCTTGCGCGGGGGTTGGTCGTGGTCGCGCGGGCTGGCCTCTTGCGCGTAGGTGCCCGTCCGTGCGTGCGTGGTGCCCCTGTCTTGACCTGACGCGCTTAGAGTTTTTCACGTGCTTATTCTTGCACGACCGCTCGGATCAGTTTGGCTTGACTCAGAAAGTTACAAGGGGAACCATCATGAATAAAAAAACTAAGGTTTTAATATTTATTTAAGGGGATTGTTAACCGCAGACCGAATATGGCTATTCGCAGATTATTACTATTCGCAGATCCAAAGACACTCAAAATTGTTATTCACAGAAATTATTGTTATTCGCAGACCAATATTAAAAGTAAAATAAATATTAAGAAGTGTCAAACGGAACCTTAGTCTTTAGCTAGAATTTGATACTTATGATCTGAACTAATATAAAGTGAACTAACTGAACTAATCATCTAAAAATCAATACAAACCGAACTTAAGAAGTGTCAAAAAATATCAAGAAGTGTCAAAAAATATCAAGAAGTGTCAAATCTTAACTAACCATCTAAAAATCGAGAAATAGCTATATAAAATCACTTTAAAATATCAATAAACACTCAAATTAAGAAGATCCTACTAAAATAATCCTTTATTCTTCAACCCTAGCTGTCCAAATCTCTCCACACAAATCGAAATCACATAAACAGCGTAGAAATCCACTCTCCAGCACAAAAAATCGAGATCCAGCCAATCAAACCCCACACCATCGATCCCTATGTCTGTATCGCAAACAACCCCTAAACAAACTAGCCAATAAAATGTTTGCATGCGGGCGACGTCGGCGAGCAGACGGGCGACGTCAGCGAGCAGGCGGGCAACGTTGGGCTGGTGGCTGGAAAGATGCGAGAGAGAGGGGAAGATGCGAAGTGCGGAGTGCGATTGCGGGCGGCGCAGGCAGGCAGCGCAGGCGGGCGATCGAGAGTTGGGAGAGCGAGAGAGGGGAAGATGTGGAGTGCGGGATAAGGCTGTTGTCTGGGAAGGGAAAAAGAATTAGGGTTGGTTTGTGAATAAAGGCTTTCAAAAAGGAAGGAGAATCTTTAACGCATTTTTAAAGTGTTATTTTTAATTTGCGAATAGCCATTTTTGATCTGCGGTTAACAATTCCCTTATTTATTCTTTTATAATCATTATTAATCCGATTATCACCCCACTCTTTTGAAAAAGAACTTCACAAGGGAAAGGATATCAGGAAGTGAAGCAACACCGAATGAGAAGCTGACATAAAAGTCCAGCTCCGGCGTCACCGTCGCATTTCAGACCCCGGCTGTTCTCCGAGCGGGTAGATTCCGGCGAGCCGCCGGAATCCTCCAACCGGGCGGAGAGATGCAGAGCCATTCTTCTACTTCCGCTATTTTTCCCTCCATCTTCCCCTTCCCCTGTCTCCAAATCCATCCTTTCTTCTTCGCATTAAGAAGGCCGCTTCCTAAAACCCTAAACCCTCTCCTCTTCCCCTCCAAACCCCCCTCCCTTCTCCATTCCTTACCTTCACGTCCCAATTCTCCTCTCTCCGGCGAACCCCATTCCCCCTTCTCCTCCCCCAGCAACGCTCAAGTCAAGGAAATCGAGCTGGAGCTACTTGGCAAGCCATCTCCTGTTTCCATCCCTGACGAAGAATCCCCTCCCGCTTCTGCGAAATCAGTTCATCTCGATGACGCCTTGGCCCCGTTCCTAAAATTCTTTAAGGCGAAGAATACTGAAGAAATCTACCCTTTCGGCGAAAAGAACGAAACCCTAAACCCAGCCGCGGGCAAGCGAGTCGGCCTTGAGTACTACGAACCGAAGCCCGGTGATTTCGTGGTTGGAGTGGTGGTGGCGGGGAATGATAGGAAGATCGACGTCGATGTCGGCGCGGACTTACTGGGGTCGATGCTGACAAAGGAGGTGCTTCCGTTCTATGACAGAGAACTGGCTTATCTGTGTTGTGATCTGGAAAATGATGCGAGAGAGTTTATGGTGAGGGGGAAGATGGGGGTGGTGAAGGATGAGGAGGCAATGAGTTCAGGCGAAGCACCGGGGAGGCCGGTTGTGGAGATTGGCACAGTTCTTTTCGCTGAGGTTCTTGGTCGAACACTTAGCGGGCGTCCGCTGCTGTCTTCGCGGAGAATGTTCCGTAGAGTTGCATGGCATCGAGTGAGGCAGGTTCTCTTCTCAATCTCTTCCTAACTAAGAGGCCATGTTTATTTCCCATGATTGTTCTCTCTCTCTCTCTATATATCTATATATCTTTCACTATTATAAGAGAAAAGTTGGTTTTGGTGCAACATTCAAAATTGCCATATATATTCTTACTTTTTTACTCAAATGACTTAACATATATTATAACACATTTCAAAAAAATAAAATACAATGTCTATTTAGGTAATTACATCATATCTCCAAATTAAAAATAATGATGGAAATTCCTAAAATATAAAAGATTTTAGTAGAACTCCTTGACGTACTATAGTAGTCTATCATTACACATGTCAGCAGTCTTTTTGAGAAAGATTGTCATTAGGCATGTCAGCTATATTTTTGACGAGCTATCAGTAAACTCATCAATTTTATTAAAGTTGATTTAACTTGCATGATAATATATGTATTAAGGTAAAATAATTGACATTGTATTTATTTTAATAAACTGTACTAATTAATTCATAGGGGCAGAGTCCCGTGTATGTCGGGGTCGAGGTACTGTTGAGATTGGCCTTAGGAGTTGAACCCTATGTTTGTCACTAGTACTATATTAACAACAACAACATTCAAGCATTTATCCCACTATAGTGGGGTCGGCTATATGAATCCTTTGTCGTCATTGTGCCCTATCTTTTGCTATAATCTCACTAATGTCTAAGTACATCATGTCTTTTCTTATAGTTTCATTCCAAGTCTTTATTGATCTACTCCTCCCTCGTTTAACATGCTTAGTGACCCGACTCTCACAACGCGTAACAGGAGCCTCTAATGGTCTCCTTTGTACGTTTCCAAACCATCTTAGTCGAGCTTCTCACATCTTCTCTGCAATTAGTGTTACTCTTGTCTTATCCTCGTGGACCCTTATACATTCATTCCTAATTTCATCCAATCTCGTGTGTCCACACATCCACCTAAGCATTCTCATCTCCGCAACTCCCATTTTTGCTCATGTACACAATTCACTGTCCAACACTCAAAACCATAGAGCATCGATGGTCTAATTGCAGTACGATAAAACTTGCCCTTAAGTTTTAATGGTACTTTACGATCACATAAGATCCCTGACGTGCCTCTCCACTTCAACCAACCCGATTGGATTTTATGTGTCATATCTTTATCAATACCACCGTCTTTTTGAACTATCGATCCAAGGTATTTAAAACAATCACTACGAAATATTTTGATCATCCAGCTTAATAACGAAGTCATCGTCTTTCTTGTCACTAGTACTATATTAAAAGAAAAAATTCTGTGATGAAATATTTATAATGTCAATATTATCCCTATTTTTTTGATCTAATATAATTAAATTCTTTTGTTTATTTCAAAATAATTTAAATTGTAATGTTCATCTAAGTAATTATGCTTAAAAAGTAAAAAAAAACAAGTTGTTGAAATTAAGTTGTCAAAATCAAATTGTCATAATTATTATATTATCTAATCATGACTGTCAGATTAATAAAGAAACATGACTTTGAAAGAAGAAATGAGAGAAGTTCGGGGGGGACGCGTGTGGTTGCAAGCTGCGGGAATGTCGCTGCTTCACGACGGAAGGCTTTGACGGCCAGAATCATTCGCAGGAGGCAGCATCCGAAATTTACAGCAAGAATTGGCAGACTTTGTGGCGCTTCTGAGGCAGTGGTCGCTGGAGATATACTTCAGCGTAGAAGAAGAGGGGAGTTCGAAAGGGAACAAGTGTTGGAGAGGAATTGGGAGCTCCTTTTCCACCTAGAAGGAGCTCGGGGAAAATACAATGGATGTGTGTTTTAGACTTGGTTTTTTTTGGATCCAGATAATAGACACCTAGGATGTAGTTTATATTTTAATTGTATGGTTGTTTTTGAAAGTATGGTGTGGCCAGAAGAATGCTATATTCCCTTATTACACACACACACACACACACACACACACACACACATATATATATATATATTATTGATGTTACATGATTGCATCCCTTGGGTTTTGTTTGGATGAAATTGAAATTGGATATTAGAATTATCATCAATTTCAAGTACTGGTAAATTCCGACCTCATTATGAAGGAATAGAGATTACCATAAAATTAATTTCACTAAATTCGGTATAATTTAAAATTTTCCTTTATTTAGTTACCGAATCATGGAATTGAAATTGATCCCTCCAATTCTAGTACCAAGGGCTCAATTCTGTCCAAACGAATGGAGCCTTAATATTTTTAGCCTTAGTAAATTGATTGTCATAATTCTAGATTAGTCGTTTTCCGCTCCTCTCATTCACTCAATAATTTCTTGTAAGGGACTCTTTGTTTTCGCTATCAAGCGACAACCTTATGCGAGCTTTCCCTGCACAATAAGGAGCAAGTAGAGATGTAGATCTCAAAATCTACCTCGTTTTATCATGAAATGAATGAGTAATTGGAGGAGCCATGATTTTATGTTTTGATGTTTGAATTCTTAGCAACTGATATAAGCATAAACTGTATATTACATATCTAATATTGTTGATAAAACTCTTCAATCAAGCATTTGTATTTATTTCCGTTATTTTTCATCAATTAAGAGAGTCTAGGGGTGCGTTTTGCAGGGTGGATCCTACGTGATTGTGCGGACCGTATAGCCTGGTCGTGGTCCGTTTGTTGGGGCCGTGAGGATCTGTCCCACTTGCGATTCCCGTGAATTTTCCACAGAAATTGATTGCATGGAGGCCACCGCGGTCGCAGTGGCCTCCATATATATATAGGGTGGGAGTTCATTTTCATCTTTGGAGGTTTACTGTCTTTTGAGCTCTCATAGAGAGAGGAGTGCTTTGGAGGACCCAACCTCCGGATGCTTGGCTGGAGCTCGTCTCCCGAGTTGTATCTTTTTATTTTCACACAATGCAAGCTATTGTATGTGTTCTTTGTTCTTGATATGGCTACCACGTATCATACCATAGCATACTGTGATTTCAGAAAAAAAAATCATCATTTAGTAGTGGTGTGCACATGAAGCTTTGGTTCCTCCCACGGTGGGTGATGGTTGAAAAGATTTGTTAGGTTGAACATCCTTGAGACGTCAAGCGCTTTTGGAAGGTTGATGAAATAGGGTTGTTGAATTTCAAAAGCACACTATGGGTGTTGATCTTACTATTGGCAAGTTGTGATACATACAGGCTGAAAAGAGATCTTTGCGTAGATGAACATAATAAAATCGCCAATTTGAAAGATATGTTTCTAGTGGTGTATGTTTGCATTCTCCCTTGTACTTGGCGTTTGAATTGTTGTAACAATACATACACCAAACTTTCCAAATTATGTTACTTACTAAATTACCTCATTAGTGGTTTTCCTGATCTTCAAACTCCTTTAGATGCTTGGGATAATAACATAGGATATATTCTTACCCTTCCAAAAGCTCTATGGTCAACTAACCAAGAATCTTACATCAAATTCCCACCTCAGCTTATATGAAGATAAGAAGAATATTCTTCAATGAAATTATCTCCAAACGTAAAGGACTACCTTATTTATCGGTTTTGTTTGCTAAATGACCATTTTGAGGAAACTTTTTTTTAGACTCCAATGCAATTCCCTCTAGGAGAACTTGTCATAAGATTTTTCTTTCAAACAAAATTGAATAGGCTCTCTATTGTTATAAAAGTTTGTCGTAAGTCTATATGTTGGAAGAAAATTAATGAAATATTGTCATCTTTTATTTCTAAATAATGTTGCTATCTGTTACGCCCCCGGACAAGGCCCAGCTATTTGGCCGGCAATACAAGCAACGGTTGAGGCGTAACGGAGGTGACACCGGGGCTGAACCAATTGGTTCCTCTAGTCTCCTAAGATCTCCTTCTTCTTCTTCATCTTCTTCCTAACAATTGGTATCAGAGAGCTCTTTTCTCCACCATGGTAACCACGCGTACGCAAGAGGAAGTCGGCCGATTGGAAACCCTAGAGGATAATCTCGTGGGGTTGACGGATTCGGTGGCCGCAATCGAGGAAAACGTGAAAACTTCCAACCAAAGGCTCGAAGAACGGATCGACACCCGAATGGAAGAGATCATGACATTTTTGGCACAAAACTTGAAGGATAAGGTTGTGATGGAGGACGATCCGGGCGGATCTCCCGGTGCAGGACCCGATCCGAACCGGATCGGCCAAGCGGGCTCGGTAAAAACTGTCGGCGCCACGCAGGGAGCCGGATCGGGCACGGGGGTGGGGGGGGGGGGGTGGGGGGGTGGGGTGGGGGTGTGTGGGGGGGGGGGTGTGGGGGGGGGGGGGGGGGTGGGGGGGTGGGGTGGGGGTGTGTGTGGGGGGGGGGGGGCGTCGGCAGGGTCGGGGCAGGCGGGGGTGGCCCGGGCGGCGTCGGATCGGGCACGCCAGGTAGCAGCGACTTCGGATCGGGGGGTGGAGGCGTCGGTGGGCTGGGATTTGGCGCAGGAGGCAGCGGAGGTGTCGGGGGACTGGAGTTGGCTCCGGCGGGTACGACGTAGGTGGCAGAGGCAGCGGAGGCCCCGGTGGGTCTGTATTTGGCTCCGGTGGGTACTGCGCAGGCGTCGGCGGCTCCGGTGGGTTCGACATAGCCGGTGGTGGGTTCGGCACAACGGGTGTTGGCGATTTGGGCGCTAGAGGGGGTGGGTGGCCGGTTCCCCCATATGGAGGAGGGGAGGGCTTGCTACCTCATCCAACAAGAGGAGGCATGCAATGGGATGGTGCTCCGTCTGCGGGGCAATTTCTCCATGGCTTCCCGGGCGTGCCTTTTGAACATGAAGAACCAAGGAGACCATCGAGATTTGGACAGGAGGCAGGGTGGCGAGGACAGGCCGGTCAACGGCCGTACATGCCGCCGAAACTGACACGCATGAATTTTCCTCGATATGCCGGAGGAGACGCCTTGGAATGGGTACAGAGGGAGGAATTGTTTTTTAGCTATCAAGAGGTGCCCGAGGTACAGTGGGTACAACTGACGTCCTTCCACTTGGAGGACGATGTTTTTTAGTGGACGCAGTGGTTCCTGCGGGGGCGGGATTATGTGCTGTGGGCAGAATTTGTTGATGGCTTCACCGCTCGATTCGGGCCCCTGGAGTTTGAAGACTTTGAGGCTCTCTTGCAAAAATTACGTCAGAAGGGCATGGTGATGGAATACAGGACGGAGTTCGAGAAGTTGGCAAATAGGGTGCACTGGGAGGAGAGGACACTCCTCAGTAGTTTCGTATCTTGACTGAAGGACCACTTAAAAGATGAGGTTCAGGCGTACATGCCCCGCAGCCTGAATCACGTCATCAGTCTGGCCCGCATTCAGGAAGAGCGGTTCAACAGACAGCGGTCCCGCACTACAGTGAGGCCTACTACTACACCAGTTACTGCCAGGAAGGACCCGCTGGTAGCGGGACGTCCGACAGTGACACGACTGTCCTGGAGTGAGTTACAGGCACGGAAAGAAAAAAGGACTCTGTTTCAACTGTGATGAGAAGTTTACAGCAGGACACAAATGCCAGAAGGTTCAGGTCTTTATGCTACAACAGGAGGTGGATGACGAGTCAAGTCCAGAGGAGCTGGATTTCGGAGGCGACTTGGATCTGACCGAGCTCGGGGTGTCTCTACACGCCATGGAGGGGTGTAACCCCCCTCCGTTTACTATGCGGATTGCGGGGCGGGTCCGACAGGAGAAGGTGACCATCCTGGTGGACAGCAGGAATACGCACAACTTCATCCATCCGGATGTAGCACAGAAGGTTGGGAATTTGATTGATATTGGGGCTGCCTTCCAGGTCATGGTGGCCGATGGCAGCAAATTGCAGTGCCAGGGTGTTCTGAAGGGAGTGGAGGTTCGAATGTAGGGGTACGTAGGACGCACAGATGTCTATCTTCTACCCATTCGGGGTTCGGACATGGTGCTGGGAGTTCAGTGGTTGCAGCAGTTGAGGTGGGTCACCTTCGATTGGGACCAGATGACCATGGAGTTCTTACAGAGTGAGAAGCAGTTCTGTTTACGAGGTCTCACTTCTTCATCGGTCAAGGAAATTTCTCTACGCAGTCTCCAACAGCTCGAGGAGGCGGGAAGTTTGATGTCGGTACTTTTGGGGGTGAGGTCGGATGAGGTGGAGCCAGTTGAGGTGCCTATGCAGATGCAGGCTATGGTAGAGCAGTACGCGGACATTTTCCAAGAGCCACGTACACTTCCGCCTTCACGATTTCAGGATCATCAGATTGTAATCAAGACAGGGACGGAGCCTCCCAATATCCGACCCTACAGGTACCCGCACATGCAGAAGGCCGAGATTGAGCGCAGCGTACGAGAGATGCTCGATGCAGGCATCATACGGCCGAGCACGAGTTCCTTCTCGGCTCCGATCATTCTCGTCAAGAAAAAGGATGGGTCTTGGCGGTTTTGTGTAGATTATCGTGTCCTGAACAGTGCCATACTGAAGGATAAGTTTCCGATTCCGTTGATTGAGGAGCTGTTCGACGAGTTACATGGGGTGACACGGTTCACTAAGCTTGATTTACGGTCTGGATATTACCAGATCCTCATGAGGGAGGAAGACGTTCACAAGACAGCGTTCAGGACTCATGACGGTCATTATGAATTCTTGGTGATGGCCAACTGGTTGACGGGTGGACCGTCCACTTTCACGGCAAACATGAACGAGATCTTCAGGGACCTTCTTCGTCACTTCGTGCTCATCTTCTTCGATGATATCCTTATTTACAGTGCTACTTGGAAGGACCACTTGCGCCATGTTGACCAGATATTCTCCATTTTACGTCAGCACCAGTTGTATGCTAAGTGATCTAAGTGTTCGTTTGGTCAAGATGAGGTGGAGTATCTGGGGCACTTGGTCTCGGCCGCAGGGGTGAAATCCGATCCTCGCAAGATTGAGAGCATGGTCTCCTGGCCGCGGCCCCAGACCCTTCGGGCTCTGCGGGGGTTCTTAGGTCTTACCGGCTATTACCGGCGGTTCGTGCGTGATTACGGTAAGATTGCCAGGCCACTGACACAATTGTTACAGAATGACGCATTTCTTGGCAAGATGAGGTTGAGGCGGCTTTTCAAGCGCTCAAGCGGGCTATGACGACGACTCCAGTCTTGGCACTCCCGGATTTCACCAAGGAGTTCGTCGTGGAGACGGACGCCTCCGGAGTGGGATTGGGTGCTGTGTTGATGCAGGAAGGGAGGCCGATTGCCTTTTACAGCAAGACATTGACTCCTAAGACGTTGAGACTATCAGCTTATGAGAAGGAGATGCTGGCTGTCATTCATGTCGTAGGCCTTTGGCGACCGTACCTGTTGGACAGTCATTTCAAGATTCGGACAGATCATCATAGTTTGAAGCACTTCTTGGACCAGCGGGTTCCCCCCCCCCCCCCCCCCTCCAACAGAAGTGGGTCACCAAGCTTTTGGGGTACGACTACGAGATTGTTTACCGGCAAGGGAAGGATAATCGGGTTGCTGATGCCTTGTCTCGCTTACCAGAGGGCACTCTAGCCCACATTTCTACGCCCCAGCTGGATGCTATCGATGAGATTCAGGAGGAGGTTCAGCGGGACCCCGAGCTGCAGGTTATTGTGCAGGATCTACGACATGCGCGTGAGGCCGCTCCAGGCTATCATCTACAAAATGACCCACTATACTATCGGGGTCGGGTGGTCATACCCTCCCAGTCAGCTTGGAGGACGGTCATGATGCACGAGTTCCACTCGTCCCCGACGCGCGGCCACGCCGGTGTTCTCCGCACTCTTCAGCGGGCACGGGCCAATGTGTTTTGGAAGGGAATGCGGCGGGATATTCAATTATTTGTTCAGCAGTGTGATGTGTGTCAGCGCCATAAGTACGAGACCACCTCCCCGGATGGGTTACTTACGCCCTTGGAAATTCCACAGTAGATTTGGGACACCGTGTCGATGGATTTCATTGATGGCTTGCCTCGGTCTAAGGGCAAGACAGTCATTTTGGTGGTGGTTGATAAGTTGTCCAAATACAGACATTTCCTCGCCTTGAGCCATCCCTGTACAGGCGAGTTTGTTGCTGCTCTTTTCGCTCGCGAGATTGTTCGGCTGCATGGCATCCCTCGGGCGATCGTCTCTAATCGCGATCCCACTTTTGTTGGCAAGTTTTGGAGGGAACTCTTTCGTTTACAAGGGACCACCCTGCGCTTCAGCACGGCTCACCATCCGCAAACGGACGGTCAGACTGAGGCCTTGAATCGGGGCGTAGAGACCTACCTCCGCTGCTTCGTCATGGACGAGCCGCACACGTGGACGAGTTGGTTGCATTGGGCTGAATACTGTTTCAACACTTCATATCATTCTGCCAGCAAGCTGGCTCTCTTTGAGGCGGTCTATGGGCGTCCGCCCCCTTCTCTGAGAAGTTATGAGCCGGGTGGTACGGCAGTGGCAGCAGTTGACCGAGCACTCCGTGACCGTGACCGCACACTTGCTACCTTGCGGGAGAATCTCCGGATGGCACGGGATCGTATGAAGGCACAAGCGGATAAACATCGCACCGAGTGGAAATTTCAGGTGGGGGACGAGGTTTTCCTCAAGCTATGCCCCTATCGGCAGTTGTCTGTTGCACAACGGACGAATCAGAAGTTGGCACCCCGTTATTATGGTCCATTTCAGATCACCCGACGGGTGGGACCAGTTGCTTATACCTTGGCGCTGCCTGAAGGGTCCAGGATCCATCCCACTTTTCACGTCTCCATGTTGAAGTGTAAGATTGGCGATACTGTCCAAGTCAGCCCTTATTTGCCAGAAGCTACTAGCGGGGGCGAGCTGCGCCCACTTCCTGACGACGTACTTTTGATCAAGTGGAAGCGCCGCGACACGGCGTACTACCCTGAGCTACTGGTCAAGTGGAAAGGTCTCGGCGCCGAGGACAACACCTGGGTTGATTTGCTGGAGTTTCGGGAGCTTTACCCCGATTACCACCTTGAGGACAAGCTGGTTTTTGATGGGAAGGGGAATGTTACGCCCCCGGACGAGGCCCGGCTATTTGGCCGGCAATACAAGCGACGGCTGAGGCGTGACGGAGGTGACAACGGGGCTGAACCAATTGGTTCAGCCTCCTCTTCATGAGTTTCGGCCCAAGGGGGGGGGGGGGCTGAACCAAGTTGGTTCAGCCCCCATTGGGGCCGGCCGGCCCCCTTGGCCGGCCAGCCCTGGGTCCGGGTACAAATATACCGGACCCCCTCTTTGGATGGTATGCAAAATATTACTCAGGTATTATTTCTCCTTCATCCTCCTAACCCTAGTTCCTCTAGTCTCCTTAGATCTCCTTCTTCTCCTTCATCTTCTTCCTAACACTATCTTTTTTTTTTGGTATTTCTTATAAGATTTTAGCGCTATTGCTATCATTTTTTTCATTATAGCAATAATGAGCATTTCATAGGGATAGTTGCAGAGATATTAAATGACCTCCTTTCCTCTTATTTCTATATAATTGAATAGGCTTCTTTTTCTTTTCAATATAATGTTTTCTTTTTTAATTCTCACATTGCACATAATGCTCTCATAGCTCCTCTAGCTCTAGTCTTATTTGATTGTTAAAGAAACCCTTCTTGAACCTGAAGTTATGTAACGCTTCACTTGACTAAAGTGAAATCGTCCTGCGAATTTAATTTTGATTTTATATCACACTATATTTTCTTTATGATTCTGCCACTCTCTGCTTTTAATGAAATGTTATTAATTTTATCTGTGCATCTAGTTATCTCGGGCTATTTATGAAAGTTGGAGGAAGATTCCGCTTTTTTACTTTGGAATAGGAAAATCTAAATGTAGGCTCCATTTGGGCTTTGCTGCAATGCTGACAAAAAGCATTGATTTGAAATTGCGGTGAGAAAATGATGTGGGAGACTAGGATGCGAAAACGAGATAACTATTTGTAAGAATTCCATTTGCGAAGTTGTTCTGAACAAAGATATACAGTTGTTTATTTCGGACAATAGTACAACAAGCTGGTGGTTGGGGTTGGTTTCAGAGATGACATCGGCATAGGGGTTGTCCTTCGGTTCAACATCAGGGCCCGTGGAGGGTTGCAAATCAGCTAACAGGCGGCAAAGAAACCCTAAAAGACGCCATGGGGCATTTTCATGGCCTTCTGTGCGAACTATGATATGAAAATTTTCCACTGCCGAACATGGACTTTGAACCGTGTCCCGTGCTGCCCTAAATGGCTAGTGTCCCGTGCTGCCCTAAATGGCTAGTGTCCCGTGCTGCCCTAAATGGCTAAATCACAATTTAGCACATTTATTCTCACTGCTGTGTAATTCATCTGTTTGGATTGGGTAGTCAAAAATTGGAGGTCCGCCACTCCAAAAATGTTGAACCAAACCTTCAGGACTATAAGAATTGATGTACTTAAATGCATCCCAATCCAACAAAATGGTTAGTTACTTTATTTTGTACTGGTGCTAAATTACTGATGCATTTCATCAATAGGAATTTCTTTTAACAAAGTAATATAGCTGATCCATTATCTTCATTCAGATATACATTTTTGTGAGAAATGGCATGCACCAGCATTGATATGATTTTTTTGTCAAATATTTATAATTCATTTCTCTTTTTAATCACTTAGATTCAGCTCGGCCAAAATTTTGTAGTTCCCCCTAACATTGTGCACTTCCCTTAGTGTTGCTAGACATTTTTCGGATATTATATTGATCTTTTTAGATGGGAATCCTAGTGACATTTATGAATTTGCCATCACAGTTATCAACATTGATGAATTTTCTTTTTCTCGCAGATACAACAATTTAATGAGCCCATAGAGGTTAAGATTTTTGAGTGGAACACCGGGGGGCTTTTAACCAGGATAGAGGTAAGTGTTTAGTTATAATTCAACTTTTTTTGTAATATGTAAATTTCCCATACCATAAACATTAGCGATGTGTGAATTATAGCGTTATAATTGTACTTATTTGTGTAGTATGTATGTTACTCGTATCATAGATATCAGTAAACCAGATTTGTGCTTATTTGTTTTCCAGGGCCTGCGTGCTTTCCTTCCTAAAGCTGAGCTGATAAATAGAGTTAGCAGCTTCATTGATTTGAAGAAAAACGTAAGCTACATTTCTCTTCTGTTGTAATGTCATAAACACACATACTTGAGTTTTTGTGTGTTTTCTTTTAGTGCGTTTTAGTAATATTAGGCTATGGGTTTTCACTATCAATATAGGGGAGTGTCTTGTGAGTCATGGCGTTATCTTGGTGTTTTATAATTTTCTCTCATTTGAAGGGGAGCTCTTATAGAGGACCATCTCAGGAGTTTTGACAATTCTTTGTCTTTCAAGTATGTTTTTTTTTTTTTTCATTCTAGTGCAATCCTTCATTTCCAATTTGTTTCATAATAATTCATCTTTTTAGTGCTTTGACATTGTGTGGGTTTATTATTCTGTCTTATGTCTGATTTATGTTTTAATTTTGTTTGATTAAAGATAAAGACAGGAATATGAATCAAGTCTTTTATTTAAAACTGTTTGATTCGTAGTGCAGGTTGGTCGGCGGATGTTTGTGTCTATTAGTAGGGTTGATGAGACTACTAATGCCCTCATAATCAGCGAGAGGGAAGCCTGGGTTGGTTCATCTATCTTTAACTGACCTTCATTTACTGTTTATCAATTATCATAAATGAATTGACCGTTGACTTTCTAAAATGTTTCCTTGTTTGTTTGATTTGCGTTATTTTTAAAATCAAATTATTAAAGCATTCCAGTTCTTTCTTTTGGGGATCTGAACATACTTGCAAATTTTGTGTGAATTATGTGTTACTTTATACAGTTTTCTTTGGATTTGTAAGCCATTATTTTTTCAAGTCCTTGCTTTGTGAAGTGATTTGTTTTTGTATTTTTTATTTGCTACTGTATCTCCAACTTATGATTTTAGTTAGCTCATGTTATTTTATATTTAACATGCTATCACGGGCCCATGGCCACGCATTCCTATGGACCGGTTTTAGCGATTGAGCCCTGCTATCATACCTCCTCCGCGGTCTTACTCTTGTGCACTGTCTGCTACATGTTTGTGCCGCGTGCAGAGCTTCTTTTGTTCATTCTTGCTCTTGTGCCTTGCTTTGAGGTCCTTCCGCCAAACGCCTTCCACCGAGCTTCGTCTCCTTGCTCTGCATGTGTCGAGCTCTTTCTACAGATCCCAAATTGTCGAGCTTCCTTTGCCCATGGGTTCTTTCTTCTTGCGCCTTCTTCTTCTCGCTCTGCTTCTGCCAAGAGCTTGTGCCGAGTGGCTCCTTTTGAGCTTTCTTGTGTTGTCGCGCGCTCTGCCGAGTTCCTGGTCCGAGCTTTCCTGTGTCGTGTGCGTGTTGTCGCGATCTTTCTGCCTAGCCTTTATGCCGATCTCCAAGCTGCTCCTCCCGAGCTCCTTCTGTTGTGCTCTTTTTGGCAAGCTACTCTTGTTGCCAAGCTCTTTTTGGCAAGCTTCTCCTGTTGCCGAGCCCTTTTGATGAGCCTCGTGCTCATGTTCTGCGGAGCTATCCTGCTCGCTCTGTGCCCTGCCGAGCCATAAAAATCGAGTCCCGAGCCCATGATCTGCTGAGATCGTGATCTACCGCGCTCTTCTGCTCGTCCTGAGTCTTTCTTCTGTCGAGCTTATTGTGTCGAGCTCATTGTGGCGAGCTCGCCTTCTTGCCAAGATTCCATGTTACTGAGCTCACTGCTGCCGACCAGTCATGAAAATGCCGACAACTTCTTCTAGCCCCTATTCCCGCATTGAAATTGACATTCTACGAGATGAACTCCGACACCTGTGATAGTTGATTAGTCGCAACTTTGGCGCCGTTGCCTCCTTTCCCTTTGGCTCCTCCTGGATTGTGAACTCTGGAGCCACCAAACACCTCTCTCCACACCAGGCCTCTTGGCACTTGAACTCTCCTTGCCCAAAGTTCGTTACAATGGCAAATGGAGACACCACTCCCGTTGTCGGCTCTGGCGTTGTGCTGATCACTTCTGCTCTATCTCTCCGCTCAGTTCTTCATGTTTCTGGCTCTCACTTCAATTTTCTCTTTGTCAGCCACCTAACTCATGGTCATGATTGCCTAATTACCTTTTCTTGCTCTTCTTTTGTTGTGTGGAATTTGCATATGCGGAATGTCATCGATAAGGGGAGGCTTTGTAATGGGATCTACATTCTGGATCTTCGTTCCACCACTCGTTCTCCAGTCAGCTCTGTTGATTGGCACCGACGTATTGGTCATGCTCCTTCCCCATTCTCTAGAAGGCTCTCCCTGATGTGTCTTTTTCTCCTTTTAATTGTGAATCTTGTATTTATGGAAAACAACATCGCTTTGTTTTCCCTCATTGTACAAGGAGCGTTGCTCCTTTTGATTTAGTACAGTCATATATTTGGGTACCCTACAAAATTACTATTCTATTTGGTTATCACTATTTTGTCGCGTTTATTGATGATTATTCACGCTTGACTTAGTTATATATGATGTGTGATCGTTCTGAGCTTTTGTCCATTTTCTGCTCCTTTACTGCAGAAACCCAAACACAATTTACCCGCGCTATCAAAATTCTTCGTACTGACAATGTGCATGAATACACTAAGCATGTTTTCCAGGAATTATGCACCTTGTTGGGCATCATCCACAAAACCTCCTATGCGAATACGCCACAACAGAATGACGTGCTGAGCGGATGAACCGCCACCTTCTTGAAGCCGCTCAGTTCATAGTCCAGATGCAGGTCCCCAAAACCTATTGAAATTTTGTTGTCTCCACTGCTTGTTATCTCATCAACCGCATGCCCTCATCTGTCCTCCAATTTGCGACCTCATTCTCTCATATTTCTTGATTTCACTTCCTTCCCCCTGACCCCACGAGTCTTTGGCTGCGCCTGCTACGTTCACCATTTGGGTCCTCCCGTTGACAAGCTGACCCCTCGTGCTATGTGTTACACGATCGTTGGTTATTCGCGCACCCAGAATGGGTGCCTATTACTCTCCTTACACTCGGAATCTGATCACATCTCGCCACCTTCTTGAAGCCGCTCAGTTCATAGTCCAGATGCAGGTCCCCAAAACCTATTGAAATTTCGTTGTCTCCACTGCTTGTTATCTCATCAACCGCATGCCCTCATCTGTCCTCCAATTTGCGACCTCATTCTCTCATATTTCTTGATTTCACTTCCTTCCCCCTGACCCCACGAGTCTTTGGCTGCGCCTTCTACGTTCACCATTTGGGTCCTCCCGTTGACAAGCTGACCCCTCGTGCTATGTGTTACACGATCGTTGGTTATTCGCGCACCCAGAATGGGTGCCTATTACTCTCCTTACACTCGGAATCTGATCACATCTGTTGATGTCACTTTTTTTTGTAAAACTAGTATTTCTATCCATCTGTCACCACATCACTACCACCTCTTGGTCTCCCACATTCTCTTGTTCCTATCGATTCTCCCTTACCACATTTACTACCAATAGTGTTTTAAATATTGGATGTCGGCGACATATCAGATTGCGTTTTTAAATGTCGGATGTCGGAAGTCGAAGACATGCCCGAGATATTTTAAAATATCGGATTTCCATGTCTTATAAATATTTTTTTTATCTTTATATATACTAACCATAATTATATATAATAAAAAATAGAAAAATAATATAACAATTAGATAAAAATGATTTATTTATATTACAAAATAAAATCGAATTGACAAATACAAAATGATACATTGTAAATATTTTGATAAAAATAAGTTTATTGCAAATAAAGATGATTTAAAAGTTAAAAATCATTGATTGATTATAAGTCTTATAAATTTATATTAAAAACATGTAAACAATCAACTAATAATTGTATTAAATGTTTTCATATTTTTTTGTAATAAGAAATTAAAAAAATATTACACAGTTAGTTGTAATAATAAATTATTAAAAAAAAGTGAAACAATAAGTCTAATCAATTTAAAGATACATAATATAATATATATAAATTTAAACATATACTGGTAGTCTGCTAATATAATCT
The DNA here is from genome assembly GCA_039513925.1 of Platanthera zijinensis. Taxonomy (NCBI): domain Eukaryota; kingdom Viridiplantae; phylum Streptophyta; class Magnoliopsida; order Asparagales; family Orchidaceae; genus Platanthera; species Platanthera zijinensis. The sequence continues at coordinate 236,449,637 of CM077081.1, read as the reverse complement.
AAATTAAAATATCGAGCAATATATTTAAAAGTCGTGTCGGCCGATATATCGAAAAAAAATCAGACATGTCGGACTTTATTTTACAAAAAGACATAATCTATTTTTTTAGAAAAACATATTATTTTGCCCTAAAAAATGACATGTCGAGAGACATGTCGGTCATGTCAGAGGATATTTAAAACAATGCCAACACCATCTCTTGTCCCGACTCCTCTTCATGTCTACTCTCGTCGTTATCCCCGTTACGGAGCCCCACAATTGCCCCCTCTACTGTTGATAATCCTCAGACTGCTTATTCAATGACATTGTACACCACACATGCGCTCTCAAATTATGTTTTCATGCATCGCCTCTCCTTTGATTTGCGCAGGTTTGCAGCATCTCTATCTTCTACTTCCACCCCGTCTTCTGTGCAGGAGGCTCTTCAACATCCGGGGTGGAGGACGGCAATGGATGAGGAAATGACCGCTCTATGGGCCAATCACATTGTTACCCATTCCTCTTGGTCATTCTCTGGTTGGTTGTAAATGGGTTTTACCGTCAAGCATCATCCGGATGGGATTGTTAATCTTCTCAAGGCTCGTCTTGTTGCTAGTGGTTTTACTCAACAACATGCCCTTGACTATGAAGAGACTTTTCTCAGATAGCAAAACTTAGTACCGTTCAGGTCTTACTCTCCCTTGTTGTTCATCGTCATTGGCCGCTCCACTAGCTTGACATTAAAAATATCTCTTAATGACGATCTCCTGGAGACTATGTACATGCAGCAACCTCCTGGTTATATAACCACGGGGGAGTCCCTTGTTTGTCATCTAAATAAATATCTCTATGGACTCAAACAATTTCCATGGGCATGGTTTAAGAAGTTTAGTTAGGTCGTTCGTGACTTTGGTTTCACCCAAAGCTCGACAAACTTCTCCCTATTTATTCGACGACGTTCATTTGACATAGTGGTTCTTCTAGTCTACCTTGATGACATCCTCGTTACTAGTGATGATGCTCCCGACATCACCCTAATCAAGCAACACCTTACCTCTCATTTTCAAACTAAGGACTTGGGTCAACTCTGCTACTTCTTGGGAATGGAGGTAGCCCGACGACCTTACGGTCTTGTCTTGTCTCAATGAAAGTATTGTCCCGATCTACTTCACAATACACGCTACTGTGGATGTAAGTCTGTGAATGCAAATCATCAGCTCCGTGCTCATTGATCGGTCTCTGATCAACTTCTCTCTAATCTGGAATATTATTGTCGTCTTGTTGACAAGTTGATCTATCTTACTGTAACATGACTCGACATTTACTTTATGTTCGGCGTGGTCAGTCGTTTGTTCATTTCATGCATATCCCTCGGGTCTCTCATCTTCAGGTTGTTGATTGTATTCTTTGATACCTGAAAAATGCTCCGGGACAAGGGCTAGTGTACAAGTTTTCTACTTCTCTGTCTCTCATTGCATATTGTGATGCTAATTACGATGGGTCCTTGGACGATTATCGGTCCACGAGCAGCTACTGCACATATTTTGGTGGGAACTTGGTTACATGGCGAAGCAAGAAGTAGACTGTGGTTGCTCAGTCTTCTGCCGAAGCGGAGTATCGCTCCATGGTTTCCGTCATCTTAGAACTTACATGGCTAGAATGTCTCCTCACCAATCTTGGTGTAAGACTTCCATTACCACATGTTCTTCTTTGTGACTGTCCACACGCTATTCACATTCCTGAGAACCCTGTGTTTCATGAGCGTACAAATCATATTGAAATTGATTGCCATTTTGTCTAGGAAAATGTTCAACTTCGGAAACTGATTCTATGACATGTGCAAGTTGTTGATCAAATCTCTGATATTCTCACAAAGATCTTGTCTCGCTCAATATATCAACAATTTCTCTCCAAGCTTGACGCCTACAATTTGTATGCTCCAGCTTGTGGGGGAGTGTTAAAACAGATATTGTCCATCTATTTAGGCCCATAAGGCCTCTCTCCTATAACTCATCTTTTAGTCCCACATCTTGAGTTTGTATTTTACTCTCTCTCACTTTCTCTATAAATAGAGTCATATTGTACAATGTATTTTTCAATATTGAGAATAATAAAATATTTGATCATGTTATTTTATATTTAACAATTGTAAATGCAATGGTGGTGGTTTATCTGCATTTGGAACTTTCTTGATAGCTTGGTCATGCCTTCATGACTCCGGTGACACTTTGGCCTAAATATTTCAACTTGGGAAATAGCTTCCGTGCCCCACCCAAACACCTATGTTCACAACCGTCCCCGCTCTCTCAAAAGGTACCTCAATAATGGGCATCCATCTTTGTTTCTTGTAGGGGAATGTTTATGTCCTTGAAGTTGTATTCCTTTCGCTTCCATCTTTCACCAGTTTACCAAGAAAAATTGAAAAAAATGTATGTTTTTTCATACAAGTTGGTAGCCATTTTTGGGTAGTTTACAAAATAATCAGAAGAAAGAACTCCTTTCAAAATGTTGTCAATATGATAAAAAGGGAAAGGAAGGCTCCCTCTCTAATGCGAGTTAAGCATACAATAACATCTACACATTCTCCATTACTTTTGAGAACTTTTCCTTCGAGGTTGCAACATAATCAAAAGGGAAAGTATGCCCTAATCTCCAGCTGAGCTTAAAGGCATAATAACATTAGAAACTTTACATTCCTTCCGGGAACTCTTATTTTGATGTAATTACTATGATTAATGATTGTATTTATTTACTGAACTGTTCATATCAGAAGTAATTGAGCTTCATATTATCTTTAACACTTATTATCAATAAAGTCCTTGTTGCATGTCTACTTTGCAGAATTAGTATTTTTTCTTCATTTCTATCATATTAATTGTGTTAAATGGATACTTCATGCAGGATATATTGCATTTGAAAGAAGGAACACTTCTAGAAGGGACCGTCCAGAAAATTTTTCCATTTGGGGCACAAGTGAGGATAGGAGATAGTAATAGAAGGTTAGCTATATGAGCCTATTTATTCTCTAATTTTTTTAAATATTCTTGTAGTACTTGCCGTAGAATGTGGATGGTCTTCTAAACCTAAAAATTAGGAGTATTATTACTTTACACAAAGTATAACAAACACACACACATGCGTACATATGCCCCTAATGTATGGTTTCAAACATAAGGAAACTTCCATAGGGACACGTGCACAAACAGAAGAAATCCTGGAATGTATAGGACAAACACTGACATAAAATTTTGGTATTTATTGAATGACTGCTAGTTGAACTTGTCATGGCCTAATATTAATAATTAAATGTTTTAACTATTAACTAGACTTTATGATCAATTATTCATACTATCTATAAAGGGAGTTATTTAGTGTTGACATTGTATCATGAAATTTTAATTTTGCTCTTGCTACAGTGCCATACGTGTCGATACCTTTTTGCCCCAAAGTGAACGTACATGAGTTGTGAGATAGCGAGACGAAGTTTAGCCTTTTTTGTTCACAGTTGATGTTTATTATGTGATTTGATTTGTGTTTTGAGGTACTCACAAGCTCCTTTCAAAGAGGGACCGAGTATTTTTTAGCCCTTCCACTGATCTCTCCCGAATGTCCTTTCTAACTACAGTTTCGGTCCTATTTATAGGCTTGGGAGGGCTGCCCTACGGTCAATCTTCTTTCACCCGGGCTGCCCATGTTTCTAGACGGATATAGCGTGTTCTAGCACATTCTAGAGCATACTCCCTTTTGGCTGTTGCTTAAATGACTTGTGAATACTCCCTTTTAGCTAATACACGCTTCTTCCTAACAAACAAACACTTCTAGAGCATACGCGAGAACCCGTTTGCGGAAACTCGCCTCTTTGTTTTAGGAAGATGAATGTTGTGTAAAACATCTAAACAATAAGCTTTGTTCATTTTTTAAAATTTTCATTGTTGTTTAAAAACTAAAGCAAAGTAACTTGTGGGAACGACGAAGGAGCAAGCATCAGTGAACTTCCATCGCCTGCCTATTCAATCACCCGATAAGCTGCTGGTTGTCAAGATATTTGAGTTATGGCATCGGAGCAGCTGCCAACCAAAAATGGGAATGGGACGGGTTGAGAGATAACAACTATCTAATTATTGTTTTTTACCTCTTCAATCTCCATTGAGCAGGTGGTTATCACGACATGTGAGCTCTGGTGCTGGCACCGCCATTGCAAAAAAAGGGAATGGTGAGAGAAACATATCAGCTCTGACGAGTAGCTAGCATTGAGATCCGATAACCGGAGTTCCGATGCTGAGGAAACTTATTTAAAGAGTGAGGGATAGGGAGAGAGGGGTAGACCTGGGTTGTGGAAGGAGGATTTGAGGAGAAAATGTCATCTTTAGACATGGAAACATGGATATTAGCCTTAACCGTTGTTTCCCAAATTTCAATTTTGTCTTTGTTGTGGAACAAACATGTATCATGATTGTGATTGTTGTCTCAACAACAACAACAAAAAGCCAATGACCATATGTTCGGTTGGTTGCACCAAAACATGTGTCAGGAATGTGATAGTCTTAGGATGGGTGACCTCCTGAGACTATTCATAGGCAACTGTGAAAGAAGACAAAACTGTGTGGTTCAGTTCAGTATGGGCTAAGATGAACCAAAACGACAATACTTATGAGATTGTGTGGGTTTAGTCATTATAGTAGCGTCGGGGCGACTTCTCCTAATCGGTCGTGTTGGGAGCCGATGGCAGAAAATGCGGAGGCGGACGAGCCAGTTTGGAGCTCAAGCTACACATGATGAGAGGTGCACCCGTGGTGGTGGCCGTTGGGGGAATTGAACGGAGAGGAGGCAAGTCGGCAACGATTTGATCATCTCATCCCTTCGGGCTTGCCGGACATTGATAGCAGCATTGATGGCCTTGATTTGCGCACAATGACGAATGTGTCGATCTTGGCGTTGGTTCCCGACGACTGCAGGGGCAGCGAGCGAACCCTGCAGACCATTATTATCGACAGAGAAATTGCTAGAGTTTCGGAGAGAAACAAAGTACATTGCTCACAAACAACATGACGGAAGAAATGAGAGAACACTCAGAGATCTTGCATTAAATGATAAAAGCATACAAATACAATCTGGAGACAAGTTCTGGGCAAGATCTTGGAGGTTGGATCCTCCAAAGAACTCTCCCAAATGAGAGTCCAAAAGACCAAAGATACCAAAGTTATCCAAACCACTCCTGCCCCTATCCTCATATAAGGGTAAGGCCCGCCTAATAAGACATCTAACATTAATTAATATTAATGAATAATTCTTAATTAATATTGTTGGAGTTATCGAGTCAATGTCGGTCTATTAGAGACTCTAGGTGTATTTGTGTTTTGTCCCACATCGGCTATCGGTGTTGTGTCTTGTTGTAATCCTATAAAAGCCCTTTTGAGGATGAATATTATACACTTGTTATTTCCTTATCTTATTATCCAACATAGTATCAAAGCCAGGTTCCTCCCTAATTCGATTTGCTCCCGTGTGTGCCTTAGGGCTTTGGTGAGACACTCGTCTCTTCTCGATAGAATCGAGCGAGTCAGCAGACGAGACAATCACTTCTACCGTCGAGCCTTCATCTTCGTCGATCAGCTTCTACCTCATCGGCAATCAACTTCTACCCCATCGACGAAGGCTGCAGTGAATGTCGATCCCGACTCTCGACTTTCGTTAGTTGTTCACAGAGATCAAATTCATCCGAGTATTCTTTCCTCTAGCTGGGTGTTGTCATCTCCTCTTCCGTCAACTAGTGCATCTTCCGCTTCTTTGTTCCCATCCTCCGCTCCTGCTAGTGCTCTCGTCGAGCTCCTCTATTCTCGCTCTTGTCGACGAAACCGACGTTTGATTCCATCGACGGGAGTTGTGTCTTCCCCCAACGATCCCGTCAACAGTGGGCTTTGTTGTTATGCGCCTTTTTCCCGACAATTTTGCTGCGTCTTCCTCTAGACATCATCGATCCATTCTGCTCCAGTTCGCCTCCATGCATGAGCTGCTCGGCTGATGTGCGTCGCTCCTCAACTGACGATTTCCACAATATTGTCGACGTTTCCCTCAGCTGTCTTGTCGAACCCATCTCCCGTTTTCTATCTACGGTCCAGTGAAGGTCATACCACTGCTTCTCTGCCACCATGGATCTGCATGCTCATCCCGCCTGGTTCTTCTACCGACACATGTTGATCCGGAGCTTCCTCTCCTCTATGGGCTATTACCAGCCGCTATTCTGGACACTCCATCTACCGCTCTTGATCTAAACGTGTCTTGTCACGATTCGTCTAAAGCAAAGATCAGACTGCGCTTCGGTCGGGTCGTGATGCCACATGCATGAGCGAAAGAAAATCCATGTTTGTTAGACGGGAGCTGATTTAATACTATTAGATTTAAAATAATTATTTTGGAGAAAATAGATTATTTTTATGTTGAAGACTTAGAGATTATCAGTGAAAAACTAGATGCACATATATTTTAATTAAGGTCATGACACATAGTGCTGATGCAAATTTTTATGCAATATACCAAAGAGATGACCATGCCAATAATATTAAATTATAGCCTATCAGTTGTTCATGACACAAAAGAGAATGACTGATCATAACTATTGCATGATAATCAAATCCGACAGTAAAGAAAATAAAATACATAGAACCTGACGATGCAACAAACAAAATAAACCTCTAGGAACTTGACGCAGCTCGGGCTCAGGTAGCAGGTGGCGCAGTCACAGACGTTAAGACAAATTCCAAAACAAAAAGTAAGAAGCCTTAGAACATTGAAATAATAAGTGAGCAAAGTAAAATAAAGTACGAGCAGAGAAACTGAAATATTTGTGTACCAATTTATCATGAAGCAAAGCTAGAAAGACAGACAGGTAAAATAGTCAAGCATAAATAATTTTAATTATTAGCCTACTCTGGAGTATATTATATATTTGATCATGAAAAGATATACGATGTAACCGGTGAAAGATGTGAGTGTTTTTATTTGATGCTCATGATTCATATTTAAGTTCAGATGCAAGGCTTATCAGAAACTTTATGCTTGTTATGGTCATTTTATTTGTTTTCGTTACAAGAACAAGTGAAAATTTGAGTCAAAATGTTGCACCAATTAAACACTACATTTTCACGATTGCTTATGATATAAACAAATTAAAGGATTCATGGTTCTGAGATTCCTAGCATATCAAGAAATGTTACTAATTTAACGATTAAGATATTCAAGAATAGAATTCTTAACATGAAAAAGGGTGCATGAAATTAAATTTAATGCTTGCAAGCGAGAGGGATTTCTCTATTTGCCTTAAGGCTGAAACTGACGACAACGACCATGAAGAGCAAACAAAATTAGCAATCTTAATTTCTACCTGTTCGAGGGCAAGAATGAATAATGGTTGATATAACGAGATTCCTACGCAAGCACATTCATTTTTCCTCATCGCCTAATTAAATCAAGAGTGGGTTTAGAAATTTACCCCCCTTAATATTGAGGGGAGAAGAGACTATCACGGGGAAATTAGAAATTGGAGGCGCCCTGGCTAAGATAAATCCCAAATTGAAGAGGGTTTTGAGCGGTCCCGACAATTAGGTTGAAAATGGGTGCCGGAAATCACAAGTACAAAATGATTAGACGATTATAAGAGGGCAAACACTTGAATAAACGTAAATACGTGGATTAGTGCACAAAAATTCGCAAAATAACTTGGGGAAATCTGAATAAAAGAGATTGGAGGAGTTCCTTAACCAAGGAAACCAAATCCGGACTAAAAAATCCGAGTAGAGGAGGTTTCAAGCAAACCCTAGTTGCAAGCGGGGCGCAAGGAGGAGCGAAAGTTGCTTCGGCCCCTTTGGAGGAGCAGAGAGGTGGCTGTCGGCCTTGAGGGGAAGAGAAGAGGGGAAAACTTCTGGTGTCGCCCCTTTTTGAAGGAGAAAATTTGTTACGGTTTGGGGAAAATCGTTGTTGTCGGCCTTCAGAGGAGGGGAACCCGCTGCTGCCAGCCTTGGGAGGAAGGGAACTCGCCGGCTAAAAGAGGAGGGGCAGGAAAATGCAGCGCTGGGGGAGTGCGGGAGCGGGAGACGGGGGATCGACACTAGAGGCTAGCAGAAGAAGGAATCAGGAGCCTTCGACCGAAAGTTTATGGGAAAAATAATAGGGGGCTGGTCGGCCACTTATTAGAGGGAAAATAAAATGAAAACCCTAGTTGGGTTAATTACGAACCTGCCACTTTTTTTTCTTTTAATTTGATTTGAATCTTATTCTTATCTCTACCATATATAAAGAAATATTGTAGGGCATGAAATATAAATTCATTGAGATCATCAGGACCGTCCGATTTGATTACATAAATCATCAGCCATCTGATCTTAATCGCTCCCTCTCTACATTTTTTCGTAGCTCTCCTAAACCTACTAGGGGCGTCCTAAAGTAATATTAAAATTTTGAAAATAGCCACACCCGATCAGCACGCAAGCTTTGCGAGTCCTTTGAAATGAAGAATCCGCCCGCAAGCCCGCAACACAGACCCGGTCAGCCCGCAAGCCCGCCAAAGAGAAATTAAGAAAGGCCACCGCCAGCTTGCAAGCCCACCAACCCATATTATTCAATCTATTCATGCGGAATTTTTAATATATACCCGAATTTTTACTTTTGACAGGCGGTGTGGGACTAAAACAGGCGGGTGCACTGTTCAACCGCCTGTTTTAATATTATTATAAAAGTTTTTATATATATTATATTTTAAAAATAAATGTTTTGTTATAAAGCACGCGGGTGAACAGTGCTCGCGCGCACTGTTCACCCGTCTGCTTTATATATTTAAATTTATTAATTTTTTTTATTTAAATGTTTTATTATATTTAATGTTTTATTTTTAAAATAATTGTTTTATTATATTTAATCTCACTTTTATTTTTAAATTAATTATAAAAAACAGACGGTTGCGTACTGTGACGAAGCCCGCCAGTCGGGTACTGTGGCGCGTAGCCATCGGGGAAAGTCGGGCGAAGCCCGACGGGGTCGGGCGAAGCCCGACGGGGGCGGGCGAAGCCCGACGGGGGCGGGCGAAGCCCGACGGGGGCGGGCGAAGCCCTCCGTCGCCAGCCGGATACTGTGGCGCGTAGCCATCGGGCCGGAGGCCCGTGCCTGTCACTCGTATATATATATATATATATATATATATATATATATATATATATATATATGTATACGGGTGACAGTGCACGGGGGGCCCCGTGCCCCGCGTGACAATACCCGGCCCGCGGCGGGCTTCGCTCGCACCTGGCGAGCTTCGCTCGCACCTGGCGAGCTTCGCTCGCACCTGGCGAGCTTCGCTCGCACCTGGCGAGCTTCGCTCGCACCTGGCGAGCTTCATTTTTAATTTTTCTAAATTAAACAAACTATTTTTGTTGGACGGGTTTCATTCTAAATTAACGGAACAATTATTTTTTTTGCTTTATTAAATTAACTAAACAATCATTTTTTAAATTATCAACATTAAGAATAATTGTTAAAATTAACAATTAAAAAGTAAAAATTAGAAATAATAATATTGACAGAACTATTATTTTTTTGATTTATTAAATTAACTAAACAATCATTTTTTAATTAACAACATTAAGAATAATTATTAAAAAATAGCAATTAAAAAGTAAAAATAGAAATAATAATATTTTAGTTTCTTCTTTCGTCGATTGAGGCCGGTACGGTGATACCTGCAGTTCACCGCTTCCGCCGGCGATATACCAGCCCGTCGAGCGACGTTAACGCCGATCTGATTACCTTCAGTTTGCCTCTTCTGCCGGCGATATACCGGCCGGTCCGGTGACGTTAATGTCGATTGATCATAGCCGAACTGGTTACCTGCAGCTCACCACTGTCCGAAGCAGATCCCAGGCAAGCCGCCGGAAGACGACCACCTCCACTACGTCGTCCTCCTCCACAACATCGACCAAATTGACTCAGGCGGAGTCGACCTGCCTCCCTATGAGAGTGAGAACGGGGATCGATCGATTGAGGCGGAGGCTGTAGAGCAATTAAAAAACACCGGGCCCTGGATTTGAAGAACTGTTGAGATTTTCACGGGAGCGTGAAGGGGCAATTTGAAGAAATACTTATAGGCAGTCCACCGAAGCCTGGATCCGACAGCTACGATTGGTTTTATGGGAGAAATTTTGCCTCAAATGCGTCAATAAGTATTTCTTTTTATAATATATTTATATTTATATTTATATATTTATATATAAATATATATACATATGCGTCAATGAGTATTTCTCTTTATAAATATATATATTTACACTTCTAGTAGCTGCCAATCATGCTTTGCCAAATTCCAGCGGTAGTCTTCCTTCCAGCTTGATGAGCATCTGATTCCAGCAGCTTCTTCCGCTTCCTGGGTGCTATCAACTTGATGATGTTTTGTGGTAGTTTTTTGTTTATTATGTGTCTTTATTTAGTTCTTAGTGCTTGCTTTGTGTTTGCGTTCACCTGCATGCACATGTGTTCCACATGAGAGGGAGTGTTTGGGATGAGGGTGACTTAAATGATCTTTCCCGACCTTTCGGCTTCGTTCCACACGACTTCTAGGCTTTTGTCGTCTGTTGTTATGTTTCTCCCCATATTTCTTTTGATCGGTTGTGTGCTGGGAACACGACTGATGTTGTTTGTTTTAATCTCAGTGGGTTGTGTCGTGTGGGACCGTGTCGTGTGAGACTGTGTAGTGTTGGACCGCCCTTTGTGTGGATTATCCCCGACGGATTATCCCTGGTTGCCCGTTTGATGATTTGCTCCACATCGTTGGCTCCATTCTGCATGTTGTGTGTGTAGGTGATGTTGGTTAACCAGTTTCTAGCAAGTCCATGCCGTGTGTGGGTCCTGCATTGTGTGTGGGTCAGCATTGTGTGTGGTTATATCCCCGGTTTGGAATTTCCCACGGTGACTCGTCTGATGTTTTTGCCCACATCGCCTACCTCCATTATCGTTTTTGATGTCCAAGCTGAAGATTCCCCCTTCAGCTTGAGGGGGAATGTTGGAGTTATCGAGTCAATGTCAGTTTATTAGAGACTTTAGGTGTATTTGTGTTTAGTCCCACACCGGGTATCAATGTTTTGTGTCTTGTTGTAATCCTATAAAAAGCCCCTTTGAGGATGAATATTATGCACTTGTTATTTCCTTATCTTATAATCCTATTAACTAATTAATTATTGCAAAACACATTCAATTATTTTAACCTTCACGTCGAATCCCATATGCATTCTCGAAGCCAATCAGAAGCGCTGTCGCTCATTGTGAGTCTGATCTAGTATAGATCCAATGTTCGGTATGCATCTCTTGTCTGCTCGACCGTGTTCATACAAATATTGAAAGTCACATGTTGTATGCCAAGGCTTTATGATTGAACTTGATTCATCAGGATCTCGGGAGACAAGCACATTTCACTTTATTGTGACAATAAAATTGTCGTCAATATTATTCGCAGTCCAATATAACATGATAGAACAAACATGTTGAATTGGATATGCCTTTTTATTAAAGATCACCTTCACAAAGGAAATATCTCCCAACCCTTTGTTCACTCCAAAACCAATTGGCAAACATTTTCACTAAAGAGCTGAGTTGTGACTCCTTTACCGATGACATATCGGTGTTGGGAATGGGTGATATCTCTCGACTAGAGAGAGTTGAATAATATTTTATCCATGTTATGTTATCCAATATGGATAACATAACATGGATAAAATATTATTCAACTCTCTCTAGTCGAGAGTAGATATTAACCATTTCCAACATGGCTAGGCTGTTGAGTCAGATGATATACTCATCGAAGTATGAAAATGTCAGACCAACGGAGAGAAAGTACTCATCTGGAGGATTAACACAGGAATTCCCTATCATTGTTGGCTTACATCAATGTTCAGCTTTAAGCCCTTATCTCTTTACCCTTATCTTAGATGAGCTCACCAGACATATCCAACAAACAATACATTGGTGTTTATTGTTTGTGAATGATATCATTTTGGTTGATGAGACGCGCGAGGGTGTAAATGCAAAACTTGAATCTTGGCGAAACACTTTAGAAAAGAAGAGTTTTAGATTGAGGGGGGCAAAGATTGAGTATATGAAGCTTAAATTTAGCAGTACAAGAAGGACAGATAACTTCATTATTAAGTTGGGTGGACATGGCTGGAGTCCAGCGACTGTAATGGCTGAACTGAAACGTGCAAATCACGCATGGAGCGCCTGCTTGAGCCCATAAAGAGCTCGCCTCAAGCGACAAACAAGGCCTGGAGGAGAGGATAGACCCGGAGGAGGAAGCCTGTATACCTCCTGCTGAAGATCACCGTAAAGAAAGACATTCTTCATGTCGAGCTGTGATAGGGACTAATGGCGAACAACGACAATAATAATAAGAGTCTGAACTGTAGTCATGTGAGCAACTGGAGCAAAAGTCTCGTCATAGTCTCTCCCCTGGTCCTGTTGAAAACGCGAGCAACTAGCTGAGCCATGTACCTCTCCACAAAACTATCAGAGCGAGTCTTGACCTTAAAGACCCACTTGAAAATAATAGGAATAACACCAGTTGGAAGATGAACAAGCTCCCATGTACGAGTGTGCTCAAGCGTCTCCAACTCAACAGACATAGCAACCTGCCACTCAGGTATCTGGGCAGCCTCACGGTAGGAAGTCGGCTTTAGAGTACTACAGGCAGTAGCAGTAAGGGCAGGTAGGTCCAGCGATATTGTAGCAAGGCTAAGAAGGTCGGGAGGACGCCTCTCACGAGGTGGGTTGCGGCGCACAGGAGGATCATCCACAATGCACTCGTTGGAGGAGGTAGGCACTGAGTCTGGGGGCACTGGAGGCGAGGAGATAGGAGGACGACGAGTATAATGATAAGGAAAAGAAAAGACACGGTCCCAAGTGGACATCTCATCAGAGTGAGAGGTGTGAGACGGAGGAGAGGAGTGAGGAGGTGACATAATAGACTGCGGCAAGGAAAGGGGAGGAGACAAAGTAGGCTGCGGTAAGGGAGAAGGAAATGACGGAGTAGACTGCGGCAAGAGAAAAGGAGGGGGACATACCAGAGGGGAAGATACATGAGGCGGAGAGGTGAGAAGAGTGAGAAACTGCACATCAGAGGGAGTAAAAGATCAGTGTGAGGTGGAGGAAATATGAGACACGAAGAAAGGGTGAGACTCATCAAAAGTGACATCACGTGAGATGCGAAATTGACGTGCAACAGGGTCATAACATAGATAACCCTTGTGTTCAGTACTGTATCCAAGAAAGGCATAAGGAACAGACTGAACAGAGAGTTTAGTACGCTCACGTGGAGAGAGAAAAACATAACATCGACAATCAAAAACTCGAAGATGAGTGTAACGTGGGGGGTCGAGAGTACAGACACTCACCGGGACACTGACCCTGAAGGAAAGTGGAGGGCTGCAGATTAATAAGATAGATGACAGTGGAAACAGCCTCAGCCCAGAAGTGAGGAGGGATGTGAGAGAAGATAAGAATGATGCGAACTGTCTCAATAATATGACGATACTTCCTTCAACGGTGCCATTCTGAGCATGGGCACCGGGACAGGCAAGCTGAGAGTGTCGTGAGTAGCTAGCGGAACTCGAAAACCATGAAAGAGATACTCCTCCCTGAGTCAGAACGGAAAATGCGTATGGAAGCAGAAAACTGTGTGTGTACTATAGCAGAAAAAGTAGCATAGATCTGAAAAAATTTAGATCGAGAATGCATAAAATAGACCCAAGAATAACGAGAGTAGTCATCAACGAAAAGAATATAGTACCAGTGTCCACCCTTGGATACAAAAGGTGCGGATCTCCAGACATCAGAATGAGCTAAATCAAAGGAACGCGGAGACCTAGACTCACTAGACGGATAGGGGAGTTGTATCTATTTACCGAGCTTACAACCTGAACATGAGTGAGACTAATCAATAGAAACGCGACCAAGGAATGCATGACTAATGAGAGAAGCTAGACGTGAACCACTGGGATGACCAAGACGGTGGTGCCACTGAGAGAAACCCACCGAAGGAAGACAAAGGGAGGAAGCTGCAGATGACCATGAAGTGGATGGAAAGTGGAGACGATCAAGGACGTACACCCCGCAACGACGACGAACAACCCCAAGGAGTGCCCCAGTCAGACGATCCTGTACACGGCATGTGAACTCATCAAATGTAACCAGACAATCATGGGATGTGAGCTGGCTGACGGATATAATGTTTATGGATAACTCAGGTATGTAGGAAACATCGGGAATATGAAAATGGGTGGTGTGAACTAGGCCACGACTGGTGATGGGGTGAATGGTGCAATCAGCTAGCATGATATTAAGGGCAGGAGTGATGGGCTGACAAGACAAAAGGTGTGTAGCATCATAGGTCGTGTGAAAAGAGGCTCCAAAGTCAAGCAACTAGTCGGAGCTGGAGATACCTGCAGGGGCGGAGGCAGCCGGCTGAGAGATAGCGGCAGAAGAGCGATCCAGTGAAAATCGCTGGACAATCAGCTGCGCAAGCTCAGATACCGAGAGAGACTGCACTGGAGCCGAAAAGTGAGCGGAAGAAACACCAGAAGCACGTTGATGACAAGACTGTTGAGCCCTTTAAAACTTGTGACACTCAGATTGGATGTGTCCAAGACACTGGCAATATTGACAGCGGACCGGCTGGCAACGAGGAGCACCAGACTGAGTAGTAGACGGTGTAGGAGGAAGAGTCCTTGCAGCAATCACCAAGGCTTTTTGGAGGTAAGCGGAAGATGAGTGAGGTGACGCCATTGAATCAAAACGGAGGGCGGGCGGATCCGGCGAGCTACAAGAGCAGCGAAGAGGATTGGTAGTGATATGCGGGCTGCAGGAGGCAGCAGATGGGCTCGGCAAAACGAGCGGGAGTGTGACAAGCAAACAGGAGCACTAGGAACACAACAAAGTATCTCTGGAGAAGGGAGCACAGGGATCTGAGGATGGGATCGGCTCCTGCAACTGCAACAGACGGGATCGGCTCCTGCAACTGTAACAGACGGGATCGGCTCCTGCACGAGAGGACTAGATCGGCAAGAGAGGATGGGATTGGCTCCTGCAACGGCAACCGGAGGCGGACCTTGCAGCTGCAACTGGAGGCAAGATCGGCAAGAGAAGACAGGATCCACAAGAGAAGACGGGATCGGCTCCTGCAACTACAACCGGAGGCATACCTTGCGGGCAGACCTTGCGGCTCCAACAACTGCAACTGGAGGAGGAAACCCTGATCGGAAAACTGCAGCTAGGCTACGACGGGAAGGGATCCAGTGACGACGGGATCTGAAGACTACGACTGGATCGGATCCGGCGACGAGAAGAGGCGTCGTTCGGATCCAGCGACAGGAAGAGGCGTCCTTTGGACGGCTAAGTTTTCCTTTGCTCTGATACCATGATAGGAAAAGGATTTCTGTATATACACAATTGAACAAAAGAATACATATACATGAATAACGGAGGGTGATCCTAACACCCGGGGTGACTAAAGCTAACACTACTACTCATAATATACAACATATCTAACATAATCAACAATTTTTGATGATATGGAGTGGATTGGAATGTCCGTCAACTAGAGCCATGACCATAAATGGGTATGTACTCGGTGTCAATGTGGAAAATCTGAAGCCATTTGAACCTTTTATGCTAGATGCTGAGCCTGGAAAATTATTCCTACCATAGGTCAATTGATATAGCAACAAGCGCCACTGGAGAACGACTATTTATTAGAAAAGCTCAGTAGAAGGCATGAGCAAAAGGAGACTTGCTTCATTGCCAATAATATTCAGTTCTCTAATACAACAAAATGATACGAAAAAGTCAACCTTCCCGCATCTGAACCTTTTTTTGATTTTTCAACTATTTGATAGGAATAATAATACTACCGATGGTATTGATTACAATATCACACTGTTGAGATTGAAGAATCACGACGAGTACATATGTGAAGAAAAAACACGGATCAGATATAGTTATTTTTCATAAATATGAGGGGAATTTATACTCTCTTCCCATATTCTCCTTGCTTAGGACCTTCAAGATTAAGATTAAGAAATCCTCATCATTACTGAAGTTAATGGCATGCATAATTCTGAATTCAACGATTTTGTTATTCTTTATACGTAATTTTTTAATTAGAAATTTGAATTAAATACGTGAATGCTTTCTATGTCATACGAGCTTCATCATTAAAGCACGGTTGATGGACGGTTTTAGTAAACTCTGTTGAGAGAAGCCAAAAACGTGTATGTATTGCTTGTGTAAGTAAATACAAGGAGAGAATACAATTATATAGGAGAAGAGAAGAGAGGAAACAATCCTATACAAGATGTGGGACTAAAGAAGAGAGAATACACTTGGGCCTTTATGGGCCTTTATACATGGGCTTTTCTAATACTCCCCCGCAAGCTGGAGCGTACAAATCGTATGCACCAAGCTTGGACAGGCATTGATAGAAGAGGGTACTTGACAAGGCCTTTGTGAGGACATCCGCAACTTGTTCAGTACCAGGAACATGTCTGAGGTCGATCTTCTTTAGTTGAACCTTCTCCCGGATAAAATGGCAGTCGACTTCAATATGTTTAGTTCTCTCGTGAAAGACTGGGTTCTTGGCAATGTGTATAGCAGCTTGACTGTCACAGAGGAGAAGAGCCGGTGAAGGAAGCTTTACACCCAGATCGGTGAGAAGGCTTTCAAGCCACGTTAGTTCCGACACCACTGATGCCATCGCCCGGTATTCTGCCTCAGCTGATGATCGAGCAACGACCGCTTGTTTCTTGCTCCGCCAAGTAATCAGGTGTCCTCCAAAGTACGTGCAGAAGCCACTGGTGGACCTTCGATCATCGAGGGACCCAGCATAATCAGCATCCGAGTATGCTACCAGAGTAGGAGTGGAAGAAGAGACTTTGTACACCAGTCCTTGTCCAGGAGCCGTTTTGAGGTATCTGAGAATACGTTCAACCGCCTGAAGATGAGAGCTTCTGGGGGCATGCATATATCGACTGACGATACCAACAGCGAAGGAGATATCTGGTCTGGTTACTGTGAGGTATATCAATTTTCCAACTAGGCGACGGTAGTATTCTGGATTTTCCAGTAGGATATCTGAGTCAGAGGCCTGCGCGCATAACTTGTGATTGACATCCATTGGGGTGTCAATTGGCTTACAGCCTGAGTAACCCGCATCATGAAGAAGGTCAGTACAGTACTTTCGCTGAGAAAGGATCAAACCATCTGGCCGTCTGGCAACTTCTAGGCCCAAGAAGTACCGAAGGGGCCCCAGATCTTTTGTTTGAAAAACGGTGCTCAGATGACGTTTGACTGCCAGTATTCCATTCGAGTCGTTCCCGGTAATAATGATGTCGTCCACATAGACTAGCAGAAGGACGGTCCCGGTAGATCGGTGACGAGTGAAGAGCGAGAAGTCGGCTGAGCTTCGAGTAAAACCAATCTCCCGGAGGGCCTTACTGAACTTGTCAAACCATGCCCGGGGGACTGTTTGAGACCATAAAGAGCCTTTCGAAGATGGCAGACTTGAGACTCCCCCGTGGTCTCAAACCCGGGAGGTTGTTGCATATACACTGTTTCCTGGAGATCACCGTTCAGAAACGCATTTTTGACATCCAGTTGAAGTAGGGGCCACTGGCGATGTACTGCAACAGAGAGGAGAACCCGGACTGTATTTAGTTTGGCCACCGGGGAAAAAGTCTCTTCGTAGTCGAGCCCCTGCTGCTGGGTGAAGCCACGAGCCACAAGGCGGGCTTTTAGGCGGTCAATAGTGCCATCAGCAGCATGTTTAATCACAAAGACCCATTTACACCCAACGGGTTTCTGACCGGGAGGAAGAGGGACGAGAGTCCAGGTCTGGTTAGTCCAGAGAGCAGCCATTTCCTCCTCCATGGCAGCCCGCCAGCCAGGATGTTCGAGCGCCTCCTGCACAGAATTAGGAACAGAAACCGAGGAAAGAGAAGTAGCAAAAGCGTGAAGATGGGGAGATAGGCGATGTAGAGAGACGTAGTGAGCCAGAGGATGAGCGGTGGATGTCTGTACCTGATCTGCCGGGCGCGGAGTAACCATGGTTGAGGCGGACTGCAGGGGGGCCGTAGAGCAACGGGGGCGACGGGTATAGACCCGGATGATGGGTGGTGCGGGGGGGACAGGAGGTAGTGCTGGTGGAACCGGTAGCAGCGGCGTTGTTACGGGGAGAACTGGTCGTGGGATGGAAGGAGGGAAAGGAGCCGAAGGGAGAGGAGTAGTGAGAGAATCCGAAAAAAATGGTTGAGTCTCGCGGAAGGTGACATCTGCAGAGACGGAGAGCTTCCGAGTGACGGGAGAATAACAGAGATACCCCTTCTGAGTACGGGAATATCCCACGAATATGTGTTTAGCAGCCCGGGGATCCAATTTGTCCGAGGGCGGGCCCAGATGGTGGACATAACAAGTGCTGCCAAAGATACGGGGCGGAAGAGGGAAAGCCGGAGTCGAGGGAAACAACAGGCTGAACGGAGTAGCATATTGGAGGACGGAGGAGGGGAGACGGTTGATGAGAAAACAAGCCGTGGAGACCGCAAAGTTCCAGTAATGCTTGGGCACATGCATTTGAAGCATGAGGGAGCGAGTTACATCAAGTAAGTGACGGTTTTTACGTTCGGCAACGCCGTTTTGTTGAGGCGTGTAGGCACAAGAGGTTTGGTGGATAATCCCGAACTCAGAGCAGATAGTAGCGAAGTCGTGGCCAGTGTACTCACGAGCATTATCAGTGCGCACAGTTTTGATAGTTGTGTGAAATTGGGTACGAGTTTCAACGACAAAGGCTCGGAAAATGCGAGGAAGCTCGGAGCGATCACGAAGTAAGTACAACCACGTCATGCGAGAATAATCATCAATGAAAGTAATAAAATACCGGAAACCAGAAATACTAGTAGTTTTATATGGTCCCCATATATCAGAATGTAATAAATCAAACGGAGCAGAGCTCCGGGTACAATGAGCAGGATAAGATGAACGCGGCTGCTTGCCGAGGATACAAGACTCACACTGAAACGGATGGAGGGAGATATCAGGGAGAGCCCGCTGGAGAACAGGTAGAGGAGCGTGGCCAAGACGGCGATGCCACTCGGTGGAGGAGACAGAGGAGACGGAGGAGAGGATGGTAGGAGGTGTGTCGAGAAGGTAGAGCCCGTTCCGTAATCCGCCTTTACCAATGGTAGTCCGCGTCCTGCGATCCTGTATGACAAAAGAAGAGGAAGTGAATATGACAGAGCAATCCAGATCAGCAGTAAGGCGACCAACAGAAAGTAAATTGAAGGGGGAACTCGGAACATGAAGAGCCGAGCGGAGAGGAAACGACGGGCTGAGAGAGATGTCCGTCGATCCGGAGACGGGAACAAGGGCCCCGTTAGCCACGGTGATAGACCGCGGATGAGGAGAGTCCGATTATGTGGCAGGCTGCTGGGACGTAATGTGATGAGTGGCACCGGAGTCCATGATCCAGGTCGGACCGGTGGAGAGACAAGCCGTACCTGCTTGGGAGACGAAGGTGGAGGCCAGGGAAGCAGGAGGCGGGTTGAGCAGTCCCTGGAGGTGCTGGAGCTGGAGGCGGACAGCTTCAAGGTCCGGAGAGGCAGTAGAGGAGGCATCTGCGGCCACCGAAGCCGTTGGTCGAGGAGGATATCCATTCTTGCGGTAACAGGTCGCTTCAAGGTGGCCGTCCTTGCCGCAGTAGGAACACTTTGGCCGCCCCCTGCCACCACGCCCGCGGCCCCGAGAGCCGGAGCGGCCACCACGAGCAGCGGGAGGCAAGGGAAGCAGGGGCGGAGGGGCCTGCTGAAGAAGGGCCGAGGAAGTCGGCGCAGGAGCATCTGGAGGAGGCGTCACGCGGAGGAGCATGGAACATATCTCAGAAAGGGATGGAACGGTGGGAGATGCCAGAACCTGAGTCCGGATAGTCTGAAGGTGAGGCGGAAGACGGGCCATCATAATAGCAATGCAAACCGCCTCCTTCTGAGCGCGCTGGGCAGCATGATCACTGGTAGAAGGCTGGTGCAGAATCCAGGCCTCGGCCAAAGTCTTAGCCCGAGCGACAAACGACGTCATGTCCGGGGCGCCACCGGCGTCGAGAGCCACGAGATCGGTGAGGATGTCGTAGAGGTGCTGAAGGCTGTCCTTGCCGGAATAGAGTGAGTGCAGCTCATCCCATATAGACTTGGCCGTCTCGTGATACATGGCCATTTGATAGGGCTCACCATCCAAGGAGTTGAGGAGCCAAGTCTGCACACGACCATTGTTGCGGAGCCAATCGTCCGTAGGGGGGGCCGGAGGAGCCTGGGTGAGGTAAGACAGGAGACCCTTCGCCTGGAGAACCCGACGCACAGAATGCGCCCAAGGGAGAAAATTTTTCTTCCCGGAGAGAGAGATGGTAGTGATGCGTAATTCATCGCGCAGGTCGGTAGGACAAGTCGGGCGGTCTACTGGCGGACTAGCGGCCTGGCCGGTGGAGTCAACAGAGGAGCCCATAGTCCTGGAAGACAAGCCGCACCGACTTGGAAGGAGGCCGCCGCGACCAGGCAGGGGTCCGTTGGAGAGACAGGCCGCAGAGACGGGAGGAGACCGCGGCGACTAGGATCAAACCGCAGCGACGAAGCAGCGAGTAGAGAAGGCCGGGAGAAAGAACCCGCACGGTCACGATGCGAACACCAGCAGCCAGACAGGCCACGACCAGAGCGGGAAGGAGCAGACCGCACGGTCTGGAGGCCGCAAGAAGACGGCGAACAAAAGAAAAGAGACCGCGAGTAAACGAACTCGAGCGGATAGGAGAGAGAAGCCGCGAGTTGACGAACTCGAGCGGGAGAGAAAAAGGAGACCGCGAGTTAACAAACTCGAGCGGATAGGAGAGAGAAGCCGCGAGTAAACGAACTCGAGCGGATAGGAGAGAGAAGCCGCGAGTTGACGAACTCGAGCGGATAGGAGAGAAGCCGCGCGGATATAGCAGGAGACCGGCGAGACGCGCGAGAGGTGGGGTCCACGGGATAGAGAAGAAGAAAACTATAAAAAGGTGGGAAGAGGAGAGAACCTGGATCCACGGAGAGAGGCAGCGGACTGTCCGCAGAGGCCGCGGACAGTTAGCGAGGAGCGGCGGATAGACAGCAGAAAGCGGACTGTCCGCTGAGACCGCGAGAAGGAAACCGCAAGGAGGCAGACCGCAGGAAGGCGGCGGGTAGAAGCGGTTAACAAGCGAACAGGACGGTTAGAGGTCGTAACCTCCCTCTGATACCATGTTGAGAGAAGCCAAAAACGTGTATGTATTGCTTGTGTAAGTAAATACAAGGAGAGAATACAATTATATAGGAGAAGAGAAGAGAGGAAACAATCCTATACAAGATGTGGGACTAAAGAAGAGAGAATACACTTGGGCCTTTATGGGCCTTTATACATGGGCTTTTCTAATAAACTCAATTGTTTGTACCATTCATATACAACACTCAACACTCAAGCCTTTATCCCACTATAGTGGGGTCGGCTTGTTTGTACCGTTCATACCAAGGAAAAAAATCAATAAATGTAATCTTCTTGTGGAAAACATATAAAGCCTTGGATATAAATGTAATCTTCTTGCAACAGAAGTTTGGCTCTATTTGGCGTGGCGTTTTTGCTTAGGTTAGTTTGGACAGAATTGCCACCATCATAGAATGTGTGTTTGACATGACAACCATTATTACCGCCACCAAGAAAAGAAAACTTGTTTTGAACTTAAAAGTGGATGAAGTTCCGTAGGTGAGGTCAGGATTTCATGAACGATGTTTCATAACTACCGTGTTCAAAATCAGCACCGCCGCGCGTAGTTATTAAAGGTGCAAGACACACTAAGGCGCAAAGAGGTCGTGGAGCCTACGCGCATGGCTCAAGGCGCAGGCACGCGCCTGACGAAAGCAAGGCGCAACCACATTCATTTTAAATAATCAGCGTCAAACATCATTTCATCTCCTGGACCTCGATCAAATTCTACATCTATTCTAATAATTAATCATTCATTACTATCGTTTATGTCTCTTAAAAATAAGAATTGATGTGGTCATTTGCATCATATCTATGTCCCAACGCACAATTATTTTTTACAAACACCAAATCAATCAAAAATTATTGGATTCTTACTTTTTTTTTTCTTTTTTTTTTGAAAAAATATATTATAAAAGATATCTCACTCATGAGCGTCTTTTATGTTCTAAAGGCGCAAATAAGGCTCACGAATACGCAAACGTCTGAGCCTGGTGAGCCTTGAGCCTTAGGCAAGCCTGAGGCACGCCGTTAACAACATAGCCGCTGCGCCAAACGGAGCCTAAATCTCTATGTACAGATATAAGTAGACACAAAAATAAGATCATATATTTGTTTTTCTACACAAATGCACACAACTGTTTTTTGCTGAATAATAAATGTTTATTTTCTCACCTCAGTGGCTTGCTTCATATCTCAAATATAAGTGGCGCTCGCGTTACTTCTGTATTCGATGTGCTCAAAGTGGATGAAAAGATCAAGGTTCTCGTGGTCAAGTCCATGTTCCCTGACAAGATATCTTTGAGGTTTGTTCAAAAGTTGAACATAAAATTATTCTTCCTGAATTATTTCTTCACTCTTATGTTCTAAACGTATGATGGATTAATGTTGCACTCAAAATACTTAATCCATATCAAAACTCACATTTTTCTTTGCCTTTTCAATCATGTAACTGACAGTATTGCTGATCTTGAGAGGGAATCTGGTCTATTTCTTTCAGATAAAGAGGTAATTCTGATTAGCAGCTCTCTTGTTACACTTTTTCTATATAATTATTTTGATCTATTAAATTTTCCTCAATTTATGAGGATGTAATTAAGGTACGTTAGTATTTATTTAATCACATTTCAAATATATGAAAATATGTTGTTATAGAAATACCATATAATTACCCTTTGACTTGAGCTTTTGGGTTGAATATGAGTTTGAGGGCTCGTTTGGTGGAGCAGTCCTACATGGTGGCGACCGGAGGCGCGCGGGAACTCCGAGCTGGAGCTCCGGTCTCCAACCCGGAACGGCGCCGCACTCTCCTATTTTGGGCCTGCAGAACGCCGTGCTTGAGCAGGCATTTGGTGAGGGTTCCGGTCTGCCTCCAGTTGCCGCCTTGCCGGCACCGTCGACTGCTCCTCTAAACAAGCCCTGAGTTCGGGTATAGTATAGATAACCCACCTTTGTTCTCATTTTGGTTTGTGAAAATTTGTCTGAGATCCAGTATGTTCGTCCTGTTTGTGGTTCCTATATGGCTCCTTGTGTTTGAACAATGGTATAGATAACCCACCTTTGGTCTCATTTTGGTTTGTGAAAATTTGGCTGAGATCTGAGTATGTTCGTCCTGTTTGTGGTTCCTATGGCTCCTTGTGTTTGAACCATGGTTAAACAATGTTCAAGAGCTGGCGATTCGCACCACTCCTCGTGTTGGAATGTGTTCTTGGTGCATGATGTTTTTGAAACTTTAAAGGACCGTTTGAGGGAGAGCGATGACCGACGTAAAGAGCTTTTCACCTGTGGGAGAATTGTTAAGACTCTAGAGTACTGATTTAGGTGAAATATGGGTTGGTGTTGATCTACCATGTTTTTAGTTCTCACTAAATTTCTTAAGTCTCTGTGTTGAATATGACTTCTGACTATTTGTGTTAGGCCCAACTTCGCTCCCCTCTGCTCCCTAACGCGTGTGATGCTTTTTTTGCCAGAAAGTTTTTTCTGAGGCGGAAGAGATGGCGAAGAGATACAGGCTTAAGGCACAGGCTATTTCGCCTCTAAAGCCGGAGAAACTTCTTGATGAGATGTTGCCGTTCGACGATGAATCTAAACTTTATGCCAACTGGCAATGGCTTAAATTTGAGCAAAAAGAAGAAACAGATGAGCCTCAAAACCCTGCTCTGTGATTGCTGTTACAGTTCCAGCTTCGAGCTCGCTTAAAACATTCCCAGGAGAAGAATTTGTTTGAGCAAACTGGCCAATGCTTTGCTGTAATTATAGTTGGATTCAGATTTTTTTTCCTGAAGGGAAAATTGTTAGGCGCCATGCTAATATGTACATGAAGATCCAATGCACCTTTTAAGTGACCAAAATAACAGAAATATGATGTTTGAAATCTTCATATTTTCTTCCTTTAATATGAGTTCTTTTTTTTCTGTAAGAGGGCTATGAGAAATTACTTGTTTTCCCTTTTATTTCCAAGTTTATGTCTGTAATACAAATTTTGGGCCATTTTTATCTGGACTTTTCCTGTAAGTTTGCAAAATTATAAATTATATTATATTTTGAAATTAGAGCAGCCTTTTAGGGGGTGTTTTTGAACATGTTTTACTAAGGCTCTCTTTGATGGGGAATTTTTGGTGCGGTAAGTTTGGACAAAAACGTTATTGTTATAGAATGCATGTTTGGGGATGACACCGGTTATGACTTATGACTGCTACAAAGAAAAAAGGACTAGTTTTGAATATAAAAGTGAAAAAAGTTCCTTAGGGGAGGTGGCATTCACGAACGACGATTTACCGATATAAAAGTGAAGGAAGACCAGTGATATCAACTCGTGTGTGATTCGCGCACCTCATCATTGCGCGATCTATGCGCAATCCCGTCATTGCACCACCCATCGAGTGATTGTCGGGAGGCCTCATGTTGTCAGGCCCTCGACCGCTTCGGCTGGCCTCCCCTGGCCGCACGCCTTCGGCACGCAACCGTGGGGTCCGCGTGGCCGGTCTATCGCGGCCGGCCACCCTTGGCCACGCCGCCTGCTGACAACCCTTGGTCGCGCGGCCGGCTGACAACCCTTGGCCGCACACTTGCGGCGCACAGCCCCGAGTCCCCCACGGCCAACCGCCATTGGCTGCGAACCCGCAGCGTGAGGCCCCTGCGGACGGCCTCCTGCGATCGGCCGCCCTCGGCGCGGTTGGCCTCCCTCGGTGCGGTCGGCCTCCCTCGACTGCGCGCTTACGTCACGCGATTGTCGGCAGCTCACGGCCGGCCTCCCCCGGTCGGCCGCCCTCGGTCACGCTCTTACGGCGCTGGGCCGGCCGCCCTTAGTCGCGCTCCCGCGGCGCGCGGCTGTGAGAGCCCCACGGTCGGCCTCCTCCAGCCGGCCGCCCTTAACCGCACGCCCACCAGCCGGCCCTCCCTTACTGGACCCGTCACCGGCCGCCCTCGCTAATGACGACTCACTAAAAAAGACAAAATAGATAATAATTTATAGCAAAAAATTATTCAAATTAATTATTTAGTAAAAATATAAATTACAATAGCTGTACAATGTATACAAAAACTTATCAACAGTCAATCACTTTTCGCACTGTAACACCTGAGGCCATTTAGATAGTTTTTAACCTTTGGATTTGAAGGTAGGTGTCTGCCAATAATCAAATTCCCGAAAATCATTTTTAATCCAAACCCCTGTTTCTCCAGATGCCTAAAAAAAATCTCACAGTTGGGTCTTGCCGCCGTCGGCCGTGTAGTTGCTGACCTGCCCGGCTCCTACCGACAGGTTCGCCGGACCAACCCGTCGGGAGTTGTCCGGCGGCGAGCGAGCAGGACCACCACCGACAGTGACAGAGACCTGGTTGTCCGCTAGTTCTTTTTTTTTTCCTTTTTTAAAAAAAGATGAAATAATTAAATATATATAAATATAATTTCTATACAAAGTGATCAAGATAAGTCTAGTCTCGGGTTATTTATAGCCTTTGGCAGCGCCAGGCTTAGATCATAGTATCTGCAGTCATCAGTCTACTTTTTTTTATGTCTGCGCAAACTTAAATACGTAAGATCCCCTTAAGATAATAGTGTGCTCACACCTCAACACATTTTTTGAGGCTGAAGTGGGTATTATAGCAACTAGAATCTCCATCACTACTTCAGAGTTGTCTGGCTGGTGGCGGTATTGCGGGCACGACTGTGGCAAGGGCTCCAAGAGATGGGTTGCAACAAACTGTTTGTTGGTATAAAATTTGCCACCAAGTTCCCCCACACTCAGTTACCAACTGGGGAGTTTGGAAGAGAGATCGAAGATTGCAACCGACGGGTAACTCAGCCATGTGGGCTTGGCGAACAGAAGAACGCGCATAGAAAAGAGGGTGTCGTTGGCAGTGACAAACAGTATACTGACCCGCCGTAGCGAATGCCTTTCTTGTGGCAGGCTTTTTGATTATACTGAAAAGGATTACGGAGGAGAAATGCTAGTACCCAAGGGGTATGCGCGAATGCACAAGTAGAAGAAGAGAAGAAGAATGAAAGACTTAGGCTCCGTTTGGGAGGACTTATTTTCACCGGTCAAGCGGTTACGATCGCATGAACCGGACCTTAATTATGGCATGATTCATGCGGTCGTAACCGCTTTACCGGTGAAAATAAGTCCTCCCAAACATAGCCTTAGTGTCTGCATCAACAACATGGTAGGTTATAGACTAAGTCCGCTCTATCCGTTCGAGCACCTTTGGTCCCTATTTATACTTGAAGGTAGATTGCTCGAACGATTCATGAAGAGACGAGCATTCAATGCCACTTTAAATACAACATTAAATGTGTTGACGCCTGAGGTACATGAAGAGTCAAGTGGAAGGGGTTGAGAGAAGAGACTACGTGTAACCAGGTGGTGCCGCCTATGTTGATGCCGAAGAGACATGTCCGCGCTTGCCTAGGAACGATACACGCTGCGACCTCCTTGGGTGGACTACTGAACTGCCTCCTGAGAGATCGTCCGGCCTCGTGCCGAACACTACTGTGCGTCTGCTTCAGTGCGAAGAGTGTTGGAGTATGCGTTCCGCATCTCTTGATTTGAGAATAACAAATACTGTGATGTATTTTATCCAGTATTTGTGTGTTTATAGTGTGCAGGTTGTACAGATTGAATGAGGAAATAAGTTCTCGGTCATGAGCATAATCCAAAGGTGTTCACACTTTAAAAAAAGTAAAAGGATGAGTTTTGCGTGTTAAACTTCAAACGATCATAACTTTCAATTCAGGAAAAGTTATGAAACGATGCACATCATTCTAGAATGAGGACGAAGTCATCTACAATTTGCAAAAGTTTCGGACAGCAAAAGTGAAGAAGAGTTATCACTGGTGATAGCCACTATCGCCAGGAGATAGTGAAAATGATGTCAGCATGACGATGGCCTTGTCCCGCACGATTCCTACGACACGCACTACTCGACACTATCGTCAGGCGATAGTGGCTATCGCCCCATGACCCAAACACATTCGTTTTCAACCAGCACGATCATCGCAGTGTGGGACACGTGTCAGCTTGAGGAGATATCGCCTGCAAAAGCTAGATATCGCCCGATGATAGCGATTTTTCTATAAAAGGCTGAAAACTTCGTACATTCGAAAGTGACACCTCTAAAGCAGTGATTCCTCCACCAAGCCAGAACTCCAACTCTTTTGAGAGAGGGTCGTCTCCATAGATAGAGAAATTCTTTGTGCAAATACAAAAATTTAAATGAGATTTTGAAGGAGAAGGATTACAACTCACATTCAACACGAAAGACGAACGCATCAAGAACGCCGATGTCTATACTGTCATCGTCTTCACCTCCAGAAATCCTTGGAGAGTTTATCTTACTTTTTATTATCTTGTAATATCTTTTGTTTTATTTTTTTTCATCGGGAGAAGAAAAATTGTCCAAGGAGAACGTCGGATTCCGTAAGAAATTCGTCTTGTTTGTGCCGACTAGGCCCTTGTGCGATTTAGGGGGAATTCACCATCTTGTGTGCAGCGACAAGGTCGAGAATAGATTTAGGGGAGGCTAGAGGCCATATCTAGGGTAAGATAGGTTGTAGCCAATCGATCTTTGGGAGAAGGCCCGATGAAGCATCAAAAAGAGATTTGTCATATTTCCCCTCGATTTATAGCGTCATAGAAATAAAACATTTTGTATAAAAAATAAAAGCATGTCTCTCTTTGTATTCATATCTTGATTTTATATTTATGCATAAAATGTTTTAATTAATATTTCTCTTGAAGTCTTGTTGCAAAATATATTGGAATGCTCGTTTTTGTAAGATAGAAACTCATGAATTCAATATATGGGAGTTAACACTTGACGGTAAAACTTACTGCGGCAGTAGTGAATAAATATTGAATTCTTACATATTCTATAATTAATATTCAATATAATTTTTACTAAACTCTTAAATTAAGATTCCTATAAAATATTATGAAAATTTATTTATAAATAATGATACTTTTATTAAAGATTCAAAATTCTATAAATCTCATATTCACCCCCTAAGGACGTCGTAAGATCCAACATGTGGTATCAGAACGAGATTATTCCAAAACAGCTTCACAACCAAAAATAATGACGCTTCATGATCTTGTAGCCACTAGAAGGGATGCAATTTTATTGAATTAAAATTTTTAATACCACCATTATTTATAGATGAAAATTATAAAAAGTGAAAAATTCTAATGAAATTTTTTCTTAAGTTTTTAGATGAAAAGTTTGAAATATTACTATTGAAAAACCCTCAAGTATGTTAAATAAGAATGAAATGATTTTAAATTCTATAATTTATAAATAGTTTATTTTGTGCACTAGATCAATATATATTTGAACTTATATATTCATTTCCTACTGCAAATGAAATTTGGAAATTTCTTGAAGAAACTTATGATTTTCTATGTTGGAACTAAGAAAATCGGCCCCTACAGCTCGAACCTGTGGGTGACCAAAGGTAACTTATTTAGTGGTCGCCTGCGGGAGTCTCGGCGAGAAGAAGACGACAAATCAAAATAATAGCTCTGGACTGCCTATAAACAAGACACACGTGCTGCAACGAGGAAGTCCCGCCACTAACCTAGAAGTCTATAGGAACTTCCCCTCCTAAAGTCATTGCTGAGTTTGGTATAAGTGAGGCTAACTCTGAACTTGCCCCTTATAGGGGGGTGAAGGTGCCTTCTATTTGTGCCATGAGGTCCTACTTATAGACAAATCCAAGGGAAGGGGGGATGGTATGCAAACATCTACTCCCAACGCGCTCGCCCTAACTGGGCGAGATAACATCAACTCGCCCATATTGAGGAGAGATCTTCTCAACTCTCCCCTCGTTTGGGCGAGGTCTTCTCAACTCGCCCCATGCTGGGGCGAGACCTCCTCAACTCACCCCCCGCTGGGGCGAGGCCTTCTCAACTCGGCCTCTGCTGGGGCGAGGCATTCTCAACTCGCCCCCTGCTAGGGTATAACCTTTTTGAGGTGCCTTTAGGAATTTATGATCTCGACAGATTACGGGTTATACACTCTATCTCTAGGAACAAAACAAGTACAAGTCATGAAAAATATGCTTGCATGTATAAGTATTAAAAAAGCTCCTAAATTGAAGGATCCGTTGAGTGTACATCAAATGGATTGGAAGAAGAGAACACATAATGTGAAAGAGAAGATGAAAATTCATTTATTGAAGAGAGTTGTAGAAAAGATGTTAAAGGAACTTTCAAAAAGAGATTTGTCATATTTCGCCTCGATTTCTAGCATTATAGAAATTAAGCATATTGTATTCAATTCTAAAGAAATAAAATCATGTCTTTTTTTTCATATCTTGATTTTATATCTATACATAAAATATTTTAATTAACATTTCTCCTGAAACTTTATTGCAAAATATATCGAAAGGTTCGTTTTTGTAAGAAAAAAAACTCTTGAATTCAATATCTGCGTGCTACCTCTTGCGATAAAACTTATTGCTATCAGTAGTGAAGAGATATTGAATTCATACATATTTTATAATTAATATCCAATATAATATTTACTAAACTATTAAATTAAGATTTCTATAAAATATTCGGGTACTTCATTATAAACACCGATATTTATATTAAAGATTCAAAATTTCATAAATCCCTTATTTACCCCCCCCCCCCCCCCCCCCCAAGGTCTCCCTAAGACCGAGAGTACCCGCGACCTACCATAGGGTCGCCCGGAGCGTATTCGCGAGAACCCAAAGTAACCGCCTGGCTAACTTATCTCTGATATTGTCTGATGGTGTTGCCCATTGTAGGATTTGGGTTAACGTTGTTAGTCAATTTGATTGTGTATTCCCTTCCATTCCCTTGATGTATCTTAAAGCATCAGGTGGGAGAAGGGGTAAACGAGCACAAGCGATAGTATGAATAGACCGAGTGAAGTGAAAGAGGGTGTTGTGTTATGAACATGTAGTAAGGTACAACGAAATAACTTTAACTTATAAAGACATTAACACAAATTTATAAGCAAGGAATCTTTGTTTGGTACAATATTTAAAACTATTTATATAAAAACAGTGAAAGTGACATGAACAGGAAATTAGATATGATACAAAAAAACTCAACTTATAAGTATGCACTTAAAAACTTATAAATTACGAGTCTTAATTTATTATAACACAAACTTATCATACAATGCACATAAAAGACTTGTATGATGAGATTATAAAATGCAAGACATACAAACAATGCAGTATGATGTGATGTAATGTTATAAAAATGATGTAAACTATTATCTCTTATACCCCCATCCACTTGTTAAGTGGGTAGCGAACCACAAAGACTTTGTCATTGTGGAGGATGATAACAATGGATTAGACTACTCTGCTTCTAGGCAGGTGACAAACTACCATCCTAGATCATAATATACAATGTTAGACCATACATATACTACTATCAGACATTTCGCTAAACCAGCAAAGATTTGATACAAGCTAAGGGAGTTTGCCCACCAAGATTATATCCATAAGACAAACCCATCCAAAAACCTAAGGGTCTACCACTACAGTCTCTGCCAGTGTGCTTTGCTTAGTAGAGTGGTTAGACTGAAACTACACCAATTAGCTTACTAGCAATTGTTGTGATGTTTAATTTAAGTAGCCAATTGACTAGGTAAATGTAAGGTTGGTAGTCATATTGTGTACTGTTATACACCGCCTTTCTTTCATGGGATACTAGCTCATCTCTAACCACTTTTCTAGACACCAATCAGTCGACTTAAAGAAAGATTATTGTTGTCATCACTGTCGTATCTGGTCCTACCCAGACTGCACGTGGGCAAAAATGTTATGTCTGCAAAAATGATGATCTGTGTGCTCTATATCAAGTAACGTGATTCGTTCGTCTGATAGTTATGATGGTACAATGATGTAATTACCAAACCGTTCATATCAAAAACTATATAAAGGAGCAACAAGCCTTCATTCCAAGACACATGGCCTTTAAAGCCCGAGAATTCCTTTGAAGATCCTTTAGAGCAGGGGCGGATCCAGAGGGGGGCCTGAGGGACACTGGCACATTCATTATTTTTCAAAATAGTTAGTGTATTTGGATTCCTCTCGTCGAGGCAATGAATTTTGACTACTTATACGTCAAAATCGGTTGCCAGATGAGGGAGAAACAGCTCCGATAAGATTGAAACATTTTTTTTAAGGAAGTTAATGTCTGGCCTCCTATGTTAAAATGTTTAGAACTCAGTGACGTATTCAAAAAAATGTGTGCACCCTCATTATTAATTTGTGCACCCCATTATTAATTTTTTGGATCCGCCACTGCTTCAGAGTTCTGTTTTAGCATTCGAAGACTCGCTTGAAGATCTACTTCAAGCCTCTTGAATATCTCCTTCGTGCTTGAAGATCTCCTTCCAATCCTTTGAAGTTCTTATCTTGCAGACCGTTAAATTTCATTGTAACGAGCGGTGACCTATCACCCTGGAAATAGTAACTTGCAACACACTGAAAAATAGTGCAATTTTTTGGGTTTCCAAGTTTAAAAAAAGTACTTTCTTAAATATTCAAATTTTCTATGACTGTTTGCACGCTTGACGGCTCTAAAGCTAAGATTATTCTCTTCAACCGATCTACAAGAGTCTCAAGCAACATTGGGGATCTATTAGGAGATCAAAATAATCTTCAAAAAGATTTGCGTCAAAAATGCAGGACACTTGCTCCCTCCTAATTTGTTTCCAACAAAAATTTGAAAAAGGAAATTGAAAAAAGTTCTCCAGCTCTACGCTTATCGACCTCAGCGCCGGCTGACACCCGCACCCAGCAGCGCTTCTGCGGCAAGCTTTTGCGGCGATCCTTGCAAATCCCTCGCCGACGATTGAGTGGCTGCATCAACAGAGATCTCAGATGCCCTAGCTGACGAAGATTTGTGACCGCGGCGAAGGGGAAGAAGTGGAGCGGCGGAAGGAGGACGAAGGTATTCCCCCCATCGTTGAGTTTTGTTCGCGTTTAACTTCTGCTCGATGGATTAAAAATCCGCCGCCCTCCGCCGCAGCCCTAGTGCCGACCATCCAAATCTTCCAAATCAGCCATACGCTGACGGTCCTCTTCTGAATCGGAAGCACTGGTCCAACCATGGCCGATGAGAGCAATCCTCCGAACCCTAAGGTAGATACTACTGTGTCTTTCTTCCTAACTTCCTCTGTTTGGCTTTTTGGCGCTTTCCACTTCCAAAATTTGTGATTTTGGCATTTTACTTTTCCAATTTCTCGCACTGTGAATGAATGCTGCCCGAATCTAAATACTCTCCACTTGAGATGCAAAGTGTCAAAAATGGATAATTGAGAGGCCCAAAATGCCAGTTTTAAAGTTTCGGAATCAAAGCGCAAAAAAACCCATATTTGAGAGCTGAAAATGCCAAAAAATCACCTTTTATTTATTAAAACTCGATTCTTCAAATGTTTTGGTACAGGAATCGTATCCTTTCTTCACTTTTTCGAATCAAGACCAGCTTGGCCCGTGTTTTGGTTTCTTTGCACCGCCGCTGACACTCCCACCGCCTCCACCCTGCATCGAAGTACCTCTCTTTGAGGTAATTTCTAAGTCCCATCTGTACCTTTTCTCCTGCTGTATTAAGAAGAAGACGACTTGAAGCTTCTTATGATTTTCCTAGTAGTCAGAAGAGGCGCCCATTAAATCACATGCAGACCCCATTGTTCTCGGTGATGGGCACCAGAGGATTACTCTTCTGAAGGTCAGTTTGTAGTTTATCAATATTTTGAGAAAGGAGGCACTTAACATCTGGTAATTAGGACCTTTGGCACATTACACCCTCACATTTGAATTTTGGCATTTTGCACCCTCCAAAGTCTTTAATAGAAGGGGCTGATATAAGAAAAGGGTGCAAAATGCTCTATTAAAGGCTTTGGAGTTTGGAGGGTGCAAAGTGTCAAAAATTTAATCTTGGGATGCAATGCCCCAAAGGGTGCAATTTCGGGGGTGTTAAGTACAGATCCAGATTCTTTTCATTTGGGGTGAAATGGATAGTATTCATTTCATGGATGCATTCTCACTTGATCTATGGTGGAGAATTTTTTGATTAAAAGAAAAATACGAAAGGATGAGATTAGTGAACCTATCGGATTAGCGAGAAATAGATCTGGATCTTGAAATGGATACTATTCATCTCACTTCAAATGGAGAGGATCCCCTTGGGTGAAGTACATAGTGGAACTTCTGATTTTGCTCAGCCCTCTTTGTCTCTCTTTTTTCCTGTTTCCTTCAGGGAAGAGTTAGTACTTCTGATGTTTTTAAGGTTTCAAACTCAGATTTAGTACCAGGGAAGTACGAAGGTGATTGAATCTTCATTCTGTTAATAGTCGTTCTTTCATGTTTTGATTTGATTGAAAGCAGGTCAATTTATTTGTTTTATGTGCAAGGGACAATGTTTCCTTTTTTGTTTTGGTATTAGGTGGTTTAAAGCTGTGGGAAGGTTCGATTGATTTGGTGAAGACTCTGCATTCTGAGATTGAAGAAGGACGATTAATTGTTGAAGGGAAAAGAGTGTTAGAGGTGAGCTTGTTTTCCTTGGGCATTCTTTAAACTTTTTCGATGTCTTAATTTTTTTTTGTAGATTTTAAGGTAAATTTATAAAAGAACTATTATGAAAATATTATTGTATGGACTGAATGTTGAAAAGTAAAAAAAGAAAGAAAGCATTTAAGGCTCTATTTGGCGCTCCGGCTCTAAACACTTCTTATAGCAGGAACGAAACTTTCATGCCATAGCAATGAAGCGCATAGCTCCTCCATTTCCTCTGGCGTGAGGACTGTTGGAATATTTTCAATATATTCAGGATAGAATTGATAATTTTTTGTTTTAAAGAAATCATGATAATGGGTATGCGTAACAAGAAATCAAAAGATGCAAACATAAAAGATAAATTATAAACGGAGTTTGAGAAAGTTGTGTGATCACCCCTCTAAATAAACTGAACCACCCTCCGGTAGGAAATTCAACTAGTGTTTACTTCTCCAAGATACAACATCCGAATAGATCCCCAAAGCTTTGAAAGAAAGGAGAAGACAGAGCCGGAGGTGTATCAAATTCAAGAAAAGACCTCTTTTTAAAAAGTCCCGTAAAATGCAAATATGGATCACACAATTGACTTACATTAATTATAATAAGAAATATCACTGTATAAGGAAGCTGACATTTCCGACGTAAAAAAATATTAATGAAAGACAATCATAAAAAGTAAATCAAACAGATATTTCGATCAACAAAAATTTTGCATGGGAAAGTAACATAAATTTTATGATGCGTGCTCGATGGTGGTTGAAAGTCACTCGACGATCGTCAATAGGAAGGCACACAAAAAGCGCAATGGACAATCGTTAATAGGCCATTGGGTATCATCGATCACTAATCGATGATTAAGATTTAAATATCGCTAGACAATCAGCGATTTCAACGATGAATTTCTTAACATATAAGAATTCTGAAGTGATAACACTATTTTTAACAAAATTAACAAATTCCCCAAATCCTAATTCTTAAATTCAAATTCAGATTCAGATCTAGATCCGATCTGGTGTGTTCACACTCGCTCATGTGGTTCATGGTCTCTCCTTATCTTTTTTTTTTCACCATAACCGAAATGAAAACATTATTTACATACTCATATAAAATGATGATATTTGGTAATATGAGCCTAAAGCATTCATCTTTTCCTTGAATGATTTTCCTCTAAATATTTTCGGTTCCCTCCAAATGGTTTTTGAGTTTTTCTTATCACACCAGTCGTCACAAGGGCTCCAAAAAATAAATATGAATGAATAAAAATTCTAACAATCACCCATAAAATCAAAAAAAATCAAAACAAACTTTATGAAATATGTAGTTAGTATTACTTAAAATAAAATAAAATAGATATTCGATTTATCAAATTATGTCTAATGCAATGAGTACCGGTAGAATGGATACCTTGAACTTATATTTAATATTTATTTTCTCTACCGAAGACTCTAACATCTCAGAAATTTTAAATTCCATTCTTTTGATCATTAAATTAATTAAGTACATATAAGATTGATTATTTACTGGGGGTGATTGCTTTAATGGTCACACACAATGATTTTCACGGAAGTTATTAAAGTTCATCCCGGATCCTAAAGTCGCAACCTCACAACTACCCCTACATAAGTGACTTTAAAAAAATATTTCGTAGTAATATATCGCAAAGGAAAAGGTCCCCGACAACCATTAAGAACTATGAGTTTAACATATATATTATGTATATAGGAATGAAACAAAAATTATCTCAACCTTTTAAATGAGTGCCCCCAACAACGCAACAACGTCATCGTTTCTACCACATTGAATCTAAATTATGAGATCTGAAATCACATAAGTCCGATATCCACCTTTGAGAGCAAAATATGTGGGCTTAAACCTCATCGGGACAATCCCTTTGGTAAGATTATCAATCATACTTAATTATGTCTTTACATAATTGACTGATATTTTTTTTTCTTCGTTACACTAATTTGTTGAACATCTTCATTTTGAATATTAATTTTAGAAGTAGTTAAATCATTCACAAATTTATGGTTTTAGTTAAACATGAATTTCATAAAGTAAAATTATCGACTCATTCAACTTCGATACAAGTCATATATGAGACTATAAGTTCAAACTTTATTGTACTTGTTGAATAAAATATGTACAAAGGCCCATAACAAGGCTAGAGCCCATTACTTCTTTAGCATTTAGTCTCATATCTTAGAATGTGATTATTGCTCTTCTCTCTTTGTATATAAGCGTACAAATATTTGTATGTATGAATATGTGAAATTAATAAAATATTTGAATTATTTCTCTCTTTTTTGTGTTTGTCTACATGGCATTAGAGCAATAATTCAATCCTTTAAATTTTGTGTGCGATTTTTGCTCTCTCTCTCGCCCGCAATTAGGCAAATCGGTGGTCTTATTGCTCGAGCCTGCCTTTGTGTCTCTTCCAATGTGTTCACATTTGTCCCCTCACCCACTGCTTTTATAACCTTGTCTCGCCTCCTCTCCGGGACCCACCAGATTGGTGACGTTTGTAGCCTCTCGTGATGTCTACTCTGATCGTCGGTGCTTCTTCTACTCGCACCATCCTTGCGTTCCTGCCACATTTGTCGAGTTCCTATCCACATGTCTAACCACAGCCTTTGTCTGAAGCAACTAAGCCCCTTTGTTGCTCTTCCTCAATCCTTTGAGCTCTATTGCAACTCATCAAGCTCACACTACCCGCGAGCTCCCACGACTTCATCTTGTTTGTCTGCTCAGATCATCTTGTGCTTGCCACCAGAGTTTCCGTTTCACCTCGTCCGACCGCTCAGCTCTCCTCTCCTGACCTCTCAGATCACCTTGGTTTCTCCCGTGAGCTCTTTCCTGTGAGCTCTCATAATAGCCAAGCTCTTGGCCGCTGCTGCTCGCCTTTGCCAATTTTCCGCTCAGTTCTTCAGCGTGACCGTGAGCTATTTTCCGCTCAGTTCTTCAGCGTGTCCGTGAGCTATTTTCCGCGAACTCTCCTGCTCGCCAAGTTCTTACCCACTGCTGCTCCCCTCTGCCAAGCTCCCGCTCAGTTCCTCGTTATAACTGCAACCTCAACGTGACTGCGACCTCGACTCACCTCCTCGCCAGTTTTGTCGCGCTCCTTGTCTGCCTCAATGGGCTTGAGTGATGCCCCGTTTATTCCGGCTCGTGCCGCTTACCTTACCTAAAGTTCGTGATGAGCTTCAGATTACCACTATCTCTCTTAGTGGGAAGAACTTTGTTGAGTGGGTGCACTCCGTTCACCGTGTTCTTCAGGAAAAGGGTCTCCTTCATTATCTGACTAAGGCTACTCCTACTGAGCCCACCTAGGAATGAATCCGTGATGACAACCGTGTTCAATACTGGATCCTAAACTCGATGGACAATAAACCATATCGTATGACCATGTATAATGAAACGACCAAGACTATGTAGGACGAACCTCATTCCCTTTATTCTGGCAAGAACTTGCAACACCTATTTGACATCATCTCGGATCTTCAATCTCTCGAATCAGGGGTGGTTGGAGACTTAACCTCCTTTGTTGCGCAATCCAAAACTCTTGTCGAGTCCTGGATTCAACATCATCCTCCAACATCAAATTTCGTTGTCCAACGTGCTCTGAAAGAAGCAGTTGGCATTGCCATGACAATGACTCATATTACGCCTCATCTCCACAGTGTCCAAGCTCACATCCTCTCCTCCTCCATCATTCCCTCTCTTTCAGATGTATGCTCCATGCTTTTAAAGGCCCCCCGCCCCCGATGCTCCCGAGATTCTCTTTACGACTCTCCTCCAGCACTCTTCACACTTATTCTTAGGGTAGGGATCACACCAGAAGGGCTCGTCCTAAGTGTACTCATTGTGGTTGGGATGATCATCTTGAGGCAACTTGCTATCGTAAGCATGACATGCCCCACATCATGCATCCATTGCTATCGATACTCCTTCCACCACCCGTACCGACATTTATGCCTTGCATACTCAACTCCAACAACGTCAGGGGATGATCAGTCATTTATTTGGCTCTGTTGCGTCAATCTCTAATGAAGCTATCTCCTATCTCCTATCTCTCCCATAATCTAACTTGGATTGTGGACTCTGGTGTCACACATCATATTACTTTGTAGAAACTGCCTCAGTACTTTAACTTTGCATATCCTAAGTTTATCACAGTGGCCAATGATGACACCATCCCGATTTCCGATTCTACTGATGTGTTGATGCGGCTACGACAATAGTACCAATGCCGTACAATTAATAATAAAATGAGGAGTTACCCCCGAGTATCGATCTCACGTGGAACACTATAAGGTGGATTTTATGTTCGCGAGAGACTTAAGATGGAGGTCTGCAGCAAGAGTGTTTATCGGGGGGGTGGGGGTGGGGGTTGATTTTGAATAACAACCAAAACAATAAAAAAATAACTAATTTAACGTGTGGATCGCCGTCACCGCTTCGCTCCTCTGTGGGTCGCCTTCCCCCGCCTCGCACCTTTGCGGTTTGCCTTCCTCTACTTCGCACCTCCGCGGGTCGCAGGCTTCCGCTTTGCACCTCTGCGAGTCGCATGCCTCCGTGGGTCGTAGGCCTCCGCTTCACACATAAGCACACTCAAACCAAACACAATCACAATATACTCACGACAAGAACACAAAAAATGCTAAAACTCTCTATACTCCAAACCATCCACAAATGAAAGTATACCTACGAACATCTACGCCCAATGGTCATGGTGTGTAGATGCTTTAGAGTATATCACAATATGATTACAAACGCTTCAAATGAGGGGGGGGGGCAAAATAAAAGTTACCAATCCCTAGTATGGAGGGAGCGAAAGGCTAATTTCCTCGGATTTATAGGAGAGCCTGGCTTGATCCACCAGCTAATCCTCTTCCTCCTTGGCCTCGTCAATGATACGGGAGAGGATGTCACCTTCTCCTAATGCGTCTTCTTCTAGGTTTTGCTCGCCTAAACACTAGGTATTCCGACTTGAAACTCCAATGGCACTTTGGAAATCATCTCCGACATCTTTGAAATGCTCTGGGAGGTTGAAGGAGGCAAAGGGGCGAATCCCCTTTGCTTTTAACCTAAAAACGGCCCTCCCGGACGCACACTTGATCGGGCACTTGCTGAAATCGCGAAACAATTGTTTTTTAGAAAAACAGGGTGCACACGCGTGCAACGCAAAACACACCCGTGTGAGTTAAATACACAGGAAAATCTGAGCGCTCAGGTCGTGTATGAGCAATTGCACATGCGTGCACGCGCGTGTCTAAATAACGCACACACAAACTCGGATTGACCCAAACTGCAGGAAAACCAACAAAATGACCACGCATGCGCAAACGCACGTGCGCGCATGTGTAAATGCACGTACGCGGTCGGCGGACGCGCAAATGCGCGTGTGAATATATCGTACACGCAAACTCGAATTGATGAAACTGATATGTTAGGGGAGAAAGAGGTGCACGTTTGTGTGAAAATTCTGCACGGACGTGCGTGAGGCAAATTAAACATAACCTCCACTAAACATGCACAAAAATCCACACCTGCATAATAAATCAACCGTATAGCCCAGATGAGTAATATTTATCAATAATAATCCTACATATCTAGCACAAAAATGGGTGAAAACGATAAGAACAACATGGTGAAAACACTATAAAATACACGTATCATGCCCCCCTCACTTCATCAATCTTTCTTCGCACGAGTTTTCATATTCCGAGCTCTCTTTCATCATTCTCTCTATTAGTCGTCTTACTTTAAACCTTGATTGCTCTATTACTTTTTTCCTCATCTTTTATTATGCATGATCGACAGACTCAAAATATCATTGGTAAATGGCAACTGTCCAACGGGCTCTATACTCTGAACGTCTCTTCCACAGTTCTCTCCTCTATCAATTTTGTTGATTGATATCGGCGTCTTGGACATGCTCCTTTTCTAATTCTCAAGAAAGCTCATCTCGATCTCTCTCACTGAATTCACTTGCGAGCCATCTATTTTCGAAAAACAACATTGTTCTTCTTTTTCCCTCATTATACTCAGATCAATGCTCCTTTTAATTTAGTACATCCTTATATTTGGGGACTGTTAAAATAGCCCATGTAAAGGGCCCATTATTGGGTCCATTTATTGTTTTATCTTCTCTCCTCCTTTAGTCCCACATCTTGTATAGGATTTTCTTCTCTCTTCTTCTTCCTATATATTTGTATTCTCTCCTTGTATTTACATACACAAGTAATACATACAAGTTTTTGAGCTCTTTCAACATGGTATCAGAGGGAGCGGTCTTTCCGGTGCGGTCTCATTGTCTCTAACCGCCCAACCCGCCCCCCAGCCCGCCCATCTCCGCTTCTCCTGCGGACTGTGAGCCTACCCGCTCCGATCTCCTGTCCGCGGGCTTCTATCCGCAGGCTCTGCGGTTTGCCTCTGCATTCCTCTTCCTATCCGCTCACGCCTCCTTCCTTCCGTGGAGCCAGCTTCCTCCTCATTCCCTCTCCTCTTTTATAGCCTGTTTCTCTTCTGACCCGTGGGCCCCTCCTCCGGTGCTACTCGCCTGGTCTCCTCCTCTGTTTGCCCGCTCGAGTTCTCTACTCGCGGCTTCCTTCTCTTGCCCGCTCGAGTTATTCTCAACTCGCGGATTCGTCTTCTGACCGCTCGAGTTCGCCTACTCGCGGCTTCCTCCTTTTTTTGCCCGCTTGAGTTCTCTACTCGCGGCTTCCTCCTCTTATCCGCTCGCGTTCTTCTATTCGCAGCGGCTTCCGCACGTGGTCGTGGCAGCTTACCTTGCCGCTCGTGTTCTCACTTGACCGTGCGGGTTGCCTCTGACCGGGTTGCTTCCGACCTCCTATTCTATCCGCTGCGAGTTCCTCTCCCTCTTGCTTTCTTATCCAATGCAAGTCCGCTGCGTCTTCGCCGTCTGTCCGCTGCGGCTTCGCCTTCTGTCCGCTGCGGCTTCGCCTTCTGACCGCTGCTGGCTTCACCTAGACCGGGGCGGTCTCTCTTTTTGTTTCTGCCCTCTGGTCGCGAACTGACTTCTCGCTGGTGTCCGGCTTGACCGTGCGGACTGCTGTCTATCCGCATTCTGGTCGTGGTCTTTCTCAGTCTTCTCGCAGGCGGTTTGTCCTCTTCTCGCCGCGGCCTCGCTCCATTCTCGCAGCGGCCTCCTGCCCTTCTCGCAGCGATCTCAGCCGGCTACCTCTGCGAACTGCCCTTATGGGCTATTCCGGTAACTCCTCTGGCTCGACGGCCAGCCCGACTGTTGACCGCCCGGCTTGTCCGACTGACCGCCCGACCTGCAATACAGAAGTTCGTGACGAGCTGCGCATCACTACCATCTCTCTTTCTGGAAAGAAGAACTTCGTCCCTTGGGTACATTCTGTTAGACGGGTTCTTCAGGCCAAGGGCCTTCTCCCTCACCTTACTTAGGCTCCTCCCACCCCTCCTACCGATGACTGGCTCCGCAATGACGGCCGAGTTCAGACCTGGATCTTGAATTCTTTAGATGGTGAGCCATATCAAATGGCTATGTATCATGAGACTGCCAAAGATATGTGGACTGAGCTATACTCCTTATATTTTGGACGGGACAGCCTCCAGCATCTCTACGATATCCTCACTGACCTCTTTGCTCTTGACACTGGAGGGGCTTCAGATATGACCTCCTTTGTTGCTCGTGCGAAGACTCTTGCTGAAGCATGGATCCAGCATCAGCCATTCACCAATGATGCTGCTGCTCAGCGCGCTCAGAAGGAAGCCGCCTGTACTGCCATCATCATGGCCCGTCTTCCCCCTCACCTTCAGAGCATTCGTGCTCAGGTTCTGGCTTCCTCTACCACACCATCCTTTTCTGATGTGTGCTCCATGATTCTCCGAGTATCACCTCCTCCAGATACTACGGCTCCTCCGGCCCTTCTTCAGCAGGCACCTCCACTTATACCATTCCCTCCTCCTTCTACTCGGGGGGGTCGTTCGGGATCTCGCGGCCGTGGTCGTGGTGGCCGGGGTCGGCCGAAGTGTTCTTTCTGCGGGAAAGATGGTCATCTCGAGGCAACCTGTTACAAGAAAGTTGGCTATCCTCCTCGCCCGACGGCTTCTGTTGCTACCGATGCTGGTCCTCCTGATCTTGAGAGTGTCTGTCTTCAGCTCCAACATCTCCAGGGATTGCTCCACCCACCATCCGCCTCCATTGCCTCCGTCTCTAACATAGGTACCGCTTGTCTCTCCACCGGCTTGGGCTGGATTGTGGACTCTTGCGCTACTCATCACATTACTCCACATCGACCTGCCCAGTACCTGACTTCCCCTTATCCACAGTCTATTACTGTGGCCAATGGAGCCACTGTTCCCGTCTCCGGCTCGGCAGATCTTCCTCTCACCTCCTCCATCTCCCTTCGCTCGGCTCTTCACGTCCCGAGTTCACCGTTCAATTTACTTTCTGTTGGACGGCTTACTAATGATCTGGATTGTTCTGTTATATTCACTTACTCTTCTTTTGTTATACAGGATCGACAGACGCAGACTACCATTGGTAAAGGCCGGCTGCGGAATGGGCTCTACCTTCTCGACGACTCTCCCACCATCCTCTCATCCGTCTCTTCCACTGATTGTCATTGTCGACTTGGACATGCTCCTCTA
Organism: Platanthera zijinensis; assembly: GCA_039513925.1. Classification (NCBI taxonomy): domain Eukaryota; kingdom Viridiplantae; phylum Streptophyta; class Magnoliopsida; order Asparagales; family Orchidaceae; genus Platanthera; species Platanthera zijinensis. The sequence continues at coordinate 236,407,148 of CM077081.1, read as the reverse complement.
CCGGTCCTCCAGCGGGCTCTCCCCGATGTTTCTTTTACCCCCTTTCAGTGTGACTCATGTATCCTCGGCAAGCAGACTCGTTCATCTTTTTCTTCCCATTGTACTCGGGGCGCTGCTCCTTTTGATTTAGTGCATTCGGATATTTGGGGACCATTTAAAATTACTAGTATTTTCGGGATTCGGTATTTTATAATGTTTATTGATGATCACTCTCGCACTACCTGACTATACTTACTTCGTGATCGCTCCGAGCTTCCCCGTATCTTTCGGGCATTTGTCCTCGAAACCTGTACGCAATTCCACACGACCATCAAAGTACTACGAACTGACAATGCTCGTGAGTACATTAGTCACGAATTTACTGCTTTATGTTCTGAGTTCGGGATTCTACATCAAACTTCCTGCGCTTACACGCCACAACAAAACGGTGTTGCCGAACGCAAGAATCGTCACTTACTCGATGTTGCCCGTTCCATCATGCTTCAAATGCATGTCCCCAAACCATATTGGAACTTTGCGGTCTCGACCGCCTGTTTTCTCATTAACCGTCTCCCTTCCTCTATTCTCAACTATGCTACTCCGTTTAGCATACTCTTTCCCTCCACTCCGGCCTTCCCTCTCCCACCTCGTGTATTCGGTAGCCTCTGCTATGTCCACCGTTTGGGGCCTTCCTCGGATAAGTTGGATCCCCGAGCGGCGAAGCATATCTTTGTTGGATATTCACGCACCCAAAAGGGGTATGTATGTTATTCTCCTGCTACACGCAAGATCTCCGTTTCTGCTGATGTCACTTTCCGCGAGGATCAACCATTCTTTCCTGCTCCCTTACCTGACCATCTACCACCCACACCTACTCCTCCATCCATCCCCCGCCCGGTCATTCCCGCAAATACTCCTCCGACTGTCGTTCCCTCTAACCAGACTGTCGTTCCCTCCAAACCACCAGTTATCCGCGTCTACACTCGTCGCTCTACCACTTCCGTTGCCCCTCTACCGACGGTCTCTACCATGGATACTCCGCGTCCAAATGATCAGGTATCGCCTTCCACTGCTCATCCGCTGGCAAACTACATCTCTCTTCATCGCCTCTCTCCCCATTTACACACTTTGGCTATTTCTCTCTCTTCGGTTGTTATTCCTAATTCTGTGTAGGAGGCGCTTCAACATCCAGGATGGCGAGCGGCCATGAAGGAAGAAATGTCTGCTCTCTGGTCTAACCAGACATGGTCTGTTGTTCCCCTTCCACCGGACCAGAAACCTGTTGGGTGCAAGTGGGTCTTTGTCATCAAACATGCTGCTAATTGGACTATTGACCGTCTAAAGGCCCGTCTTGTGGCTAGAGGTTTCACTCAACAGGAGGGGCTAGATTATGAGGAAACGTTCTCTCCGGTTGCGAAACTTAATAGTGTTCGCGTCCTCATCTCTGTTGCTGTCCATCGCCGGTGGCCTCTCTTTCAGCTGGATATCAAAAATGCTTTCTTAAATGGGGATCTCCAGGAGACTGTCTACATGCAACAACCACCCGGGTTTGAGACCACGGGGGAGTCTCAGGTCTGCCATCTTAAGAAGGCTCTATATGGTCTCAAACAATCTCCACGGGCATGGTTTGAAAAATTCAGCAAGGTCCTCCGTGAGATTGGCTTCACACGAAGCTCGGCCGACTTCTCGCTCTTTACTCGTCACCAACCAGCAGGAACGGTTATTCTGTTAGTATACGTCGACGATATTATCATTACTGGAGATGACTCTCAAGGGATACAGACAGTCAAAGTCCATCTAAACTCAGTCTTCCAGACAAAGGATTTGGGACCTCTTCACTATTTTTTGGGTCTTGAGATTGCCAGAAGGCCGGATGGGCTCACTCTCTCTCAACGGAAATATTGTCTTGACCTTCTTCATGATGCAGGTCAGTCCGGCTGCAAGCCAAGTGATACTCCTATGGATGTGAACCACAAACTGTGTGCCCAGGCATCTGACTCTGATCTCCTTCTCCAAAATCCTTAATATTATCGACGTCTGGTTGGAAAACTGATATATCTCACGGTTACCAGACCGGATATTTCCTTTGCTGTTGGTCTTGTCAGCAGATACATGCACTCTCCTAGAAAATCTCATCTTCAAGCAGTGGAACGAATTCTCAGGTATCTGAAAACCGCTCCTGGTCAGGGACTTGTCTACAGGACCTCCTCTTCTGCTCCAACATTGGTGGCATATTCAGATGCTGATTACGCTGACTCTCTCGATGACCGGTGATCAACGAGTGGTTTTTGCACTTACCTTGGTGGACATCTTGTTACTTGGCGAAGTAAGAAACAAGCGGTCGTTGCTCGATCTTCAGCCGAGGCAGAGTACCGGGCAATGACATCAGTTGTATCAGAATTAACATGGCTTGAGAGTCTTCTTACTGATCTGGGTGTAAAATTACCATCACCGGCTCTTCTCCTTTGTGACAGTCAAGCCTCCATACACATCGCAAAGAACCCGGTCTTTCACGAAAGAACGAAGCATATTGAGGTCGATTGTCACTTCATACGGGAAAAGGTTCAAATGAAGAAGCTTGACCTAAAGCATGTCCCAGGATCGGAACAAGTTGCAGATGTCTTCACGAAGGCTCTTTCCAGGACACTCTTCTATCAATGCTTGTCCAAGCTTGGCGCATACGATTTGTACGCTCCAGCTTGCGGGGGAGTGTTAAAATAGCCCATGTAAATGGCTCATTATTGGGCCCATTTATTGTTTTATCTTCTCTCCTCCTTTAGTCCCACATCTTGTATAGGATTTTCTTCTCTCTTCTTCTTCCTATATATTTGTATTCTCTCCTTGTATTTACATACACAAGTAATACATACAAATTTTTGAGCTCTTTCAACATGGACCTTATAAAACAACTAGTATTTCTGGTTATCATTACTTTCTTATATTTATTGATGGTTACTCTCGCATGATATGATTGTATTTACTTGATAATCGATCTGAACTCACTTGTGCGCCTCGTTCTTTTATTGTTTAGACTTGTACACAATTTTCCAGCTCCATTAAAACGTTTCGACTCGACAATACGCGTGAATACACATGTCATACATTTACTAATCTATGTACTGAGTTTGTGATCATCCATCAAACTTCATGTGCTTATACCCTCCAACAAAATAGTGCAGCTGAGTGCACGAATCATCAACTTCTTGAGGTCACTCGCTCACTTATGTTTTAAATGAGGGTTTCCAAGCTTTATTGGAATTTCGTGGTTTCGACAACGTGCTAGCACATCAATCGCATGCCCTCCTCCATTTTCAACTATGAGATCCCCTTTAGTGTTCAATATCCCTCTACACCTCTCTTTTCAATCGCGCCTCCTTCTTTGGATGTAAATGCTATGTCCATTACCTTGACCCCTCCACCCACAAGTTTGCTTATCGTGCTTCCAAATATATACTCGTTGGTTACTCTCGCACTCAAAAATGTTGTTTGCTATTCTCCCGGTGAATGCAAGGTTGTCACATATGCGAATATTACCTTCATTAAAGACCAGCCTATTTACTCTTTCCTCCAGCTCCTCCAGTACCTACAATCATTCCACGCGCTACCATTCATGTTACGTCTCATCTTCCACCACTCCTTCCAACCCCGATCCTTATACCCTCCAAACCGCCTCTTCTTCGTGTATACACTCGTCTCCTTACTCGTTCTGATGCCCTAAGACAGTTACCCTCTACTAATGACATTGCGCGACCTGAAGATCCGACAGTAGTATCTACTGTTCATCCTTTGACAATTATGTGTCTCTGCATCGCCTTTCTACGGTGCTTCACAAATTTGCAACTTATTTGTCGTCTATTTTCTCCCCTAACTCTCTATAAGAGGCTCTTCAACATCCGAGGTAGTGAGCAATCATGAATGAGGAAATGGTTGCTCTTTGGGCAAATCAGACTTGGGATAATGTCCATTTTCCTCCCGGCCTGACTTGTGTGGGCTTTAAGTGGGTAAAAGGTTGTTAGGATCGCAATCCGGATCATATGATTTTACGATTCTGCGATCCAGATTTTGTAAATCGATCCTGATTTTGTAAAGCGATCCTCGATCCGACCCTACTATCTGATCCGATCCTACCTCGAAACGATCTCATCTAGGATCTCGATCCTGACAACCTTGGTTTTTACCATCAAACATGTTTCGGATGGGATGGTTCAATGTCTCAAGGCTCGTTTTGTGTCTCGTGGGTTTACTCAACAACCCAGCCTTGATTATGATGAGACCTTCTCTCCTATCACAAAACTAAATACTGTTCGTGTCTTGATCCCTCTTGTTGTTCATCGACAAAACAGTTGCATCAATTAGATGTCAAAAATATTTTTCTCAATGACAATCTGCTGGAGACTGTCTATATGCAACAACCTCCCGGATTTGAGACCACATGGGAGTCCCTTGTTGTCACCTCAAAAAATCTCTTTATGGTTTCAAACAATCTCCCCAAATTTGGTTTGACAAGTTTAGTCAAATTGTTCATGATGCTGGGTTCACTCAAAGATCGACCAACTTCTCTCTATTTACTCGTAATTGTCCGACAGACACAATATTCTCTTGGCTTATATCGATGATATTTTGATTACTGGTGATGATTTAAAAGGAATATACATGATCTAGCAGCATTTGGCCTCTGTTTTTCTAATCAAGGGCCCGAGAAATCTTCGGTACATTTTTGGTCTCGAGGTAGCACGACGTCCTGATGTCTGATGACCTTGTTCTATTTCAATGAAAGTACTGTTGCGATCTTCTTCATGATGCTGGCTACTCTGGATGCAAGTCTGTTGATATACCTATGAATGTCAAACACACAATCTGCGTTCATGCCTCTGTCTCTAATCTACTCCTCCCGAACCCAGAGTACTATCATCGTCTTGTAGGGAAGCTGATTTATCTTATAGTTGCAAGACCTGATATATACTTTATTGTTGGTGTTGTTAGTCGATACATGCACACTCTACGAATCTCTCACCTCCCGACAGTTGAGTGCATCCTCCGATATTTGAATATCGTTTCCGGACAAGGGCTTGTATACAAGTCTTCTTCTTTCTTTTCTCTTGTTGCTTACTCTGATGCTTACTACGCCGATTCTCTGGATCATCGTTCCACAAGTGGAATTTGTACATACTTTGGTGGACAACTTATTACATGGTGCAAAAAGAAGCACTCTGTGGTTGCTTGCTCATCTACCGAAGCTAAGTAACGTTCAATGACCTTTGTTGTGTCTGAGCTTACATGGTTGAAACGACTCCTAAGTGATATAGGTGTTAAACTCTCCTCATGGACCACTTTCTTTTGCGACAACCAAACTGCTATAAATATTGTCAAGAATCCCATATTTCATGAACGTTCCAAACACATCGAAGTCGATTGTTACTTCATTTGAGAGAAAGTTCTGAAGAAACTGAAATTAAAATATGTTCTTGCTGCTGGGCAAGTTGTTGATATTCTCACTAAGGCCTTACCACGTCCACTATATTATCATTTCTTGTCCAAGCTCAATGTTTACGATCTATATGCTCCTGCTTGCGGGGGAGTGTTGAATAAAATATGTACAAAAACACATAGCAAAGCCGAACTAGAGCCCATTACTTCTTTAGGATTTAGTCCCGCATCTTAGAATGAGATTATTGTTCCTCTCTCTTCTTTTATAGGTGTAGAAGTACTTGTATGTATGAATGTGAAAAATTAATAAAACATTTGAATTATTTCTCCTTTTTCTTGTTTGTCTATATTACTCTTAGATATAATCGTTTGTTTAATTGAAGCTTATGAAATGACATCTTTTTCAAGAAGGAAAATATGTCATGTTGTAAACTTAAAATCTATGAGTTAGTTACAATCGACATATAAGTATCATACTAACACGTTTGTTAAGTTACTATATAGTAAGTTGTAATCATTAAGTTCTCGAAGATATTTAAATATTTTGGTAAGTGTTATTCAATGTTTACTACTAGTATTTCTAGTATACTTACTCAATCTACCTACAACATATGAAATGTCAGGCCTAGTGCGATTATCAATATATTGTTATGATCATATCATTTCACCATATATATGTTGATCACATATATTTTTGCAAAATATTACCCTAGCATCGTAAAAAAGTACAAGAAGTAAAATTATATAAAGCTACATTTGTGTAATATTTCCTCAATCAAATAAAAAAGAGATAATGATACAATCGTATCGGTTTTAGCTAGCTTCGTGCCTAGAATGATATTTGCTATTTCAATGTCTTTTATTTCAAATTTAAATGATAAATAATTTTAATATTATTAATAATTTTAAATAATTTACAAAAAATTAAAATATCATCTGCATAAAAGTAAAGCAACATGATGTTGTTTCCATCTTGTTTTTGTATATAAATATTTATCTTATTCTTTGACAATGAAACCAAAAGATAATACAATAGAATTAATTTTTGATGTCATTACTTCAGAGTTTGTTATAGTCCATAAAAATACTTAATAAGTTTGTAGATTTTTTGTTTTTGGCTCTCAACGGCAAAGGTTTCAGATTGAGTAATATAGATCTCTTTATTTAAGTGCCCCTGTAATAAATTGATTTGCTTTGCTATCGCATTAGAGTCTTATGGGGTCTTTATTCTTCATGCCAAGATCATTCAACAAAGATTTAATCCACAGTCCTTCACAGATCCCATGAGCCATAGCTCTAAATTCTGTCTTTGCGCTTGACCTGACAACCACATGTTTTTTTCTTTCCCATGTTACCAAGTTACCACCAACAAGAGAGCAATAACCAGAAGTGGACTTTCTGTCATCAACAGAACCTGCCCAATCAGCATCTGTATAGATTTCAACTGTTAATTCTTTACCAGGAGAGAACAAGATACCCCTTACAAGAGAGAACTTGAGATACCGAAGGATACGGTAGGCCGCTTCTAAATGATGTGCTCTGGGTGAATGCATGTACAGACTAATGACACCCACAACATATGAAATATTTAGACGAGTATGTGATAAATAAATAAGGAGACTTGCCAGTCTTTGAAATCCAGCAACATCAGTAATAGCTTCTCCATCATCTCTACCCAATCCGTGGTTGACTTCAATTGAGGTGTTAGCAGGTCTGCACCCACGCAACCCACACAACCCACACAACCCACACGTCTGAAGCAAATCAATGATATGCTTCCTCTGGGATATGAATATACCATGCCTCGATCGGGTGACCTCAATTCAAAGGAAATACCTGAGATTTTTTAGGTCTTTTTCTTCAAACACTTTTGCCAATCTCTGTTTCAAAGACTGGATTTCTTCAGTATCATCATCTGTGATAATAATGTCATCCACATAAACAATAAGGACAGAGCCTCTCATGCTTGCGCCTTACAAATAAGGTGTGATCAACATTGCTTTGAGAATATCCAAATGCGACCATAGCTTTATGAAATCTCCCAAACCAGACCCTAGGAGATTGTTTTAGGCCATATAAGGCTTTCTTCAGCTTGCATACCTGTCCCCCAGATCCTGCCAGGGTAAGACCAAGCGATAACGACATATAAATTTCTTCTTTCAGGTCCCCGTAAAGAAACACATTTTTCACATTCAATTGAGTTAGAGGCCATCCTTTGCAGGAAGCACACGAGAGCAAAATACTTATAGAATTCATCTTCGCCACAAGAGCAAAGGTGCATTGGTAGTCAATCCCCATGATCTGGGTGTAGCCCCTAGCCACCAACCGAGTCTTGTACCGCTCAACAACACTTTCAGAGTTCTGCTTGACGGAGTATACCCATTTATATCCAACCGCAGTCTTGCCAGCTGGCGAAGGAACCAAGTCCCAAGTGCAAATCTTTTCCAGGGCCAACATCTCCTCACGCATAACATCCCGTCACTTTGGGTGAGCAATACCATCCTGCCAACTTGATGGGATAAAAATAGAGGAGAGAGAGACAACAAAAAGCTTTTGTGAATGAGATAATGAGCTATAGGACACAAAGTGGGACATCGGATGTTGGGTAGAGATACCTTGAGAGTCCAAAGAAGGATCCGATGTTGGCGCGGGTAGCCTGAGAGATGTTGATGTACCTGGACCCCTTTTCCGCCGAGTATACACCTGTAAAGGAGGAGCTGTCACAGGAGTAGGCACAACAACGATCACCAAAGGAGAGGTAAAGTGTGGGAATAATCATGGGAGGAGGAATAGGAAGGAGAAGAGAACTCACTTCCATTGGGTGAAACTCCCCCTGAAGTGAGGACTCATAGTAAGCCTCAGACTCCCGAAAGGTGACGTCCATAGTAACGAAGATTTTCTTGGAAGCTAGATGGAAGCATTTGTATCCTTTCTGGGTTGGAAAATATCCAATAAAGATACACTTTAGAGCACAAGGATCAAGTTTGGATGTGGGATGAACATGAACAAAGCACACATCTAAAGATCCGAGGTAGAAGAGCGGAGGGGGGGGGGGCAGAAAGGGTTTGGAGTGGTGATTTGTGGCCAAGGACACGAGTCGGCAACCAATTAATGAGGTAGGCTGCAGTGAGAACCGCATCACCCCAAAAAAACTTAGGGAGATGCATCTTGAGGAGCAGACGACGACCAACCTCCAAGAGATGACGATTCTTGCGCTCGGCAACCCCATTTTGAGTCGGGGTAGAGACATAGATGTTTGATGTATAATGTCATGATTACTAAGGTAACACTCAAAGGAAGAGTCGACATACTCCCGACCGTTATCACTCCACAAAATTTTGATAGTGGCATTAAACTGAGTAGCCGCCATTTTATGAAACCGTTTAAATAAGGGAAAACCTCATTTTTATGTTTCATCAAGTAGACCCACATACAACGAGAGAAACAATCAATAAAGGTAACAAACTAGTGAAAGCCAGAAAGAAGGCAACAGGGCAGGGGTCCCAAACATCAGTATGAACCATAGCAAAAGGAGTAGCACTAGGAGTAGAAACATGAGTAAAAGAAGCACGATGATGTTGAACACGAGCACACACCTCACATTTAAAATCTTGCAGAGATACATTCGACAAATGCGGAAAAAAATGCATAGTAGAAGGAGATGGATGGCCAAGGGACAGTGCCAGGAGTCCAGAGAGAACTGGGCAGCAAAAAGAGCACGCGGATCATCGACAAAGCTGGAGGGGTCAAACAGGTAGAGGCCATCCTGCATTCTACTAGAGCCAATCATCTTCCTCATCTTCAGGTCCTGAAAAACACACGAGGTGGGAAAAAAATTCACAGAGCAATTCATAGAATTAGTAAGGTGACTAATAAAAAGCAGGTTACGGGTAAACTTAGGCACATGGAGCACCAAAGTGAGAGTAAGGGAGGAGCAAAGAATGGACCCTTTCCTAGCAATGGGAGACAGGGATCCATCAACAATGCTCACTTTGTCCTGACTAGACAAAGGAGAGTAAGAGACAAAACCTGTAGCAGAACTTGTCATGTGGTCGGTGACACCTGAATCAATGATCCATTGGGAAGAAGAGCACGCAGTGGCAGAGTGAGCACCAGGAACTCCCTGATGGGCATAAGAGGAGCTAGCAGACTTGGAGGAGTGGCCAAGCATGAAGCATCAGAAGGCGAGAATCTCCTCAGCGGAAAGGACAGAAGGAACCTCAGGTGCAGGAGGTCCACCATAAGAAGCAGGATCATCACCGACATCGAAGAGATGAGTCGAGCTAGAGGGAGGAGGTCGGCTCGAACTGCGACCAGAGCCACGTCCGCCACGAGGAGCAGGACCCCCGCGGGAAGAAGGATAGTCATGAAGCTTAAAGCAAGTGTCCCGAGTATGTCACGCTTTCCCACAATAATCATATATCACTTGGTCCTTGTCCACAGGCTTGCCCTTAGTGTCACCAAAAGAGCGGCCCCCAGGATTGAACCGAGCGGCAAGAGCAGAACCCTCAGTAGCAGAGTCAGGTTGGCGAATCTGTCGACGATCATATTCTTGCTGAACCAAACTATATACCTCAAGTAAGGAAGGTATGAGAGAGCTGTCAAGAATCCGAACACTGATGGGATCCAGGTCACGATGGAGACCATGAAGAAACTCGAAGATCCGGTTGCGTTCCTCTCGGGCACAAACCAGCACCTCATCCTCAGGAGAGACAAGAGTAAGCGCGTCGAAATGATCATACTCTTGATAAAGCTGGGTAAACTCCAAGTAGTAGGCAACAAGAGGACGATCCCCTTAACATAAAAGAAAAATTCGTCGCCGCAGCTGAAGGATCTGAGCTGCATTGCCCCGACATGAATAAATAATCTCAGCACACTTCCAAATATCAGCTGCAGCATCCAAGAAGAGATATTTGCGGAAAATAGACTCGTGCATGAAGTTGGTGAGCCAAGACATAACCAAAGAGTTCTCGGAATCCCATTGTGGCCAATTGGGAGAGGTAGGCGAAGGCGCCCTGGTAGTACCACTGAGGTGGCCAAACATACGACGACTCTTGAGGGCCAAAGTGGCAGAACGAGCCCACGGAAGATAATTTGTTACGTCCAACCAAATAGTAGTAATCTGAGGAGTTCCGTGATCATGAGAGACACGAAGATATCCAATAGGAAGCAGAGAATCCAGAGGAGCACCCCTACCGGAGGAGATATCTGGAGTTTCACCACTCCCTGACATCATAGGAGAGGTAACCGAACAACACCGGGCTGCCGACGGAGAGAGATCTCACTCATAGAAAGAGGAGAGGCCCGGAGGAGAGCAATCACGCCAAGAGAAGAAGAGACATCCCTACAAGGAAGGGAAAAATATGTCGAAGAAGCGATTCTCGCATCAATCTGGCGTCAAAGAACTCAAAAAATTATGTGAGGGCTGAGGACGCTGACCGGCACTGACCGCCGCTGGAGGGAAGAAGAACTGGAAAGGAAGAAGAAGAAGAAGAAGAAGAAGAAGAAGAAGAAGAGAAGAAGAAGAAAAGCAAAGGAAGCGAACAGGAATTGGAGCGAGAAGGCGGAGTGGAAGGGGAACGGGAAGTGGAATCGGGAAGGCGGAGCGGGAAGCGAAGAGGGAAGGCGGAGCGGGAAGCGGGATCTGCGAGCGGTGGGATTGGGCGGAACTAGGTTTCGCCTCCTGGCTCTGATACTATGTTGACGGAGGAAAAAAGATCTTATTTCGTAAAGAGGGGTTCCCCTCCTATATATGAGAGGTATACAATAAAGGTTTAAACATAAAAATAAAAGATAATTAGTACATCTAACAGTTTGGACGCGTACAAAGGAGATCATTAGAGGCACCTGTTCGGTGTTGTGAGAGTCTAGTCACTAGACATGTTAAACGATGGAGGGGTAGACCCATAAAGACTTGGAACAAAACTATAAGGAATGACATGATGTACTTAGGCATTAGTGAGATTATGACAAAAGATAGGGCACAATGACGACAAAAGATCCATATAGTCGACCTCACTATAGGGGGATAAAGGCTTGAGTGTTGTTGTATTTGATTTTATTATTTTATTATTTTTGGACTTTCAAAGAATACCTAATGACGGATTCTCACTTATATCAGGCAGTTTGTTTATGATAATTTGATACAGTCATTTCGCAAGAGGTTAATCATGTGGAAAGCAGCTTCTTTATAGATTAGTGAAGTATTTTCAATATATTCAGTATAAAATTGATAGATTTTTGTTTTAAAGAAACTATAATAATCAGATCTGTGTAACAATAAATCAGAAGATGCATAAATAAAAGATTAGTTAGAAACAGAGTCCGAGTAAGACGTGTGATTGCTGTCCTATAGATGTCGCACCATCATCTGACAGAGCTTTCAACTAATGCTCACTTCTCTAAGGTATAACAACCAACTAGATCTCAAAAAATTGATGGGTGTCTGAGCATGAGCATCGAAGAAGTACAAATCACCCGAACTTCCACTTGATGAACCAAAAAAAAGTAGCAGAGAAACTTTGCAGGAACGGAGAGGACAAAGAACTGAAGGTGCATCAAACTCGGGAGAAGACCTCTTATAAAAAAAGCCTTGTAACCACAAATTCTAATCACGTAATTGATTTGCAATAACTATAATAAGTGTAGAAACGTAGAGCCAAATCTTGTATATACTCATCATGTTAAAAAATACAGGAGAGAGTATAAATATATAGGAGAAGAGAAGGAGAAAGAATCCTATACAAAAGATGTGGGACTAATAGAAGAAAGAAAAAGCAGACCTACAGATGGGCCTTATACATGGACTTTTACATCATTTTCCCTCATATTCTCTAACACTCGCCCACAAGTTGGAGCGTACAAATCGTAGGCACCAAGCTTGGACAGGAACTGATGGTACAATTTCCGAGGTAATGCCTTGGTAAGAGTGTCAGCAACTTGCCCAGAAGCAGGAACATACTCAAGTTTTAACATCTTCGATTTGACCTTTTCTCGAACGAAGTGACAGTCAACTTCACTATGTTTGGTCCGCTCATGAAACACATGATTCTTCGCAATATGGATTGCAGCCTGGCTGTCATAGAACAAAGTTGAAGATGAGGATAATTTAACACCCAAATCCATAAGAAGACTTTCACGTCAGGTTAGTTCTGATACAACAGCCGTCATCGCACGGTACTCAGCCTCAACAGACGAGCGAACAACCACCGACTGCTTCTTACTCCGCTAGGTGATAAGATTTCCTCCAAAATAAGTATAGAAACCAGTTGTAGATCGTCGATCGTCCAACGAGCCCGCATAATCCGCATCAGAGTAAGCAATAAGAGAAAGCTCCGAAGACGGTTTGTGCGCAAGTTCTTGTACAGGAGCAGTCTTCAGATATCTGAGAATGCGTTCTACTGCCTGAAGATGGGAAACCCGTGGAGTGTGCATAAAACGGCTGACCACTCCAACAGCAGTGAGAGCACTTGAAGAGTGTACAACCACCAAGACCTCGTCCCCGAGACTGGCGACCTCCACAAGCTGGGTTACTGCGAGTAGAAGGATCAAGAGTAGCCACGGGTTGCTGAAGTAAAGCTGGAGAGATAGGCGGAGCATCCGGTGGAGGGGTAACTTTCAGAAGCATCGAGAAAACGTCCGAGAGGGACGAAGTAACGATGGAAGATAGGATATGAACGCGGACACTCTGAAGATGTGGTGGAACACAAACCATCATCATAGTAATCCCAACTGCTTCTTTCTGATGTCGTTGAGTAACCAAATCCGTGGTGGGTGGCTGATGATGGATCCAAGCTTCCACAAAAGTTGAGAAGCCAAGATTGGATATGCCCAGGGTCAAGGGACAAAGGATGTCAATTCACCAGTAGCTCCAGGGTCGAGGGACTGAAGATTGTTAAGAATGTCGAATAAGTGTTGAAGACCGTCCTTCCCCGAGTAAAGAGAATGAAGGTCCGTCCACATAGCGTGTGCCGTCTCATGATACATGGTCAATCGATACAGCTCAGTGTCCAGAGAATTGAGAAGCCAAGATTGGACATGCCCATCGTTTCAGATTCATTCATCAGTAGGTTCAGTGGGAGGATCCTTGTCAGGTGATGAAGGAGACCTTTAGTTTGTAGCACACGGCGAACTGAGTGAACCCATTCCACAAAATTTGGTTTGTCATGGAGAGAAATGGTGGTAATACGTAATTCATCACCGAGTTCCACAGAAGCAACACGAGGATGTCCGGGAAGAGTAGTTGAATTGGAAGCAGCAGGCGAGTCCGAAGCCATGCTAACAACGACAAGAACGGTGACTGAGAAAACTAGCTGACCGGTTAGAGGACCAGGCCGTCGCGGGTAACAGGGTGCGCGGTAGAGAAGCCGCAACAAAGAGATCGTGTGACGAGCAGAGCACCAGGCCGCGGCTAACAAGCACAAGGTCGCGACGAATTAGAACTAGTCGCTAAGGAGAACACATGCCCGCGGTTAGAACAAGACCGCATCGAGAAGGTTAAGAAGAGAGGTCGCGGCTAAGAGAGCACGCAACGAGCAGAACACCAGTCCGCTGCGGACAGAAGCAGCGGTGAAGACGAGACCGTTGCGGCTAGAAGGAATTCTCAAGGGCCAGTGGGCAGAGGCAGCGACAAGAAGCAACGACAAGAAGCTGCGACTAGGGGCAGCGGCGAGAAGCGGAGGCTAGAGATAGCGACCAGAAGTAGCGGCAAGGACAGTAACAAGGGCAGCGACCAGAAGCAGCGACAAGGATCAGCGACAAGACGACCACAACGAATAGACAATCGCAGTGGCAAGACAACCCGCAGTGGCTAGACAATCTGCAGCGGGAAGGCACGAAAAGAAGAGTTGACAAGCTAGGCAATCCGCAGCGGCAAGGCAAGGCAGCGGCAAGGCAGCGGGAAGAAGAGCAAACAAGGGGATGGGGGGTCCCACCGGTAAGAGAGATGAGGGCTATAAAAGCAGGGGGGAAGGGAAGAGTGGTGGAAGCCACAGAGATAGGAGTCAGAGCGGTTAGAAAAGAGGAGACCGCAAAACAGCATCGGGAAGGAGGGAAGAAACCGCACGGATAGGAGCGGTTAAAAAAAGAGGTATCCGCCCGGGATCAGAAGCCTCTGATACCATGTAGAAACGTAGAGCCAAGCTTTGTATATACTTTGTCATGTTAAAAATACAGGAGAGAGTACAAATATATAGGAGAAGAGAAGGAGAAAGAATCATATACAAGAGATTTGAGACTAATAGAAGAAAGAAGAAGCAGACCTATATATGAGCCTTATACATGGGCTTTTACATCATTTCCCCTCATATTTTCTGTTAGAAAATACTAGGAAAAATGATGTATTGACTTATGTAGGAGTTAGTGTTTAGTCCCACATTGTTTGTATAGCTAGATCTTACTCTCTTCTCTCCTATATATTTGTACTCATACTTGTTTTTTCTGTATTCAAGAAGTATATACAAGGTTTGGTACTTTCTCTACATGGTATAAGAGGGATACGGTCCGACCTGTTTTTTTTCTAACCGCCTACTCTGCCTGCTTACCGGGCGGCTTGTTCTCCTGCTTAGCCGCAGTGTCCTTCGGCCTGCTCCCTTTCTAACCGCTTCCGGGTGATTAAAATTTCTGTTAACCACGGCTTCCCGCGCGGTTACGGTCATTCTAACTGCTTCCTCTGCTCTCTCTCTCTCTCTCGTGGCTTCCACCCCTTCTTCTACTTCTCCCTTTTATAACCTTTCTAACAGGTGGGGCCTTTCCTCTCGTGTTTCCTCTGCCCGCGCGGTTTCATTCCAACTAACCGCTTCCCTCTACTCAGTGCGGTCTCCTTGTCTACCCGCCGAGATCTCCCCTTCTCGCTGCTCTCCACCCTTCTCGCCGCGACTTCTCTTAATCGCTACTCGTTGCTGTCTCCTTGTCTACCCGCCGAGTTATGGCCTTCTCAGCTGCTCTGCTCCTTGCTCTCCGCGACTTGTCTTTAGTGGCCACGAATTGTCTTTCGTCGTCGTGTCTTCTCTTCTCGCCGCGATTTGTTCTTTGCTTAGTCGCTGCGGCTTATTTCCTTGAAGGCGGCTTCTCCTCTCTGCTGCGGGCACCGCATTTTGGTCACGACATTCTCCTTGCCGCTGGTGTGCTATCATCGTGACCGTGCGGTCTTCGCTGTTTTGTCGCTGCGGTTTCCTTACACGCTGCGGCTTCCCTTCCCGCTGCAGTTCCCCTGTTGCTGTGTGCTTCTCCCGTGAGCTTCGCTTAACCGCGGCGGCCTACTTAGTCGTTGCGGCTTATCTACCTGACGCGGGCTCCGCATATTGGTCGCGGCCTCTTACCGCTGGTTTGTTGACACCGAGACCGTGCAGCTTCTCCTTTTCTCTCTCCAGGTGGCCTCTCTTATTTAACCGCTTTGGGTTGTTGGTTGTGATCTGCCTCTATTCGCCCGGTCTAGTACTTGTTCGCCGGCTTCTGCTCCTGTTGCGGTCTGCCTTTAACTGCCCGGTCGAGTACCTGCTCGTCGGCCTCTGCCCTGTTTTACCCGGTTGCTGCCCGCCTAGGTGTCTTGCCCTCTCGACTTGGCTGTTCGCGCGGTCTGTCTGCGGCTTCTCGTTTACGCCGCTCTTTGTGTTGCGGTCTTCTCCTAACCGCACTACCTGCTCGGTTTTTTTAACCGCCGCGACGTGTTTCTATCCGCTGTGGGCTCCTTTCTTATTGCGTTGGTCGTGGCCGTTTCTTGCCACTGGTGCGTTGTCACCGTGACCGCTGCTGAGTGTTCCTTGCAAGATGCTCAGCTGTCCTCCGGGCTCTGTGGTGTCTATTTCCGATTGTGGTACCTCCTGCCTTGCTCATAGCTCATCCTGGATTTTGGATTCCGGGGCCTCTCACCACATTACCTCACGGAAACCACCACAATATTTGAACTCCGTGCATCCCAAGTTCATTATTGTTGCTAGTGGGGACACAATTTTTATTTTTGGCGCGACAGATATTCACCTCACTCCTTCCATTACTCTTCGCTCTGCCCTTCATGTTCCAGGCTCTCCTTTCAACCTTCTCTCTGTTGGTCGACTCACACTGACCTCGATTGTAATGTTATTTTTTCTTCTTACTTGTGTGTTATACAGGATCGCAAGACGCAAACTATCATTGGAAAAGGACATCTGTCGAATGGTCTCTATATCTTTGACCCCTCTCCCCCAACGGTGTTGTCCTCTATTAGCTCTGTTGATTGACATCGACGTCTAGGTCGACGCTCCTCTAAACATCCTCAGAAAATCTCTCCCCGACGTATCCCTCCAAGAGTTCACGTGTGACCCTTGTTTCTATGGGAAACATCATCGGTCTATGTTCTCACCATATCCTACTCGGTGTCCTGCTCCCTTTGATCTAATACACTCTGATATTTGGGGACCCTATAAAATTACGAGTGTTTTTGGATATCGTTACTTTATCACATTTGTAGATGACTACTCTCGGGTGACCTGACTGTATCTCCTTCATGAATGCTCTGAATTGCCCGGTGTATTCCGTACCTTTTTCATTGAAACTTGCAACCAATTTTCCACTACAATTAAAATTCTCCGTACTGATAATGCCCGTGAATACACAAATCATGCCTTCGCTCTCCTCTGTGCTAGTTTGGGATCATCCATCAAACCTCCTATGCCTATACCCCCCAACAAAATGGCGTTGTTGAACGCAAGAATCGACACCTGCTTGAGGTCACCCGCTCTCTTATGATTCAAATGAATGTTCCTAAACAGTATTAGAATTTTGCGGTCTCTATCACCTGCACTCTTATTAACTGCATGCCTTCCTCCATTCTCAATTTTGCGGTTCCCTTCAATTTTCTTTTTCCCTCCAAACCTCCTTCCTCCATCACCCATCGCGTGTTTGGTTGTGTGTGTTTTGTTCATTATCTTGGTTCGTCCATTGACAAACTTGCTCCCTGTGCCACTAAATATATGTTTGTGGGCTATTCTCGAACTCAGAAAAGCTACGTTTGTTTTTCCCTCAAGGATCGCAAGGTGGTTACTTCTGCTGATGTCACCTTCCTCGAAGATCAGCCATATTACTCTCAACCAGCTGATTCTCCTCTTCCCCCACCTCTTCCGCGACCTGTTATCCCTATTCATTTACACCTTCCTCCTCTTCTTCCCACACCAATCTCACATAAACCACCTACACCACCTGTCATTCGTGTGTACACTCGACATCCTTCTTCGTCTACTGCCCTACGGGAGCTGCCCTGCTCTAATGATGTTTTGCAGCCTGCTGATCCGACAACAACTTCCACTGCCCACCCGCTGGCCAACTATGTCTCTTTTCACTGCCTCTCTCCGGAACTCTGACAAGGTGCTCTTTCTTTATCCTCAATCTCCACGCCTAATTCTGTACAGGAGGCTCTTCAACATCCCGGGTGGCGGGCAGCTATAGACGAGGAAATGTCTGCCCTTTGGGCAAACCACACTTGGGATTTGGTCTCGCTTCCTCCTGGACAATCTTGTGTGGGATGTAAGTGGGTGTTTGCCGTCAAACAGGGTCCGGATGGGACGGTTCACTGTTTGAAAGCTCGTCTTGTAGCTCGCCGCTTCACTCAACAACAAGGCTTGGATTATGATGAGATTTTTTCTCCAGTCGCTAAACTCAATACTGTTCGTGTGTTGATCTTCCTCGCTGTTCACCTCCACTGGTCCTTGCACCAACTGGATGTCAAAAATGCCTTTATTAATGACGATTTACAGGAGACCGTTTATATACAGCAACCTCCCGGGTTTGATACCACGAGGGAGTCTCTTGTCTGTTGTCTGAAGAAGCCTCTTTATGGTCTCAAACAGTCTCCTCGGGCATGGTTTGACAAATTTAGCAAGACCGTTAGTGCTGTTTAGTTCACTCGGAGTTCGGCCGACTTCTCTATGTTTACTCTTCATCGTCCGACGGGAACAATAATTCTTTTGGTTTATGTGGATGATATTTTGATTACAGGAGATGATTTTTCAGGAATATAGATGATCAAACAGCATCTAGCAACTGTGTTTCAAACAAAGGACTTGGGAAGCCATCGATATTTTCTTAGTCTCGAAGTGGCTCGGATACCTGATGGGCTTGTGTTATCTCAGAGAAAGTACTGTCTTGACCTACTTCATGATGCAGGCTATTCTGGATGCAATCCTGCTGACACTCCCATGGATATCAATCACAAACTTTGTGATCATACCTCGGACTCCGATTTGCTCCTTTCGAATCCGGAGTATTATCGTCACCTTATGGGAAAGCTGATATACCTCACTGGTACTAGACCTGATATATCATTTGCTGTTGGAATTGTCTGTCGATTCATGCATGAGCCATGTATCTCTCATCTTCAGGCTGTCGAACGTATTATTCGTTACTTGAAGACTGCTCCTGGACAAGGGCTTGTATACAAGCCATCTTCGTCTCTCTTATCTCTGATTGCATATTTTGATGTTGATTATGCTGGCTCTTTGGATGACCATCGTTCTACAAGTGGATACTGCACTTACTTTGGAGGACATTTTATTACATGGCGCAGCAAGAAACAGTCCATGGTTGCTCGCTCATCTGCTGAGGCTGAGTATCGATCTATGACAGCTGTTGTGTCTGAGCTCACGTGGCTTGAGGGTCTCCTTGATGATCTAGGAGTCAAGCTCTCCTCACCCGCAACTTTATTGTGCGACAGTCAAGCTGCTATACACATTGCCAAAAATCTGGTCTTCCATGAACGGACAAAACATATTGAAGTTGACTGTTACTTTATTTGGGAGAAGGTTTAGCCGAAGAAGATAGAGCTAACGCATGTTCCTGCTGCTCAGCAAGTTGCGGATATCCTCACCAAGGCCTTACCTCGGCGTCTCTACTATCAGTTCTTGCCCAAGCTTGGTGCCTACGATTTGTACGCTCCAGCTTGCGGGGGAGTGTTAGAAAATACTAGGAAAAATGATGTATTGACTCATGTAGGAGTTAGTGTTTTGTCCCACATTGTTTGTATAACTAGTTCTTACTCTCTTCTATCCTATATATTTGTACTCATACTTGTTTTTCGGTATTCAAGAAGTATATACAAGGTTTAGTACTTTCTCTACATTTTCTAACACGTAATTGGAGGTGCATCAAAACTCGGGATAAGACCTCTTATAAAAGAAAGCCTTGTTACTGCAAATTCTAATCACGCAATTGATTTGCAATAACTATAATAAGAAGTATCTTCGTATAAAGAAGCTGTAATTTCCAACGTAAAAATGTTAACCAAAGATGTTCATAAAAAGTATTCCGAACGGATATAAACTTAACGTCAATTAGCGGAAACGGCGCACAAAAAATATAACATGAAATTTATGATAGGCAAAATATAACATGAAATTAATGATAGGCGCTCAACGATTATCGATAGGAAGGCACACAGAAAGTGAAATGGATGCTCGTCTCTGTGCCCTCTACTATCGTCAAATTACTAATCGACAATCAAGATTTAAAGAACGCTCGACGATCGTCAAATATAATTCAATGATCGTCAAATACAATTACAAATTTTATCACATATAAGAATTTTTGAAAGTGAGAATTTTTTTTAAATCATAGATCCAAATCCAAATCTGATCCGGTGTGTGTGAGCGAGAGAGAGAGTGTGTGTGTGTGTATGGTACATAGTTTTTTTCTTCTTAACAAGGATGAGAAACATTGTTTATATACTCGTATAAAGTGCTGAGATTTGGCAAGATGAAACTAAAATGATTCATCTTTTCTTGAAATGATTTTTCTCCAAATATTTTGGGTTTTGTCCAAATAGTTTTGAGCTTTTCTCATCAATTGATGTAGAATTCAAACACTATACATCAAACATCATGAGGGCTCCAAGAAATAATTATAAATGATAAAAATTTCAACAAGAACACCATATTTGTCCTTCGGACTAGAGAACAAAAGAATGCCCTAGGCACGAACTTTGCGTGCCAAACAATGGCATAAGTAGATGCATTCCAACTCTAACGGTTGTCAGTCTAACAGTGTCAAATAAAGCCTAAATTGAGTGTTATTTCAATAAGAAAGTTAAGATAGATGTGTAGCAAAATTATATAAGATAAATTAAAGAATGATTATATCAAAGGAACAATGAAAATGTCAGTGTTAATTGTTAAAAAATTATGACGTAATAAGAAATAATTTTAAATGGGTTTGAGCATTAACAATGAAGCTTATAAAATGCACCAATCAGATGACTAAATGAGGATACTGTTGAGAATTCATGGAAATCAATGGAAATTATTTAAGGGGATTTGCATAGTTTGTATTAATCCCTTAACTAACACTTACAAAAGTGAATGGAAAAAATGAGAATTCATGAAGTCGACCCCCGACATTGGGATTAAGCTATTTATGATGTGATTTCATCTTCATGTGATCTTTGTAGTGTTTTAGTTTTTTTTGAGACTGCTCATATGCTGATAGACCCAATCTTACCATGCATGATTAGTTTCATACGTATAGTTAGAGCTAATGATTATGGCTTCCCTTTTTTTGAATTAAATAATAAATAAAGGTTTGTACTTTAATTGAAAAATTCTTACATTGCTTGCACATTCTTCAGCTTGGATGTGGTCATGGGCTTCCTGGAATCTTTACTGGACTTAAGGTAGGTATTTCGGTTCTTGTTCAGAGCCACACTCTATTTCCATAAACATGAAATATCTGCTTAACACATATCTACATCCTTTCTCCTCAAGGGTGCAGCCGCCATCCATTTTCAAGACTTCAATTCTGAAGTCCTACGATTTCTTACTGTTCCAAATGCAAAAGCAAATCTAATTAAAAGATCGGAAGA
Source organism: Platanthera zijinensis (assembly GCA_039513925.1). Lineage (NCBI taxonomy): Eukaryota > Viridiplantae > Streptophyta > Magnoliopsida > Asparagales > Orchidaceae > Platanthera > Platanthera zijinensis. The sequence continues at coordinate 236,385,919 of CM077081.1, read as the reverse complement.
AAGAATGTGTCCTATTGTTCGCTTCTTCGCCGGTGACTGGAGCGAAGTTCACCGTTTGCTCCTTCATGTATGCAGTGATTCCGTGCAAAATCGAGAGGATTTTGTGGCAAAGGATGAGGGTACTGATGGTTATGATATTATTTTGATGGCAGAAACGGTGTATGCATTGTCTTCCCTCCAGAACTTGTATAAACTAATCAAAAAGGTGTGTTTGGAATTTTATTTATTTTCCTACTTTTTCTTTATTATATTACAATCATAAGTGATATTCAATATGTTGAAGTATAAAATATATGCTGCAGTGTTTGTGTCGCCCTCATGGAGTAGTTTACATGGCCGGAAAGAAGCATTATTTTGGGGTAGGCGGTGGAACTAGGCAATTTCTGAACTTGGTTGAAGCAGATGGTGAGTTTATTGTTAAACCAACATTTTAAATACTTGATTCTGTAATTGTTATTTATTAGTTGAATTCATTTTAAGTCATGCACATTGTGGTGACATGCTCCATGGTATATTGTGTAAAGCACAGTTATGTTTTTCCTTTGATGTCTTTGTGATTACAGAGGTCTACTGTTTTTGAAAATATTGCCAATTAGGTCCCTATTTAGTGTTGTTAAGATGTAATGAAAAAGCCCATTAGGAGGAGCTTATGTATAAGCCCATGTATATTCTATTTATTCCCACATTGTAGATGTAGAAGACTCTCCCTCTCTTTCTCTCTATATAAGTGTATGTACTCCTGTATTTAGAGAATAATAAAAATTCTGGGTTATTTTCTCTCTCTACATGGTGTCAAAGCGAGATCTTCTTCTAGGCAGTTAGTGTTTTTGCTAACCGCGGTCTCTCTTCCCTAACCGCCCATCGGTCTTGCTTTAGGCGGTTAGTGTTTTTGCTAACCGCGGTCCTTCCTCCCTAATCGCGGCCCTTCCTCCCTAATCACGGCCCTTCCTCCCTAACTGCTCCTGCGGTGTCCCCCTCCAGGGGAGGAACTGTTCACGGGCACACCCGGGCACGTGCCAGAGTCCAAATTTTTGGGAAAAAATTAAAGGTATTGATTTTGGTCAAATCAAATACAATTTAGGATCAATTTAGACACACCCGGGCACTATTCCGGTTCTAATTAGGCTCAGGCCTAGCCAAGGGCGGATGCAGTGTAGAGCGAGGGGGTGCGGCTGCACCCCCTTATTTTTTTTAAAAATTTTTTAATGCAGCTCGAATAGACAACGGTTTTTATAAAAACCGCTGTCTATTCCCCTATTTTTTGCTATAATAGACAGCGGTACATTATCATCCCCTGAACAAAAACAATTTATAATTAAATTTAACACCCCGCGTGATTCTTTTTTCTCACACCCCGTGTCCGTCTAGGGCATATTCGTTCCCCAATCCCCGCTGCTTTCAGGTATTGGCCGATCGACGTGAGTGCTTAGCTCTTCTTTCTCAGCTTCTTGCACAGTCACACCACGCGTGGCCGCGTCCCCGTCGGTCATCCCTTTCCAGGTTCCAACCATCCTCAATCATTCCCCGTGGCCGGCTCTTTCTTCTTAGTTCTTTCTCATGGCCGGATCTTTCTTCTTTCTCATGTAGGTATGTTTAAAGTTTATTGTTTGTGATTGCACTGTCTAGGAGGATTCTGAATTTCTGATTATCTCCATCTCCTTGGTTGACATTTCGCTCTTCATTATATGCTGTTTTGTAACCATTTAAGGTTTTTGGGAAGATTCTGATTGACTGTTGTTGTGCATTTCATTAATTAACTAGCATTTTTTAAAATGTTTCATTAAAAATTTTTGTATGATTAGTTATTTTTGTATGGTGCCCGGGTCCAACAGAAATCCTAGTTCCTCCACTGTGACCGCCTCCTGCTGCGGTTTCCTATTTTCTACCCTCTTCTCTCCTTCTTTTCTCCACATCCTTCCCCTCTCCACCCCATCTCTCTCCATTTATAAAGATTCCTCTTGGCCCCGCTTCTCTTTTGACCGGTTCGGCCTCTTCCCGCAGCGCCCTCCTCTTTCTTGTCGTTGCTTGTCACGCGGTCTGCCTGCTGCTTGTCGCGCGGTCTGCCCGCTGCGACCTCCTCTTCCTTGCCACTGCTTGTCGCGCGGTCTTCCTACTGCTTGTCGCGCGGTCTGCCCGCTGCGACCTCCTCTTCATTGATGCTTCTTGTCGCGCGGTCTGCCTGCTGCTTGTCACGCGGTTTGCCCGTTGTGACCTCTCTCTTCCTTGCCGCTTGGCCGCTTGGTGTTCTCTGTTCGTTGCGGATTGTTTCCCCTCTGCTCGGTAGTCGTGTGCTGCTCTTTCTTCTCTAACCGCAGCTCGTTTGCCCGCTGCGAGCACTTCTACCCGCTGCGAGCCTCTCCGCGGCTTGCCACTCTTCTCTACTCTACTCGCTTGCCTGTATTCGCGCGAGTAGCTGCGGTTTCCTCCTCTCTATCCGCCGAGGTTTCCTATGTCCGCTGCTCAGTCTGTCGCAGCCTTGTCGGTTAGTCCGTTGCTCTTTATTTACTTCCGAAGTGGGCTCTATCTGTAGATCGCTCACCTAGCCACATTCTCCTAGCCGTTGTTTCCTGGATCTAGCCGTTGCGAGCTCTTCTAGCCGCTGCGAGCTCTTCTAGCCGCCCAGTCTCCTTCTAGTCTCTCCTCTTATCGCTGCGAGATCTCCTAGTCGTTGTTTCCTGGATCTAGCCGCTGCAAGCTCTCCTAACCGCTCGGCCTCCTTCCTCTAGTCGCCAGATCTCCCTTCTAGCCGCCCTTCTCTTGCTGCTATGGGCTCTACGACAACTCCCTCCCTTCCTGTACGTGCTGCTTCCCCGCCTTCTGAAGTTCGTGAGGAGCATCGAATAACCACCATCTCTTAGCGGGAAGGCCAATTTTGTCGAATGGGTCCATTAGGTTCGTCGAGTTCTATAGACCAAAGATCTTTTCCACCATCTCACTCGGGCCAAACCTGCTGACCCAACCGATGACCGTCTCCGTGATGACGATCGGGTCCAATCTTGGATGCTTAATTCCATGGACACTTAGACATACCGAATGACCATGTACTATGAAACGGCCAAGTAAATGTGGGATTTGCTGCTTTCTCTCTACTCAGGCAAGGACAACTTACAACATGATGCGGGACAGGAGTCCACCTGCCCTCCATCCTGGAGTCCCACCACGGGGCCCACCTGGAGTCAGCACCAGGCAGCTTTATCAGGCCCGCGGTCCGTACACCCCAACCCATCTCTCTGTCATGGAGTCACCACCATGCGACAGGTTGTTAAGGCCGGGGCTCGATCCCCAGACCTCCTAAATAAGAGGCCTTCACCAGCACTCTCATCACCAACTGAGCCTTGGGGTGTACGGCCCGTGGGCCTGATAAAGCCGCCCGGTGCTGACTCCAGGTGGGCCCCCTGGTGGGACTTCAGGGTGGCGGGCAGGTGGACTCTTGTCCCACATGATGCGGGACATGCGTCACACCTGCCCGCCACCCTGGAGTCCCACCAGGGGGCCCACCTGGAGTCAACACTAGACGGCTTTCATCAGGGCCGCGACCCGTACGCCCCAACCAGCTCTCTGTCATGGAGTCACCACCATGCGACAGGTTGTTGAGGTCGGGGCTCGATCCCCAGACCTCCTAGATAATAGGCCTTCACCAGCACTCTCATCACTAGCTGAGTCGCGGATCAGTTGGTGATGAGAGTGCTGGTGAAGGCCTCTTATATAGGAGGTCTGGAGATCGAGCCCCGACCTCAACAACCTGTCGGTGGTTACTCTATGACAGAGAGTTTGTTGGGGTGGACGGGCCGCGGCTCTGATGAAAGCCGCCTGGTGCTGACTCCAGGTGGGCCCCCTGGTGGGACTCCAGGGTGACGGACAGGTATGACGTCTGTCCCGCATCACAACACCTGTTTGACATTATCTCTACTCTTTAATCACTGAACCCCGGAGTCACGGGCGACCTGACTTCCTTTGTTGCTAAGGTTAAAACTCTGGTAGAAGTCTGGATACAACATCAGCCCCTTTCCACAAATCTTGCTACTCAACAGGCACAGAAGGAAGCTGTTGGGATCGCTATGATGATGACCCGTGTTCCCAGTCATCTTCACAGCGTCAGAGCTCAGATTCTTTCCTCTTCCACTATGCCCTCCTTATCTGATGTTTGCTCCATGCTGCTCAAGGTTACACCACCATCCGAGGTTCCTGCCAGCTTCTCTCCAGCTTTGCTCCAGCAGCCCCTCTTACCTACTCCTGTTCCTCCAGCTCGTGGCTCTTCTAATCGGGGAGGTCGCTTCACGTCTCGAGGTCGAGAACGTGCGGGGCGCTCTACTCTCAAGTGTACCCACTGTGATCGGGATAGTCATCTTGAAGCCACCTGCCACCGCAAGCTTGGTCTGTCGCCTCATCTTACTGCTACAACTACTACTGCTCCTCATCACCCAGGCTCTACTCCAACTGGGTCACACTCGTCTACCCAACACGATATCAACGAACTTCGCCTACAGCTTCAGCAGCTCCAAGGCGTTGTAAATCGCTCATCTGGCTCGGTTGCTTCTTTCTCCACCTAAGGTATTTCCTGTCTCTCCTATAGCTCTCACTGAATCGTGGACTCCGGTGCTACTCACCACATTACCTCCCAGAAACCACCTCAATACATGCACTATGATTATCCCAAGTTCATCACTGTGGCCAATGACGACACAACTCCGGTGTCTGGAGCTGCTGACTTGCGCCTCACTCCTACTCTTTCCTAGTCCTCGATCCTTCATGTTCCAGGATTACCCTTCACTTTACTCTCTGTTAGTAGGCTAGCTCAGGATCTTGATTGCTGTCTAATCTTCTCTCCTTCATCTTTTGTTGTGTAGGATCGCCAAACACGGAATATCATATGTAAATGACGACTGTCGAATGAGCTTTATCTCTTGGATGTTTCCCCTACTATCCTTCTGCAGCCCCCTCTGTTGATTGACATCGTCGTCTTGGCCATGTTCCTCTCCCGATTCTCAAGAAGGCTCTTTCTGGTGGCTCCTTGCATGAGTTTTCCTGTGAATCATATATCCTTGACAAGCAACATCATGTTTCCTTTTCACCTACATGTAATCGGAGTACTACTCCATTCTCTTTAGTACATTATGATATTTGGTGGCCTTATAAAATCCCCAGTGTTTTTGGTTATCGATATTTTATTACCTTTATTAATGATTATTTGCGTCTGACATGACTTTATTTACTACGTGATCGCATTAAACTGACATCTGTCTTTTGTGCCTTTATTACTGAGACGCATACGCAATTCTCTGTTACTTTAAAGATAATTTGCACCGATAATGCTTGTGAATATACTAACCGCACCTTCACAAATTTATGCATCGAGTTTGGGATTGTCCATTAGACCTCGTGTGCTTATACCCCCAGCAAAATGGTGTGGCCGAGCGGAAAAATCGACATCTTCTTGATGTCACTCGATCACTTATGTTGCAAATGCAGGTGCCCACCAAATAATGGAATTTTGCTTTATCTACTACTTGCCATCTCATAAATCACATGCCCTCCTCCGGGCTTGACTTCGCTTCTCCGTTCGGCCTATTGTTTCCTTCCAAGTCTCCATTCTCCCTCACTCCTCGTGTCTTTGGTTGTACCTGCTATGTCTACTCTCTTGGACCACCACATGACAAACTTGTCTCTCGAGTCACAAAATGTATGTTTGTTGGCTACTCCCGCACTCAGAAAGGATATGTCTGCTACTCTCCTGCGGACGAAAAAGTGCTCGTCTCCGCTGATGTCACTTTTCTTGAGGCACAACCCTTCTACTCCACCTCCACCTTCCACTGCTCCTCGTCCGGCTGTCCCCGTCACTACTTTGCCACATACACCTCCTCCTCCACTCCCAGTGCCAGCATTACCTCCACCACCTCCTCCTCCACTTCTCCGTGTCTATACTCTTCGTTCATTCCAGACAAATGCCCTACAACAACTCTCTTCTACCGATGCTATCCCGCGGCTTGATAATTCAGCAACACCCTCTACGACTCATCCAATGGTTAATTATGTCTCCCTACATCGCCTCTTTCCGCTCTTCTTAAATTTGTCATCTCTCTCCACCATTTATATTCCTCACTCTTTGCAGGATGCTCTCCAACACCCGGGGTGGCGTGCGGTCATGGACGAAGAAATGACAGCCCTCTGGACTAACCAGACTTGAGACCTAGTTCCTATCCCTCCCGACTAGTCTTGTGTTAGCTGCAAATGGGTGTTAGCTGCAAATGGGTATTTGCTGTCAAGCATGCTCCAGATGGCACCGTTGATCGTCTCAAAGCCCGTCTGGTGGCCAGGGGTTTCACTCAACAACATGACATTGATTACGACGAAACCTTCTCCCCGGTCGCCAAGTTGAATACTGTTCGAGTCATGATCTCCCTTGTTGTGCATCGACAGTGGCCCCTACATCAGCTAGACATAAAAAATATCTTTCTCAATGGTGATCTCCAAGAGGCTGTTTATATGCACCAACCGCCCGGGTTTGAGATCACGGCGGAGTCTCGTGTATGTCATCTCCGGAAGTCTGTATATGGTCTCAAACAATCTCCGTACGCTTGGTTTGACAAATTCAGTAAAGTGGTTTGCGAGGTTGGTTTCACACGGAGCTCTACCGACTTCTCTCTTCACTCGTCATCAACCAACAGACACTGTAATTCTCCTTGTGTATGTTAATGATATTCTAATAACGGACGACGATACCACCGAGATCTGGGGAATCTTCGATACATCCTTAGGCTTGAGGTTGCAAGGATACCTAATGGACTTGTCATATCCCAACGAAAGTACTACACTGATCTCCTGCAAGATGCGGGCTACTTAGGATGCAAATATACAGACACTCCTATGGATGTGAAACATAAGTTGTCTGCACATGGATCTGGAACTGATACTGTTCTGATAAATCCAACTACCAACGCTTGGTAGGGAAACTAATCTATCTTACGGTTACACGACCTGATATCTCATTCACTGTTGGGGTTGTGAGCCGATTTATGCATGCTCCTCAGACATCTCATCTCTAAGCCGTCGAGCGAATTCTTAGATACTTGAAGACTTCTCCAGGACAAGGATTTGTTTACAACCCGTCCTCCTCTCTGTCTCTTGTGGCGTATTCTGATGCCGACTACGCATGTTCCCTTGATGATAGGCATTCCACGACTGGTTTTTGCACCTACCTTGGTGGACACCTTATTACCGGGCATAGCAAGAAACAGTCAGTTGTTGCTCGCTCCTTTGCTGAGGCTGAGTACCGTGTTATGTCGGCGGTTTTCTCTGAGCTCACCTGGTTTGAGGGTCTTCTCAGTGGTTTGGGCCTCAAACTCTCCTCTCCGACCACTCTTTTTTGTAATAGGCAAGCAACCATACACATTGTCAAGAATCACATATTCCATGAGCGAACAAAGCATATTGAAGTTGACGGCTACTTCATTCGGGAAAAAGTTCAATCGAAGAAGTTGGAGTTAGAGCATGTCGCTGCGTTAGGACAAGTTGCTGATATATTCCCGAAAGCTCTCTCTCAGACATTATATCATTAGTTCTTATCCAAGCTTGGTGCCTACGACTTGTACGTTCCAGTTTGCGGGGGAGTGTTAAGATGTAATGAAAAAGTCCATTAGGAGGAGCTCATGTATAAGCCCATGTATATTCTCTTTAGTCCCACATTGTAGTTGTAGAAGACTCTCCCTCTCTTTCTCTCTATATAAGTGTATGTACTCCTGTATTTAGAGAATAATAAAAATTCTGTGTTATTTTCTCTCTTGCATTTCTTTCTACAAAGTGTAAAGCCTTTCTGATTTTAAAATATTATTATTTGGGCTCATGTTCTTAATTTTTTTTTTTATTTAGTACATCCAGGAAATGTTTTTTTAATGTTTAGGGTATGTTGGATGTAAAAGATTTGGAGGCAATGCAACTTATTGTGTGTTTTCTTGAAATGTAGTTAATTGGTAAGTCAGTTTATGATAATAATTTTGAACAAGTGTTATTTTTCATCAACAATACCTCACTTCAGACTAGGAATGCTAATAAGACCCGGGCTGCTTAGATCAGGCTTTTTTCGGCACGGACCCAGGCTTGGGATTTTTAGGCCCAACCCCACCACTCATATGGGGTGTTTGTTTCAGTCTGTCTTGCCAAGCAAACTTTTCTTCTGCCTAGATCGGCCAGTTCAGGCCTGTTGTTGGCGTCCAGCTGTCGAACCAGCTAGGCCTGGTTCCTTTGCCTAGCCTAGCACGAGGTTGTTCCGATAGCTATGTGGGGGCTTATTAAGGCCTCCAAGACATGTCTAGGCCCGTGTTGATTGGGCAGACCTAGGTAGGTTTTGCATGCCTGGGTTTTTTGCATACTTTTATGGGTCTAGTCGGAGTAAGGGCTGTAGGCGAAGATGATGGTGTAGGAGGATACCGTGGAGCCGGAACTGCGATTGCCTAAACAGAGATTGCTCATTAGAGGAGAGAGCTTCCAATATCTCACAAAATAAGAGAAAGGAAAACAAATTAATTCTTGCTTACCAATACAAAACCTGAGAGGTCCTTTAAATAGACGTACAACTCACTCTTAATGGAAATAAAATGATTGACTTGGAAATGCAAATAAATAGGAAATAAACGACAAACTTGGAATGCGACTAAATTGGACGACGACCTGAAGGCAATAAACAACAACATAATAATAATAAAATCACATCATAATAAAGCCCACAACATCTCTCCCGCCTTACAAAAAGAGCTTGACCTCAAGTTTGAGGGAGATCAATAGTGTCCATTTTATCTCACACCTTCATCATTAGAGTCTCCGATGTGCAGATAAAAAAGTCCTTTGCACTTGTGACCGCTAGAGCTGTCACAATTCCGATTTGGTTCTGGTTCTATTGAAACCGTGAACCGAACTGCTCAAATAACGGTTCTTCAAATTAGAATCAAAACCTTTTTTGGTTTGACCGGTTCCGGTTCTGGTTCCGGTTTCAGTTCCAACATAGTTTTTTGGAACCGTCGTGTTAACGGTTCCGGTTCAACAAGAACCAAAACCAAACCGACCAAACGGTTCAGTCCGGTTCTATGCGGTTCGGTCCGGTTCCAATCGGTTTCAACCAGAGCCAAAACCAAACTTGGTGGAATGAATGAGGTGTGATCAAAAATAAAACACCGGAGGGCAAAATAAACCCGTTCATTTTTTTTCAAGAGGGACTTCAAAGTCCGTAGCCCGGACGCAGGAATTTTGCCTTATGCCAAGGGGGAGTATTTTTTTGTATAATATAGTAAGTATGGTTGAAAGTTAAAAACTGAAATCGCAAAATCACCAAACCGCATCAAACACACTGATTTTAAATCGCACCGAACGATTTGGTTGTGGAGCTGTTTTGTTGGTTGCAAAACTACATAGTTTGTGGTGTGATTTTTTGCGGTGCAAAACCTACAAAATCATGTTACACTGCTATTATTAAAAATATAAATTTTTTAGGTTATTGCCTTATTCATATATTTTATTTGAGCCAAAAAAACATCACTTCTTTCATTTATATCAATTAAATATGCTTCAAATTCAATACTCCATGCTCCAACACTCTATCAGACTGTCTTGGTTTATGTTATTTGACCCGACTTGTTTTATTCTTTTAGCAAAACTCGACTACAAATCACACCAATGTCAAACCACACAACACGGTTTCGGTGCGGTGCGATTTTGTTCAGTCCAAAACCAACCCTTTTTGGTGCGATTGCGGTTTGAGTTCAGTCCATGCTAAACTGCACCAATTTCACCCTTAGTAAGTATAGATATTACAGATAATAAAAAATAACAATATTATAATTAAATATTAATAAAATATTATAAAATAATAACAATAAATGGGTCGTGATTCGGTTTTGCTTTGGTCCTGTTCAGATCGGGTCTAAAAATCCTGAAACCGCTCTAGACCTGCATGTTGCGGTTCCGGTTCTGATTTGGATAATAAAATGAAGGAACCATACCCAAGCCAATGTTCACGATTCCAAAATTCAAACCGGAACCCAAATTATTCGCGAACGGTTCAGTCCGATTTTTTGCGGTTCTGGTTCAGTTTACTGTTTTCAGTTTTAAGTGACAGCTCTACTCCTAACACTTCTATTAATGACATTTCGTGTCCAATGCTCTAAAGAGATCGCGCCAGGGGAAGATTCCTGGGTCTCGCCCTTCTGATGACTTTCGACCAGAAATGTTTGTGGGTGTTGTCAAGCTGGTTAGCGCCGCTGCCGGTATCTAGGAGGGTGACGGTGACGAGGGGGAGGCTGCCTATGGACCTGACCATGATCGCGGCCCTGCTCTTCGAAAGACAGTTAGGGACTAGCAAGCCGTCTATTTTGTTGAGATGAGACAAGGTCATCAGGACGTCTCGCAACCTCAAGACCAAGGTAGTACCAAATATTGCCCAAATCTTTAGTTTGAAAGATGAGTTTAAGTGTTTGATCATTTGTATTCCTTTGTAGTCATCACCAGTAATTAGAATATCATCGACGTAAACAAAGGGAATTAAGGTGCCGGTTGGTCGATGACAAGTAAAAAGAGAGAAGTCTTCCGAGCTTCGAGTGAATCCATCATCACGGATGACCTTACTAAACTTATCAAACCACGCTCGAGGAGACTGTTTGAGACTATAAATAGATTTCTTGAGGTAACAAACACGAGACCCCTCCGTGGTCTCAAACCCAGGAGGTTGGTCCATGTAGACAACCTTTAGAAGGTCGTCATTGAGAAAAACATTCTTAACATCCAAATGATATAAGGATCATTGTTAATGAACAGCTAAGGAGATCAGCACACGAATAGTATTCAACTTGGCGACATGTGAGCAGATTTCATCATAATCGAGACCTTGTTTCTGAGTAAACCCTCGAGCCACAAGACGAGCCTTTAGACATTCAACTGTCCCGTTTGGAGCATGTTTGATTGCAAACTACCATTTATATCCCACACAAGTCTGTCCTGGAGGAAGAGGAACAAGATCCCAAGTCTGGTTAGCTCATATGGTAGTCATTTCTTCATCTATGGCCGCACGCCACCCCAGATGTTGGAGAGCCTCCCGCGGTATAAAGATAGAGGATAAAGAAAGCGCAAATTTGAGAAGCGACGGGGAGAGCCGTTGTAAGGATACATAATTCGCCAAGGGATGGGCTGTAGAGGCTGGTGCTGGATCTTCAAACCGCGAGGTATCACTGGTAAAGGGTAACTGCTTTAGGGCATCAAATTTGGGAGGACGACAGATGCACACACGAAGAGGTGGTTTGGGGTGTACTATAGTCGGGATTGGAAGAAGCGGTGGAAGATGAGATGTAACAGAGACGGTAGGATGTGGTAGAAGAGGAGGTTTAGGAAGAGCTGGAGGAGGGGAGTGAAGAGATTGATCCTCGAGGAAGATGACATCTGCAGAAATGACAACTTTGTGATTGGTGGAAGAGTAACACACATACCCTTTTTGAATGCAAGAGTAGCTAACAAACATATATTTAGTAGCACAAGGAGCAAGCTTGTCAGTGGAAGGACCGAGATTATGGACATAACATGTACATTCAAAGATGCGAGGTGTGAATGAAAAGGAGGCGTGGAAGGAAAAAAGAAGATTAAAAGGAGTCGCAAAGTTGTGAATGAAAGAGAGCATACGAGTAATGAGATGACAGACAGTAGAAACCGTGAAGTTCCAGTAAAGTTTGGGTGTCTGGATTTGAAACATGAGTGAGCGGGCAACATCAAGATGGTGACGATTTTTTTGCTCAACCACACTATTTTGTTGGGACGTATAAGCACATAAAGTTTGATGGATGTTCTCAAACTCAGTACAAAGGGTTGAAAACGTATGACTTGTATATTCACGTGCATTGTTGGTGCAAAGTATCTTGAGAGTACTGGAAAAAAAACATACGATTCTCAGTAGTAAAAGTATGAAAGATAGAGGTGAGTTCAACACGATCACACAGTAAATACAACAAGGTCATGCATGAGTAATCATCTATAAATGTAACAAATTAACGATAATCATAAACACTAAAAATTTTATATGGTTCCCAAATATCAGAATGTGCTAAAGCAATAAGAGCATTACTCCGTGTACAATTAGAAAGAAAAGATGAATGATGTTGTTTACCAAAGATACATGATTCGTAAGTAAACTCGTGGAGGAAGATATAAGGAAGAACTTCCTTGAGAATCTGGAGGGGTGCATGCCCAAGATGTCGATGTCAATCAACAGAAGTGACAGAGGAGAGAACTGTAAGTGGAACATTTAAGATGTAGAGCTCATTAAACAACCGCCCTTTGCCAATGATACTTTGCGTCCGTCAATCCTGCACAACAAAGGAGGAATGAGAGAAAGTTACACAACAATCAAGGTTCTGAGTAAGACGACTAACAAAAAGAAGGTTAAAATGCGATCCCTTGACACAAAGGACTGAGGGTAGAGAGAGGGTGTGTCACCATTGGCCACAATGATGAACTTGGGATTTGCAAATTGTAGGTACTGAGACAGTTTCTACGGAGTAATATGGTGTGTGGCACCTGAGTTCACAATCCAGTTGGAGTTACGAGAGATAGCAAATACCTTCATTGGAGATCGACGCAACAGAGCCAGATGTGCTTCTTATCATCCCCTGGAGATGTTGGAGCTGGGTGCACAAGGAATCAATATCATGATGGGTGGTGAGGGTAGGATCGACCGCAATGGAAGCATTTGGATGTGGGGGCAGACCACGCTTGCGATAGCAGGTGATCTCAAGGTGACCATCCCGACCGCAATGAGAACACTTAAGACGGGGTCTTCCATTACGTCCCCGGACTCGAGAAGTGGTGCTATCGCCACGAGCGGGAGGAGTGGTGACAGGCTGCTGGAGGCGAGCCGGAGATAGTCACAAGAGTATCAGGTGATAGAGTAATCTTCAAAAGCATGGAGCACACATCCAACAGAGAGGGAGTTGTGGAGGAAGAGAGAATGTGAGTCCAAACGCTATGAAAATGAGGTGGAGCACGGGCCGTCATCATGACAATTCTGACCGCTTCTTTCTGTTCCCGTTGTGTTACAAGGTCCGTTATGAGAGGTTGATATTGTATCCATGCTTCAAGAAGAGTCTTGGATCTTGCAACAAAGGAGGTTAAGTCGCTGATGCAACCCGAGTCGCATCCTTTTATTTATTATTATTGTACTTGTCTTTATTTCCGCAGTGCATGCTTTCACGCCTTTTTTTGGGATCGTTATGTGTTGTGTTGTATCACGCAGGTTATTAGCGCCTCTGTGTTGGTTTGTATCGCACAAGATTATTTGGCTCCTTGGTGTGATCGACAACGAGATGTTGAATGCAAAGGTCCGGTAGTTTAGGAGATAGATTAATTTAGGACAAGCTAAATTAATTAACTATTTTTAAATATAATGTCCCCTAAGCCTATAGCCGGCCCTCTTTCAAGCCCAATTTAAACATTTCTTAATATCTGCCCATTTGAAAAGCCCACTTAACTCCTAATATGAAACCCTAAATCTAGCCTTTAAAACAATTCCCCCTGCTCCTGTTTTGGGCAGCTGAAAATGAGAAACTGAACGGGAAAACCATTCCTCGTTCGGTTCCTCTCCAGCGCCGCAACCCGCGATATTTGCTTCCCTTTTCGTTTGATGTCGCCTTCACCTCGCTTGCCTGCCAACGCCGCTGACTCTGGTTTCCTCTCAAGCCTCCAGCAACACCTCCTGCTCCGTCCCCCTGGCGGATCCTGTAAACCTCCGGCGCTCCCCCTGTTTCAGTCGGTCGTGGCCTCTACCCCAACGTTCGCTACTGCTGCCAGAACTCCCTCCCGTCCACGACAACGACTCCTCTGTCAGCCTCCAGCATTCTCAGGCGGTCCTGATCCTTTCCTTGGACACTGGCGGCCACCCCTGCAGTCTGCTCCAGCTGCCTGCTGCTAGAGTCTCCCGCCAGTCCTCCTCGATACCAACTCCATTCCAGCCACCATTCTCATGCTCGAGCCAAGCAGTCCCATCCTTGTTGGGGTTCCGAGCACAACAACCACTGACATTCTTCTCCTACCACCTTCCAGGAGACCTGTCAGCGGCTGCTACTTCTACTGAGGGTATACTTCTCGATCTCTACACTCTCAAACCTCAGTAATTTTGTGCTAAAAAATTATAAATGAATAGTTAATTATTAGAGCTTGCCCTAACTAATTTCATCTCCTAATTACCGTTAATTTCATATCCATAATTGTCTGCCACCTATTTTCTGTGCTTGTGAAATTGTGATTCGTGACATTGTTTTGTTCGTGCGATAGCATTATGTTCGTTTGCAACGCCTAGGTCGTTCTATTTGTTAAATTCGTCTGTGGAGTTACTTCGTGCCATAATTTTTTAAAGAGATCACAAATATTATCATTTAAAATCTACAGCCCTAGTTTCAGTCTACATCAGTTTGGTGTGGCTGTTGGGATATCTCACTTCTATTGTGGGATAGCCAGACGACATACACTTATTCCTAAGTTTAGGATTTTGTGTTAAAAAATGGAGGATTTAAATGAGCGCATTAAAACTTTGTTGAAAAATATTGAGTGCGTCATAATAGATGTCCGACAGAATCTGAGTGGGTTGTACATCTCTGTTCACAACCTTGAAGTGATAATGCACACACATTATGCTTCTCCTGGATACTTCCCAACTTCATATCACATAACAAAACCCGAGGTTAGGTGATGCAGAGCAGACACGAGGACCTGCAGTGGAGGACGAGTTTTGGGCCCGTCCGGGGCCAATTGGCGGCTTCCCATATATGGCGTGCCCGGATCGACGATCAGACTTTGCAGATGTGTCCGGTTCGCATTGCGAATCGATTTGATATATTACTTCATTAGTTTGCGTTGTATTATGATCTATTTTGGTGGTCCTGCCTCCGCCAATCATAGCCGTTAAAGGTGGGATGCCCTAACCTTTATTTTATTGTAAATAGATAGAGAGTGGGCAGATTGAGATGATTGCAGAATTTGGAGAAGAACATTCCCTGATTCTTGTGATCCCGCCACAGTGGCGATTCTGTGGAACCCTATGTGACGACTCCTAAGTGCGTATCTCCTTCCCCAAGGATTTCCCTAACCCTAGGCCCCTTCTTCCCTCTCCCACACCCCCTCTGTCATCCTCCACAACCCTAAATTCAGCCACCATTTTTAATGCCCGTTACCTCTTCATGTCACTATTTAATAATGGAATTTACTATTCACCCTAAAGTTTCCAGACAGTGAAACCTCCCTATTCTACCTGTCGGCCTCCCCTTGCTGGCTGCTGCCAACCGCCTGTTTCAGCCTTTCCCCTCCAACAAACCATCCGACCACCCTCCCCTTGGTTCTCCTCCACCCGATCCACATCCTGCCACCATGTTCCAGCCCAGCGCCCCCCTACAACCGCCACCGCACCTCCCCTGGCCGCCAACCCTCGGCCGCCCCTCCCTATTCCCGTGGTGCCAACCCAACCCCTCCCCATATCAAATCTGTCATGATCTGGATTTTCAGTCCAGATTCTATCTGGTTACTCACTCCCCACCACTTCTACAGCCCGTATCCGCTCCACCATACCCGATCCCTCCCCTTCTCGTCCGGATCCACCCTTACATCTTCGAATCTACTCCTTTCCTGTCGGATTCTACTTCCTACCGCTGAGGACAACCACCTACGATATTTCCACGCCTCCGATTGCACATTAGATCGCTGTCAAAACGCATCCGACTCCGAAATCTTTAGTGCCTTGGTCAGCCCATTATTTGGTGAGTTCTTGTTGTATTGGACTTATTATTTTTAGCATATTTGTATTGGATTAATCGCTATATTTGCTTGGATATATATTGTATTGTGGTGGTTTGTTTGGATATATATTGTATTGTGGTGGTTTGTTTGGATAAATATTGTAATTTGCATGGTTCATTCGCCGCACGCTCTAGCTTTGACCCTCCACGCGGAGGAAAGCCTTGTTTGTTTTTGCCCTAATAAAATAATTTGCCTTGCTGTGAATTATTTGTGTGAGATGTTAATGTTTATTATCTAATTTGTGATTATTCTGTCGGGATTTTCATGACATGTAGGGTTATGTCACTGTTTATCCGCCGCCTATAGATTTGTCCTGCGTCATTAGGTCTCTCGATAGCCCCCTTCATCTCCTCATTAATTTATCGATGAGAACCTTGGCCCCACCCACCCCACCGTGACACTCACTTCAGTCTAGGAGGTTCTTCCTGAGCCCCTGCTCAAGGAAGAAGAGCTTCCTCCTATTTTTATCACCTCGACTGAAGTCGTGACTCCACTTGTCTCCGCTATAACACCCCCTTCGATTGAGAAGGTTCTCTCCGAGCCCCTACTCCAGGAAGAAGAAATTCCTCCTACTTTTATCACTCTGACTGAATTCGTGGATCCACTTGCCTCCAGGACAACACCTATTTTAAAAACTGAGTTTTTTCCTGAGCCCCCGATTTCAGAAGAACTTATTAGTGATGTGTCACTCAACTCAGATGACACAAATTCGTTCTTACTTCTCCCAGAGGAGTTGGCTAGTTATGAGGGCCACATCTTAGGAGACATAGACTCGTTCGTCATATGTCCTGATTTTCTTAGTCCACTGCCGCCCCAATCCCGTGATGTCGCAGTCATTGAGCTTAGTGACCACTCGCTAGTGCCATTAGAGTCACCACCCTATATTGATTTTATTTTTGGTGAGCACGCGTTTTGTTCACATCAGTTCCCTTTGGATGTAGGCGAGAATGTTTGAGTTACCACCTTACTATCGTTTGATTTCTAAAACTTTTAGGTTTAGCCGTATTGAGGGAGTCAATACGATACTTAAATTTTTTACTCCTCATAGGGACATCCGTTTCAAGGGCTTTTTATGGAAAATTTTACATGATAGAATTGGGATCTTCTTAAAATTTTGTGCTATGAGTGAGACTTTAACGGGTGAAATTATGACAATAAACGATCCTGGTCTAGTTGACGTTCGTAGTTGTCTATCGGGCGAGTGTATGTTGCGTCATGAATTACTAATTTTACGGGTTGATCTCACTTGTTTCCTACCTTTCCTCCTGCCTCACGTTTGCCCCACACATCATCTCTGTCATCTTCTAATAGCTCTAATAATTACTCCTCATTTGAATGTTTGGCATGAAATGCTGACTGATGGATTGTGAATTTATTTGGGACCTTATAACTTCATGGTTAATTTCATCAATCGAGATTATAATTTTTCAAAGGAGATTAGCTTCCCGTCTCTTTCAGAGATGAAAGGTTACCTCCAGGTTCTGAGTCGCAACAACGACATCCACATGACATTTATGCAGCATTTCCCTGATCGATGTCTTGGACATGATAGTGATTGGTTGCATCGCATTCTCGTCGGGGTCGAGATGTTTCAATCCCGGAGGAATTGATGCAACCTGAGTTGCATCCTTTTAATTATTATTGTACTTGTCTTTATTTTTTAGCGCATGCTTTCACGCCTTTTTTTTGGAATCGTTATGTGTTGTGTTGTATCACGCATGTTATTAGCGCCTCTGTGTTGGTTTGTATCACGCATGTTGTTCGCGCTTGTTTATTTGGCTCGTTGGTGTGACCGACCAACAAGACCTTGAATGCAGAAGTCTAATAGTTTATGAGATAGGTTAATTTAGGGTAAGCAATTAATTAACTATTTTTAAAGATAATGCCCCCTATGCCTATAGTCGGCCCTATTTCAAGCCCAATTTAAACATTTCTTAATTTCATCCCATTTGAAAAGCCCACCACCAAAGCCCACTTAACTCCTAATATGAATCCCTAAACCTATGAAGCACGGATACTTCCCGATGGCAGCGTGCCCATACCGGATACATTTCCGGTACCGGTACGTACCCTATACTCGACGGATACACCTATGTGGACACACTTGGACTTAACACATCATTTTGCATTTTGTGATAGGAGTCTGTTTTTCTAGAGTAAACAAAAGTTGATTCTATGCTAGGAAGTGTTGGTACGTACAATTAATTTGTGTATCTGTACCGAGTATGTTTATGGTACTTGTACGTTTCTGGTACCATTACGTGTTGATAAGACACAAGTTATTAACAAAATGACAAACTTGTCTCTAGACTAACCGGAGATTGAAGATATTGATCTCCACCAATAAGAAAAAAAACTGATGAGTAGACTTAAGTTTAATTTTATCTCTTTTGGTTACAAATATAAGATGTTAATTTTTTAATATTTATGAATGCTTAATGTTTGAATATTTCATGTTATGTTGCATTGATTTGTGGACTTGTACTTCAAGTTATGATTTATGTTTGATGTTTTGAGAACTATTTATTGCACTCGGGATATATATATATATATATATATATATATATATATATATATATATATATATACGAGTGACAGACACTGGCCTTTGGCCCGGGGGGCATTTGTCGTGGGTGCGACATATGTCGTGGGTTCGACATTTATCGTGGGGGCGACATTTGTCGTGGGGGCGACATTGGTCGTGGGGGCGACATTGGTCGTGGGGGCGACATTGGTCGTGGGGGCGACATATGTCGTGGGGGCGACATATGCCGTGGGGGCGACATATGCCGTGGGGGCGACATATGCCGTGGGTGCGACATATGCCGTGGGTGCGACATTTATCGTGGGGGGTGTCATTTGTCGTGGGTGCGGTATTTTTGCTTAGTGCGACATTTGTGGTGGGTGTGACATTGATCGTGGATGCAACATTTGTGGTCGGGGCGACATTGGTCGTGGGAGCGGCAATTGTCGTGGAAGCGACATTTTTCGTGGGCGGTGACAAATTTTGTGGGTGCGACATATGTCGTGGGAGGCGATATTTTTGGTGGGAGGCGACATTTGTTGTGGGCAACAATAACCATCTAAGAATGACTTTCTGAATTGAATAAAGATATAATGATGTTATAACAATATAAATTCTTTACAAATCACATTAACAAAAACAAACTTGAACCTTACCTGAACATATACCACAATAGATATCCATCACTTTTAACCCAAATGAAGTGTAGTCTTTTAATCATCTAACAAAATGTATGATCTGCAAAATAGAGTGATCCTTTGATGGAAGTGAAAATCACCTCTAATGACATTGAACTCATGCCAATGGACAATAAAGTTTCTTTTTAATATAGTAGTAAGATAGATATATATACTCACAAACTTGAAACTTCATATTATTGAAAGTCAAAACAGAAAGATAACTAATAAAAGAGAGACAACAAACTGTGTGAAAGCTCGCAAGAGGTAACAGAAATTCATCACTCTCTTTTGCTAATGATTTTACTCCCCATCAGTAGGGTTTAGCTTGTCCATGAATTAATAATATACAGCTCATAAATAACTTCTATTATTTGCTTAAACTGAAATGATTGAATAACTGACCTGCTTGCATTGTGATTGTTTAAACCGATAGTACATCCAATAGGGTAAAGATGACACAAATAATAGTTTTAATTCAAAAAAAAACGAAAGTATCCGAACTACCTTATGAACCGCAAAAGTCATATTGAAACTATTAACTACTCTTCATCGATGAAGATTTGAATTGCAAATATGTTGTTCTTGAGATGTATGTTTGGAAGTTGTATCCAAAAAATCATAAATGATAAAATGAACTAAACGTTTGAATGTTTGGATGTTTGTATGCTTGAAAAACATTTGTTTGGGATTTCCTTTCTGAATACTTTCAACTCAATAAAACAATGTTATTAACATGTATAAAATGCAGTTTGATTTTAATGAAGTTTAAAGGAATATTGGATCTCAAATAACTGTGTTAACCTCTTTCATAAATGAGAACCAAATCCAAAAATAAAACAGAAATCTTAATCGTAAATCATTAATTGGGAAAGCGTAACTATAAATCAAAAACGGAAATCAATTCCTAAATGTGAATCAAGTGTGAATCTAGAATCGTAAATGTAAATTAAATGTGAATCCAAAACTATTTGAAGAAGAGCAATCCCTGGATGTAAATCCAATACAAAATTGAGTTCAGTTTTTTTTAATGAAATCAGAAACGAAATCTGAAAGTTAAAATTGAAACCAAAAGGGAATGAGAAATCTGAAAATTGAAATCGAATTCCAGAACGAATTGAATAACCAAAAACTGTGAATGTAGATGTAACACGAAATCGATAGCAGTTTGTTTAAACAAAATCAGTTAAGAAATCCTAAACTTCTGATTCAAAATGAAGTCGAAAAGGCATTCGTAAACGAAATCAGAACTTAATAACGAAATCAAAATGAAACCGTGCAAATCGTGGGCGGCGACATTCGTCGAAAACGGCAGGCATTCGTCGGGGGAGGCCGACAATGCAGGCATTTTTTATTAATACCCAAGTAGAGCACATTAAGATGGTTCAAATAATTGTGAATTGATATAAGAAGAACACCAAATTATCTAGAAACCTATAAGATAATGAGTAAAGTTAAGTGAATTAAAATTTAACAATGCTAATAAACTGCATAAAATTTAAAAAGTACAGCCTATTTTTTATTTTCAGTGGATAAATCTCTCTTCCTTTCTTGCCTCTTTTTTTGTCCCCCTTTTCATTTGCCAAATAAATTATAATTGTAGCCATGTTAAAGTATAATAGAATGAGCAAGTTCAATTAAAAAACCATTTGCTCAAATGAACAAAACCGTGAAGCTGATTCAAGGTTCCCTAGAGCATGACTCAAATTTCCTCAATATAGGCACCATGAATTAATGTATCAGGTAATCAGAAATAGTGAGAGGGGAGTTCAGTTCAATGGATTAGCAAAGTTCTAATTTAAGTTACAAAGGATATAAACCAAATCGATTTGTTACTCAGAGTGCATAAAACCCTAATAAAAAACCCTAATACCTACAAGTAGATGTAGGATTTTTGGATGGAATCGATTGAGGGAAGGTGCGTTGCTGGATGGAGAACCGGTGGATGTAGAACCGCTGGAGTCTATTGCGGCAAGGTCTCGGGCCGAAAAAGCATCTCCTGGTGGCGCTTCCCCCTTCCGCTTTGACGGATGGCCGGCGAAGTTGAACCGGTGGAGATTGTGAGGCAAAGGGAATGTGGAGAAGTTTATGGCTGCCTTCGTGGCGGTGCCGCTTATACGCGCCCGCCGTCGCCCGCCGTCGACAGATTCGCCCGAGTCGCCCGCCCCGCTTTGCCCTAAAAACGCGACAACATTTGTCTAGAAGAAGAGCGAGCGTACAGCAGCGGTGCGGTAGATCTAGGGCATGGGAGGGGCCGCGGGTTTTTAACAATTTCTTTTGTGCGATCCACTGTTTAGGGGCACAACATTATTTTGCTTGTTTTATGATGGACAGTTGTGATTAGTCCAATGTCTCATTTAGCTTGTCACGAACATCTAATTGATACTTCTTTTTAATATAGTATATATATATATATATTTGTTATAACGTATCATGACGTATCCGTATTCTTGTTTTTAAAATTTTGTCGTACCGTCGTACCAGGTACGTATCTTACCCAGTACCCGTACCAGGGCTTCCTAGCCCTAAACCTAGCCTTTAAAACAATTCCCCCTGCTCCTGTTTTGGGTGGCTTGAAATGAGAAACTGAACAGAAAAACCATTCCTCGTTCGGTTCCTCGCCAGCGCAGCAATCGTGATATCTGCTTCCATTTTCGTTCGACGTCGCCTTCACCTCGCTCGCCTGCCAGGGCCGCCGACTTCGGTTTCCTCCCAAGGCCCGGACATCACCTCCTGCTCCGACCCCTAGTGGATCCTGTAAGCCTCCAACGCTCCCCCTCTTCCAGTCAGTCGTGGCCTCTACTCCATCGTTTGCTACTGCTGCCAGAACTCCCTCCCGTCCACAACGACCACTCCTCTGCTAGCCTCCAACATTCTCAGGCGATCCCGATCCTTTCCTTAGACACTGGCGACCACCCTGCAACCTGCTCCAGCCGCCTGTTGCAGAGTCTCCTGCCAGTCCTCTTCGACACCACCTCCAGTCCAGCCACCATTCTCAAGCTCGAGCCAAGCAGTCCCATCCTTGTTGGGGTTCCGAGCACAACTGCCACTGGTATTCTTCTCCTGCCACCTTCCAGGATACCCGTCAGCAGCTGCCACTTTTACTGAGGGTATACCTCTCAATCTCTACGCTCTCAAATCTCAGTAATTTTGTGCTAAAAATTATAAATGAATAGATAATTAGTAGAGCTTGCCCTAACTAATTTATCTCCTAATTACCGTTAATTTCATATCCATAATTGCCTGCCACATATTTTTTGTGCTTGTGGAATTGTGATTCGCGACGTTATATTCGTGCGGTAGTTTTACGTTCGTTTGCAACGCCTAGGTTATTCTATTTGTTAAATTCATCTATGGAGTTACTTCATGCCATAATTATTTAAAGAGATCGCATATATTATCATTTAAAATATACAACCCTAGTTTCAGTCTACATCAGTCACCCACTGCTCCGGGGTCATGTGTCTGGAGATCGGTGATGATGTCGAACATGTGTTGGAGGCTGTCCTTGCCAGAATAGAGATAGTGGAGTTCCTCTCACATGGCTTTGGCTGTGTCATGATATATTAACATCCTATATGATTCACTGCCCATAGAATTGAGGATCCATGATTGGACACGGTCATCATCACAGAGCCAATCCTCGGTGGGTGCGTAGGAGTTGCCTGTGCCAGATGATGAAGGAGGCCTTTGATCTGCAGAACTCGATGAATGGAGTG
Source organism: Platanthera zijinensis (assembly GCA_039513925.1). Taxonomy (NCBI): domain Eukaryota; kingdom Viridiplantae; phylum Streptophyta; class Magnoliopsida; order Asparagales; family Orchidaceae; genus Platanthera; species Platanthera zijinensis. The sequence continues at coordinate 236,363,186 of CM077081.1, read as the reverse complement.
CACCCACTCAACAAAATGCTTTCCCACTGAGAGAGATGGTGGTGATTTGAAACTCATCACAGATTACAGGGAGGGGTGTAACAGCACAGGTAGGAAGAGAGGGAGTAGTAGTCAAATCCATGGAGCAATATCAACAGCAAGGCAAAGCAGCGGCTAGGCAAGCTGCAGTTGTGACAAAGCAACGATACAGCTAGTTGAGCAGCAGATGCGACAGGTAAAATATCCGGCTAGGCGAGCAGAAGGAGAGGCAAGGCAAAGCAAAGAAGCAGCTATGCGAGTAGCAGCGGCAAGCCGGGACACAGGCAAACTTCTGCAAAGAGAGCACCTAGCAAGAAGAGAAGGTGGCTTGGTGATAAAACACCGACGACAAGGAGAAGACCCGCAGCGAGCAACTCGCCCGGTAAGGAGAGCAAGACCAGCCACGAGCAACTCGCGCGACAAGGGGAGCAGAGAAGCCGGTGGCCTGACGATCCAACACAGGCGGCTAAGGAGAGTAACATGTGCGGCAAGGCGAGCAGAAAACCAAGCAATTAGCTCACAATCACGGGATTGGCAGCGGATAGGCACAACGAGCTCGGTGAGAACTCGATCGGCAGCGGGCAGGCCCAGTAGGAAGATGATCAGGAAACAACGGCTAGACAAGAGGCCGCCGATGTCAGCAGTAGGCGAGGGCCCAATGTCAAAGGGGAACTGCACTATAAAGGTAGAGTGAGGGGGGAGGGAATGGGAAGGGAATAGAGTAGCTGAGAGGCTGCGGCTAGGCAAACGGCTAACTGCAGAGAGACGGAAAACCGCAGAGAGGAACTTGTGCGGTTAGGCAAATGAAAAATCAGACAACAGGGCTTCAAAAATTTCGGAACGGTACCTCTGATACCATGTAAGAATTCACAAATAAGAGAGTGTGAAATTGAAAATATTTTATTAATTCTCAATTTTCCTGGTGTATACATACATGTATTTGTACACTTATATAAGAAGGGAGAGAGAATGGGAAATCTCATCCTAAGATGTGGGACTAAGCCTAAGGAACAGGATGTGCCTATTTGGCTTTTACATATTTCCTTCAGCAGAGTTCATTTTACATAATCTCAAACATTTGTAACTAAAATCCATGCTTTTTCTCGCACATAACCCTCTGAGGACAATATCATTGATTTACATACATCTGTGTGTTTGTTTGTCCAGGCCATATGAAAACATCTCAAACATTTGTAACTAAAATCCATGTTTTTTCTCGCACATAACCCTCTGAGGATAATATCATTGATTTACATACTTCTGTGTGTTTGTTTGTCCAGGCAATATGAAAACTTTGTTGCTGGCTGAGGTCGCCGACGGTTCATCAAATGTCCGAGAAGTGTGGAAGCTTTCGTATGAGTAAAAGCGAACAGATGCAGGCAAGTTTTGTAATTGGAGTAGTGAAGAATTCTTCAAATATTTCATTTTCATCAGTCTTTTCACTCTTTTATTGATCATGCCATTGTTGAAATAGTCTCTTCCTCTTATCAAGTAAAACTCACAATAAGCCTGGATTAGTGGATTTTCTTTGGTCAATAATGCTATTTGACCCAAAATTTTGTCCTATAAACTTCTCTGAATGTAATAACACCATGCCTCAAAATCCCATGATGGCTTTATTTTACAGCTGAAAACAAGGCTTTGAGGATTAAATTTTATGAGCAGTAGCACTAATCTTTTTTAACTAATTTGTCCATGCCGTCGTAATGAACTGAGCATTTCGTTTTTCAGACTTCTTTTTGTAATAGCTATGAAGATAAAAAAAAGGTATCCAAATTGGGGTGCCTTGACATATAATTTCATAGATGACGTAGTTCTAACCTTTAAGACTTTTTTAAGTGAAAAGTTAGAATAATGGAGATATTGTGTGTCTATCGTCGCAGGGGAAATATTAGAAACTATCAATATATATCATTAGAGGATAAATATTTTTAAATTTGGTGCAATAGGTTCATGTACCTTGAAATGATTGCACAAAAAATGGATATAAATGATGATATAACATCAATAGTTGAGGTTATGTGGTTAAAATGTAAATGCGTCGGAGAATATTATACGATATGTAGATACCATGCCAAACACAGCCCAAGTCTTGTAGCAGCTGCAGCTGCAGCTGCTACAGACAATGTAAATGTGGAGTTGTATTCCTACTACATTTCTACAGCTGCAGAGCTTAATTGTCCCCAAGGCCATTTGTGGATTTATAGCAGCACTGTTGATGAGATTATCCCTGAATGTTAAGCCTCAGTTTGTTCAGACGAAAATAAGGGTCTGGAGTTAAATTTCGATGTAATTTTGATTTGATTTTATCCTATAATTTCAATTCAGAAGCCTCAATTTCGCCTTACCGAATGGAGTGATCTTCAGGCAAGAGCGGTGTCAATTATTTGGAAGGATGCTCGGCACTTCTTGTAGTCAGTGTTCGGGAAAAAACGAATTTTAAAACGGGACTGGGACGACCATGAATAGAATGCGGCCCGGTCAAGCCCGAACATTGGCTCCGCTGAGAACCGAATGACCGGGCGGTCTAACCGTTTGCGTGTAAACTGGCCCAGGATTCTGAACACCGCTCTGTTCAAACATGGTTTAAAAGATGGATTTTTAAAAGTACAATTTTAATCACTATGCTGATATTCAACTTGTGATAATTTTTTAGTTATTTTATACATTTTATAATATTATAAGTATATATTTATAGGAAAAAAAAACTATGTAAGCAGAATATACATGTATTTATAGGTAATATATTGTATAGATGTTTAAATTCTTTGATAAAACAATATAATATATTGGTGCATTTTTATTTATATGTTTATTAATTAAATATAGATTGTAAAAAATCAAGCTAGTAAATTTTTATTTTATTTTTATATGTAATATGAGACTTAATTCTAATTACATGAATATAAATTAGATCATACAATGTTATATGATAATTTCAAAACATAAGTTTTTCAATGCATAAATATAATATTGTATTAAATATATTTTATTATTAGATTAATATTATTTTAATTTTTTTATAGTTTTTATGTATCTCGATTGGGCCGATCAGATCTTGAACCTTTTTGTTTATCCGGTTCATTGTCCGATGCAGTTCTGAAAACCTTGGGTGTATTAGTGGTTGTGTCCATTCACCTACGTCTATTATCATTGTAGTGCCGCCTCTTTCAAAAACGCATGGTAAGGTCTGTCTGTATTTCATCTTTATGGTGGGACCCTTCCGCAGACCCTCGCTACGCAGGGATGCCTTTGTGCACCATGCTGCCCTTTTCTTGGCCATGGATCAATTTTGTTGGGTGAGGAAGAAGAGAAAGATGAAGACGCTCAAGAAGTGGAGGAGGATAATGTAAAACTAGAATGACAATAAAGAAGAGGAAGGTTAAAAAATTAGGAATTAAGATGAGCTGAGAGGAAGAAGAGGAAAAGGGATGTAGGCATAAAGACCCAAATTAAAAATTTGGAATAGGAGTTAAGGAGATATATTGATAAAGTTAGCCATAATTATTGCTGATTTTAATACTTTATTAGAAATAAATCTAATTTTACAACATTTTTCATTGAACCTATAATTCTACATGGCTGTGTGCTAAGCCGTTTATGGGTTTGTGTAAGAGTTTCTAAATTCATTCTCTGTGGCATTTGGCCCATATCTCAGTAGGGATCTTATGTTGAGTCATTAGGTCGAAATGGGGGCTGAGAGATGCTCATTTCATCAAATCTTTTCTCGCTCTTAGGGTAGATAAGAGGAAGAGGGGGAAGAAGGAGCTATTTATCATTAGAGGTTGCTCTGAAGCTCCAAACGGCGAGCCGAGACCGGATTAGCGGAGAGCATTTGATTCCATGGCGTAGAGAAACTCCAAGAAAGTAACGACTCCTCTCTTCCCGATTTTAGGATGCGTTTCTTGCACTCTCTCATACTTGCTTTGAATGTTGGTGATTGCGATACCAAGTGCCCTAATTAGAGGTCTTAGGGCTGCCATGGTTCTTGAAAGGTGGCATGGGCCTATGTATATGAATAATAAAAGTAGCCTACAACATCATGTCTGAGTGAAATACAAGCAAGAAATCTTGGGGTAGAAATCCTCCACTTTCTTGAAATAATAAAAGTGGCAACAACATCTTGGGGTAGAAATAATAAAAGTAGCTACAACCTCTCCCCCATGAAAAGTCCTCATTGCATGCTCTTTTGGAGATGAAATCCGCCACTTTGTTGGCGCCACGATCGGCTTTGGAGACGACAATCCTCGGGTTTCTAGCTAGAAGCGCAGCAAAAGCCTTTTCAGAATCTTCCAAGTCGTGGCCATCGAGAATACGAGTAATCATAGAAGCGGCCTCAGAGGAGTCTCCTTCAAGGATGATACCAGCAAAGTCCCGGAAAAGTGGCTCGGCAAGCCCAAGCCCACAGAAGGCACTTCGGAATTCCGTCCTTGCAACCGTGCGGCTACCGCACATGACGCCTTTTGCCCCGATAGATTCCCCACTGTGATCGCGCGAGATACACCCAAGCCCGGCAATTCCATTTTCCCGAACGGATCCATCATAATTCGCCTTGATCCATCCAAAGGGTGGGGGCGTCCTTGTTGAATGTTGGTTAAGCTGGACAGGAAAGTTCCTTCGCCATGTGCCCCGGACGGCATTGATGACGATGCTTGCTGCCTGGATATAGGGCTCCCCATGGACAAAACAGTTGCAGGCTTTCCAAACATTGTAGAAAATTGAGAGCAGCAATTTAGCGATGGCTGGGTTGCTTTCAAAATCATTGTAGATGAACTCCAGTATATTGGGAAGGAGTGTAGCCAAATTTAGGCTTCATTTGGCGCGCCTTCCGGAGGCCGCGTTTGTGGCAAACGCCGCTGCAAGGCGGGTAACCAAACTCCCGGCGGCGGCGTTTGCCGCGTCTCCTCCCGCCGCGCTCCGAGAAATGGAGCAAACTGCTCCTTGCTCCATTTCGAGCTGCGGCCTTCCCCCTCCGTTTCGAGCATTTGCCCGTCTCCTCCCGCCGACCGCTTCAAACACCGCGCCAAATGAAGTCTTAACTGCAATCCTGGAGCAATCCTCCCAAATTCTGGCGGTGAACTTGCACTCATTTAGGACATGCAAAACTGATTCCACACGACCACAACCCCATAGGCAAAGGGGATCATCGCGAAGCCTGTGAGCGTGAAGCCATTCATTCGTGGGGAGCAGCTTGTTTATAGCTCTCGAAAAGAAAAGGAGCATCTTTGGCTGGGTTTTTAGCTTCCAAAACCCACCGCCCATAAGACCCGACTGCAGGCATTCCAAGTCATAAATGCAGGTAGCTTTCAGTTTTTGGCTCTCCGAATGCGCCCAAACGAGCTGGTCGCGTCCGCCCTGATCCTCTTTTGGCAGCTTGAAATGTTGTTTACAAGTGGTTGTCCAAATGTTCGACTAAATGCTGGAACGTCCAGCCATGATTATGATCCAAAAGTCCAGCGACCTGCTACGACAGTCTGAACCATCGGGGCATGAGATTGTGACCCAGACATGCGTTAGAAATTTGAAAGCGATTATCGGATTAGGCATTGTGGGTGAATCCAAATCGATGCATGTGACCCAATTTGGTGATGACTGTTTGACATTACATTTAGGAATTCAAGTATACATGTGATTGCAAACATAATGTCGTTGTGAAGCTCAGCTTCTGTGAGATTTCATGATGTTGAGGTTAGGGCAAGGTGTGCACGTTTGGTTTCTAGTAATTGAATGCGACACCGCGAGATTGTGTATGCTAGACAATAGGTTTTTCGAAATGTCACGATCTTGAGGGGCTTTGTATGATGTCATCGTAGAATCGATCTTGGGTCTTCATACGTTGTCACAAATGCGAGTAGAGATTTTGTAAGCCATTTCTTAGGTCGTTGGAGAAAACATGACCGTTGGGGTCAGCATAAGTTGATGTCGTAGAATCAATGTTGGGGACTTACATATGTTGCCAAACACATAATTGTGTTAAGAATGTAACGGTGCATGTCTTTGCGTTTAATGACACTTCAAGAGGGTAGGGTCTTTATACAATGTCATTGCATACGAATTGTATAATGATACAAGATGGGTATTGGTCTTGGGGACTGTATTAGGATATACTGTCGTCATACCAGTATATTTGTATGAATTTTGAATTCACGCAAGTTGATGACTTATGTGTGATGTGATTATGTTTGATGGTCTATTATACTCGTACACGTGATTAGGGTGTCTGTGGGGGAGACCTAATTGCGTACATGATTGCATTAGTAAGCCCATTTATTTGATGCTCAACATAGAGAGTCAATGATTGTAACACTAGACTAGAGCTTGATATGTTATCTGTTTTTCATATGCATACAAAATGCTGCCTTACAGAGTGATGCGGTTCCCCGAGATCCGCTAGGACGGCCGAAAGAAGTGGGTTTTTTACACAATTAGCTGACCTTTGTTTATCCGTTCATATTTATTTAGTTGCAGGCTAGGTTTCAATTCAAGAGCACGCTAGCTGGCTATAAAAGTCGATCCTCATGAAGTGTTTTTTCCTTTTCTACTTTTGATGTCTTTTCCTTTGCATAATTTTTCGGCCTGTGAGCCGAGATAGCTTAGGAGATTTACATGTTTTGTTGAACTTGTTTTGTATAATGCAAAAGAAATTTAAGAAAATCTTATAGTTTCTGGACGCTCGGTTTTAAAATTATGTCGCTGTTGTGCTATCATTTAGCTTCTTGAGTTGCATTTTTGTACCTTCTTTAAATGCTTAAATTGTGATGCATGCATGTTGTGGGGACCGGTCGGAACCATATCATATGGTCGTTGCGGTGGTGGGAAAACAAATGTTGTCGGACAGTGGGAAAACAAATGTTGTCTGGCGGCATTTGCTCCCGCCACAAGGAAGAAAAGCCGTCGGACCGCTCCGTTTTGATCCTCGCCTCCACCAAATGGTTGAGAGCTTTATATTTGGAATCATAGCCTTAAAGATATTGCATAATGCTAAACGCCACTTTTTATATGGTGATTGATATTTATAGATTTTGCCTATTTGTAGCCCCTTGCTATTTATAGACCTCATAATTATAATCGTATCTCAATACGCTATCCGTACCCCAAGAACCTCTTTGATTTGATGATCATTTTGAGCCAATTTGGCTTCCACGCCTCGTCTTCATCTGCAACACCCTTATCGTCGCTGGCCTTGCCGGCCACTGGGCAGGAACAAAGGGAGTCCTACAGGACAAGGTGCAGGGAGAAGAAACAGAGCAAGGCGGCTGGATGTAACCTACAAGAACACTAACATTTAGTAATCAAATTTAATGATGAAATATATTTTGTCAATCGTCACTAAAGACATATCTTTAGCGAACAAAATAAAGTTCGTGACTAAAGGCACGACTTCTGTGACAAAATAAACATTTGTCGTTTGATCACTAAAGATATAGTTTTAGTGACAAAATATAAGTTATGTCACTAAAGTACCATTTTAAAGTATTTAGTGATCTAAAATAATTTAGTATGGTGGAGTTTCTTTCATAAAACCATTCATTTATTCTCTCTTAAATAAAAATCATTTTATAATAAAATATCATTAAATGTGGCAAGACTTTTTCAACTACTCTGTGGTGGATTAAAATGGATTACTAAATATTTTTAACGACCAACCCGCAATATTTAGTGATCAAATTTTTCTTCAATAAAAGTTAGATTTCTTGTAGTGCCTTTAAGATGGTACCCAGGCTATTTTTTTTTTGAAGAGCAAGTCGGCGTCTTCGGCCGTGGCATCGCTGGTGTCACCGCCAACGATAACGCCGAGATGGGACGACTCGGTGCAACATGAGGATGGAATCCAGGGCATTGTTGCTCACTGCTTTGACTCTTTCTATGAATGTGGAACAAACTGAGTGAATTTATAGTTGTTGATTTGTTTTATTTTTTTGCTTTATTTAAGGTCTTCACCAGGACATTGGACTACTGGGTCTCCTTTGCTTCGTTCGATGTGCGGTCCCGATGAAGAGAAATCCATCGGACACGACAGAAGAAAGGGGAAGAGACGAGTACCCACTTCCATTAGAAAAAAATTTAGGCGGATTACTCTCACCTAGAAATAGGTGTTCAGTTAAATGTTGACCGTTGATCTTATATCCTACGGCCCATATGGTATTAAATACTGACCGTTGATCAGTGTTTCAATCAATCATGTTTCCGAAGAAAATCAACCTAAAATTTTTTCATTCTAGGTGAGAGTAACCCACCTAAATTTTTTTTCTTCGTCTGGAGAGGAGACGAGCCTTTGTTTGGCAATAGCTAGAAAAGGGGAAATGATTTGGCAGTGAGTTACATTTTGGATATTTGGGCTGTTAAAAAACATTTTAATTTTTTAAATTTTTTGGGTACTAATAGTCATATAGGGTCTGCAAATAACAACAATCTTTTATAATTATAGGTGGGTTACTAATAGTCATATAGGGTCTGCTATTGGAGCAAGTTGTTTTCCTCAATTGGGTGATCGTCATACTTTGATTACCGGAAAAAATTAGGTGAGTTTCTAGCATGCGCGCGAGAGACATATCCGGCCGTTCGATGTAACGCGAGTGTATACAGCCGTTAAATAACCGTTTTTAGTTGCACTTTGACCGTTGAAAAGCGCGATCCCGTCCGTCTCGCGCACGTGCGAGAAACGTACGCAAAAAAACGCTTGATTACCCTATAATTCTGATTTGGTGGCACCACGTAAAACATCCTATCATTTGACAACAATGTAATATATAGTTTTATTTTAACATAATAATAATAATAATAATAATAATAATAATTGAACAAGAGAGTTGTTAAAGACACTGCAGTTTTGATTAGTCGTAGTCGTGCCGCCATTTTTTTTAATTTAACCTTAAAATTTCTCCCAAAAAATATTAGTCACACCGCACTAACTCGCACCACAATTTCTCCTAATTTATGATGCTTGATCTCTAAAGGCAACAACACCAGTGAAGCCTTCCGCTCCTTCGGCACTAACCGTAGTCATACCGAATTTTTTTTTAATTTAACCTTAAAATTTCTCTCAAAAAATATTAGTCGCACTGCACTAACTCGCACCACAATTTCTCCTAATTTATGATGCTTGACCTCTAAAACCAACAACATCGGTGAAGCTTTCCGCTCCTTCAGCACCTGCTCCAACGGAGGGAGTTTCACCACCGCTGGCGAGCGGTGACCGCTGTCGAAGATTGTGCGGAGATGTCTCAGATGCTTCCCGAGTAGATTGTTTGCCCTTTTTGTTTGCCAACAGTGCTTCTTTCCGACTTTTTCTATTTCGATTTCTTAAACTCCCGGTAAATTTCGCTTCTCTCGATCAATCTTTTGACATCCATCTATTGTCCTTCAATTCCTTAAATCCATACTGTTTTTGCCACTTTATTAATTGATTTCTAGAAAAAATTTTACTCCTAAACTGATATAATCGTCCTCCCTCATCTCAGTTTCTCCATTATACTTAATCTTTATTTATTGTTTGTTACTCTATTTTCAATTTCAGTTGATTTGCTAGAATTGGGGGGTTTCCAATTAAACCCTTCAATAAACTCTACATTGTTGTAGGAGTTTTTGTTTCAGAATCTAGATGATGACCCGGGATTCTTTGAACGTCGTTGAAAATAAAACAAAAAAATCTTTGAACACCAGTCCGATCGGTTGGTGGGGCATTTCAACAAACCTCTTGTGCGTGGGTTTGCTCGATACTTCTTCTAAATTCCAGAAGAGGGTTGTGTCCCACAATATCATCATCGGCCCGCTAGCAGCGTGGTGATGATTTCTCAATGCAGCCAGACCCAAGTGATTTGCTGATGCAGTGTTTCATTAAGAGGAACAAGAAGAACTCAATCTTCTATCCCTACTAAAAGTGGTATATTTAGCAAAGTTGTGATGCAATTAACAAGTATGAGTGTTTTTTAACTATTCAAAAAAAAAAGTGTGATGTCTTTAATAAAGCTCCCTAGAATAATTCAACGAATGTGATGACTTCGACGGTAATCGGGACAAGGCAAGAATGTATGTGGCCGAGATGAGCGAAACGTCCAATGATAGGGCGAGCGAGAATGCCCGTAGTCAGCGGGGCGAGAACGTCTAATAGCCGGAGCAGGCAAGAATGTCTATATGTCTATGAGGCTTGTACGCCTAGTCGTGTTGGGCGTTGTAAGCGCACGTTGGGTTATGTGATGGATGATCATATGTAATGAATGACTTGATTTTGACATTGTATGTAGCTTAAGGCTCCATTTAGAACGGTGGTGGTGGTCGTAAGTGCATGAGTTAAACCGTCATTCGTTAAGGATCGCCTAACAAATATCATCCATTTTAACATAAAAATGGATGAAGTTTCTTAAGCGAACGTTAACAAATGACAATTTAACCCTCATGCTCATGACCGCCACCACTGTGCCAAACGAAACCTAAGGCACTGTAATAATTTGCTAGTGATAAGGATCCTTGTGTTATATTTCACGTTTAAATAATATATAGGCCACTTGAGCATGCCAAGTGTGGAAAGCATGTGTAATGTTTGTGACATCGTGCTTGTTTTACGTTGCTTTACTTATTTTACGTATTATTGGCGTGTTATATATACAAACATTATAAAGATTTTGATTTTATCAACACCCTACTTGATAACATTTATAAAAATATTGTCTAAACGTTGACAGAGAACAGTTTATAAGTGTTGTAATATATAGATTATTATCTTTATACAACACTTTTGTGCATCATTTAATAAATGTTATCTAAACCCTTATAAGGTTTACGGTCTCATGTTGCTTTTTTTAAGAAAATAATTTGCAACACGTTTAAAAGTGTTGTTAAATCCTTTTCAACTCAGTCAAAATTTATTCACACGCCTAAAATATTACTTAAAAAATTAAAACCCTAAAATTCAACACAAACCCTCCCCCCACTTTCCCGATAACCCTTCCTCTTCCTCCTGTGCGCGACTTCCTCGACCATTTCGCGACCAGCAGATGTCTCGATTCTCCGTTTTGATTCGCCGCAGAGGTCACGATTCTCACTTTCTCCTTCACGTTTCACCCTAGCCACGCCCCTGCCTCTTCTAGGATGAGGAGGAACTTTGTTTAACTTGTCGCTTCACATTATTATTAGTAGTACTCTGAGATTGGGAAAATTGTTACCTCCAAAATCCGGATGATAGTATTGGATTGGGATCAATGAGGAGCATGCAAAGATGTGGGACCCATACAATTTAGATTTGTGAAATACATTTTTGCGTGGGGGCCTCATCATTTCGGGTCCGGAGGAAAAAAAATTTCCTAAGATTGTCGAGCTTTTTGTTCTTTCATGCATAGAAAAATAGTGATTGATTAAAATGATTGATTAATGACTAATATTTAATTGATTTATAAGCATCTTAGTTAATGTATAAGCTAAATTTTATAGCTGTATAGTTTTAGTTTCATGCATAGAAGAATAAAAAAAAATGTTTGGGAGATTGAAATTGGAATAAAATAAAAAATTTGTTGCGGGTCATCCGGTTTTTCTCTGGTTTTGAGAATCGGATCGTCTTAGCTCGGAACTGGACCGGGCATGCAAACAGTCAATGAAAAACAACAGTAAATGACAAGTTTTTTTTTTGACGTGAAAAACCTGGAAATGGTGAAAAATCACGTGGATAGATCTCTGCCGGGCCAAAATCCATTATTTCGTTGGAGTTTACAAGAGTTGAGACAATTTCTCGGAGGGTGACAAGTCACATCTCCGTTACAAGTGCAGAATATGAAAACAACGGAGAAATAACTAAGTCATTGGAGCCTGAGTGGAAGCGCTCATGTGGTGAAAATCTCTAAGTCCTAGGAGTGTCGATGGAAGAGCACATGTTGAGCCGGAGCCTCGATGAAATCGCTCTTTTGGAGAAGAAAAATTGCGTTCTTGAAGTCTCTAGACGTCTTTGTGCTAGAGAGGGAGCAGAGAAAATTCTGAGGGGTGGAACGATCTAAGTCTCACGTTCTCGCTGGAGAATCTCAGAGCTCTTTCTAGCATGTGAAGTTGTTTGTCTTCAAATGAGGGTCTGGGGGCCTTTTTATAGTTCTCTGGAGGGATGATAATTGCGTCGTGGCGGAATTTTTGTTGGCGAATGACGTCGCTCCGTTTCGATCCTGGATCATTAATTTTAGCGAAATGATGAGAGTGACGTCCGGACAGCCTGGGCAAGGTGCCCGACAATGACGGTGGCCGGCGACGGCCGGATTGTGCGACTATAAAAATTTATATAAATTATTTTATATTTATATAAATTATTATGGGCCACATTCTTCCCTTGTGTAGTATTGTGCGACTATAATAATTTATACATGTTCTCACTGTCGTACGCACATAGTCACATTATCATATAATTCCTGTGGTGAACCTTAACGTGCACAAAACCTACTCTCATTTTAAAACAATTTAGTTTTTTTTTAAAATAAAATTATGATAACATTGTCACGGTAAGTGGCGAAACTGGGATTTTGGTTGGATCAGGGCACCATATAAAAGATTATGTCTTATTATAAAGTGTTAATTCATTGAAGAACACTAAACTATTAAAGAGAAACTAAGGCTTCATTTGGCGCAGTGTTTGGAGCTCTCCGTTCGGGGTGAACGTCGTCGCACGGTGGGTAACTAAATGGTCGCCGCCGGCGTTTGCTCCGTTTGCACCCGCCACACCATGGGAAATGAAGGAAAATGCAGGGATTCCAACTGCGGCCTCCCCCTCCGGTTTCAAAAGCCCTCCTTCTCCTCTTGCCACCTGAGCAAATCGCCAAGCCAAACAAAGCCTAAAAGACTTAGACCGAAGATTTATTACTGTTGCCAATGTGGCCCGGCTGGTGACAATGGAAGCAACCTTCCCTGAAGGGCTCCCTAGGCTGCCGATATGCCTGAATCTACTGGGGTGGGGGCAGTGCTAAGTGGGGCTGGATGCTCAATCCTAAAATTCTGACGAAAACATCTGTCACCTCCTCTTTGATTTCCTCCTCTTCCCCTGGTAAGATGTCTCCTCCTACTGAGCCTTGCTTCCATTACACCCTATGCTGGCCTCTTTCCAATAGCCTGGACCCCAAAGTGGTTTATCTCCAATCTTTTTGCCATCTCTATACTCTGAGCAAGGCTCGAGTCGGCTATAAACAAGAGAGTCTGTCTAAGGGTGTCTCGCAAACCCTTGTAGAATCACTTCGCATAACCGCAATCGTCCAAGTCATAGGAGGCAACAAACCTGGCAAGGTGTTAAAATTCTCGTTGGTACTCCACAACTGATTTGGATCCCTGCTTCAGCTGCAGGAACCTTTCTTCGAGTTCATTGCAAGCAGTAGAGGGAAAGAAGTGCTCTAGGAAAGCATCAGAGAACTCACTCCAACTGATGTCAGTGTAAATGCGCCCTTCGAAAGTGGAGCTCATAAGAGACTTCCACCACCTCTTGGCGTGCAATTCTAGGATAGAAACTGTTAAGGTAACAACTATGCTGGATGGGCATCGGATCCCGACCATCAACTACTGCATTGAATCCAACAACTCCTCCGCGTGAACAGCCGACTCTATCCTGTGATAAGCAGGTGGAGAGAGAGTCGGAAGGTGCTCAGCCAGTTGGAGCCTGAGGCCTGCTGCTGCACCGGGACCTGCAAAGACCTGAAGTCTTCTAAAATCGCAATTAGGGTCTGCCCCAACTCCGACTACTAGAAGGGACTAGGGATCGGAGGAACTGGAGTGCCAGTCACTGGCGCTGTATGTACCGAGATCTACGCACAAAAGCACAAATTTAGGATATGGTTGACTAATTGTAGGATAACTAGTGGACATACTTAATGTGAATCACAAATGGGCATACCACTTCTTCCGCTAATTCAGTTTGCCCTCAAACTGAAGAATCGAGCATGGGTGGAACCACTTTTAAATGACTTCTTTATCTCATGATCATTGCAATCTGATACCATTTGTAAAACCTCCCTCTTAGAACACAAAACATGGCTGAGGGGAGCCTTATACCCAGAGCAGTCGCCTTGCAGTTGTATCAACACACGGGTTAATCTGTACAACAAGACGTCTGTTCTGCCGGCTATTACCAATATCATATTGTCAACCCATCAATAATAAAAAGATACTACAGAATCCCTAATCCCGAATAAGTAATACATTCCAGACAAAATATATGACATGAAGCTACAAAATTTCATGTAAATATCAGAGTACAAATATTGTCCAAAAGGGGCTAAAACAAACGCTCAAAATCTCATATATGTAACCGAGGGTAACGAAGGCAACGCAGCATCAGGTCTTGTCTCTCTTGCCCGACTGCCCTACTGTACGGGGTGTTGTCGTTGCTCCTCCTGCAGGGTGTCCTTATAAATAATTGGGTGTAGCAACCATTAGTCATAAAGACTAAGTGGCTTCACATTCTCTCACCTCGATGATTCTTAGGCACCTGGCAGAATGAAAGAAAAAGAGGGACACAATATAATCAGTAAGTAAAAGTATAGCAGTTGGTAAACCCTAAGCTAGCAGTTAATAATAACTTCAATAGTAATGGAAGTACAAACAAGAAATAGTACCAGCTACATGTGAGTAAGAGCATAAAATACTAGCAGTATAATATCATAAGTATAGAATTGAACTTAACTTATAAAAATGCACAGACAAATTTATAAATTAAGGATCGAGTACAACCGAAAGTAACTCATCATATAAAAGTGTCCATACAAATTTATATGATGAAGATCTTATACGGTGCAATGCAATGCAATACAATGAATGTGATATGATGACTCACTCATGCTCACGCACACACTCTGAATTGCTATGTCAACATATACCTTTAGTTCCACTTTTTAAGGGTAGCGAACCACTCAGGCATCACCCATCATAGCCAAACAGTGACAGTGGAGTGAGCTTCTCCACTTCTAGGTGGGTATACACACTACCAGGCCTAGACCTCCGTACGCCTCAATGCTAACAAAACTAAACAGTGGAGCCCTTGCGTACTACAACACAGAAGGGGTCTTGGGGAGTAAACACCAAGATCCCGGCCCAACTGGCCCAAAACGGCACGGAAGGGGTCTTTGGGATGTATGCACCAAATAGCCCAACCCAACAAGCCTGAGTCTATCTATCAGCTTCCATCGGTGTGACAACCAGTAAGCCCATAGACTTACCACAAATAATCCTCTCACCAGGGTCACAATGCACCGAGTATCAGCATACACACCATACAACCCTCATGTACCAACGTGCCAAGAAGCACCCAAGGACCTCCAACCACGTCCTTACACAATACATCGTAGGATACAACATATCCTACAATTACCAACAAGACATCACACATCGAGTGGTGTGTTGTCATAACACCTCGCAATAGTGCGAGCAAAACATGAGAATACTATCCTACAGGACAACCTGTGTCTTAACAACATGGTGAGATCATCACCTTACATATGCCCAGCAATCCAACATGTCATTTCCATCATCTTTTATCTCATAAAATTATTATGACATAATTATAATTCTATTAACACAAGCTTCCGAATGTGTGACAATCAACTAATAAGTATTTATTTAAAGGATCATATAATATCCATATTCACTGAGATTCATACCATAGATCAAGTCTGATGTTTTAAACATTTCCTCAAAGCTTCAGCCCATTCAGACATCATGATAATCATTTACGACACAAATATTTATAAAACTATATGTCAATGTCCCAGCAAATACTTATCCAACAATTATGAAACTCAACAGAGGTGATAACAATATCATCAAGTACATGACTACCAATTTTCCTAAGTATCAGATGATTATTTTAAGAGCAATCCAAGAAACATCAAAACTGCATGTTTAATAAAAACTCTCCCATCGACCACCATATTTTCCCATCCGACCAACCAACGCCACCGCCCCTTCCTCGTACATACGGTGCATCGTCGGGCAGCGAATCAGTGGCCAGAGATGGCCGGAACAACAAATAGGAACATAGATTTCAGTCATCACTCCTTGGCTTGATCTCAAATCAAACTCAATTGAGTTCGATGTCTCGCCTAGTTTTAATCTAAGAAAATAGAACTAAGGGAGAGGGAAGGAAGCACACCTGATTTAAAGCCATGGAACAAGTCTGTCTCATTGATGTCATGACAGAGGTGGCCTCCAGAAATCTTGCTTCGAGCTTGGTTCTCTCAAGGGAAAATGTTTGGATCAATAGTTGAGAAGGAGAGGAGGAAAATCAACTCTCAAATGAGGGAATAAGGCTCAAGGTCAAAGGCTTGAGGTGAGAGAAAAAAGATGACTGATTTGACTAGGAATTAATGGCTGGCATGCTTCCCATGCTTTAAAATGACTATCCAAGCCAACTGTCACCCTCCTATAGGACCAAACTTAGTTATGACATAAAATAAGCTTTGGAAGTGACAAGAGGCCATTAATGCGTCGCTCATATTAGTCCAAAAATATTCCCTATTCCGGGTCAGCCTACTCTGCTTTCCAGACAGCAAACAATAAAACAACGCACATGAACTGGGTATTGAGTCTAGGCGTCGAGTTCACTCGACGCCACTCGACGCCGCAGGCATCGAGTCCACTCTTTCCCGGCTTAGGCATCGTGTTAACACGAAGCCTGGCCATCTGGGTCCCCCCGATGTTCTAAGGCTCACCGAGCCTGAGTTAACTTTCTTGACACAAAAACCCGCACAAGGGTTCTAGCGCAAATCAAGACGTTGCATCTTGAAACCCCATCTACCTGCCAGGCTGTTGGTATGATGTGAGCTTGTTCTTGGCATATATATCAAAGGTCGTTGCTTGATTATGAGCTTGTTGCTCTGTGTCAGTACCATAGATAAGTGCTCAAGTTGTAAGCTCTCTACTCGACATATGCACCAGAGGTCATCGCTCAAGTTATGTGCTCGCTGCTCGGCGTTAAACCAAGGGTCGGTGCTCAGATTATGAGCTTGTTGTTCGGCATAAGCACCAAAGGTCATCACTTAGGTTATGAGCTTGTTGTTTGGTGTTAGAAATGGAGGCCGACGTTCGGATTGTGAGCTCCCTGCTCGGTGGTGGCATCGGAGGTCATCGTTCGAGCTTGAGCTTGTTGCTTGGTGTGGGGGTGGGGGGAGTGGGCAATGGAGGTCGGTGCTCGGTTGGGGCAACCCAGTTCCTGCTAGGTTATATTGGGGGTCAAGCCCTCCACGACCATAGGATGCATGCTTGCTGCTCGGCATAAGTACCAGATCTCATCAATCGATTATGAGCTCACTGCTCGACATTAGCACAGAGGTCGTGACCTTACCCTTCAGAGTTTCATTTTGAGCTCGCTACTCAGTATCGACACTGAAGGCCATCGCCCGAATTGTGACCTCATTGCTCAGTGCGAGGGGGAACCGGAAGTCATTACTCGTTTCAAGGAACCCAGTTCCCACCAATTTATAGAGGTGGTAGGTCCTCCACAACCGTAGGATGTAGGCTTGCTGCTTGGTGTAAGAATCAGAGGTCATCGCTTCATTATGAGCTTGTTGCTCGGCATTAGCACTGAAGGTCAGATCCTTACCCTTCAGAAACTTGTTTCCTGGAATATGCATGGTATATGAAGTTAGAAACAATGATAATAATTTATTATATATTCGCGTGTAACTCTGATCTTGTGGATTATTGTACAAAAACAAAGAAAGCACAAAATTAAAGTAAGATAACATATAAATGTGGCGCCAACTCTGCGCGCTCTGGATACGAGGGAGAATTCCTCCATCTGGTGCCTTCAATTAGTAGGTGTCAAGCATATGCGAGGCCCTTCATTGGAGTGCCATGTTATGGTATGGGCTCGTCCTTTGGGTCGTTTACGCCGATGTTGAGTGTTGTTCCCTGCCCTGGCTAGGCATGTCATAAGTAATATGAGAGGGTTGCTTCCTGATTTCCCCGTGCTATGACCACTCCTCTATAAGTGATGAACTTCATTGCTAGATGCAGTACCAAGGGCATTGCCTCGAATAGTGTTTGAAGGGGACAGACAAAGATGGCATTGTAAGCAGAATCAGATTCCACGACTATGAACTAAACTTCGTGGGTTTCTTGCCTCGGGAACTTGACAGGGAGAGTGATCGTCCCTAGCACCGGGATGAAGCGATTATCAAAGTTATATTCTAGTCATGTTGTCGGGCTAAGGAGCTTATTTGTGATGTGAATACTCCGCAGGGTGTACATGAACAAGACATTCACTGAACTCCTACTATCAATAAAAATCCACTTGGTATTGAAATAGGGATCCCCGATCACTACACTGATGACGAGGGAGCCCTGGTGCAGTAAACGCAATCCTTCCAAGTCTTTATCTCTGAATCTAATCATGATATTTTGTCGCACATTTTGATCTTTATTGCACTTTTCTAGCTGGGTGACAGAGTAAACTCAAGCAGAATGGGACCCAGGTATGGTATCCACTTCTCCAATCATTTGTCTCCCACCCTCCGCACACCGGTGTGCAGAAGCTTGATCTCTTGCGGGTCGGGGGGGGGGGGGGTTCCAGTCAGTTTGTGACCTGATTTTATAGGAACTTTTGAGAAGACCTTATCAGACAAGGATTCAATCTCTTCATTTGGCCAAGTGCAGTCTTCGGTATTGTGCTCATACTTGCAATGGAAGTCACAATACTATGATTAGTCGCCTTTGTTTGGGGAGAGCTTCTTGGGCCTGTGGAGCGCGTCATTATCACGGATGGAAAGGAGTACTTTGGACCGGGTGGTATTTAGGGGGTGTATTTCTTATGCTGGCGAGGTTCTTGGTCTTGGAAGGGGTTATTGTGATGCTCGCTCCTCCTGGGAACCGATTGTTCCTCCTGCCCCCACTTCCTCGTTTAAATACCTTCAAATTGCTGACAGTGCGTTTCAATCTCCTCATCAGCCGCAATCTTTGCCTCGACTCAGTGAATGAGGTTGGGGTATTTGGGCACCATCACTCTCAAAAGTGTTGAGTAGAAACTACTGGGATGGAGCCCTCTGAGAAAGACATTACACCTAAGCTTGGGGTTGACCCACATAATCTGTCGTGCCTCTGTAGTGAAGCAGTGGAAGAAATCCTTAAGTGTCTCCCCCTCATTATAGCTGATCCCTAAAAGATGAGAAGGGTCCATAACAATCCGATGGTTGGCGATAAACTGGTCATGAATAGCCGAGTTAGCTCTTCAAAGTTGTTAATTTCCCCCTCTTAAGGAATGAAATCAGGTGCAAGTCGAACCCTTCAAGGTCTCCTAAAACACTTGATTAAGTTGATCAAGAGGGTTGTAGACCCACATGATCGTCACGAAGTGGTTAACATGCTCTAGTGGATCATTTGTTTCGACAAAGGTCTTTGGGCAATTTGAAGCCATACGATACAAGATGTGATAAGACATGCGGGGCGAGCAGAGAGTCATGGTGAACAGGGCGCCACGCATTTGCGACCTGATGCTCGTTATGCCCAAATTCTTCTTCGATCATGTTTCTCACTTCCTCCTGAGTGAGCCTTCTGTCGGCCTGTCTTACATCTTCTTCCATCGGATCGAGGTAGAGCTAAGTACGTTCAGGAGGCCTGTCAGGTAGTGCGAGATGCATGGAGCTGGTGGTGTCAAATAACTCATTCGCAGCGGGATCTTCGAAGCAAGCGACATCTTCAGGCAAGATGCGGTTTGGGACAACAACGATCGATCGCCAAAGTAACAGCCGGGTTGGGGTGTTAGGGCCCCAATATTCCTTAGCAGGGTGAGTAACTCAGTTTGACGCTCTTTCATCAGGCATACACACTCTTCTACAGATGTTGCTGGCGTGGCCATGACTTCCTCGAGAAGCAGAATGTTGCTAGCAGGAGAGTTAGAGAGGGCTAGGTCGACGTGTTCCTCAGGAACCGCCCCGCTGGCTGTGCGGACACTTATCTCCATCGATCTCAGTCGGGAGTACTCTATGGAGCAAGTGCCGTCTTCAGAAATTCTTTAAAGTTTTGAGAACACCTTTCCTAAATATGATGTCAAACTGTTGTGGGTTGTTCACCGCTCCTACAGACCAGAGGGAACAAATCGTCTCAGCTCTGAGAGAAGCGCACAAACAGTTAAAAATGTGAAATGGAAAAAACATGGGGCCAGACCTAGTTTTTATAAAATTCACTAGTTGTAGTTAGTTATATGAGTTAGAGTTCTTGGTAGGGTGACAGGTCACCGCTCCTTTTTACAAGTAACTTGAGGGGGAAAAATTAAGTCTTCAACAACGCTCGCGGGAGTTGTCTCTAAAGCAGAGTTGTCACAAGTAGAGCAAACACTGAGTAGAAGGATGAATGGTGAGCCAAGTCCTCTCCAGGAAACCTCTGAGCTCTGTCTTCTCTATTTTTCTCTACTCTTGAAACATGAACGCATGTGTGTCCACTTTATATTCTTTTGGGGGAAATGTATTGGTAATTGCGGCCTCTTAGCAATTGAGTGAGTGAATATGAATGCATGATTTTGGTCACAAGGATAACCAATTTTTGGAATGTGATGATTATGCCCCATGGACAGTCTGTTGTGTGATAAACGATGCGGAAAACCAAAATCACACAACCACAAACAATAGAACATGATGCGATATACGTGGTTCGGCGAAGAGCGCTTACGTCCAAGGGGTTGTTCACTATCACCGGTGGGGGAGAAAATAGGAGGCTAAAACAATACAACTCAACTCTTTCTCTCAAAAGAGAAAACCCTAACCCCTTTATATTTATAGGGGAAGTTAGGGATTACAAAAAAGACCAAAATACCTTCTCTTAAATAACAATCTCCACCTCATCTCTTATTTGACACAAAACAAATATGAGATGACACAATAAACAACAACACCAAAACGGCTGCGCCAAGTAGGCTGCCTACGTACCCCCCTCCCATGGGATCAAGCCACGCGTAGTTCTTCAAAAGTGCCTCTCAAGGCACTCACCTCTGAGCTCGAACGTTCACCAATCCTTTGCAATATGTGAACTTCTGGACTGAAAGCACCTTCGTGAGCATGTCGGCTGGACTCTCCCTGGTATCAATTTTCTTCAAAAGAACCTCGCCTGTCTCGATCAAGTCTCGAACAAAAGGGTACCTGACATCAATGTGTTTGGTACGAGTATAATGCACTGGATTGGTCGCCAAGAAATTCGTGCTTTTACTGTAGCACAAGACAGTTAAAGCCATATGCACCACACCCAGATCATCCAATAAGCATTGCATCCAGATGGCCTCCTTCATAGCTTATGTCACTGCCATGTATTCTGTCTCTGTTGTAGATAATGCCACTATCGACTGCAGAGTCGACCTCCAACTCACTGGACCTCCTGCCAATGTGAATAAATATCTGGTCGTAGACCTGCACCTATTTATATCACCTGTATAGTCTGAATCGGTATAGCCCATACACAACCCAACCCTGAACTGCTATCTCTCGCACACTAAACCAGCATCAACTGTACCCTTGAGATACCTCAGAATCCACTTAACTGCCTGCCAATGACCTTGACCAGGATCATGCATGAACCTGCTCACCACACCAACAGCTTGTGCAATATCTGGCATTGTACAAACCATGTGATACATCAAACTGCCCATTGCACTAACATATGGAACTAGCTTCATTCTCTTCCTCTCTTGGTCATCTTTAGGACACAAGTCAACACTCAATTGAAAATGCGCTGCCAATGATAAAGTCACTGCCTTAGTAGTGTCATCAATCCCAAACCTCTTCAGCATCTTCTCAATATAAGCTCTTTGTGTAACACCCCGAAACTCAAAAGAGGGACTGGTGATGTTTTAAGCCCAGTTTGGATTTCTGGAGCAGGTGTCACGGGCGTGACACGGCCGTGTCACGGGCGTGACACGGGCGTGTCACGGGCGTGACACAGGCGTGTTTGGTCAGGTCGTGTGGTCGACTCTTTGGCGGTCGACGCTGGTCGAGTTGTAGAACACGGCCTAGGACACGGGCGTGTCCCAGGCCGTGTCACTCCAGGGAATCTGCAAGTGTGGTACACGGGCCGTGACACGGGCACAAACACGGGCGTGTCAAATTTGACACGGGCGTGTCTGATGCCGTGTCACAAGGCCGTGTACCTCTCTGACTGCGAATTGTTGGTCGATTGCACACGGGGGGGGCGTGACATGGGTCCCGACACGGGCGTGTCGCAGGTGACACGGGTGTGTCGGAGGCCGTGTCAAAGGCCGTGTGCTGGTTTTTCGACTCGATCGAGACGGCGAATGGGTGACACGGCCAGGCACACGGCCGTGTTGCAACCCGTGTTCGGCCCAGATTTTATGATTTCAGATCTAATCTTGGCCGTTCGTTTCCTTGACTTTGGATCCGACGGTGGGGGGCTGCTCCTGGGTGGTTTTATCCGGGATTTAGGGTTGGGAATCCTCATTTCCCTTAGCCATTCTCTCTCTAAGAGTTTAGAGAGAAGGGAGAGCAAGGAGGAAGGAGGAGTCCAAGATCCGGCCGCCGGAGGAGCTTCGGAGCTCCGAATCGCGATCCGAGTCCAGATCCGCGGAGGTGACGCCGTTACGGTGCTTTCCAACCACATAGTTTTCGATGGCACCGCGGAAGAACGCAAGGGTAACGATTTCTCATCCTTGGGCATGTGAAGCCTTTTTTCCCTTTGCATAGGAAGCCCTCTCTCGCGAATGAGCGAAGAGAGCGTTCCTTGGGGTAGATATGTAAAGTCCCCCTTGTGTAGAGTCCGTATGCGAAAACGGACATAGGCATTGTGTGTGAAGCCTATCCGAACAAGTAGAGCCGGATCGGTGATGTTGCATTGCATATGAACCGGGGAAGACTCCGGGTGTTTGGGCGTTTTTTCGGGTTTTCTACGTGGTAGATTGCATCAGGGAGCCTTGGAGATTAACTCCAAGGTGCACCCGGAAAACTGGGCAAAAGCGAGTTTTGCCAACACGGTGGCCGGGGAGCCAACGTGAACATAACCGGGTTATGTGATTATTGTGGTGGAAACGGGACTCGGTGAGTCTTGACCTACGCATATGGCTTAAATTGTCGTTGCGGTGTGAACACGGGTCAGGCGGAACCGTACCCGGTCTATGTCGTTCGGTAGGACCGTTGGCATGGATGAGGGTCTTCGGCGGTCTATGGCTTAAATTGCCGTGACCAAGGCCAGGAAGGCAAAATGCTCATATGGTTGGCCGTCCAAGAGGCGGTGGTGGAACGGGAACGTCTATGGCTTGAATTGACGTGACGTTAGCCGGTTCGCCGTGAATGTGCCCTGTGTGCACGAGGTGTGTGGCCGTGCGAGCCTACGCCTGTGATGATGTGTGTTCACACTAATATATTGCCTATACTAATAAAGTGCAGGGAAAGAGCATCGTCGCCCCGATTTTTGGAGGCAGGATCGTTATAATTTGGTCAGCATAGCTGACCGTTGCTTTTGTTTGCCACCGGGCGGTGGTTTGTGCTTGCGGTGCTGTGGAGCCGGGCGGAAAATAGCGGGCTAAAGCCCATGTTGCGGTGCTGGCCCTCGAAGGCCTAACCCCTTTTATGCTTTCCGTTTATTTCATGTATGGCCGGCCTGCGAGCCGAAGTATGTAAGACATGTTTTTGTTAAGCAAACCTTATAAGTCCATAAGGCCGGTACTTTTGTATTTTTCATTCCTATTGTTGCTTCTGTAGTGGACATTCTTGCTTGGCAGGGTTCTTGAAGTTGTGCAACTTAATAATTTGCTTCCGCTAGAATGACTCTGTGTAGGGCGTTGGTGATTGGTTGTATGGTTTCAACACGTAACCAACCGGTTTGTCCGTAGTATATGGCGTCGGGCCCCGGCCGGACCTACTGTTATATGTTATACGACGGATAGGGGTGTTACAAATTGGTATCAGACTACTGGTTTCGGTTAAACTTAAATGAATTCGTGGACGAATTCACTTTAGGGGGTGGTGAGCACATGTGTGCATCATCGTTATAACATAAAAAGAACCCATGAATGTCCACTTAGGAATGAAAATACACATGTTTGAGAAACCTGCGTGTTCCTATAATTGCTGTTTGCAGTAATTTTTGGTCGCTTATCGGTGTTTTGCACGATTATAGGTGACCAGGAGTGGTGCTGGGCCGTCAGAACGGCCAGGTTCTGAGGCAAGCAGTGCGCCAAGTGAAGCGCCTGCAACACCTCCGTCTGCGGAGACCATTAGATTGGTGGCAGAAGCTGTCTTTGCTATGATTAATGCGCAACCTGCAAGGCAGGTGCAGCAGCCTGCTCCTGCGGGGGAGCAAGTGCCGCTCCAAGCGGCGGAGCCTAGAAGGGTTGAGCAGGTGGCGGTGGAGCCGGAGTTACCTCGGAGAGCAACTGAAAGACAGTTGAAGCATGTGATGGGCTTCCACCCACCGGTGTTCTTGGGAACGGGAACCCCGACCCAGGCTGAGGATTGGCTCTCAAGAGTCAATAGGGTGATGACAGCTACTGAAACGGAAGAGTGGTAGAAGACCACAATAGCGACGTTCCTGTTGGATGGGGACGCAAGGTTATGGTGGGAAGGCCTAGAGCTACACCAGTTGAGGGGAAGGCTGTTGGCCGAAGTTCCTATGGCGGAGTTTTCGAGACTATTCATGGCTCGATACCTCCCCTCAGCGCAGAGGATCGCTTTGGAGAACGAGTTCCAAAGGTTGGTGCAAGGAGATAGCACTGTAGACGAGTACCTCCACGAGTTTACTCGGTTGGGGAGATATGCTAGCACCACCTTTGCCGACGAGGAGCGAAAGACTAACCGATTCTACGAAGGGTTAAGAGATGAGCTGAGGTTGCTACTGTCAGGGCCCATGGCGCAGGGTTTCCTAACCTTGGTCAACTCGGCCTGGTCCTTGGAGAAGGACATGAAGAATATGCAAGCTAAGAAGGATTCTGGCGGGAAGAAATCGGAGTTCAAAGCGCCGACTACGTCGAAGTCGGGCTATCGAAAATTCTTCAAGAAGGCTAGGACGTCAGGTCCATCTTCTTCTACGGGTGCCTCGGGGGCAACTACTAATCGAACCCCGAGCGCTTGTTTCACGTGTGGAAAGACGGGGCACTTTGCCCGCGATTGCTGGAGCGGACGCCCAAAGTCCGAGAGAAAGCAAGGAGCTACTTACGAAGAGAAGGGCAAGGCAGTGGAGTCAACCGCGTCCCACTATGCTCCGACTCAGCCTAGAGTCTATAACTTGGGCCAGCAGGAGGCCATCAAACAAGCTGACGTGGTGACAGGTACGAGTTAATTTACAGCAAGTTAACTTCATATACTGTTGTCTATTGCTTGTTAGCCTAATATTGTTTGTATAGGCTTTGTTGTGATTAGTGTTAGTCCGACACGGGCACTGTTCGACACGGGAGCTTCACACTCCTTCTTGTCCGAAAATTTCATATCGCGCATCGGAGTCCCTTCTTCGATGGCGAAGGACAAGTTGGATGTGCTGCTACCGAATGGGTGCTCGATGCGTGCGGACAGAGTGTGCGCCGTAAAGGTTCACATTGGGAGCCAAGAGTTCGACTTGCTAGCGTCATTGCTGCCGCTAGTAGAGTTCGACGTGATCTTTGGGATGGATTGGCTTTCGGAGCAGAAAGCTTGGATTGACTGCGACAGGAAGGAGGTCAAGCTGGGTGTTGGGCGGGGGATAACATTCGAGGGACTCAAGGGGCTGAGCAAGACGCTGATGTCTGCTCTTCAGGTGGTAAAGGCAGTTCGTGCTGGTGCAGAGCTGTTCTTCGCAATAGTTGGGGCGGTGGAGCCAAAGTCCACGTTGGATAGCATCCCGGTTGTTTGTGAATACCCCGATGTGTTCCCGGATAGTCTTCCCGGAGCCCCACCGCAGCGGGAGATTGATTTCACCATCGAGCTCGTACCGGGGGCCAAACCGGTGTCACGTGCTCCGTATAGGTTGGCGCCTAAGGAGATGGCGGAGTTGAAAGTTCAGCTAGAGGAGCTGATGGAGCAAGGTTATGTGCGTCCAAGCTCATCGCCTTGGAGCGCACCGGTCCTCTTCGTTAAGAAGAAGGATGGTAGTATGCGGTTGTGCATCGACTACAGGGAGTTGAACAAGCTGACGGAAAAGAACAAGTACCCGATCCCGAGGATTGATGATCTCTTTGATCAGTTAGTCGGATCGTCGGTATATTCTAAGTTGGACTTGAAGTCGGGGTACTATCAGTTGAGGATAAGGGAATGTGATATCCCGAAGACGGCGTTCAGCACAAGATATGGGCATTTCGAGTTCACGGTCATGCCGTTTGGACTAACGAATGCGCCATCAGTGTTTATGGACTTGATGAACAGGACGTTCCGAGATTTCCTGGATCGCTTTGTGATCGTATTTATTGACGATATATTGGTGTACTCGCAGTGCGAAGAAGATCACTTCAAGCACTTGCATCTGGTGTTGGAGACTTTGAGGAGGAATGAGCTATATGCAAAATTCTCCAAGTGCGAGTTCTGGCTACCCTCAGTAGCGTTCCTTGGTCACATTGTTAGTGGGGAAGGCATAGCGGTGGATCCGGCGAAGATCGTTGCGATACGGGAGTGGCCTGCGTTGTCTTCTGTCGCGGAAGTCCGTAGTTTTCTCGGGCTTGCCGGATATTATAGTTGCTTCGTAGAGAACTTCTCGCGGATAGCGCTACCTCTCACGAAGTTGACAAGGAAAGATCAGAGATTCTTGTGGACGCAGGAGTGCGTGCAAGCGTTTGAGGTGCTAAAGAGACAGTTGACCACGGCGCCAGTGCTTAGTTCGCCGAGTGGGACCGAGGGCTTTGAGGTGTATAGCGACGCTTCAGGTAGTGGTTTGGGCTGCGTGTTGTTACAGCATGGAAGTGTGATTGCGTATGGATCGCGTCAGCTGAAAGTGCATGAAAGGAACTATTCGGTCCACGACTTGGAGTTGGCGGCCGTGATATTTGCACTTAAGCTGTGGAGGCACTACCTATACGGCATAAGGGTCGATATATACACCGATCACAAGAGCCTAAAATACTTGTTGGATCAAAAGGACCTTAATATGAGGCAGAGGAGGTGGATGGACTTCCTAGGGGACTACACCTTCAAAATACATTATGTACCCGGGAAGGGCAACGCAGTTGCGGATGCGCTGAGCCGCAGGGCTCCCGCCCAAGCCAACTGGTTATCGATGCATGATGAGTGGCTAGTACGGGAGTTGGAGGAGCTTGAGATCTGTTGCGTTGACAAGCAGACGAGTGCCAAAGCAATGTTAAACTGGACAGAGGTGCAGTATGACCTGGCTGACCGGGTTCGGCAGGCATTGGAGTTAGATGACTCCATGAAGGAGCTTATGGAGGCCGCTCTGGATGGGTCAAATTCCCAGTTCTCGGTGGAAGATGGTTTATTAAGGAAGGATCATCGGTTGTGCGTCCCAAGTGGGAGTAACCTCCGGGCGGAGTTGATGTACGAGGCTCATCATACCAAGTACTCAATCCACCCAGGGAGCACGAAGATGTATCGTGATCTCAAAAAGTTGTTCTGGTGGCCGGGGCTCAAGAAAGACGTGGCGTTGTATGTGGCTAAATGCCAAACGTGTGCCTTGGTGAAGGCGGAGTGCCAAAAGCCGGGAGGATTTCTGAAGTCCTTGCCTATACCGGAGTGGAAATTCGACGACATATCTATGGACTTTGTGCATGGGTTGTCAAGGTCGCAGAAAGGGAACGACGCCATCTGGGTGATCGTAGACCGGCTAACAAAGGTGTCACACTTCATTCCGCATAGGAAGGATGATCCAGTGGAGAAATTGGCAAAGTTGTATGTTGACAATATAGTTAGACTGCATGGTGTGCCTCGCAGCATTGTGAGTGATCGCGATGGGCGTTTCACGTCCAATGATTGGAGGTTGGTGCAGCAGATGCTGGGGACCAAGTTGAAGTTCAGCACAGCCTTCCATCCGCAGACGGATGGGCAGACCGAGAGAGTCAATAGAACGATGGAGGACATGCTCCGCATGTGTGTCCTAGACTTCGGGAAGCATTGGGAGGACCACCTGTATTTGGTGGAGTTTGCGTACAACAATGGTTACCAAGCGAGTATACAAATGGCACCCTTCGAGGCCCTGTATGGTAGGAAGTGTCGCACGCCGTTATCGTGGCTTGAAACGGGTGAGGCAAGGTTGTACAAGAAGCAGGAGGTGGAGAGTGCTGCCTCGTTGGTGCGGATCATTCGGGAGCGCTTGTTGATCGCTCAGGACAGGCAGGCGAAGTATTACAATGCCAAGCACCGGAACATGGAGTTCGCGGTATGCGATTGGGTATACTTGAAAGTGAAGCCGTTCAAGGGGGTTTCGCGGGTGAGACGCTTGAAGAAGCTGAGCCCAAGATACCTTGGACCCTTTGAGATTCTGGAGCGAGTCGGCAAAGCTGCATACCGTTTGAAGTTATCGGTAGAATTGAGTGGACTACACGATGTGTTCCACATCTCTGTATTGCGGATGGCGGTGCAAGAGCCTTCGCAGGTGATCGCAGTTGATCAAGTACCGGTGGACGAAGGGTTGACGACTAAGGTCAAGCCCGTTTGTATTGAAGATGCAGAGGTCAAGAGGCTCCGTAACAAGGAGATCCGGATGGTTAAAGTCCGGTGGGATAATTGCGGTCGGAGGAGCTCTCTTGGGAAAGGGAGCAAACCATGCAGGAGGAGTACCCGGAGTTATTCCGCTCAGGTACCGTTAAAAGTTTTAAATTCCTGTGGTTTTCCTTTAGTAAATTTCGTGGGCGAAATTCTTTTAAGGGGGAGAGAGTTGTAACACCCCGAAACTCAAAAGAGGGACTGGTGATGTTTTAAGCCCAGTTTGGATTTCTGGAGCAGGTGTCACGGGCGTGTCACGGGCGTGACACAGGCGTGTTTGGCCGGGTCGTGCGGTCGACGCTTTGGCGGTCGACGCCGGTCGAGTTGTAGAACACGGCCTAGGACACGAGCGTGTCCCAGGCCGTGTCACTCCAGGGAATCTGCAAGTGTGGTACACGGGCCGTGACATGGGCACAAACACGGGCATGTCAAATTTGACACGGGCGTGTCTGATGTCGTGTCACAAGGCCGTGTACCTCTCTGACTGCGAATTGTTGGTCGATTGCACATGGGGGGCGTGACATGGGTCCCGACACGAGCGTGTCGCAGGTGACACGGGCATGTCGGAGGCCGTGTGCTGGTTTTTCGACTCGATCGAGACGGCGAATGGGTGACACGGCCAGGCACACGGCCGTGTTGCAACCCGTGTTCGGCCCAGATTTTATGATTTCAGATCTAATCTTGGCCGTTCGTTTCCTTGACTTTGGATCCGACGGTGGGGGGCTGCTCCTGGGTGGTTTTATCCGGGATTTAGGGTTGGGAATCCTCATTTCCCTTAGCCATTCTCTCTCTCTAAGAGTTTAGAGAGAAGGGAGAGCAAGGAGGAAGGAGGAGTCCAAGATCCAGCCGCCGGAGGAGCTTCGGAGCTCCAAATCGCGATCCGAGTCCAGATCCACGGAGGTGACGCCGTTGCGGTGCTTTCCAACCGCATAGTTTTCGATGGCGCCGCGGAAGAACGCAAGGGTAATGATTTCTCATCCTTGGGCATGTGAAGCCCTTTTTCCCTTTGCATAGGAAGCCCTCTCTCGCGAGTGAGCGAAGAGTTGGAGCGTTCCTTGGGGTAGATATGTAAAGTCCCCCTTGTGTAGAGTCCGTATGCGAAAACGGACATAGGCATTGTGTGTGAAGCCTATCCGGACAAGTAGAGCCGGATCGGTGATGTTGCATTGCATATGAACCGGGGAAGACTCCGGGTGTTTGGGCGTTTTTTTCGGGTTTTCTACGTGGTAGATTGCATCAGGGAGCCTTGGAGATTAACTCCAAGGTGCACCCGGAAAACTGGGTAAAAGCGAGTTTTGCCAACACGGTGGCCGGGGAGCCAACGTGAACATAACCGGGTTATGTGATTATTGTGGTGGAAACGGGACTCGGTGAGTCTTGACCTGCGCATATGGCTTAAATTGTCGTTGCGGTGTGAGCATGGGTCAGGCGGAACCGTACCCGGTCTATGTCGTTCGGTAGGACCGTTGGCATGGATGAGGGTCTTCGGCGTTCTATGGCTTAAATTGTCGTGACCAAGGCCAGGAAGGCAAAATGCTCATATGGTTGGCCGTCCAAGAGACGGTGGTTGAACGGGAACGTCTATGGCTTGAATTGACGTGACGTTAGCCGGTTCGCCGTGAATGTGCCCTGTGTGCACGAGGTGTGTGGCCGTGCGAGCCTACGCCTGTGATGATGTGTGTTCATACTAATATATTGCCTATACTAATAAAGTGTAGGGAAAGAGCATCGTCGCCCCGATTTTTGGGGGCGGGATCGTTATAATTTGGTCAGCATAGCTGACCGTTGCTTTTGTTTGCCACCGGGCGGTGGTTTGTGCTTGCAGGTGCTGTGGAGCCGAGCGGAAAATAGCGGGCTAAAGCCCATGTTGCGGTGCTGGCCCTCAAAGGCCTAACCCCTTTTATGATTTCCGTTTATTTTTTGTATGGCCGGCCTGCGAGCCGAAGTATATAAGACATGTTTTTGTTAAGCAAACCTTGTAAGGCCATAAAGCCGGTACTTTGTATTTTTCATTCCTATTATTGCTTCTGTAGTGGACATTCTTGCTTGGCAGGGTTCTTGAATTTGTGCAACTTAATAATTTGCTTCCGCTAGAATGACTCTGTGTAGGGCGTTGGTGATTGGTTGTATGGTTTCAACGCGTAACCAACCGGTCTGTCCGTAGTATATGGCGTCGGGCCCCGGCCGGACCTACTGCTATATGCTATACGACGGATAGGGGTGTTATAATTTGAGTGAGCCAAATCTTTCCAGCTTTCTTGTCCCTACAGATTTCCATCCCAAGAATTTTGCGAGCTTTACCTAACTCCTTCATCTCAAACTGCTTTGAGAATTGTCTCTTCATTCTATCAATCTCTGACTGACTTGAAGCGGCAATCAACATATCATCAACATATAATAGAAGATAGATGAACTCACCAGTAGCCAATTTCTTGAAATATGCACAGTGATCATACTGACTGCGTGTGTACTTTTGTCCCAGCATAAACTGATCAAATTTTATGTACCACTGTCTCGGTAACTGCTTCAAACCATAAAGTGACTTGTCCAATTTGCATACCAAGTCATTCTGAGCCTCATATCCAGGCGGCTGCTTCATATAGATCTCCTCCTGCAAATCTCCGTGCAAAAATGCAGTCTTCACATCAAGCTGCTCCAAAATCAGACCATATTGCGCTACGAGAACACGGATCGACGGATGTTTGACAATTGGGGAAAACACCCCGTCATAATCAATACCTTTACGCTGAGCAAAGCCTTTGGCCACCAATCTTGCCTTGTAACGTACATCAACAGTTCCATTAGATCCTTCTTTCTTCGCATACACCCATTTGCACCTAATTGCTTTTCTACCTGGAGGTAACTTCACTAATCTCCATGTAACATTTTCTTTAGAGAGGTCATCTCTTCATCCATCGCATCCCTCCAAAAATCTGCTTCAGGACTCTCTACAGCCTCCTTGAAGTGACAAGGGATTTCAGCCTCAGATGCTGAAAGTGCAAATGCAATGTGATCCCTCAACCAGGCTGGCTTCGGGACATTTTGCCTCCTGGTCCGGCTTCGGGCAATAGAATCCTGAACTTGACTCTCTGCCTCAACTTCCTCCACCTCCTGATCATCAGTATCTGGTACCTCATCAGCAGTCTCATCATATACCTCATCAGGAGTGTGAGGAGCTGGTGGAACAAATAGAGTCACATCAAACTCCTTCTTCTGATCAGCAGTAGTGATCGGCTTCGAACTCTCCACCTGCTTTGAGTCCCGAGGCTTCATCAAACTCGCCTCGTCAAAAGTAACATCCCTGCTAATAATAATCTTTGTTAGAAACGAACTAAAACAAACCGGAAAGAGTATAATTGAAACTTTATTATCAGAAAAAGGTGTCTATTACAAAGGTATGCCCTCCCTTATATAGAATAGAGGAGAGATGAGAGAATACAAATAAGAGATGTGGGACTAAAAATTTACAGGACTAAGCGGACTGTACAGAACAAACCGCACAAGCCGCGCGGTTAAACTGAAGGGCTAACCGCACGGCTACTACCAGAGAGAGAGAGAGAGAGACCGCAAGGGGAGGCCGCCTGAGAGCTCGGCAACCAGACAGCAACAGCACAGCAATCAAACCGCTGAAGGGAAACTGCCAGACCGCGCGGTCTCTAACCCGCCAAGACAGACCGCCAGACCGCCCGGTCTCTAACTTCAACACTCCCCCTCAAGCTGGAGCATATATATCGATCATGCCCAGCTTGTCACAAATATGATGAAACGAGGCGGAAACTAGCTTGGTGAAGATGTCAGCCAGCTCTTTATCAGAAGTGATAAAGGGAGTGCAAATTTGTTCCTTTAAGATCTCTTCACGAATGAAATGACAGTCGACTTCAATGTGCTTGGTTCTTTCATGGAAGACCGGATTTTTGGAGATGTATATGGCAGCCTTGTTATCACAGAACATAGGTAGCGGATGGTTGTAGACCTCTCCTAAATCCAGCATTAGAGCCCGTAGCCATTTTAACTCACAAGTGGTCGACGCCATACTCTGATACTCTGCTTCAGCACTGGATCTAGAAACAACAGACTGCTTCTTGCTCTTCCAGCTTACCAGATTACCCCCAACAAAGGTGCAGAAACCGGAGGTAGACTTGCGATCCCCTTTGTCATCAGCGTAACTCGCATCTGAGTAAGCTTCAACCCTCAGATGACCATTCTTCTGGAAAAGCAATCCTTTCCCAGGTGCGGCTTTGACGTACTCCAAGATCCGTAAGGCGGACTGCAGATGACACTCCCTGGGAGCTTGCATGAATTGACTCACCTTGCCAACAGCATAGGAAATGTCGGGTCTGGTCACTGTGAGATATATGAGCTTACCAACAAGACGTCTGTACCTCGTAGTATCTGAAAGAAGAGGCGAATCATCTGTCCAGGTTTTGTCTTCTCCAACAGCCATGGGACATCGAGCAGGTTTGGCCCCAGTCAATCCTGCATCTTTTAAAAGATCAAGGGCATACTTACGCTGGGAGAGGACTAAGGAATTGGGCTTCCGAGAGATTTCGATCCCCAAAAAGTACTTTGGAGAGCCCATATCTTTCGTGACCAGATGTTGACGAAGATGCCGCTTTGTCAAGGCTACCCCTTCCTGGTCATCGCCAGTGAGAAGAATATCATCAACATACACTGCAAGAACCACCAGTCCCGAGGAGGTTTTGCGAGTAAATAGAGAGTGATCGGCAGAGCTGCGCACAAAACCAACGGCCGCCACGATGCCGCTGAACTTGTCAAACCTAGCTCGAGGGCTCTGCTTGAGGCCATAAATTGCCTTCTTCAGCCGGCATACTCGTGTCTCCCCCTGAGCAACATACCCAGGAGGTTGCTCCATGTAGAAGGCCTCCTGAAGATCACCATAAAGGAAGGCATTCTTTACATCCAGCTGGGAAATCGGCCAATCTTTATTGACCGCCACAGAGAGAAGAACCCGTATAGTGCTGAGACGAGCCACGGGAGAGAAGCTGTCAAAGTAATCAACCCCATAGGTCTGAGTAAAGCCCTTAGCAACAAGGCGAGCTTTATAACGGTCCATAGTGCCATCCGGGGAAAATTTCACCACAAAGACCCAGCGACAGCCGACAACATCAGTACCGAAGGGAGGAGGAACAAGAGTCCAGGTACCCCGCTCCGTTAGGGTGGTCATTTCCTCATCCATGGCCATCTTCCAGTGAGGAATAGCAAGGGCCTCCTGGTAGGAGCGGGGCGTGGCAGTGGCGGAGATAGCTAGAGTAAAGGCCCTGCGAGAAGGGGTGAGACGATCATATGAAACAACAGCAGTAAGAGGGTGTAGGGTACACGTCTACACCCCTTTGCGAAGAGCTATAGGAAGATCCAGGTCAGCAGGTTCCTCGGCATCCGGAGCATCCGTGGCAGAGAGAGCTGGCCCGGGAGTAGAGAGCGACGGCGGCGGAGATGCGGGAGACGGGAGTGGAGAAGAGGGAGAGAGAGGTGGAAGAAGAGGAGTGGACGGGGGCGGAGTAGGGGTGAATATCGTAGTGGGAGACGAGAGAACAAAGGGAACAGCAGGAGAATCAGAGGCTGGGAGAAGAGGAGGGGAGTCATCCGAGAAGTAGGAGGTATTCTCGAAGAAGGTGACGTCAGCAGAAACGAACGGCTTACGAAGGATGGGATCAAAGCAACAATAACCTTTCTGAGTGGTGGAGTACCCCAGAAAGATACATTTGGTGGAGTGAGGAGATAGCTTATCACGGGTGGCAGAAGGGGCATGCACAAAGGCAGTGCATCCAAATATTTGGAGAGGGAGAGGAAACGGCTCCTTGCCCGGATACAAAATGGAGAAAGGGGTTTTCCGTGGAGAACGGTGGAGGGAAGGCGATTGATGAGGTAACAGGCAAGGAGAACAGCATAGCCCCAATAGGAGCGAGGAACATGCATCTGGGTCATCAAGGAGCGAGCGACATCCAGAAGGTGATGGTTTTTGCGTTCTGCCACACCATTTTGTTGTGAGGTATAGACACAACTCGTTTGATGAATAATCCCATTTTGCATGCGGAAGGCAGAAAAGTCATGACTGATATATTCTTGGGCATTATCAGATCGAAGAACTTTAATAGAAACATCAAACTGAGTTTTGATCATGAGATAGAATGACGTCCATACAGAGAATAATTCGGAGCGATCTTTTAACAGATACACCCACGTACAGCGAGAGAAATCATCAATGAATGTGACAAAATATGAACTACCCCGACCAACCGTAAGAGTAGGAGAAGGACCCCAAATATCGGAGTGGATGAGATCAAACGGACGGGTGGATCCACGAACGTGCTTTGGAGGGAAGGAGGAGCGGTGATGCTTGCCAAGCTGACAGGCTTCACAGTTGAGCGGAGGACTTTGGGGAGGAAGGTGGGGCAGAAGTTGACGAAGAAGATGAGGAGGAGCATGACCAAGGCGGAGATGCCATTGGAGAAGATCTGTGGAGGTGGAGGAGAAGGTGGAGAAAGCGGACATGTTGTCCAGGAATTATAGGCCGCCACTCTCAGTCCCAGTAGCAATCGTCCGTTGGGAGTCCAGATCCTGAAAGAGCAAGCAGTAGAAGTAAAAGTAACAGAACAGTGTAATTGCTTGCAGAGAGAGGTAACAGATAATAAGTTGCACGGAAACTTGGGCACGTAGAGAATATCCTCCAAGCGAAGAAACGGAGTGACATGAACTATCCCCGTCCCATGAACCGAAGATGAAGAGCCATCAGCGAGAGTAACCGGGGGTAACCGACCATGTGTTTTTAGGAGAGAAAAACACTGGAGATTGCCTGTCATATGATTAGTAGCACCGGTGTTGATCAACCATTTTCCTTGAGTAACAACGTGGGCACTACCAGAAGACGTGACCACCGAGGCGAACGGCTTTGAGGAGTATATGGAAGCCATGAAGGGAGGAACAAAAGAACAGCAGCGGTCACAGTGACAGCACACCAGCGGCAAGAAGGGCCACGACCAAGATGCAGAGCAAGGCAAAAGGGGACGAAGAGGGAAGCACAAGCCGCGCGACTCAATAGGAGGTCGCGGCGACTAACAAGCGGGAGCGGCTAAAGGTGGGGCCGCACAGAGGAGAACAAGCCGCTGCGACTTAGAGACAGGTCGCGGGGACAAGAGAGAGAGCGGCGAAGGAAGAAAGGCAGAGAGGCCGCCTAAACAAGGAAGAACTCGCGCGAACAGAGAGAAATCGCAGCGGTTAGGAGAAAGAGATCTGTCGCGCAAACAGTAGGAAGCCACGCGGTTAGAAAACTATCCACGCGGATAGGAAGAAGAAGATCTGCAGCGATCACGATGTCAGACACCAGCGGCCAGAAAAGCCACGACCAAGCCGCAGAACCAAACAGAGGGAGAGAAGTCGGGCGGCTAGCAGACAGACCGCGCGAACAGAAGTGGAGGATAACGGGAGGCAAAAGGCGAACAAGGCAAAAGAGGCCGCGGAGACAGGTCGCGGCGACTAGAGAAGAGAAGGAGGAAGCGGCGACTAGAACAGGTCGCAAGAAAGAAGCAAGCAGCAGAAACAGGCCGCGCGAATAGGGCGCAAGCAATCAGGCGGAAGAAACAAGCCGCGGGAGACAGGCCGCGAGAAGAAGAGGCAGGTCGCGCGGACAGGAGAACACACAGAATCAGGAGTCAAGGATCGAATCCTCTGATACCATGTTAGAAACGAACTAAAACAAACCGGAAAGAGTATATCTGAAACTTTATTATCAGAAAAAGGTGTCTATTACAAAGGTATGCCCTCCCTTATATAGAATGGAGGAGAGATGAGAGAATACAAATAAGAGATATGAGACTAAAAATTTACAGGACTAAGCGGACTGTACAGAACAAACCGCACAAGCCGCGCGGTTAGACTGAAGGGCTAACCGCACGGCTACTACCAGAGAGAGAGAGACCGCAAGGGGAGGCCGCCTGAGAGCTCGGCAACCAGACAGCAACAGCACAGCAATCAAACCGCTGAAGGGAAACCGCCAGACCGCGCGGTCTCTAACACGCCAAGACAGACCGCCAGACCGCCCGGTCTCTAACTTCAACAATCTTCCTCTCTGCCTGATCATACAGTTTATAGCCTTTGACTCTACGCTTGAAGCCAATGAAGATTGCTTTCTTTGCCTGTGGTTCCAGTTTATCATTCTTAAGTGACAAGCATAATCAATGGCCTCAGCCCAAAAAATCCTGTCTAACCCAGCATTAGATAACATGCATCGAACCTTCTCCACCAAAGTCTGGTTCATGCGCTCTGTCACCCCGTTTTGTTGCGGTGTCTCCCTGACTGTGAAGTGATGTTCTATACCTAATCTCTAGCACTCTTGCAAGAACGCTTTTGATGTGTATTCGCGTCCATTATCTGATCTGATACATCAAATATTTTTGTCAGTCTGGTTCTCAATCCACTTCTTCCAAGTCACAAATATCTCCAGAACTTCGCTCTTATTTTTCATGGTGTACACCCAAACATATCTGGAATAATCGTCAATGAAGGAGACAAAGTATTGTCGTTCGGTAAAAGATTTTATCTTCGTCGGGCCCCAAACATCTGTGTGAACATAATCTAAAATACTTTTCGTACTGTGGACGGCAGTGCCAAAAGACACTCGCGTCTTCTTGCCAATCACGCAATGCTCACAGAAATCCAATTTGCAGCTTTTCGCTCCCTTAATCAATCCTTGTCTTGATAAAGCCTGGAGGGAAGCCTCTCCAGCATGAGCCAATCTCATATGCCATAAAGTACTGGCATCCAAGGAATCATCAGCCACAACCACAGTCCCGGTAATTGTACTCCCCTGAAGATAATATAAATTATGGTGTCGAACTCCTCTTATGAAAACCAAAGCTCCGCGGCTGATCTTTAGAACTCCTGCCTCGATCACTACCTTGTAGCCTTTGGCTTCTAAAGCCCAAACAGACAACAAATTCTTCTTGATATCCGGAACATGTCTGATCTCTGTCAACTCTCTCACTGCTCCATCATGCATCCGAACTAGAATACTTCCAACACCAATAGTACGACAAGTCTTATCAGTGTCCATAGCAACAACACCAGTATCCAAAGACTTGTAAGTACAGAACCACTCCCGATTGGGATAAATGTGATAGGT
This sequence comes from Platanthera zijinensis, assembly GCA_039513925.1. Taxonomy (NCBI): domain Eukaryota; kingdom Viridiplantae; phylum Streptophyta; class Magnoliopsida; order Asparagales; family Orchidaceae; genus Platanthera; species Platanthera zijinensis. The sequence continues at coordinate 236,325,470 of CM077081.1, read as the reverse complement.
AGCACCCGTGTACAGAATCCAGTATGCATCATCAGTAAGTAAACACTATGGAGTAACATAAAGAGACATATCAGACTCACCACCACTGGTAATCTCTTGGGTAATATGGGTCTTCGCCTCTGAGGAAAGCCCCTTATTTTTCTTCTTTAACTTGGGGCAATCCTTCTTCCAGTGACCCGTCTCCAAACAGAATGCGCGCTGATTGCGCCCAAGACTACGACCACGTGAATTACCACGCTTCTGAGTACTGTTATTAGTCTTCTTGTGTCAGTTCTTCTTTTTCTCAGATATGCCTCGATGAGACACAAGTGCTTCGACCGACTCCTCCTTCGATGACTCTTTATCTCTTCGACGGAACTCGTGATTCAACAATGTCGTAGACACTTCACTATACTTTAAGACCTCCTTCCCATGAATGAGAGACATCGTGAAGTTCTCATATTCATCTGGAAGCGAATTTAATAGAAGGAGTGTCTTGTCTTCATCGCCAACATCCTCGTCCAAATTAAACAGATCTGCTAATAGCTTCGTGAACTCATTCAAATGCTCATCAATCGATACTCCACGCCTCATCTGAAACCAGTACAATCGACGCTTCATGTGGAGACGATTCTCCACGCTCTTCGTGAGATATTTGTTCTTCAGCGTCCTCCAAAGGTTTCCAGCAGACGTCTCCAACATAACTCCATATTTGATCTCCTGAGTCAGACAATTTCTGATCAACCCGCAAGCGCTCTGATTCATCTTCGCCCAAACTTTCTCAGTCATCCCATCAGAACATTCGTCATCATCAAGAACATCCTCCAAATTTAGAGAGCACAACACATCCATCACCTCGCACCTCCACGTGCCAAAGTTTCCCTTTCCGTCAAACTTAGTAACATCAATTTTGACCGGATGCAAACCCGTATGATGGACCGTAGATTCTACTGCCCCCGAAGATGAAGAAACGACATCGGAATCTCCCATTTTTCCGGTTGATTATAACAATAGTAACACAGAAATCCAAACAACACCACAAAGCGACAAAATAATTTTTGTTAGTTAATCCAAAACAAAACAAAACAAAAATTTAACCTCTTCCGGATCACGACTCCAAGCAATCAGAACTAGAACAAGAGTCGCACACCTCCGCAACCAAATGTTGTCGCCCCTTGAAAAAAAAAACTGTGCTTCCAATGAAGAGAGAGCAACCATTTTTTTTTTCAAATCCAGCGCTCCCTGTACCGGCGCCGAAGGAGAGAACCAACTTTTTTCGTTCAGGTTCACGGGCTGCCTATGCCGGGGAAAATTTTTTTGTATGTGTAGCGTTCCCTCCTCTAGGAACGCTTTTAAATTAGAATTTCAAATAACGTTGGGCCCACCCGTCTGCTTCCCCCGAGTGTTTTTTTTCGCCGCGATTTTCGTCTGTCATTCCTTCCTTAACCTAGGCGGCGACCTCCGCCATTCCTTAACCTAGGCGGTGACCTCCGTCATTCCTTAACCTAGACGGCGACTGAAGACCTGCATTCTCCTGCGGTGACCTTCTCGCCTGGTACTCCTCCATTTTTAGCAAACTTTTAGGTCCGACTTCATCGCTCTGCAAACTGGAGATCGGGCTTGTGAAGAACTACGAACTTGATCTGTGTTTTCTGCCGCCGCAAATAGTTTTAAGTTTTTATTATTTTGACGATCTGTAGTATGACTGCAGATCAGACTTGTGTAATATGACTGTAGTATTTCATCAAGTTTAATGTGAGATTGTATGTCTAGTTAGTTATTGTGCTAGAGTTTTTTCAAGTTAGATGACCAACTGTATTTTATGTTCAATGTACAATTGTATTTAACTTTTAGTAGTAGTTCAACTGTATTTTATGTTCAATGTACAACTGTATGTACAGTCGTATGTTTAAGTTAGATGACCAACTGTATTTCATTTTCATTAGTCCACTGTATTTAACTTTAAGTAGCAGTACAACTGTATTTTATGTTCAATATACAACTGTATTTAACTTTTAGTAGTAGTCCAACTGTATTTTATGTTCAATGTACAACTGTATGTACAGTCATATGTTCAATGTTGAACATATTATCACTGCTGAACCCCATTTATGTACTCCCCTTCTCCATGGATCCCTACTGAAAATGGATGTTGCTGCAGGCAAGAAAGCTCGGAAAATCCTTTGAACTTAAAGATAATACCTAAATAGATGTCGGTGCAGGCAACGAGGCCTGGAGAGGAGGCGGCGGGCGGTGGGGGAAGAGATAAAGGGCGGAGGAGATGAAAGTGTAGGTCGAAAAAAGAAAAAACCTAGCACCAAAGCGGAAAGAAGAAGGGAGTTCTGCAACTCAAGAGCGAGAAAGTGAAAATTAGGTGGGATCCGCATAATATTAATTTAAAGGCGTTCCTAGAGAAGATAACGCTACTCATACCAAAAAAATTGCCCTATGCCGGGGAAAATTTTTGTGCACGGGTCCCGTTCCCAGAAGTAGGAACGGGTGATTGCGGGGCCCACCATTATTTTACTTCTCTACCCCGGTAACTAAAATATTTCTAACCTATCGTTAGCATTTCCGCCATTTTTTTTATCTCCATCAGTTTCCCGCCGATTTCACCGGATCACTCAAGTAAGTCTCCATCGCCGCCAAGAGACCCGTTTATTTGCTGATTCATTCCGTGATCAATGGAGCAGGGGAGTATGGGGGCATGCAGTGGAGAAATGGATAAAGAAGAACATGTAAGTTTCTTATATTTTAGTTTCTGCAACTGGATCTAAATGTTCTGCGAAATAAGGATCAGCGGCGGCGAAATGAATGTTGAATGTTCAGAAGTACTTCCTCAAGCTATTTCCATGAACTGCATATGTTGCCCAATTTTTTTGCGAGTATGTTGTCGGTTGTCCAAGGTTTATACAACTGTATTTTAATGTGTGGTTCTTTTTTGAATGACTTGTACTGTACGTAATGTTTCTTCGGATTGCTCTTCATCTGAGTTACAACTGTATTTTTATATTAAACTTCAACTGTATTTTGGTAGTATGACTGTATTTTAATATTAAATTACAACTGTATTTTAACATTGAAATTTAACTGTATTTTTAGGATACTGTTTTTTTAAATGACAACTGTATTTTAATGTTGAACTTCAATTGTGATTTTTTTCATATTTTTCTGCAGATTCCAAGTAAATATCCCACTTTTCCTGTTGTTCAGTCAGAAGATGAGGCTTATGCTTTGTATTGTGAGTACGCCCACAAAACCGGATTTAGTGTTCGTAAGGAACACATAATTTATTGGACACACACCCGAATTATTAAAGTAAGGGAATATACCTGCTCAAAGGCTGGAAATAAGCACATAAAACCGTCACCAATTAAGTATCGCAAATTAGATAGCCGAACAGGTTGTCTTGCTTGTTGTCATTTTAGAACTGATACAAATGGACAAAATTGGACAGTTTCAAAGTTTGTGGAGGAGCACAATCACCCCCTTGCATTGGATAAAGAGAAGCATTTACTGAGGTCAAATAGAAAGGTATCCGATTTGCAGGGCGATCTTATAAGAAATATGACAGGGGCTGGTATTAAAACCGTGCATGCGTACAATTTTCTATCCGATGAAGTCGGAGGTATTGAAAATCTTGGATTTAGCAAAGTTGATGCATATAATTATGTTCATCGTTGTAAAAAGAGTTTAATTGAATCTGGTGACTCCGTTAGTTTGCTGAAGATGTTACAGGCAAGACAGCTTGATGATAGTATGTTCTCATACGAAGTTCAGACAGATGAACAAAATCGGTTGACCAATTTTTTTTGGATGGATGGATGTGCTAAGATTGACTATGACTGTTACGGGGATGTTATTATTTTTGATACTACATATAGACTAAATAAATATAACTTAGCATACGCTCCTTTTATTGCTGTTAACAATCACTGGCAAAGTATTTGCGTTGGTTGCACTTTTATAGCAGAAGAAACCATCGAGTCCTTCTGTTGGGTGTTTGATTGTTTTCTTAAGTTCGTTGGTGGTAAACAACCCATCACTATTTTTACTGACCAAGATCAGGCTATGGCGGTAGCTATTGAGCGTGTTTTCACCACGAGCCAGCATCGATTGTGCCAATGGCACATCTCAAAGAAAGCTCCTTCGAAAGTCCATTGTTTCAACGTTGACAAAGGTGTGCGAGGTTTATTCTATCAATGCATGAGCAAGTGTGACAGTGAGATTGAGTTTGAGCAGTATTGGAGTGACATGATGTTGAAAGGAAGCTTACAAGACAATAGATGGTTGAAGGACTTATATTTAGTTAGGCACAAGTGATCCACTGCCTACAACAAGGATGTTTTGGATCTTGGTATTTTGTCGACTCAAAGGAGTGAATCAGCAAATAACGGGTTGCACGGTTGTTCCAAAGCAACAAGCTCTCTTGTGGAGTGTTTCATCGGTTTGGAAAAACTTGTGTCAACATGGAGAAGAGCGGAGCTTGATGAAGATTTTAAGTGCGCACAGGGAAGTGTGAGTTTGAAATATAAAGGTAGCAACTTACTTAAGCAAGTTTCAAAGGTTTATACTAGGAAGATGTTTTCTATTTTTGAGAAATCATTCATGGAAGGAGCTATTGGGGTTAGCATCGTCAATGAGGTGATGTACGATGATAATAATATTTTGTATGGGACCGCACAGTGTGATGAAGATCAAGATGGTAAAAATTGGTTCGTAAACTTCAATACGAGTACCGGTGAAGCAAAATGTTCTTGTCGAGGCTTCGAAACAAAGGGTATTCAATGCAAGCATGTTTTGCGAATATTCATACATAGAAATATAAAGCATGTTCCCGCTCAATATTTACTCAAAAGATTCAGTTTGAATGCTAAGAGAGGTATTTACCTTCCCTACTTGCCTTCAATGGCCCAAAAGGAATCAAATATGATTTTCAGAAATCATTTAATGAGGTTTACATATGACTTATCACTACAAATTGAGAGCTGTCAACCGGCAAAAGAGCTTGTTATGATTGCAATGAATGATTTGGCAAGGAGGGTTGAATCTTTAGTCGTTGAAGATGCGAATCATAACGACAAAGAAGAATCAAGTTTAAGGGACCCTCCCAAGAAGCGGCCGAAAGGCATTTCAAACACAAGACTTAAAGGATATTGGGAGAAAAACACCAAAAAGTCAAGTAATGGTTTATTTTATTTCAATGTTTACCAAATATTTTATGTTCTCATTTTATGTCAAAAAAAATTAATATAAATTATGTCTCCAAATGTAGGAAAGAAAGTGGGAGTAAAGAAACAAACAATGTCGACGTACAACTTCCTGGATTCTCCAGCTCATGCGCACCAGTCAACTCCATCGGCCAATAATAGAGATTTGGATTCTAAAGAAGAATTTGACTTGGATTTGTCGTTTAATTTTTCGAGCATCCCTGATGTATTCAAACCATGAATAATTGTATTCACAAAGAGCTAGCCACGAATCACAGGATATGTTTGCTGTTATTAAAAAGAACATGCATAATCATCATTTATTGTATCATCCCCTCTTACTTAAATAGTTGTATCTACTATTTGTGGCTGAGCAGCAATTACAGGAATAGCAGTTATGTAAGTGAAAAAAATATGTGCAAAAAATGTGTGATTCATATGATTAACGGTCAAAAAATGAACACAGCATTCATATGATTAACAGACATATGATTAGTGCATGATCACGATCATTCTTATAAATAATTACAACATTGTAGATGCAATTAAGTTTGAGAAAGCCCGGAATATGTTTGCTGTTATTTCTGCGCGAAATCTAGGCATCTCCTTACACCAATTAACATTTTCTTTCCAGGCAACTGTTTTGGTTGACAACACCGCCTCCATGAACTTCATTACGAAAACACCACAATCATCTCCATTATCTTGTTGTGGTAGATCTTCAACGTCGTTGATAGGCCAATTGACTATACCTTCCTCCAAAGCATCACTAGCATCCTCGTATAAACACCTAATCTGCATGAAAAAGGTAAATTGTCAGAAAGACTGAAACCTTAGCCTTCATATGGTTGTGCGAGCGTACCAAATTTTCAAGAGTGGCACGATGTCGGCTACTTCGAAGCGAATCATAGAACTCCCAACAATGTTTCTTGAGTCGACAAACAAGTAATATCCAATGGCCAGACATGTGACATGGCATAAGTATTAGATCAACTGCCTGTACATGGGTCATTGTTACGTGACTCAACAATGTCTTGCAATTTGGGACATTGTTGGTCTTATAGTACTGCACAATGAAAGGATAGGAGTTCAGAATTGCACTAATAAACAACATGAGTACAGATGACTGGAAGTGTACAGAAAAAGCATACTGCGTGATTTGGTGAAACGTAGATGAACCTATTCATTCCTCCCAATGACCGTTTTTGCTTGGACCCAAGGTACACTGCATAAGCATCCAGATGAGTGTCAGATATCCAACCAGTCCCTAACAGATCATCTGATGCCCCTCTTGTGAGTTGAAGGTTTCCGCTTGAAAAAATAACATTGGAGCTGTAACGATACTTAAAATCAGTAGACTATGAGAAAATAATTATTATTTTGACACCACGTGCAAGACAACCAAAATTTACCTCTCATCATACCGATTAAGAACAAAATCAATGGTATCTCGAATACGAGGTGCAATGTGCGGTCTGCCGGGATAGGTAGGCACTTTGACAAGCTCTTTGTAAAATTGAGAGTTGAGTAGTTCCTTCTTCTTCCTATAAGTCTTTAGTGGACCTTGCACTGGATCTGAACAGTCCACTTTTGCAGGGCTGTCCAGGTTGATAAGTGCAAGGTCAGGGTTTGATTGTGTGAAAATTGATGTGGTGGGGGAGACTTTTTTATGGGGAGTAGATGGATTGGGTGATGGTGTAGGTCGATGGGATTGGGGTATGTCAGCTTGCAACTTCTTGAACCAAGTTTCACAAAAGGTCTTCAAAGATCCTTCTGCCTTACTAACCTCCTCTCGTATAAAACCACAAAGGCGTGCTTCCATTCCTCTCCAATCTTCACTTGTTTTGCCCGCCTTATCATTCTTCTTTTTCTTCTTCTCCTTATCCACCTGCCTAATTAATATCTTTTCGGTTTTTTTTAAAACCTTTCTACTGATCTCCTCCAACCTCTTTTTGTCCTTCTCTTTCTCAAAATCCTCAAAGTCGGAGTCAGCATCGACAGTCATCTTCTTCCTGGCGGCCTTCAATCCTCTTCCCTTTCTCTTGTTTTTCATTTCTTCGAAATCAGAATCCTCTTCCGATGCACCTAGGAGCGGCTTCTCAGCCTCCTCTACACTACTAAACTTGAATCTCAACTACAGGATATAACAAAAAGGTAATATACGTGAGACACTATTTGTATAATTGGGAAAACAAATTAATTAAATATACCTGATTTGGTTTCTTAAGCTCACGGCGGAAGTCCAAACAGAACTTCGCACTGTAACTTAGTTTGTCTGACCATCGACAAATTCGAGGTCGAACATGGAAATGTACAACGCTCTGTACACTAGTGTGTTCAAAGAACCACACCTACAAATACACATTTTAGTTGGAACTTATAGATAGTAAATCATTTTTTCAGATATAAATGCATCACTTACCAATAATACTGCCGAGCAGCCTTCAAGGTACCCTAAACATGTGTCAGCCTCTCGAACAACGTTGGCCCGACTTAGACAGTCTAGCTGTAAATGCAAGAAAGCATGAATGGCCTTGGGCCAATTGTAATCTCTCAATGCACCCACGCCATCCTCCAGTACGCCCAAACATTTTGGGATCTTGAGGGTCTTAAGGGGGAATAAAAAGACAATTAGCAAATACCTAATGAGTAAATTTACTCGTTTTTGCTCGAGATTCGCTGACCATTCCTCATTTACAAGAATGTGCATTTCATTAAGCAAATCTTTGTGATATAGCTCCATGCAAGGGAGTCTAGAAAAGGGGAATTCCCTACCCCTGTTTGGTAGCCCAAGAATCATCGCTACTTCATTAACAGTTAACTTTAGGTAATGATTTCCTAATAAAAAACACTTCTTCTCCCTTTTGTACATCTTCACTAGGACATATAATAGAGGAACGTTCTGCGGTAATGCTGGCATGGAGAATAAAGACATGACATTGGCTTCCCGTAGAACATCCTTCGATTCATCTGAAATCACATCTACTAAGGGACGAGCATTTGCAACGAAAGTCGAGACTGCGCAACGACAACTCAAATATTTGCTGCCCGGCATCTGAGTACAACAAAAGATACAAGTTGTACAGACTAAATTAAATAAAGTTGGAAAAGACATAGAAAGAACTTGAAATACAACTGGATTTCAAATATATATATACAGAAATACAGTTGGATTTGAATAACGCAGAACATAAATACAGTTGGATATCACGTAGATAGAACATGAAATACAGTTGGATTTCAGATAGATAGAATTTCAAATACAGTTAGATGTCAGATTGATAGAACAAACTTGAACTACAGTTGAATTTGAACAATATAGAACTTGATATATAGTTGGATTTGAAATATATATACTGAAATACAGTTGAATTTGAATAACACAGAACTTGAAATACAGTTAGATATCAAGTAGATAGAACATGAAATAGAGTTGAATGAGTGAACAATATAGAACTTGAAATATAGTTGGATTTCAAGTTCTATATGTATTGAAGTACAGTTGGATTTGAACAAAAAAGAACTTGCAATACAGTTGGATTTCAGATATATAGAAATTGAAATACAGTGAGATTTCAAAAAGATAGAACTTGAAATACAGTTGGATTTCAAAAACAAAAACCTTCTTTACCTAGTCCTTCCGTGTACTGCTGTCCCAAACGATTGAAGGTTGAGGATGTCGTCGTCGCCTGGGATAATCGCCGTCCGTCGCCTGTGATAATCGCCGTCGCCTGAGGGTGTCCGTCGCCTGGCGTTACAGTCCTTCTAGGGTTACGAAATACAGTCGGGTTTCTCACTGTATCACTTCAGTTTCGGGGATTCGAAACGGGTAGAGTAAAATAATGGTGGGCCCCGCAATCACCCGTTCCTACTTCTGGGAACGGGACCCGTGCACAAAAATTTTTCCTATGCCGGAGAGGAAAAAGCCACAGGAAAGAGATCAAAAGCTTCTTTTTTTCGGTTTCTGTGCTGCTCTATCACTGGAGATAGAATCAATTTCCTTTTCCTTTTGTTGCCAGCGTTGTTTGTGCAGAGAGACAAAAAAAAGAGAAGGAAATCTCCAATTTTTTCTAAGTTTACGCTGTGAAAAAAAAAAGGAAGAATCTTTCCTTTCCTTTTTTTTCGATTGTTCAGCGCCACCCTCGAACAGAATCAGGAATGCTGCCTCTGTTTGGCCTCTGTCGACGCTCGTCAAAGCAACACGGCTACGCCGCTTCTGCGATTATGAGCCCCGCCGGGATCTCAGGATCCAAATCCTGGCGGCCACCTTCAACTTTTCCTGTTCTCGACGCCACCTCCAAAACAAACAGCCAGATAACGAAAGATCCACGCCGCCACCAGACCAAAAAAAAATTTGCGCCGTAATCTCCCTCTCATATCACTTGTTGTGCGATAAACGATGCGGAAAATCAAAATCACACAACCACAAACAATAGAACACGATGCGATATACGTGGTTCGGCGAAGAGCGCTTACGTCCACGGGGAGGGGCTGTTCACTATCACCGGTGGGGGAGAAAATAGGAGGCAAAAACAATACAACTCAACTCTCTCTCTCTCTCACTCAAAAGAGAAAACCCTAACCCCTTTATATTTATAAGGGAAGTTAGGGATTACAAAAAAGACCAAAATACCTTCTCTTAAACAACACAGTCCGGGCAGGCTCGTCAGCAAAACGGCGGCGGCGGGAACACGCTCTACCGCAAGCGTGTCAATGCGTCCACGAGAGCGCATGGGCGTGAGCAAGGCTAGGGCACATGGAACGACACGAAGATGCACGTGCAACCGCGTGCTCCAGCGTGTGCGGAATAGCGTGTGGCCGCACGTGCAAAGTTGCTTTCACGGGAGCAATGTTAGCACGCACGGACGTAAGGTACGGTGTTGAGTGCCACCGATTATTCTCACTCCAATTTCTAATTCTTAATTGAGAAAATTCCTCACACTTATAAGTCAAATTTGCACCCTTTGTAATGATACTACGAGACAAATACAATATATTCAAGTGATTGTCTACGCTGCATTTTTTCTCGGACGAGTTTCGACAAAAATAACACTGTCATAAAATATGTGTTTGACATGACATCCGGAAAGAAAACACAAACTAATTTGAACTTAAAAGTAAATGAAATTCCATATGTGAGGTTGGACGCTGATGAATGATGGTTCATAACCACCGTGTTCTCGGTCGTCATCACCGTGTCAAATGGACCATAAGTAGGCCATGAAAATTGACCTAGGCTTCGTTTGGCGGGGAGGATACACGCTGGTTGTGCACACATCTCCACCCTATTTACTATAATAGGGGGGATCACTCGCATGAACTAAGAGGAGAAAAGTGATCTGGATACCTGCTGCCATGGGTGCGGCGATGACGGTGCTTTGAGTGGATCGAGTCGAAGATCCGGTGCAGTAGATACCCCCGGCCAGCAGTTGAACTCCGTCAAGGAGTGAAGGCGTCGGAGGAGCCGACGCGGACGATCGCCGGAGCAGGAACGAGGTGCGGGTGCGGTTCTTTCTCCCGATCCCTAGCCTTTGCGCAGCTCTCCTTTGACGGGATGAAGATGAGAATTAAAAGCGCTTAGGGTAGTGGAGGAGAACCACACTAGCTATAAATACCGTGTCCCTATCTACCCATCACAGATCGGAGGGCTACGGTTGATTTAACTTAAGTTCTACACAAGATGGACTCCACATTTAATTGTAACCGCACCCACGATTAAGGCGAGCGGAAACGCGACTAGACCCATTATGATCATTATTTATAGGGTCACATGAATGGCCAAATTACCATGACGGTGTACATGGTCTACTTGATGTATATTGGCCCACATACGAGATATTATCTAACAATCTCCCACTTGGGCCAAATAGGTCATACCGAATATAGACTATGCAAACTTTATGACGTCAAATTATATTAACACCGTCAAAATTGACCAACGTTTCCAAACAATCCGGTCCATTAAAACCACCAACACGGGACATGGCGGCCATTATCACTTTCAATCGTAATAGGACCTTCCAAATCACAGATGTTAGCACTTTCAACGACATAGATCAAATGGGAATGTGTAGCATGGAAATTACATACTATATGATCGTATATGTCTATTTCCAACTGGTTCTACTTTATGACTCCAATGACTCCAACAATGAATTCTGCCAACTTTAAACAAATATGAACTACTGAATAATAAAGAAAGCAGACATAACTTTATCTCAGAATCATCAAATAAAATGTGCACATAAATGTCTGTCGAACTGAAAATAAGCAAAGGAAATTACAAACTCCCACTAAACCAGCACATCAGAAGGACTAATGACACCCATACGAGCAACATGCTCCAGAAAGACTTTAGGTGGCAAGCCCTTAGTTAGTGGATCTGCAATCATGAGTTTGGTGCTAATATACTCAACAGACATTAGATGATTCCGAACCCTTTCCTTAACGACGAGAAACTTTATGTCAATATGCCTTGACCGTGCTGAACTCTTGTCGTTGTTGGAATAAAGCTCTGCAGCTTTGTTATCACAATACAGCTTTAACGGTTTCTCGACTATGTCCACTACTTGAAGCCCAGAAATAAAATTTCGAAGCCATATCACTTGATTGGATGCCCCATAACAAGCGATGAACTCTGCCTCCATGGTGGACGAAGCAATAAGCGTCTGCTTGACACTTTTCCATGAAACTGCTTCTCCTCCCATCATGAAGATGAAATCTGATGTGGACCTCTTGCTATCAAGACAACCCGCAAAATCTGAATCCGTGTATCCAATCAGCTCCAACTGATCGGATCTCTTGTACGTGAGCATGTAATCTTTTGTTCTCTGAAGGTATCGCATCACCCTCTTGGCAGCCTTCCAATGGTCAATACCAGGATTGCTCAAAAACCTGCCAAGCATACCAACGACAAATGCAATATCTGGACGGGTACAAACTTGAGCATACATAAGACTCCCAACTGTTGAGGCATAAGGGATATCTTTCATTTGCTCTACCTGAAGATCGTTCTTAGGACACTGAAGTGAACTTAATTTATCTCCCTTAGCAATAGGTGTTTCACCAGGTGAACACCCCTTCAAGCCATATCTATTTAGCACCTTATCGATATAGGCCTTTTGTGACAATCCTAATATACCTCGTGATCTATCACGATGTATCTGAAAGCCCATCACAAAAGACGCCTCCCCAAGATTCTTCATCTCAAAATGCTTTGAAAGGAAGGTCTTGGTCTCATGCAAAAGTTCTATATCGCTACTTGCTAATATAATATCATCCACATATAGCACTAAGAAGATAAATCTATCTGCTTTAATTTTATGGTAAATACATTGATCAACTATATTTTCTTTGAAACCAAAACCAGAAATGACTTGATCAAATTTCATGTACCATTGACGTGATGCCTGCTTCAAACCGTAAATGGATTTCTTTAATCTGCACACCAGGTGTTCTGAACCCTTTAATTCAAAACCCTCTGGCTGTACCATATAGATTTCTTCCTGAATATTCCCGTTAAGGAACGCCGTTTTAACATCCATTTGGTGAAGCTCCAAATCATACTGAGCCACCAATGCCATGATCACCCTAAAAGAGTCTTTCAAAGAAACTGGAGAGAAAGTCTCTTTATAGTCAATGCCCTCTCTTTGAGTGAACCCTTTTGCAACAAGACGTGATTTATATCGTTCAACATCGCCTTTAGAATCCTTCTTGGTTTTAAATATCCATTTGCAACCAATTGGTTTCTTTCCTTTTGACAATTCTACTAGATCCCAAACGTCATTGTCACTCATAGACTTCATCTCCTCTATCATGGCATTTGACCATTTGGGAAAGTGAGCACTCAGTTTGGCCTCTTTGAAAGATGTCGGGTCATCTTCCAGCCCTATGTCAAACTCATGCTCATGAAGATATACTTCATAGTCATCTGAAATAGCTGACCTCCTTTCCCTATTGGATCGCCTTAATGACACTTGTGGTGGAGGATGTTCAGGTTCTACCGTATTAGTGGGGTTTAACTCAATATCATGATGAGGGGTGTTTATACCAACTAAGGGTACATCGACTTCACCACTTTCAACATTAATCATGGGAATGATTACATGTTCTTCTTCAAAGGCAAACTCTCTGAGTGTATTTCTCCCACTACTTTCAACATCCTCAAGGAATTTGGCATTATCTGTTTCAATTATGGTTTTAGTGGAAGGATAATAAAATTTGAAGCCTCTAGACCTCTCAGAGTATCCAACAAAGTAGCAACTAATAGTTCTAGAGTCCAGCTTCTTCTCATGTGGCCTGCAGGGCCGAGCTTCAGCTGGACAACCCCAAACATGAAGATGTCTTATACTGGGAAGTTTCCCAGTCCATAACTCATATGGGGTTTTAGGTACTGCTTTACTAGGCACCCTATTAAGGAGGTAAGTTGCGGTCTTTAAGGCCTCACCCCATAGTGACTCAGGTAGGGAGGTATGAGCAATCATACTCCTAACCATGTCCTTTAAGGTGCGGTTACGTCTCTCAGCAACACCATTCTAACGTGGAGTCCCTGGTTGTGTATATTGAGAAATGATGCCACACTCTTCTAGAAATTTGGCAAACGGTCCTGGACATTGACCTGACCCGTCATTCCTACCATAGTATTCGCCACCACGGTCGGATCTAACAGCTTTAATCTTTTTATTAAGTTGATTTTCAACTTCAGCTTTATAGATTTTAAACATGTCCAATGACTGTGATTTCTCATGTATTAAGTATAGGTACCCATATCGAGAATAGTCGTCTATGAAGGTGATAAAATATTCATGGCCATTCCAAGATGCTGTAGGGAATGGACCACAAATGTCCGTATGAATCACCTCTAAGACGCCCAAACTCCTTTTAGCACCAAACTTCCTGATGTTTGTCTGTTTTCCCTTTGTACAACCTGTACAGGTCCCAAGATCTGAGTAGTCTAAAGTGCCTATAACTCCACTAGACACAAGCCTCTCAACTCTCTCTTTCGAGATGTGACCTAATCGCTTATGCCATAAACTATATGAGTTCTCATTAATTAATTTTTTGATTGGTGCCTTTATAATTCACATGTAAGGATTCAAAAGTAGAGGAATTCAAGTCTAATTTATATAAGCCATCAACTAGAGAGCCTGTTCCAACAATTTTAGAATCAAAAGAGATATTAAATATTCCATTACCAAAAGTGACAATAAAACCAAATTTGTCTAATAGTGGAATAGAAATTAAATTACGTCTAAACGACGGTACAAACATAGTCTCTTCCAAATCCAAAATAAAACCAGACCCTAATGTAAGCCTATAGACTCCAATGGCCTCAACAATAACTTTGTTTCCATCGCCCATGTAGATGAATCGTTCACCTTCATTTGGCGATCTGGATGTTAGAAATCCCTGCATTAAGTTACTTATGTGAATAGTTGCACCGGTGTCTAACCACCATGTATTAGGTGATACTTCAATTAAATTAATTTCAGAGCAAACAAAAATATGAGAATTACCTTTCTTTATAAGCCACTTTTGGTACCCAGCGCAATCCTTCTTCGCATGGCCTACTTTCTTGCAAAAGAAGCAGGAGACAACTTTAGCCTTCATCTTTGCACTTTTGCCATTCCAGGATCAGCACTAGTGGTGACAATTTCCTTCCCTTTTGACACATCCTTTTTCCTTTTCTTTATGCCTGCATTGCCTTGAAATGCCAAGTGAGCACTTTCTGTCCTATCTTGTTTCATTCTCTCTTCCTCTTGCACACAGTGGCTAATGAGCTCAGTGAGACTCCATTTATCTCTTTGAGTGTTATAATTTATCTTAAAGGGATTAAACTGTGCAGGGAGAGAGTTCAGAATAAGGTGCACTAGAATCTCTTCAGAGAATTCCAATTTAAGTGCCCTCAATTTTGAAACAAGATTGGACATTTCCATAATGTACTCTCTTATGTTTCCTTTAACGTTGTAGCGCATATTTACCAGTTTGCTAAGATGCGTACTGGCCTCAACCTTATCCGATTTTGTGAATCGGTTAGCTACTTCAGTAAGGAACTGTTTGGCATTTTCTTGATCAGGCATTGCACCCCTTATGGCTTCAGGAATTGAGTGTTTCATGACCATAAGACACATCCTATTGGACCTCTCCCACCTCTCATATGATTTTTCATAAACAGCCTTTTCTTCGGTTGTACTAGATGGAGAAAGAGGAATGGGTTCATCAGTCCTTAAGGCATAGTCTAAGTCCATACATCCTAGAACGATCTTTACGTGGTCTTGCCACTTATCAAAATTTGACCAATTCAGAATTGGAATGCCGTTCAAGCTTGCAGAAATGGATGACGCATTCACTATAAACAGAGAAAATAATAAAGATTGCATAAAAATGAAAATCCCATCAAACAAGAATTGCAAATATGAATTAAGAGAATGTTAATACATTTAATTTCTCATATATGCAACTAGTCAAACTGATAGGGCAATCAATCAGACTCTCAGAGTAAAGTGTGTCTCTATATTGCCAACAATGGACTGGCCCAATACAAATCTTTTAAGTCTTAGATCCTGTGCGGCAAGTAGTCTTCCTTTGGGCCGACTATCGCCGCATGAGATTTATTCTAGGACCTAAAATATTTACATCGACCGCATAAGAGTGTGTGATCCGGCCAAAACGACACCCTTCCTTTGGGCCGAGTGTGAGTCGCATGGATTACATAATTTTTGCAATGAATCTTTACTCGGTTATCAAACTAATTAATATGAACGTTTCAGTTTAGGACTTAAAGTGGAGGGGCCTTCCTTTGGGCTGACCCTTACACCTCAAGTGAGTCCCAAATTGAGACACTCACATTAGTCATTTGACACTGTTTATGTCTCGGCCAGGTGTCAGCCTTCCTTTGGGCCGACTGTCACGCGCATGAGTCACAAACACAGTTAAAGCCCCTCAATATAGACATTGCATTATAATTCTGCGATAGTAAAGTTGCAGCAAACGGAAGCGTGAACAAATATTCTGTAACAGTGTTAAAGCAAACTATATATGAATACTGAAAAGTTACTCTATTTAACTGAAGGTTAACAGTGCTGATTGATATTATATATACCTTAATGTGTAAAGTGAATTAACCCAAATTACTGTATATCACCCAAAAGGAATGAAAACTCTGCATTAATGGATGCATGGCTACCAGACCCCAAAATGGGAAGAGAAAAAAAAAAGGACCGCTCAGCCACAACGCCATTAGAGCGCTGCTGAGCGGGAAGAGAGACCGCCGCCAAGCAAGGAAAAAAAGGGGAAAAAAGGCCCCTAAACATCCAGAACTGAGAATAATTCCCAAAAGAAAAAAAAGGAAGAACTGCAGAACATGCAGATCTCTATTAAACCAAAAACGGATCTCCTAAACTTACAGATCTACTGAATAAGAGAAGATAGATCTGCATTAATCCAAGCGAGTTCCTCTGATACCACTTGTTTACTATAATAGGGGGGATCACTCGCATGAACTAAGAGGAGAAAAGTGATCTGGATACCTGCTGCCATGGGTGCGGCGATGGCGGTGCTTTGAGTGGATCGAGTCGAAGATCCGGTGCAGGAGATACCCCCGGCCAGCAGTTGAACTCCGTCAAGGAGTGAAGGCGTCGGAGGAGCCGACGCGGACGATCGCCGGAGCAGGAACGAGGTGCGGGTGCGGTTCTTTCTCCCGATCCCTAGCCTTTGCGCAGCTCTCCTTTGACGGAATGAAGATGAGAATTAAAAGCGCTTAGGGTAGTGGAGGAGAACCACACTAGCTATAAATACCGTGTCCCTATCTACCCATCACAGATCGGAGGGCTACGGTTGATTTAACTTAAGTTCTACACAAGATGGACTCCACATTTAATTGTAACCGCACCCACGATTAAGGCGCAGCGGAAACGCGACTAGACCCATTATGATCATTATTTATAGGGTCACATGAATGGCCAAATTACCATGACGGTGTACATGGTCTACTTGATGTATATTGGCCCACATACGAGATATTATCTAACACACCCCGCCATGAAATGCAGGGGTTGGAAATCCCGCCATTGGGTTGTGGGGCTCCATCTAGCCGCACAAAACCGCTTGATTTCCGCGGAAATCAGCTGCGCCGCGGGAACCACGGCAGCGGTCCAGCAGCGCGGTGATTTTCGCGGAAGCCCCACCGCCCCGCCAAACGAAGCCCAACTCTTCTAGAGATTTTTGTATACGTGCATCAAACCATCCTTGTTGTCTGAGATATCCAAATCCGCCAAAAAATTGATTGGAATTCTCTATATAAATCATTGTTTTGAAAATTGAACCGAACCGATCGATCTAACCGGTTAGACCGTAAACCAACTTATAAGCCGGTTGGATCATGCTTAAAATCGTTCTAGCCGAAAACCACTCAAGAACCGTAGAACCGTCGGTCCAGTCGGTATTGGTTTTAGAAAACCGGGAGATTCACAAATTGTAGCTCGAAAATGATTTTTTTAAAAAAAGAAATTTGAATTTATGTTCTACACAAATGATTCACAAAAATAACCAATGAATTCCATGCACAGATGCACTATTCTACCAAAAAATATATATTAATAGTTGTTATATCAAGTTTGATTTAATTCAAAACATTATAAAATTTTAAATCATTCTTCTTTTTTAATAAAGTTAAAAACATTAAATTGAAATAAATTTTGATGTGTCTATTTTTTAAATATAACTATAATTATGTTATATTTAAATTGTTTTAATTATATTTTATATATTTATTTAGGGTTTAGAGGTTCAACAATGATTGAACCTATCTAAGGCTCCATTTGATTCCGCGGTGGCGGGTCGATCCGGCGGGTGGAAACGAGTGTTCGAACCGGAGGGGGGAGGTGACTGCTCCAAACGGAACTTTTTGGGGCGTTTCTCAAGGCGGGCGGGTGGAAGCAGAGCAAACGTCGCCGGAGGTTCATTTGTTTACCCTCCTTCCGGCGGCGTTTGCCGAAAACGGAGCAGCGAAACGCCCAAACACTTGAACACCTCATAATTATAAAAACTTTAATAAAAAAACCTTTACCTCCAAAAACAATCAAATATGAAAAATATCATATTCTAGAAATATATACACACACGTGAGCATCTTCGCACGGGCTATCGTCTGTGCTTGATGACATTCGCTTCGACAGTATTCCAGTAGCGACGGTACCTTCGCCCAAACTC
This sequence comes from Platanthera zijinensis, assembly GCA_039513925.1. Lineage (NCBI taxonomy): Eukaryota > Viridiplantae > Streptophyta > Magnoliopsida > Asparagales > Orchidaceae > Platanthera > Platanthera zijinensis. The sequence continues at coordinate 236,307,072 of CM077081.1, read as the reverse complement.
GCCCACTCTATGACACTCGGTCAATTGACAGTGCATGGGTGGGCTACGTGCGGCAGTACCGCCTCCTCGACAGTGTTCCGACACGATGACGCTCCTTCCGCTCACAATTCATTGTGCGCACGGTCTGAACAGGGTGAGCACCGGGAACAAGGACAGTTACTGTAGTTAGGTATTAGAGTCAGTCCTGTCCAAAAAGACTGTCGGTCCGGTCCCGGACCGATCTTTTGACCTACCGGTCCCGGACCGATTCCACCCAAACCGGTCCCGGTCCGGGACCGGTTTTCCTCCTCTGGAGGAGGACCGGTTGGGACCGGTCCTCTGGAGGAGGACCGGTCTTTTTTACAGGTCTTTTGTCTTGTCTTTTAATAAATTGACTAAAAACGATCGGTCTTTTACTAAAATTACTAAAATAATCATTCTTTTGACCGATCCCGGTCCGGGACCGGTAAAAATCTTTTACCGGTCCCGGTCCGGGACCGGTCTTTGATGAAAAAAGAGGGACCCCTTGGGACACTTGGGACCGGTCCGGGACCGGACCGGTCCCTAGCCGGTCCTAATCGGTCCGGTCCCAGGTTAGGATCGATTTTTTTGTGCACCCCTAAATTTAGAGCTACATAAATGCATAAAAAAGATCATGATTAAAAAAACATTTGTTATTAGCACCGCGTTTTTAGGTATGCATCATTATTTTACATTTTTGACTATACGCAACTAATTGATAAGCACAAATCATTATTTTCAAAAAATAACTATGGCAAACAAAATTGCTATCCGCAAATAAATTGCATCAATACAAATAAACTTCTAAAAAACCATCAAAATTTAAGTAATTTGACTTGTCTAAGGATGTGTCTGGTACGGCTTATTGCGCTTATTTGCTCCGGTGAGGTTGAACAAAAATGTCATTGTTATACCAAAATCTTATGCCCCAAACTAAAAAAAATTTGGGTAATGATAGTAACATTTGTCTTACCAAACATACATTCTATTACAATGACGTTTTTGTTCAACCTCACCGGAGCAAATAAGTTGCGTTAAGCCGCGCCAAACGCAGCCCAAGTGCCTAAAAAAAGTCAACATTCAAAAAACATCAAAATGTAGGCTTTATTTGGTTTAGCGGTGGCGGGAGGAGCAAGCGGGTTCAAACGGAGCTTTTGAACCGGAGGGGGAGGTGGGGGTCGAAACGGAGCGGTGGGGGGAGTTTCCTCCTTGCTGTGGGTGCAAACGGAGCAAACGGAGACGGAGTTTCGTTTGTTTACCCTCCGTCCAGTAACGTTTGCTCCAAACACCGCCCGAAAACGCTAAATCAAATGAAACCCTAGTTTGTTGGAGGCACAAAAAACTGTACTTGAAGTTTTTGGGGGAAAAAAACTACTTACAATCTTTTGAAAGAGAATAAGAAACTGAAATAATAACATGAGACTTTTATGTTCAAATGAATGATGTTTGTCACGTAATCCTTAACGAATGACGGTTTAGGCCATGCGTTTACGACGTCACCACCACCGTGCCAAACGTAGCCTTTGATTTGCGATCAACGGAGGAAAAAATGATTGCAATAAATCATATATATAGCGGCAAAAATCGATGCCCGCGAACAAAACAAGCGGCTAGAAAAATGAGTGCGGTTAGTCTTTTTGAAACGTCATCAAAATACCTAAAAAAAAGTGCGGATAGCCAAATTTATAGTGCGAATAATAATAATTGCCTTAAAAAAAACTCCGTCTTAGAGGTTGTCGTTCTTCCCCGGCGTTGTTGGCTGAAACCATCATCTCTTCTGCTTATTAATTAATTATTAATCCTCCGTTTATATATATACTTAAATAGTCACCTATTTTGGACATATTTTTTTGTTGCCTGACAAATGGAAGTGGCTGCTGATAGCAAATGATTTAAATTGCAATATTTTTGTTTCGAATTTGAAAGTTGAAGATGGAGAAGGACATGGCAGCGGTGGCAGAGCATCGTGTCCAGATTGACAATGGTGTTGATCAACTCCGGCGTGATGGCGGCGACGATGATGGCCGCCGCCACGATGGCGGCGTCAATGATAATAACAGAGAGGAAGTAGTTGTGGCGGAGAAGACAGCGGCTGCCGGCGGCGGCACGAGGAGGCTGGCTTCGTTGGATGTCTTTAGAGGCCTCACTATAGTTGTAAGGCTTTGTTTCTCTCTCTTTCTCTCCTCAAGGTGGTATTTTGAAATCTCAATCAATTTGATTGAAAAGAGAGGTTTTTTTGTGGGGGGGGGGGGGGGGGGGGATTATGAGATTTGGGGAAGGTAAAGTGTACTCGCTGCACTTTACCGTAAAGTGCGGGCATCCAACGGTCCGCGTTGGATGCCCCCACACATCTCAAAGCGAACTGAGATGTACTCGCTTTGAGATTTGTGCGGGCATCCGTACAAGTCGTTGGATGCCCGCACTTTACCGTAAAGTGCAGGGATGCACTTTACTCCCCCCAAGTCCGGGTATTATGTTGTCGGTTCTTGAGTGGGCGAATATTTTTAAATCGGGCTCTGTTTCTAAATCTAGGTTCAGATTAAAGCGGAGTGCAACATGTGTTGAAATCTCATAAAATTACTTTTTTTTTGCTTTTCTTTTCTTAAGCGCACTTGTCTATCTTCCAAGTGATCATTTTCCGGGAGTTCATTTTTGATCTCTGAAGATGATTTTTCAGGGGATCATTTTTGATCTCCCAGAAGATCAAAAATTTCTGAAACAAAATGAAAATGATATCCCAGAATATCAAAAAACTTCTCAAAAAATTTTGGATCAAAAAAATCTCTTCGGGAGATAAAATAATGATCTCCCTAGAGATCAAAATGATTTCCTGATATATACTAGGCTTTGATAATTTTTTGATTTCCTAGGTGATCAGAAACGTTCTCCCCGGATATAAAAAAAATGATCTCAAATTTTAGGCGGGTTACTCTCACATAGAAATAGGTGCAGTATTAAACACTGACCGTTGATTTACTGCAGAAATAACATGATTGATCGAAATACTGATCAACGGTCAGTATTTAATATCATATGGGCCGTAGGATATCAGATCAACGGTCAGTATTTAATACTGCACCTATTTCTAGGTGAGAGCAACCCACCTAAATTTTTTTTCTAGGCGCGTGACCTTAAGAGTAGAAAAATCAGTTTTATGAGATTTTGATACTGCTGCGCTCTGTTGACCTAAATTTGGAAAGAGAGCCCTGTTACAACCTGCATTTTCTCCATCGAAAAATCAGGGGCGTTACAAAACCCTTCCAAAAATTTAGCCCTAAGTGGAGGACACTGGACACCAGTAGCCATTTTTTTTCAAAATGTCATTTTGTTTTTATCAAAATGATTTCCTGATATATTGAGGTAGCATGATCTAAATTTCCTGGTCATGGACACCAGTAGCCATTTTGTTCTTACAAGCCCCTTCCCTAGAGATCAAAATGATTTCCTGATATATACTAGGCTTTGATAATTTTTTTGATTTCCTAGGAGATCAGAACCGATTGTTAAGGGCACCGCAGTTTTGACTAGACGCACCACACTTTCTTCTAATTTATCGCGCCTTTTGAAAATACGTCGTGTACATGCATTTTTAGAAAAAATGTTCAACACGAAAGTGTTCCTAAAAATGGCATTTTGTTTTTGTCTGATGCGATTCTGCAGCTGATGATATTGGTGGATGATGCCGGAGAAGTTTATGAGCGGATTGATCATTCGCCATGGAATGGCTGCACGCTCGCAGACGTCGTCATGCCCTTCTTCCTCTTCATCGTCGGCGTCTCAATCGCCTTCGCCTTTAAGGTTTGCTTCCTAAAATTTCAAACCCACATTAACGCCGAAGGAGATGGAGCTGAGTTCTAACAAAACAAATTCTTTCCAGAGAGTTTCGAAAATCCCCGATTCAATCAGAAAGATTTTTATCAGAACAATCAAACTCCTTTTTTGGGGAATTCTCCTCCAAGGTAAGAGCTGCGGATATCCAATCCGAAAAACCCTACTTCCCCCCATTAATTTTCTCAATTGCTGATTGGGCTACCGAGCCGCTCCGCTATGGATCCATGGTCGGCCCAAGAAGATCGCACCAGGACCGCGACCCATACACCCCGACCCTTCTCCTTTGGGCTTTTACCAGCCTGCTAAGCACGCACATTTATAGCTTGTCCCACATGGTTGGGCTGGTTGTTGAGGCCCGGATTTGAACCCGAGTCCCTCCTAGACAGGATAAGGCACTTGCTTGAACTCCTATCACCAACTGAGCCGTGGCCTGGTAAAGACCCACTAGAGAAAAGTTTAGGTGTATGGGCCACGTTCCTGCTTTGATCTTCTGGGGCCGACCATGGATCCATGGCGGAGTGGTTCGGTCGCCCAGAAGGATCGCATCACTCGGATCCCTTTGGGAGATGGGTTGGGGTGTACGGGCCGCGGCCATGGTGTGATCTTCTGGGGCCGAACATGCATCCATGGCGGAGCGGCTCGGTAGCCCAGAAGGATCCTATCAATTGCTCGACTAAAACATGCATTAATGGGAGCATTTTGTTCAAATTGAAGGAGGCTTCTCCCATGCGCCGAACGACCTCTCCTATGGAGTCGACATGAAGATGATCCGTTGGTGCGGAATCCTCCAGGTTAATTTGCTCCCATTCTTGCTCGTCTTTCCTTTTCAGATCCGATTCTTCGAGTTTGATCTTGTTTGTTTTACAGAGAATAGCGCTGGCATACCTAGCGGTGGCTCTCATTGAGGTGCTCACACATAAGTTTAGACCAAGAGAACTTGGTTCAAATCCTTTTGCCATCTTCAGAGGATATAGTTGGCAATGGTAATAAATTGAATTTAATTGTTTATAACAGTGTTTTTTTTGTTTCTTCATCACTTTCTTGTGGTTTTTTTGGCACAATTCACTCCCGAATTATTCTTTGCCCCCCCCCCCCCCCCCCCCCACAAAATTAAAGATTGTAGGCACTTTGTGCCCCAAGGATGAATTTCAGGGGTATTTATGTCCGAGCGTCACCCAAAATACTTATTTTGGCACTGTGCATCGCGAACAACCTTCTTTTGACTATTTGCACACCGAATTGTGTCAAATTGCTATTTGTACTAACAATTTTGTCAAAAAATTTATTGGCAAACCGAATTATGAGAAATTTCTATTTGCACGTCCAAGTTTGTAAACTTGCCATTTGTTCCCAGGAAGTTAAAAAAAGAAACATCTTTAATCAATCATATCATTGTTTACATTCATAAAACCTAAAAAGAAGGCTTCCTGGTCGAAGGATGGCGTACGAGCGAAAACTGGGAGTCGTAAGGCGTGATAATGAATTAGGGTGCTAAGTGCCAGAACTTTGTATTTTGAGGGTGCAAAATGCCAAATTTAAATTTTTGAGGTGCAACATGCCAAAAATCCGTATTTCAGGAGTGCAAAGTGTCAAAACCCCGTTTCTTGTTCAGATTATGGAAGAAGATGAATGCATTAATCTTCCAAATTCTCTAATCTTCCAAATCTTTATGTTAGTGGCTGTCATTAAGGGCGATCTTAATGTTAAGGGTGGATTTAAGTAAATTGTTAGCGCACTTAGGGGCGGTTTGGCTCCGGGCATGGCAAATCCTTGTGGCCATAGCCCTACAGAATGGGAGGTGACCGCGTGGATCTATTCGCGCAACCTAACGGGGTGTTATTAGCTTAAAATAATGATAATAAAATGATAACTGCATTTTATTACAATCATTTGAGGAAGTAGCTGGCTTAAATACTATACTTACTGTGCTAGAGTAAACTCAACAGACAAGAACAATCTCACACAAAGAGGATAGGACTTTACGTGTTTCGATCAAGAACGACCTGCATTCATGGGAGACAAAAGATTTCGCCGAAAAACAATCAGTGTATAAATGCGCGGGAATCTGAAAACCGCAATTAACAGAACAGAACAAAATATCATTTGTGAATTTAGGGTTTTAAAATGAATAAAATTACCCAAAAATTCAAGCAAGAGAGTGCAAATGTATGGTACCTCCCCTTGATCTTGACTTCTTGTAGAAACTAGAATGTGAGATAATTTCAACACCACAACAAATGTGATGTATTTCTTATTCAATAGAATAGGAAAATGCAAAATGCATTCTTCCAAACAACCCTCAAATTTCAAAATAGGTTTTCTTAGCTTTGTTATTGGGGGTTCCCCAAAATATGAAAGTGGTAGGATTGGATCAACAAAGCTGCGATCTCGATCTGCTCGTCGAGACGATTCCAACGGGCCCAATTTCGCGAAAGCCTGGGTCAGTTTGGACCCTCAAACGGATACCGCAATGTGTCCTCACAGGAGGGGCGCATTCTGCCCTCGTGTTTTTTCCCTTTCCAGATTATCGACTCTAATTTAACTGTGCGTGCATTCAGTTGACTCCCGAGCTAAAGATGAACCTAATCTACCAAGCCCAAGGAGCATTAATGGATCTGCAACTGTTATCATTAATTGGTGACTGTTATTAGCACTGCACTTTTGGATATTTGCACTACATTTACTCTTAATTTTCCGCGCCTTTTGAAAATACTCCTTGTACATGCGTCGAGATCTACAACTTTCGTGTTGAACACTTTTCCTAAAAATGCATGTATAACGCGTATTTCTAAAAGGCGCGAAATCTGAGCGTATTTCTAGAAATACACTTTATACATGCATTTTTAGGAAAAGTGTTCAACACGAAAGTTGTAGATCTCGTCGAGATCTACAACTTTCGTGTTGAACACTTTTCCTAAAAATGCATGTACAAGGAGTATTTTCAAAAGGCGCGGAAAATTAAGAGTAAATGTAGTGCGAATATCCAAAAGTGCAGTGCTAATAACAATCACCTAATTTTATACTTGAAAAGAAGGTTATGTTTAGTTTTGCTTACAAATTCTAATTTATGTGCCTAAATATATAACATGAAATTTGTTTGGTTGGTTAGGATTGGCGGTTTCGTCGCATTTTCCATCTACATGATCACAACATTTGCACTTTATGTTCCCAACTGGAGCTTTGTTTACCACAACGAAGGAGATATAAATGACGGAAAGACATTCACGGTAGATGGACGCACATTTTCTTATTATTAATCAAAGAGTTGCAGTCTTTCACCCTCGTTGCGTCGAAATAACGCTTCCTTTTTCGCATGCACGAATCATTAATCCCAGATCGAGTGCGGAAAGAGGGGACAATTGGGCCCCGCTTGCAATGCAGTTGGTTATGTTGATAGAGCAGTTTGGGGCATAAACCATATTTATTCCCATCCTGTGTGGAGGAGATCTAGGGTAAATGTGTTATGTTCTAATCCTTAATTTTTCATTTATGAAGTGGATTTTGATTTTTCAGGGTGGTATTAATGTGTTCTCATATTAATGTAGGAATGCACTTTTAGTTCTCCGAATGATGGTCCTCTGCGTGACGACGCTCCATCTTGGTGTCTTGCTCCCTTTGATCCCGAGGGCTTGTTGAGGTTTATCTTAATACTCGTCTTTTAGAATGAGAGATGCGTCTTCTTTTGGTGTTTTCTATATATATATTTTTACATACATTTATGTTGCGCTCGTTCTATTGTTTCAGCTCAATATCCGCAATCCTTTCTACGACTATTGGTGTTCATTATGGACATGTCCTGATCCATTATAAGGTAATACATTAATGAACTTCTAGTTACTATGGGTGAATATAAAATAGATGTTGATGTGTATATGAGCCATTTTATTCACATTATAAAAATGTAAAAAAAAACATAGTATGGGGTTTCTATATATGCAATTATATATGTAGATTTAAACTGCCTATGGTAAATGGTAATAGCTAAGAAGGATGAACTAGTGTTTCAAATTAAACCCTAAACTATGATAAATAGTGTATTGGCTTCTTTGCATTAGGCCTAAAATCAGTTGGTTATATATGGAATGACTTGTGATCTATATTAAGTTCACAGGGCGACATGAGTTCCTCGACTATATTCTCAAAATTCGGAATGTTGATACATATGAGAATCATTTGTGGGGGGGGGGGGGGGGAGCCGGTGCACAGAGGCATCCCCGTGCAGCGAGGGTCCGGGTAAGGGTCCCCCACAAGGGTTAAATGTAGGCAAACCTTACAATTCATTTTTGCAAGATGCTGCTTCTAGGACTCGCCGTGACCTGAAGGTCACACGACAACACCTCAACCGGTGCACCAAGGCTCCCCATCTATTTACATTATTAAATATAGAATAAAAATTGTGTGGTGTCTATATTTGTACATTATATACAAATTTTAAATGTTACATATTTGTAACTATAAGAAGAATGAATTAATGTTTCAAACAAAAGATAAATATGATAAATGTTGTAATGGAATATTTGAATCTCATCTAAAATCAATTGGTTAATTATAGGTGGTGAGCAAGATCATCATAAGACTGTCATCATAGAATGAATTGCGAGGCTATGGCCCTTATAACTGGGTGATATAGGAATGAATTGTGAGGCTTAGGCTCTATTTGGCATGACATTTTTGCTCCAATGAGTTTGGACAAAAACACTGCCATCATAGAATGTATGTTTGTCATGACAACGGTTATGACCGTCATCAAGAAAATAAAACTAGTTTTGAACATAAAAGCGACGGTTTATAACCACCGCATTCACAACAACTACCACCATGCCAAATAGAGCCTTAATCACCTCTAACCCCAAAACTAATTGGTTGTGGGTGGAGGGGGCTCATGATCTATATCAATGTTACATGAGTTTCCTTATATGCGATTATTATTTATATTCACAATAGTGTCCCTTCGCATCTAGACTATTTGGCCTCTAACACAGTGAAAACTTTTGTAAGCAATTACAACTCTTACATATAGATGATTGAAAAAAAAATGTAGGTAACCAATTTATATGCTATGTATTTTTCTTCATTTTAGATAGTATTTGCCAACAAAGGATCCATATAGCCGACCCCGATATAGTGGGATAAAGGCTCGAGTGTTGTTGTTGTTGTTTAGATAGCACTTGTGAATATATTCATAAGTTTATAACTGATTATATACATTACATCTATATTTCTACAAAGGTTCATTCAGAGAGGCTCAAGCATTTTGTGATCATGGCTATTGGCTTACTTTTGTGTGGGCTGATCCTCCATTTAACAAATGGTATTCACACTCAACTATTCTATAGATGTTTTTTTTTTTAATATTCTATGCTTTATAACATAGAATTATTCACACTTGTTCACATTGCAGCCATTCCTCTCAACAAGCAACTGTACAGCATCAGCTATGTTTGTTTTACAGCTGGACTAGCTGGAATTGTTTTATCTGCCTTCTACTGGCTGGTATGTAGAAGGAATTCAAGGAGAGGAAATAAAAATCGAAATGTCGATCGAATGAAATTCAAATCATCTATGTTTAGAGGAAATTGAGCGGAAATTTATCTTCTTTTGAATAGCGAAAATGAGCTAGCTCTATTTGGGGGAGTTTTGGAGTGTGAGCGGCGATGTTGTGAAACTGTGGTAGTAAATACAGTAGCGATAGCTAACGCGAGTTAGTTCTATTTGGACGTTCATGAAAACTAACGTTTGACCGCATCTGCACGACTTTGGTGGTGTTTTTTGGCCTTAAACATCCTTTCGAAAAAAAATGCCTAAATAGAACCTTAGGGTATGTTTTCGAGATTCGTTTGAGCAGTGGTGCTGAAAAAGTGGTAGTAAACTTAGTGGTGATAGTTTACCCTTGTCTTTCAAGACAACATTTTTTGTCTCAAATTTCACTTTATGGGGGTCTGGTTGTTTATATAAGACTGTTAAAGCTTAATCACGCGTGCATAATTGTGGCGGCGTTTTAGCGTAAAATGTTATTTTGGTGAATAATGTTTGTGATCACACCTACGCATGCGACCTACATTTTTCATAACTGTGTTCAAAACCTCCATCGCTCTCCCAAACAGGGCCTTAAACTTAGCTTTGCTTCATACTCTCAATGGTTTAAGAGAAAGAAGCATAAAGGAAACTATGCATATTCTGCATTTAAAAACAGATGCTTTTTTGGGGCTGATTCATAAAAAGTGATTTTCTTCCATAAATTGATGTGCAGGTCGATGTGCTTCGCATTAGAACACCATTTCTACTCTTCGAATGGATCGGGCTGAACTCGATGCTGATATTTGTATTGGGGGCACAGGGAATACTTGCCGCGTTTGTCAACGGGTGGTATTATGAGAGCACACGCAGAACGCTGGTAATTAGAGTTATCAGAAACCTTTTAAATCTTCACCTGAAGTTAGTTTAAACTGATTTCTTAGGCTCCGTTTGGGGGGACTTATTTTCACCGGTCAAGCGGTTATGACCGCATGAACTGGACCATAAATTAAGGTCCGGTTCATGCGGTCATAACCGTTTGAGCGGTGAAAATAAGTCCCCCCAAACGGAGCCTTAGTGATGTATATACCTTCTCATGATTTCATTTGCAGGTCTACTGGATTAAGAATCAGGTCTTCATCAATGTCTGGCATTCTGTAAGAGTGGGGACTCTTTTGTATGTGATATTTGCTGAGATTCTCTTCTATGGAGTTTTGGCTGGAGTCTGCCATAAACTAGGACTTTACTGGAAGTTGTAAACATGCAGATTTGAATGAATTTGTGTATATTTTCATGTCTTGTACAGAGGCCTCAAATTAATTGAAAATAACTAAGGCTTCATTTTGATTGCAAGCATGTTGATATTCTATTGGGGAGGGCAACGAAAACCAGCCTTTTCGAGTGGTCTTGGGCGGAGACGTTGGACAAGGGCTTTGATACTACTCTTGGGTGTTCTGGGCAAGCATGATGTCACAGGCATAGCGCTGCACTCACGCTCAAACCTTGATTTGTGGATCGTAGCGCGCAGTAGCTCGTGCGCGTTGAGCTCTCACATGCGGTGTCTCGCGCACTGCTGAGGCGAGCCAGTCCCACGCGCGCCGTCTCGTACACACCGACCGCCGGGCAATTGCCTAGAGCCTCCTGTGCTCCGCGTCGTACGGCCTCTCGCCGTGCGCTGCGTCGCCCCTTCCCTCCGCATGCAGCGCGCAAGCCTGCGCGTGCAAGCCCACGACCCCACACGGCGGTCGGTGCATGGGCGGAACTAGCCCTGGGCACGGTAGGGCACGTGCCCGAGCGGTTTTTTCCGTGATTTTCACCGGGGGAGAAGGAATCCCGTCGCTAATCCTGCTTCTCCTGTGCCCTAGCCCGTCGCTGCTCCCGTGCCCTATCCCGCCAAGCGTCGACAACGACGATTCGCACCGATGCAGCCCGCCAAACTTCGCACCGCTGCAACGGTGCAAAGCCTAGCGGGCTGCAGCGGTGCGAAGTCTGGCGGGCTGTAGCGGTGCGAAGTCTGGCGGGCTGCAGTGGTCCAGATTTCAGTCCAGATTTCTCTGAAATCTAGACATATTTCAGTCCAGATTTCATTGTGAAATGTGAACTGATTTCAGTCCATATTTTGGTGTGAAATATTTGCAAAAAAAAATTTCAGGGTCTCCGCCCCCGAATCCCCGCTCAAGGTGCGCTGCCCCCCCCCCCCCCCTTGAACCCCCCAAATTGACAGTACTTAGATTGTGCCCGTGCGACTTCAAAATCCTAGTTCCGCCGCTCCGTGCACGTCTAGGCTATAGATCATGACCAACAATTTGCGGCGGGCGCACACGTGTGCGCTCTTGTGCACCTGCGTGCCCTCTCGCGCGCCCACGTGCTCTCTCGCACTGGGTGCCGCGCGGTGCGGGCTGCCACGCGGGATGTCGTGCGAAGTCATGCGGTGCGTAACCCCACGCGTGCCGGCTCGGTGCCGCGCCAGCGCCCGCTTGGTTCCCCGCTCGCGCCGGCTCAGCGCCCCTCGCACGCCCGCTCGGTGCTCCGCGCGCCCCACGAGACTTTCTCAAGCACCCTTCTTCGTCGTTGTTGTCTCACCAACAAATCTGCCTTGCCCGCCCGGGGGATAATCATCATTTTTTCTAAAAATGGTTTCCAGGTGACCAGAATCGCACGCTCTTATTCACCAGTTCAATTTCAAAGAAGATGCATTTACCAATGTCGCCCCCTAGAAAATTATAAAAAAGTTGTTCATGTCTTCATTTTCAAGGACAGAGAAAAAAGAGGTGAAGAGGGAGCTCTGAGATTTTCTGACGAACACTTGGCTCTCTGCAAATTGCTCATGATTTCATGATTAGGAGAAAATGTTCAAGATTTCACAAGCGTGTGTTTTTGCCTTAACACAAGTTGTTGTATTTATTCAGTAGCATCTTGTAATAATTTGCTATTAGTCTACATATAGAAGAAGATTAGGAGAAGATAACTTAGAAAATTTAGGAGATATGGAATTATTTAAAATCCATGAAGAGTTTTTAATGAGTCTGTTTTTTTTTTTTTTTGAGAAAAACGGTTATATTCGTTCATTAATTTGGAGAGTCCAAATGGATGAGATTCAGTGCAAGTTGAATAAAGCTCGGTAAGACACGTATTAATTAGTATTTTCTAACAACAAATATTAAAGAAATGATAATTCTAATGAGAAAATAACAATGCTAAGAACAAATTTGAAAGAAGCATTCATTAAAAATAAAAAAAAGAGGTAAGCAAAACAAGAACAAATCTTTCTATGCTCTAGAGCTCCCACTATATATACATATAAATGAGATTAGATTGATAAGAGCAGGCATACTTATTAATTGTGCTTCTTCAACAGCATAGTTTATAAGCTCTAGCTTTACACCTCGATTACATTTAGTCATGGAGTTCTCCCGGCGAATGATTGAAGTTACAATACTCTTAATACTTTTAAGCTTAGGTGATTCGTCTCTCTCATTCTCCCAAGGATACTTTGGTGATTTCACGACTTCAACACACACACGCGCACACTCAGACACACACACGCACACCCACGGTATCCCTATAGTAATGAAGTAATGACATGGTTGATGCAGGGATGGGATCATGGAGTGCCGACGCAGCAAAATTCCGTAAGCCTACTTTTTCTGAATTTGGAGACGGATGCCTTCAAATATCTGCTCGCACATGGACTCGGGGTACATGCAGGCACGAAACTTGCATCCAATATTGCATAGAACAACTCGAGGCTTCGCCTAATTGCGAGCATCGTTATTTCGGCTGCAACCCATTGGGAAACAAATGCATTTGTGAGTTGTGCCCCCTCAAGCAGCCGCCTATGGGACCCAAACACAAATGTTTTCCTAACTCTACTACCATGCATGAAGAAAGCAAATTGGGACATTATGGTGGTGAATTTTAATATATGTAGCTGCAGACTGCACTCTGAATACAAAATAAATAACACCAGTCCTACTGAGTGCATGTGTCCTTTGCTTCATTCCTGCTTCACTCTTTATTGTATATATAAAAAAGCATATTCGTGGCGGCCTTTGCCCGTGCTTGATATAACACCTCATCCGTCACAAGTAATATAACAGCAGGTCCGGCCGGGACCCCGCACCATAATAAACGGACAGACAAAAGAGTCACGCAATGAAACCATAATTCATTCTAAACCTACAACGCACCCTAACACAGAGTTGCTTTCTAGCGGAAGCTTAAGGAGTTAAGGATCACCCATCGAGGAATGTCCACTACTAAAATACAACAAATATGAAAGTTACACAATAGTTTTGGCTTTAAGGTTTTACAACACCGTGTTCAAGTTTACAAGAAGGTGATTTATATGCATCGGCATACAGGACGACAACACATAATAATACTAAGCATAACACTTGGGCCTTCAAGGGTCCGCTCAGAAAAAGTGGCTTCAGCCCGCTATTTCTCACTTGGACCTGCAGCACATGCACAAAATAATTCCACCAAACAGTGACAAACAAAGCAACGGTCAACATTAGTTGTCCAAATTATAACGACCTCACCTCTCTCTCGAGGTGACGGTGCTCCTTCCCTGCAAGAAATTAGCACGTTCACAAATATCAAGAATGTGCAACATAAGTACCTGTCACCACAGACGATGACACGACCGGTCAGACGTCCCGTTCACTCTGGGCACATTAACGGTGTACCGGATAACTCAGGGTCCCACCTTTTGCCATCACAGGCAATCACCGGTGCATTAGCACCCAAACGGGGAAACTCCACGAGTCCCACCATCATCCTCAGTCCCAGACTAGACGGTCTCACCTGAGCATTACTAGCCTGACATACATCCACGACTCTCTCCTATGCCAACGACAACTACCATGTACTTTAGGTCTGTTTAACCGAACGACATAGTGCGGGTACAATTCAGCTCTTTTCGGTTGCTCAGATCGTCGTGTGAATTAATGACAACGACGCGGGTTAGCCTCCCCTTTTCGATAATCCACCATACTAAGGATTTGTGTTGGGTACATTGGAAAATGTGTACCTGATTTGAAGAAGCCCAACCTAGCTCAATGATATACATCAAGGTGTATTTGATGTTGTTTTAAGTTGACATGTGCAGGTGAAGAATTGATAAAGTATGCAGAAAAATTCTAAGTCCAAGTGTCGACACAGAGGAAGCAGTGTCGACACATAGAAGAAAATAGTCGACACAACACTGGGAAGCAGTGTCGACACATAGCAGTTAGTCTACAACTACACTGGGAAAAAGTGTCGACACAGAAGAAGTAAGTCGACACATCACTGGGAATTTGTGTCGACACAGAAGAAAAGAGTCGACACAACTCTGGGAATTTGTGTCGACACAGAAGAAAAGCGTCGACCTCAACATTGGGAGAATGTGTCGACACAGAAGAGTATAGTCGATCTCAAGATTGTCGACATCAGCTGAATGTGTCGACACAGAAGAAAATAGTCGACCTCAAGTTTGTCGACACCAGCAGAATGTGTCGACACATTGTGATTAAGTTGACACATTAAAGCAAATTTAAGAAATGAATGTGTCGACACCTGAAGGCTAAGTCGACACTTACTAAGTTATGATTCTACAACAACTGTGTCGACACACAGGACTTGTGTCGACACACTGAAGAGTCAAGACCAAGTTATTTTCAGAAGAAGCTGTGTCGACTCAAAGGCAACTTAGTCGACATCACTGAAGACTGTGTCGACACCAAAGTCAATTGTGTCGACACAGATAGACAGATGGTCTCGACACTTTCTGACAGACTGTTTCAACAACTTGTGGTTCAAGACTAAGGCACATGACTTGTTTGAAGACTTGACAGCTGTGGGTTACCACCGGTTAACTGAAGCTGTCAGACTTGTCAGAAAACGGTTAGAAACCGGATCAGCCGGTTACCATGAAGAATGTCTATAAATAGACAGATTCAGAAGGAGAATAAAAAAAAACACAACAGATAGTCCTTTTGAATAACTTTGAATCAAAAGGAAGAGAAGGATCACAATCCAATTCATTTCAAGAAAGTGCTAGTCACTTAAGAAGATCTTCTCCGGGAGATCTAAGAAGACTATCTAAGGATAGATCTAAGAAGAGTTCTAATCAGAATTCAGAAGAATCATTCAAAGTGCTGGATAGAGAGAGATCAAGCCAGAATTAGAAGAAGAAGAAAGAAACCACCAGTGGATTCTCAAGAAGCTGTTTGGAATCAACTCAGCTAAGTTCATTTTCAAGAAGCTTTGAAGAAGGCTCAGATACAGTTGATTGCATCAGCTGATCAAGAATTGTCTTGGCCTTTTCTCTCTCAACTTTGGCAAGACAGTTTAATAATCTTTTCTATATTTCTGTAGGATCTGTTTACACAGATCTGAGTTGTAAGCCTATGTTATAAAGGCTGAGTGTAGGAGTGTTGAACTCTGAGTGGTAGGGCAGTTTGCCTGAGTGTAGGAGAAGGATATTCTCTGAGTTGTAGGCCTTGGGGCAAGGCTGAGGTAGGGCAGTTATGCCTGAGTTGTAGGATCTGTTGATCTGAGATAAGTGGAAGTTTGGCCGAATCTAGCATACTGCTAGATAGGTGAAGGGGGAAAGTGGATGTACCCAGACTTTGGGGAACCACTATAAAACATTATGCAATCTGTGATGTTTTATTTTCTGTGATTGCTGTGCCAATTGTGTTAGCTGTTGAATTGAATTCTGCCTAGAAGTTTTTATAAGAAAAGCAGAACCTATTCACCCCCCCCCCCCTCTAGGTGTTTAGGCTGCCTTGAAAGTTAAACTATCAAGTGGTATCAGAGCGAGGTTCCTCAAAAAGGACTTAACAGTCTGAGGTAGATCTGAAAGGCAGATTCAAGAATCAAGAAGATGGGTTCTGGAGAGAATCATAAGGAGCTGGGGTCTATGAAATTACCCATATGCAAGAAGGAAATCTTTGGGATCTGGAAAGAAAGAGTCAGATTATTTATGGAGGCATCTGACCCAAGGATTTACATCACAGTACAGGAAGGCCCCTTCATTCCAATGAAGATATCTGTTCTTGATGCAAATATCCAAATACCAAAGACTTATTCAGAAATGACCAAGGATGAAATCATCTTGGCAACCATGGACAAAAGGGCACAGAACATCATTGTTAGTGCCATAGATGATTCAACATTTCAAAATCTGATTCACTGCAAGACCTCCAAGGAGATGTGGGACACATTGATTGTCTACATGGAGGGATCTGAAGAAGTAAGGCTGGACAGAAAGTCTATGCTAAATCAGGAGTATGAAAGCTTTAGACAAGGAAAATCTGATAGCATAACTGAGTGCTATAAGAAATTCTATAGAATTGTGAATGAGCTAATCTCCTATGGAAGAGTCTTCAGTACCTATGAACTGAATGACAAATTCTTAAGATCCTTATCAAAGGACTGGGATACAAAGATCTGTGCCATAAGAGAAGTGGCTAAATTGGCAGAGATATCTCCTCCAACCCTGTTTGGAAAGTTGCTATCCTATGAAATGCAACTTATGGTAAGGAAGGAGGAGGAAAGAAACTCAAGAGCAGAGCATAGAGAAAAGACTGTGGCATTTAATGCTGAAGCCACTAGAAAGAGTAGGAGGAAATCACCATCTCCTCCTAAAGAAGTTGAAGAAGATAGTTCTGAAAATTCAAATAAGGGTTCAGAAAGCTGTGATTCAGATGCAGACTTTGCTGCATTCACAAGGCAATTCCAAAGGTTCTTGAAAAAGAAGCAATGAAAGTCTAGGCCTTCCACATCACAGCAAGTTGATGACTATTATCAGAAGAGAAGGTCATCAAGGAAAGAGAAAAGCAGATCAAAGCCCAGCAAAGCCACTACTTCAAAGATTGTATGCTATTGTTGCAATAGGCCTGGACATGTAGTGGCTGATTGTCCTGACAAAAGGAAGGAATCTTCAGAAAAGAAGAAGACTTATCAGAAAGGCAAGAAGGAGAAATCCTTTGTAGCAAAGAAAGATAAAAGTCTGTCAGACCAGTCAACTTCAGAATCGGGATCTGAAGCTGAAGCATATATTGGACTATATGCTGCATCTGAGGAAGAGGAGTTTATGCAGTTGCTAGACTCCATCAATGAACATCAATGCATGGGTTTGATGACAAGATCAGAAGAGGACATATGCCAGAATCAGTCTGGTCCTAATGAGGTAAACTGTCCTTCCTGTACATCTGTTTGTAATACAAGTGAAGAATCAGCTACATCTGCATCAAGTGATGAAGATGCATCTGGATCTGAAGGAGATGTCTATCAATTGATAGACAAGTATGGGGACTTGTTGCAGGCCCTTAAGAAAAGCAAGAATCTGGTTAAAACACAGGCTCAGGAAATTGCTGAACTAAGGGTAGCAACAACTGAGTTAGAAAAAGTCCTTGATCAAAAATTAAATGAAATTGCCAAGCTGAAGAATATAACTATTATTCAGATGGGCACAATTAATTATACTAATGATCAAGTAAAGAGTCTGGAGGCCAGACTTAGAATTGAAAGGGATTTAGTGGCTAGTTACTCTAAGCCAAAATCTGTCTTACCCTTGATAGATGAATTTGTCACTCAGAAGGGTAAGGCTGGATTAGGATTTAAAGGTAACTCCAGGGCTGGAAGATTCAAGAGGAAAGGCAAAGCCCCTATTCAGCCACTAAACCTTTCAGTCCCCATAAAGTTTAGTAAGGAGAAAGTGCCTTCTAACATATATGATCATGAAGACATTCAAGATCATATTAAGACAAATGTTCTGAAGAACAAGGGTGTTAAGGCAAGCAGGCCTACCTATGGTCATAAACCCAATGGTTTTAAGAAATCAGTAGGTGAAGTTGCAACAGCACCAGCAATGAACAGAAATTCTTCTGACAAGGATGTATCTAGATCTAGATACAATAAGTTTGAATGTTGGTGCTGTGGCAAGAGGGGTCATTTTGCATTGGACTGCTGGTATAACACAAGTGTTATAAAGAATAAGAGTCTACCTGTTAGAAGAGGTTATGATAACTTTATTAATGCTAACCTGAACCAAGGACCCAAGACTTACTTGGGTTCTAAGGGTAAGTAATTCTGTATTGTAGGTGAATCCAAGTAACCATGCCCCTATATGGTACTTGGATAGTGGTTGTTCCAGGCACATGACTGGAACAAAGGGGCTGCTGAAGGAGTATTCATCTGTCAAAGATGGACATAAAGTGATCTTTGGTGGATCTGAAAAAGGAGTCATCAAAGGGTTTGGTAACATTTCTTCTAACCTAATTACTATCACCCAAGTGGCCTATGTAAAAGGTTTGAAACATAATCTAATAAGCATAAGCCAACTGAGTGATCTAGGATATGACATTTCATTTGGTAAGGATGGATGTCATATCAAAAGGTCAAGTGATCAAGAGATCATTTTGACTGGGTATAGGAAGAGAAATGTATATTGCCTTAATTTTGAATGTGAAAATAAGGCTTCCCCCATTTGTCTTGTAGCTGATGACAATGCTTCCCATTATGTTAAGTGGCACAAGAGATTGGCTCATCTAAACTACAAGACAATTGGCCAACTCATTAGTAAAGAACTAGTGAGGAATGGGCCTCAAGTTAAGTGTATAAAGGAAGGGGTATGCTCAGCTTGTCAAAAGGGCAAGCAGACAAAATCCTCATTTCAAAGCCTTGAAAACAAGGACTCTGTGAGGTGCTTATACCTCTTGCATATGGATCTTTTTGGTCCTATGCCAGTTCATAGTCTAGGTAGGAAGGTCTACACTTTTGTGGTTGTAGATGACTATTCTAGATTTACATGGGTGTTCTTTCTAAGACAAAAATCTGAAACCCCAAGTGTACTACTTAATTTTGTAAAGCAAATTCAGAATGAACTGAATAGTACAGTGGTCAAAATCAGAAGTGACCATGGTACTGAGTTTCATTCTGAAAGCATAACAAACTTGTGTAAAGACTTTGGGATTTTCCAAGAGTTCTCCTCACCAAGAACACCTCAGCAAAATGGAATTGCTGAAAGAAAGAATAGAACATTAATTGAAGCTGGTAGAACTCTATTGAGTGACACCTCTCTCCCAGAATATTTTTGGGCTGAGGCTGTTAACACTGCTTGTCATGTCATCAATAGGGCTTCTATCACCAAAAGCCACAGAAAGACTCCCTATGAGATTGTGAAAGGCAGAAAACCAAATCTATCCTATTTTAGGATCTTTGGTTGCAAGTGCTGTATACTTAACAATGGCAAGTCATATTTGACTAAGTTTGCTGCCAAATCCCAGGATGGGATATTTGTTGGGTACAGCACAAATAGTAAGGCCTATAGAGTCTTCAACTTAACTACTCAAGTTGTTGAAGAATCTGTGCATGTTGTATTTGATGAAACAAGATTAATCAATAGTGAGTTATCTTGTAGATCAAATGACTCAACAGGTATAAGCAAGAAGATGGACAAGCTCTCCATTGCTGAAGCTTCAAAGGAAGATGGAGCATTGGAAAATGAAGGCTGCTGTCCAGGGGGAGTACAAGAGATAATGGAAGCTGATGAAAACCAGGAGGCTCAGCAGAATGAAGAAGCTGGAGATGCTCAACCTGAAGGGAATCTTCCTCCAGCTATAAGATATCTGAGAGATCATCCAACTGATCAGATAATTGGTGATCCAAGACAAGGAGTGCAAACTAGAAGCAGAAATCAAAACACAGTTTTGCATTCAAGTTTCTTGTCCCAGATGGAACCTAAGAAGTTTGAAGAAGCTATCCAAGACCAGCACTGGATTGATGCTATGCAAGAGGAGCTGAATCAATTCAGAAGATGCAAAGTCTGGGAGCTTGTTCCTAAACCAAGAGGCCACAATATAATTGGCACTAAGTGGATCTATAGGAACAAGCTAGATGAGAGTGGGATAATAGTGAAGAATAAAGCAAGGTTAGTTGCAAAAGGATACAGGCAGGAAGAAGGAATTGACTTTGATCAAACCTTTGCTCCAGTAGCAAGGCTGGAGGCAATCAGAATGTTCCTTGCCTATGCAGCCTACCAAGACTTCAAAGTATACCAGATGGATGTGAAGTCAGCATTTCTGAATGGTGATCTTAAAGAAGAAGTATATGTAGAGCAGCCATCAGGTTTTATAGATTCTCTTAAACCTGATTATGTGTATAAGCTTAGGAAAGCTTTGTATGGGTTAAAACAAGCTCCAAGGGCTTGGTATGAAACCCTGTCTACCTTCCTCATTGAGAATAAATTCTCAAGAGGAAAGATAGACAAAACTCTATTCCTCAGGGAATCCAAAGGAAAGATCATCTTAGTCCAGATCTATGTTGACATAATCTTTGGATCTACTGAAAACAACCTTTGTAAAAAGTTTGCCAAACTTATGCAAGGGAAGTTTGAGATGAGCAGTATGAGTGAACTTAAGTTCTTCTTGGGACTCCAAGTAAGACAGACTGATGATGGATTGTCCATATCCCAGTCTAAGTTCACCAAAGAATTAATTAAGAAGTATGGTATGGAGTCATCCTCCACCATGAGAACTCCTATGGGAACTAGTATGCCTATATGCAAAGATGAGACAGGTAAACCTGTTGATGAATCATTGTATAGAGGAATAGTTGGGTCTCTACTATATCTCACTGCTAGTAGACCTGACATTATGTATGCAACATGTGTCTGTGCTAGATACCAAGCCTGCCCTAAAGAATCTCATTATACTGCAGTCACAAGGATTCTGAGATATCTAAAGGGCACTCCTACTCTAGGTCTTTGGTACCCTAGGAATAGAGATTTTCTACTAACAGGCTATTCAGATGCAGATTTTGTAGGATGTAGAGAGGATAGAAAGAGTACTACAGGTACTTGTCAATTCCTGGGAGGAAGACTAATATCTTGGAGTAGTAAGAAGCAGACCAGTGTGGCAATTTCCACAGCTGAGTCAGAGTATGTTGCTGCTGGAAGCTGCTGTGCACAGCTATTGTGGATGCAGCATCAGCTTAAGGATTATGGTATTCAGGTAAGTAGAACACCCCTTTTATGTGATTCAAAGAGTGCTATTTCTATTGCTAATAATCCAGTTTCTCATAGTAGAACTAAGCATATAGAAATCAAATACCATTTTCTTAGAGAACGTGTAGAAAGAGGAGACATCTCATTGGAATTTGTAAAAACAGATTATCAAATAGCAGATGTATTTACTAAGCCTTTAGATGAAACCAAATTCAATAAATTCAAAATTGAATTAGGTATGTTAACCATTGATTAATGTATTAACAAAATCATTAACAATGCTATTGAAGTGGTATATAAGTAAGTAAAAGTAATAACAACATAATCAAGTGTTAAAAAGGACACATTGAAGTTACAGAAATTGGCTAAGTAAGAATGTGTCGACACATTCAGTAATAATGTGTCGACTCAGAGAAATTATGTCGACAAGTCAGAAATATTGTGTCGACACAGAGAATATGTGTCGACACTTAAGAGTTATATTGTCGACTTAACCAAAAATGTAATGTCGACTCAACCAGGAAAATGGTGTCGACACTTACAGAATATGTGTCGACACTTATCCTTAGAGTCGACACAGAATTTCTGTTTATCTAAGGTGTCGACATAACCACAAATTGGTGTCGACACATAGTAGGCTGAAGTAATGTCGAGACAATAGAAGTTTGTGTCGACACATTCCGTCTGTGTCGACACATTTTGACTGTTTTTGGCGCCTTTTGAACTTCTTTCAACTGAGGCTATAAATAGGTCAAAAACTCATTCTGTCGACACGCTTCTAAGGTTTTCGAGACTAAAACCCTGTGTCGACAGTCTATCTTTCTCTCTTCTCTCAAGCTTTCTCGACGAACCGATGGCGCCAAGGATTGAAGACAACATAAATGAAGGGTATGAGTTGGTGCGCCAGGCCTTTGCAGAGGCGCCGCCAGATGTTCAAGGAGTTATCACCCTCCTCTCTGAGTCAGGGTTAGAATTTCTCATCTCAGAACCTACTAAAATCTGGAAGAAGGAGGTGCACGAGTTCTTTATCTCTGCATCAGTCCACTCCACTAGCCTCAAGATTAAGTCCACTGTTCAAGGGACTAAGGTGAAGATTAATCAAAGAAGTTTAAGAAAGATCTTTCAATTACAAGTAGTTGAGAATGAAGAGGAAGTTCCTATATCTAAGACAAGGGAAACCCTTCAATGGTGTGGACTGGACTCAGGATTGAAGATTGGAGCTGCATTCAACAGGAAGGGTATGAATCAGCAAGGGAAGTTCTTGTCAGAAGTAGTTGGGAAAGTAATCCTCTGCAAGACAGGTGGACATGATAGGATTTCTGCCTATATGTTCAGCCTGATGACCAGGATTGTTTTTACTATTCCTACTGATTGGTCAGGAGTGATCTTTGACAAGATCAAAGAAGGAATCAAGAAGCCTAACATGGCTAGGATCATGAGCCTGTACTTCACTGGAGTGATTCCTGAAGTGATGCAGCAACTGCAAGGGAGTAAGATTAATCATATGAGAAGAATGGATATGAGACTGTTCTCTAGGTGGGATAGGGTGCTGTCCAAGGATGTGCCTGAAGAGAGCAGGCCAGACACCCCTGTGAAATCCCCTACACAAAATCAAGAATCTGAACAATTACAAGAAGACCCACTGAGGACACAGGTTGAAAAACAGCTTGACTCAACTATAGTTCAGGAAGTGTCAACACCTGCACAGATGCAGGGGGAGCCAATTTCCACTCCTGCTCCAAAGGTATCTACTCCTGCTCAGGTATAGGGGGAGCTAATGTATTTTACTATAAAAGACATTGCTCATATTCTTATTACTGCACAGGTTCAGGGGGAGCTAGTGTCCACTCCTACTCCAGATACTACAAATACTGAAGTGCAAGTACAAGAGGAAGCACAGTTAAACTTGTCTCAAGTTTTAACTGCTGCAGAAGTTACAGCTCAACTGGAATTTACTATGGAGGAGTTATTCCCTGATATTGATACTACTGCTGATAAAGTAGGAGGTGGACCAGATATTGAGAAGTCCATAGGTATGGACATTGATCAGGAAGCTGAAGTTGAGCCACAGGTTGAGGGTGAGCCAGTGGATGTTGAAACTGAGCAACAGGCCCCTGGAACAGATACAATTCATCATCCTCAAGAAAGAATTCATGTAGATACTTCATCTGCAACAGAAACTGAAGATGCCAGGGTGGCAAAGAAAAGAAAACTTGTTGTATTTAAGAGAAGAAGCAAGCATTATAAGCAGGCTTTACAGACCACACCTCTACAAGTATCTCCAGCCTTTGATTACAACAAATTTATGATAGATCTACAAGTAAAATTGGATGAACAAAGGATGGCTATGGAAAAGTATGTTGATGAAAATAGCAAGTCACTTCAGTTTGACTTAGCTCAGGATATAAAGTCCATCCAGTTTCAGGTCAACATGCATAAAAAGGAAATGACAGATTGCTTCCACAAGGGTGGCAATGCTGTGGTTTATCTAGCTAAACAACAGGAGGCTATTACTACAAAGGTGGATGACATTGCTTTGAAGCAAAGCTATGTTTTGGAAAACCAGCTAAGAATGAATGATAATTTAACTGAATCTCATAATGAGATCATTGAGGAAGTAAAGAAGATTGGTCCAGGTCTGCCTGCAGATAGAGCCAAAGAAAGGGACGAATTTGATAAGAATTTTCAAGCTGCCATTGCTTCTGTTAAGACAGCCATCTCAACCTCTCAAAAAAAAATATCTGAAAAGCTTAACAAGTTAAAACCATTTTTTAGAGAAGGTGTGAATTATTTGGATGGCCAAATCAGATTTCAAAAGGAAGATCTAAGAGATCATGTATCTAGAGAAGCCATAAAGGGGGAGAGGATGCTAATTCATGCAGGCTCAGAGCACTCCAAATGGGTGACCAATAGTATCCGAGCCACTTTGGGATATCCCCCATTGTGTGATGATGCTATGGTGGCTGAATCAGGAATACAATCAAATCTACTTGAAGGCAATCAACCTGAGGTTGCCCAAGTCATTTACCCCCCTCCAGATTTTGACATGATTGATCAGAAAGTTCAAGGAATGTATAGTCCTCCAAAGGAGGTTACTAATATTGTCTTTGGAAAGGTTGATAAGCCTGAGGCTACTCTGAAAGAACAGCAAGATGCTCTATTAGCAAAGAAGAAATTCAGAGAGCAGACTGTACTTAAGCCAGATTATGAGCAGTGGAGTCCTACTTCAAGGAACATAATACTCACTGCATGGAAAGCTGTACAAGATAAAGTTCATGAGAGAGGCAAGTGGTATAATGAAATAGAATGGCAGAAGTATGAGGCAAGACAAGAAGCAATAGTACAATTCAGAAGGAAAGCTAAGCTGGGAAGACTGCCATCAGATGCTAAGGAGCCAAGCAAATACTTCCCAAAGCCTTTTCATTATTTTGAAAGGCAAAGGATCAAGGAAGAAGCTCAGAAGAAAGCTGATCTTAAAGGAAAGAAGATAGCTGAAGAATCAGAAGCTCCTGTGACAGCTACAATTCAATCTGGCAAAGGGATTATAATTAGAGAGCCTGATCAATCCTGATTATGTTTTAAGTTCTTTTATAGTGTTTTGTAATGTTGTGATGTAATCATTAAATGTAAAACATTGTAATCAAACATTACCCAGTTATAAACAAAATATTGTTTGGCATATTATAATGTGCATTCTGTGATGAATTGTTTTTATGTTTTGTTTATATTAAAGTATTCCTGTTATGTCATTAATCATCATTTAGTATTGTTTATAAATGGTGTATATCATTGGCTATAGGGGTTATGACTTCTCCAAATAGGGGGAGATTGTTGGGTACATTGGAAAATGTGTACCTGATTTGAAGAAGCCCAACCTAGCTCAATGATATACATCAAGGTGTATTTGATGTTGTTTTAAGTTGACATGTGCAGGTGAAGAATTGATAAAGTATGCAGAAAAATTCTAAGTCCAAGTGTCGACACAGAGGAAGCAGTGTCGACACATAGAAGAAAATAGTCGACACAACACTGGGAAGCAGTGTCGACACATAGCAGTTAGTCTACAACTACACTGGGAAAAAGTGTCGACACAGAAGAAGTAAGTCGACACATCACTGGGAATTTGTGTCGACACAGAAGAAAAGAGTCGACACAACTCTGGGAATTTGTGTCGACACAGAAGAAAAGCGTCGACCTCAACATTGGGAGAATGTGTCGACACAGAAGAGTATAGTCGATCTCAAGATTGTCGACATCAGCTGAATGTGTCGACACAGAAGAAAATAGTCGACCTCAAGTTTGTCGACACCAGCAGAATGTGTCGACACATTGTGATTAAGTCGACACATTAAAGCAAATTTAAGAAATGAATGTGTCGACACCTGAAGGCTAAGTCGACACTTACTAAGTTATGATTCTACAACAACTGTGTCGACACACAGGACTTGTGTCGACACACTGAAGAGTCAAGACCAAGTTATTTTCAGAAGAAGCTGTGTCGACTCAAAGGCAACTTAGTCGACATCACTGAAGACTGTGTCGACACCAAAGTCAATTGTGTCGACACAGATAGACAGATGGTCTCGACACTTTCTGACAGACTGTTTCAACAACTTGTGGTTCAAGACTAAGGCACAGGACTTGTTTGAAGACTTGACAGCTGTGGGTTACCACCGGTTAACTGAAGCTGTCAGACTTGTCAGAAAACGGTTAGAAACCGGATCAGCCGGTTACCATGAAGAATGTCTATAAATAGACAGATTCAGAAGGAGAATAAAAAAAACACAACAGATAGTCCTTTTGAATAACTTTGAATCAAAAAGGAAGAGAAGGATCACAATCCAATTCATTTCAAGAAAGTGCTAGTCACTTAAGAAGATCTTCTCCGGGAGATCTAAGAAGACTATCTAAGGATAGATCTAAGAAGAGTTCTAATCAGAATTCAGAAGAATCATTCAAAGTGCTGGATAGAGAGAGATCAAGCCAGAATTAGAAGAAGAAGAAAGAAACCACCAGTGGATTCTCAAGAAGCTGTTTGGAATCAACTCAGCTAAGTTCATTTTCAAGAAGCTTTGAAGAAGGCTCAGATACAGTTGATTGCATCAGCTGATCAAGAATTGTCTTGGCCTTTTCTCTCTCAACTTTGGCAAGACAGTTTAATAATCTTTTCTATATTTCTGTAGGATCTGTTTACACAGATCTGAGTTGTAAGCCTATGTTATAAAGGCTGAGTGTAGGAGTGTTGAACTCTGAGTGGTAGGGCAGTTTGCCTGAATGTAGGAGAAGGATATTCTCTGAGTTGTAGGCCTTGGGGCAAGGCTGAGGTAGGGCAGTTGTGCCTGAGTTGTAGGAACCAGTTGGGTTCTGAGTTGTAGGATCTGTTGATCTGAGATAAGTGGAAGTTTGGCCGAATCTAGCATACTGCTAGATAGGTGAAGGGGGAAAGTGGATGTACCCAGACCTTGGGGAACCACTATAAAACATTGTGCAATCTGTGATGTTTTATTTTCTGTGATTGCTGTGTCAATTGTGTTAGCTGTTGAATTGAATTCTGCCTAGAAGTTTTTATAAGAAAAGCAGAACCTATTCACCCCCCCCCCCCTCTAGGTGTTTAGGCTGCCTTGAAAGTTAAACTATCAATTTGTTCTACGGCTGTCACTCACGGCCAGGTTGGGCACTCCAGACACACAGCTCAACAAGTTAGCCATTGTGTCCCCAGGACACGGACTTCACAATTACAACAAAAGCTTACTCAAAGTCATTGCTAACAGAACTCTGAAACCACACAATCTCTACGGAGTCTTCTCCGGCAAGCAAAAACAATACATCACCAATCTAGATAAACTTGTCAAGATAGGCTTCACACATCATGCCTAATCCGTACTCACGCTTCCGGATACTATATGCAAAACATACTCGGGGATAAACATATCAACCCGATGGAAAGCACCTTTTCTCCACCAATCGGTGAGGGTTTTCATGCAAACATGCTAAAAGAGGACTTCACTTGTTCAAGAAGAGAATAGTTATCCTTGGCGCACGTTTTGGATTCATAACTCGATCACAACGGCTTTCGTAGCGGCTGTCCATGTACGAATTCGGTTTCCACACGCCGATCCAAACTCCAAATCGACTTCCTCTTTGTCAACCACGATTTCGGCGGCTACCCTAGCCGATTGCATAGGCCGACCCTGTCACAGCCGACGGCGTAGGAGCAGTACAAATCCTCTCCGGCGATGTCGGCACCACAACCCCAAGGGACGGCCACGACACCGTCTACGACACAGGGCTCGAGATCGGGAGAGACGAAGGCGGTTTGCGGTCTTCTGCCTCGGTTTCGAACTCACCGGAGGGCAAATAGTGAACCTTCCCCAGCCGTTCGTGGGTTCGATCCCGCCGGAAAAGCTCGTACAGACTTCCACTCCTACTTTTTCCTTCGGCTCGGGCGGAGAGCAAGAACGGTAGAAAGATTGTACAAGTCTCTCTCTAATCCTTGTTTTAAAACCTAGATGGGATGAAACTCTAGCCGTAGGATCTAACCTAATTAGAATGGACGTCCAAGATCAACCCTAACTCTTAATTTAAAGGTAAGTTCCCACCGTACCTAGCCGCCTAAGGGCCAGAAGACACGTTCTTCCAGAACACTCGACGAATTCGTCCAGACCACTCGACGAATCTGACTTGACTACTCGACGAATTGGTTAAGACCACTCGACGAATTGGTTAAGACCACTCGACGAATTCATCTTGACCACTCGACGAATTTGTTAGATTACTCGAGACCATTCGACGAATTCACTTAGATTACTCAAGATCATTCGACGAATTCACTTAGATTACTCAAGACCATTCGACGAATTCACTTAAATCACTCGAGACCATTCGACGAATTCTTTAGATTACTCGAGACCATTCGACGAATTACTTAGATTACTCAAGACCATTCGACGAATTTGACTTGGCCGTTTTCAGCTAGAAGACCTGGGGTGTTACAAATCTCTCTTTTAAGAAATTTCGTCCCGAAATTAAACATACATGAAAACAAACAAAGAAGTACAAAATATACAAAATTTGTATCTCAACGGAATAGTTCGGGGAACTCCTCTAACATGGTTTGTTCTCTCTCCCATGTAAGTTCCTCACGGCCACAGCTGTCCCAACGAACCTTGACCATCATGATCATCTTGTTCCGCAACTGCTTGATCTCCGTGTCTTCGATACGAACGAGCTTGACTTTCGTCTTTATTAGCCCACTATCAACCGGCACTTGAACCACAACAATGACTTGTGTAGGCTCTCGAATAGCCTTCATTAGCACTGATATGTGAAACACATCATACAAACTACTTAGCTCGGTTGAAAGAGCTAGTCGATAGGCAGTTTCACCGACACATTCAACAATTTCAAACGGTCCAAAGTATATCGGACTGAGCTTTTTCAAGATATATACCTTCTCATGATTTCATTTGCAGGTCTACTAGAATCAGAATCAGGGCTTCTTTTGTATGTGATATTTGCTGAGATTCTTTTCTATAGAATTTTAGCTGGAGTCTGCCATAAACTAGGACTTTAGTGGAAGTTGTAAACATGCAGATTTGAATGATTTTGTGTATATTTTGAATTTTCATGTCTGTTTCTTGTACAGAGAGGCCTCAAATTAATTGAAAATAACTAAGACTTCATTTTGATTGCAAGCATGTTGATATTCTATTGCGGAGGGCAACAAAAACCAGCTTTTTCGAGCGGTCTTGGGTGTAGATGTTGGACAAGGGTTTTGATTCTACTCTTGGGTGTTCTTGGGCAAGCACGTTGTCACGGGCATAGTGTTGCACTCACGCTCAAACCATGATCTGTGGATCGTAGCGCGCAGTAGCTCGTGCATGTTGAGCCCTCGCATGTGGTGCCTAGCGCACTGCTGGGGAGAGCCAGTCCCACGCCCGTCGTCTCGTGCACGCCGACCGCTGGGGAATTGCCTAGAGACTCCTGGGCTCCGCGTCGTACGGCCTCTCGCTGTGCGCTGCGTTGCCCCTCCACTTTGCATGCAGCGCGTGCAAGCCCGCGACCCCACACGCTAGTCAGTGCACTCCTAGGTGTTGAATTTTCTCGAGTTGATCAGCAAGGTAGCTCAAGCACCAAATCAATATCTTCGGCACTACCCAGATCACAACTTGAACCGCGGAAAGCAGGAAGCAACTCTGATAACCAAAAACATAGACAGAAGCAAGCAGATCAAAATTTCATTAA
Source organism: Platanthera zijinensis (assembly GCA_039513925.1). Lineage (NCBI taxonomy): Eukaryota > Viridiplantae > Streptophyta > Magnoliopsida > Asparagales > Orchidaceae > Platanthera > Platanthera zijinensis. The sequence continues at coordinate 236,277,485 of CM077081.1, read as the reverse complement.
TCTTCTTTACAGGGCGAGGCATACATGGCGAGACATGATTTCGCCAGTACATGAACAACAGAAAAAACAAACAAGCCGGGCGGATAGAACTGTGAGACCGCCGAGTCCGCCAAGATTGCCGAGCTCGCCGAGATCGCACAGACCGCCAAGCTGCTGAAGCCGAACACAACACGGAGTCCTCGAAGACCGCGAGGTCGCGCGGACAACCCGTTATTCACCGAACTGCTGCTGAACAGAGGAACAAGCCGCCTACCCGCCAAGACCGCGAGGTTGCGCGGACAGGTTATTGAACTTGAGAGAAGATGCTGAAACCGGAAACCGCTGGAAACAGTCCGCCAACTTTACTGAGGTCAGAACCAAACTCCTGGTTTCACAGTGTTAGCCGCGCCACCTGCACACAGCAACCGGTTAAGCAATCAACCCGCGCGGATACAGCAAATCGAGTCCGCAGCCGAAACTCAAGCCCAACTTACTGTTCACTCTGTTATAAATGGCTTGCCGGGGGGTCCTATTTATAGGCCAGGTGAGGAGTGTGGTCACCACTCTATGAGATAGAGACACCGCCCCTTGGTCGCAGCTAACAATGACAATCCGCACAGTCCTCCTGCACGAGGCAAACCAAAACGCCAAGTCCAGGAGAGATGGCGAGAAGCTCAGGGCAGTCCGCTCAGTCCGCAGAACACTATAGGACTAGCCGGGACGCAAGAGCCACTAGCTGAGTACAAAGCCAGTCCGCCGAAGGCACGACAACACACCTGTCCGCAAGCACCAGTCCGCGACCACAGGCAACCCGCCTGGTCACAGCGGACTCTGCGAAAACCAACTCAGCTCGCAATGTCCACGACCACAGGCACACCGCCCGGTCATAGCGGACACTGCGGAAAACAATTCCACCTCGCGCAGTCCGCGACCACAGGCACAAAGGCCCGGTCACAGCGGACACTGCGGAAACCCTGAACTTCACAGAAGTGCAAGTCGAGAAAGGATAGCGCGAGCTCGGCGGATACCAAACCAGTCCGCCAGCTTCAAGCCCAGACCGCGGCTTACCGCGACTTCAAAGAAGAAGTGCGGACTCCAAGCCCAGTCCGCACAGGCCGCGCACACCACCTTGCAGAGCTCAACTCACTGCCGGACAAAACCAGTCCGTGCAGTCTGCAAAGCCAGACCGCAGCCGACTACCCAGGTCGCCAACCATCAACCCGCCGGACTAGGAATCAGTCTGCGCGGTCAGTCCGCCTAAGCCGCCCGGACCGCCCGACCACCCACTTTCACTTCACCAATTTCAACACTCCCCCTTGAAGTGAGAAGTGGTGATCAGGCCGAGTAGACCTCGTAGCCGCTGAAAAGGCCCCTTCGCAAGCGACTTGGTGAAGATGTCAGCAAGGTTATCTTCACTCCGAACATGACCGACCACAAGAGATCCTTCCAGCACCTTCTCCCTTATGAAGTGGTGATCGATCTCAATATGCTTGGTCCTGGCATGACAAACTGGATTGGTTAACAGCTTGAGAGCACTTTCATTATCCCCTCGGAGCAAGGTAGGACCTTGCACTTCCTCATGGACGTCCTCTACTAGCCTCCTTAGCCAAATGGCTTCCCGAGCAGCCAAGGTCGAAGCCTTGTACTCTGCTTCTGTAGTAGAGACGGATACCGAGTCCTGCTTCTTGCTGCACCATGAAATGCCCGATGATCCACAAGTGAACACATAACCAAAAGTTGACCTTCGGTCATCCGAGTCACCACCATAATCAGCATCCGTGTACCCTAGCAAAGAGAACCTCGCATCCCTTTTGTAAAGAAGTCCCATGTCAGAAGTTGCCTTGACATACTTCAGAATGTTCTTTGCCGCTACAAGATGAGACTTCCTTGGCTCTGCCATAAACCGACTTACTCGACCAACAGCATAAGTTATATCAGGTCTAGTAATCGTCAGGTAGATCAAGCTCCCAATAAGAGCTCTAAACATCAAGGGATCAGGAAGAATCCTTCCTTCATCTCGACGAAGTTTTAGGCCTTGATCCAGAGGAGTAGAGCAAGTCTTCCCTTCAGTCAAACCAAACCGGTTCACTATGCGTTCAACATATCCCTTCTGGCAGATGAGTAACCCACTCTCCTTCCTCTCCACTTTGAGACCAAGAAAGTGATGAAGCTCTCTCAGGTCTTTCATCTCGAAGCGAATAGCTAGCTTAGCTCTGAGCCTAGCTACCTCCTCCTCAGAATTCCCCGTGATGATCATATCATCAACATACAGCAGGACTAAGACTTGAAGCTCCCCCTTCTTCTTGATAAATAAGCTAGAGTCTGAGTTTGAAGCCAGGTATCCGCAGAATTGCAGATATTCTGCTATCTTCTCATACCAAGCTCTAGGAGCTTGCTTCAACCCATAGAGGGCCCTCTTGAGCTTGCAGACGTAATCCGGATGAACTTCAGAAACGAAACCAAGAGGCTGATCCATGAAGATGTCCTTGTCAATCTCTCCGTAAAGAAAGGCATTCTTTACATCAAGCTGCCACATTCTCCATCCTTGGCAGGCAGCCAAAGCAATCACCATCCGAACCTAAGTCATCTTTGCAACTGGACTGAACGTCTCCTCATAGTCTTCTCCATACTGTTGAGAGAATCTCCGAGCCACCAGGCGAGCCTTGTATCTCTCAATGCTCCCATCCGCCTTCTTCTTCAACTTAAACACCCACTTACAAGTCATCGGAGTAATGCCATCAACTCTGGGTACAAGATCTCAAGTTTCATTCTTCTTGAGAGCATCCATTTCCTCTCTCATGGCATCTTCCCACTCCTTGACTCCAGTGGCCTCATTGAAGCTAGCAGGCTCCCGCTCATCAAGAGGACCTGCAAAGAAACATGAGACATAGCTCACAGTGTTTCCTTCACAGTAGCGAGCTGGAGGCTTGATAACCCTTTTTGATCTCCGAAGAGGCTGCTCCTTGCTCACCACCTCCGCTGCTTCTTCTGGTTCACCTCTGCTCTCCGGCAAGCTTGGAGCAATGCTTCCCCTGCTTACTGACCCAGGAGCTTCTCCCCTAGAACCTGAAGCAATAGGAGCTGCTGGTGACACAGCCAGCTCCTCTTGATCAACAATCGCAGTCAACTCCTGACCTTCATCATCCTTGCTCTCCGGTAGCTCAACCGAGCTTCCTCCATAAGACGTCAGTTCGTCAAAGACAACATCTCTTGACACCACGAACTTCTTCGTCACCGGATCCATGCATCTTCATCCCTTCTTCCGCTCATCATAGCCAACAAACACAAGCTTCCCTGTCTTAGCATCAAGCTTAGTCCTCAGAGCATCAGGAATATGCACATAGCAAGTTGATCCAAACACCCAAAGGTGTTCAACACTCGGCTTCTCCTTCAGCAACATCTCGAAGGGAGACTTCATGTTGATCGGACTAAGAGGCATCTGATTGATGACATAAGCTGCACAAGACATTCCCTCCGCCCAGAAGGACCTTGGGATACTCTTGGCATGAAGCCAACATTTGCAAGTCTCCGTCAGATGACGGATCTTCCTTTCAGTAACTCCATTTTGTTGTGGAGTATGAGCACAGGTAAGCTCTCTCTGGATCACATGCTTCCTGCAAAAACTAGAAAACTCGGAGGAGATAAACTCTCCGCCATTATCAGTTCTAAATTTTTTGATCCGCAGATTAAGCCGGCCCTCCACCAGCTCCTTGAACTCCACAAACAACCGGAAGGCTTCAGACTTCTCCTTCAAGAAATACACTCAAGTGTATCTTGAGTAGTCATCAATCAAGACTAGCATGTACCTGCTCCCACCAAGGCTAGCAGTAGCGGTTGGTCCTATCAGATCACCATGGATAACCTCTAGTGGTGCTTTGCTTCTCGTTTGCGACTTATCAAATGGAAGACGGTGAGACTTTTCATACTGATATCCAGCACAAACGTGACCATCACCGAAGGATGATAGCTTAGGCAAGCCTCTCACCAGGCTTCTATTTGACATAGCCTTAAGCTTATCCATCCCTACATACCCCAACCTCTCATGTCACATAGCAGCGCTATCATTGGCCCTAGTGCGATCAACATAGGAGCTTGTTGATAAAACAAACAAGTCCTTCACTCTCCTTCCAATGTGAGCAACATCAGCCTTAACTGTTGATACGTTGCGAAGGAACTTCACTTCTGTTGGCCCAAACAGAACGTGATAGCCGGCGTCGACAGCATTGATCACAGAGAAGAGGTTCTTCTTCATGCCTGGTACGTGATAAACACTCCTTAACGTGAGTGGCCCTTTATAACTACCCAAAGTAACTATACCCTCCTTCTCTACTGCATGAACAGTATTATCAGCAGTTATAATAGCCTCGTTACCTGAGTATGTCTGCAGCTTGGAGAACTTTGACATATCTCCGGTGAGGTGATGACCACACTCGGAGTCAACGATCCAATCGTCCTCCATGTCGACGGTGGACAAAGCTCGGACACAAGTGCTTGTCATGAAAGCTCCACCCCAACCGACCTCCTCCTTGCTAGAGGAAGCTTCATCCTTGCCTGCAGCATGCCCAGGCTGCAGCTTGACCTTGCAGTCTCGCTTGAAGTGACCTGGTTGATGACATCTGTAGCACTTCAGATTCTTCTTCCAGTCCTTCTTAGGAGCAAAGCTCCCCTCCTGCTGTTTAGAAGATGAAGGTTCATCTCCAGCCGCAGTCTGCTTCTTCTTCCCTTCCCATCTCTTCTCAGTGAAAAGAGCTTCACTAGCTCCTTCAGAGACGGTCACCCCAGCCATCTGCCTTGCCAAGCTCTCCTGCGAGGCAAGCAGATTTTCCAGCTCAGAAAGAGAGGGCTGAGTAGCCCAGCCTTGAACAGAAGTAACAAAGGCCACATACTCCTTCCGCAGACCGCGGATTATGTGCCTCTTCAGCTTGGCCTCGGAGATCGGCTCATCAGGATCAAGAGCAGAAAGCTCAGCACACAAGCTCTTCATCTTCAAGAAGGATTTTGAGACAGAAAGATCTCCCTGAGTTGCCTTAGCCAACTCATTCTCCAAGAACTGTAGCCTTGCTACATTCTTCCTATTGAACAACCCATCAAGAGAAGTCCATATCTCAGCAGCAGACTCACATCCTAAGATGTGATCAAAGAGTTCAGGTGACACCGCCCGCTTGAGAGCAAACTCAGCCTTGGCATTTGTCTTCCTCCACACTCTCACCTGCTCGGCTGTTCCAAACTCAGCAGTGATTTCTACTTGATCATCGCCACCGACGACCTCCCATAGATCTTCGCCCAGAAGATAGCTCTTCATGCACGACTTCCACTTCTTGAAGTTAGTCGGCGTCAGAAGCTCAATTCCAAGACCTCTTGCAAACCCTCCGTCCATTGTACTAACTTGGTTATCCTTCAGAAGCACACAGAGCAACAACAAAGCTTGTTGATCACCGCTCAAGCAACTGAACCTTCCTCTGATACCATGTTGAATTTTCTCAAGTTGATCAGCAAGGTAGCCCAAACACCAAATCAATATCTTCGGCACTACCCAGATCACAACTTGAACCGCGGAAAGCAGGAAGCAACTCAGATAACCAAAAACATAGACAGAAGCAAGCAGATCAAAATTTCATTAATCTTCTTTACAGGGCGAGGCATACATGGCGAGACATGATTTCGCCAGTACATGAACAACAGAAAAAACAAACAAGCCAGGCGGATAGAACTGTGAGACCGCCGAGTCCGCCAAGATTATCGAGCTCGCCGAGATCGCACAGACTGCCAAGCTGCTGAAGCCGAACACAACACGGAGTCCGCGAAGACCGTGAGGTCACGCGGACAACCCGTTATTCGCCGAACTGCTGCTGAACAGAGGAACAAGCCGCCTACCCGCCAAGACCGCGAGGTCGCGCGGACAGGTTATTGAACTTGAGAGAAGATGCTGAAACCGGAAACCGCTGGAAACAGTCCGCCAACTTTACTGAGGTCAGAACCAAACTCCTGGTTTCACAGTGTTAGCCGCGCCACCTGCACACAACAACCGGTTAAGCAATCAACCCGCGCGGATACAGCAAATCGAGTCCACAGCCGAAACTCAAGCCCAACTTACTGTTCACTCTGTTATAAATGGCTTGCCGGGGGGTCCTATTTATAGGCCAGGTGATGAGTGTGGTCACCACTCTATGAGATAGAGACACCGCCCCTTGGTCGCAGCTAACAATGACAATCCGCACAGTCCTCCCGCACGAGGCAAACCAAAACGCCAAGTCCAGGCGAGATGGCGAGAAGCTCAGGCCAGTCCGCTCAGTCCGCAGAACACTGCAGGACTAGCTGGGACGCAAGAGCCACTAGCTGAGTACAAAGCCAGTCCGCAGAAGGCACCACAACACACCTGTCCGCAAGCACCAGTCCGCGACCACAGGCAACCCGCCTGGTCACAGCGGACTCTGCGGAAACCAACTCAGCTCGCAATGTCCATGACCACAGGCACACCGCCCGGTCACAGCGGACACTGCGGAAAACAACTCCACCTTGCGCAGTCCGCGACCACAGGCACAAAGGCCCGGTCACAGCAGACACTGCGGAAACCCTGAACTTCACAGAAGTGCAAGTCCAGAAAGGATAGCGCGAGCTCGGCGAATACCAAACCAGTCCGCCAGCTTCAAGCCCAGACCGCGGCTTACCGCGACTTCAAAGAAGAAGTGCGGACTCCAAGCCCAGTCCGCACAGGCCGCGCACACCACCTTGCAGAGCTCAACTCACTGCCGGACAAAACCAGTCCGCGCAGTCTGCAAAGCCAGACCGTAGCCGACTACCCAGGTCGCCAACCATCAACCCGCCGGACTAGGAATCAGTCCGCACGGTCAGTCCGCCTAAGCCGCCCGGACCGCCCGACCACCCACTTTCACTTCACCAATTTCAACACTAGGCTCAAGATCATGCGCGTTTGCACCAACAATTTGCGACGGACGCACATGTGTGCGCTCTTGTGCACATGCGTGCCCTCTCGCGCAGGGTGTTGCGCGGTGTGCGCACCCGCGTGAGATGTCGTGCACAGTCATGCAGTGCATAACCCCACGTGTGCCGACTCGGCGCCGCGCGCCCGCTGATGGCCGCGGAACAGAGACCTACTGTGGTTGGTTCGAAATGGTCAGATTCCGCGGGCCGGTTAGAAGATTGAGTTTTCTAACGAGAGGAGGCAAGTGCACCTATCGCAAGTAGTACTCGGTATTCGGGAAAATACCGAGGTCGTATTATTCTCGGGGACGCGTTGATTATATCTACTCTTCCAGGAATACTATTATCTTACTAACAGTAAGGTGGGATTTTTTGTTGTTTAATTAAAACGGAAAGAAAGAAAGCAGAATTTTGCTAAGTTAGTTCGATGACGGGTTAACGCTCGGCATCGAATCCGATTAAGACTAAAATAATTCTTAACAATTATTGAACTTTGTTTTTAATTTAATAAAAGGCACTTGGCCGTGGAGGTTCCAAGAACATGAGCTCACCTTGGTCTAGGGATATCGCTCACCTGGGCGCTAAGGCTATTCGACCGAACGTTAGTCCGACGAAGGATTCCCCTTAACGCCCGCATTACGCTAAGAACCCCGCTATTGGGTGGGGAACCCAATCCGGCAGAACAACGTTTCTCCTCTTTCGAGGGGGCGTACGCAGTTCTCTTTACCCAAGGGGGGTCGGTCCATACGTGCAGCCTCTCGGCGTCGCGTATGGATAACGGAAATAGAGCCCACACATCGATTATGTGGTCCTATGCGTCGTTAACCCGGGGTAAACCTTTAGTCCTTAAATTAAAATAAAAATAAAGTTTTTTAATTATTTCAAATCATTTTTCATGTCTCAATGCTCTTCGATGCCGAAGGCTAAAAGAGATTAGCCACTCATCGGTATGGGGACGGCTTTATGTTTTTAGGTGAAGCGTGAGTGTTAAATTAAGCACTGAACAATTATAAGAGAAAACACGAAAAATAGGACAATTAGATAAATTGAAGGCAAATTGATGCAGGCACTCACGCACACTTCAAAACCATAAAGAAAATTAAATAAAGCAAACCCTACTCAAATGAGTAGGCGGAAATAAATGTACACACGCACACACTCTTCTTAATTGAAGAAAGCGATAAATAAAGCGGTAATATTATCTCCTACACGCACGCACTCTACATAATTGAGAAAGCGATAAAATTGCAAGTCCCGGCTCAAATGAGTGGGCGGGAGTAAATTTATCTCATACACGCACGCACTCTACTTGAAAGTAAAACACACACACGCACTCTACAGAAATGAAAACACACGCACCCACACAAAGTTTTCCTACTCAAGTGAGTAGGAAGGAAATGAAAGCAGTAAAAAGACAAGTCCCACTCAAACGAGTGGGCGGGAAATGAAAGCAGAGCGTCATTTAACTCTTAACGAGTAGGCGGAAATAAATGCATACGCACACACGCACTCTACAGGAGTTGAAATAAAGCAGTAAAACCTAACTCATACACGCACACACACTTGCAAAAATAAGAAAAACAAAGTGCTCAGAAAATTAAAACGACTGCATTTCTACCGCTAGAATGCGGTAGAAATGCATAAAAAGTGAAAATAAAAATTAACCGAGCGAAATTGTTTTGCAAATAAACGCAAAATGGAAGTACTCGAAAGATTAATACAACTGCATTTCTACCGCTAGAATGCGGTAGAAATGCATAAAAAGATGAAATAAAAATTAAAGGGACTAAAAGTTTTACGAATAAAAAGCTAAAATGAAGTGAGCGAAAAATTATAACGACTATATTTTTATTCATAAGTTTTTATAAAACCTCCAAAAAAGTGAGAATAAAACTAAAAATGAATGAGAAGTTTTACATTCCTAAGAGCCTAAGTTAAAGAAAATAAAAACGAACACTTTTAGGGGGGTTTTTATAAAACCTATATGAATAAAAATGATAAAGAAGAAAAAGCTAAAGCTAAAAAGTGCGGAAAATGAAAACTAGACGGACGGCACAACGGCTAGAAATGCCGATAAATCCTAAATCTAACTAAGTTATGAAAGCTGAAAAGATGAAAACATAAAAGAAACACAAAAAGATGAACGAAAAATTGCTTAAGTAGGCGCATTCAAATGGATTTTTCATACTAATTAAGAGAGAAAAATTCAAATTTCATTAAAGTAAAAATCCTAATACAAACTAAGAGAGAGAGAGGGGGGAGAAATTCTCCTTACATAAGTATGGAATCCAAATGGGCAGCACCTCCCCTAAGCAAAGTGGTCAAAAAAGTGGACAAAGTAAGCTTCCTGGAAGCTCTTATTTATAGACAAATTTTCGGGTTGGTCACGCCCGTGACTAGGGCGTGACAGGGGGGGCGTGTCGACACTATTCATGAGCTGATCGGGTGACTTGACTGGAAAGTTGACTTCGGCTGAAAACGTGGCGGTCACGCCCTAGGTCACGGGCGTGACATGTGTCAGTCACGGGCGTGACTGGGGCGTGTCGGGGAGGTCGATCTGGGCGCGGTCCGGCCGCAAAGTCGCGCGCGTCACGTCGGGCCAGGTGGCAAGGTCACGCCCGTGTCACACCTTGACACGGGCGTGTCGAAGGGCGTGTTGAGCTGGGTTTGATGATCGCCGATCGTCGAGCTGGCACCTGTGGTCGGCGATCGTCGAGGGCATGACACGGGCGTGTCGGTCATGTGACACGGGCGTGTCAGTCAACTTTTTGACTATTTTTGGAATTTTTCTGGAAATTTTCTGCAATAAAAATAAAGCTAAGTTAGAAATAATATTTACAAAAATAAGCAATTTATTGGATAAAACAGATAAAAAAAGACAAAAAAACAAACAAAATTGACTTAAATAAAATACGAAAATATAGGTATATTTACAATTCATCACCCGCCCGCTCGGAGCCTCGCTCGGTGCCCCACGCGCGACCGCTCGGTGCCCCTCGCGCACCCGCTCGGTGCCCGACGCGCGGCCGCTCGGTGCATCTCGCGCGCCCGCACGAGATTTTCTCGAGCACCCTTCTTCGTCGTCGTTGTCTCACCAACAAATCTGCCCGGCCCGCCCGGGGGATAATCGTCGTTTTCCTAAAAATGGTTTCCAGGTGACCAGAATCGCACGCGGTTATTCACCAGTTCAATTTCGAAGAAGATGCATTTACCAATGCCGCCCCCTAGAAAACTATAAAAAAATGTGCTCATGCCTTCATTTTCAAGGACAGAGAAAAAAGAGGAGAAGAGGGAGCTCTGAGATTTTCTGACGAAGACTTGGCTCTCTCCTCACTTTCTTGCTCAAAGTGTGCTCCTCCTGTGACAGTTTCTCTCTAGAAATTGCTCATGATTTCATGATTAGGAGAAAATGTTCATGATTTCACAAGCGTGTGTTTTTGCCTTAACACAAGTTGTTGTATTTATTCAGTAGCATCTTGTAATAATTTGCTATTAGTCTACATATACAAGAGGATTAGGAGAAGATAACTTTGAAAATTTAGGAGATACGGAATTACTTAAAATCGATGAAGAGTTTTTAATGAGTCTGATTTTTTTTTTTTTGAGAAAAACGGTTATATTCGTTCATTAATTTGGAGAGTCCAAATGGATGAGATTCAGTACAAGTTGAATAAATCTTTGTAAGACGCGTATTAATTAGTATTTTCTAACAACAAATATTAAAGAAATGATAATTCTAATGAGAAAATAACAATGCTAAGAACAAATTTGAAAGAAGCATTCAATAAAAATAAATAAAAGAGGTAAGCAAAACAAGAACAAATCTTTCTATGCTTTAGAGCTCCCACTATATATACATATAAATGAGATTAGATTGATAAGAGCAGGCATACTTATTAATTGTGCTTCTTCAACAGCATAGTTTATAAGCTCTAGCTTTACACCTCGATTACATTTAGTCATGGAGTTCTCCCGGCGAATGTTTGCAGTTACAATACTCTTAATACTTTTAAGCTTAGGTGATTCATCTCTCTCATTCTCCCAAGGATACTTTGGTGATTTCACGACTTCAACACACACACGCGCACACTCGGACACACACGCACAATAGTAATGAAGTAATGACATGGTTGATGCAGGGATGGGATCATGGAGTGCCGACGCAGCAAAATTCCGTAAGCCTACTTTATCTGAATCTGGTGACGGATGCATTCAAATATCGGCTCAGGCATGGACTCCGGGTACGTGCAAGCAAGAAACTTGCAGCGAATATTGCATAGATCAACTCGAGGCTTCGCCTAATTGCGAGCATAGATATTCCAGCTGCAGCCCATTGGGAAGCAGATGCATTTGTGAGTTGTGCCCTCTCCCCCAGCCTCCTATGGGACTCAAACACAAATGCATTCCTAACTCTACTACCAGGTATGAACAAAACATTGGGGGACATTATGGTGGTGAATTTTAATGTATGTAGCTGCAGACTGCACTCTGAATACAAAATAAATAACACCAGTTCTACTGTGTGCATGTGTTCTCTGCTTCCATCGTGCTTCACTCTTTATTGTATATATACAAGCATCTTCGTGGTGATCTTCGGACGCCTCCAGACGGGCTTTGCCCGTGCTAGACGGAGTATATGAAGCTTAAATTTAGCAGTGCAAGGACGGATGACTTCGTTATAAAGTTGGGCGAGCAAGATATTTCCAGTAGTAAGTGTTTTAAATATCTTGGATCAATAATTCAAAAAAAAAACGGAGGTATTGATAAAGATGTTACACAGAATCCAAGCGGGTTGGTTAAAGTGGAGAGACGCGTTAGGGATCATATGTGATCGTAAAGTGCCATTAAAACTTAAGGGCAAGTTTGTTTTACCGTACTGCAATTAGACCAACGATGCTCTATAGTTATGAGTGTTGGGTAGTGAATTGTGTACGTGAGCAAAAGATGGGAGTTGTGAAAACACGAAACTGGATAAAATTAGAAATGATTGTATCAGGGATAAGACGAGAGTAGCACCAATTGCAGAGAAGATGCGAGAAGCTCGACTATGATGGTTTGGACACGTACAAAGGAGACCATTAGAGGCACCTGTTAGGCTTTGTGAGAGTCTAGTCACTAGGCATGTTAAACGAGAGAGGGGTAGACCAATAAAGATTTGGAATGAAACTATAAGACATGATGTACTTAGGCATTAGTGAGAGTATGACAAAAGATAGGGCACAATGACGACAAAGGATCCATAAGCCGACCCCACTATAATGGGATAAAGGCTTGAGTGTTGTTATCGTATAATTATTATTTTTATAAGTATTATTATTTTTATAAGTATTATCATTTTTAATATTATTTTTATAAGTTTTTAAAACTACATAATTTATTATGTATATTTTGTTATTATATAATTTAATTTTAAAAGTATTTAAAATTATTATACACTTTTTTAGAAATAAAAATAATATGACTTGTGCCGCTGTCGGCGGCCTGCCCGGCTCCCGCGGCGGGTTCGCTGGACTTGGCTAACCCACCGGGGGTTGTCTGACGGGCAGGGCCACCGCTGACAATGACCCTGCCCGTGAAACCCAGTTTTTGTGGTCAAGGCCAGGGCCACAGTTGGACTGCCTTCGGCCTATCCCCTTCGGGGACGCCAACGTCCGGTGACCCTGTCTGTGGGGTCTGATCAGGCCGCCACCGGCTCTGCCAGTGGTGTGGCCTTCCCCGTACAAAAATTTTTTTAACCACTGGCTCGAGCAAAGGTATGAAAGGGGAGGGGTAAAATAGGAATTCCTAACGTAACTCGGTGACGCGTTCCTGTAGCAATCATGGTATAGACTTCCTACGCGCCATAGCTCTGTAGAGACTTCCTTCGAAACTACTACATGCCCTTCTCCCAACCTTGCATGCATGATATAGAGAGTGTTTTCCTTCTTTCCTTTGGCAATCCTTTGTGAGCTTCCACTGCCCTTGTCCAAATTTGTTGTTGAGGCCCTCATCATCAAGCTTCCCGGTAGAGATCAAGTTGAGGCGAATGTAGGGGACATGCCTCACATCCATGAGCATAAGCTTGCACCCATAATCAGTCTCCAAATACAGATCACCTCTGCCAACAATATTGGTGATGTCATCATTTCCCATCCTAACATGGCCAAAATAACCATGAGTGTAAGATGAGAAGAAATCTCTTGGTGTAATATGGAAGGAGGCTCCAAAATCGACAAGCCAACTGGAGTTGTCACTTTTGAGGCCAATCAAACTTTAATCACACACATGACAACATCCCCACCTATAACGGTAGCAACCTTGGCCTTGTCATCTTTCTCACCTTCTTTCCCCTTCTCTTCATCTCTAATCCATCATCGGCAATGTTTCTTGATATGCCCCGAATTATGGCAATAGTAGCATTCAAAATCCTTTCTCTGGCCCTTATAATCATATTTTGATCTCCCTCTAGATCCGTCATGTTTTTCGGGCTTCCGGCTTTTGCTTCTCCCTCGATTTTTTGTAACAAGTGCCTCCCACCGTGAGGACGAGACAAATGCATTTCTTCTAGTCTCTTCATTCAGCAGATTGCTAGTAACTTGATTCATGGTCACAATTCGGTCGGGAGTAGAGTTGCTAAGTGACACCACATGTGTCTCCCAGCTATCAGGCAACGAGTTGAGGAGCAACAAAGCTTGCAACTCATCTTCAAGCGTCATCTTCATAGAAGAAAGTTGATTTACAATGTTCTGAATTTCATTTAGATGTTCAGCAATAGATCCACTCTCCTTGTACTTCAGATTCACCAACTTCCGGATCAAGAACACCTTGTTTCCATCCGTCTTCCTCTCGTTGAGACCTTCCAATTTTTTCCATAGAGTGTGTGCCGAGATCTCGTTAGAGACATGATAAAACACACTGTCATCGAGGCACTACCAGATGAACCCAACAGTCTTTCAATCGAGTTTCTTCCAATCATCCTCGGGTATCTTTTTTGGCTTAGCAGATGCTTGCTCAACAGGTCCATGAAGATCCTTACAGTATAAGAGATCTTTCATCTTTGCTTTCCAAATAACCTAGATGTTCCCATTCAAACTAACCATGTGAACGTTGTTCGTCGATGTCTCCACACTTCACACAAGTAAATTGACAAGCACCTTGTAGGTAACCTGATTAATTCATGAACCAGATTTAAGAATGTAGGGAGCGGACCAATGTTGTCACCTACCGTTGACCCAATTCTTAATTGAAAAGTCCAATCAGAAACCTGGTTCTGATACCACTGTTAGGAAGAAGGGATCTGGATCGAGAAAACCAGTTTGCAGCGGGATCACAAAATAGTCTACCCCCACTTGTGCAAGCAACAAGGGAAATGGAAACAGAATAATAAAAAAACAATGAAACAGTAAACAACCGCAAGAACACGCAGACTTTTTACATGGAAAACCCCTCCAATGTGAAGGGGGAAAAACCACAGGTCCGGAGACAACTCAAACCTTCCACTATGAAATTTGGTTGAGATACAGTTTTTCTTCCCTAGATAAAACCAGAGGAACATCTTCTTCAAGAGAACATCCTCTCTTGGAATACAAGTCTTCAAAAGACAAACCTCTCCTGAACAAACTCCGAATCTTCACAAACCTGAAGATTCCACCACAAATGGTCTTCACTGATGGCCTCGATGGATCACCTTCTCCAAAACCTGGAGACAAGCCTTATTCTTACTCTTCTTGCGATAAGAACAGAATAGAGCAACGGGAACTCTTAATCTAGCTCTTCCTAAAGTGACGGCTCAATAACGGAATCTCCACTTGGAAGATAGTCTCTGCCTATTTAGGGCATAAGGGAGAGACTATCTTGACCCTTAGATCAGCCCTAAAGCAATCTGATGGCTAAACACCACTGTGCCAGTTGACACAACGACATTTCCATGTCCACACAGCGAATTGCAGGTCAAAAAATGATATTGAGGACCCACAAAATGATATAATAGTTCACACAACGATACAAAATGAAGTTGCAAGGACACTCGACGATATCGTCGAGACCATGCAGAAAACTGCTACCGCTAGCGGCTACCGCCCGGTGGTAGCAACAGTGCCTTGAACCAACTTGCTGTTGTTGAGCCCTGATCTGCCATCTCTGTTGGACCATTTCCCCAAAAAATTGCAGGCCAAGTCCACCTCCACATAATAGGGACTGACCCAACAAAATCATCTCCAACCGGGTAAAAATGAGTTTGAAATTGCAAACAATTAGGCAGGTGTGAAATACCTCAATCGATCGAACGTCTCGAATGGCGTGACGTTCCTCCATCATTAAACTAACAACCCAAAATATAAGAGTACGTTGATATTGGTAGATGTTAATTCCATTTAAGTACTATCACACAAGGTTGTCAGAATTGAGATCTTAGGTGAGATCATTTTGAGGTAGGATCAAATCAGATAGTAGGGTCGGATCGAGAATTGTTTTACAAAATCAGGATCGATTTACAAAATTTGAATCATAAGATCCTATGATCCGGATCGCAATACTGACAATCATGCCATCACATGCAGTACTGAATTGAGTATTACAGTGAAAAACTAATCAGTGCAATTAAAGATAGAAAGCATGGTTAGAAACAACAAAAATTAGGCCCTGTTCATTTCGTTAGAATTAGGCCAGGGGAATTGGAATTGGGTATCCCAATTCCAATTCCTTTGTTCGTTTCGTCTAATTTGAGGGCGGAATTGACATTCCTCTAAAACCCATGGGTTTAAAAAAAAAGAAAAAAAGGCCTGTCTTCAAAACCCGCCCTCCCTCGACGGTTTTCGCGAGTTTTGGGAAAGAATAAATTTGCAACTTGCGGCCTTCCTCTTCCTTCCCGTGCACGATCGGCTCTTTGGCTCCGGCAAGCTTCCGCTCCTTGCTCTGGTAGGTCTTCTCTCCGGCCCTAGCTGCTATTCTTCGTCTAGGTCTTCTCCGGCAATGGCTCAAATGGTTTTCGATGTAGGATTTTCCCCGTCTGCAACAGTGACCTAGGCGAGGCAAGCATAGTATTACTTCCTCCACTCCGGCAACCACGGGTTGGAAACTTTTTTCTCCGACTAGGTATAATACTTTATCCGTTTGGGTAGTTTTTCCTCCTCTCCGACTAGGTATTTCTAGGTTTAGATCGTTACACAGTTCTTTATCTCTTACCATGGGATGGAAAAATTTTGTATGTTATCAAGTTATTACCATGGGATGGACAATTTTTGCAGCAGTTATAGTCACCATAGGATGGGCAATTTTCCCCCCTTTAGTTATTCATAATTGTGTTGATTCATCATTAATATAATTAGCTGCCACTTCATAATATGATCAACTGTTGAAATGAGTGGTAATTGTTGTCACTCATGTTGCTGATTCATCGTTAATGTTCATGTGGGATTGTCTGAATATGCCCAATAGTCTATTTGTAATGTTTGGGTGGTACATTCTTATCAATTCATGTCTCTGAATTCCATCCTGCAACCGAACAGAAATATTGAAATATTCAATTCCTGTGACTGAAGACTTTCCTGCAAACGAACACTTGGTTTTGACCCAATTCCAAAACCTCTACACCATAGGTTTTCGAACCAATTCCTGTCTCTCAAAATGATCAATGGCAGCAATGAAGGAGATTGACATTTTGTTGGATGATATGCTTTTGAAGCAGGCTAAAGATAAAAAAAGGCAGTGTCTTTTCAAGTATAAGAAGAAAAAAGAAGTGGATTTTCAAGTGTAATGAGAAAAACGAACCAGAATAGCAACACATTCACCTTCACATTTCTGAGTTCTCTTTTTTTTTGTCCTCAGCTCCGCAATAAGATCAATGGCAGCATTGAAGGAGATCAAAGAAATGTGAATGCTGTCGTAAATATCTGTGATAAAAATGGGTAAAAAAAAGTAACCTCAAATGATTGTCGGAGGAGAGATCACACCTGGTGGGAGAGTAGAGCAAAAATAGAGGAGACTGCTAGAGGAATCCCTAATTTCTTGATCTTGTGAGGAGAAAGGGGAAGACTTGGAGCGTATTGTTTTTCTTCTTCTGCAACTTTGCAAGGATACAGCCACCGCCTGTTAGGTCATTTTATAAGTATGTTATGTGTTGTGTGGTTATTTGTGTAGCTAGGGGAAAGAATGTCTTTTGTCGCTTTAGGGTTTTGGGGGTTTTGTATTCCGGGTTGGGGTTGTGAACCGAGTGTGGAAAAACTAAGTTGTTCTTGTGTTCTGTTGTTTGGGTGTTAGCGACGGGAAATCTCCCCTACTCCTTCTCAATCTGTTCAGGTCTTGCCCTTAAGATTGTTATCAATTCAAGCTTTTCTTGTTAATCTCTGACAATCTTGGCCTCTGATTGCGTTGTGGTGATTGATGCAAGAAGTCCTTTAAGTTCACGGTGGTGTTCCGGAGGATAATGCGACATTCAGGAGGGGATGCATCAGGCATTCCAGAAGGGAACACATCAGGGTATCAGAGCTAGGTTTGGTGTCCGGGCAAGAATGTCAGTGTTAGACACCACTAAATCAAAGGAGTCGCAATCTGAGATTGATGCGCTCAAGCATAGCCACGAAGAGGGTGCGAACTATGCATGCCATGGGGGAAGAGATGCGGTCGTTATTCGCTGGATTGAAAGGGGATCGCACGGTTGAAGGTAGAAGGGCGGCAGTCGCTGGAAAGCAAGACCACCAGGTCATCCTTTTCCTCATCTCACATCGCCAAAAGATGCCCGAGGTTAAGTTCACTCGCTTTTCCTGTGAGGATTTGATGCCTTGGATATATAAGTGCGATCATTTTTTTGAGATTGACGGAACGCTAGAGGACATGAAGGTCAAAGTTGCATATATGCACTTAGAAGGGAAAACCCTATATTGTCACCAAGCGTACATGAAGGGAAGGCTGGCCCGGCAATGGCCAAATTGGGAGGAGTATAGGAAAGCATTACATGGTCATTTTGGTTCGGCTCTATTTGGTGACCCAATAAGCAAGTTGAAATATTTGCGACGACGCTCAACGGTTTAGAATTACTTGGACGAGTTTGATTTGTTGTTACATCGGGTATCGATTTCAGAGGAGCATGTGATTAGCTTATGTCTCGCTGGTCTCCACGATGACATACAGTACGACGTTTGAATGTTCCGAAACTACTCGTTTCAGAGGAGCATGCGATTAACTCATCTCCAGTACTCTCTTTGCAGCGACCTGCATACCTGCGACTCTGAAACTACTCGTTTAACCACGGAGTCTTCTCAGGCGCACAAATCAACAAGATAACTATCACCAATCAAGACCAACCTGTCTGGATGGGCTTCACACAGCATGCTTATTTCATACTTCGATTTCAGATTCTAAATGCAAAGGTAACGGGGATACAACCGATCAACCCGTCGGGAAATCGCTTCCACGTGCTCGTGGAGCGTCTACCCTAACATGCCAAAACAAAGGACTTCACATGTCCAAGAAGGAAGATAGTTACCCTTGAGGTTTGTTTCGGCGCCATGAATGATAAATTAGTCTGATGAAAATGACCGCAACGGACTCGCCTCCGTGAATCTGAACTTGGCCCGTGACTCGGAGCTCCGACGCTCTAACATTGGCGGAATATCCTTCTCCTTCCTCTTCCTTGCTCTCCTATCTCCCTACCTATTAGAAAGAGAATGGCTTAGGTTAGAATGAGAGATAAATCCCCATCCCACGAACTTAAACCAGCAGAAAACACAGCCCGTCGTCGGATCGTAAGGAACGCCATGATTCAAAACGATTCTCTGTACAAAGCGCTACCGTCACACGATAAGAAGATACTGTCGCGCGGTAGCCCCAATCGGTGACTTCTCTGGTAAGCCCACCGTTCAAATTCCCCAATCACATGCAAACACGTGGTTGCACCGTAACTGTTATGCTACCGCTGCATGGTACCTCACTACCATTAAGTGAGAGGCGATGTGTCGTATCATTATTACGCTTACAATGAAAGGTTACTACCTCCACGTAGTATCGCTACTACCGAGCGGTAGCTTGCAGAGAGCCACGCCAACTAAATAGGCTATGCTACCGCTGACGTTAGTACTACGGACGGACGGTAGCTCTCAGAAAGTTATGCCTGGTGAAATCTAGGGTGTTACAAAAGAACCCTAAGACTGGAATAGGGTGGCATTGCCTTACTTTGTTCCGTCTTCGTAACACTTTAATTTCATTTTCTCTAAACTTAGAAAAACTATCAAACTCTATAAAGTCGTGAACATGTACTCATGCACATACTACTATTGTTTCCTTTTAATATGTATACATTATGTTTGCTTCTAACATTGTTATTACAGAAACTCGATAGCGCTAAACCCTTGCAAACTTTCCACAGCCACGGATCAAAGGTCTACCCTTCTCCCTCGTAGTAGGTCGAGGCTTGCGTCAGGGTTCTCGCCCCCGATAATTCTCTGGGACCACATCTCTACAGCCTCCCACTATCGTCAATCGAAGGTTTGCCCTTCTCCATGGTAGTATGTCGCGGCGTCTCCAGGTCCTGCCCCCCTTGCGCCCGCCAGCGACTCGAAGGTTTGCCCTTCACCATCCCTCTGGGGTCACGTCCCTGCAGCCTATTACTACCGCCATCAAAGTTCTACCCTTCTCCGTCATAGTAGGTTGTGGCGTCATTAGGTCATGCCCTCTCGCGCTTGTCAGCGGTTCAAAGGTCTTCCCTTCACCATCTCTCTAGACTACGTCCCTGCGACCTCCCATTACTGCCGATCGGAGGTCTGCCCTTTTCCGTCGTAGTAGGTCATCAAGGTGTAACATCCCCGCCCGTCACATAGCATATAACAAAAGGTCTGGTCGGGGCCCGATGCCATATATTACGAACAGTCAAAGGAGTTATTAATTGAAACCATAATCCATATACATGCATCCTAACACAGAGTGCATTCTAGCGAAAGTAATTTTAAGGTTAACAGGAACCCAACCAATTGAATGTTCATTAACAAAAAAGTAGGAATGATAAACAAAATACACGAATAGTATTGCCCTTAAGGCCTTACATTGTTTAACTTAAACAAAACTGTCTTGCGTACATCGGCACGCAGGCAGGCCACACATGAACAATATAGTAAACGGGTAATTCGCTTTGGACTTCAAGGGCCAGTTTAGCAATCCTGGGCTCCAGTCCGCTATTTCCTGCTTAGCTCAGCTGCACCTGCACGAAATATTCCACCACAACGGTGGTAAAAAATAGCAGCGGTCAGCATTAGCTTACCACATTATAACGACCCCACCCCTCGCTCGGGATAGTGGTGCTCCTTCCCTGCAGGCATTAGTATAATCAAAAAATTGGTATCCAGAATGTGCAACTTAAGCACCATTCACCACAGACGTTGGCACAGCCGGCCACACGCCCCGTGCACTCAGGGCACATTATCAGTGCACCGGAATTCCCAAGGTCCCACCTCTGTTATCAGGGATGGTTAGCTTCCTTGAGCATTTTTTAGTCTTTCCGGGCCAAAGCCAAAGACTCGCCTCTATGGCTACGACTAGTCACAGTGACCCTCCGAATTCACTCACTGACACATTCCAAGTCGAACAGCTTAGGGCTGGGTACAGTTCAGCTCTTTCCCGTTGCTCAAATCACCGGGCATTATCTTTGGTTCTACTAAAAACAGCCTTTGTAGGAAGTTCGCCAAACTCATGCAAGGAAAGTTTGAGATGAGCAGTATAGGTGAGCCGAAGTTCTTCTTGGGACTTCAAGTTAGACAGACTGAGAGTGGGTTGTCCATATCCCAGTCTAAGTTCACCAAGGAGTTGATTAAGAAGTATGGTTTGGACTCAGCTTCTACTATGAAAACTCCAATGGGAACAAGTATGCCTATATGCAAATATGAAGCAGGGAAACCTATTGATGAGTCTTTGTATATAGGAATAATTGGCTCCCTACTATACTTGACTGTGTAAGAAGCGAACTAAAACAAGCCGGAAATGATATAACCGAAATTTTATTATCAGAAAAAGGTATCTATTATAAAGGTATGACCTCCCTTATATAGAATGGAGGAGAGAAGAGAGAATACAAATAAGAGATGTGGGACTAAAAACACGCGGACTGTACAAACACAAACCGCACAAGCCGCGCGGTTAGACAGAAGGGCTAACCGCCCGGCCACTGCCAGAGAGAGATACAAGCCCCCATGTGAGACTGTTAGACCGCCTGGTCTCCAAGTCGCCAGTGAAAAACTGCTAGACCGCTTGGACCTCAGACCGCAACACAGCAACCAAACCGCTGAAGGCAAACTGTCAGACCGCTCGGTCAATAACCCGCAAAGCCAGACCGACAGACCGCTCGGTCTCCAACTTCAACACTCCCCCTCAAGCTGGAGCATATATGTCGATCATGCCCAGCTTGTCACATATATGAAGAAACGAGGCGGATACTGGCTTGGTGAAGATGTCAGCCAGCTCTTTTTCAGACGTGACGAAGGGGAAGCAAATTTGTTCCTTCAGAATCTCTTCACTAATGAAATGACAGTCGACCTCAATGTGCTTGGTTCTCTCATGTAAGACTGGATTTTTGGAGATGTATATAGCAGCCTTGTTGTCACAGAACATAGGTAGAGGATGGTTGTAGACCTCTCCTAAATTCAACATGAGAGCCCGTAGCCATTTTAGCTCACAAGTGGTCGATGTCATACTCCGATACTCTGCTTCAGCACTGGATTTGGAGACAACAGACTGCTTCTTGCTCTTCACGCTTACCAGATTGCCCCCAACAAAAGTACAGAAACCGGAGGTAGACTTGCGGTCCCCTTTGTCATCAGCGTAACTCGCATCTGAGTATGCTTCAACCCTCAGATGATCATTCTTCTGAAAGAGCAATCCTTTCCCTGGGGCTGCTTTGACGTACTCCAAGATCCGCAAGGCGGACTGTAGATGTCACTCCTTGGGAGCTTGCATGAATTGACTCACCTTGCCCACAACATAGGAAATGTCGGGCCTAGTCACGGTGAGGTATATGAGCTTACCAACCAGACGCCTGTACCGCGAAACATCTGAAAGAAGAGGCGAATCATATGTCCAGGTTTTGTCTTCTCCAACAGCTATGGGACATCGGGCAGGTTTGGCCCCAGTCAATCCTGCTTCTTTTAAAATATCAAGGGCATACTTACGCTGAGAGAGGACTAAAGAGTTGGGCTTCCGAGAGATTTCGATCCCCAAAAAGTACTTCGAAGAACCCATATCTTTCATGACCAGATGTTGGCGAAGATGCCGCTTTGTCAAGGCTACCCCTTCCTGGTCATCGCCAGTGAGAAGAATATCATCAACATATACTGCAAGAACCACCAGTCCCGAAGAGGTTTTGCGAATAAATAGAGAGTGATCAGTAGAGCTGCGAGCAAAACCAACGGCCGCCACGATGCCGCTGAACTTGTCAAACCAAGCTCGAGGGCTCTGCTTGAGGCCATAGATTGCCTTCTGTAGCCGGCATACTCGTGTCTCCCCCTGAGCAACATACCCAGGAGGTTGCTCCATGTAGACGGCCTCCTGAAGATCACCATAAAGGAAGGCATTCTTGATATCTAGCTGGGAAAGTGGCCAGTCTTTGTTGACCGCCACAGAGAGAAGGACCCGTATAGTGCTGAGACGAGCCACGGGAGAGAAGGTGTCAAAGTAATCAACCCCATAGGTCTGAGTAAAGCCCTTAGCCACCAGGCGAGCTTTATAACGGTCCACAGTGCCATCTGGGCCAAATTTGACCACAAAGACCCAGCGACAGCCAACAACATCTGTATCAAATGGAGGAGGGACAAGAGTTCAGGTACCCCGCTCTGTTAGGGTCGTCATTTCCTCATCCATTGCCATCTTCCAGTGAGGAATAGCAAGGGCCTCCTGGTAGAAACGAGGTGTGGTAGTGGCAGAGATAGCCAGCGCAAAGGCCCTGCGAGAAGAGGTAAGACGATCATATGAAACAACAGCAGCAAGGGGGTGTAGGGTACACGTCCGCTCCCCTTTGCGAAGAGCGACTGGAAGATCCAGGTCGGCGGGCTCTTCGGTATCCAGAGCATCCGTGGCAGAGAGAGCTGGCCCGAGAGGAGAGAGCGACGGCAGCGGAGATGAGGGAGATGGAGGCGGAGAGAGAGGCGGAGGGAGAGGAGTGGGCGGAGACGGAGGAGGGGCGGATATCGCAGTAGGAGACGAGGGAACGAACGAAATAACAGGAAAATCAGAGGTGGGGGAAGAGACGAGGAGTCATCCGAGAAGTAGGAGACATTCTCGAAGAAGGTAACGTCAGCGGAGACGAACTGCTTACGAAGAACAGGGTCAAAGCAGCAGTAGCCTTTCTGAGTGGCGGAGTACCCCAGAAAGACACATTTGGTGGAGCGAGGGGAGAGCTTATCACGGGTGGCAGATGGAGCATGCACAAAAGCAGTGCACCCAAAGATTCGGAGAGGGAGAGGAAAAGGCTCCTTGCCTGGATAAAGGATGGAAAAAGGGGGTTTTCCGTTGAGAATGGAGGAGGAAATGCGATTGATGAGATAGCAGGCAAGAAGAACAGCATAGCCCCAATATGAGCGAGGGACATGCATTTGAGTCATCAATGTACGAGCGATATCGAGGAGGTGACGATTTTTGCGTTCCGCCACACCATTTTATTGGGATGTATAGACACAACTTGTCTGATGAATAACGCCATGTTGCACACAGAAGGAGGTAAAAGCATGACTTAAGTACTCTTTTGCATTATCAGAGCGAAAAGTTTTAATACCAACACCAAACTGATTTTTGATTAAATGATAAAAGGAGGTCCATACATTAAAAAGTTCAGAGCGATCTCGTAAGAGATACACCCAAGTACATCTAGAAAAATCATCGATAAAGATTACAAAATAAGAACTACCCCGACCAACAGTAAGGGTAGGAGCAGGCCCCCAGATATCGGAGTGGACTAGATCGAACGGATGAGTAGAGCCCCGACCTTGCTTCGACGGGAAGGAGGAACGATGATGCTTGTCAAGTTGACAGGCTTCGCAGTTGAGAGGAGTATTGGAGGGAGGGAGGTAGGGTAGAAGCTGATATAGAAGCCGTGGTGGAGGATGACCGAGACGGAGATGCTACTGGAGAAGATCCGTACAAGAAGAAGATAAGACGGACAAAGCGGAAACATTGTCGAGGAAGTAGAGGCCGCCGCTCTCAGTCCCAGTAGAAATCGTCCGCTGGTAGCTCGGATCCTGAAAAGAACAAGAAGATGGAGTAAACGTTACAGAACATTGAAGCTGCTTGCACAAAGAAGTAACCGACAATAGATTGCACGGAAACTTGGGCACATAGAGAGTGTCCTCTAGCCGAAGGGACGGAGTAACATGAACTACTCCTGACCCATGAACCGGGGAGGGAGAACCGTCTGCAATGAGGACCGGGGGCAACCGATCATGCTGTTCGAGGAGAGAGAAGCATTGAGGATTGCCCGTCATATGATTAGTTGCTCCGGAGTCGATAAGCCATTTACCTTGAGTGACCACATGGGCACTACCTGATGATATGACCACGGAAGCAGACGGCTTGGAAGAGGAGGCGGAAGAGTCACCCGAGGGGCGAAGATGGGGATGCTTCGTCCAGCAGCGGTCAGAAGTATGTCCGGTGCGACCGCAGTGAGAGCAGAGGTAGCGGGAAGAAGGACGTCCTCCAGACTGATGACTGCGGCTACCAGAGCCACTCCGCTGAGTTTGATGAGCATAGTTATCCGGTGGAGAAGGAGCGGGCAGAAGCGGGCGCTGAAGGAGAGAGGTGACAACGGCGATGCGAGCAGCGGTGGCATCTAAAGTAGGAGATTCCGCCTCACCCAGAATTTGTTTGCGAATCATGTCATAAGTGTCAGGAAGACGTAGCAGATAACACACAACCAGAAGCTCCTGGAAGTGCTTGTGTTGTTGAGCCAGATCCGCAGAAAAGGGGCGATTCTGAAGAATCTCAGCCCCAAGAGCTTGAACTTGTTGGTAGGCAGCAGCAGGAGACAAGGTAGGCCGGGCAAAGAGGTCCGCATACAACGTTTAGATGCGGGACGTCTGAGCCCCTTTGGAGTATAGAGCAGCAAGATGAAGCCAAGCGGCCTTCACCGTCTCATCATGACGGATGACGGGAAGGCACTCATCAGATAGACTGTTAGCGAGCCAAGTACGCACAAGCGCGTCACTCGCATCCCAGTCATCAAAGAGAGGTGAAGTGGTAGGAGGGGGGTCATCAACGAGATGGTGGCGTTTGCGTTGCGAGCGAAGGAGAAAGGTGAAAGAGACGCTCCAATCTGGGTAGTTGGAGCCGACAAGCTTGGAAATGGTGCCAAGGTTCCCGGAAGGAGTAGGAGGTAGAGGCGAAGCCGGATTGGCAACAGGGGTGGCGGCAGGAGTGGTGGCAGTGGAAGCATCAGAAAGAGCCATAAGAGAAAACAACAGGAAGCCGCGCGGTTAGGAAACAAGCCGCGCGGATAGGCAGAATAAAAACTGCAGCGGTCAGGATGTCAAACACCAGCGGCCAGAAAGACCACGACCAAGCCGCAGTATCAAGCAGAGGGTTAGAAGTCGAGCGGCAAGCAGACAGTCCGCTCGAACAGAAGCACAAGAGAAGGCAAGGCACACGGCGATAGGTCGCGGCGAACAAGGAGACAGATCGCAGCGAACAAGGCAACAGGTCGCGCACATAGAGGGCAATGACAAGGAGAGAAGGAGACCGCGCGGACAGGGCGCAAGCCGGAGAAGCAAGTCGCGCGGACAGAGAGGGCTCACAGAATCAGGAGGAAAGGATCGATTCCTCTGATACCATGTAAGAAGCGAACTAAAACAAGCCGGAAATGGTATAACCGAAATTTTATTATCAGAAAAATGTATCTATTACAAAGGTATGACCTCTCTTATATAGAATGGAGGAGAGAAGAGAGAATAAAAATAAGATATGTGGGACTAAAAACACGCGGACTGTACAAACACAAACCGCACAAGCCGCGCGGTTAGACAGAAGGGCTAACCGCCCGGCCACTGCCAGAGAGAGAGACAAGCCGCCATGTGAGACCGTTAGACCGCCTGGTCTCCAAGTCGCTAGTGACAAACCGCTAGACCGCTTGGACCTCAGACTGCAACACAGCAACCAAACCGCTGAAGGCAAACTGTCAGACCGCTCGGTCAATAACCCGCAAAGCCAGACCGCCAGACCGCCCTGTCTCCAACTTCAACAGACTGCTAGTAGACCTGACATCATGTATGCAACATGTGTCTGTGCTAGGTATCAAGCATGTCCTAAGGAATCTCATTATACTGCAGTTAAAAGAATTTTGAGATATCTTAAGGGCACACCTAATCTAGGCCTTTGGTACCCTAAGAATAGAGATTTTCTATTAACAGGTTTCTCAGATACAGATTTTGCTGGATGCAAAGAAAATAGAAAAAGTACCACAGGAACCTATCAATTCCTTGGTGGGAGGCTGGTGTCATGGAGCAGCAAGAAGCAAACCAGTGTAGCTATATCAACAGCTGAATCAGAGTATATAGCTGCAGGTAGCTGTTGTGCACAATTGATGCGGATAAAGCATCAACTAGAAGATTATGACATCCAGGTAAGTAGAATTCCACTATTTTGTGATTCTACAAATGTTATTTCTATTGCTAAAAATCTTGTATCACACAGTTGGACCAAACATATAAAAATAAAGTTTCATTTTATCAGATAACATGTAGAGAAGGAAAATATTAATCTAGAGTTTGTAAAAACTGATAATCAAATACCTGATATTTTTATAAACCCACTGGATGAAACTAAATTCAATAATTTCAAAATTGAATTAGGTATGTTGAACCTAGAATAGGTTAACATAAGTTTCCATAAGTAACATAAGTAAGCACCAAATTTCTCTTGAAATTTGTCTAAGTACAAAGTTTGTGTCGACACAAGCAAGTTGTGTCAACACACTTAGTGTATTGTGTCGACACAGAAAAAGGATGTGTCGACACAGAAATAGTATCTGTGTCGACAAAAGAGTAGGTGTCGACACAACCTTGTCGAGACTATATGTCGAGAGGATATTTGTGTTGACACCAAAAGTTGGTGTCGAGACTAAAGTGGTCAGTGTCGACACAGACGCAAGTATGTCGACACAGACTCAAGTATGTCGACACATAAATGTGTCGACTTAAAATACGTTTTGTCAACTTAGACAATAGTATGTCGACACATAGTTGTGTCGACTCAACTTAAGTTCTGTCAAGACCTAGGTCATTTGTTTGTCGACACGAAAACTAACTTGTCGATTTAGGCCCGTCGTTTGACGTGCCCTTGACACAAGTACTATAAACAGGTGAATCCAAAATCTGGTCGACTACGCTATCAGAATTTTTGACTCTACACCTTCTGTCGACATAGACCTTCTCTTCTCTTCTCCTCTAGCACTTACGTCAATGGCACCACACCAAGAAGATAAGGTTAATGAAGGTTATGAACTGGTTCGTGAAGGTTTCATGACAGCTTCTGATGAAATTCAGGGAGTTATTGCCCAAATTTCTGAAAATGGATTAGAATTTTTGATCTCTGAACCGACCAAAATTTGGAAAAAGCAAGTCATGGAGTTCTACACAACTGCTACTGTGGACACAGAAGGAAAGAAAATCAAGGCATCTATTCAAGATACCTGGGTGAAGCTCACATTGAAATCTATTAGGAAAGCACTACATCTACCATTGATCAAGGATACAGACGAAATAACTCCTTCCCAGATAACTGAAGCTTTAAGCTGGTGTGGACTGAGTCTCAGTATTAAGATTGGATCATCTATCAATAGAAAAGGGATGAATTCCCAAGGAAAATTTCTTTCAGAAGTTGTGGGCAAAGTGATTATCTGCAAGACTTGTGGACATGATAAGATTTCTACCCATATGTTCAATCTAATGGTGAGGATCATATTCAAGATAAACACTGACTGGGCAGCAGTAGTGTTTGATAAAATATAAGAAGGAATAAAGAAAACAAACCTGGGAAGGATTCTCAGCCTATGCTTAACATCAGTAATTTCAGATGTTCTGAAACAAGCAAATGGATCTAAGATAAATCATATGAGGAAAATGGATGTGAGGATACTGTCAAGGTGGGACAGAGTTCTGACCAAGGAAGTCCATGCTCCTAATGAGCAAACTAAGAAAGACAAGAAGAAAAAGAAAGTGGTTGTACAGGCTGACTCCTCCAGTGATTTTGAGGAGGAAGTAGTCTTTAGTTCTGATGAAGACCAGCACCAACAGGATGCTCATGATCAAGTAAAGGACAGTGAGCCCCAGGAGCAACAAGTTGACTCCACTCCAGGGGGAGAAAACTTAGAACAAGAAACTGAGCTGCCTGCCTAAGGGGGAAGTATTGATGATGTTGTCCTAGACAGTGACTTAGCTGCAGATACAATCATGGATGTAGTATCTGAAATCAACACTGCAGCTGAAGAAACTGATAAGACAGATGCTCAAAATGAGCCAGTAAGTATCTTCTCCACAGTCTAGTGATATATGAGGGGATTCTCCTCAAAAAATTTTCTAGGGGACACTCTTGTTTACACAAAAAATCTTTCAAGTGGTATTATTCTTTTAAGTAGTACTTTAAAAACTAATCTTATTCCTTCTGTACAGATACAACAGGAATTCACCTTAGAAGAATTGTTTTCAGATCTTCTTACAGATGGGACTGAGGGGGAGCATACTAAAAAAGAAAAAGAAATTCCAAGGACTAAGGGGGAGTTATCCAAGGATACCCCAGCTAAAAAGGATACTGTTGATAGTAAAAGTACATCTGAATCTTCTAAAGATGAAGAAGCCACGTTGACTAAGAAAAGAAAGCTGACTGTGTTAAAGAAAAAGAGTTCTTGATATAAGAAGGCTTTACAAATGGGAACTGCACCATCTACATCAAGCATGGACTTCAGTTCTTTACTGGTCCAGATGCAGATAAAATTAGATAATCAAAGACAGACAATAGAGAAATATGTGGATGAAACTCATAAGGAGTTACAGTTTCAGTTGACCCAGGACATCAAATCTATTAGGTTTGAAGTAAATCAGAATAAGAAGGAGATGACAGATTGCTTCCATAAATGAGATAATGTTTTGGTGTTCCTAGCCAAGCAACAACAAGATATCAAAGCTACAGTGGATGAAATTGAAGTGAAGTAAGGCTATGTACTGGAGAATCAGATCAGAATGAATGAAAACCTTAAGGATTCACATCATGCCATATTAACAAAGCTCACTGATTCTAGCACTGCTCTGAAGGCTGAAATCTCCAAGCAAATCCATGAATATATATCTGCAGTCAAAGCCACATTTCAAGACTCTAAGGAGAAGATTAAAGCTTTCCTGACAAAATTCAGAGCTTATTTTAAAGAGAGAACTGAATATGTAGCTGGTCAAGTCAGATTCCAGAAAGAAAATTTAAGAGATCATGTTACAAGAGAAGTCATAAAGGGGGAGAGATTACTAGTCAAAGCCAGCTCTGACCATGCTAAATGGACTTCGAATAGCATCAAAGCTACTCTTGGATATTTTCCTCTTTGTGATGATGATAATATAGCAGAGTCTGGGATACAACCTACATATTTTGAAGGAGATCAGCCTGAAGTTGCTCAGGTGATCTTGTAACACCCCTATCCGTCACATAGCATATAGCAGTAGGTCCGGCCGGGGCCCGACGCCATATACTACGGACAGACCGGTTGGTTACGCGTTGAAACCATACAACCAATCACAACGTCCTACACAACACCTAGCGGAAGCAATTATTAAGTTGCACAAAAATAAGAACCCTGCCAAGCACGAATGTCCACTACTCAAATTAAATAGGAATGATAAATACAAAAGTACCGGCCTTATGGCCTTACAATAGATTCCTCAAGCAAGAGTGTCTTTCATACTTCGGCTCGCAGGCCGGTCATACATGAGATAAACGGAAAACATAAAAAGGTTAGGCCTTCGAGGGCCAGCACCGCAACATGGGCTTTAGCCCGCTATTTCCCGCTTGGCTCCGCAGCACTTGCAAGCCACAATCCACCGCCCGGTGGTAAACAAAATAACGGTCAACAATGCTGACCAAATTATAACGATCCCGCCTCCAAAATCGGAGCGGCGATGCTCTTTCCCTGCACTTTATTAGTATAGCATCAAAAATAGTGTAAACATACTTCATCACAGGCGTAGGCTCGCACGACCACACACCACGTGCACACAGGGCACATTCACGGCGAACCGGCCAACGTCACGTCAATTCAAGCCATAGACGTTCTCGTTCCACCACCGCCCCTTG
This sequence comes from Platanthera zijinensis, assembly GCA_039513925.1. NCBI lineage: Eukaryota > Viridiplantae > Streptophyta > Magnoliopsida > Asparagales > Orchidaceae > Platanthera > Platanthera zijinensis. The sequence continues at coordinate 236,247,290 of CM077081.1, read as the reverse complement.
GATGGCCAATCATATGAGCATTTTGTCTTCCTGGCCTTGGTCACGATAATTTAAGTCATAGACCGCCGAAGACTCTCATCCATGCCAATGGTCCCATCGAACGACATAGATTGGGTACGGTTCCGCCTGACCCGTGCTCATTCCGCAACGACAATTTAAACCATATGCGCAGGTCAAGACTCACCGAGTCCCATTTCCGCCACAACAATCACATAACCCGGTTATGTTCACGTTGGCTCCCCAGCCATCGTGTTGGCAAAACCCGATTTTGCCCAGTTTTTTGGGTGCACCTAGGAGTTAATTTCCAAGGCTCCCTGCTGCAATCTACCACGTAGAAAACCCGAAAAATGCCCAAACACCCGAAGTCTTGCCCGGTTCATATGCAATGCAACATCACTGATCCGGATCAACTTGTCCGGATAGGCTTCACACACAACGCCTATGCCCGTTTTCGCATACGGACTCTATACAAGGGGAACTTTACATATTTACCCCCAAGGAACGCTCCAACTCTTCGCTCACTCGCGAGAGAGGGCTTCCTATGCAAAGGAAAAGAGGACTTCACATGCCCTAGGATTAGAATCGTTACCCTGGCGTTCTTCCGCGGCGTCATGAAAAAATCTACGTGGTTGGAAAGCACCGTAACGGCGTCGCCTTCGCGGATCTGGACTCGGATCGCGATTCGGAGCTCCGACGCTCCACCAGCCGCCGGATCTTTGGCCTTCTTCCTCCTCCTTGCTCTCCCTTCTCTCTAGAACTTAGAGAGAGAAGCACTTGGACGAAATGAGGGATTTCAAACCCTAACTTCGGGTTTAAACCGCCAGCACTAACCCTCAGCCGTCGGATCCAAAGCAAAGGAAACGAACGGCCACGATTAGGCCTAAAATTACAAAATCTGGGCCGAACACGGGTTGCAACACGGCCGTGTCACCCATTTGTCGTCTCGACCGACGCGATAACCAGCACACGGCATTCGACACGGCCTTCGACACGCCCGTGTCGCATGCGACACGGCCGTGTCACGACCCGTGTCACGCCCCGTGTGCAACAACCAACACTCTTTTCCCGAGAAGGACACGGCCTTCGACACGGCACCTAACACGCCTGTGTCACATGTGACACACCCGTGTCTGTGCCCGTGTCATGGCCCGTGTACAACTACCAACACTTGTTTCCCGAGGAGGACACGGCCTGCGACACGGCACCCAACACGCCCGTGTCACATGTGACATGCCCGTGTCTGTGCCAGTGTCATGGCCCGTGTACATGACTCAGAAAACTCCCTAGCGTGACACGCCCGTGACATGCCCGCTCCAAGTCCCAGACTTGCTTAAAACGTCACCCGTCCCTCTTTTGAGTTTCGGGGCATTACAACTCTCTCCCCCTTAAAAGAATTTCGTCCATGAAATTTACTAAAGGAAAACAATAGGAACTGAAAGCTTTTAACGGTACCTGAGCGGAATAACTCCGGGTACTCCTCCAGCATAGTTTGCTCCCATTCCCAAGAGAGCTCCTCCCGACCGCAATTATCCCACCGGACCTTAACCATCCAGATCTCTTTATTACGGAGTCTTTTGACCTCAGAGTCTTCGATACGAACGGGCTTGACCCTTGTCGTCAACCCTTCGTCCACCGCACTTGATCAACTGCGATCACTAGCAAAGGCTCCTGCACCGCCTTCCGTAACACGGAAATGTGGAACACATCGTGTAATCCACTTAACTCCTCTGATAGCCTCAATCAGTATGCCGCTTCGCCGACCCGCTCCAGAACCTCAAAGGGTCCAAGGTATCTTGGGCTCAGCTTCTTCAAGCGTCTCACCCGTGAAACACCCTTGAGCGGCTTCACTTTCAAGTATACCCAATCGCCTACCGCGAACTCCACGTTCCGGTGCTTGGCATTGTAATACTTCGCATGCCTGTCCTGAGCGATCAACAAGCGCTCCAGAATGATCCGCACCAATGAGGTAGCACTCTCCACCTCCTACTTCTTGTACAACCTTGCCTCACCCGTTTCTAACCACGATAACGGCTTGCGACACTTTCTACCATACAGGGCCTCAAAGAGCGCCATTTGGATACTTGTCTGGTAGCTGTTGTTGTACGCGAACTCCACCAAATACAGGTGTTCCTCCCAATGCTTCCCGAAGTCTAGAACACGCATGCGTACCATGTCCTCCATCGTTCTATTGACTCTCTCGGTCTGTCCATCCGACTGCGGATGGAAGGCTGTGCTGAACTTCAACTTTGTCCCCAGCATCTGCTGCACCAACCTCCAATCATTGGACGTGAAATGCCCATCGCGATCACTCACAATACTACGAGGCACACCGTGCAGTCTAACTATATTATCCACATAAAGCTTCGCCAACTTCTCCACCGAGTCATCCTTCCTATGCGGAATAAAGTGCGACACTTTAGTTAACCGGTCTACGATCACCTAGATGGCGTCGTTCCCCTTCTGCGACCTTGGCAAACCATGCACAAAGTCCATCGATATGTCGTCGAACTTCCACTCCGGTATAGGCAAGGACTTCAAGAATCCTCCTGGCTTTTGGCACTCCGCCTTCACTAAGGCGCACGTTTGGCTTTTAGCCACAAACAACGCTATGTATTTCTTGAGCCCCGGTCACCAGAACAGCTTCTTGAGGTCACGGTACATCTTTGTGCTCCCTGGGTGGATTGAGTACTTGGTATGATGAGCCTCGTACATCAACTCCGCCCGCAGGTTACCCCCGTTTGGGATGCACAACCGATGATCCTTCCTTAACAACCCATCTTCAACCGAAAATTGGGAATTTGACCCAACCAACGCCGCCTCCATAAGCCCTTTCATGGTGTCATCCAACTTCATTGCCTGCCGAACACGATCAGCCAGGTCATACTGAATCTCCGTCTAGTTCAACAAAGCCTTGGCGCTTGTCTGCTTATCCACGCAACAGATCTCCAACGCCTCCAACTCCCGTACAAGCCTCTCATCATGAACCGACAACCAGTTGGCTTGGGCGGAAGTCCTGCGACTCAACGCATCAGCAACCGAATTGCCTCTCCCAGGTACATAATGAATCTTGAAGGTGTAGTCCCCCAGGAACTCCATCCACCTCCTCTACCTCATGTTAAGATCCTTCTGATCCAACAAGTACTTCAGGCTCTTGTGATCAGTGTAAATATCGACCCTTACGCCGTATAGGTAGTGCCTCCACAGCTTAAGTGCAAATATCACAGCCTCCAACTCCAAGTCGTGGACCGGATAGTTCCTTTCATGCACTTTTAGCTGACGCGATCCATAAGCTATCACGCTCTCATGCTGCAACAGCACGCAACCCAAACCACTACCCGAGGCGTCACTATAAACCTCGAAGCCCTCGATCCCACTCGGCGAACTAAGCACTGGCGCCGTAGTCAACGGGCTCTTCAGCTCCTCAAAATCTTGCATGCACTCCTGCATCCACAAGAATCTCTGATCTTTCCTTGTCAACTTCATGAGAGGTAGCTCTATCCGCGAGAAGTTCTCTACGAAGCGCCTGTAATATCCGGCAAACCCGAGAAAACTACGGACTTTCGCGACAGAAGACAACGCAGGCCACTCACGTATCGCAACGATCTTCGTCGGATCCACCGCTATACCTTCCCCACTGACAATGTGACCAAGGAATGCTACTGAGGGTAGCTAGAATTCGCACTTGGAGAATTTCGCATACAGTTCATTCCTTCTCAGAGTCTCCAACACCATATGCAAGTGCTTGAAGTGGTCTTCTTCGCACTGCGAGTACACCAATATATCGTCAATAAAGACGATCACAAAGCAGTCCAGGAAATCTCGGAATGTCCTGTTCATCAAGTCCATAAACACTGATGGCGCATTCGTCAGTCCAAACGGCATGACCGTGAACTCAAAATGCCCATACCTTGTGCTGAACGCCGTCTTCGGGATATCACACTCATTGATCCTCAACTGATAGTACCCCGACTTCAAGTCCAACTTAGAATATACCGACGATCCGACTAACTGATCGAAGAGATCATCAATCCTCGGGATCGGGTACTTGTTCTTCTCCGTCAGCTTGTTCAACTCTCTGTAGTCGATACACAGCCGCATACTCCCGTCCTTCTTCTTAACGAAGAGGACCGGTGCGCTCTAAGGCGACGAGCTTGGACGCACATAACATTGCTCCATCAGCTCCTCTAGCTGAACTTTTAACTCTGCCATTTCCTTCGGCGCCAGTCTATAAGGAGCACGTGACACAGGTTTGGCACCTGGCAAGGGTTTGATAGTGAAATCAATCTCTCGCTGCGGTGGGGCTCCGGGAAGACTATCCGGGAACACATCGAGGTATTCACAAACCACGGGGATACTATCCAACGCGGACTTTGGCTCTACAGCCCCCACTATTGTGAAGAACAGCTCTGCGCTAGCACGAACTGCCTTTACCACCTGAAGAGCTGACATCAGCGTCCTGCTCGACCCCTTCAGTCCCGTGAATGTTGTCTCCCGTCCAACACCTAGCTTTACCTCCTTACTATTGCAATCAATCCAAGCCTTCTGCTCGGAAAGCCAATCCATCCCAAAGATAACGTCGAACTCTACTAGCGGCAGCAATGATGCTAGCAAGTCGAACTCTTGGCTCCCTATGTGAACCTTTACGGCGCACACTCTGTCCGCACGCATCGAGCACCCATTCGGTAGCAGCACATCAAACTTGTCCTTCGCCATCGAAGAAGGGACTCCGATGCGCGATATAAAATTTTCGGACAAGAAGGAGTGTGAAGCTCCCGTATCAAACAGTGCCCGTGCTGGACTATCGCTAATCAAAACAAAGCCTATGCAAACCATATTAGGCTAACAAGCAATAGAGAACAGTATTTAAAGTTAACTTGCTATAAATTAACTCGTACCTGTCACCACGTCAGCTTGTTTAATGGCCTCCTGTTGGCCCAAGTTGTACACTCTAGGTTGAGTCGGAGCATAATGGGACGCGGTTGACTCCACCGCCTTGCCCTTCTCTTTGTAGGTAGCTCCTTGTTTTCTCTCGGACTTTGGGAATCCGCTCCAGCAATCGCAGGCAAAGTGTCCCGTCTTTCCACACGTGAAACAAGCGCCCGGGGTTCGATTGGTAGTTTCCCCCGAGGCACCTGCAGAAGAAGCTGGACCTGACGTCCTAGCCTTCTTGTAGAATCTGCGGTAGCTCGACTTCGACGTAGTCGGCGCCTTGAACTCTTATTTCTTCCCACCAGATTCCTTCTTAGCTTGCACATTTCTCATGTCCTTCTCCAAGGACCGGGCCGAGGTTACCAGGGTCATGAAACCCTGCGCCATGGGCCCCGACAGTAGTAACCTCAGCTCATCTCTTAACCCTTCAATGAAGCGGTTAGTCTTTCGCTCCTCGTCGGCAAAGGTAGCGCTACCATATCTCCCCAATCGAGTAAACTCATGGAGGTACCGTCTACAGTGCTATCTCTTTGCACCAGCTTTTGGAACTCGTTCTCCAATGCGATCCTCTGCGTTGAGGGGAGGTATCGAGCCATGAAGAGTCTCGAAAACTCCTCCATAGGTACTTCGGCCAACGGCCTTCCCCTCAACTGGTATATCTCTAGGCCTTCCCACCATAATCTCGCATCCCCGTCCAATAGGAACGTTGCTATTGTGGTCTTCTGCCACTCTTCCGTTTCTGTTGCTGTCATCACCCTATTGACTCTTGAGAGCCAATCTTCGGCCTTGGTCGGGGTTCCCGTTCCCGAGAACACCGGTGGATGGAAGCCCATCACATGCTTAAGCTGTCTCTCAGTTGCTCTCCGAGGCAACTCCAGCTCCACCGCCACATTTTCAACCCTTCTAGGCTCCGCCGCTTGGAGCAGTACTTGCTCTACCGCAGGAGCAGGCTGCTGCACCTGCCTTGCAGGTTGCGCATTAATCATTGCCATGACAGCTTCTACCACCAACCTAATTGTTTCGGCTGACAGAGGTATTGCAGGCGCATCACTTGGTGCGCTGCTTGCCTCGGAACCTGGTCGTTCCGACGGTCCAGCACCACTTCTGGTCACCTATAATCGTGCAAAATACCGATAAACGACCAAATAATATTGCAAACAGCAATTATAGGAACACGCAGGTTCTCTCAAACACGAGTATTTTCATTCCTAAGTGGACATTCATGGGTTCTTTTCATATTATAACGATGATGCACACGCATGCGCTCACCACCCCTTAAAGTGAATTCGCCCACGAATTCATTTAAGTTTGACCGAAACCAGCAGTCTTATACCAATTTGTCGGAGGATCGAAACCTCTCTCTGAGACCAATTTGTAACACCCCTATCCGTCACATAGCATATAGCAGTAGGTCTGGCCGGGGCCCGGCGCCATATACTACGGACAGACCGATTGGTTACGCGTTGAAACCATACAACCAATCACAACGTCCTACACAGCACCTAGCGGAAGCAATTATTAAGTTGCACAAAAATAAGAACCCTGCCAAGCACGAATGTCCACTACTCAAATAAAATAGGAATGATAAATACAAAAGTACCGGTCTTATGGCCTTACAATAGTTTCCTCAGGCAAGAGTGTCTTTCATACTTCGGCTCACAGGCCGGCCATACATGAGATAAACGGAAAACATAAAAAGGTTAGGCCTTCGAGGGCCAGCACCGCAACATGGGCTTTAGCCCGATATTTCCTGCTCGGCTCCGCAGCACCTGCAAGCAACAATCCACCGCTCGGTGGTAAACAAAATAACAGTCAGCAATGCTGACCAAATTATAACGATCCCGCCCCCAAAATCGGGGTGGCGATGCTCTTTCCCTGCACTTTATTAGTATAGCATCAAAAATAGTGTAAACATACTTCATCACAGGCGTAGGCTCGCACGGCCACACACCTCGTGCATACAGGGCACATTCACGGCGAACCGGCCAACGTCACGTCAATTCAAGCAATAGACGTTCCCGTTCCACCACCTCCCCTTGGACGACCAATCATATGAGCATTTTGTCTTCCTGGCCTTGATCACGACAATTTAAGCCATAGACCGGCGAAGAATCTCATCCATGCCAACGGTCCCACCAAACGACATAGATCGGGTATGGTTCCGCCTGACCCGTGCTCATTCCGCAATGACAATTTAAGCCATATGCGCAGGTAAAGACTCACCGAGTCCCGTTTCCGCCACAACAATCACATAACCTGGTTATGTTCATGTTGGCTCCCTGGCCATCCTGTTGGCAAAACCCGCTTTTGCCCAGTTTTTCGGGTGCACCTAGGAGTTAATCTCCAAGACCCCCTGCTGCAATCTACCACGTCGAAAACCCGAAAAAAGCCCAAACACCCGGAGTCTTGCCCGGTTCATATGCAATGCAACATCACCGATCCGGATCAACTTGTCCGGATAGGCTTCACACACAATGCCTATGCCCGTTTTCGCATACGGACTCTATATAAGGGGGACTTTACATATCTACCCCAAGGAACGCTCCAATTCTTCGCTCACTCGCGAGAGAGGGCTTCCTATGCAAAGGAAAAGAGGGCTTCACATGCCCTAGGATGAGAATTGTTACCCTTGCGTTCTTCCGCGACGCCATTAAAAAATCTACACGGTTGGAAAGCACCGCAATGGTGTCGCCTTCGCTGATCTGGACTCGGATCGCGATTCGGAGCTCCGATGCTCCACCGGCCGCCGGATCTTTGGCCTTCTTCCTCCTCCTTGCTCTCCCTTCTCTTTAGAACTTAGAGAGAGAAGCACTTGGATGAAATGAGGGATTTCAAACCCTAACTTCGGGTTTAAACCGCCAGCACTAACCCTCAGCCATCGGATCCAAAGCCAAGGAAACGAACGGCCACGATTAGGCCTAAAATTACAAAATCTGGGCCGAACACGGGTTACAACACGGCCGTGTGCATGGCTGTGTCACCCATTCACCGTCTCGACTGACGCGATAACCAGCACACGGCATTCGACACGGCCTTCGACACGCCCGTGTCGCATGCGACACGGCCGTGTCACGACCTGTGTCACACCCCATGTGCAACGACCAACACTCTTTTCCCGAGAAGGACACGACCTTCGACACGGCACCTGACACGCCCGTATCACATGTGACACGCCCGTGTCACATGTGACACGCCCGTGTCTGTGCCCGTGTCATAGCCCGTGTACAACTACAAACACTTGTTTCCCGAGGAGGACACGGCATGCGACACGGCACCCGACACGCCCGTGTCACATGTGACACGCCTGTGTCTGTACCCGTGTCATGGCCCATGTACATGACTCAGAAAACTCCCTAGCGTGACACGCCCGTGACACGCCCGCTCCAAGTCCCAGACTTGCTTAAAACGTCACCTGTCCCTCTCTTGAGTTTCGGGGCGTTATAGATCTATCCCTCAGCTGATTTTGAGATGGTTCAAGAAGAAGTGCTGAAAATGTATAGTCCTCCACCAGAGGCACAAAATGTAGTTCTGGAAAAGGTTGAAATGTCAGAAGCTGCATTAGAAGCTCAGAAGGAAACTCAACTTTCCAAGAAGAGATTCAGAGAGCAAGCTGAGCTGAAGCCAGATTTTGAGCAGTGGAGCCCAACTTATAGAAACATCATACTTACTGCCTGGAAAGCTGTAAAGGATAAAACCCATGAGAGGGGTAAGTGGTATTCAGAGCAAGAGTGGAATAAATATCAAGAAGGACAAGAAGCAATTCTTCAACATAGAAGAAGTGCTAAGGCTGGGAAGCTACCTACTAATGCTCAAGAGCCAAGCAAGTGCTTCCCCAAACCTTTTCACTATTTTGAAAGACAGAAGATCAAGGCTGAAGAATTAAAGAAGAAAGCTTTAAAAGGGAAAAAGTCAGTTGAGAATGCTGAACCTTCTGTGCAGGCTAAAATCAAGTCTGACAAAGAAATAGTTATTAAGGAGTCTAGTCAGTAATAGGATTGCTAGGTTTATGTAATAGAATAATGTACTAATTTGTTTCTTTTGTTCTATAAGAAATTCTTGTAAACCAAAATTTTACTGATTAATGAAATATGTTTCAGTATTAATTGTTTGTTGTTTACAATGATTATGTGATAACCTGCTCTGAAATGTTTTTACATCTATTATAATTTTGTTTTATCTTAAGAGATGTATATCTTTGACTAAGGGTTATGACTTCTCCAAATAGGGAGAGATTGTTGGGTACATTGAAAAATGTGTACCAGATTTGGAGAAGCCATAACTTAGTCAATAGTATGCATCAATTTGTATTTGATAGAAGTTTGAGTTTCATTGTGCAGGTTTAAGAATTTGAAGAAAAATTTTCTAAGTACAAGTGTCGACACTTGTGAAGAAACTGTATTGACACCTAGAAGCTGTGTCGACACTCAGGCAAGCTGTGTCGATACACTGGCAAAATATGTCGACACTTATGAAGAATTTGTGTCGACACTTATAAAGCAGTTGTGTCGACACTCAAAGCTATGTCGACACCTAAAGAAGCAGTTGTGTCGAAATCCAGAAATGTGTCGACATCCAGAAATGTGTCGACATCTGAAGTAGGACTTGTGTCGACACTTAAAACTGAAGTTGTGTCGACACTCAGGAGATATGTCGACACCTGAAGCAATTGTGTCGACACACAAGACTTGTGTCGACACACCAACTATCAAAAGGCTGTGTCAAGTTCAGTAGTAATTGTGTCGACACACAGGACTTGTGTCGACACACACTCAACGCCATTTGACAAACACTCAACGCCAACTGTCTGCAACAAAAATATCGAGACAAGAAGCTGTTATGTCGACACACAGGACTTGTGTCGACACATACAACAAAAGTAATGTCAAGAAGCAGAAGTATGACTGTGTCAACACTTGGAGTAATTGTGTCGACACCATGAAGACTTGTGTCGACACTTAGTCTATATGTGTCGACACATGTGAAGCAGTCTGCTGAGTGTTGTGTGCTGAGTTGAAAAGACATTGAAGAACCTGGTGACGTGACTGGTGACTTGACAGCTATCATAACTAGTCGGTCTGAAACCATTGTCAGAACTGTCAGAAGTTTATTATGAACCGGATCAGCCGGTAACCATGGAGCAAGCTCTATATAAGAGACAGATCGGAAATGATAGAGATGAATAAATAAGAAGAATTCTGACAGATCAAGGGCTGTCTGTAAGAAAGATTCTGAGTTCAATCTGAATTTACAGAAGAAGCTGACTGAGGATCAACTTCAACATCAAGAGAAGATCCACCTTATTTTGTTCTAATCAAGAAGCTTTGAAAAGCTAAGTTAGGTTGGATCAGAAGGATCAGTCTATACAAGAACTTATCAAGAAGACAACATCAACAGAGAAATCTAGCTGGTGAAGTTTTCAGTTACTCTTTACTCACAAATTCTTGTAGAATCTACTGTTAGATCTGAGATTATAAGCCTAAAATTATAAAGGCTTAGGTAGGGTTGTGTACCTGAGGTAGGACTTGTGGAAAGTCCGAGTTGTAAGCCTAATTATAAAGGCTGAGGTAGGGCTGAGGCTTGAGGTAGGATTTTGGGGAAGAATCTGAGGTAGGACTTGTGTAAAGTTCTAGGTGTAGGAACCATCTTTGGTTCTGAGATTGTAAGATAAGCGGATCCGAGCCAGTGGAAGAAAGTTAGGCTGAATCCAGTTATCTGCTGGATATGCAAAGGGGGAAAGTGGATGTACCCATATCTTGGGGAACCACTATAAGTCTGGTGCATTCTGTGTTGTGTTAAAATTTTTGTAGATAGATTGATCTGTGCTAAAAGAAGTTATATATCTGTTTGCATAAAAATTATAAAGACACAAAAAGATAAGAACCTATTCACCCCCCCCCCCCCTCTAGGTGTTTAGACTCTTGAAATAAAGTCTTTCAAGCATCTGAAATACTTCAGTGTACTCAACTCTAGATGCTTGAATGTAAGCAGACAACGGTTCTAAAATTTAAAACATAAGCAAGGTATTAAGTCCTCCTAAATGGACTTTAATCATATCTCCCCCGATGTTTTAGTTGTTAGAACCTTACATAAGCCCTTGGTAAGGACATCTGCTACATTATCTTTTGATCTCACGTCTAAAAGAGAGATTATCCCCTAACTAGTGAGATAGGTCAACCAGGCCTATTTCATCCTTAGTTGTCTTCGCTTTCCATTGAACAACGTATTTGTAGTAATGGTTTTTGTGTCTTGATTATCACAATATAACGAAATAGAGTGCATTTTTAGACTTGTCATTGGAATGTTCATTATCAGGTCTCTTATCCACTCTGTCTCTTTTTCAGCTGAGGCGAGAGCATAAAGTTCTGATTCCATAGAGGATATTGTTATATATGTCTGCCTCTTAGACTTCCAAGGTACTGTTGCTCCTCCTAGGGTAAATACATAACCACTAGTGGATCTACTGTCAGCAATTTCTAAGCACCAGGAGACGTCAGAATAACCCTCAAGCACTGGAGGATATCCATTATAACATAAAGCATACTTTTCAGTGTACTTTAAGTATCGCATTAGCCTTTCCAAGGTGTCCCAATGATCCTTCCCAGGGTTGCTAGTGAATATACTCAACATGCCGACCGTAAAGGCTATGTCAGGTCTAGTGCAGATTGTAGCATACATGAGACTACCTATGAGTTTGGAGTAATCCAACTGTCTAATAGGTGAACCTTCATTCGGTTTCAGTCTATTATTGTAGTCGTATGGAGTCTCGGCCTTTTTGCTACTAATGTAACCCCACTTTTCTAGTAGATTCCTAATGTAGTGACTCTGACTTAGGGTTATACCCTTTTCAGTAAAGTTCACGTCCATACCTAGGATGGTCTTCACCACTCCCAAGTCTGTCATACTAAATCTAGCCGTCAAGGCAATTTTCACGTCTTCCACCTCAGACTGATCAGTGCCCAGAATTAGTATGTCGTCAACGTACAAGCATATAATTACGAATTTATCTGAATTTGTTCCTACGTACAGACATTTATCTGACAGACTAGACTTGAATCCCAAATCTTTAACACAAGTGTCAAATTTTTTGTGTCATAATTTCGGTGCTTGCTTTAATCCGTAGAGTGACTTAATCAACTTACAGACCTTATTTTCTAGACCTTCTACGACAAACCCTTCAGGTTGGTGCATGTAGATCTCCTCAGTCAGATCTCCATTTAAAAATGCAGTCTTGACATCCATCTGATGAACAACAAAATGTTCAATAGATACTAACGCGAGAAGTATCTTAATTGTCGCAATGTGACAAACAGGTGAGTATATATCAAAGTAATCTATACCACTCACTTGAGTGTAGCCCTTGGCAACTAGACGTGCTTTGTATTTAGCGATACTCCCATTAGGATTATGCTTCTTCTTCAGAACCCACTTACTTCCAATGGTTCTAGCCCTTTGGGCAAATCGACCAAGGTCCAAGTGTGATTTTGTATGAGAGAGTTCATCTCATCATATATGGATTCTTTCCATAATAGAGAATCCCGAGACCGCATCGCCTCCTTGTAGGTTGATGGATCAACTTTAACTTGGTAAGTCACAAAGTCTGTACTGAAGCTTTTAGGAACTCGTTCTCTATTAGATAACCTTTTAGATGTTACATCACTAGTGTCTATGAGCTCTGAGAGGACCTAGCGCTACCAACTCGACCAAAAGACCGGTCTGATAGAAGACGGCACAACTATTCTTTATATCAACGGTCCTCGGGCGGATCCACGGGGCAGCCAGTTAGGCTCGCAGGGAACACTTCCTTCTGCTTCGAATAGTACCGCAGCACCGGGGCGAATCCGAACCGCAGTTTCCAACAATCCCCCCCCCCTCGTAAACGACCCCAGAGGTTCTCATTTCTGGCTCAACAATAGTCTCAGTATTAGTGACTGGCAGACCTGGAATCGTCAGGTTTTTATCCTTAAGGAACTTATCCTCAAAGAAAACTGCATCTCTAGATTCTATTACAGTATTAGTTGAGAGATCTAGAAATCTGTCTGCAGCACTACCCTTTGCACATCCTAGATAGACGCAAGTGTTCGTCCTAGGTCCAATCTTAGCTCTTCTAGAGTCTGGTATCCTAACGTAAGCGATACAACCCCAGGTCTTTAGATTGTCAAATCTAGGAGGTCTCTTAAACCAAAGATCATAGGGTGTTTTGGTCAACTTAGCATGAGGTACTTTATTAAGAATGTGATTTGACGTGAGGATGGCTTCACCCTAGTAGGCCGCAGGTATGCCAGCAGTCAACAACATGGAATTCAACATTTCTGTTAAAGTCCTATTTTTCCGCTCAGCGATACCGTTGGATTGTGGTGAATACGGGGCAGTCGTTTCAGGAATTATGTCATTACTGGCAATAAAATCTCTAAACTCCCCCGAGACGTATTCGCCTCCTCTATCACTCCTTAGCCTTTCAATTTTCATGTCTGGTTGATTTGCAACCCTATTTTTGAATTTTCAAAGGCTTCATCTTTGGATTTAAGTAGGTAAATGTGACTAAACCTAGAGTAAACGTCGATAAAAGTTATCAGATACTTCCGACCTCCTCAGGTGATAAAACTTTTGTAGTCACAAATATCGGAATGTATTAACTCTAGCAATTATGTACTCCTAGAAATCTGACAAAAAGGTATTCTAGTGATCTTTATCGATGCACAAATTTCACATTTATCAAACTTAATGGTTGTGTCTAAGGGAATGTTGTGAGTTCTAGCTATCAAAAGTAGTTTCTTATAGTTCACGTGTCCTAGTCTTGCATGTAAAGTCTTAGAATCTATCAAATTTGAACTAACCTGATTGACTACCTCGTTTGCTAGACTCAGCATATGCATTCCATTAACTGCATAAGCACAGCCAAAGTAATGAGAGTGAACCATATGGGTTACTTGACCACCACTAATGTTAAACGGCATACCTGCATCGCATAACAAACTAATAGAAATTAAATTAGCAGCTAACGAGGGTATAAATTTAACATTCTTTAAAAGTAAACGAGTACCTGAAGAGAGTGTTAGAGTAGCATTTCCCACCCTTAGAACATCAGCTACAGCGCCATTTGCA